>JAPDVU010000001.1:122477302-123727659 GCA_026230045.1 Corynorhinus townsendii
CATTTATGATGCAGTCTAAATGAGTTGGCGTTCTTGAAATAAGGTAGGTTAAACATTTAGTTCGTTTTCATAGATCAGATATCACAGCAGGAAAGTATTGCATACTATTAGAAATCCCAATAATAGTTGGGCTAACGAATCAAGGAGTAGCAATTAACATTGAAAGAGCTGGTGTGTGTAAGAAAATACTGTGTAGAAACTCTTGGGATTCACAATGAATGAGCTTGAATCACTGGACAACGGTGAATCTAACTCTGGGAATTCAGAAAG
Source organism: Corynorhinus townsendii (assembly GCA_026230045.1). Lineage (NCBI taxonomy): Eukaryota > Metazoa > Chordata > Mammalia > Chiroptera > Vespertilionidae > Corynorhinus > Corynorhinus townsendii. The sequence goes on from JAPDVU010000001.1 coordinate 122,477,573, forward strand.
TTTGACTGCTGTAATATGCAGTGATGTGCTTGGAAAAGTACGAATACATTAGGAAAGTACTTGAGAATGTGCAGGACAATGTTTAATTACTGCGAAATCGTATTCACATAGCTGGGGAAGTGAGTTGGATACTGGTTGCATTTATGATTCATTCTAAATGCCTTTCGTGCTTAAATAAAGTGGGTTAAAACATTTATTTCATGTTCATAGATCCGATATCCCAGGAGGAAAGTATTCAAAGGCATCAGAAATCCCAATGAAAGTTAGGCTAACCATTCCAGTAGTACTAATTAACGTGGAAAGAGCTGCTGTATATGGCAAAACACTGTGTAAAACACTTGGAATTCACAATGAACGAGCTTGACTCACTGGAGAACAGTGACTCAAACTCTGAGAATTCAAAAAGATGGCGGAAATATTTAGGAATGTGTTTGGAAACTCCAAGAATACATTTCAATAGAGCCTTAGTCTCTGAAGGACACTATTTAATCACAGGGAAGTCGTGGTCACAGAGCTGAATAGTTAATGTGGTACTGTGTTCTTCTATGATTCAGTGAAAGGGACTTGCCGTTTCTGGAAGAAAGTTGGTGAAACGCTGAATTCGTTTTCATAGTGCTGATTTAATATTGCAAAAAGATTCAACATTCTAAGAAATCAAAATGGAAGTTCGGTGAGTTTTCAAAATAGTACTCATGTACCTTTAAGGACCCGGTATGATACCTGTATTAAAATGTGCAATGTCTCAGAACTCAAAACCCCGGTCCGGGGAAATGTGTACGAGTGTTTCTGAAACACTTGGAATAAGTGGTAGAACTGTAACATCTCTACCGCATGTTGAAATACTGAGAATTTGCATTGAAAGCGCTGTGAAAGCTAGGATAGTCTTTAAAATAGTACTAATTCACTTTTTAAAGAGCTGGTATATATGGAAAACGCTGTACATACACTTGGAATTCACAAGAAATGGGCTTGAATCGTGCGACAACAGTGACTCAAACTAGGAGAATTCACCATGATTAGGGAAATGTTTAGCAAAGTGCGCGAGAAACCTGGAATCCGTATTAATAGAGCCTTAATAGCTGAAGCACAATGTTTAATTACTGCGAAATCGCGCTCAAAGAGCTCAGAACTGAGTTGGAAACTGGTCGCATTTATGTTTCAGTCTAATGAGTTGTCGTTTTTAGAATAAAGTAGGTTAGACATTTCATCCTTTATCGGAGAGGGGATATAACAGGGGAAAAGTATTCCAAAGTATTAGAAATCCAAACGGTAGTTAGGCTAACGATTCAAGGAGTCGTAATTAACGTTGGAAGAGCTGGTATATATGGGAAAACACTGTGTAAAACTCTTGGAACTCACAATAAATGAGCTTGAATCACTGGACAACGGTGAATCAAACTCTGGGAATTCACAAAGACTGACTGGTGAAATATGTAGCAATGTGCTTGACAAAGTAGGAATACATTAGCAAAGAACTTTACAATCTGCAGGACAATGATTAATTACTGCGAAATCGTGTTCAGAGAGCTGGGAAGTGAGTTGGCTACTGGTTGCATTTATGATGCAGTCTAAATGAGTTGGCGTTCTTGAAATAAGGTAGGTTAAACATTTAGTTCGTTTTCATAAATCAGATATCACAGCAGGAAAGTATTCCATACTATTAGAAATCCCAATAATAGTTGGGCTAACGAATCAAGGAGTAGTTATTAACATTGAAAGAGCTGGTGTGTGTAAGAAAATACTGTGTAGAAACTCTTGGGATTCACAGTGAATGAGCTTGAATCAATGGACAACGGTGAATCTAACTCTGGGAATTCAGAAAGTCTGAGTGGGGTAATATGCAGTGATGTGCTTGGAAAAGTACGAATACATTAGGAAAGAACTTGAGAATGTGCAGGACAATGTTGAATTACTGCGAAATCGTATTCACATAGCTGGGAAGTGAGTTGGATACTGGTTGCATTTATGATTCATTCTAAATGCCTTTCGTGCTTAAATAAAGTGGGTTAAACATTTATTTCATGTTCATAGATCCGATATCCCAGGAGGAAAGTATTCAAAAGCATCAGAAATCCCAAGGATAGTTAGGCTAACCATTCCAGTAGTACTAATTAACGTGGAAAGAGCTGCTGTATATGGGAAAACACTGTGTAAAATACTTGGAATTCACAATGAACGAGCTTGAATCACTGGAGAACAGTGACTCAAACTCTGAGAATTCAAAAAGATGGCGGAAATATTTAGGAATGTGTTTGAAACCCCAAGAATACATATCAATAGAGCCTTAGTCTCTGAAGGACACTATTTAATCACAGGGAAATCGTGGCCACAGAGCTGAATAGTTAATGTGGTACTGTGTTCTTCTATGATTCAGTGAAAGGGACTTGCCGTTTCTGGAAGAAAGTTGGTGAAACGCTGAATTCGTTTTCATAGTGCTGATTTAATATTGCGAAAAGATTCAACATTCTAAGAAATCAAAATGGAAGTTCGGTGAGTTTTCAAAATAGTACTCATGTACCTTTAAGGACCCGGTATGATACCTGTATTAAAATGTGCAATGTCTCAGAACTCAAAACCCCGGTCCGGGGAAATGTGTACGAGTGTTTCTGAAACACTTGGAATAAGTGGTAGAACTGTAACATCTCTACCGCATGTTGAAATACTGAGAATTTGCATTGAAAGCGCTGTGAAAGCTAGGATAGTCTTTAAAATAGTACTAATTCACTTTTAAAGAGCTGGTATATATGGAAAACGCTGTACATACACTTGGAATTCACAAGAAATGGGCTTGAATCGTGCGACAACAGTGACTCAAACTAGGAGAATTCACCATGATTAGGGAAATGTTTAGCAAAGTGCGCGAGAAACCTGGAATCCGTATTAATAGAGCCTTAATAGCTGAAGCACAATGTTTAATTACTGCGAAATCGCGCTCAAAGAGCTCAGAACTGAGTTGGAAACTGGTCGCATTTATGTTTCAGTCTAATGAGTTGTCGTTTTTAGAATAAAGTAGGTTAGACATTTCATCCTTTATCGGAGAGGGGATATAACAGGGGAAAAGTATTCCAAAGTATTAGAAATCCAAACGGTAGTTAGGCTAACGATTCAAGGAGTCGTAATTAACGTTGGAAGAGCTGGTATATATGGGAAAACACTGTGTAAAACTCTTGGAACTCACAATAAATGAGCTTGAATCACTGGACAACGGTGAATCAAACTCTGGGAATTCACAAAGACTGACTGGTGAAATATGTAGCAATGTGCTTGACAAAGTAGGAATACATTAGCAAAGAACTTTACAATCTGCAGGACAATGATTAATTACTGCGAAATCGTGTTCAGAGAGCTGGGAAGTGAGTTGGCTACTGGTTGCATTTATGATGCAGTCTAAATGAGTTGGCGTTCTTGAAATAAGGTAGGTTAAACATTTAGTTCGTTTTCATAGATCAGATATCACAGCAGGAAAGTATTGCATACTATTAGAAATCCCAATAATAGTTGGGCTAACGAATCAAGGAGTAGCAATTAACATTGAAAGAGCTGGTGTGTGTAAGAAAATACTGTGTAGAAACTCTTGGGATTCACAATGAATGAGCTTGAATCACTGGACAACGGTGAATCTAACTCTGGGAATTCAGAAAGTTTGACTGCTGTAATATGCAGTGATGTGCTTGGAAAAGTACGAATACATTAGGAAAGAACTTGAGAATGTGCAGGACAATGTTGAATTACTGCGAAATCGTATTCACATAGCTGGGAAGTGAGTTGGATACTGGTTGCATTTATGATTCATTCTAAATGCCTTTCGTGCTTAAATAAAGTGGGTTAAACATTTATTTCATGTTCATAGATCCGATATCCCAGGAGGAAAGTATTCAAAAGCATCAGAAATCCCAAGGATAGTTAGGCTAACCATTCCAGTAGTACTAATTAACGTGGAAAGAGCTGCTGTATATGGGAAAACACTGTGTAAAATACTTGGAATTCACAATGAACGAGCTTGAATCACTGGAGAACAGTGACTCAAACTCTGAGAATTCAAAAAGATGGCGGAAATATTTAGGAATGTGTTTGAAACCCCAAGAATACATATCAATAGAGCCTTAGTCTCTGAAGGACACTATTTAATCACAGGGAAATCGTGGTCACAGAGCTGAATAGTTAATGTGGTACTGTGTTCTTCTATGATTCAGTGAAAGGGACTTGCCGTTTCTGGAAGAAAGTTGGTGAAACGCTGAATTCGTTTTCATAGTGCTGATTTAATATTGCGAAAAGATTCAACATTCTAAGAAATCAAAATGGAAGTTCGGTGAGTTTTCAAAATAGTACTCATGTACCTTTAAGGACCCGGTATGATACCTGTATTAAAATGTGCAATGTCTCAGAACTCAAAACCCCGGTCCGGGGAAATGTGTACGAGTGTTTCTGAAACACTTGGAATAAGTGGTAGAACTGTAACGTGTCTACCGCATGTTGAAATACTGAGAATTTGCATTGAAAGCGCTGTGAAAGCTAGGATAGTCTTTAAAATAGTACTAATTCACTTTTAAAGAGCTGGTATATATGGAAAACGCTGTACATACACTTGGAATTCACAAGAAATGGGCTTGAATCGTGCGACAACAGTGACTCAAACTAGGAGAATTCACCATGATTAGGGAAAGGTTTAGCAAAGTGCGCGAGAAACTAGGAATCCGTATTAATAGAGCCTTAATAGCTGAAGCACAATGTTTAATTACTGCGAAATCGCGCTCAAAGTGCTCAGAACTGAGTTGGAAACTGGTCGCATTTATGTTTCAGTCTAATGAGTTGTCGTTTTTAGAATAAAGTAGGTTAGACATTTCATCCTTTATCGGAGAGGGGATATAACAGGAGAAAAGTATTCCAAAGTATTAGAAATCCAAACGGTAGTTAGGCTAACGATTCAAGGAGTAGTAATTAACGTTGGAAGAGCTGGTATATATGGGGAAACACTGTGTAAAACTCTTGGAACTCACAATAAATGAGCTTGAATCACTGGACAACGGTGAATCAAACTCTGGCAATTCACAAAGACTGACTGGTGAAATACGTAGCAATGTGCTTGACAAAGTAGGAATACATTAGCAAAGAACTTTACAATCTGCAGGACAATGATTAATTACTGTGAAATCGTGTTCACAGAGCTGGGAAGTGAGTTGGCTACTGGTTGCATTTATGATGCAGTCTAAATGAGTTGGCGTTCTTGAAATAAGGTAGGTTAAACATTTAGTTCGTTTTCATAGATCAGATATCACAGCAGGAAAGTATTGCATACTATTAGAAATCCCAATAATAGTTGGGCTAACGAATCAAGGAGTAGCAATTAACATTGAAAGAGCTGGTGTGTGTAAGAAAATACTGTGTAGAAACTCTTGGGATTCACAATGAATGAGCTTGAATCACTGGACAACGGTGAATCTAACTCTGGGAATTCAGAAAGTTTGACTGCTGTAATATGCAGTGATGTGCTTGGAAAAGTACGAATACATTAGGAAAGTACTTGAGAATGTGCAGGACAATGTTTAATTACTGCGAAATCGTATTCACATAGCTGGGAAGTGAGTTGGATACTGGTTGCATTTATGATTCATTCTAAATGCCTTTCGTGCTTAAATAAAGTGGGTTAAACATTTATTTCATGTTCATAGATCCGATATCCCAGGAGGAAAGTATTCAAAGGCATCAGAAATCCCAATGAAAGTTAGGCTAACCATTCCAGTAGTACTAATTAACGTGGAAAGAGCTGCTGTATATGGCAAAACACTGTGTAAAACACTTGGAATTCACAATGAACGAGCTTGACTCACTGGAGAACAGTGACTCAAACTCTGAGAATTCAAAAAGATGGCGGAAATATTTAGGAATGTGTTTGAAACTCCAAGAATACATTTCAATAGAGCCTTAGTCTCTGAAGGACACTATTTAATCACAGGGAAGTCGTGGTCACAGAGCTGAATAGTTAATGTGGTACTGTGTTCTTCTATGATTCAGTGAAAGGGACTTGCCGTTTCTGGAAGAAAGTTGGTGAAACGCTGAATTCGTTTTCATAGTGCTGATTTAATATTGCAAAAAGATTCAACATTCTAAGAAATCAAAATGGAAGTTCGGTGAGTTTTCAAAATAGTACTCATGTACCTTTAAGGACCCGGTATGATACCTGTATTAAAATGTGCAATGTCTCAGAACTCAAAACCCCGGTCCGGGGAAATGTGTACGAGTGTTTCTGAAACACTTGGAATAAGTGGTAGAACTGTAACGTGTCTACCGCATGTTGAAATACTGAGAATTTGCATTGAAAGCGCTGTGAAAGCTAGGATAGTCTTTAAAATAGTACTAATTCACTTTTAAAGAGCTGGTATATATGGAAAACGCTGTACATACACTTGGAATTCACAAGAAATGGGCTTGAATCGTGCGACAACAGTGACTCAAACTAGGAGAATTCACCATGATTAGGGAAATGTTTAGCAAAGTGCGCGAGAAACCTGGAATCCGTATTAATAGAGCCTTAATAGCTGAAGCACAATGTTTAATTACTGCGAAATCGCGCTCAAAGAGCTCAGAACTGAGTTGGAAACTGGTCGCATTTATGTTTCAGTCTAATGAGTTGTCGTTTTTAGAATAAAGTAGGTTAGACATTTCATCCTTTATCGGAGAGGGGATATAACAGGGGAAAAGTATTCCAAAGTATTAGAAATCCAAACGGTAGTTAGGCTAACGATTCAAGGAGTCGTAATTAACGTTGGAAGAGCTGGTATATATGGGAAAACACTGTGTAAAACTCTTGGAACTCACAATAAATGAGCTTGAATCACTGGACAACGGTGAATCAAACTCTGGGAATTCACAAAGACTGACTGGTGAAATATGTAGCAATGTGCTTGACAAAGTAGGAATACATTAGCAAAGAACTTTACAATCTGCAGGACAATGATTAATTACTGCGAAATCGTGTTCAGAGAGCTGGGAAGTGAGTTGGCTACTGGTTGCATTTATGATGCAGTCTAAATGAGTTGGCGTTCTTGAAATAAGGTAGGTTAAACATTTAGTTCGTTTTCATAAATCAGATATCACAGCAGGAAAGTATTCCATACTATTAGAAATCCCAATAATAGTTGGGCTAACGAATCAAGGAGTAGTTATTAACATTGAAAGAGCTGGTGTGTGTAAGAAAATACTGTGTAGAAACTCTTGGGATTCACAGTGAATGAGCTTGAATCAATGGACAACGGTGAATCTAACTCTGGGAATTCAGAAAGTCTGAGTGGGGTAATATGCAGTGATGTGCTTGGAAAAGTACGAATACATTAGGAAAGAACTTGAGAATGTGCAGGACAATGTTGAATTACTGCGAAATCGTATTCACATAGCTGGGAAGTGAGTTGGATACTGGTTGCATTTATGATTCATTCTAAATGCCTTTCGTGCTTAAATAAAGTGGGTTAAACATTTATTTCATGTTCATAGATCCGATATCCCAGGAGGAAAGTATTCAAAAGCATCAGAAATCCCAAGGATAGTTAGGCTAACCATTCCAGTAGTACTAATTAACGTGGAAAGAGCTGCTGTATATGGGAAAACACTGTGTAAAATACTTGGAATTCACAATGAACGAGCTTGAATCACTGGAGAACAGTGACTCAAACTCTGAGAATTCAAAAAGATGGCGGAAATATTTAGGAATGTGTTTGAAACCCCAAGAATACATATCAATAGAGCCTTAGTCTCTGAAGGACACTATTTAATCACAGGGAAATCGTGGCCACAGAGCTGAATAGTTAATGTGGTACTGTGTTCTTCTATGATTCAGTGAAAGGGACTTGCCGTTTCTGGAAGAAAGTTGGTGAAACGCTGAATTCGTTTTCATAGTGCTGATTTAATATTGCGAAAAGATTCAACATTCTAAGAAATCAAAATGGAAGTTCGGTGAGTTTTCAAAATAGTACTCATGTACCTTTAAGGACCCGGTATGATACCTGTATTAAAATGTGCAATGTCTCAGAACTCAAAACCCCGGTCCGGGGAAATGTGTACGAGTGTTTCTGAAACACTTGGAATAAGTGGTAGAACTGTAACATCTCTACCGCATGTTGAAATACTGAGAATTTGCATTGAAAGCGCTGTGAAAGCTAGGATAGTCTTTAAAATAGTACTAATTCACTTTTAAAGAGCTGGTATATATGGAAAACGCTGTACATACACTTGGAATTCACAAGAAATGGGCTTGAATCGTGCGACAACAGTGACTCAAACTAGGAGAATTCACCATGATTAGGGAAATGTTTAGCAAAGTGCGCGAGAAACCTGGAATCCGTATTAATAGAGCCTTAATAGCTGAAGCACAATGTTTAATTACTGCGAAATCGCGCTCAAAGAGCTCAGAACTGAGTTGGAAACTGGTCGCATTTATGTTTCAGTCTAATGAGTTGTCGTTTTTAGAATAAAGTAGGTTAGACATTTCATCCTTTATCGGAGAGGGGATATAACAGGGGAAAAGTATTCCAAAGTATTAGAAATCCAAACGGTAGTTAGGCTAACGATTCAAGGAGTCGTAATTAACGTTGGAAGAGCTGGTATATATGGGAAAACACTGTGTAAAACTCTTGGAACTCACAATAAATGAGCTTGAATCACTGGACAACGGTGAATCAAACTCTGGGAATTCACAAAGACTGACTGGTGAAATATGTAGCAATGTGCTTGACAAAGTAGGAATACATTAGCAAAGAACTTTACAATCTGCAGGACAATGATTAATTACTGCGAAATCGTGTTCAGAGAGCTGGGAAGTGAGTTGGCTACTGGTTGCATTTATGATGCAGTCTAAATGAGTTGGCGTTCTTGAAATAAGGTAGGTTAAACATTTAGTTCGTTTTCATAAATCAGATATCACAGCAGGAAAGTATTCCATACTATTAGAAATCCCAATAATAGTTGGGCTAACGAATCAAGGAGTAGTTATTAACATTGAAAGAGCTGGTGTGTGTAAGAAAATACTGTGTAGAAACTCTTGGGATTCACAGTGAATGAGCTTGAATCAATGGACAACGGTGAATCTAACTCTGGGAATTCAGAAAGTCTGAGTGGGGTAATATGCAGTGATGTGCTTGGAAAAGTACGAATACATTAGGAAAGAACTTGAGAATGTGCAGGACAATGTTGAATTACTGCGAAATCGTATTCACATAGCTGGGAAGTGAGTTGGATACTGGTTGCATTTATGATTCATTCTAAATGCCTTTCGTGCTTAAATAAAGTGGGTTAAACATTTATTTCATGTTCATAGATCCGATATCCCAGGAGGAAAGTATTCAAAAGCATCAGAAATCCCAAGGATAGTTAGGCTAACCATTCCAGTAGTACTAATTAACGTGGAAAGAGCTGCTGTATATGGGAAAACACTGTGTAAAATACTTGGAATTCACAATGAACGAGCTTGAATCACTGGAGAACAGTGACTCAAACTCTGAGAATTCAAAAAGATGGCGGAAATATTTAGGAATGTGTTTGAAACCCCAAGAATACATATCAATAGAGCCTTAGTCTCTGAAGGACACTATTTAATCACAGGGAAATCGTGGCCACAGAGCTGAATAGTTAATGTGGTACTGTGTTCTTCTATGATTCAGTGAAAGGGACTTGCCGTTTCTGGAAGAAAGTTGGTGAAACGCTGAATTCGTTTTCATAGTGCTGATTTAATATTGCGAAAAGATTCAACATTCTAAGAAATCAAAATGGAAGTTCGGTGAGTTTTCAAAATAGTACTCATGTACCTTTAAGGACCCGGTATGATACCTGTATTAAAATGTGCAATGTCTCAGAACTCAAAACCCCGGTCCGGGGAAATGTGTACGAGTGTTTCTGAAACACTTGGAATAAGTGGTAGAACTGTAACATCTCTACCGCATGTTGAAATACTGAGAATTTGCATTGAAAGCGCTGTGAAAGCTAGGATAGTCTTTAAAATAGTACTAATTCACTTTTAAAGAGCTGGTATATATGGAAAACGCTGTACATACACTTGGAATTCACAAGAAATGGGCTTGAATCGTGCGACAACAGTGACTCAAACTAGGAGAATTCACCATGATTAGGGAAAGGTTTAGCAAAGTGCGCGAGAAACTAGGAATCCGTATTAATAGAGCCTTAATAGCTGAAGCACAATGTTTAATTACTGCGAAATCGCGCTCAAAGTGCTCAGAACTGAGTTGGAAACTGGTCGCATTTATGTTTCAGTCTAATGAGTTGTCGTTTTTAGAATAAAGTAGGTTAGACATTTCATCCTTTATCGGAGAGGGGATATAACAGGAGAAAAGTATTCCAAAGTATTAGAAATCCAAACGGTAGTTAGGCTAACGATTCAAGGAGTAGTAATTAACGTTGGAAGAGCTGGTATATATGGGGAAACACTGTGTAAAACTCTTGGAACTCACAATAAATGAGCTTGAATCACTGGACAACGGTGAATCAAACTCTGGCAATTCACAAAGACTGACTGGTGAAATACGTAGCAATGTGCTTGACAAAGTAGGAATACATTAGCAAAGAACTTTACAATCTGCAGGACAATGATTAATTACTGTGAAATCGTGTTCACAGAGCTGGGAAGTGAGTTGGCTACTGGTTGCATTTATGATGCAGTCTAAATGAGTTGGCGTTCTTGAAATAAGGTAGGTTAAACATTTAGTTCGTTTTCATAGATCAGATATCACAGCAGGAAAGTATTGCATACTATTAGAAATCCCAATAATAGTTGGGCTAACGAATCAAGGAGTAGCAATTAACATTGAAAGAGCTGGTGTGTGTAAGAAAATACTGTGTAGAAACTCTTGGGATTCACAATGAATGAGCTTGAATCACTGGACAACGGTGAATCTAACTCTGGGAATTCAGAAAGTTTGACTGCTGTAATATGCAGTGATGTGCTTGGAAAAGTACGAATACATTAGGAAAGTACTTGAGAATGTGCAGGACAATGTTTAATTACTGCGAAATCGTATTCACATAGCTGGGAAGTGAGTTGGATACTGGTTGCATTTATGATTCATTCTAAATGCCTTTCGTGCTTAAATAAAGTGGGTTAAACATTTATTTCATGTTCATAGATCCGATATCCCAGGAGGAAAGTATTCAAAGGCATCAGAAATCCCAATGAAAGTTAGGCTAACCATTCCAGTAGTACTAATTAACGTGGAAAGAGCTGCTGTATATGGCAAAACACTGTGTAAAACACTTGGAATTCACAATGAACGAGCTTGACTCACTGGAGAACAGTGACTCAAACTCTGAGAATTCAAAAAGATGGCGGAAATATTTAGGAATGTGTTTGAAACTCCAAGAATACATTTCAATAGAGCCTTAGTCTCTGAAGGACACTATTTAATCACAGGGAAGTCGTGGTCACAGAGCTGAATAGTTAATGTGGTACTGTGTTCTTCTATGATTCAGTGAAAGGGACTTGCCGTTTCTGGAAGAAAGTTGGTGAAACGCTGAATTCGTTTTCATAGTGCTGATTTAATATTGCAAAAAGATTCAACATTCTAAGAAATCAAAATGGAAGTTCGGTGAGTTTTCAAAATAGTACTCATGTACCTTTAAGGACCCGGTATGATACCTGTATTAAAATGTGCAATGTCTCAGAACTCAAAACCCCGGTCCGGGGAAATGTGTACGAGTGTTTCTGAAACACTTGGAATAAGTGGTAGAACTGTAACGTGTCTACCGCATGTTGAAATACTGAGAATTTGCATTGAAAGCGCTGTGAAAGCTAGGATAGTCTTTAAAATAGTACTAATTCACTTTTAAAGAGCTGGTATATATGGAAAACGCTGTACATACACTTGGAATTCACAAGAAATGGGCTTGAATCGTGCGACAACAGTGACTCAAACTAGGAGAATTCACCATGATTAGGGAAATGTTTAGCAAAGTGCGCGAGAAACCTGGAATCCGTATTAATAGAGCCTTAATAGCTGAAGCACAATGTTTAATTACTGCGAAATCGCGCTCAAAGAGCTCAGAACTGAGTTGGAAACTGGTCGCATTTATGTTTCAGTCTAATGAGTTGTCGTTTTTAGAATAAAGTAGGTTAGACATTTCATCCTTTATCGGAGAGGGGATATAACAGGGGAAAAGTATTCCAAAGTATTAGAAATCCAAACGGTAGTTAGGCTAACGATTCAAGGAGTCGTAATTAACGTTGGAAGAGCTGGTATATATGGGAAAACACTGTGTAAAACTCTTGGAACTCACAATAAATGAGCTTGAATCACTGGACAACGGTGAATCAAACTCTGGGAATTCACAAAGACTGACTGGTGAAATATGTAGCAATGTGCTTGACAAAGTAGGAATACATTAGCAAAGAACTTTACAATCTGCAGGACAATGATTAATTACTGCGAAATCGTGTTCAGAGAGCTGGGAAGTGAGTTGGCTACTGGTTGCATTTATGATGCAGTCTAAATGAGTTGGCGTTCTTGAAATAAGGTAGGTTAAACATTTAGTTCGTTTTCATAAATCAGATATCACAGCAGGAAAGTATTCCATACTATTAGAAATCCCAATAATAGTTGGGCTAACGAATCAAGGAGTAGTTATTAACATTGAAAGAGCTGGTGTGTGTAAGAAAATACTGTGTAGAAACTCTTGGGATTCACAGTGAATGAGCTTGAATCAATGGACAACGGTGAATCTAACTCTGGGAATTCAGAAAGTCTGAGTGGGGTAATATGCAGTGATGTGCTTGGAAAAGTACGAATACATTAGGAAAGAACTTGAGAATGTGCAGGACAATGTTGAATTACTGCGAAATCGTATTCACATAGCTGGGAAGTGAGTTGGATACTGGTTGCATTTATGATTCATTCTAAATGCCTTTCGTGCTTAAATAAAGTGGGTTAAACATTTATTTCATGTTCATAGATCCGATATCCCAGGAGGAAAGTATTCAAAAGCATCAGAAATCCCAAGGATAGTTAGGCTAACCATTCCAGTAGTACTAATTAACGTGGAAAGAGCTGCTGTATATGGGAAAACACTGTGTAAAATACTTGGAATTCACAATGAACGAGCTTGAATCACTGGAGAACAGTGACTCAAACTCTGAGAATTCAAAAAGATGGCGGAAATATTTAGGAATGTGTTTGAAACCCCAAGAATACATATCAATAGAGCCTTAGTCTCTGAAGGACACTATTTAATCACAGGGAAATCGTGGCCACAGAGCTGAATAGTTAATGTGGTACTGTGTTCTTCTATGATTCAGTGAAAGGGACTTGCCGTTTCTGGAAGAAAGTTGGTGAAACGCTGAATTCGTTTTCATAGTGCTGATTTAATATTGCGAAAAGATTCAACATTCTAAGAAATCAAAATGGAAGTTCGGTGAGTTTTCAAAATAGTACTCATGTACCTTTAAGGACCCGGTATGATACCTGTATTAAAATGTGCAATGTCTCAGAACTCAAAACCCCGGTCCGGGGAAATGTGTACGAGTGTTTCTGAAACACTTGGAATAAGTGGTAGAACTGTAACATCTCTACCGCATGTTGAAATACTGAGAATTTGCATTGAAAGCGCTGTGAAAGCTAGGATAGTCTTTAAAATAGTACTAATTCACTTTTAAAGAGCTGGTATATATGGAAAACGCTGTACATACACTTGGAATTCACAAGAAATGGGCTTGAATCGTGCGACAACAGTGACTCAAACTAGGAGAATTCACCATGATTAGGGAAATGTTTAGCAAAGTGCGCGAGAAACCTGGAATCCGTATTAATAGAGCCTTAATAGCTGAAGCACAATGTTTAATTACTGCGAAATCGCGCTCAAAGAGCTCAGAACTGAGTTGGAAACTGGTCGCATTTATGTTTCAGTCTAATGAGTTGTCGTTTTTAGAATAAAGTAGGTTAGACATTTCATCCTTTATCGGAGAGGGGATATAACAGGGGAAAAGTATTCCAAAGTATTAGAAATCCAAACGGTAGTTAGGCTAACGATTCAAGGAGTCGTAATTAACGTTGGAAGAGCTGGTATATATGGGAAAACACTGTGTAAAACTCTTGGAACTCACAATAAATGAGCTTGAATCACTGGACAACGGTGAATCAAACTCTGGGAATTCACAAAGACTGACTGGTGAAATATGTAGCAATGTGCTTGACAAAGTAGGAATACATTAGCAAAGAACTTTACAATCTGCAGGACAATGATTAATTACTGCGAAATCGTGTTCAGAGAGCTGGGAAGTGAGTTGGCTACTGGTTGCATTTATGATGCAGTCTAAATGAGTTGGCGTTCTTGAAATAAGGTAGGTTAAACATTTAGTTCGTTTTCATAAATCAGATATCACAGCAGGAAAGTATTCCATACTATTAGAAATCCCAATAATAGTTGGGCTAACGAATCAAGGAGTAGTTATTAACATTGAAAGAGCTGGTGTGTGTAAGAAAATACTGTGTAGAAACTCTTGGGATTCACAGTGAATGAGCTTGAATCAATGGACAACGGTGAATCTAACTCTGGGAATTCAGAAAGTCTGAGTGGGGTAATATGCAGTGATGTGCTTGGAAAAGTACGAATACATTAGGAAAGAACTTGAGAATGTGCAGGACAATGTTGAATTACTGCGAAATCGTATTCACATAGCTGGGAAGTGAGTTGGATACTGGTTGCATTTATGATTCATTCTAAATGCCTTTCGTGCTTAAATAAAGTGGGTTAAACATTTATTTCATGTTCATAGATCCGATATCCCAGGAGGAAAGTATTCAAAAGCATCAGAAATCCCAAGGATAGTTAGGCTAACCATTCCAGTAGTACTAATTAACGTGGAAAGAGCTGCTGTATATGGGAAAACACTGTGTAAAATACTTGGAATTCACAATGAACGAGCTTGAATCACTGGAGAACAGTGACTCAAACTCTGAGAATTCAAAAAGATGGCGGAAATATTTAGGAATGTGTTTGAAACCCCAAGAATACATATCAATAGAGCCTTAGTCTCTGAAGGACACTATTTAATCACAGGGAAATCGTGGCCACAGAGCTGAATAGTTAATGTGGTACTGTGTTCTTCTATGATTCAGTGAAAGGGACTTGCCGTTTCTGGAAGAAAGTTGGTGAAACGCTGAATTCGTTTTCATAGTGCTGATTTAATATTGCGAAAAGATTCAACATTCTAAGAAATCAAAATGGAAGTTCGGTGAGTTTTCAAAATAGTACTCATGTACCTTTAAGGACCCGGTATGATACCTGTATTAAAATGTGCAATGTCTCAGAACTCAAAACCCCGGTCCGGGGAAATGTGTACGAGTGTTTCTGAAACACTTGGAATAAGTGGTAGAACTGTAACATCTCTACCGCATGTTGAAATACTGAGAATTTGCATTGAAAGCGCTGTGAAAGCTAGGATAGTCTTTAAAATAGTACTAATTCACTTTTAAAGAGCTGGTATATATGGAAAACGCTGTACATACACTTGGAATTCACAAGAAATGGGCTTGAATCGTGCGACAACAGTGACTCAAACTAGGAGAATTCACCATGATTAGGGAAAGGTTTAGCAAAGTGCGCGAGAAACTAGGAATCCGTATTAATAGAGCCTTAATAGCTGAAGCACAATGTTTAATTACTGCGAAATCGCGCTCAAAGTGCTCAGAACTGAGTTGGAAACTGGTCGCATTTATGTTTCAGTCTAATGAGTTGTCGTTTTTAGAATAAAGTAGGTTAGACATTTCATCCTTTATCGGAGAGGGGATATAACAGGAGAAAAGTATTCCAAAGTATTAGAAATCCAAACGGTAGTTAGGCTAACGATTCAAGGAGTAGTAATTAACGTTGGAAGAGCTGGTATATATGGGGAAACACTGTGTAAAACTCTTGGAACTCACAATAAATGAGCTTGAATCACTGGACAACGGTGAATCAAACTCTGGCAATTCACAAAGACTGACTGGTGAAATACGTAGCAATGTGCTTGACAAAGTAGGAATACATTAGCAAAGAACTTTACAATCTGCAGGACAATGATTAATTACTGTGAAATCGTGTTCACAGAGCTGGGAAGTGAGTTGGCTACTGGTTGCATTTATGATGCAGTCTAAATGAGTTGGCGTTCTTGAAATAAGGTAGGTTAAACATTTAGTTCGTTTTCATAGATCAGATATCACAGCAGGAAAGTATTGCATACTATTAGAAATCCCAATAATAGTTGGGCTAACGAATCAAGGAGTAGCAATTAACATTGAAAGAGCTGGTGTGTGTAAGAAAATACTGTGTAGAAACTCTTGGGATTCACAATGAATGAGCTTGAATCACTGGACAACGGTGAATCTAACTCTGGGAATTCAGAAAGTTTGACTGCTGTAATATGCAGTGATGTGCTTGGAAAAGTACGAATACATTAGGAAAGTACTTGAGAATGTGCAGGACAATGTTTAATTACTGCGAAATCGTATTCACATAGCTGGGAAGTGAGTTGGATACTGGTTGCATTTATGATTCATTCTAAATGCCTTTCGTGCTTAAATAAAGTGGGTTAAACATTTATTTCATGTTCATAGATCCGATATCCCAGGAGGAAAGTATTCAAAGGCATCAGAAATCCCAATGAAAGTTAGGCTAACCATTCCAGTAGTACTAATTAACGTGGAAAGAGCTGCTGTATATGGCAAAACACTGTGTAAAACACTTGGAATTCACAATGAACGAGCTTGACTCACTGGAGAACAGTGACTCAAACTCTGAGAATTCAAAAAGATGGCGGAAATATTTAGGAATGTGTTTGAAACTCCAAGAATACATTTCAATAGAGCCTTAGTCTCTGAAGGACACTATTTAATCACAGGGAAGTCGTGGTCACAGAGCTGAATAGTTAATGTGGTACTGTGTTCTTCTATGATTCAGTGAAAGGGACTTGCCGTTTCTGGAAGAAAGTTGGTGAAACGCTGAATTCGTTTTCATAGTGCTGATTTAATATTGCAAAAAGATTCAACATTCTAAGAAATCAAAATGGAAGTTCGGTGAGTTTTCAAAATAGTACTCATGTACCTTTAAGGACCCGGTATGATACCTGTATTAAAATGTGCAATGTCTCAGAACTCAAAACCCCGGTCCGGGGAAATGTGTACGAGTGTTTCTGAAACACTTGGAATAAGTGGTAGAACTGTAACGTGTCTACCGCATGTTGAAATACTGAGAATTTGCATTGAAAGCGCTGTGAAAGCTAGGATAGTCTTTAAAATAGTACTAATTCACTTTTAAAGAGCTGGTATATATGGAAAACGCTGTACATACACTTGGAATTCACAAGAAATGGGCTTGAATCGTGCGACAACAGTGACTCAAACTAGGAGAATTCACCATGATTAGGGAAATGTTTAGCAAAGTGCGCGAGAAACCTGGAATCCGTATTAATAGAGCCTTAATAGCTGAAGCACAATGTTTAATTACTGCGAAATCGCGCTCAAAGAGCTCAGAACTGAGTTGGAAACTGGTCGCATTTATGTTTCAGTCTAATGAGTTGTCGTTTTTAGAATAAAGTAGGTTAGACATTTCATCCTTTATCGGAGAGGGGATATAACAGGGGAAAAGTATTCCAAAGTATTAGAAATCCAAACGGTAGTTAGGCTAACGATTCAAGGAGTCGTAATTAACGTTGGAAGAGCTGGTATATATGGGAAAACACTGTGTAAAACTCTTGGAACTCACAATAAATGAGCTTGAATCACTGGACAACGGTGAATCAAACTCTGGGAATTCACAAAGACTGACTGGTGAAATATGTAGCAATGTGCTTGACAAAGTAGGAATACATTAGCAAAGAACTTTACAATCTGCAGGACAATGATTAATTACTGCGAAATCGTGTTCAGAGAGCTGGGAAGTGAGTTGGCTACTGGTTGCATTTATGATGCAGTCTAAATGAGTTGGCGTTCTTGAAATAAGGTAGGTTAAACATTTAGTTCGTTTTCATAAATCAGATATCACAGCAGGAAAGTATTCCATACTATTAGAAATCCCAATAATAGTTGGGCTAACGAATCAAGGAGTAGTTATTAACATTGAAAGAGCTGGTGTGTGTAAGAAAATACTGTGTAGAAACTCTTGGGATTCACAGTGAATGAGCTTGAATCAATGGACAACGGTGAATCTAACTCTGGGAATTCAGAAAGTCTGAGTGGGGTAATATGCAGTGATGTGCTTGGAAAAGTACGAATACATTAGGAAAGAACTTGAGAATGTGCAGGACAATGTTGAATTACTGCGAAATCGTATTCACATAGCTGGGAAGTGAGTTGGATACTGGTTGCATTTATGATTCATTCTAAATGCCTTTCGTGCTTAAATAAAGTGGGTTAAACATTTATTTCATGTTCATAGATCCGATATCCCAGGAGGAAAGTATTCAAAAGCATCAGAAATCCCAAGGATAGTTAGGCTAACCATTCCAGTAGTACTAATTAACGTGGAAAGAGCTGCTGTATATGGGAAAACACTGTGTAAAATACTTGGAATTCACAATGAACGAGCTTGAATCACTGGAGAACAGTGACTCAAACTCTGAGAATTCAAAAAGATGGCGGAAATATTTAGGAATGTGTTTGAAACCCCAAGAATACATATCAATAGAGCCTTAGTCTCTGAAGGACACTATTTAATCACAGGGAAATCGTGGCCACAGAGCTGAATAGTTAATGTGGTACTGTGTTCTTCTATGATTCAGTGAAAGGGACTTGCCGTTTCTGGAAGAAAGTTGGTGAAACGCTGAATTCGTTTTCATAGTGCTGATTTAATATTGCGAAAAGATTCAACATTCTAAGAAATCAAAATGGAAGTTCGGTGAGTTTTCAAAATAGTACTCATGTACCTTTAAGGACCCGGTATGATACCTGTATTAAAATGTGCAATGTCTCAGAACTCAAAACCCCGGTCCGGGGAAATGTGTACGAGTGTTTCTGAAACACTTGGAATAAGTGGTAGAACTGTAACATCTCTACCGCATGTTGAAATACTGAGAATTTGCATTGAAAGCGCTGTGAAAGCTAGGATAGTCTTTAAAATAGTACTAATTCACTTTTAAAGAGCTGGTATATATGGAAAACGCTGTACATACACTTGGAATTCACAAGAAATGGGCTTGAATCGTGCGACAACAGTGACTCAAACTAGGAGAATTCACCATGATTAGGGAAAGGTTTAGCAAAGTGCGCGAGAAACTAGGAATCCGTATTAATAGAGCCTTAATAGCTGAAGCACAATGTTTAATTACTGCGAAATCGCGCTCAAAGTGCTCAGAACTGAGTTGGAAACTGGTCGCATTTATGTTTCAGTCTAATGAGTTGTCGTTTTTAGAATAAAGTAGGTTAGACATTTCATCCTTTATCGGAGAGGGGATATAACAGGAGAAAAGTATTCCAAAGTATTAGAAATCCAAACGGTAGTTAGGCTAACGATTCAAGGAGTAGTAATTAACGTTGGAAGAGCTGGTATATATGGGGAAACACTGTGTAAAACTCTTGGAACTCACAATAAATGAGCTTGAATCACTGGACAACGGTGAATCAAACTCTGGCAATTCACAAAGACTGACTGGTGAAATACGTAGCAATGTGCTTGACAAAGTAGGAATACATTAGCAAAGAACTTTACAATCTGCAGGACAATGATTAATTACTGTGAAATCGTGTTCACAGAGCTGGGAAGTGAGTTGGCTACTGGTTGCATTTATGATGCAGTCTAAATGAGTTGGCGTTCTTGAAATAAGGTAGGTTAAACATTTAGTTCGTTTTCATAGATCAGATATCACAGCAGGAAAGTATTGCATACTATTAGAAATCCCAATAATAGTTGGGCTAACGAATCAAGGAGTAGCAATTAACATTGAAAGAGCTGGTGTGTGTAAGAAAATACTGTGTAGAAACTCTTGGGATTCACAATGAATGAGCTTGAATCACTGGACAACGGTGAATCTAACTCTGGGAATTCAGAAAGTTTGACTGCTGTAATATGCAGTGATGTGCTTGGAAAAGTACGAATACATTAGGAAAGTACTTGAGAATGTGCAGGACAATGTTTAATTACTGCGAAATCGTATTCACATAGCTGGGAAGTGAGTTGGATACTGGTTGCATTTATGATTCATTCTAAATGCCTTTCGTGCTTAAATAAAGTGGGTTAAACATTTATTTCATGTTCATAGATCCGATATCCCAGGAGGAAAGTATTCAAAGGCATCAGAAATCCCAATGAAAGTTAGGCTAACCATTCCAGTAGTACTAATTAACGTGGAAAGAGCTGCTGTATATGGCAAAACACTGTGTAAAACACTTGGAATTCACAATGAACGAGCTTGACTCACTGGAGAACAGTGACTCAAACTCTGAGAATTCAAAAAGATGGCGGAAATATTTAGGAATGTGTTTGAAACTCCAAGAATACATTTCAATAGAGCCTTAGTCTCTGAAGGACACTATTTAATCACAGGGAAGTCGTGGTCACAGAGCTGAATAGTTAATGTGGTACTGTGTTCTTCTATGATTCAGTGAAAGGGACTTGCCGTTTCTGGAAGAAAGTTGGTGAAACGCTGAATTCGTTTTCATAGTGCTGATTTAATATTGCAAAAAGATTCAACATTCTAAGAAATCAAAATGGAAGTTCGGTGAGTTTTCAAAATAGTACTCATGTACCTTTAAGGACCCGGTATGATACCTGTATTAAAATGTGCAATGTCTCAGAACTCAAAACCCCGGTCCGGGGAAATGTGTACGAGTGTTTCTGAAACACTTGGAATAAGTGGTAGAACTGTAACGTGTCTACCGCATGTTGAAATACTGAGAATTTGCATTGAAAGCGCTGTGAAAGCTAGGATAGTCTTTAAAATAGTACTAATTCACTTTTAAAGAGCTGGTATATATGGAAAACGCTGTACATACACTTGGAATTCACAAGAAATGGGCTTGAATCGTGCGACAACAGTGACTCAAACTAGGAGAATTCACCATGATTAGGGAAATGTTTAGCAAAGTGCGCGAGAAACCTGGAATCCGTATTAATAGAGCCTTAATAGCTGAAGCACAATGTTTAATTACTGCGAAATCGCGCTCAAAGAGCTCAGAACTGAGTTGGAAACTGGTCGCATTTATGTTTCAGTCTAATGAGTTGTCGTTTTTAGAATAAAGTAGGTTAGACATTTCATCCTTTATCGGAGAGGGGATATAACAGGGGAAAAGTATTCCAAAGTATTAGAAATCCAAACGGTAGTTAGGCTAACGATTCAAGGAGTCGTAATTAACGTTGGAAGAGCTGGTATATATGGGAAAACACTGTGTAAAACTCTTGGAACTCACAATAAATGAGCTTGAATCACTGGACAACGGTGAATCAAACTCTGGGAATTCACAAAGACTGACTGGTGAAATATGTAGCAATGTGCTTGACAAAGTAGGAATACATTAGCAAAGAACTTTACAATCTGCAGGACAATGATTAATTACTGCGAAATCGTGTTCAGAGAGCTGGGAAGTGAGTTGGCTACTGGTTGCATTTATGATGCAGTCTAAATGAGTTGGCGTTCTTGAAATAAGGTAGGTTAAACATTTAGTTCGTTTTCATAAATCAGATATCACAGCAGGAAAGTATTCCATACTATTAGAAATCCCAATAATAGTTGGGCTAACGAATCAAGGAGTAGTTATTAACATTGAAAGAGCTGGTGTGTGTAAGAAAATACTGTGTAGAAACTCTTGGGATTCACAGTGAATGAGCTTGAATCAATGGACAACGGTGAATCTAACTCTGGGAATTCAGAAAGTCTGAGTGGGGTAATATGCAGTGATGTGCTTGGAAAAGTACGAATACATTAGGAAAGAACTTGAGAATGTGCAGGACAATGTTGAATTACTGCGAAATCGTATTCACATAGCTGGGAAGTGAGTTGGATACTGGTTGCATTTATGATTCATTCTAAATGCCTTTCGTGCTTAAATAAAGTGGGTTAAACATTTATTTCATGTTCATAGATCCGATATCCCAGGAGGAAAGTATTCAAAAGCATCAGAAATCCCAAGGATAGTTAGGCTAACCATTCCAGTAGTACTAATTAACGTGGAAAGAGCTGCTGTATATGGGAAAACACTGTGTAAAATACTTGGAATTCACAATGAACGAGCTTGAATCACTGGAGAACAGTGACTCAAACTCTGAGAATTCAAAAAGATGGCGGAAATATTTAGGAATGTGTTTGAAACCCCAAGAATACATATCAATAGAGCCTTAGTCTCTGAAGGACACTATTTAATCACAGGGAAATCGTGGCCACAGAGCTGAATAGTTAATGTGGTACTGTGTTCTTCTATGATTCAGTGAAAGGGACTTGCCGTTTCTGGAAGAAAGTTGGTGAAACGCTGAATTCGTTTTCATAGTGCTGATTTAATATTGCGAAAAGATTCAACATTCTAAGAAATCAAAATGGAAGTTCGGTGAGTTTTCAAAATAGTACTCATGTACCTTTAAGGACCCGGTATGATACCTGTATTAAAATGTGCAATGTCTCAGAACTCAAAACCCCGGTCCGGGGAAATGTGTACGAGTGTTTCTGAAACACTTGGAATAAGTGGTAGAACTGTAACATCTCTACCGCATGTTGAAATACTGAGAATTTGCATTGAAAGCGCTGTGAAAGCTAGGATAGTCTTTAAAATAGTACTAATTCACTTTTAAAGAGCTGGTATATATGGAAAACGCTGTACATACACTTGGAATTCACAAGAAATGGGCTTGAATCGTGCGACAACAGTGACTCAAACTAGGAGAATTCACCATGATTAGGGAAAGGTTTAGCAAAGTGCGCGAGAAACTAGGAATCCGTATTAATAGAGCCTTAATAGCTGAAGCACAATGTTTAATTACTGCGAAATCGCGCTCAAAGTGCTCAGAACTGAGTTGGAAACTGGTCGCATTTATGTTTCAGTCTAATGAGTTGTCGTTTTTAGAATAAAGTAGGTTAGACATTTCATCCTTTATCGGA
Source organism: Corynorhinus townsendii (assembly GCA_026230045.1). Taxonomy (NCBI): domain Eukaryota; kingdom Metazoa; phylum Chordata; class Mammalia; order Chiroptera; family Vespertilionidae; genus Corynorhinus; species Corynorhinus townsendii. Next base: position 122,500,620 of record JAPDVU010000001.1, read on the forward strand.
GAGGGGATATAACAGGAGAAAAGTATTCCAAAGTATTAGAAATCCAAACGGTAGTTAGGCTAACGATTCAAGGAGTAGTAATTAACGTTGGAAGAGCTGGTATATATGGGGAAACACTGTGTAAAACTCTTGGAACTCACAATAAATGAGCTTGAATCACTGGACAACGGTGAATCAAACTCTGGCAATTCACAAAGACTGACTGGTGAAATACGTAGCAATGTGCTTGACAAAGTAGGAATACATTAGCAAAGAACTTTACAATCTGCAGGACAATGATTAATTACTGTGAAATCGTGTTCACAGAGCTGGGAAGTGAGTTGGCTACTGGTTGCATTTATGATGCAGTCTAAATGAGTTGGCGTTCTTGAAATAAGGTAGGTTAAACATTTAGTTCGTTTTCATAGATCAGATATCACAGCAGGAAAGTATTGCATACTATTAGAAATCCCAATAATAGTTGGGCTAACGAATCAAGGAGTAGCAATTAACATTGAAAGAGCTGGTGTGTGTAAGAAAATACTGTGTAGAAACTCTTGGGATTCACAATGAATGAGCTTGAATCACTGGACAACGGTGAATCTAACTCTGGGAATTCAGAAAGTTTGACTGCTGTAATATGCAGTGATGTGCTTGGAAAAGTACGAATACATTAGGAAAGTACTTGAGAATGTGCAGGACAATGTTTAATTACTGCGAAATCGTATTCACATAGCTGGGAAGTGAGTTGGATACTGGTTGCATTTATGATTCATTCTAAATGCCTTTCGTGCTTAAATAAAGTGGGTTAAACATTTATTTCATGTTCATAGATCCGATATCCCAGGAGGAAAGTATTCAAAGGCATCAGAAATCCCAATGAAAGTTAGGCTAACCATTCCAGTAGTACTAATTAACGTGGAAAGAGCTGCTGTATATGGCAAAACACTGTGTAAAACACTTGGAATTCACAATGAACGAGCTTGACTCACTGGAGAACAGTGACTCAAACTCTGAGAATTCAAAAAGATGGCGGAAATATTTAGGAATGTGTTTGAAACTCCAAGAATACATTTCAATAGAGCCTTAGTCTCTGAAGGACACTATTTAATCACAGGGAAGTCGTGGTCACAGAGCTGAATAGTTAATGTGGTACTGTGTTCTTCTATGATTCAGTGAAAGGGACTTGCCGTTTCTGGAAGAAAGTTGGTGAAACGCTGAATTCGTTTTCATAGTGCTGATTTAATATTGCAAAAAGATTCAACATTCTAAGAAATCAAAATGGAAGTTCGGTGAGTTTTCAAAATAGTACTCATGTACCTTTAAGGACCCGGTATGATACCTGTATTAAAATGTGCAATGTCTCAGAACTCAAAACCCCGGTCCGGGGAAATGTGTACGAGTGTTTCTGAAACACTTGGAATAAGTGGTAGAACTGTAACGTGTCTACCGCATGTTGAAATACTGAGAATTTGCATTGAAAGCGCTGTGAAAGCTAGGATAGTCTTTAAAATAGTACTAATTCACTTTTAAAGAGCTGGTATATATGGAAAACGCTGTACATACACTTGGAATTCACAAGAAATGGGCTTGAATCGTGCGACAACAGTGACTCAAACTAGGAGAATTCACCATGATTAGGGAAATGTTTAGCAAAGTGCGCGAGAAACCTGGAATCCGTATTAATAGAGCCTTAATAGCTGAAGCACAATGTTTAATTACTGCGAAATCGCGCTCAAAGAGCTTAGAACTGAGTTGGAAACTGGTCGTATTTATGTTTCAGTCTAATGAGTTGTCGTTTTTAGAATAAAGTAGGTTAGACATTTCATCCTTTATCGGAGAGGGGATATAACAGGGGAAAAGTATTCCAAAGTATTAGAAATCCAAACGGTAGTTAGGCTAACGATTCAAGGAGTCGTAATTAACGTTGGAAGAGCTGGTATGTATGGGAAAACACTGTGTAAAACTCTTGGAACTCACAATAAATGAGCTTGAATCACTGGACAACGGTGAATCAAACTCTGGGAATTCACAAAGACTGACTGGTGAAATACGTAGCAATGTGCTTGACAAAGTAGGAATACATTAGCAAAGAACTTTACAATCTGCAGGACAATGATTAATTACTGTGAAATCGTGTTCACAGAGCTGGGAAGTGAGTTGGCTACTGGTTGCATTTATGATGCAGTCTAAATGAGTTGGCGTTCTTGAAATAAGGTAGGTTAAACATTTAGTTCGTTTTCATAGATCAGATATCACAGCAGGAAAGTATTGCATACTATTAGAAATCCCAATAATAGTTGGGCTAACGAATCAAGGAGTAGCAATTAACATTGAAAGAGCTGGTGTGTGTAAGAAAATACTGTGTAGAAACTCTTGGGATTCACAATGAATGAGCTTGAATCACTGGACAACGGTGAATCTAACTCTGGGAATTCAGAAAGTTTGACTGCTGTAATATGCAGTGATGTGCTTGGAAAAGTACGAATACATTAGGAAAGTACTTGAGAATGTGCAGGACAATGTTTAATTACTGCGAAATCGTATTCACATAGCTGGGAAGTGAGTTGGATACTGGTTGCATTTATGATTCATTCTAAATGCCTTTCGTGCTTAAATAAAGTGGGTTAAACATTTATTTCATGTTCATAGATCCGATATCCCAGGAGGAAAGTATTCAAAGGCATCAGAAATCCCAATGAAAGTTAGGCTAACCATTCCAGTAGTACTAATTAACGTGGAAAGAGCTGCTGTATATGGCAAAACACTGTGTAAAACACTTGGAATTCACAATGAACGAGCTTGACTCACTGGAGAACAGTGACTCAAACTCTGAGAATTCAAAAAGATGGCGGAAATATTTAGGAATGTGTTTGAAACTCCAAGAATACATTTCAATAGAGCCTTAGTCTCTGAAGGACACTATTTAATCACAGGGAAGTCGTGGTCACAGAGCTGAATAGTTAATGTGGTACTGTGTTCTTCTATGATTCAGTGAAAGGGACTTGCCGTTTCTGGAAGAAAGTTGGTGAAACGCTGAATTCGTTTTCATAGTGCTGATTTAATATTGCAAAAAGATTCAACATTCTAAGAAATCAAAATGGAAGTTCGGTGAGTTTTCAAAATAGTACTCATGTACCTTTAAGGACCCGGTATGATACCTGTATTAAAATGTGCAATGTCTCAGAACTCAAAACCCCGGTCCGGGGAAATGTGTACGAGTGTTTCTGAAACACTTGGAATAAGTGGTAGAACTGTAACGTGTCTACCGCATGTTGAAATACTGAGAATTTGCATTGAAAGCGCTGTGAAAGCTAGGATAGTCTTTAAAATAGTACTAATTCACTTTTAAAGAGCTGGTATATATGGAAAACGCTGTACATACACTTGGAATTCACAAGAAATGGGCTTGAATCGTGCGACAACAGTGACTCAAACTAGGAGAATTCACCATGATTAGGGAAATGTTTAGCAAAGTGCGCGAGAAACCTGGAATCCGTATTAATAGAGCCTTAATAGCTGAAGCACAATGTTTAATTACTGCGAAATCGCGCTCAAAGAGCTTAGAACTGAGTTGGAAACTGGTCGTATTTATGTTTCAGTCTAATGAGTTGTCGTTTTTAGAATAAAGTAGGTTAGACATTTCATCCTTTATCGGAGAGGGGATATAACAGGGGAAAAGTATTCCAAAGTATTAGAAATCCAAACGGTAGTTAGGCTAACGATTCAAGGAGTCGTAATTAACGTTGGAAGAGCTGGTATGTATGGGAAAACACTGTGTAAAACTCTTGGAACTCACAATAAATGAGCTTGAATCACTGGACAACGGTGAATCAAACTCTGGGAATTCACAAAGACTGACTGGTGAAATATGTAGCAATGTGCTTGACAAAGTAGGAATACATTAGCAAAGAACTTTACAATCTGCAGGACAATGATTAATTACTGCGAAATCGTGTTCAGAGAGCTGGGAAGTGAGTTGGCTACTGGTTGCATTTATGATGCAGTCTAAATGAGTTGGCGTTCTTGAAATAAGGTAGGTTAAACATTTAGTTCGTTTTCATAAATCAGATATCACAGCAGGAAAGTATTCCATACTATTAGAAATCCCAATAATAGTTGGGCTAACGAATCAAGGAGTAGTTATTAACATTGAAAGAGCTGGTGTGTGTAAGAAAATACTGTGTAGAAACTCTTGGGATTCACAGTGAATGAGCTTGAATCAATGGACAACGGTGAATCTAACTCTGGGAATTCAGAAAGTCTGAGTGGGGTAATATGCAGTGATGTGCTTGGAAAAGTACGAATACATTAGGAAAGAACTTGAGAATGTGCAGGACAATGTTGAATTACTGCGAAATCGTATTCACATAGCTGGGAAGTGAGTTGGATACTGGTTGCATTTATGATTCATTCTAAATGCCTTTCGTGCTTAAATAAAGTGGGTTAAACATTTATTTCATGTTCATAGATCCGATATCCCAGGAGGAAAGTATTCAAAAGCATCAGAAATCCCAAGGATAGTTAGGCTAACCATTCCAGTAGTACTAATTAACGTGGAAAGAGCTGCTGTATATGGGAAAACACTGTGTAAAATACTTGGAATTCACAATGAACGAGCTTGAATCACTGGAGAACAGTGACTCAAACTCTGAGAATTCAAAAAGATGGCGGAAATATTTAGGAATGTGTTTGAAACCCCAAGAATACATATCAATAGAGCCTTAGTCTCTGAAGGACACTATTTAATCACAGGGAAATCGTGGTCACAGAGCTGAATAGTTAATGTGGTACTGTGTTCTTCTATGATTCAGTGAAAGGGACTTGCCGTTTCTGGAAGAAAGTTGGTGAAACGCTGAATTCGTTTTCATAGTGCTGATTTAATATTGCGAAAAGATTCAACATTCTAAGAAATCAAAATGGAAGTTCGGTGAGTTTTCAAAATAGTACTCATGTACCTTTAAGGACCCGGTATGATACCTGTATTAAAATGTGCAATGTCTCAGAACTCAAAACCCCGGTCCGGGGAAATGTGTACGAGTGTTTCTGAAACACTTGGAATAAGTGGTAGAACTGTAACATCTCTACCGCATGTTGAAATACTGAGAATTTGCATTGAAAGCGCTGTGAAAGCTAGGATAGTCTTTAAAATAGTACTAATTCACTTTTAAAGAGCTGGTATATATGGAAAACGCTGTACATACACTTGGAATTCACAAGAAATGGGCTTGAATCGTGCGACAACAGTGACTCAAACTAGGAGAATTCACCATGATTAGGGAAAGGTTTAGCAAAGTGCGCGAGAAACTAGGAATCCGTATTAATAGAGCCTTAATAGCTGAAGCACAATGTTTAATTACTGCGAAATCGCACTCAAAGTGCTCAGAACTGAGTTGGAAACTGGTCGCATTTATGTTTCAGTCTAATGAGTTGTCGTTTTTAGAATAAAGTAGGTTAGACATTTCATCCTTTATCGGAGAGGGGATATAACAGGAGAAAAGTATTCCAAAGTATTAGAAATCCAAACGGTAGTTAGGCTAACGATTCAAGGAGTCGTAATTAACGTTGGAAGAGCTGGTATATATGGGAAAACACTGTGTAAAACTCTTGGAACTCACAATAAATGAGCTTGAATCACTGGACAACGGTGAATCAAACTCTGGGAATTCACAAAGACTGACTGGTGAAATATGTAGCAATGTGCTTGACAAAGTAGGAATACATTAGCAAAGAACTTTACAATCTGCAGGACAATGATTAATTACTGCGAAATCGTGTTCAGAGAGCTGGGAAGTGAGTTGGCTACTGGTTGCATTTATGATGCAGTCTAAATGAGTTGGCGTTCTTGAAATAAGGTAGGTTAAACATTTAGTTCGTTTTCATAAATCAGATATCACAGCAGGAAAGTATTCCATACTATTAGAAATCCCAATAATAGTTGGGCTAACGAATCAAGGAGTAGTTATTAACATTGAAAGAGCTGGTGTGTGTAAGAAAATACTGTGTAGAAACTCTTGGGATTCACAGTGAATGAGCTTGAATCAATGGACAACGGTGAATCTAACTCTGGGAATTCAGAAAGTCTGAGTGGGGTAATATGCAGTGATGTGCTTGGAAAAGTACGAATACATTAGGAAAGAACTTGAGAATGTGCAGGACAATGTTGAATTACTGCGAAATCGTATTCACATAGCTGGGAAGTGAGTTGGATACTGGTTGCATTTATGATTCATTCTAAATGCCTTTCGTGCTTAAATAAAGTGGGTTAAACATTTATTTCATGTTCATAGATCCGATATCCCAGGAGGAAAGTATTCAAAAGCATCAGAAATCCCAAGGATAGTTAGGCTAACCATTCCAGTAGTACTAATTAACGTGGAAAGAGCTGCTGTATATGGGAAAGCACTGTGTAAAATACTTGGAATTCACAATGAACGAGCTTGAATCACTGGAGAACAGTGACTCAAACTCTGAGAATTCAAAAAGATGGCGGAAATATTTAGGAATGTGTTTGAAACTCCAAGAATACATTTCAATAGAGCCTTAGTCTCTGAAGGACACTATTTAATCACAGGGAAGTCGTGGTCACAGAGCTGAATAGTTAATGTGGTACTGTGTTCTTCTATGATTCAGTGAAAGGGACTTGCCGTTTCTGGAAGAAAGTTGGTGAAACGCTGAATTCGTTTTCATAGTGCTGATTTAATATTGCAAAAAGATTCAACATTCTAAGAAATCAAAATGGAAGTTCGGTGAGTTTTCAAAATAGTACTCATGTACCTTTAAGGACCCGGTATGATACCTGTATTAAAATGTGCAATGTCTCAGAACTCAAAACCCCGGTCCGGGGAAATGTGTACGAGTGTTTCTGAAACACTTGGAATAAGTGGTAGAACTGTAACGTGTCTACCGCATGTTGAAATACTGAGAATTTGCATTGAAAGCGCTGTGAAAGCTAGGATAGTCTTTAAAATAGTACTAATTCACTTTTAAAGAGCTGGTATTTGTGGAAAACGCTGTACATACACTTGGAATTCACAAGAAATGGGCTTGAATCGTGCGACAACAGTGACTCAAACTAGGAGAATTCACCATGATTAGGGAAATGTTTAGCAAAGTGCGCGAGAAACCTGGAATCCGTATTAATAGAGCCTTAATAGCTGAAGCACAATGTTTAATTACTGCGAAATCGCGCTCAAAGAGCTTAGAACTGAGTTGGAAACTGGTCGTATTTATGTTTCAGTCTAATGAGTTGTCGTTTTTAGAATAAAGTAGGTTAGACATTTCATCCTTTATCGGAGAGGGGATATAACAGGGGAAAAGTATTCCAAAGTATTAGAAATCCAAACGGTAGTTAGGCTAACGATTCAAGGAGTCGTAATTAACGTTGGAAGAGCTGGTATGTATGGGAAAACACTGTGTAAAACTCTTGGAACTCACAATAAATGAGCTTGAATCACTGGACAACGGTGAATCAAACTCTGGGAATTCACAAAGACTGACTGGTGAAATACGTAGCAATGTGCTTGACAAAGTAGGAATACATTAGCAAAGAACTTTACAATCTGCAGGACAATGATTAATTACTGTGAAATCGTGTTCACAGAGCTGGGAAGTGAGTTGGCTACTGGTTGCATTTATGATGCAGTCTAAATGAGTTGGCGTTCTTGAAATAAGGTAGGTTAAACATTTAGTTCGTTTTCATAGATCAGATATCACAGCAGGAAAGTATTGCATACTATTAGAAATCCCAATAATAGTTGGGCTAACGAATCAAGGAGTAGCAATTAACATTGAAAGAGCTGGTGTGTGTAAGAAAATACTGTGTAGAAACTCTTGGGATTCACAATGAATGAGCTTGAATCACTGGACAACGGTGAATCTAACTCTGGGAATTCAGAAAGTTTGACTGCTGTAATATGCAGTGATGTGCTTGGAAAAGTACGAATACATTAGGAAAGTACTTGAGAATGTGCAGGACAATGTTTAATTACTGCGAAATCGTATTCACATAGCTGGGAAGTGAGTTGGATACTGGTTGCATTTATGATTCATTCTAAATGCCTTTCGTGCTTAAATAAAGTGGGTTAAACATTTATTTCATGTTCATAGATCCGATATCCCAGGAGGAAAGTATTCAAAGGCATCAGAAATCCCAATGAAAGTTAGGCTAACCATTCCAGTAGTACTAATTAACGTGGAAAGAGCTGCTGTATATGGCAAAACACTGTGTAAAACACTTGGAATTCACAATGAACGAGCTTGACTCACTGGAGAACAGTGACTCAAACTCTGAGAATTCAAAAAGATGGCGGAAATATTTAGGAATGTGTTTGAAACTCCAAGAATACATTTCAATAGAGCCTTAGTCTCTGAAGGACACTATTTAATCACAGGGAAGTCGTGGTCACAGAGCTGAATAGTTAATGTGGTACTGTGTTCTTCTATGATTCAGTGAAAGGGACTTGCCGTTTCTGGAAGAAAGTTGGTGAAACGCTGAATTCGTTTTCATAGTGCTGATTTAATATTGCAAAAAGATTCAACATTCTAAGAAATCAAAATGGAAGTTCGGTGAGTTTTCAAAATAGTACTCATGTACCTTTAAGGACCCGGTATGATACCTGTATTAAAATGTGCAATGTCTCAGAACTCAAAACCCCGGTCCGGGGAAATGTGTACGAGTGTTTCTGAAACACTTGGAATAAGTGGTAGAACTGTAACGTGTCTACCGCATGTTGAAATACTGAGAATTTGCATTGAAAGCGCTGTGAAAGCTAGGATAGTCTTTAAAATAGTACTAATTCACTTTTAAAGAGCTGGTATATATGGAAAACGCTGTACATACACTTGGAATTCACAAGAAATGGGCTTGAATCGTGCGACAACAGTGACTCAAACTAGGAGAATTCACCATGATTAGGGAAATGTTTAGCAAAGTGCGCGAGAAACCTGGAATCCGTATTAATAGAGCCTTAATAGCTGAAGCACAATGTTTAATTACTGCGAAATCGCGCTCAAAGAGCTTAGAACTGAGTTGGAAACTGGTCGTATTTATGTTTCAGTCTAATGAGTTGTCGTTTTTAGAATAAAGTAGGTTAGACATTTCATCCTTTATCGGAGAGGGGATATAACAGGGGAAAAGTATTCCAAAGTATTAGAAATCCAAACGGTAGTTAGGCTAACGATTCAAGGAGTCGTAATTAACGTTGGAAGAGCTGGTATGTATGGGAAAACACTGTGTAAAACTCTTGGAACTCACAATAAATGAGCTTGAATCACTGGACAACGGTGAATCAAACTCTGGGAATTCACAAAGACTGACTGGTGAAATATGTAGCAATGTGCTTGACAAAGTAGGAATACATTAGCAAAGAACTTTACAATCTGCAGGACAATGATTAATTACTGCGAAATCGTGTTCAGAGAGCTGGGAAGTGAGTTGGCTACTGGTTGCATTTATGATGCAGTCTAAATGAGTTGGCGTTCTTGAAATAAGGTAGGTTAAACATTTAGTTCGTTTTCATAAATCAGATATCACAGCAGGAAAGTATTCCATACTATTAGAAATCCCAATAATAGTTGGGCTAACGAATCAAGGAGTAGTTATTAACATTGAAAGAGCTGGTGTGTGTAAGAAAATACTGTGTAGAAACTCTTGGGATTCACAGTGAATGAGCTTGAATCAATGGACAACGGTGAATCTAACTCTGGGAATTCAGAAAGTCTGAGTGGGGTAATATGCAGTGATGTGCTTGGAAAAGTACGAATACATTAGGAAAGAACTTGAGAATGTGCAGGACAATGTTGAATTACTGCGAAATCGTATTCACATAGCTGGGAAGTGAGTTGGATACTGGTTGCATTTATGATTCATTCTAAATGCCTTTCGTGCTTAAATAAAGTGGGTTAAACATTTATTTCATGTTCATAGATCCGATATCCCAGGAGGAAAGTATTCAAAAGCATCAGAAATCCCAAGGATAGTTAGGCTAACCATTCCAGTAGTACTAATTAACGTGGAAAGAGCTGCTGTATATGGGAAAACACTGTGTAAAATACTTGGAATTCACAATGAACGAGCTTGAATCACTGGAGAACAGTGACTCAAACTCTGAGAATTCAAAAAGATGGCGGAAATATTTAGGAATGTGTTTGAAACCCCAAGAATACATATCAATAGAGCCTTAGTCTCTGAAGGACACTATTTAATCACAGGGAAATCGTGGTCACAGAGCTGAATAGTTAATGTGGTACTGTGTTCTTCTATGATTCAGTGAAAGGGACTTGCCGTTTCTGGAAGAAAGTTGGTGAAACGCTGAATTCGTTTTCATAGTGCTGATTTAATATTGCGAAAAGATTCAACATTCTAAGAAATCAAAATGGAAGTTCGGTGAGTTTTCAAAATAGTACTCATGTACCTTTAAGGACCCGGTATGATACCTGTATTAAAATGTGCAATGTCTCAGAACTCAAAACCCCGGTCCGGGGAAATGTGTACGAGTGTTTCTGAAACACTTGGAATAAGTGGTAGAACTGTAACATCTCTACCGCATGTTGAAATACTGAGAATTTGCATTGAAAGCGCTGTGAAAGCTAGGATAGTCTTTAAAATAGTACTAATTCACTTTTAAAGAGCTGGTATATATGGAAAACGCTGTACATACACTTGGAATTCACAAGAAATGGGCTTGAATCGTGCGACAACAGTGACTCAAACTAGGAGAATTCACCATGATTAGGGAAAGGTTTAGCAAAGTGCGCGAGAAACTAGGAATCCGTATTAATAGAGCCTTAATAGCTGAAGCACAATGTTTAATTACTGCGAAATCGCACTCAAAGTGCTCAGAACTGAGTTGGAAACTGGTCGCATTTATGTTTCAGTCTAATGAGTTGTCGTTTTTAGAATAAAGTAGGTTAGACATTTCATCCTTTATCGGAGAGGGGATATAACAGGAGAAAAGTATTCCAAAGTATTAGAAATCCAAACGGTAGTTAGGCTAACGATTCAAGGAGTCGTAATTAACGTTGGAAGAGCTGGTATATATGGGAAAACACTGTGTAAAACTCTTGGAACTCACAATAAATGAGCTTGAATCACTGGACAACGGTGAATCAAACTCTGGGAATTCACAAAGACTGACTGGTGAAATATGTAGCAATGTGCTTGACAAAGTAGGAATACATTAGCAAAGAACTTTACAATCTGCAGGACAATGATTAATTACTGCGAAATCGTGTTCAGAGAGCTGGGAAGTGAGTTGGCTACTGGTTGCATTTATGATGCAGTCTAAATGAGTTGGCGTTCTTGAAATAAGGTAGGTTAAACATTTAGTTCGTTTTCATAAATCAGATATCACAGCAGGAAAGTATTCCATACTATTAGAAATCCCAATAATAGTTGGGCTAACGAATCAAGGAGTAGTTATTAACATTGAAAGAGCTGGTGTGTGTAAGAAAATACTGTGTAGAAACTCTTGGGATTCACAGTGAATGAGCTTGAATCAATGGACAACGGTGAATCTAACTCTGGGAATTCAGAAAGTCTGAGTGGGGTAATATGCAGTGATGTGCTTGGAAAAGTACGAATACATTAGGAAAGAACTTGAGAATGTGCAGGACAATGTTGAATTACTGCGAAATCGTATTCACATAGCTGGGAAGTGAGTTGGATACTGGTTGCATTTATGATTCATTCTAAATGCCTTTCGTGCTTAAATAAAGTGGGTTAAACATTTATTTCATGTTCATAGATCCGATATCCCAGGAGGAAAGTATTCAAAAGCATCAGAAATCCCAAGGATAGTTAGGCTAACCATTCCAGTAGTACTAATTAACGTGGAAAGAGCTGCTGTATATGGGAAAGCACTGTGTAAAATACTTGGAATTCACAATGAACGAGCTTGAATCACTGGAGAACAGTGACTCAAACTCTGAGAATTCAAAAAGATGGCGGAAATATTTAGGAATGTGTTTGAAACCCCAAGAATACATATCAATAGAGCCTTAGTCTCTGAAGGACACTATTTAATCACAGGGAAATCGTGGTCACAGAGCTGAATAGTTAATGTGGTACTGTGTTCTTCTATGATTCAGTGAAAGGGACTTGCCGTTTCTGGAAGAAAGTTGGTGAAACGCTGAATTCGTTTTCATAGTGCTGATTTAATATTGCGAAAAGATTCAACATTCTAAGAAATCAAAATGGAAGTTCGGTGAGTTTTCAAAATAGTACTCATGTACCTTTAAGGACCCGGTATGATACCTGTATTAAAATGTGCAATGTCTCAGAACTCAAAACCCCGGTCCGGGGAAATGTGTACGAGTGTTTCTGAAACACTTGGAATAAGTGGTAGAACTGTAACATCTCTACCGCATGTTGAAATACTGAGAATTTGCATTGAAAGCGCTGTGAAAGCTAGGATAGTCTTTAAAATAGTACTAATTCACTTTTAAAGAGCTGGTATATATGGAAAACGCTGTACATACACTTGGAATTCACAAGAAATGGGCTTGAATCGTGCGACAACAGTGACTCAAACTAGGAGAATTCACCATGATTAGGGAAAGGTTTAGCAAAGTGCGCGAGAAACTAGGAATCCGTATTAATAGAGCCTTAATAGCTGAAGCACAATGTTTAATTACTGCGAAATCGCGCTCAAAGTGCTCAGAACTGAGTTGGAAACTGGTCGCATTTATGTTTCAGTCTAATGAGTTGTCGTTTTTAGAATAAAGTAGGTTAGACATTTCATCCTTTATCGGAGAGGGGATATAACAGGAGAAAAGTATTCCAAAGTATTAGAAATCCAAACGGTAGTTAGGCTAACGATTCAAGGAGTAGTAATTAACGTTGGAAGAGCTGGTATATATGGGGAAACACTGTGTAAAACTCTTGGAACTCACAATAAATGAGCTTGAATCACTGGACAACGGTGAATCAAACTCTGGGAATTCACAAAGACTGACTGGTGAAATACGTAGCAATGTGCTTGACAAAGTAGGAATACATTAGCAAAGAACTTTACAATCTGCAGGACAATGATTAATTACTGTGAAATCGTGTTCACAGAGCTGGGAAGTGAGTTGGCTACTGGTTGCATTTATGATGCAGTCTAAATGAGTTGGCGTTCTTGAAATAAGGTAGGTTAAACATTTAGTTCGTTTTCATAGATCAGATATCACAGCAGGAAAGTATTGCATACTATTAGAAATCCCAATAATAGTTGGGCTAACGAATCAAGGAGTAGCAATTAACATTGAAAGAGCTGGTGTGTGTAAGAAAATACTGTGTAGAAACTCTTGGGATTCACAATGAATGAGCTTGAATCACTGGACAACGGTGAATCTAACTCTGGGAATTCAGAAAGTTTGACTGCTGTAATATGCAGTGATGTGCTTGGAAAAGTACGAATACATTAGGAAAGTACTTGAGAATGTGCAGGACAATGTTTAATTACTGCGAAATCGTATTCACATAGCTGGGAAGTGAGTTGGATACTGGTTGCATTTATGATTCATTCTAAATGCCTTTCGTGCTTAAATAAAGTGGGTTAAACATTTATTTCATGTTCATAGATCCGATATCCCAGGAGGAAAGTATTCAAAGGCATCAGAAATCCCAATGAAAGTTAGGCTAACCATTCCAGTAGTACTAATTAACGTGGAAAGAGCTGCTGTATATGGCAAAACACTGTGTAAAACACTTGGAATTCACAATGAACGAGCTTGACTCACTGGAGAACAGTGACTCAAACTCTGAGAATTCAAAAAGATGGCGGAAATATTTAGGAATGTGTTTGAAACTCCAAGAATACATTTCAATAGAGCCTTAGTCTCTGAAGGACACTATTTAATCACAGGGAAGTCGTGGTCACAGAGCTGAATAGTTAATGTGGTACTGTGTTCTTCTATGATTCAGTGAAAGGGACTTGCCGTTTCTGGAAGAAAGTTGGTGAAACGCTGAATTCGTTTTCATAGTGCTGATTTAATATTGCAAAAAGATTCAACATTCTAAGAAATCAAAATGGAAGTTCGGTGAGTTTTCAAAATAGTACTCATGTACCTTTAAGGACCCGGTATGATACCTGTATTAAAATGTGCAATGTCTCAGAACTCAAAACCCCGGTCCGGGGAAATGTGTACGAGTGTTTCTGAAACACTTGGAATAAGTGGTAGAACTGTAACGTGTCTACCGCATGTTGAAATACTGAGAATTTGCATTGAAAGCGCTGTGAAAGCTAGGATAGTCTTTAAAATAGTACTAATTCACTTTTAAAGAGCTGGTATATATGGAAAACGCTGTACATACACTTGGAATTCACAAGAAATGGGCTTGAATCGTGCGACAACAGTGACTCAAACTAGGAGAATTCACCATGATTAGGGAAATGTTTAGCAAAGTGCGCGAGAAACCTGGAATCCGTATTAATAGAGCCTTAATAGCTGAAGCACAATGTTTAATTACTGCGAAATCGCGCTCAAAGAGCTTAGAACTGAGTTGGAAACTGGTCGTATTTATGTTTCAGTCTAATGAGTTGTCGTTTTTAGAATAAAGTAGGTTAGACATTTCATCCTTTATCAGAGAGGGGATATAACAGGGGAAAAGTATTCCAAAGTATTAGAAATCCAAACGGTAGTTAGGCTAACGATTCAAGGAGTCGTAATTAACGTTGGAAGAGCTGGTATATATGGGAAAACACTGTGTAAAACTCTTGGAACTCACAATAAATGAGCTTGAATCACTGGACAACGGTGAATCAAACTCTGGGAATTCACAAAGACTGACTGGTGAAATATGTAGCAATGTGCTTGACAAAGTAGGAATACATTAGCAAAGAACTTTACAATCTGCAGGACAATGATTAATTACTGCGAAATCGTGTTCAGAGAGCTGGGAAGTGAGTTGGCTACTGGTTGCATTTATGATGCAGTCTAAATGAGTTGGCGTTCTTGAAATAAGGTAGGTTAAACATTTAGTTCGTTTTCATAGATCAGATATCACAGCAGGAAAGTATTGCGTACTATTAGAAATCCCAATAATAGTTGGGCTAACGAATCAAGGAGTAGCAATTAACATTGAAAGAGCTGGTGTGTGTAAGAAAATACTGTGTAGAAACTCTTGGGATTCACAATGAATGAGCTTGAATCACTGGACAACGGTGAATCTAACTCTGGGAATTCAGAAAGTTTGACTGCTGTAATATGCAGTGATGTGCTTGGAAAAGTACGAATACATTAGGAAAGTACTTGAGAATGTGCAGGACAATGTTTAATTACTGCGAAATCGTATTCACATAGCTGGGAAGTGAGTTGGATACTGGTTGCATTTATGATTCATTCTAAATGCCTTTCGTGCTTAAATAAAGTGGGTTAAACATTTATTTCATGTTCATAGATCCGATATCCCAGGAGGAAAGTATTCAAAGGCATCAGAAATCCCAATGAAAGTTAGGCTAACCATTCCAGTAGTACTAATTAACGTGGAAAGAGCTGCTGTATATGGCAAAACACTGTGTAAAACACTTGGAATTCACAATGAACGAGCTTGACTCACTGGAGAACAGTGACTCAAACTCTGAGAATTCAAAAAGATGGCGGAAATATTTAGGAATGTGTTTGAAACTCCAAGAATACATATCAATAGAGCCTTAGTCTCTGAAGGACACTATTTAATCACAGGGAAGTCGTGGTCACAGAGCTGAATAGTTAATGTGGTACTGTGTTCTTCTATGATTCAGTGAAAGGGACTTGCCGTTTCTGGAAGAAAGTTGGTGAAACGCTGAATTCGTTTTCATAGTGCTGATTTAATATTGCGAAAAGATTCAACATTCTAAGAAATCAAAATGGAAGTTCGGTGAGTTTTCAAAATAGTACTCATGTACCTTTAAGGACCCGGTATGATACCTGTATTAAAATGTGCAATGTCTCAGAACTCAAAACCCCGGTCCGGGGAAATGTGTACGAGTGTTTCTGAAACACTTGGAATAAGTGGTAGAACTGTAACATCTCTACCGCATGTTGAAATACTGAGAATTTGCATTGAAAGCGCTGTGAAAGCTAGGATAGTCTTTAAAATAGTACTAATTCACTTTTAAAGAGCTGGTATATATGGAAAACGCTGTACATACACTTGGAATTCACAAGAAATGGGCTTGAATCGTGCGACAACAGTGACTCAAACTAGGAGAATTCACCATGATTAGGGAAAGGTTTAGCAAAGTGCGCGAGAAACCTGGAATCCGTATTAATAGAGCCTTAATAGCTGAAGCACAATGTTTAATTACTGCGAAATCGCGCTCAAAGTGCTCAGAACTGAGTTGGAAACTGGTCGCATTTATGTTTCAGTCTAATGAGTTGAAGTTTTTAGAATAAAGTAGGTTAGACATTTCATCCTTTATCGGAGAGGGGATATAACAGGAGAAAAGTATTCCAAAGTATTAGAAATCCAAACGGTAGTTAGGCTAACGATTCAAGGAGTAGTAATTAACGTTGGAAGAGCTGGTATATATGGGGAAACACTGTGTAAAACTCTGGGAACTCACAATAAATGAGCTTGAATCACTGGACAACGGTGAATCAAACTCTGGCAATTCACAAAGACTGACTGGTGAAATACGTAGCAATGTGCTTGACAAAGTAGGAATACATTAGCAAAGAACTTTACAATCTGCAGGACAATGATTAATTACTGTGAAATCGTGTTCACAGAGCTGGGAAGTGAGTTGGCTACTGGTTGCATTTATGATGCAGTCTAAATGAGTTGGCGTTCTTGAAATAAGGTAGGTTAAACATTTAGTTCGTTTTCATAGATCAGATATCACAGCAGGAAAGTATTGCATACTATTAGAAATCCCAATAATAGTTGGGCTAACGAATCAAGGAGTAGCAATTAACATTGAAAGAGCTGGTGTGTGTAAGAAAATACTGTGTAGAAACTCTTGGGATTCACAATGAATGAGCTTGAATCACTGGACAACGGTGAATCTAACTCTGGGAATTCAGAAAGTTTGACTGCTGTAATATGCAGTGATGTGCTTGGAAAAGTACGAATACATTAGGAAAGTACTTGAGAATGTGCAGGACAATGTTTAATTACTGCGAAATCGTATTCACATAGCTGGGAAGTGAGTTGGATACTGGTTGCATTTATGATTCATTCTAAATGCCTTTCGTGCTTAAATAAAGTGGGTTAAACATTTATTTCATGTTCATAGATCCGATATCCCAGGAGGAAAGTATTCAAAGGCATCAGAAATCCCAATGAAAGTTAGGCTAACCATTCCAGTAGTACTAATTAACGTGGAAAGAGCTGCTGTATATGGCAAAACACTGTGTAAAACACTTGGAATTCACAATGAACGAGCTTGACTCACTGGAGAACAGTGACTCAAACTCTGAGAATTCAAAAAGATGGCGGAAATATTTAGGAATGTGTTTGAAACTCCAAGAATACATTTCAATAGAGCCTTAGTCTCTGAAGGACACTATTTAATCACAGGGAAGTCGTGGTCACAGAGCTGAATAGTTAATGTGGTACTGTGTTCTTCTATGATTCAGTGAAAGGGACTTGCCGTTTCTGGAAGAAAGTTGGTGAAACGCTGAATTCGTTTTCATAGTGCTGATTTAATATTGCGAAAAGATTCAACATTCTAAGAAATCAAAATGGAAGTTCGGTGAGTTTTCAAAATAGTACTCATGTACCTTTAAGGACCCGGTATGATACCTGTATTAAAATGTGCAATGTCTCAGAACTCAAAACCCCGGTCCGGGGAAATGTGTACGAGTGTTTCTGAAACACTTGGAATAAGTGGTAGAACTGTAACGTGTCTACCGCATGTTGAAATACTGAGAATTTGCATTGAAAGCGCTGTGAAAGCTAGGATAGTCTTTAAAATAGTACTAATTCACTTTTAAAGAGCTGGTATATATGGAAAACGCTGTACATACACTTGGAATTCACAAGAAATGGGCTTGAATCGTGCGACAACAGTGACTCAAACTAGGAGAATTCACCATGATTAGGGAAATGTTTAGCAAAGTGCGCGAGAAACCTGGAATCCGTATTAATAGAGCCTTAATAGCTGAAGCACAATGTTTAATTACTGCGAAATCGCGCTCAAAGAGCTTAGAACTGAGTTGGAAACTGGTCGTATTTATGTTTCAGTCTAATGAGTTGTCGTTTTTAGAATAAAGTAGGTTAGACATTTCATCCTTTATCGGAGAGGGGATATAACAGGGGAAAAGTATTCCAAAGTATTAGAAATCCAAACGGTAGTTAGGCTAACGATTCAAGGAGTCGTAATTAACGTTGGAAGAGCTGGTATATATGGGAAAACACTGTGTAAAACTCTTGGAACTCACAATAAATGAGCTTGAATCACTGGACAACGGTGAATCAAACTCTGGGAATTCACAAAGACTGACTGGTGAAATATGTAGCAATGTGCTTGACAAAGTAGGAATACATTAGCAAAGAACTTTACAATCTGCAGGACAATGATTAATTACTGCGAAATCGTGTTCAGAGAGCTGGGAAGTGAGTTGGCTACTGGTTGCATTTATGATGCAGTCTAAATGAGTTGGCGTTCTTGAAATAAGGTAGGTTAAACATTTAGTTCGTTTTCATAAATCAGATATCACAGCAGGAAAGTATTCCATACTATTAGAAATCCCAATAATAGTTGGGCTAACGAATCAAGGAGTAGTTATTAACATTGAAAGAGCTGGTGTGTGTAAGAAAATACTGTGTAGAAACTCTTGGGATTCACAGTGAATGAGCTTGAATCAATGGACAACGGTGAATCTAACTCTGGGAATTCAGAAAGTCTGAGTGGGGTAATATGCAGTGATGTGCTTGGAAAAGTACGAATACATTAGGAAAGAACTTGAGAATGTGCAGGACAATGTTGAATTACTGCGAAATCGTATTCACATAGCTGGGAAGTGAGTTGGATACTGGTTGCATTTATGATTCATTCTAAATGCCTTTCGTGCTTAAATAAAGTGGGTTAAACATTTATTTCATGTTCATAGATCCGATATCCCAGGAGGAAAGTATTCAAAAGCATCAGAAATCCCAAGGATAGTTAGGCTAACCATTCCAGTAGTACTAATTAACGTGGAAAGAGCTGCTGTATATGGGAAAACACTGTGTAAAACACTTGGAATTCACAATGAACGAGCTTGACTCACTGGAGAACAGTGACTCAAACTCTGAGAATTCAAAAAGATGGCGGAAATATTTAGGAATGTGTTTGAAACTCCAAGAATACATTTCAATAGAGCCTTAGTCTCTGAAGGACACTATTTAATCACAGGGAAGTCGTGGTCACAGAGCTGAATAGTTAATGTGGTACTGTGTTCTTCTATGATTCAGTGAAAGGGACTTGCCGTTTCTGGAAGAAAGTTGGTGAAACGCTGAATTCGTTTTCATAGTGCTGATTTAATATTGCAAAAAGATTCAACATTCTAAGAAATCAAAATGGAAGTTCGGTGAGTTTTCAAAATAGTACTCATGTACCTTTAAGGACCCGGTATGATACCTGTATTAAAATGTGCAATGTCTCAGAACTCAAAACCCCGGTCCGGGGAAATGTGTACGAGTGTTTCTGAAACACTTGGAATAAGTGGTAGAACTGTAACATCTCTACCGCATGTTGAAATACTGAGAATTTGCATTGAAAGCGCTGTGAAAGCTAGGATAGTCTTTAAAATAGTACTAATTCACTTTTAAAGAGCTGGTATATATGGAAAACGCTGTACATACACTTGGAATTCACAAGAAATGGGCTTGAATCGTGCGACAACAGTGACTCAAACTAGGAGAATTCACCATGATTAGGGAAAGGTTTAGCAAAGTGCGCGAGAAACTAGGAATCCGTATTAATAGAGCCTTAATAGCTGAAGCACAATGTTTAATTACTGCGAAATCGCGCTCAAAGTGCTCAGAACTGAGTTGGAAACTGGTCGCATTTATGTTTCAGTCTAATGAGTTGTCGTTTTTAGAATAAAGTAGGTTAGACATTTCATCCTTTATCGGAGAGGGGATATAACAGGAGAAAAGTATTCCAAAGTATTAGAAATCCAAACGGTAGTTAGGCTAACGATTCAAGGAGTAGTAATTAACGTTGGAAGAGCTGGTATATATGGGGAAACACTGTGTAAAACTCTTGGAACTCACAATAAATGAGCTTGAATCACTGGACAACGGTGAATCAAACTCTGGCAATTCACAAAGACTGACTGGTGAAATACGTAGCAATGTGCTTGACAAAGTAGGAATACATTAGCAAAGAACTTTACAATCTGCAGGACAATGATTAATTACTGTGAAATCGTGTTCACAGAGCTGGGAAGTGAGTTGGCTACTGGTTGCATTTATGATGCAGTCTAAATGAGTTGGCGTTCTTGAAATAAGGTAGGTTAAACATTTAGTTCGTTTTCATAGATCAGATATCACAGCAGGAAAGTATTGCATACTATTAGAAATCCCAATAATAGTTGGGCTAACGAATCAAGGAGTAGCAATTAACATTGAAAGAGCTGGTGTGTGTAAGAAAATACTGTGTAGAAACTCTTGGGATTCACAATGAATGAGCTTGAATCACTGGACAACGGTGAATCTAACTCTGGGAATTCAGAAAGTTTGACTGCTGTAATATGCAGTGATGTGCTTGGAAAAGTACGAATACATTAGGAAAGTACTTGAGAATGTGCAGGACAATGTTTAATTACTGCGAAATCGTATTCACATAGCTGGGAAGTGAGTTGGATACTGGTTGCATTTATGATTCATTCTAAATGCCTTTCGTGCTTAAATAAAGTGGGTTAAACATTTATTTCATGTTCATAGATCCGATATCCCAGGAGGAAAGTATTCAAAGGCATCAGAAATCCCAATGAAAGTTAGGCTAACCATTCCAGTAGTACTAATTAACGTGGAAAGAGCTGCTGTATATGGCAAAACACTGTGTAAAACACTTGGAATTCACAATGAACGAGCTTGACTCACTGGAGAACAGTGACTCAAACTCTGAGAATTCAAAAAGATGGCGGAAATATTTAGGAATGTGTTTGAAACTCCAAGAATACATTTCAATAGAGCCTTAGTCTCTGAAGGACACTATTTAATCACAGGGAAGTCGTGGTCACAGAGCTGAATAGTTAATGTGGTACTGTGTTCTTCTATGATTCAGTGAAAGGGACTTGCCGTTTCTGGAAGAAAGTTGGTGAAACGCTGAATTCGTTTTCATAGTGCTGATTTAATATTGCGAAAAGATTCAACATTCTAAGAAATCAAAATGGAAGTTCGGTGAGTTTTCAAAATAGTACTCATGTACCTTTAAGGACCCGGTATGATACCTGTATTAAAATGTGCAATGTCTCAGAACTCAAAACCCCGGTCCGGGGAAATGTGTACGAGTGTTTCTGAAACACTTGTAATAAGTGGTAGAACTGTAACGTGTCTACCGCATGTTGAAATACTGAGAATTTGCATTGAAAGCGCTGTGAAAGCTAGGATAGTCTTTAAAATAGTACTAATTCACTTTTAAAGAGCTGGTATATATGGAAAACGCTGTACATACACTTGGAATTCACAAGAAATGGGCTTGAATCGTGCGACAACAGTGACTCAAACTAGGAGAATTCACCATGATTAGGGAAATGTTTAGCAAAGTGCGCGAGAAACCTGGAATCCGTATTAATAGAGCCTTAATAGCTGAAGCACAATGTTTAATTACTGCGAAATCGCGCTCAAAGAGCTTAGAACTGAGTTGGAAACTGGTCGTATTTATGTTTCAGTCTAATGAGTTGTCGTTTTTAGAATAAAGTAGGTTAGACATTTCATCCTTTATCGGAGAGGGGATATAACAGGGGAAAAGTATTCCAAAGTATTAGAAATCCAAACGGTAGTTAGGCTAACGATTCAAGGAGTCGTAATTAACGTTGGAAGAGCTGGTATATATGGGAAAACACTGTGTAAAACTCTTGGAACTCACAATAAATGAGCTTGAATCACTGGACAACGGTGAATCAAACTCTGGGAATTCACAAAGACTGACTGGTGAAATATGTAGCAATGTGCTTGACAAAGTAGGAATACATTAGCAAAGAACTTTACAATCTGCAGGACAATGATTAATTACTGCGAAATCGTGTTCAGAGAGCTGGGAAGTGAGTTGGCTACTGGTTGCATTTATGATGCAGTCTAAATGAGTTGGCGTTCTTGAAATAAGGTAGGTTAAACATTTAGTTCGTTTTCATAAATCAGATATCACAGCAGGAAAGTATTCCATACTATTAGAAATCCCAATAATAGTTGGGCTAACGAATCAAGGAGTAGTTATTAACATTGAAAGAGCTGGTGTGTGTAAGAAAATACTGTGTAGAAACTCTTGGGATTCACAGTGAATGAGCTTGAATCAATGGACAACGGTGAATCTAACTCTGGGAATTCAGAAAGTCTGAGTGGGGTAATATGCAGTGATGTGCTTGGAAAAGTACGAATACATTAGGAAAGAACTTGAGAATGTGCAGGACAATGTTGAATTACTGCGAAATCGTATTCACATAGCTGGGAAGTGAGTTGGATACTGGTTGCATTTATGATTCATTCTAAATGCCTTTCGTGCTTAAATAAAGTGGGTTAAACATTTATTTCATGTTCATAGATCCGATATCCCAGGAGGAAAGTATTCAAAAGCATCAGAAATCCCAAGGATAGTTAGGCTAACCATTCCAGTAGTACTAATTAACGTGGAAAGAGCTGCTGTATATGGCAAAACACTGTGTAAAATACTTGGAATTCACAATGAACGAGCTTGAATCACTGGAGAACAGTGACTCAAACTCTGAGAATTCAAAAAGATGGCGGAAATATTTAGGAATGTGTTTGAAACCCCAAGAATACATATCAATAGAGCCTTAGTCTCTGAAGGACACTATTTAATCACAGGGAAATCGTGGTCACAGAGCTGAATAGTTAATGTGGTACTGTGTTCTTCTATGATTCAGTGAAAGGGACTTGCCGTTTCTGGAAGAAAGTTGGTGAAACGCTGAATTCGTTTTCATAGTGCTGATTTAATATTGCGAAAAGATTCAACATTCTAAGAAATCAAAATGGAAGTTCGGTGAGTTTTCAAAATAGTACTCATGTACCTTTAAGGACCCGGTATGATACCTGTATTAAAATGTGCAATGTCTCAGAACTCAAAACCCCGGTCCGGGGAAATGTGTACGAGTGTTTCTGAAACACTTGGAATAAGTGGTAGAACTGTAACATCTCTACCGCATGTTGAAATACTGAGAATTTGCATTGAAAGCGCTGTGAAAGCTAGGATAGTCTTTAAAATAGTACTAATTCACTTTTAAAGAGCTGGTATATATGGAAAACGCTGTACATACACTTGGAATTCACAAGAAATGGGCTTGAATCGTGCGACAACAGTGACTCAAACTAGGAGAATTCACCATGATTAGGGAAAGGTTTAGCAAAGTGCGCGAGAAACCTGGAATCCGTATTAATAGAGCCTTAATAGCTGAAGCACAATGTTTAATTACTGCGAAATCGCGCTCAAAGTGCTCAGAACTGAGTTGGAAACTGGTCGCATTTATGTTTCAGTCTAATGAGTTGTCGTTTTTAGAATAAAGTAGGTTAGACATTTCATCCTTTATCGGAGAGGGGATATAACAGGAGAAAAGTATTCCAAAGTATTAGAAATCCAAACGGTAGTTAGGCTAACGATTCAAGGAGTAGTAATTAACGTTGGAAGAGCTGGTATATATGGGGAAACACTGTGTAAAACTCTGGGAACTCACAATAAATGAGCTTGAATCACTGGACAACGGTGAATCAAACTCTGGCAATTCACAAAGACTGACTGGTGAAATACGTAGCAATGTGCTTGACAAAGTAGGAATACATTAGCAAAGAACTTTACAATCTGCAGGACAATGATTAATTACTGTGAAATCGTGTTCACAGAGCTGGGAAGTGAGTTGGCTACTGGTTGCATTTATGATGCAGTCTAAATGAGTTGGCGTTCTTGAAATAAGGTAGGTTAAACATTTAGTTCGTTTTCATAGATCAGATATCACAGCAGGAAAGTATTGCATACTATTAGAAATCCCAATAATAGTTGGGCTAACGAATCAAGGAGTAGCAATTAACATTGAAAGAGCTGGTGTGTGTAAGAAAATACTGTGTAGAAACTCTTGGGATTCACAATGAATGAGCTTGAATCACTGGACAACGGTGAATCTAACTCTGGGAATTCAGAAAGTTTGACTGCTGTAATATGCAGTGATGTGCTTGGAAAAGTACGAATACATTAGGAAAGTACTTGAGAATGTGCAGGACAATGTTTAATTACTGCGAAATCGTATTCACATAGCTGGGAAGTGAGTTGGATACTGGTTGCATTTATGATTCATTCTAAATGCCTTTCGTGCTTAAATAAAGTGGGTTAAACATTTATTTCATGTTCATAGATCCGATATCCCAGGAGGAAAGTATTCAAAGGCATCAGAAATCCCAATGAAAGTTAGGCTAACCATTCCAGTAGTACTAATTAACGTGGAAAGAGCTGCTGTATATGGCAAAACACTGTGTAAAACACTTGGAATTCACAATGAACGAGCTTGACTCACTGGAGAACAGTGACTCAAACTCTGAGAATTCAAAAAGATGGCGGAAATATTTAGGAATGTGTTTGAAACTCCAAGAATACATTTCAATAGAGCCTTAGTCTCTGAAGGACACTATTTAATCACAGGGAAGTCGTGGTCACAGAGCTGAATAGTTAATGTGGTACTGTGTTCTTCTATGATTCAGTGAAAGGGACTTGCCGTTTCTGGAAGAAAGTTGGTGAAACGCTGAATTCGTTTTCATAGTGCTGATTTAATATTGCAAAAAGATTCAACATTCTAAGAAATCAAAATGGAAGTTCGGTGAGTTTTCAAAATAGTACTCATGTACCTTTAAGGACCCGGTATGATACCTGTATTAAAATGTGCAATGTCTCAGAACTCAAAACCCCGGTCCGGGGAAATGTGTACGAGTGTTTCTGAAACACTTGGAATAAGTGGTAGAACTGTAACATCTCTACCGCATGTTGAAATACTGAGAATTTGCATTGAAAGCGCTGTGAAAGCTAGGATAGTCTTTAAAATAGTACTAATTCACTTTTAAAGAGCTGGTATATATGGAAAACGCTGTACATACACTTGGAATTCACAAGAAATGGGCTTGAATCGTGCGACAACAGTGACTCAAACTAGGAGAATTCACCATGATTAGGGAAAGGTTTAGCAAAGTGCGCGAGAAACCTGGAATCCGTATTAATAGAGCCTTAATAGCTGAAGCACAATGTTTAATTACTGCGAAATCGCGCTCAAAGTGCTCAGAACTGAGTTGGAAACTGGTCGCATTTATGTTTCAGTCTAATGAGTTGTCGTTTTTAGAATAAAGTAGGTTAGACATTTCATCCTTTATCGGAGAGGGGATATAACAGGAGAAAAGTATTCCAAAGTATTAGAAATCCAAACGGTAGTTAGGCTAACGATTCAAGGAGTAGTAATTAACGTTGGAAGAGCTGGTATATATGGGGAAACACTGTGTAAAACTCTGGGAACTCACAATAAATGAGCTTGAATCACTGGACAACGGTGAATCAAACTCTGGCAATTCACAAAGACTGACTGGTGAAATACGTAGCAATGTGCTTGACAAAGTAGGAATACATTAGCAAAGAACTTTACAATCTGCAGGACAATGATTAATTACTGTGAAATCGTGTTCACAGAGCTGGGAAGTGAGTTGGCTACTGGTTGCATTTATGATGCAGTCTAAATGAGTTGGCGTTCTTGAAATAAGGTAGGTTAAACATTTAGTTCGTTTTCATAGATCAGATATCACAGCAGGAAAGTATTGCATACTATTAGAAATCCCAATAATAGTTGGGCTAACGAATCAAGGAGTAGCAATTAACATTGAAAGAGCTGGTGTGTGTAAGAAAATACTGTGTAGAAACTCTTGGGATTCACAATGAATGAGCTTGAATCACTGGACAACGGTGAATCTAACTCTGGGAATTCAGAAAGTTTGACTGCTGTAATATGCAGTGATGTGCTTGGAAAAGTACGAATACATTAGGAAAGTACTTGAGAATGTGCAGGACAATGTTTAATTACTGCGAAATCGTATTCACATAGCTGGGAAGTGAGTTGGATACTGGTTGCATTTATGATTCATTCTAAATGCCTTTCGTGCTTAAATAAAGTGGGTTAAACATTTATTTCATGTTCATAGATCCGATATCCCAGGAGGAAAGTATTCAAAGGCATCAGAAATCCCAATGAAAGTTAGGCTAACCATTCCAGTAGTACTAATTAACGTGGAAAGAGCTGCTGTATATGGCAAAACACTGTGTAAAACACTTGGAATTCACAATGAACGAGCTTGACTCACTGGAGAACAGTGACTCAAACTCTGAGAATTCAAAAAGATGGCGGAAATATTTAGGAATGTGTTTGAAACTCCAAGAATACATTTCAATAGAGCCTTAGTCTCTGAAGGACACTATTTAATCACAGGGAAGTCGTGGTCACAGAGCTGAATAGTTAATGTGGTACTGTGTTCTTCTATGATTCAGTGAAAGGGACTTGCCGTTTCTGGAAGAAAGTTGGTGAAACGCTGAATTCGTTTTCATAGTGCTGATTTAATATTGCAAAAAGATTCAACATTCTAAGAAATCAAAATGGAAGTTCGGTGAGTTTTCAAAATAGTACTCATGTACCTTTAAGGACCCGGTATGATACCTGTATTAAAATGTGCAATGTCTCAGAACTCAAAACCCCGGTCCGGGGAAATGTGTACGAGTGTTTCTGAAACACTTGGAATAAGTGGTAGAACTGTAACATCTCTACCGCATGTTGAAATACTGAGAATTTGCATTGAAAGCGCTGTGAAAGCTAGGATAGTCTTTAAAATAGTACTAATTCACTTTTAAAGAGCTGGTATATATGGAAAACGCTGTACATACACTTGGAATTCACAAGAAATGGGCTTGAATCGTGCGACAACAGTGACTCAAACTAGGAGAATTCACCATGATTAGGGAAAGGTTTAGCAAAGTGCGCGAGAAACTAGGAATCCGTATTAATAGAGCCTTAATAGCTGAAGCACAATGTTTAATTACTGCGAAATCGCGCTCAAAGTGCTCAGAACTGAGTTGGAAACTGGTCGCATTTATGTTTCAGTCTAATGAGTTGTCGTTTTTAGAATAAAGTAGGTTAGACATTTCATCCTTTATCGGAGAGGGGATATAACAGGAGAAAAGTATTCCAAAGTATTAGAAATCCAAACGGTAGTTAGGCTAACGATTCAAGGAGTAGTAATTAACGTTGGAAGAGCTGGTATATATGGGGAAACACTGTGTAAAACTCTTGGAACTCACAATAAATGAGCTTGAATCACTGGACAACGGTGAATCAAACTCTGGCAATTCACAAAGACTGACTGGTGAAATACGTAGCAATGTGCTTGACAAAGTAGGAATACATTAGCAAAGAACTTTACAATCTGCAGGACAATGATTAATTACTGTGAAATCGTGTTCACAGAGCTGGGAAGTGAGTTGGCTACTGGTTGCATTTATGATGCAGTCTAAATGAGTTGGCGTTCTTGAAATAAGGTAGGTTAAACATTTAGTTCGTTTTCATAGATCAGATATCACAGCAGGAAAGTATTGCATACTATTAGAAATCCCAATAATAGTTGGGCTAACGAATCAAGGAGTAGCAATTAACATTGAAAGAGCTGGTGTGTGTAAGAAAATACTGTGTAGAAACTCTTGGGATTCACAATGAATGAGCTTGAATCACTGGACAACGGTGAATCTAACTCTGGGAATTCAGAAAGTCTGAGTGGGGTAATATGCAGTGATGTGCTTGGAAAAGTACGAATACATTAGGAAAGAACTTGAGAATGTGCAGGACAATGTTGAATTACTGCGAAATCGTATTCACATAGCTGGGAAGTGAGTTGGATACTGGTTGCATTTATGATTCATTCTAAATGCCTTTCGTGCTTAAATAAAGTGGGTTAAACATTTATTTCATGTTCATAGATCCGATATCCCAGGAGGAAAGTATTCAAAAGCATCAGAAATCCCAAGGATAGTTAGGCTAACCATTCCAGTAGTACTAATTAACGTGGAAAGAGCTGCTGTATATGGCAAAACACTGTGTAAAATACTTGGAATTCACAATGAACGAGCTTGAATCACTGGAGAACAGTGACTCAAACTCTGAGAATTCAAAAAGATGGCGGAAATATTTAGGAATGTGTTTGAAACCCCAAGAATACATATCAATAGAGCCTTAGTCTCTGAAGGACACTATTTAATCACAGGGAAATCGTGGTCACAGAGCTGAATAGTTAATGTGGTACTGTGTTCTTCTATGATTCAGTGAAAGGGACTTGCCGTTTCTGGAAGAAAGTTGGTGAAACGCTGAATTCGTTTTCATAGTGCTGATTTAATATTGCGAAAAGATTCAACATTCTAAGAAATCAAAATGGAAGTTCGGTGAGTTTTCAAAATAGTACTCATGTACCTTTAAGGACCCGGTATGATACCTGTATTAAAATGTGCAATGTCTCAGAACTCAAAACCCCGGTCCGGGGAAATGTGTACGAGTGTTTCTGAAACACTTGGAATAAGTGGTAGAACTGTAACATCTCTACCGCATGTTGAAATACTGAGAATTTGCATTGAAAGCGCTGTGAAAGCTAGGATAGTCTTTAAAATAGTACTAATTCACTTTTAAAGAGCTGGTATATATGGAAAACGCTGTACATACACTTGGAATTCACAAGAAATGGGCTTGAATCGTGCGACAACAGTGACTCAAACTAGGAGAATTCACCATGATTAGGGAAAGGTTTAGCAAAGTGCGCGAGAAACCTGGAATCCGTATTAATAGAGCCTTAATAGCTGAAGCACAATGTTTAATTACTGCGAAATCGCGCTCAAAGTGCTCAGAACTGAGTTGGAAACTGGTCGCATTTATGTTTCAGTCTAATGAGTTGTCGTTTTTAGAATAAAGTAGGTTAGACATTTCATCCTTTATCGGAGAGGGGATATAACAGGAGAAAAGTATTCCAAAGTATTAGAAATCCAAACGGTAGTTAGGCTAACGATTCAAGGAGTAGTAATTAACGTTGGAAGAGCTGGTATATATGGGGAAACACTGTGTAAAACTCTGGGAACTCACAATAAATGAGCTTGAATCACTGGACAACGGTGAATCAAACTCTGGCAATTCACAAAGACTGACTGGTGAAATACGTAGCAATGTGCTTGACAAAGTAGGAATACATTAGCAAAGAACTTTACAATCTGCAGGACAATGATTAATTACTGTGAAATCGTGTTCACAGAGCTGGGAAGTGAGTTGGCTACTGGTTGCATTTATGATGCAGTCTAAATGAGTTGGCGTTCTTGAAATAAGGTAGGTTAAACATTTAGTTCGTTTTCATAGATCAGATATCACAGCAGGAAAGTATTGCATACTATTAGAAATCCCAATAATAGTTGGGCTAACGAATCAAGGAGTAGCAATTAACATTGAAAGAGCTGGTGTGTGTAAGAAAATACTGTGTAGAAACTCTTGGGATTCACAATGAATGAGCTTGAATCACTGGACAACGGTGAATCTAACTCTGGGAATTCAGAAAGTTTGACTGCTGTAATATGCAGTGATGTGCTTGGAAAAGTACGAATACATTAGGAAAGTACTTGAGAATGTGCAGGACAATGTTTAATTACTGCGAAATCGTATTCACATAGCTGGGAAGTGAGTTGGATACTGGTTGCATTTATGATTCATTCTAAATGCCTTTCGTGCTTAAATAAAGTGGGTTAAACATTTATTTCATGTTCATAGATCCGATATCCCAGGAGGAAAGTATTCAAAGGCATCAGAAATCCCAATGAAAGTTAGGCTAACCATTCCAGTAGTACTAATTAACGTGGAAAGAGCTGCTGTATATGGCAAAACACTGTGTAAAACACTTGGAATTCACAATGAACGAGCTTGACTCACTGGAGAACAGTGACTCAAACTCTGAGAATTCAAAAAGATGGCGGAAATATTTAGGAATGTGTTTGAAACTCCAAGAATACATTTCAATAGAGCCTTAGTCTCTGAAGGACACTATTTAATCACAGGGAAGTCGTGGTCACAGAGCTGAATAGTTAATGTGGTACTGTGTTCTTCTATGATTCAGTGAAAGGGACTTGCCGTTTCTGGAAGAAAGTTGGTGAAACGCTGAATTCGTTTTCATAGTGCTGATTTAATATTGCAAAAAGATTCAACATTCTAAGAAATCAAAATGGAAGTTCGGTGAGTTTTCAAAATAGTACTCATGTACCTTTAAGGACCCGGTATGATACCTGTATTAAAATGTGCAATGTCTCAGAACTCAAAACCCCGGTCCGGGGAAATGTGTACGAGTGTTTCTGAAACACTTGGAATAAGTGGTAGAACTGTAACATCTCTACCGCATGTTGAAATACTGAGAATTTGCATTGAAAGCGCTGTGAAAGCTAGGATAGTCTTTAAAATAGTACTAATTCACTTTTAAAGAGCTGGTATATATGGAAAACGCTGTACATACACTTGGAATTCACAAGAAATGGGCTTGAATCGTGCGACAACAGTGACTCAAACTAGGAGAATTCACCATGATTAGGGAAAGGTTTAGCAAAGTGCGCGAGAAACCTGGAATCCGTATTAATAGAGCCTTAATAGCTGAAGCACAATGTTTAATTACTGCGAAATCGCGCTCAAAGTGCTCAGAACTGAGTTGGAAACTGGTCGCATTTATGTTTCAGTCTAATGAGTTGTCGTTTTTAGAATAAAGTAGGTTAGACATTTCATCCTTTATCGGAGAGGGGATATAACAGGAGAAAAGTATTCCAAAGTATTAGAAATCCAAACGGTAGTTAGGCTAACGATTCAAGGAGTAGTAATTAACGTTGGAAGAGCTGGTATATATGGGGAAACACTGTGTAAAACTCTGGGAACTCACAATAAATGAGCTTGAATCACTGGACAACGGTGAATCAAACTCTGGCAATTCACAAAGACTGACTGGTGAAATACGTAGCAATGTGCTTGACAAAGTAGGAATACATTAGCAAAGAACTTTACAATCTGCAGGACAATGATTAATTACTGTGAAATCGTGTTCACAGAGCTGGGAAGTGAGTTGGCTACTGGTTGCATTTATGATGCAGTCTAAATGAGTTGGCGTTCTTGAAATAAGGTAGGTTAAACATTTAGTTCGTTTTCATAGATCAGATATCACAGCAGGAAAGTATTGCATACTATTAGAAATCCCAATAATAGTTGGGCTAACGAATCAAGGAGTAGCAATTAACATTGAAAGAGCTGGTGTGTGTAAGAAAATACTGTGTAGAAACTCTTGGGATTCACAATGAATGAGCTTGAATCACTGGACAACGGTGAATCTAACTCTGGGAATTCAGAAAGTTTGACTGCTGTAATATGCAGTGATGTGCTTGGAAAAGTACGAATACATTAGGAAAGTACTTGAGAATGTGCAGGACAATGTTTAATTACTGCGAAATCGTATTCACATAGCTGGGAAGTGAGTTGGATACTGGTTGCATTTATGATTCATTCTAAATGCCTTTCGTGCTTAAATAAAGTGGGTTAAACATTTATTTCATGTTCATAGATCCGATATCCCAGGAGGAAAGTATTCAAAGGCATCAGAAATCCCAATGAAAGTTAGGCTAACCATTCCAGTAGTACTAATTAACGTGGAAAGAGCTGCTGTATATGGCAAAACACTGTGTAAAACACTTGGAATTCACAATGAACGAGCTTGACTCACTGGAGAACAGTGACTCAAACTCTGAGAATTCAAAAAGATGGCGGAAATATTTAGGAATGTGTTTGAAACTCCAAGAATACATTTCAATAGAGCCTTAGTCTCTGAAGGACACTATTTAATCACAGGGAAGTCGTGGTCACAGAGCTGAATAGTTAATGTGGTACTGTGTTCTTCTATGATTCAGTGAAAGGGACTTGCCGTTTCTGGAAGAAAGTTGGTGAAACGCTGAATTCGTTTTCATAGTGCTGATTTAATATTGCAAAAAGATTCAACATTCTAAGAAATCAAAATGGAAGTTCGGTGAGTTTTCAAAATAGTACTCATGTACCTTTAAGGACCCGGTATGATACCTGTATTAAAATGTGCAATGTCTCAGAACTCAAAACCCCGGTCCGGGGAAATGTGTACGAGTGTTTCTGAAACACTTGGAATAAGTGGTAGAACTGTAACATCTCTACCGCATGTTGAAATACTGAGAATTTGCATTGAAAGCGCTGTGAAAGCTAGGATAGTCTTTAAAATAGTACTAATTCACTTTTAAAGAGCTGGTATATATGGAAAACGCTGTACATACACTTGGAATTCACAAGAAATGGGCTTGAATCGTGCGACAACAGTGACTCAAACTAGGAGAATTCACCATGATTAGGGAAAGGTTTAGCAAAGTGCGCGAGAAACTAGGAATCCGTATTAATAGAGCCTTAATAGCTGAAGCACAATGTTTAATTACTGCGAAATCGCGCTCAAAGTGCTCAGAACTGAGTTGGAAACTGGTCGCATTTATGTTTCAGTCTAATGAGTTGTCGTTTTTAGAATAAAGTAGGTTAGACATTTCATCCTTTATCGGAGAGGGGATATAACAGGAGAAAAGTATTCCAAAGTATTAGAAATCCAAACGGTAGTTAGGCTAACGATTCAAGGAGTAGTAATTAACGTTGGAAGAGCTGGTATATATGGGGAAACACTGTGTAAAACTCTTGGAACTCACAATAAATGAGCTTGAATCACTGGACAACGGTGAATCAAACTCTGGCAATTCACAAAGACTGACTGGTGAAATACGTAGCAATGTGCTTGACAAAGTAGGAATACATTAGCAAAGAACTTTACAATCTGCAGGACAATGATTAATTACTGTGAAATCGTGTTCACAGAGCTGGGAAGTGAGTTGGCTACTGGTTGCATTTATGATGCAGTCTAAATGAGTTGGCGTTCTTGAAATAAGGTAGGTTAAACATTTAGTTCGTTTTCATAGATCAGATATCACAGCAGGAAAGTATTGCATACTATTAGAAATCCCAATAATAGTTGGGCTAACGAATCAAGGAGTAGCAATTAACATTGAAAGAGCTGGTGTGTGTAAGAAAATACTGTGTAGAAACTCTTGGGATTCACAATGAATGAGCTTGAATCACTGGACAACGGTGAATCTAACTCTGGGAATTCAGAAAGTTTGACTGCTGTAATATGCAGTGATGTGCTTGGAAAAGTACGAATACATTAGGAAAGAACTTGAGAATGTGCAGGACAATGTTGAATTACTGCGAAATCGTATTCACATAGCTGGGAAGTGAGTTGGATACTGGTTGCATTTATGATTCATTCTAAATGCCTTTCGTGCTTAAATAAAGTGGGTTAAACATTTATTTCATGTTCATAGATCCGATATCCCAGGAGGAAAGTATTCAAAAGCATCAGAAATCCCAAGGATAGTTAGGCTAACCATTCCAGTAGTACTAATTAACGTGGAAAGAGCTGCTGTATATGGGAAAACACTGTGTAAAATACTTGGAATTCACAATGAACGAGCTTGCATCACTGGAGAACAGTGACTCAAACTCTGAGAATTCAAAAAGATGGCGGAAATATTTAGGAATGTGTTTGAAACCCCAAGAATACATATCAATAGAGCCTTAGTCTCTGAAGGACACTATTTAATCACAGGGAAATCGTGGTCACAGAGCTGAATAGTTAATGTGGTACTGTGTTCTTCTATGATTCAGTGAAAGGGACTTGCCGTTTCTGGAAGAAAGTTGGTGAAACGCTGAATTCGTTTTCATAGTGCTGATTTAATATTGCGAAAAGATTCAACATTCTAAGAAATCAAAATGGAAGTTCGGTGAGTTTTCAAAATAGTACTCATGTACCTTTAAGGACCCGGTATGATACCTTTATTAAAATGTGCAATGTCTCAGAACTCAAAACCCCGGTCCGGGGAAATGTGTACGAGTGTTTCTGAAACACTTGGAATAAGTGGTAGAACTGTAACGTGTCTACCGCATGTTGAAATACTGAGAATTTGCATTGAAAGCGCTGTGAAAGCTAGGATAGTCTTTAAAATAGTACTAATTCACTTTTAAAGAGCTGGTATATATGGAAAACGCTGTACATACACTTGGAATTCACAAGAAATGGGCTTGAATCGTGCGACAACAGTGACTCAAACTAGGAGAATTCACCATGATTAGGGAAATGTTTAGCAAAGTGCGCGAGAAACCTGGAATCCGTATTAATAGAGCCTTAATAGCTGAAGCACAATGTTTAATTACTGCGAAATCGCGCTCAAAGAGCTTAGAACTGAGTTGGAAACTGGTCGTATTTATGTTTCAGTCTAATGAGTTGTCGTTTTTAGAATAAAGTAGGTTAGACATTTCATCCTTTATCGGAGAGGGGATATAACAGGGGAAAAGTATTCCAAAGTATTAGAAATCCAAACGGTAGTTAGGCTAACGATTCAAGGAGTCGTAATTAACGTTGGAAGAGCTGGTATATATGGGAAAACACTGTGTAAAACTCTTGGAACTCACAATAAATGAGCTTGAATCACTGGACAACGGTGAATCAAACTCTGGGAATTCACAAAGACTGACTGGTGAAATATGTAGCAATGTGCTTGACAAAGTAGGAATACATTAGCAAAGAACTTTACAATCTGCAGGACAATGATTAATTACTGCGAAATCGTGTTCAGAGAGCTGGGAAGTGAGTTGGCTACTGGTTGCATTTATGATGCAGTCTAAATGAGTTGGCGTTCTTGAAATAAGGTAGGTTAAACATTTAGTTCGTTTTCATAAATCAGATATCACAGCAGGAAAGTATTCCATACTATTAGAAATCCCAATAATAGTTGGGCTAACGAATCAAGGAGTAGTTATTAACATTGAAAGAGCTGGTGTGTGTAAGAAAATACTGTGTAGAAACTCTTGGGATTCACAGTGAATGAGCTTGAATCAATGGACAACGGTGAATCTAACTCTGGGAATTCAGAAAGTCTGAGTGGGGTAATATGCAGTGATGTGCTTGGAAAAGTACGAATACATTAGGAAAGAACTTGAGAATGTGCAGGACAATGTTGAATTACTGCGAAATCGTATTCACATAGCTGGGAAGTGAGTTGGATACTGGTTGCATTTATGATTCATTCTAAATGCCTTTCGTGCTTAAATAAAGTGGGTTAAACATTTATTTCATGTTCATAGATCCGATATCCCAGGAGGAAAGTATTCAAAAGCATCAGAAATCCCAAGGATAGTTAGGCTAACCATTCCAGTAGTACTAATTAACGTGGAAAGAGCTGCTGTATATGGGAAAACACTGTGTAAAATACAAGGAATTCACAATGAACGAGCTTGAATCACTGGAGAACAGTGACTCAAACTCTGAGAATTCAAAAAGATGGCGGAAATATTTAGGAATGTGTTTGAAACCCCAAGAATACATATCAATAGAGCCTTAGTCTCTGAAGGACACTATTTAATCACAGGGAAATCGTGGTCACAGAGCTGAATAGTTAATGTGGTACTGTGTTCTTCTATGATTCAGTGAAAGGGACTTGCCGTTTCTGGAAGAAAGTTGGTGAAACGCTGAATTCGTTTTCATAGTGCTGATTTAATATTGCGAAAAGATTCAACATTCTAAGAAATCAAAATGGAAGTTCGGTGAGTTTTCAAAATAGTACTCATGTACCTTTAAGGACCCGGTATGATACCTGTATTAAAATGTGCAATATCTCAGAACTCAAAACCCCGGTCCGGGGAAATGTGTACGAGTGTTTCTGAAACACTTGGAATAAGTGGTAGAACTGTAACATCTCTACCGCATGTTGAAATACTGAGAATTTGCATTGAAAGCGCTGTGAAAGCTAGGATAGTCTTTAAAATAGTACTAATTCACTTTTAAAGAGCTGGTATATATGGAAAACGCTGTACATACACTTGGAATTCACAAGAAATGGGCTTGAATCGTGCGACAACAGTGACTCAAACTAGGAGAATTCACCATGATTAGGGAAAGGTTTAGCAAAGTGCGCGAGAAACTAGGAATCCGTATTAATAGAGCCTTAATAGCTGAAGCACAATGTTTAATTACTGCGAAATCGCGCTCAAAGTGCTCAGAACTGAGTTGGAAACTGGTCGCATTTATGTTTCAGTCTAATGAGTTGTCGTTTTTAGAATAAAGTAGGTTAGACATTTCATCCTTTATCGGAGAGGGGATATAACAGGAGAAAAGTATTCCAAAGTATTAGAAATCCAAACGGTAGTTAGGCTAACGATTCAAGGAGTAGTAATTAACGTTGGAAGAGCTGGTATATATGGGGAAACACTGTGTAAAACTCTTGGAACTCACAATAAATGAGCTTGAATCACTGGACAACGGTGAATCAAACTCTGGCAATTCACAAAGACTGACTGGTGAAATACGTAGCAATGTGCTTGACAAAGTAGGAATACATTAGCAAAGAACTTTACAATCTGCAGGACAATGATTAATTACTGTGAAATCGTGTTCACAGAGCTGGGAAGTGAGTTGGCTACTGGTTGCATTTATGATGCAGTCTAAATGAGTTGGCGTTCTTGAAATAAGGTAGGTTAAACATTTAGTTCGTTTTCATAGATCAGATATCACAGCAGGAAAGTATTGCATACTATTAGAAATCCCAATAATAGTTGGGCTAACGAATCAAGGAGTAGCAATTAACATTGAAAGAGCTGGTGTGTGTAAGAAAATACTGTGTAGAAACTCTTGGGATTCACAATGAATGAGCTTGAATCACTGGACAACGGTGAATCTAACTCTGGGAATTCAGAAAGTTTGACTGCTGTAATATGCAGTGATGTGCTTGGAAAAGTACGAATACATTAGGAAAGAACTTGAGAATGTGCAGGACAATGTTGAATTACTGCGAAATCGTATTCACATAGCTGGGAAGTGAGTTGGATACTGGTTGCATTTATGATTCATTCTAAATGCCTTTCGTGCTTAAATAAAGTGGGTTAAACATTTATTTCATGTTCATAGATCCGATATCCCAGGAGGAAAGTATTCAAAAGCATCAGAAATCCCAAGGATAGTTAGGCTAACCATTCCAGTAGTACTAATTAACGTGGAAAGAGCTGCTGTATATGGGAAAACACTGTGTAAAATACTTGGAATTCACAATGAACGAGCTTGCATCACTGGAGAACAGTGACTCAAACTCTGAGAATTCAAAAAGATGGCGGAAATATTTAGGAATGTGTTTGAAACCCCAAGAATACATATCAATAGAGCCTTAGTCTCTGAAGGACACTATTTAATCACAGGGAAATCGTGGTCACAGAGCTGAATAGTTAATGTGGTACTGTGTTCTTCTATGATTCAGTGAAAGGGACTTGCCGTTTCTGGAAGAAAGTTGGTGAAACGCTGAATTCGTTTTCATAGTGCTGATTTAATATTGCGAAAAGATTCAACATTCTAAGAAATCAAAATGGAAGTTCGGTGAGTTTTCAAAATAGTACTCATGTACCTTTAAGGACCCGGTATGATACCTGTATTAAAATGTGCAATGTCTCAGAACTCAAAACCCCGGTCCGGGGAAATGTGTACGAGTGTTTCTGAAACACTTGGAATAAGTGGTAGAACTGTAACGTGTCTACCGCATGTTGAAATACTGAGAATTTGCATTGAAAGCGCTGTGAAAGCTAGGATAGTCTTTAAAATAGTACTAATTCACTTTTAAAGAGCTGGTATATATGGAAAACGCTGTACATACACTTGGAATTCACAAGAAATGGGCTTGAATCGTGCGACAACAGTGACTCAAACTAGGAGAATTCACCATGATTAGGGAAATGTTTAGCAAAGTGCGCGAGAAACCTGGAATCCGTATTAATAGAGCCTTAATAGCTGAAGCACAATGTTTAATTACTGCGAAATCGCGCTCAAAGAGCTTAGAACTGAGTTGGAAACTGGTCGTATTTATGTTTCAGTCTAATGAGTTGTCGTTTTTAGAATAAAGTAGGTTAGACATTTCATCCTTTATCGGAGAGGGGATATAACAGGGGAAAAGTATTCCAAAGTATTAGAAATCCAAACGGTAGTTAGGCTAACGATTCAAGGAGTCGTAATTAACGTTGGAAGAGCTGGTATATATGGGAAAACACTGTGTAAAACTCTTGGAACTCACAATAAATGAGCTTGAATCACTGGACAACGGTGAATCAAACTCTGGGAATTCACAAAGACTGACTGGTGAAATATGTAGCAATGTGCTTGACAAAGTAGGAATACATTAGCAAAGAACTTTACAATCTGCAGGACAATGATTAATTACTGCGAAATCGTGTTCAGAGAGCTGGGAAGTGAGTTGGCTACTGGTTGCATTTATGATGCAGTCTAAATGAGTTGGCGTTCTTGAAATAAGGTAGGTTAAACATTTAGTTCGTTTTCATAAATCAGATATCACAGCAGGAAAGTATTCCATACTATTAGAAATCCCAATAATAGTTGGGCTAACGAATCAAGGAGTAGTTATTAACATTGAAAGAGCTGGTGTGTGTAAGAAAATACTGTGTAGAAACTCTTGGGATTCACAGTGAATGAGCTTGAATCAATGGACAACGGTGAATCTAACTCTGGGAATTCAGAAAGTCTGAGTGGGGTAATATGCAGTGATGTGCTTGGAAAAGTACGAATACATTAGGAAAGAACTTGAGAATGTGCAGGACAATGTTGAATTACTGCGAAATCGTATTCACATAGCTGGGAAGTGAGTTGGATACTGGTTGCATTTATGATTCATTCTAAATGCCTTTCGTGCTTAAATAAAGTGGGTTAAACATTTATTTCATGTTCATAGATCCGATATCCCAGGAGGAAAGTATTCAAAAGCATCAGAAATCCCAAGGATAGTTAGGCTAACCATTCCAGTAGTACTAATTAACGTGGAAAGAGCTGCTGTATATGGGAAAACACTGTGTAAAATACTTGGAATTCACAATGAACGAGCTTGAATCACTGGAGAACAGTGACTCAAACTCTGAGAATTCAAAAAGATGGCGGAAATATTTAGGAATGTGTTTGAAACTCCAAGAATACATTTCAATAGAGCCTTAGTCTCTGAAGGACACTATTTAATCACAGGGAAGTCGTGGTCACAGAGCTGAATAGTTAATGTGGTACTGTGTTCTTCTATGATTCAGTGAAAGGGACTTGCCGTTTCTGGAAGAAAGTTGGTGAAACGCTGAATTCGTTTTCATAGTGCTGATTTAATATTGCAAAAAGATTCAACATTCTAAGAAATCAAAATGGAAGTTCGGTGAGTTTTCAAAATAGTACTCATGTACCTTTAAGGACCCGGTATGATACCTGTATTAAAATGTGCAATGTCTCAGAACTCAAAACCCCGGTCCGGGGAAATGTGTACGAGTGTTTCTGAAACACTTGGAATAAGTGGTAGAACTGTAACATCTCTACCGCATGTTGAAATACTGAGAATTTGCATTGAAAGCGCTGTGAAAGCTAGGATAGTCTTTAAAATAGTACTAATTCACTTTTAAAGAGCTGGTATATATGGAAAACGCTGTACATACACTTGGAATTCACAAGAAATGGGCTTGAATCGTGCGACAACAGTGACTCAAACTAGGAGAATTCACCATGATTAGGGAAAGGTTTAGCAAAGTGCGCGAGAAACTAGGAATCCGTATTAATAGAGCCTTAATAGCTGAAGCACAATGTTTAATTACTGCGAAATCGCGCTCAAAGTGCTCAGAACTGAGTTGGAAACTGGTCGCATTTATGTTTCAGTCTAATGAGTTGTCGTTTTTAGAATAAAGTAGGTTAGACATTTCATCCTTTATCGGAGAGGGGATATAACAGGAGAAAAGTATTCCAAAGTATTAGAAATCCAAACGGTAGTTAGGCTAACGATTCAAGGAGTAGTAATTAACGTTGGAAGAGCTGGTATATATGGGGAAACACTGTGTAAAACTCTTGGAACTCACAATAAATGAGCTTGAATCACTGGACAACGGTGAATCAAACTCTGGCAATTCACAAAGACTGACTGGTGAAATACGTAGCAATGTGCTTGACAAAGTAGGAATACATTAGCAAAGAACTTTACAATCTGCAGGACAATGATTAATTACTGTGAAATCGTGTTCACAGAGCTGGGAAGTGAGTTGGCTACTGGTTGCATTTATGATGCAGTCTAAATGAGTTGGCGTTCTTGAAATAAGGTAGGTTAAACATTTAGTTCGTTTTCATAGATCAGATATCACAGCAGGAAAGTATTGCATACTATTAGAAATCCCAATAATAGTTGGGCTAACGAATCAAGGAGTAGCAATTAACATTGAAAGAGCTGGTGTGTGTAAGAAAATACTGTGTAGAAACTCTTGGGATTCACAATGAATGAGCTTGAATCACTGGACAACGGTGAATCTAACTCTGGGAATTCAGAAAGTTTGACTGCTGTAATATGCAGTGATGTGCTTGGAAAAGTACGAATACATTAGGAAAGAACTTGAGAATGTGCAGGACAATGTTGAATTACTGCGAAATCGTATTCACATAGCTGGGAAGTGAGTTGGATACTGGTTGCATTTATGATTCATTCTAAATGCCTTTCGTGCTTAAATAAAGTGGGTTAAACATTTATTTCATGTTCATAGATCCGATATCCCAGGAGGAAAGTATTCAAAAGCATCAGAAATCCCAAGGATAGTTAGGCTAACCATTCCAGTAGTACTAATTAACGTGGAAAGAGCTGCTGTATATGGGAAAACACTGTGTAAAATACTTGGAATTCACAATGAACGAGCTTGCATCACTGGAGAACAGTGACTCAAACTCTGAGAATTCAAAAAGATGGCGGAAATATTTAGGAATGTGTTTGAAACCCCAAGAATACATATCAATAGAGCCTTAGTCTCTGAAGGACACTATTTAATCACAGGGAAGTCGTGGTCACAGAGCTGAATAGTTAATGTGGTACTGTGTTCTTCTATGATTCAGTGAAAGGGACTTGCCGTTTCTGGAAGAAAGTTGGTGAAACGCTGAATTCGTTTTCATAGTGCTGATTTAATATTGCGAAAAGATTCAACATTCTAAGAAATCAAAATGGAAGTTCGGTGAGTTTTCAAAATAGTACTCATGTACCTTTAAGGACCCGGTATGATACCTTTATTAAAATGTGCAATGTCTCAGAACTCAAAACCCCGGTCCGGGGAAATGTGTACGAGTGTTTCTGAAACACTTGGAATAAGTGGTAGAACTGTAACATCTCTACCGCATGTTGAAATACTGAGAATTTGCATTGAAAGCGCTGTGAAAGCTAGGATAGTCTTTAAAATAGTACTAATTCACTTTTAAAGAGCTGGTATATATGGAAAACGCTGTACATACACTTGGAATTCACAAGAAATGGGCTTGAATCGTGCGACAACAGTGACTCAAACTAGGAGAATTCACCATGATTAGGGAAAGGTTTAGCAAAGTGCGCGAGAAACTAGGAATCCGTATTAATAGAGCCTTAATAGCTGAAGCACAATGTTTAATTACTGCGAAATCGCGCTCAAAGTGCTCAGAACTGAGTTGGAAACTGGTCGCATTTATGTTTCAGTCTAATGAGTTGTCGTTTTTAGAATAAAGTAGGTTAGACATTTCATCCTTTATCGGAGAGGGGATATAACAGGAGAAAAGTATTCCAAAGTATTAGAAATCCAAACGGTAGTTAGGCTAACGATTCAAGGAGTAGTAATTAACGTTGGAAGAGCTGGTATATATGGGGAAACACTGTGTAAAACTCTTGGAACTCACAATAAATGAGCTTGAATCACTGGACAACGGTGAATCAAACTCTGGCAATTCACAAAGACTGACTGGTGAAATACGTAGCAATGTGCTTGACAAAGTAGGAATACATTAGCAAAGAACTTTACAATCTGCAGGACAATGATTAATTACTGTGAAATCGTGTTCACAGAGCTGGGAAGTGAGTTGGCTACTGGTTGCATTTATGATGCAGTCTAAATGAGTTGGCGTTCTTGAAATAAGGTAGGTTAAACATTTAGTTCGTTTTCATAGATCAGATATCACAGCAGGAAAGTATTGCATACTATTAGAAATCCCAATAATAGTTGGGCTAACGAATCAAGGAGTAGCAATTAACATTGAAAGAGCTGGTGTGTGTAAGAAAATACTGTGTAGAAACTCTTGGGATTCACAATGAATGAGCTTGAATCACTGGACAACGGTGAATCTAACTCTGGGAATTCAGAAAGTTTGACTGCTGTAATATGCAGTGATGTGCTTGGAAAAGTACGAATACATTAGGAAAGAACTTGAGAATGTGCAGGACAATGTTGAATTACTGCGAAATCGTATTCACATAGCTGGGAAGTGAGTTGGATACTGGTTGCATTTATGATTCATTCTAAATGCCTTTCGTGCTTAAATAAAGTGGGTTAAACATTTATTTCATGTTCATAGATCCGATATCCCAGGAGGAAAGTATTCAAAAGCATCAGAAATCCCAAGGATAGTTAGGCTAACCATTCCAGTAGTACTAATTAACGTGGAAAGAGCTGCTGTATATGGGAAAACACTGTGTAAAATACTTGGAATTCACAATGAACGAGCTTGCATCACTGGAGAACAGTGACTCAAACTCTGAGAATTCAAAAAGATGGCGGAAATATTTAGGAATGTGTTTGAAACCCCAAGAATACATATCAATAGAGCCTTAGTCTCTGAAGGACACTATTTAATCACAGGGAAATCGTGGTCACAGAGCTGAATAGTTAATGTGGTACTGTGTTCTTCTATGATTCAGTGAAAGGGACTTGCCGTTTCTGGAAGAAAGTTGGTGAAACGCTGAATTCGTTTTCATAGTGCTGATTTAATATTGCGAAAAGATTCAACATTCTAAGAAATCAAAATGGAAGTTCGGTGAGTTTTCAAAATAGTACTCATGTACCTTTAAGGACCCGGTATGATACCTTTATTAAAATGTGCAATGTCTCAGAACTCAAAACCCCGGTCCGGGGAAATGTGTACGAGTGTTTCTGAAACACTTGGAATAAGTGGTAGAACTGTAACGTGTCTACCGCATGTTGAAATACTGAGAATTTGCATTGAAAGCGCTGTGAAAGCTAGGATAGTCTTTAAAATAGTACTAATTCACTTTTAAAGAGCTGGTATATATGGAAAACGCTGTACATACACTTGGAATTCACAAGAAATGGGCTTGAATCGTGCGACAACAGTGACTCAAACTAGGAGAATTCACCATGATTAGGGAAATGTTTAGCAAAGTGCGCGAGAAACCTGGAATCCGTATTAATAGAGCCTTAATAGCTGAAGCACAATGTTTAATTACTGCGAAATCGCGCTCAAAGAGCTTAGAACTGAGTTGGAAACTGGTCGTATTTATGTTTCAGTCTAATGAGTTGTCGTTTTTAGAATAAAGTAGGTTAGACATTTCATCCTTTATCGGAGAGGGGATATAACAGGGGAAAAGTATTCCAAAGTATTAGAAATCCAAACGGTAGTTAGGCTAACGATTCAAGGAGTCGTAATTAACGTTGGAAGAGCTGGTATATATGGGAAAACACTGTGTAAAACTCTTGGAACTCACAATAAATGAGCTTGAATCACTGGACAACGGTGAATCAAACTCTGGGAATTCACAAAGACTGACTGGTGAAATATGTAGCAATGTGCTTGACAAAGTAGGAATACATTAGCAAAGAACTTTACAATCTGCAGGACAATGATTAATTACTGCGAAATCGTGTTCAGAGAGCTGGGAAGTGAGTTGGCTACTGGTTGCATTTATGATGCAGTCTA
This sequence comes from Corynorhinus townsendii, assembly GCA_026230045.1. Lineage (NCBI taxonomy): Eukaryota > Metazoa > Chordata > Mammalia > Chiroptera > Vespertilionidae > Corynorhinus > Corynorhinus townsendii. The sequence goes on from JAPDVU010000001.1 coordinate 122,544,628, forward strand.
AATGAGTTGGCGTTCTTGAAATAAGGTAGGTTAAACATTTAGTTCGTTTTCATAAATCAGATATCACAGCAGGAAAGTATTCCATACTATTAGAAATCCCAATAATAGTTGGGCTAACGAATCAAGGAGTAGTTATTAACATTGAAAGAGCTGGTGTGTGTAAGAAAATACTGTGTAGAAACTCTTGGGATTCACAGTGAATGAGCTTGAATCAATGGACAACGGTGAATCTAACTCTGGGAATTCAGAAAGTCTGAGTGGGGTAATATGCAGTGATGTGCTTGGAAAAGTACGAATACATTAGGAAAGAACTTGAGAATGTGCAGGACAATGTTGAATTACTGCGAAATCGTATTCACATAGCTGGGAAGTGAGTTGGATACTGGTTGCATTTATGATTCATTCTAAATGCCTTTCGTGCTTAAATAAAGTGGGTTAAACATTTATTTCATGTTCATAGATCCGATATCCCAGGAGGAAAGTATTCAAAAGCATCAGAAATCCCAAGGATAGTTAGGCTAACCATTCCAGTAGTACTAATTAACGTGGAAAGAGCTGCTGTATATGGGAAAACACTGTGTAAAATACTTGGAATTCACAATGAACGAGCTTGAATCACTGGAGAACAGTGACTCAAACTCTGAGAATTCAAAAAGATGGCGGAAATATTTAGGAATGTGTTTGAAACCCCAAGAATACATATCAATAGAGCCTTAGTCTCTGAAGGACACTATTTAATCACAGGGAAATCGTGGTCACAGAGCTGAATAGTTAATGTGGTACTGTGTTCTTCTATGATTCAGTGAAAGGGACTTGCCGTTTCTGGAAGAAAGTTGGTGAAACGCTGAATTCGTTTTCATAGTGCTGATTTAATATTGCGAAAAGATTCAACATTCTAAGAAATCAAAATGGAAGTTCGGTGAGTTTTCAAAATAGTACTCATGTACCTTTAAGGACCCGGTATGATACCTGTATTAAAATGTGCAATATCTCAGAACTCAAAACCCCGGTCCGGGGAAATGTGTACGAGTGTTTCTGAAACACTTGGAATAAGTGGTAGAACTGTAACATCTCTACCGCATGTTGAAATACTGAGAATTTGCATTGAAAGCGCTGTGAAAGCTAGGATAGTCTTTAAAATAGTACTAATTCACTTTTAAAGAGCTGGTATATATGGAAAACGCTGTACATACACTTGGAATTCACAAGAAATGGGCTTGAATCGTGCGACAACAGTGACTCAAACTAGGAGAATTCACCATGATTAGGGAAAGGTTTAGCAAAGTGCGCGAGAAACTAGGAATCCGTATTAATAGAGCCTTAATAGCTGAAGCACAATGTTTAATTACTGCGAAATCGCGCTCAAAGTGCTCAGAACTGAGTTGGAAACTGGTCGCATTTATGTTTCAGTCTAATGAGTTGTCGTTTTTAGAATAAAGTAGGTTAGACATTTCATCCTTTATCGGAGAGGGGATATAACAGGAGAAAAGTATTCCAAAGTATTAGAAATCCAAACGGTAGTTAGGCTAACGATTCAAGGAGTAGTAATTAACGTTGGAAGAGCTGGTATATATGGGGAAACACTGTGTAAAACTCTTGGAACTCACAATAAATGAGCTTGAATCACTGGACAACGGTGAATCAAACTCTGGCAATTCACAAAGACTGACTGGTGAAATACGTAGCAATGTGCTTGACAAAGTAGGAATACATTAGCAAAGAACTTTACAATCTGCAGGACAATGATTAATTACTGTGAAATCGTGTTCACAGAGCTGGGAAGTGAGTTGGCTACTGGTTGCATTTATGATGCAGTCTAAATGAGTTGGCGTTCTTGAAATAAGGTAGGTTAAACATTTAGTTCGTTTTCATAGATCAGATATCACAGCAGGAAAGTATTGCATACTATTAGAAATCCCAATAATAGTTGGGCTAACGAATCAAGGAGTAGCAATTAACATTGAAAGAGCTGGTGTGTGTAAGAAAATACTGTGTAGAAACTCTTGGGATTCACAATGAATGAGCTTGAATCACTGGACAACGGTGAATCTAACTCTGGGAATTCAGAAAGTTTGACTGCTGTAATATGCAGTGATGTGCTTGGAAAAGTACGAATACATTAGGAAAGTACTTGAGAATGTGCAGGACAATGTTTAATTACTGCGAAATCGTATTCACATAGCTGGGAAGTGAGTTGGATACTGGTTGCATTTATGATTCATTCTAAATGCCTTTCGTGCTTAAATAAAGTGGGTTAAACATTTATTTCATGTTCATAGATCCGATATCCCAGGAGGAAAGTATTCAAAGGCATCAGAAATCCCAATGAAAGTTAGGCTAACCATTCCAGTAGTACTAATTAACGTGGAAAGAGCTGCTGTATATGGCAAAACACTGTGTAAAACACTTGGAATTCACAATGAACGAGCTTGACTCACTGGAGAACAGTGACTCAAACTCTGAGAATTCAAAAAGATGGCGGAAATATTTAGGAATGTGTTTGAAACTCCAAGAATACATTTCAATAGAGCCTTAGTCTCTGAAGGACACTATTTAATCACAGGGAAGTCGTGGTCACAGAGCTGAATAGTTAATGTGGTACTGTGTTCTTCTATGATTCAGTGAAAGGGACTTGCCGTTTCTGGAAGAAAGTTGGTGAAACGCTGAATTCGTTTTCATAGTGCTGATTTAATATTGCAAAAAGATTCAACATTCTAAGAAATCAAAATGGAAGTTCGGTGAGTTTTCAAAATAGTACTCATGTACCTTTAAGGACCCGGTATGATACCTGTATTAAAATGTGCAATGTCTCAGAACTCAAAACCCCGGTCCGGGGAAATGTGTACGAGTGTTTCTGAAACACTTGGAATAAGTGGTAGAACTGTAACATCTCTACCGCATGTTGAAATACTGAGAATTTGCATTGAAAGCGCTGTGAAAGCTAGGATAGTCTTTAAAATAGTACTAATTCACTTTTAAAGAGCTGGTATATATGGAAAACGCTGTACATACACTTGGAATTCACAAGAAATGGGCTTGAATCGTGCGACAACAGTGACTCAAACTAGGAGAATTCACCATGATTAGGGAAAGGTTTAGCAAAGTGCGCGAGAAACTAGGAATCCGTATTAATAGAGCCTTAATAGCTGAAGCACAATGTTTAATTACTGCGAAATCGCGCTCAAAGTGCTCAGAACTGAGTTGGAAACTGGTCGCATTTATGTTTCAGTCTAATGAGTTGTCGTTTTTAGAATAAAGTAGGTTAGACATTTCATCCTTTATCGGAGAGGGGATATAACAGGAGAAAAGTATTCCAAAGTATTAGAAATCCAAACGGTAGTTAGGCTAACGATTCAAGGAGTAGTAATTAACGTTGGAAGAGCTGGTATATATGGGGAAACACTGTGTAAAACTCTTGGAACTCACAATAAATGAGCTTGAATCACTGGACAACGGTGAATCAAACTCTGGCAATTCACAAAGACTGACTGGTGAAATACGTAGCAATGTGCTTGACAAAGTAGGAATACATTAGCAAAGAACTTTACAATCTGCAGGACAATGATTAATTACTGTGAAATCGTGTTCACAGAGCTGGGAAGTGAGTTGGCTACTGGTTGCATTTATGATGCAGTCTAAATGAGTTGGCGTTCTTGAAATAAGGTAGGTTAAACATTTAGTTCGTTTTCATAGATCAGATATCACAGCAGGAAAGTATTGCATACTATTAGAAATCCCAATAATAGTTGGGCTAACGAATCAAGGAGTAGCAATTAACATTGAAAGAGCTGGTGTGTGTAAGAAAATACTGTGTAGAAACTCTTGGGATTCACAATGAATGAGCTTGAATCACTGGACAACGGTGAATCTAACTCTGGGAATTCAGAAAGTTTGACTGCTGTAATATGCAGTGATGTGCTTGGAAAAGTACGAATACATTAGGAAAGAACTTGAGAATGTGCAGGACAATGTTGAATTACTGCGAAATCGTATTCACATAGCTGGGAAGTGAGTTGGATACTGGTTGCATTTATGATTCATTCTAAATGCCTTTCGTGCTTAAATAAAGTGGGTTAAACATTTATTTCATGTTCATAGATCCGATATCCCAGGAGGAAAGTATTCAAAAGCATCAGAAATCCCAAGGATAGTTAGGCTAACCATTCCAGTAGTACTAATTAACGTGGAAAGAGCTGCTGTATATGGGAAAACACTGTGTAAAATACTTGGAATTCACAATGAACGAGCTTGCATCACTGGAGAACAGTGACTCAAACTCTGAGAATTCAAAAAGATGGCGGAAATATTTAGGAATGTGTTTGAAACCCCAAGAATACATATCAATAGAGCCTTAGTCTCTGAAGGACACTATTTAATCACAGGGAAATCGTGGTCACAGAGCTGAATAGTTAATGTGGTACTGTGTTCTTCTATGATTCAGTGAAAGGGACTTGCCGTTTCTGGAAGAAAGTTGGTGAAACGCTGAATTCGTTTTCATAGTGCTGATTTAATATTGCGAAAAGATTCAACATTCTAAGAAATCAAAATGGAAGTTCGGTGAGTTTTCAAAATAGTACTCATGTACCTTTAAGGACCCGGTATGATACCTGTATTAAAATGTGCAATGTCTCAGAACTCAAAACCCCGGTCCGGGGAAATGTGTACGAGTGTTTCTGAAACACTTGGAATAAGTGGTAGAACTGTAACGTGTCTACCGCATGTTGAAATACTGAGAATTTGCATTGAAAGCGCTGTGAAAGCTAGGATAGTCTTTAAAATAGTACTAATTCACTTTTAAAGAGCTGGTATATATGGAAAACGCTGTACATACACTTGGAATTCACAAGAAATGGGCTTGAATCGTGCGACAACAGTGACTCAAACTAGGAGAATTCACCATGATTAGGGAAATGTTTAGCAAAGTGCGCGAGAAACCTGGAATCCGTATTAATAGAGCCTTAATAGCTGAAGCACAATGTTTAATTACTGCGAAATCGCGCTCAAAGAGCTTAGAACTGAGTTGGAAACTGGTCGTATTTATGTTTCAGTCTAATGAGTTGTCGTTTTTAGAATAAAGTAGGTTAGACATTTCATCCTTTATCGGAGAGGGGATATAACAGGGGAAAAGTATTCCAAAGTATTAGAAATCCAAACGGTAGTTAGGCTAACGATTCAAGGAGTCGTAATTAACGTTGGAAGAGCTGGTATATATGGGAAAACACTGTGTAAAACCCTTGGAACTCACAATAAATGAGCTTGAATCACTGGACAACGGTGAATCAAACTCTGGGAATTCACAAAGACTGACTGGTGAAATATGTAGCAATGTGCTTGACAAAGTAGGAATACATTAGCAAAGAACTTTACAATCTGCAGGACAATGATTAATTACTGCGAAATCGTGTTCAGAGAGCTGGGAAGTGAGTTGGCTACTGGTTGCATTTATGATGCAGTCTAAATGAGTTGGCGTTCTTGAAATAAGGTAGGTTAAACATTTAGTTCGTTTTCATAAATCAGATATCACAGCAGGAAAGTATTCCATACTATTAGAAATCCCAATAATAGTTGGGCTAACGAATCAAGGAGTAGTTATTAACATTGAAAGAGCTGGTGTGTGTAAGAAAATACTGTGTAGAAACTCTTGGGATTCACAGTGAATGAGCTTGAATCAATGGACAACGGTGAATCTAACTCTGGGAATTCAGAAAGTCTGAGTGGGGTAATATGCAGTGATGTGCTTGGAAAAGTACGAATACATTAGGAAAGAACTTGAGAATGTGCAGGACAATGTTGAATTACTGCGAAATCGTATTCACATAGCTGGGAAGTGAGTTGGATACTGGTTGCATTTATGATTCATTCTAAATGCCTTTCGTGCTTAAATAAAGTGGGTTAAACATTTATTTCATGTTCATAGATCCGATATCCCAGGAGGAAAGTATTCAAAAGCATCAGAAATCCCAAGGATAGTTAGGCTAACCATTCCAGTAGTACTAATTAACGTGGAAAGAGCTGCTGTATATGGGAAAACACTGTGTAAAATACTTGGAATTCACAATGAACGAGCTTGAATCACTGGAGAACAGTGACTCAAACTCTGAGAATTCAAAAAGATGGCGGAAATATTTAGGAATGTGTTTGAAACCCCAAGAATACATATCAATAGAGCCTTAGTCTCTGAAGGACACTATTTAATCGCAGGGAAATCGTGGTCACAGAGCTGAATAGTTAATGTGGTACTGTGTTCTTCTATGATTCAGTGAAAGGGACTTGCCGTTTCTGGAAGAAAGTTGGTGAAACGCTGAATTCGTTTTCATAGTGCTGATTTAATATTGCGAAAAGATTCAACATTCTAAGAAATCAAAATGGAAGTTCGGTGAGTTTTCAAAATAGTACTCATGTACCTTTAAGGACCCGGTATGATACCTGTATTAAAATGTGCAATATCTCAGAACTCAAAACCCCGGTCCGGGGAAATGTGTACGAGTGTTTCTGAAACACTTGGAATAAGTGGTAGAACTGTAACATCTCTACCGCATGTTGAAATACTGAGAATTTGCATTGAAAGCGCTGTGAAAGCTAGGATAGTCTTTAAAATAGTACTAATTCACTTTTAAAGAGCTGGTATATATGGAAAACGCTGTACATACACTTGGAATTCACAAGAAATGGGCTTGAATCGTGCGACAACAGTGACTCAAACTAGGAGAATTCACCATGATTAGGGAAAGGTTTAGCAAAGTGCGCGAGAAACTAGGAATCCGTATTAATAGAGCCTTAATAGCTGAAGCACAATGTTTAATTACTGCGAAATCGCGCTCAAAGTGCTCAGAACTGAGTTGGAAACTGGTCGCATTTATGTTTCAGTCTAATGAGTTGTCGTTTTTAGAATAAAGTAGGTTAGACATTTCATCCTTTATCGGAGAGGGGATATAACAGGAGAAAAGTATTCCAAAGTATTAGAAATCCAAACGGTAGTTAGGCTAACGATTCAAGGAGTAGTAATTAACGTTGGAAGAGCTGGTATATATGGGGAAACACTGTGTAAAACTCTTGGAACTCACAATAAATGAGCTTGAATCACTGGACAACGGTGAATCAAACTCTGGCAATTCACAAAGACTGACTGGTGAAATACGTAGCAATGTGCTTGACAAAGTAGGAATACATTAGCAAAGAACTTTACAATCTGCAGGACAATGATTAATTACTGTGAAATCGTGTTCACAGAGCTGGGAAGTGAGTTGGCTACTGGTTGCATTTATGATGCAGTCTAAATGAGTTGGCGTTCTTGAAATAAGGTAGGTTAAACATTTAGTTCGTTTTCATAGATCAGATATCACAGCAGGAAAGTATTGCATACTATTAGAAATCCCAATAATAGTTGGGCTAACGAATCAAGGAGTAGCAATTAACATTGAAAGAGCTGGTGTGTGTAAGAAAATACTGTGTAGAAACTCTTGGGATTCACAATGAATGAGCTTGAATCACTGGACAACGGTGAATCTAACTCTGGGAATTCAGAAAGTTTGACTGCTGTAATATGCAGTGATGTGCTTGGAAAAGTACGAATACATTAGGAAAGAACTTGAGAATGTGCAGGACAATGTTGAATTACTGCGAAATCGTATTCACATAGCTGGGAAGTGAGTTGGATACTGGTTGCATTTATGATTCATTCTAAATGCCTTTCGTGCTTAAATAAAGTGGGTTAAACATTTATTTCATGTTCATAGATCCGATATCCCAGGAGGAAAGTATTCAAAAGCATCAGAAATCCCAAGGATAGTTAGGCTAACCATTCCAGTAGTACTAATTAACGTGGAAAGAGCTGCTGTATATGGGAAAACACTGTGTAAAATACTTGGAATTCACAATGAACGAGCTTGCATCACTGGAGAACAGTGACTCAAACTCTGAGAATTCAAAAAGATGGCGGAAATATTTAGGAATGTGTTTGAAACCCCAAGAATACATATCAATAGAGCCTTAGTCTCTGAAGGACACTATTTAATCACAGGGAAATCGTGGTCACAGAGCTGAATAGTTAATGTGGTACTGTGTTCTTCTATGATTCAGTGAAAGGGACTTGCCGTTTCTGGAAGAAAGTTGGTGAAACGCTGAATTCGTTTTCATAGTGCTGATTTAATATTGCGAAAAGATTCAACATTCTAAGAAATCAAAATGGAAGTTCGGTGAGTTTTCAAAATAGTACTCATGTACCTTTAAGGACCCGGTATGATACCTTTATTAAAATGTGCAATGTCTCAGAACTCAAAACCCCGGTCCGGGGAAATGTGTACGAGTGTTTCTGAAACACTTGGAATAAGTGGTAGAACTGTAACGTGTCTACCGCATGTTGAAATACTGAGAATTTGCATTGAAAGCGCTGTGAAAGCTAGGATAGTCTTTAAAATAGTACTAATTCACTTTTAAAGAGCTGGTATATATGGAAAACGCTGTACATACACTTGGAATTCACAAGAAATGGGCTTGAATCGTGCGACAACAGTGACTCAAACTAGGAGAATTCACCATGATTAGGGAAATGTTTAGCAAAGTGCGCGAGAAACCTGGAATCCGTATTAATAGAGCCTTAATAGCTGAAGCACAATGTTTAATTACTGCGAAATCGCGCTCAAAGAGCTTAGAACTGAGTTGGAAACTGGTCGTATTTATGTTTCAGTCTAATGAGTTGTCGTTTTTAGAATAAAGTAGGTTAGACATTTCATCCTTTATCGGAGAGGGGATATAACAGGGGAAAAGTATTCCAAAGTATTAGAAATCCAAACGGTAGTTAGGCTAACGATTCAAGGAGTCGTAATTAACGTTGGAAGAGCTGGTATATATGGGAAAACACTGTGTAAAACTCTTGGAACTCACAATAAATGAGCTTGAATCACTGGACAACGGTGAATCAAACTCTGGGAATTCACAAAGACTGACTGGTGAAATACGTAGCAATGTGCTTGACAAAGTAGGAATACATTAGCAAAGAACTTTACAATCTGCAGGACAATGATTAATTACTGCGAAATCGTGTTCAGAGAGCTGGGAAGTGAGTTGGCTACTGGTTGCATTTATGATGCAGTCTAAATGAGTTGGCGTTCTTGAAATAAGGTAGGTTAAACATTTAGTTCGTTTTCATAAATCAGATATCACAGCAGGAAAGTATTCCATACTATTAGAAATCCCAATAATAGTTGGGCTAACGAATCAAGGAGTAGTTATTAACATTGAAAGAGCTGGTGTGTGTAAGAAAATACTGTGTAGAAACTCTTGGGATTCACAGTGAATGAGCTTGAATCAATGGACAACGGTGAATCTAACTCTGGGAATTCAGAAAGTCTGAGTGGGGTAATATGCAGTGATGTGCTTGGAAAAGTACGAATACATTAGGAAAGAACTTGAGAATGTGCAGGACAATGTTGAATTACTGCGAAATCGTATTCACATAGCTGGGAAGTGAGTTGGATACTGGTTGCATTTATGATTCATTCTAAATGCCTTTCGTGCTTAAATAAAGTGGGTTAAACATTTATTTCATGTTCATAGATCCGATATCCCAGGAGGAAAGTATTCAAAAGCATCAGAAATCCCAAGGATAGTTAGGCTAACCATTCCAGTAGTACTAATTAACGTGGAAAGAGCTGCTGTATATGGGAAAACACTGTGTAAAATACTTGGAATTCACAATGAACGAGCTTGAATCACTGGAGAACAGTGACTCAAACTCTGAGAATTCAAAAAGATGGCGGAAATATTTAGGAATGTGTTTGAAACCCCAAGAATACATATCAATAGAGCCTTAGTCTCTGAAGGACACTATTTAATCACAGGGAAATCGTGGTCACAGAGCTGAATAGTTAATGTGGTACTGTGTTCTTCTATGATTCAGTGAAAGGGACTTGCCGTTTCTGGAAGAAAGTTGGTGAAACGCTGAATTCGTTTTCATAGTGCTGATTTAATATTGCGAAAAGATTCAACATTCTAAGAAATCAAAATGGAAGTTCGGTGAGTTTTCAAAATAGTACTCATGTACCTTTAAGGACCCGGTATGATACCTGTATTAAAATGTGCAATATCTCAGAACTCAAAACCCCGGTCCGGGGAAATGTGTACGAGTGTTTCTGAAACACTTGGAATAAGTGGTAGAACTGTAACATCTCTACCGCATGTTGAAATACTGAGAATTTGCATTGAAAGCGCTGTGAAAGCTAGGATAGTCTTTAAAATAGTACTAATTCACTTTTAAAGAGCTGGTATATATGGAAAACGCTGTACATACACTTGGAATTCACAAGAAATGGGCTTGAATCGTGCGACAACAGTGACTCAAACTAGGAGAATTCACCATGATTAGGGAAAGGTTTAGCAAAGTGCGCGAGAAACTAGGAATCCGTATTAATAGAGCCTTAATAGCTGAAGCACAATGTTTAATTACTGCGAAATCGCGCTCAAAGTGCTCAGAACTGAGTTGGAAACTGGTCGCATTTATGTTTCAGTCTAATGAGTTGTCGTTTTTAGAATAAAGTAGGTTAGACATTTCATCCTTTATCGGAGAGGGGATATAACAGGAGAAAAGTATTCCAAAGTATTAGAAATCCAAACGGTAGTTAGGCTAACGATTCAAGGAGTAGTAATTAACGTTGGAAGAGCTGGTATATATGGGGAAACACTGTGTAAAACTCTTGGAACTCACAATAAATGAGCTTGAATCACTGGACAACGGTGAATCAAACTCTGGCAATTCACAAAGACTGACTGGTGAAATACGTAGCAATGTGCTTGACAAAGTAGGAATACATTAGCAAAGAACTTTACAATCTGCAGGACAATGATTAATTACTGTGAAATCGTGTTCACAGAGCTGGGAAGTGAGTTGGCTACTGGTTGCATTTATGATGCAGTCTAAATGAGTTGGCGTTCTTGAAATAAGGTAGGTTAAACATTTAGTTCGTTTTCATAGATCAGATATCACAGCAGGAAAGTATTGCATACTATTAGAAATCCCAATAATAGTTGGGCTAACGAATCAAGGAGTAGCAATTAACATTGAAAGAGCTGGTGTGTGTAAGAAAATACTGTGTAGAAACTCTTGGGATTCACAATGAATGAGCTTGAATCACTGGACAACGGTGAATCTAACTCTGGGAATTCAGAAAGTTTGACTGCTGTAATATGCAGTGATGTGCTTGGAAAAGTACGAATACATTAGGAAAGTACTTGAGAATGTGCAGGACAATGTTTAATTACTGCGAAATCGTATTCACATAGCTGGGAAGTGAGTTGGATACTGGTTGCATTTATGATTCATTTTAAATGCCTTTCGTGCTTAAATAAAGTGGGTTAAACATTTATTTCATGTTCATAGATCCGATATCCCAGGAGGAAAGTATTCAAAGGCATCAGAAATCCCAATGAAAGTTAGGCTAACCATTCCAGTAGTACTAATTAACGTGGAAAGAGCTGCTGTATATGGCAAAACACTGTGTAAAACACTTGGAATTCACAATGAACGAGCTTGACTCACTGGAGAACAGTGACTCAAACTCTGAGAATTCAAAAAGATGGCGGAAATATTTAGGAATGTGTTTGAAACTCCAAGAATACATTTCAATAGAGCCTTAGTCTCTGAAGGACACTATTTAATCACAGGGAAGTCGTGGTCACAGAGCTGAATAGTTAATGTGGTACTGTGTTCTTCTATGATTCAGTGAAAGGGACTTGCCGTTTCTGGAAGAAAGTTGGTGAAACGCTGAATTCGTTTTCATAGTGCTGATTTAATATTGCAAAAAGATTCAACATTCTAAGAAATCAAAATGGAAGTTCGGTGAGTTTTCAAAATAGTACTCATGTACCTTTAAGGACCCGGTATGATACCTGTATTAAAATGTGCAATGTCTCAGAACTCAAAACCCCGGTCCGGGGAAATGTGTACGAGTGTTTCTGAAACACTTGGAATAAGTGGTAGAACTGTAACATCTCTACCGCATGTTGAAATACTGAGAATTTGCATTGAAAGCGCTGTGAAAGCTAGGATAGTCTTTAAAATAGTACTAATTCACTTTTAAAGAGCTGGTATATATGGAAAACGCTGTACATACACTTGGAATTCACAAGAAATGGGCTTGAATCGTGCGACAACAGTGACTCAAACTAGGAGAATTCACCATGATTAGGGAAAGGTTTAGCAAAGTGCGCGAGAAACTAGGAATCCGTATTAATAGAGCCTTAATAGCTGAAGCACAATGTTTAATTACTGCGAAATCGCGCTCAAAGTGCTCAGAACTGAGTTGGAAACTGGTCGCATTTATGTTTCAGTCTAATGAGTTGTCGTTTTTAGAATAAAGTAGGTTAGACATTTCATCCTTTATCGGAGAGGGGATATAACAGGAGAAAAGTATTCCAAAGTATTAGAAATCCAAACGGTAGTTAGGCTAACGATTCAAGGAGTAGTAATTAACGTTGGAAGAGCTGGTATATATGGGGAAACACTGTGTAAAACTCTTGGAACTCACAATAAATGAGCTTGAATCACTGGACAACGGTGAATCAAACTCTGGCAATTCACAAAGACTGACTGGTGAAATACGTAGCAATGTGCTTGACAAAGTAGGAATACATTAGCAAAGAACTTTACAATCTGCAGGACAATGATTAATTACTGTGAAATCGTGTTCACAGAGCTGGGAAGTGAGTTGGCTACTGGTTGCATTTATGATGCAGTCTAAATGAGTTGGCGTTCTTGAAATAAGGTAGGTTAAACATTTAGTTCGTTTTCATAGATCAGATATCACAGCAGGAAAGTATTGCATACTATTAGAAATCCCAATAATAGTTGGGCTAACGAATCAAGGAGTAGCAATTAACATTGAAAGAGCTGGTGTGTGTAAGAAAATACTGTGTAGAAACTCTTGGGATTCACAATGAATGAGCTTGAATCACTGGACAACGGTGAATCTAACTCTGGGAATTCAGAAAGTTTGACTGCTGTAATATGCAGTGATGTGCTTGGAAAAGTACGAATACATTAGGAAAGAACTTGAGAATGTGCAGGACAATGTTGAATTACTGCGAAATCGTATTCACATAGCTGGGAAGTGAGTTGGATACTGGTTGCATTTATGATTCATTCTAAATGCCTTTCGTGCTTAAATAAAGTGGGTTAAACATTTATTTCATGTTCATAGATCCGATATCCCAGGAGGAAAGTATTCAAAAGCATCAGAAATCCCAAGGATAGTTAGGCTAACCATTCCAGTAGTACTAATTAACGTGGAAAGAGCTGCTGTATATGGGAAAACACTGTGTAAAATACTTGGAATTCACAATGAACGAGCTTGCATCACTGGAGAACAGTGACTCAAACTCTGAGAATTCAAAAAGATGGCGGAAATATTTAGGAATGTGTTTGAAACCCCAAGAATACATATCAATAGAGCCTTAGTCTCTGAAGGACACTATTTAATCACAGGGAAATCGTGGTCACAGAGCTGAATAGTTAATGTGGTACTGTGTTCTTCTATGATTCAGTGAAAGGGACTTGCCGTTTCTGGAAGAAAGTTGGTGAAACGCTGAATTCGTTTTCATAGTGCTGATTTAATATTGCGAAAAGATTCAACATTCTAAGAAATCAAAATGGAAGTTCGGTGAGTTTTCAAAATAGTACTCATGTACCTTTAAGGACCCGGTATGATACCTGTATTAAAATGTGCAATGTCTCAGAACTCAAAACCCCGGTCCGGGGAAATGTGTACGAGTGTTTCTGAAACACTTGGAATAAGTGGTAGAACTGTAACGTGTCTACCGCATGTTGAAATACTGAGAATTTGCATTGAAAGCGCTGTGAAAGCTAGGATAGTCTTTAAAATAGTACTAATTCACTTTTAAAGAGCTGGTATATATGGAAAACGCTGTACATACACTTGGAATTCACAAGAAATGGGCTTGAATCGTGCGACAACAGTGACTCAAACTAGGAGAATTCACCATGATTAGGGAAATGTTTAGCAAAGTGCGCGAGAAACCTGGAATCCGTATTAATAGAGCCTTAATAGCTGAAGCACAATGTTTAATTACTGCGAAATCGCGCTCAAAGAGCTTAGAACTGAGTTGGAAACTGGTCGTATTTATGTTTCAGTCTAATGAGTTGTCGTTTTTAGAATAAAGTAGGTTAGACATTTCATCCTTTATCGGAGAGGGGATATAACAGGGGAAAAGTATTCCAAAGTATTAGAAATCCAAACGGTAGTTAGGCTAACGATTCAAGGAGTCGTAATTAACGTTGGAAGAGCTGGTATATATGGGAAAACACTGTGTAAAACTCTTGGAACTCACAATAAATGAGCTTGAATCACTGGACAACGGTGAATCAAACTCTGGGAATTCACAAAGACTGACTGGTGAAATATGTAGCAATGTGCTTGACAAAGTAGGAATACATTAGCAAAGAACTTTACAATCTGCAGGACAATGATTAATTACTGCGAAATCGTGTTCAGAGAGCTGGGAAGTGAGTTGGCTACTGGTTGCATTTATGATGCAGTCTAAATGAGTTGGCGTTCTTGAAATAAGGTAGGTTAAACATTTAGTTCGTTTTCATAAATCAGATATCACAGCAGGAAAGTATTCCATACTATTAGAAATCCCAATAATAGTTGGGCTAACGAATCAAGGAGTAGTTATTAACATTGAAAGAGCTGGTGTGTGTAAGAAAATACTGTGTAGAAACTCTTGGGATTCACAGTGAATGAGCTTGAATCAATGGACAACGGTGAATCTAACTCTGGGAATTCAGAAAGTCTGAGTGGGGTAATATGCAGTGATGTGCTTGGAAAAGTACGAATACATTAGGAAAGAACTTGAGAATGTGCAGGACAATGTTGAATTACTGCGAAATCGTATTCACATAGCTGGGAAGTGAGTTGGATACTGGTTGCATTTATGATTCATTCTAAATGCCTTTCGTGCTTAAATAAAGTGGGTTAAACATTTATTTCATGTTCATAGATCCGATATCCCAGGAGGAAAGTATTCAAAAGCATCAGAAATCCCAAGGATAGTTAGGCTAACCATTCCAGTAGTACTAATTAACGTGGAAAGAGCTGCTGTATATGGGAAAACACTGTGTAAAATACTTGGAATTCACAATGAACGAGCTTGAATCACTGGAGAACAGTGACTCAAACTCTGAGAATTCAAAAAGATGGCGGAAATATTTAGGAATGTGTTTGAAACCCCAAGAATACATATCAATAGAGCCTTAGTCTCTGAAGGACACTATTTAATCACAGGGAAATCGTGGTCACAGAGCTGAATAGTTAATGTGGTACTGTGTTCTTCTATGATTCAGTGAAAGGGACTTGCCGTTTCTGGAAGAAAGTTGGTGAAACGCTGAATTCGTTTTCATAGTGCTGATTTAATATTGCGAAAAGATTCAACATTCTAAGAAATCAAAATGGAAGTTCGGTGAGTTTTCAAAATAGTACTCATGTACCTTTAAGGACCCGGTATGATACCTGTATTAAAATGTGCAATATCTCAGAACTCAAAACCCCGGTCCGGGGAAATGTGTACGAGTGTTTCTGAAACACTTGGAATAAGTGGTAGAACTGTAACATCTCTACCGCATGTTGAAATACTGAGAATTTGCATTGAAAGCGCTGTGAAAGCTAGGATAGTCTTTAAAATAGTACTAATTCACTTTTAAAGAGCTGGTATATATGGAAAACGCTGTACATACACTTGGAATTCACAAGAAATGGGCTTGAATCGTGCGACAACAGTGACTCAAACTAGGAGAATTCACCATGATTAGGGAAAGGTTTAGCAAAGTGCGCGAGAAACCTGGAATCCGTATTAATAGAGCCTTAATAGCTGAAGCACAATGTTTAATTACTGCGAAATCGCGCTCAAAGTGCTCAGAACTGAGTTGGAAACTGGTCGCATTTATGTTTCAGTCTAATGAGTTGTCGTTTTTAGAATAAAGTAGGTTAGACATTTCATCCTTTATCGGAGAGGGGATATAACAGGAGAAAAGTATTCCAAAGTATTAGAAATCCAAACGGTAGTTAGGCTAACGATTCAAGGAGTAGTAATTAACGTTGGAAGAGCTGGTATATATGGGGAAACACTGTGTAAAACTCTGGGAACTCACAATAAATGAGCTTGAATCACTGGACAACGGTGAATCAAACTCTGGCAATTCACAAAGACTGACTGGTGAAATACGTAGCAATGTGCTTGACAAAGTAGGAATACATTAGCAAAGAACTTTACAATCTGCAGGACAATGATTAATTACTGTGAAATCGTGTTCACAGAGCTGGGAAGTGAGTTGGCTACTGGTTGCATTTATGATGCAGTCTAAATGAGTTGGCGTTCTTGAAATAAGGTAGGTTAAACATTTAATTCGTTTTCATAGATCAGATATCACAGCAGGAAAGTATTGCATACTATTAGAAATCCCAATAATAGTTGGGCTAACGAATCAAGGAGTAGCAATTAACATTGAAAGAGCTGGTGTGTGTAAGAAAATACTGTGTAGAAACTCTTGGGATTCACAATGAATGAGCTTGAATCACTGGACAACGGTGAATCTAACTCTGGGAATTCAGAAAGTTTGACTGCTGTAATATGCAGTGATGTGCTTGGAAAAGTACGAATACATTAGGAAAGAACTTGAGAATGTGCAGGACAATGTTGAATTACTGCGAAATCGTATTCACATAGCTGGGAAGTGAGTTGGATACTGGTTGCATTTATGATTCATTCTAAATGCCTTTCGTGCTTAAATAAAGTGGGTTAAACATTTATTTCATGTTCATAGATCCGATATCCCAGGAGGAAAGTATTCAAAAGCATCAGAAATCCCAAGGATAGTTAGGCTAACCATTCCAGTAGTACTAATTAACGTGGAAAGAGCTGCTGTATATGGGAAAACACTGTGTAAAATACTTGGAATTCACAATGAACGAGCTTGCATCACTGGAGAACAGTGACTCAAACTCTGAGAATTCAAAAAGATGGCGGAAATATTTAGGAATGTGTTTGAAACCCCAAGAATACATATCAATAGAGCCTTAGTCTCTGAAGGACACTATTTAATCACAGGGAAATCGTGGTCACAGAGCTGAATAGTTAATGTGGTACTGTGTTCTTCTATGATTCAGTGAAAGGGACTTGCCGTTTCTGGAAGAAAGTTGGTGAAACGCTGAATTCGTTTTCATAGTGCTGATTTAATATTGCGAAAAGATTCAACATTCTAAGAAATCAAAATGGAAGTTCGGTGAGTTTTCAAAATAGTACTCATGTACCTTTAAGGACCCGGTATGATACCTGTATTAAAATGTGCAATGTCTCAGAACTCAAAACCCCGGTCCGGGGAAATGTGTACGAGTGTTTCTGAAACACTTGGAATAAGTGGTAGAACTGTAACGTGTCTACCGCATGTTGAAATACTGAGAATTTGCATTGAAAGCGCTGTGAAAGCTAGGATAGTCTTTAAAATAGTACTAATTCACTTTTAAAGAGCTGGTATATATGGAAAACGCTGTACATACACTTGGAATTCACAAGAAATGGGCTTGAATCGTGCGACAACAGTGACTCAAACTAGGAGAATTCACCATGATTAGGGAAATGTTTAGCAAAGTGCGCGAGAAACCTGGAATCCGTATTAATAGAGCCTTAATAGCTGAAGCACAATGTTTAATTACTGCGAAATCGCGCTCAAAGAGCTTAGAACTGAGTTGGAAACTGGTCGTATTTATGTTTCAGTCTAATGAGTTGTCGTTTTTAGAATAAAGTAGGTTAGACATTTCATCCTTTATCGGAGAGGGGATATAACAGGGGAAAAGTATTCCAAAGTATTAGAAATCCAAACGGTAGTTAGGCTAACGATTCAAGGAGTCGTAATTAACGTTGGAAGAGCTGGTATATATGGGAAAACACTGTGTAAAACTCTTGGAACTCACAATAAATGAGCTTGAATCACTGGACAACGGTGAATCAAACTCTGGGAATTCACAAAGACTGACTGGTGAAATACGTAGCAATGTGCTTGACAAAGTAGGAATACATTAGCAAAGAACTTTACAATCTGCAGGACAATGATTAATTACTGCGAAATCGTGTTCAGAGAGCTGGGAAGTGAGTTGGCTACTGGTTGCATTTATGATGCAGTCTAAATGAGTTGGCGTTCTTGAAATAAGGTAGGTTAAACATTTAGTTCGTTTTCATAAATCAGATATCACAGCAGGAAAGTATTCCATACTATTAGAAATCCCAATAATAGTTGGGCTAACGAATCAAGGAGTAGTTATTAACATTGAAAGAGCTGGTGTGTGTAAGAAAATACTGTGTAGAAACTCTTGGGATTCACAGTGAATGAGCTTGAATCAATGGACAACGGTGAATCTAACTCTGGGAATTCAGAAAGTCTGAGTGGGGTAATATGCAGTGATGTGCTTGGAAAAGTACGAATACATTAGGAAAGAACTTGAGAATGTGCAGGACAATGTTGAATTACTGCGAAATCGTATTCACATAGCTGGGAAGTGAGTTGGATACTGGTTGCATTTATGATTCATTCTAAATGCCTTTCGTGCTTAAATAAAGTGGGTTAAACATTTATTTCATGTTCATAGATCCGATATCCCAGGAGGAAAGTATTCAAAAGCATCAGAAATCCCAAGGATAGTTAGGCTAACCATTCCAGTAGTACTAATTAACGTGGAAAGAGCTGCTGTATATGGGAAAACACTGTGTAAAATACTTGGAATTCACAATGAACGAGCTTGAATCACTGGAGAACAGTGACTCAAACTCTGAGAATTCAAAAAGATGGCGGAAATATTTAGGAATGTGTTTGAAACCCCAAGAATACATATCAATAGAGCCTTAGTCTCTGAAGGACACTATTTAATCACAGGGAAATCGTGGTCACAGAGCTGAATAGTTAATGTGGTACTGTGTTCTTCTATGATTCAGTGAAAGGGACTTGCCGTTTCTGGAAGAAAGTTGGTGAAACGCTGAATTCGTTTTCATAGTGCTGATTTAATATTGCGAAAAGATTCAACATTCTAAGAAATCAAAATGGAAGTTCGGTGAGTTTTCAAAATAGTACTCATGTACCTTTAAGGACCCGGTATGATACCTGTATTAAAATGTGCAATATCTCAGAACTCAAAACCCCGGTCCGGGGAAATGTGTACGAGTGTTTCTGAAACACTTGGAATAAGTGGTAGAACTGTAACATCTCTACCGCATGTTGAAATACTGAGAATTTGCATTGAAAGCGCTGTGAAAGCTAGGATAGTCTTTAAAATAGTACTAATTCACTTTTAAAGAGCTGGTATATATGGAAAACGCTGTACATACACTTGGAATTCACAAGAAATGGGCTTGAATCGTGCGACAACAGTGACTCAAACTAGGAGAATTCACCATGATTAGGGAAAGGTTTAGCAAAGTGCGCGAGAAACTAAGAATCCGTATTAATAGAGCCTTAATAGCTGAAGCACAATGTTTAATTACTGCGAAATCGCGCTCAAAGTGCTCAGAACTGAGTTGGAAACTGGTCGCATTTATGTTTCAGTCTAATGAGTTGTCGTTTTTAGAATAAAGTAGGTTAGACATTTCATCCTTTATCGGAGAGGGGATATAACAGGAGAAAAGTATTCCAAAGTATTAGAAATCCAAACGGTAGTTAGGCTAACGATTCAAGGAGTAGTAATTAACGTTGGAAGAGCTGGTATATATGGGGAAACACTGTGTAAAACTCTGGGAACTCACAATAAATGAGCTTGAATCACTGGACAACGGTGAATCAAACTCTGGCAATTCACAAAGACTGACTGGTGAAATACGTAGCAATGTGCTTGACAAAGTAGGAATACATTAGCAAAGAACTTTACAATCTGCAGGACAATGATTAATTACTGTGAAATCGTGTTCACAGAGCTGGGAAGTGAGTTGGCTACTGGTTGCATTTATGATGCAGTCTAAATGAGTTGGCGTTCTTGAAATAAGGTAGGTTAAACATTTAGTTCGTTTTCATAGATCAGATATCACAGCAGGAAAGTATTGCATACTATTAGAAATCCCAATAATAGTTGGGCTAACGAATCAAGGAGTAGCAATTAACATTGAAAGAGCTGGTGTGTGTAAGAAAATACTGTGTAGAAACTCTTGGGATTCACAATGAATGAGCTTGAATCACTGGACAACGGTGAATCTAACTCTGGGAATTCAGAAAGTTTGACTGCTGTAATATGCAGTGATGTGCTTGGAAAAGTACGAATACATTAGGAAAGAACTTGAGAATGTGCAGGACAATGTTGAATTACTGCGAAATCGTATTCACATAGCTGGGAAGTGAGTTGGATACTGGTTGCATTTATGATTCATTCTAAATGCCTTTCGTGCTTAAATAAAGTGGGTTAAACATTTATTTCATGTTCATAGATCCGATATCCCAGGAGGAAAGTATTCAAAAGCATCAGAAATCCCAAGGATAGTTAGGCTAACCATTCCAGTAGTACTAATTAACGTGGAAAGAGCTGCTGTATATGGGAAAACACTGTGTAAAATACTTGGAATTCACAATGAACGAGCTTGCATCACTGGAGAACAGTGACTCAAACTCTGAGAATTCAAAAAGATGGCGGAAATATTTAGGAATGTGTTTGAAACCCCAAGAATACATATCAATAGAGCCTTAGTCTCTGAAGGACACTATTTAATCACAGGGAAATCGTGGTCACAGAGCTGAATAGTTAATGTGGTACTGTGTTCTTCTATGATTCAGTGAAAGGGACTTGCCGTTTCTGGAAGAAAGTTGGTGAAACGCTGAATTCGTTTTCATAGTGCTGATTTAATATTGCGAAAAGATTCAACATTCTAAGAAATCAAAATGGAAGTTCGGTGAGTTTTCAAAATAGTACTCATGTACCTTTAAGGACCCGGTATGATACCTGTATTAAAATGTGCAATATCTCAGAACTCAAAACCCCGGTCCGGGGAAATGTGTACGAGTGTTTCTGAAACACTTGGAATAAGTGGTAGAACTGTAACATCTCTACCGCATGTTGAAATACTGAGAATTTGCATTGAAAGCGCTGTGAAAGCTAGGATAGTCTTTAAAATAGTACTAATTCACTTTTAAAGAGCTGGTATATATGGAAAACGCTGTACATACACTTGGAATTCACAAGAAATGGGCTTGAATCGTGCGACAACAGTGACTCAAACTAGGAGAATTCACCATGATTAGGGAAAGGTTTAGCAAAGTGCGCGAGAAACTAGGAATCCGTATTAATAGAGCCTTAATAGCTGAAGCACAATGTTTAATTACTGCGAAATCGCGCTCAAAGTGCTCAGAACTGAGTTGGAAACTGGTCGCATTTATGTTTCAGTCTAATGAGTTGTCGTTTTTAGAATAAAGTAGGTTAGACATTTCATCCTTTATCGGAGAGGGGATATAACAGGAGAAAAGTATTCCAAAGTATTAGAAATCCAAACGGTAGTTAGGCTAACGATTCAAGGAGTAGTAATTAACGTTGGAAGAGCTGGTATATATGGGGAAACACTGTGTAAAACTCTTGGAACTCACAATAAATGAGCTTGAATCACTGGACAACGGTGAATCAAACTCTGGCAATTCACAAAGACTGACTGGTGAAATACGTAGCAATGTGCTTGACAAAGTAGGAATACATTAGCAAAGAACTTTACAATCTGCAGGACAATGATTAATTACTGTGAAATCGTGTTCACAGAGCTGGGAAGTGAGTTGGCTACTGGTTGCATTTATGATGCAGTCTAAATGAGTTGGCGTTCTTGAAATAAGGTAGGTTAAACATTTAGTTCGTTTTCATAGATCAGATATCACAGCAGGAAAGTATTGCATACTATTAGAAATCCCAATAATAGTTGGGCTAACGAATCAAGGAGTAGCAATTAACATTGAAAGAGCTGGTGTGTGTAAGAAAATACTGTGTAGAAACTCTTGGGATTCACAATGAATGAGCTTGAATCACTGGACAACGGTGAATCTAACTCTGGGAATTCAGAAAGTTTGACTGCTGTAATATGCAGTGATGTGCTTGGAAAAGTACGAATACATTAGGAAAGTACTTGAGAATGTGCAGGACAATGTTTAATTACTGCGAAATCGTATTCACATAGCTGGGAAGTGAGTTGGATACTGGTTGCATTTATGATTCATTCTAAATGCCTTTCGTGCTTAAATAAAGTGGGTTAAACATTTATTTCATGTTCATAGATCCGATATCCCAGGAGGAAAGTATTCAAAGGCATCAGAAATCCCAATGAAAGTTAGGCTAACCATTCCAGTAGTACTAATTAACGTGGAAAGAGCTGCTGTATATGGCAAAACACTGTGTAAAACACTTGGAATTCACAATGAACGAGCTTGACTCACTGGAGAACAGTGACTCAAACTCTGAGAATTCAAAAAGATGGCGGAAATATTTAGGAATGTGTTTGAAACTCCAAGAATACATTTCAATAGAGCCTTAGTCTCTGAAGGACACTATTTAATCACAGGGAAGTCGTGGTCACAGAGCTGAATAGTTAATGTGGTACTGTGTTCTTCTATGATTCAGTGAAAGGGACTTGCCGTTTCTGGAAGAAAGTTGGTGAAACGCTGAATTCGTTTTCATAGTGCTGATTTAATATTGCAAAAAGATTCAACATTCTAAGAAATCAAAATGGAAGTTCGGTGAGTTTTCAAAATAGTACTCATGTACCTTTAAGGACCCGGTATGATACCTGTATTAAAATGTGCAATGTCTCAGAACTCAAAACCCCGGTCCGGGGAAATGTGTACGAGTGTTTCTGAAACACTTGGAATAAGTGGTAGAACTGTAACATCTCTACCGCATGTTGAAATACTGAGAATTTGCATTGAAAGCGCTGTGAAAGCTAGGATAGTCTTTAAAATAGTACTAATTCACTTTTAAAGAGCTGGTATATATGGAAAACGCTGTACATACACTTGGAATTCACAAGAAATGGGCTTGAATCGTGCGACAACAGTGACTCAAACTAGGAGAATTCACCATGATTAGGGAAAGGTTTAGCAAAGTGCGCGAGAAACTAGGAATCCGTATTAATAGAGCCTTAATAGCTGAAGCACAATGTTTAATTACTGCGAAATCGCGCTCAAAGTGCTCAGAACTGAGTTGGAAACTGGTCGCATTTATGTTTCAGTCTAATGAGTTGTCGTTTTTAGAATAAAGTAGGTTAGACATTTCATCCTTTATCGGAGAGGGGATATAACAGGAGAAAAGTATTCCAAAGTATTAGAAATCCAAACGGTAGTTAGGCTAACGATTCAAGGAGTAGTAATTAACGTTGGAAGAGCTGGTATATATGGGGAAACACTGTGTAAAACTCTTGGAACTCACAATAAATGAGCTTGAATCACTGGACAACGGTGAATCAAACTCTGGCAATTCACAAAGACTGACTGGTGAAATACGTAGCAATGTGCTTGACAAAGTAGGAATACATTAGCAAAGAACTTTACAATCTGCAGGACAATGATTAATTACTGTGAAATCGTGTTCACAGAGCTGGGAAGTGAGTTGGCTACTGGTTGCATTTATGATGCAGTCTAAATGAGTTGGCGTTCTTGAAATAAGGTAGGTTAAACATTTAGTTCGTTTTCATAGATCAGATATCACAGCAGGAAAGTATTGCATACTATTAGAAATCCCAATAATAGTTGGGCTAACGAATCAAGGAGTAGCAATTAACATTGAAAGAGCTGGTGTGTGTAAGAAAATACTGTGTAGAAACTCTTGGGATTCACAATGAATGAGCTTGAATCACTGGACAACGGTGAATCTAACTCTGGGAATTCAGAAAGTTTGACTGCTGTAATATGCAGTGATGTGCTTGGAAAAGTACGAATACATTAGGAAAGTACTTGAGAATGTGCAGGACAATGTTTAATTACTGCGAAATCGTATTCACATAGCTGGGAAGTGAGTTGGATACTGGTTGCATTTATGATTCATTCTAAATGCCTTTCGTGCTTAAATAAAGTGGGTTAAACATTTATTTCATGTTCATAGATCCGATATCCCAGGAGGAAAGTATTCAAAGGCATCAGAAATCCCAATGAAAGTTAGGCTAACCATTCCAGTAGTACTAATTAACGTGGAAAGAGCTGCTGTATATGGCAAAACACTGTGTAAAACACTTGGAATTCACAATGAACGAGCTTGACTCACTGGAGAACAGTGACTCAAACTCTGAGAATTCAAAAAGATGGCGGAAATATTTAGGAATGTGTTTGAAACTCCAAGAATACATTTCAATAGAGCCTTAGTCTCTGAAGGACACTATTTAATCACAGGGAAGTCGTGGTCACAGAGCTGAATAGTTAATGTGGTACTGTGTTCTTCTATGATTCAGTGAAAGGGACTTGCCGTTTCTGGAAGAAAGTTGGTGAAACGCTGAATTCGTTTTCATAGTGCTGATTTAATATTGCAAAAAGATTCAACATTCTAAGAAATCAAAATGGAAGTTCGGTGAGTTTTCAAAATAGTACTCATGTACCTTTAAGGACCCGGTATGATACCTGTATTAAAATGTGCAATGTCTCAGAACTCAAAACCCCGGTCCGGGGAAATGTGTACGAGTGTTTCTGAAACACTTGGAATAAGTGGTAGAACTGTAACGTGTCTACCGCATGTTGAAATACTGAGAATTTGCATTGAAAGCGCTGTGAAAGCTAGGATAGTCTTTAAAATAGTACTAATTCACTTTTAAAGAGCTGGTATATATGGAAAACGCTGTACATACACTTGGAATTCACAAGAAATGGGCTTGAATCGTGCGACAACAGTGACTCAAACTAGGAGAATTCACCATGATTAGGGAAAGGTTTAGCAAAGTGCGCGAGAAACTAGGAATCCGTATTAATAGAGCCTTAATAGCTGAAGCACAATGTTTAATTACTGCGAAATCGCGCTCAAAGTGCTCAGAACTGAGTTGGAAACTGGTCGCATTTATGTTTCAGTCTAATGAGTTGTCGTTTTTAGAATAAAGTAGGTTAGACATTTCATCCTTTATCGGAGAGGGGATATAACAGGAGAAAAGTATTCCAAAGTATTAGAAATCCAAACGGTAGTTAGGCTAACGATTCAAGGAGTAGTAATTAACGTTGGAAGAGCTGGTATATATGGGGAAACACTGTGTAAAACTCTTGGAACTCACAATAAATGAGCTTGAATCACTGGACAACGGTGAATCAAACTCTGGCAATTCACAAAGAGTGACTGGTGAAATACGTAGCAATGTGCTTGACAAAGTAGGAATACATTAGCAAAGAACTTTACAATCTGCAGGACAATGATTAATTACTGTGAAATCGTGTTCACAGAGCTGGGAAGTGAGTTGGCTACTGGTTGCATTTATGATGCAGTCTAAATGAGTTGGCGTTCTTGAAATAAGGTAGGTTAAACATTTAGTTCGTTTTCATAGATCAGATATCACAGCAGGAAAGTATTGCATACTATTAGAAATCCCAATAATAGTTGGGCTAACGAATCAAGGAGTAGCAATTAACATTGAAAGAGCTGGTGTGTGTAAGAAAATACTGTGTAGAAACTCTTGGGATTCACAGTGAATGAGCTTGAATCAATGGACAACGGTGAATCTAACTCTGGGAATTCAGAAAGTCTGAGTGGGGTAATATGCAGTGATGTGCTTGGAAAAGTACGAATACATTAGGAAAGAACTTGAGAATGTGCAGGACAATGTTGAATTACTGCGAAATCGTATTCACATAGCTGGGAAGTGAGTTGGATACTGGTTGCATTTATGATTCATTCTAAATGCCTTTCGTGCTTAAATAAAGTGGGTTAAACATTTATTTCATGTTCATAGATCCGATATCCCAGGAGGAAAGTATTCAAAAGCATCAGAAATCCCAAGGATAGTTAGGCTAACCATTCCAGTAGTACTAATTAACGTGGAAAGAGCTGCTGTATATGGGAAAACACTGTGTAAAATACTTGGAATTCACAATGAACGAGCTTGAATCACTGGAGAACAGTGACTCAAACTCTGAGAATTCAAAAAGATGGCGGAAATATTTAGGAATGTGTTTGAAACCCCAAGAATACATATCAATAGAGCCTTAGTCTCTGAAGGACACTATTTAATCACAGGGAAATCGTGGTCACAGAGCTGAATAGTTAATGTGGTACTGTGTTCTTCTATGATTCAGTGAAAGGGACTTGCCGTTTCTGGAAGAAAGTTGGTGAAACGCTGAATTCGTTTTCATAGTGCTGATTTAATATTGCGAAAAGATTCAACATTCTAAGAAATCAAAATGGAAGTTCGGTGAGTTTTCAAAATAGTACTCATGTACCTTTAAGGACCCGGTATGATACCTGTATTAAAATGTGCAATGTCTCAGAACTCAAAACCCCGGTCCGGGGAAATGTGTACGAGTGTTTCTGAAACACTTGGAATAAGTGGTAGAACTGTAACATCTCTACCGCATGTTGAAATACTGAGAATTTGCATTGAAAGCGCTGTGAAAGCTAGGATAGTCTTTAAAATAGTACTAATTCACTTTTAAAGAGCTGGTATATATGGAAAACGCTGTACATACACTTGGAATTCACAAGAAATGGGCTTGAATCGTGCGACAACAGTGACTCAAACTAGGAGAATTCACCATGATTAGGGAAAGGTTTAGCAAAGTGCGCGAGAAACTAGGAATCCGTATTAATAGAGCCTTAATAGCTGAAGCACAATGTTTAATTACTGCGAAATCGCGCTCAAAGTGCTTAGAACTGAGTTGGAAACTGGTCGCATTTATGTTTCAGTCTAATGAGTTGTCGTTTTTAGAATAAAGTAGGTTAGACATTTCATCCTTTATCGGAGAGGGGATATAACAGGAGAAAAGTATTCCAAAGTATTAGAAATCCAAACGGTAGTTAGGCTAACGATTCAAGGAGTAGTAATTAACGTTGGAAGAGCTGGTATATATGGGGAAACACTGTGTAAAACTCTTGGAACTCACAATAAATGAGCTTGAATCACTGGACAACGGTGAATCAAACTCTGGCAATTCACAAAGACTGGTGAAATACGTAGCAATGTGCTTGACTAAGTAGGAATACATTAGCAAAGAACTTTACAATCTGCAGGACAATGATTAATTATTGTGAAATCGTGTTCACAGAGCTGGGAAGTGAGTTGGCTACTGGTTGCATTTATGATGCAGTCTAAATGAGTTGGCGTTCTTGAAATAAGGTAGGTTAAACATTTAGTTCGTTTTCATAGATCAGATATCACAGCAGGAAAGTATTGCATACTATTAGAAATCCCAATAATAGTTGGGCTAACGAATCAAGGAGTAGCAATTAACATTGAAAGAGCTGGTGTGTGTAAGAAAATACTGTGTAGAAACTCTTGGGATTCACAATGAATGAGCTTGAATCACTGGACAACGGTGAATCTAACTCTGGGAATTCAGAAAGTTTGACTGCTGTAATATGCAGTGATGTGCTTGGAAAAGTACGAATACATTAGGAAAGTACTTGAGAATGTGCAGGACAATGTTTAATTACTGCGAAATCGTATTCACATAGCTGGGAAGTGAGTTGGATACTGGTTGCATTTATGATTCATTCTAAATGCCTTTCGTGCTTAAATAAAGTGGGTTAAACATTTATTTCATGTTCATAGATCCGATATCCCAGGAGGAAAGTATTCAAAGGCATCAGAAATCCCAATGAAAGTTAGGCTAACCATTCCAGTAGTACTAATTAACGTGGAAAGAGCTGCTGTATATGGCAAAACACTGTGTAAAACACTTGGAATTCACAATGAACGAGCTTGACTCACTGGAGAACAGTGACTCAAACTCTGAGAATTCAAAAAGATGGCGGAAATATTTAGGAATGTGTTTGAAACTCCAAGAATACATATCAATAGAGCCTTAGTCTCTGAAGGACACTATTTAATCACAGGGAAGTCGTGGTCACAGAGCTGAATAGTTAATGTGGTACTGTGTTGTTCTATGATTCAGTGAAAGGGACTTGCCGTTTCTGGAAGAAAGTTGGTGAAACGCTGAATTCGTTTTCATAGTGCTGATTTAATATTGCGAAAAGATTCAACATTCTAAGAAATCAAAATGGAAGTTCGGTGAGTTTTCAAAATAGTACTCATGTACCTTTAAGGACCCGGTATGATACCTGTATTAAAATGTGCAATGTCTCAGAACTCAAAACCCCGGTCCGGGGAAATGTGTACGAGTGTTTCTGAAACACTTGGAATAAGTGGTAGAACTGTAACATCTCTACCGCATGTTGAAATACTGAGAATTTGCATTGAAAGCGCTGTGAAAGCTAGGATAGTCTTTAAAATAGTACTAATTCACTTTTAAAGAGCTGGTATATATGGAAAACGCTGTACATACACTTGGAATTCACAAGAAATGGGCTTGAATCGTGCGACAACAGTGACTCAAACTAGGAGAATTCACCATGATTAGGGAAAGGTTTAGCAAAGTGCGCGAGAAACTAGGAATCCGTATTAATAGAGCCTTAATAGCTGAAGCACAATGTTTAATTACTGCGAAATCGCGCTCAAAGTGCTCAGAACTGAGTTGGAAACTGGTCGCATTTATGTTTCAGTCTAATGAGTTGTCGTTTTTAGAATAAAGTAGGTTAGACATTTCATCCTTTATCGGAGAGGGGATATAACAGGAGAAAAGTATTCCAAAGTATTAGAAATCCAAACGGTAGTTAGGCTAACGATTCAAGGAGTAGTAATTAACGTTGGAAGAGCTGGTATATATGGGGAAACACTGTGTAAAACTCTTGGAACTCACAATAAATGAGCTTGAATCACTGGACAACGGTGAATCAAACTCTGGCAATTCACAAAGAGTGACTGGTGAAATACGTAGCAATGTGCTTGACAAAGTAGGAATACATTAGCAAAGAACTTTACAATCTGCAGGACAATGATTAATTACTGTGAAATCGTGTTCACAGAGCTGGGAAGTGAGTTGGCTACTGGTTGCATTTATGATGCAGTCTAAATGAGTTGGCGTTCTTGAAATAAGGTAGGTTAAACATTTAGTTCGTTTTCATAGATCAGATATCACAGCAGGAAAGTATTGCATACTATTAGAAATCCCAATAATAGTTGGGCTAACGAATCAAGGAGTAGCAATTAACATTGAAAGAGCTGGTGTGTGTAAGAAAATACTGTGTAGAAACTCTTGGGATTCACAGTGAATGAGCTTGAATCAATGGACAACGGTGAATCTAACTCTGGGAATTCAGAAAGTCTGAGTGGGGTAATATGCAGTGATGTGCTTGGAAAAGTACGAATACATTAGGAAAGAACTTGAGAATGTGCAGGACAATGTTGAATTACTGCGAAATCGTATTCACATAGCTGGGAAGTGAGTTGGATACTGGTTGCATTTATGATTCATTCTAAATGCCTTTCGTGCTTAAATAAAGTGGGTTAAACATTTATTTCATGTTCATAGATCCGATATCCCAGGAGGAAAGTATTCAAAAGCATCAGAAATCCCAAGGATAGTTAGGCTAACCATTCCAGTAGTACTAATTAACGTGGAAAGAGCTGCTGTATATGGGAAAACACTGTGTAAAATACTTGGAATTCACAATGAACGAGCTTGAATCACTGGACAACGGTGAATCAAACTCTGGCAATTCACAAAGACTGACTGGTGAAATACGTAGCAATGTGCTTGACTAAGTAGGAATACATTAGCAAAGAACTTTACAATCTGCAGGACAATGATTAATTATTGTGAAATCGTGTTCACAGAGCTGGGAAGTGAGTTGGCTACTGGTTGCATTTATGATGCAGTCTAAATGAGTTGGCGTTCTTGAAATAAGGTAGGTTAAACATTTAGTTCGTTTTCATAGATCAGATATCACAGCAGGAAAGTATTGCATACTATTAGAAATCCCAATAATAGTTGGGCTAACGAATCAAGGAGTAGCAATTAACATTGAAAGAGCTGGTGTGTGTAAGAAAATACTGTGTAGAAACTCTTGGGATTCACAATGAATGAGCTTGAATCACTGGACAACGGTGAATCTAACTCTGGGAATTCAGAAAGTTTGACTGCTGTAATATGCAGTGATGTGCTTGGAAAAGTACGAATACATTAGGAAAGTACTTGAGAATGTGCAGGACAATGTTTAATTACTGCGAAATCGTATTCACATAGCTGGGAAGTGAGTTGGATACTGGTTGCATTTATGATTCATTCTAAATGCCTTTCGTGCTTAAATAAAGTGGGTTAAACATTTATTTCATGTTCATAGATCCGATATCCCAGGAGGAAAGTATTCAAAGGCATCAGAAATCCCAATGAAAGTTAGGCTAACCATTCCAGTAGTACTAATTAACGTGGAAAGAGCTGCTGTATATGGCAAAACACTGTGTAAAACACTTGGAATTCACAATGAACGAGCTTGACTCACTGGAGAACAGTGACTCAAACTCTGAGAATTCAAAAAGATGGCGGAAATATTTAGGAATGTGTTTGAAACTCCAAGAATACATATCAATAGAGCCTTAGTCTCTGAAGGACACTATTTAATCACAGGGAAGTCGTGGTCACAGAGCTGAATAGTTAATGTGGTACTGTGTTGTTCTATGATTCAGTGAAAGGGACTTGCCGTTTCTGGAAGAAAGTTGGTGAAACGCTGAATTCGTTTTCATAGTGCTGATTTAATATTGCGAAAAGATTCAACATTCTAAGAAATCAAAATGGAAGTTCGGTGAGTTTTCAAAATAGTACTCATGTACCTTTAAGGACCCGGTATGATACCTGTATTAAAATGTGCAATGTCTCAGAACTCAAAACCCCGGTCCGGGGAAATGTGTACGAGTGTTTCTGAAACACTTGGAATAAGTGGTAGAACTGTAACATCTCTACCGCATGTTGAAATACTGAGAATTTGCATTGAAAGCGCTGTGAAAGCTAGGATAGTCTTTAAAATAGTACTAATTCACTTTTAAAGAGCTGGTATATATGGAAAACGCTGTACATACACTTGGAATTCACAAGAAATGGGCTTGAATCGTGCGACAACAGTGACTCAAACTAGGAGAATTCACCATGATTAGGGAAAGGTTTAGCAAAGTGCGCGAGAAACTAGGAATCCGTATTAATAGAGCCTTAATAGCTGAAGCACAATGTTTAATTACTGCGAAATCGCGCTCAAAGTGCTCAGAACTGAGTTGGAAACTGGTCGCATTTATGTTTCAGTCTAATGAGTTGTCGTTTTTAGAATAAAGTAGGTTAGACATTTCATCCTTTATCGGAGAGGGGATATAACAGGAGAAAAGTATTCCAAAGTATTAGAAATCCAAACGGTAGTTAGGCTAACGATTCAAGGAGTAGTAATTAACGTTGGAAGAGCTGGTATATATGGGGAAACACTGTGTAAAACTCTTGGAACTCACAATAAATGAGCTTGAATCACTGGACAACGGTGAATCAAACTCTGGCAATTCACAAAGAGTGACTGGTGAAATACGTAGCAATGTGCTTGACAAAGTAGGAATACATTAGCAAAGAACTTTACAATCTGCAGGACAATGATTAATTACTGTGAAATCGTGTTCACAGAGCTGGGAAGTGAGTTGGCTACTGGTTGCATTTATGATGCAGTCTAAATGAGTTGGCGTTCTTGAAATAAGGTAGGTTAAACATTTAGTTCGTTTTCATAGATCAGATATCACAGCAGGAAAGTATTGCATACTATTAGAAATCCCAATAATAGTTGGGCTAACGAATCAAGGAGTAGCAATTAACATTGAAAGAGCTGGTGTGTGTAAGAAAATACTGTGTAGAAACTCTTGGGATTCACAGTGAATGAGCTTGAATCAATGGACAACGGTGAATCTAACTCTGGGAATTCAGAAAGTCTGAGTGGGGTAATATGCAGTGATGTGCTTGGAAAAGTACGAATACATTAGGAAAGAACTTGAGAATGTGCAGGACAATGTTGAATTACTGCGAAATCGTATTCACATAGCTGGGAAGTGAGTTGGATACTGGTTGCATTTATGATTCATTCTAAATGCCTTTCGTGCTTAAATAAAGTGGGTTAAACATTTATTTCATGTTCATAGATCCGATATCCCAGGAGGAAAGTATTCAAAAGCATCAGAAATCCCAAGGATAGTTAGGCTAACCATTCCAGTAGTACTAATTAACGTGGAAAGAGCTGCTGTATATGGGAAAACACTGTGTAAAATACTTGGAATTCACAATGAACGAGCTTGAATCACTGGAGAACAGTGACTCAAACTCTGAGAATTCAAAAAGATGGCGGAAATATTTAGGAATGTGTTTGAAACCCCAAGAATACATATCAATAGAGCCTTAGTCTCTGAAGGACACTATTTAATCACAGGGAAATCGTGGTCACAGAGCTGAATAGTTAATGTGGTACTGTGTTCTTCTATGATTCAGTGAAAGGGACTTGCCGTTTCTGGAAGAAAGTTGGTGAAACGCTGAATTCGTTTTCATAGTGCTGATTTAATATTGCGAAAAGATTCAACATTCTAAGAAATCAAAATGGAAGTTCGGTGAGTTTTCAAAATAGTACTCATGTACCTTTAAGGACCCGGTATGATACCTGTATTAAAATGTGCAATGTCTCAGAACTCAAAACCCCGGTCCGGGGAAATGTGTATGAGTGTTTCTGAAACACTTGGAATAAGTGGTAGAACTGTAACATCTCTACCGCATGTTGAAATACTGAGAATTTGCATTGAAAGCGCTGTGAAAGCTAGGATAGTCTTTAAAATAGTACTAATTCACTTTTAAAGAGCTGGTATATATGGAAAACGCTGTACATACACTTGGAATTCACAAGAAATGGGCTTGAATCGTGCGACAACAGTGACTCAAACTAGGAGAATTCACCATGATTAGGGAAAGGTTTAGCAAAGTGCGCGAGAAACTAGGAATCCGTATTAATAGAGCCTTAATAGCTGAAGCACAATGTTTAATTACTGCGAAATCGCGCTCAAAGTGCTCAGAACTGAGTTGGAAACTGGTCGCATTTATGTTTCAGTCTAATGAGTTGTCGTTTTTAGAATAAAGTAGGTTAGACATTTCATCCTTTATCGGAGAGGGGATATAACAGGAGAAAAGTATTCCAAAGTATTAGAAATCCAAACGGTAGTTAGGCTAACGATTCAAGGAGTAGTAATTAACGTTGGAAGAGCTGGTATATATGGGGAAACACTGTGTAAAACTCTTGGAACTCACAATAAATGAGCTTGAATCACTGGACAACGGTGAATCAAACTCTGGCAATTCACAAAGACTGACTGGTGAAATACGTAGCAATGTGCTTGACAAAGTAGGAATACATTAGCAAAGAACTTTACAATCTGCAGGACAATGATTAATTACTGTGAAATCGTGTTCACAGAGCTGGGAAGTGAGTTGGCTACTGGTTGCATTTATGATGCAGTCTAAATGAGTTGGCGTTCTTGAAATAAGGTAGGTTAAACATTTAGTTCGTTTTCATAGATCAGATATCACAGCAGGAAAGTATTGCATACTATTAGAAATCCCAATAATAGTTGGGCTAACGAATCAAGGAGTAGCAATTAACATTGAAAGAGCTGGTGTGTGTAAGAAAATACTGTGTAGAAACTCTTGGGATTCACAATGAATGAGCTTGAATCACTGGACAACGGTGAATCTAACTCTGGGAATTCAGAAAGTCTGAGTGGGGTAATATGCAGTGATGTGCTTGGAAAAGTACGAATACATTAGGAAAGTACTTGAGAATGTGCAGGACAATGTTTAATTACTGCGAAATCGTATTCACATAGCTGGGAAGTGAGTTGGATACTGGTTGCATTTATGATTCATTCTAAATGCCTTTCGTGCTTAAATAAAGTGGGTTAAACATTTATTTCATGTTCATAGATCCGATATCCCAGGAGGAAAGTATTCAAAGGCATCAGAAATCCCAATGAAAGTTAGGCTAACCATTCCAGTAGTACTAATTAACGTGGAAAGAGCTGCTGTATATGGCAAAACACTGTGTAAAACACTTGGAATTCACAATGAACGAGCTTGAATCACTGGAGAACAGTGACTCAAACTCTGAGAATTCAAAAAGATGGCGGAAATATTTAGGAATGTGTTTGAAACTCCAAGAATACATATCAATAGAGCCTTAGTCTCTGAAGGACACTATTTAATCACAGGGAAATCGTGGTCACAGAGCTGAATAGTTAATGTGGTACTGTGTTCTTCTATGATTCAGTGAAAGGGACTTGCCGTTTCTGGAAGAAAGTTGGTGAAACGCTGAATTCGTTTTCATAGTGCTGATTTAATATTGCGAAAAGATTCAACATTCTAAGAAATCAAAATGGAAGTTCGGTGAGTTTTCAAAATAGTACTCATGTACCTTTAAGGACCCGGTATGATACCTGTATTAAAATGTGCAATGTCTCAGAACTCAAAACCCCGGTCCGGGGAAATGTGTACGAGTGTTTCTGAAACACTTGGAATAAGTGGTAGAACTGTAACGTGTCTACCGCATGTTGAAATACTGAGAATTTGCATTGAAAGCGCTGTGAAAGCTAGGATAGTCTTTAAAATAGTACTAATTCACTTTTAAAGAGCTGGTATATATGGAAAACGCTGTACATACACTTGGAATTCACAAGAAATGGGCTTGAATCGTGCGACAACAGTGACTCAAACTAGGAGAATTCACCATGATTAGGGAAATGTTTAGCAAAGTGCGCGAGAAACCTGGAATCCGTATTAATAGAGCCTTAATAGCTGAAGCACAATGTTTAATTACTGCGAAATCGCGCTCAAAGAGCTTAGAACTGAGTTGGAAACTGGTCGTATTTATGTTTCAGTCTAATGAGTTGTCGTTTTTAGAATAAAGTAGGTTAGACATTTCATCCTTTATCGGAGAGGGGATATAACAGGGGAAAAGTATTCCAAAGTATTAGAAATCCAAACGGTAGTTAGGCTAACGATTCAAGGAGTAGTAATTAACGTTGGAAGAGCTGGTATATATGGGGAAACACTGTGTAAAACTCTTGGAACTCACAATAAATGAGCTTGAATCACTGGACAACGGTGAATCAAACTCTGGCAATTCACAAAGAGTGACTGGTGAAATACGTAGCAATGTGCTTGACAAAGTAGGAATACATTAGCAAAGAACTTTACAATCTGCAGGACAATGATTAATTACTGTGAAATCGTGTTCACAGAGCTGGGAAGTGAGTTGGCTACTGGTTGCATTTATGATGCAGTCTAAATGAGTTGGCGTTCTTGAAATAAGGTAGGTTAAACATTTAGTTCGTTTTCATAGATCAGATATCACAGCAGGAAAGTATTGCATACTATTAGAAATCCCAATAATAGTTGGGCTAACGAATCAAGGAGTAGCAATTAACATTGAAAGAGCTGGTGTGTGTAAGAAAATACTGTGTAGAAACTCTTGGGATTCACAGTGAATGAGCTTGAATCAATGGACAACGGTGAATCTAACTCTGGGAATTCAGAAAGTCTGAGTGGGGTAATATGCAGTGATGTGCTTGGAAAAGTACGAATACATTAGGAAAGAACTTGAGAATGTGCAGGACAATGTTGAATTACTGCGAAATCGTATTCACATAGCTGGGAAGTGAGTTGGATACTGGTTGCATTTATGATTCATTCTAAATGCCTTTCGTGCTTAAATAAAGTGGGTTAAACATTTATTTCATGTTCATAGATCCGATATCCCAGGAGGAAAGTATTCAAAGGCATCAGAAATCCCAATGAAAGTTAGGCTAACCATTCCAGTAGTACTAATTAACGTGGAAAGAGCTGCTGTATATGGCAAAACACTGTGTAAAACACTTGGAATTCACAATGAACGAGCTTGACTCACTGGAGAACAGTGACTCAAACTCTGAGAATTCAAAAAGATGGCGGAAATATTTAGGAATGTGTTTGAAACTCCAAGAATACATATCAATAGAGCCTTAGTCTCTGAAGGACACTATTTAATCACAGGGAAATCGTGGTCACAGAGCTGAATAGTTAATGTGGTACTGTGTTCTTCTATGATTCAGTGAAAGGGACTTGCCGTTTCTGGAAGAAAGTTGGTGAAACGCTGAATTCGTTTTCATAGTGCTGATTTAATATTGCGAAAAGATTCAACATTCTAAGAAATCAAAATGGAAGTTCGGTGAGTTTTCAAAATAGTACTCATGTACCTTTAAGGACCCGGTATGATACCTGTATTAAAATGTGCAATGTCTCAGAACTCAAAACCCCGGTCCGGGGAAATGTGTACGAGTGTTTCTGAAACACTTGGAATAAGTGGTAGAACTGTAACGTGTCTACCGCATGTTGAAATACTGAGAATTTGCATTGAAAGCGCTGTGAAAGCTAGGATAGTCTTTAAAATAGTACTAATTCACTTTTAAAGAGCTGGTATATATGGAAAACGCTGTACATACACTTGGAATTCACAAGAAATGGGCTTGAATCGTGCGACAACAGTGACTCAAACTAGGAGAATTCACCATGATTAGGGAAATGTTTAGCAAAGTGCGCGAGAAACCTGGAATCCGTATTAATAGAGCCTTAATAGCTGAAGCACAATGTTTAATTACTGCGAAATCGCGCTCAAAGAGCTTAGAACTGAGTTGGAAACTGGTCGTATTTATGTTTCAGTCTAATGAGTTGTCGTTTTTAGAATAAAGTAGGTTAGACATTTCATCCTTTATCGGAGAGGGGATATAACAGGGGAAAAGTATTCCAAAGTATTAGAAATCCAAACGGTAGTTAGGCTAACGATTCAAGGAGTAGTAATTAACGTTGGAAGAGCTGGTATATATGGGGAAACACTGTGTAAAACTCTTGGAACTCACAATAAATGAGCTTGAATCACTGGACAACGGTGAATCAAACTCTGGCAATTCACAAAGAGTGACTGGTGAAATACGTAGCAATGTGCTTGACAAAGTAGGAATACATTAGCAAAGAACTTTACAATCTGCAGGACAATGATTAATTACTGTGAAATCGTGTTCACAGAGCTGGGAAGTGAGTTGGCTACTGGTTGCATTTATGATGCAGTCTAAATGAGTTGGCGTTCTTGAAATAAGGTAGGTTAAACATTTAGTTCGTTTTCATAGATCAGATATCACAGCAGGAAAGTATTGCATACTATTAGAAATCCCAATAATAGTTGGGCTAACGAATCAAGGAGTAGCAATTAACATTGAAAGAGCTGGTGTGTGTAAGAAAATACTGTGTAGAAACTCTTGGGATTCACAGTGAATGAGCTTGAATCAATGGACAACGGTGAATCTAACTCTGGGAATTCAGAAAGTCTGAGTGGGGTAATATGCAGTGATGTGCTTGGAAAAGTACGAATACATTAGGAAAGAACTTGAGAATGTGCAGGACAATGTTGAATTACTGCGAAATCGTATTCACATAGCTGGGAAGTGAGTTGGATACTGGTTGCATTTATGATTCATTCTAAATGCCTTTCGTGCTTAAATAAAGTGGGTTAAACATTTATTTCATGTTCATAGATCCGATATCCCAGGAGGAAAGTATTCAAAGGCATCAGAAATCCCAATGAAAGTTAGGCTAACCATTCCAGTAGTACTAATTAACGTGGAAAGAGCTGCTGTATATGGCAAAACACTGTGTAAAACACTTGGAATTCACAATGAACGAGCTTGACTCACTGGAGAACAGTGACTCAAACTCTGAGAATTCAAAAAGATGGCGGAAATATTTAGGAATGTGTTTGAAACTCCAAGAATACATATCAATAGAGCCTTAGTCTCTGAAGGACACTATTTAATCACAGGGAAATCGTGGTCACAGAGCTGAATAGTTAATGTGGTACTGTGTTCTTCTATGATTCAGTGAAAGGGACTTGCCGTTTCTGGAAGAAAGTTGGTGAAACGCTGAATTCGTTTTCATAGTGCTGATTTAATATTGCGAAAAGATTCAACATTCTAAGAAATCAAAATGGAAGTTCGGTGAGTTTTCAAAATAGTACTCATGTACCTTTAAGGACCCGGTATGATACCTGTATTAAAATGTGCAATGTCTCAGAACTCAAAACCCCGGTCCGGGGAAATGTGTACGAGTGTTTCTGAAACACTTGGAATAAGTGGTAGAACTGTAACGTGTCTACCGCATGTTGAAATACTGAGAATTTGCATTGAAAGCGCTGTGAAAGCTAGGATAGTCTTTAAAATAGTACTAATTCACTTTTAAAGAGCTGGTATATATGGAAAACGCTGTACATACACTTGGAATTCACAAGAAATGGGCTTGAATCGTGCGACAACAGTCACTCAAACTAGGAGAATTCACCATGATTAGGGAAAGGTTTAGCAAAGTGCGCGAGAAACTAGGAATCCGTATTAATAGAGCCTTAATAGCTGAAGCACAATGTTTAATTACTGCGAAATCGCGCTCAAAGTGCTCAGAACTGAGTTGGAAACTGGTCGCATTTATGTTTCAGTCTAATGAGTTGTCGTTTTTAGAATAAAGTAGGTTAGACATTTCATCCTTTATCGGAGAGGGGATATAACAGGAGAAAAGTATTCCAAAGTATTAGAAATCCAAACGGTAGTTAGGCTAACGATTCAAGGAGTAGTAATTAACGTTGGAAGAGCTGGTATATATGGGGAAACACTGTGTAAAACTCTTGGAACTCACAATAAATGAGCTTGAATCACTGGACAACGGTGAATCAAACTCTGGCAATTCACAAAGACTGACTGGTGAAATACGTAGCAATGTGCTTGACAAAGTAGGAATACATTAGCAAAGAACTTTACAATCTGCAGGACAATGATTAATTACTGTGAAATCGTGTTCACAGAGCTGGGAAGTGAGTTGGCTACTGGTTGCATTTATGATGCAGTCTAAATGAGTTGGCGTTCTTGAAATAAGGTAGGTTAAACATTTAGTTCGTTTTCATAGATCAGATATCACAGCAGGAAAGTATTGCATACTATTAGAAATCCCAATAATAGTTGGGCTAACGAATCAAGGAGTAGCAATTAACATTGAAAGAGCTGGTGTGTGTAAGAAAATACTGTGTAGAAACTCTTGGGATTCACAATGAATGAGCTTGAATCACTGGACAACGGTGAATCTAACTCTGGGAATTCAGAAAGTCTGAGTGGGGTAATATGCAGTGATGTGCTTGGAAAAGTACGAATACATTAGGAAAGTACTTGAGAATGTGCAGGACAATGTTTAATTACTGCGAAATCGTATTCACATAGCTGGGAAGTGAGTTGGATACTGGTTGCATTTATGATTCATTCTAAATGCCTTTCGTGCTTAAATAAAGTGGGTTAAACATTTATTTCATGTTCATAGATCCGATATCCCAGGAGGAAAGTATTCAAAGGCATCAGAAATCCCAATGAAAGTTAGGCTAACCATTCCAGTAGTAGTAATTAACGTGGAAAGAGCTGCTGTATATGGCAAAACACTGTGTAAAACACTTGGAATTCACAATGAACGAGCTTGACTCACTGGAGAACAGTGACTCAAACTCTGAGAATTCAAAAAGATGGCGGAAATATTTAGGAATGTGTTTGAAACTCCAAGAATACATATCAATAGAGCCTTAGTCTCTGAAGGACACTATTTAATCACAGGGAAGTCGTGGTCACAGAGCTGAATAATTAATGTGGTACTGTGT
The DNA here is from genome assembly GCA_026230045.1 of Corynorhinus townsendii. Classification (NCBI taxonomy): domain Eukaryota; kingdom Metazoa; phylum Chordata; class Mammalia; order Chiroptera; family Vespertilionidae; genus Corynorhinus; species Corynorhinus townsendii. The sequence continues at coordinate 122,584,422 of JAPDVU010000001.1, forward strand.
TCTTCTATGATTCAGTGAAAGGGACTTGCCGTTTCTGGAAGAAAGTTGGTGAAACGCTGAATTCGTTTTCATAGTGCTGATTTAATATTGCGAAAAGATTCAACATTCTAAGAAATCAAAATGGAAGTTCGGTGAGTTTTCAAAATAGTACTCATGTACCTTTAAGGACCCGGTATGATACCTGTATTAAAATGTGCAATGTCTCAGAACTCAAAACCCCGGTCCGGGGAAATGTGTACGAGTGTTTCTGAAACACTTGGAATAAGTGGTAGAACTGTAACATCTCTACCGCATGTTGAAATACTGAGAATTTGCATTGAAAGCGCTGTGAAAGCTAGGATAGTCTTTAAAATAGTACTAATTCACTTTTAAAGAGCTGGTATATATGGAAAACGCTGTACATACACTTGGAATTCACAAGAAATGGGCTTGAATCGTGCGACAACAGTGACTCAAACTAGGAGAATTCACCATGATTAGGGAAAGGTTTAGCAAAGTGCGCGAGAAACTAAGAATCCGTATTAATAGAGCCTTAATAGCTGAAGCACAATGTTTAATTACTGCGAAATCGCGCTCAAAGTGCTCAGAACTGAGTTGGAAACTGGTCGCATTTATGTTTCAGTCTAATGAGTTGTCGTTTTTAGAATAAAGTAGGTTAGACATTTCATCCTTTATCGGAGAGGGGATATAACAGGAGAAAAGTATTCCAAAGTATTAGAAATCCAAACGGTAGTTAGGCTAACGATTCAAGGAGTAGTAATTAACGTTGGAAGAGCTGGTATATATGGGGAAACACTGTGTAAAACTCTTGGAACTCACAATAAATGAGCTTGAATCACTGGACAACGGTGAATCAAACTCTGGCAATTCACAAAGACTGACTGGTGAAATACGTAGCAATGTGCTTGACAAAGTAGGAATACATTAGCAAAGAACTTTACAATCTGCAGGACAATGATTAATTACTGTGAAATCGTGTTCACAGAGCTGGGAAGTGAGTTGGCTACTGGTTGCATTTATGATGCAGTCTAAATGAGTTGGCGTTCTTGAAATAAGGTAGGTTAAACATTTAGTTCGTTTTCATAGATCAGATATCACAGCAGGAAAGTATTGCATACTATTAGAAATCCCAATAATAGTTGGGCTAACGAATCAAGGAGTAGCAATTAACATTGAAAGAGCTGGTGTGTGTAAGAAAATACTGTGTAGAAACTCTTGGGATTCACAATGAATGAGCTTGAATCACTGGACAACGGTGAATCTAACTCTGGGAATTCAGAAAGTTTGACTGCTGTAATATGCAGTGATGTGCTTGGAAAAGTACGAATACATTAGGAAAGTACTTGAGAATGTGCAGGACAATGTTGAATTACTGCGAAATCGTATTCACATAGCTGGGAAGTGAGTTGGATACTGGTTGCATTTATGATTCATTCTAAATGCCTTTCGTGCTTAAATAAAGTGGGTTAAACATTTATTTCATGTTCATAGATCCGATATCCCAGGAGGAAAGTATTCAAAGGCATCAGAAATCCCAATGAAAGTTAGGCTAACCATTCCAGTAGTACTAATTAACGTGGAAAGAGCTGCTGTATATGGCAAAACACTGTGTAAAACACTTGGAATTCACAATGAACGAGCTTGACTCACTGGAGAACAGTGACTCAAACTCTGAGAATTCAAAAAGATGGCGGAAATATTTAGGAATGTGTTTGAAACTCCAAGAATACATATCAATAGAGCCTTAGTCTCTGAAGGACACTATTTAATCACAGGGAAGTCGTGGTCACAGAGCTGAATAGTTAATGTGGTACTGTGTTCTTCTATGATTCAGTGAAAGGGACTTGCCGTTTCTGGAAGAAAGTTGGTGAAACGCTGAATTCGTTTTCATAGTGCTGATTTAATATTGCGAAAAGATTCAACATTCTAAGAAATCAAAATGGAAGTTCGGTGAGTTTTCAAAATAGTACTCATGTACCTTTAAGGACCCGGTATGATACCTGTATTAAAATGTGCAATGTCTCAGAACTCAAAACCCCGGTCCGGGGAAATGTGTACGAGTGTTTCTGAAACACTTGGAATAAGTGGTAGAACTGTAACGTGTCTACCGCATGTTGAAATACTGAGAATTTGCATTGAAAGCGCTGTGAAAGCTAGGATAGTCTTTAAAATAGTACTAATTCACTTTTAAAGAGCTGGTATATATGGAAAACGCTGTACATACACTTGGAATTCACAAGAAATGGGCTTGAATCGTGCGACAACAGTGACTCAAACTAGGAGAATTCACCATGATTAGGGAAATGTTTAGCAAAGTGCGCGAGAAACCTGGAATCCGTATTAATAGAGCCTTAATAGCTGAAGCACAATGTTTAATTACTGCGAAATCGCGCTCAAAGAGCTTAGAACTGAGTTGGAAACTGGTCGTATTTATGTTTCAGTCTAATGAGTTGTCGTTTTTAGAATAAAGTAGGTTAGACATTTCATCCTTTATCGGAGAGGGGATATAACAGGAGAAAAGTATTCCAAAGTATTAGAAATCCAAACGGTAGTTAGGCTAACGATTCAAGGAGTCGTAATTAACGTTGGAAGAGCTGGTATATATGGGAAAACACTGTGTAAAACTCTTGGAACTCACAATAAATGAGCTTGAATCACTGGACAACGGTGAATCAAACTCTGGGAATTCACAAAGACTGACTGGTGAAATATGTAGCAATGTGCTTGACAAAGTAGGAATACATTAGCAAAGAACTTTACAATCTGCAGGACAATGATTAATTACTGCGAAATCGTGTTCAGAGAGCTGGGAAGTGAGTTGGCTACTGGTTGCATTTATGATGCAGTCTAAATGAGTTGGCGTTCTTGAAATAAGGTAGGTTAAACATTTAGTTCGTTTTCATAAATCAGATATCACAGCAGGAAAGTATTCCATACTATTAGAAATCCCAATAATAGTTGGGCTAACGAATCAAGGAGTAGTTATTAACATTGAAAGAGCTGGTGTGTGTAAGAAAATACTGTGTAGAAACTCTTGGGATTCACAGTGAATGAGCTTGAATCAATGGACAACGGTGAATCTAACTCTGGGAATTCAGAAAGTCTGAGTGGGGTAATATGCAGTGATGTGCTTGGAAAAGTACGAATACATTAGGAAAGAACTTGAGAATGTGCAGGACAATGTTGAATTACTGCGAAATCGTATTCACATAGCTGGGAAGTGAGTTGGATACTGGTTGCATTTATGATTCATTCTAAATGCCTTTCGTGCTTAAATAAAGTGGGTTAAACATTTATTTCATGTTCATAGATCCGATATCCCAGGAGGAAAGTATTCAAAGGCATCAGAAATCCCAATGAAAGTTAGGCTAACCATTCCAGTAGTACTAATTAACGTGGAAAGAGCTGCTGTATATGGCAAAACACTGTGTAAAACACTTGGAATTCACAATGAACGAGCTTGACTCACTGGAGAACAGTGACTCAAACTCTGAGAATTCAAAAAGATGGCGGAAATATTTAGGAATGTGTTTGAAACTCCAAGAATACATATCAATAGAGCCTTAGTCTCTGAAGGACACTATTTAATCACAGGGAAGTCGTGGTCACAGAGCTGAATAGTTAATGTGGTACTGTGTTCTTCTATGATTCAGTGAAAGGGACTTGCCGTTTCTGGAAGAAAGTTGGTGAAACGCTGAATTCGTTTTCATAGTGCTGATTTAATATTGCGAAAAGATTCAACATTCTAAGAAATCAAAATGGAAGTTCGGTGAGTTTTCAAAATAGTACTCATGTACCTTTAAGGACCCGGTATGATACCTGTATTAAAATGTGCAATGTCTCAGAACTCAAAACCCCGGTCCGGGGAAATGTGTACGAGTGTTTCTGAAACACTTGGAATAAGTGGTGGAACTGTAACATCTCTACCGCATGTTGAAATACTGAGAATTTGCATTGAAAGCGCTGTGAAAGCTAGGATAGTCTTTAAAATAGTACTAATTCACTTTTAAAGAGCTGGTATATATGGAAAACGCTGTACATACACTTGGAATTCACAAGAAATGGGCTTGAATCGTGCGACAACAGTGACTCAAACTAGGAGAATTCACCATGATTAGGGAAATGTTTAGCAAAGTGCGCGAGAAACTAGGAATCCGTATTAATAGAGCCTTAATAGCTGAAGCACAATGTTTAATTACTGCGAAATCGCGCTTAAAGAGCTTAGAACTGAGTTGGAAACTGGTCGTATTTATGTTTCAGTCTAATGAGTTGTCGTTTTTAGAATAAAGTAGGTTAGACATTTCATCCTTTATCGGAGAGGGGATATAACAGGGGAAAAGTATTCCAAAGTATTAGAAATCCAAACGGTAGTTAGGCTAACGATTCAAGGAGTAATAATTAACGTTGGAAGAGCTGGTATATATGGGGAAACACTGTGTAAAACTCTTGGAACTCACAATAAATGAGCTTGAATCACTGGACAACGGTGAATCAAACTCTGGCAATTCACAAAGACTGACTGGTGAAATACGTAGCAATGTGCTTGACAAAGTAGGAATACATTAGCAAAGAACTTTACAATCTGCAGGACAATGATTAATTACTGTGAAATCGTGTTCACAGAGCTGGGAAGTGAGTTGGCTACTGGTTGCATTTATGATGCAGTCTAAATGAGTTGGCGTTCTTGAAATAAGGTAGGTTAAACATTTAGTTCGTTTTCATAGATCAGATATCACAGCAGGAAAGTATTGCATACTATTAGAAATCCCAATAATAGTTGGGCTAACGAATCAAGGAGTAGCAATTAACATTGAAAGAGCTGGTGTGTGTAAGAAAATACTGTGTAGAAACTCTTGGGATTCACAATGAATGAGCTTGAATCACTGGACAACGGTGAATCTAACTCTGGGAATTCAGAAAGTCTGAGTGGGGTAATATGCAGTGATGTGCTTGGAAAAGTACGAATACATTAGGAAAGAACTTGAGAATGTGCAGGACAATGTTGAATTACTGCGAAATCGTATTCACATAGCTGGGAAGTGAGTTGGATACTGGTTGCATTTATGATTCATTCTAAATGCCTTTCGTGCTTAAATAAAGTGGGTTAAACATTTATTTCATGTTCATAGATCCGATATCCCAGGAGGAAAGTATTCAAAGGCATCAGAAATCCCAATGAAAGTTAGGCTAACCATTCCAGTAGTACTAATTAACGTGGAAAGAGCTGCTGTATATGGCAAAACACTGTGTAAAACACTTGGAATTCACAATGAACGAGCTTGACTCACTGGAGAACAGTGACTCAAACTCTGAGAATTCAAAAAGATGGCGGAAATATTTAGGAATGTGTTTGAAACTCCAAGAATACATATCAATAGAGCCTTAGTCTCTGAAGGACACTATTTAATCACAGGGAAGTCGTGGTCACAGAGCTGAATAGTTAATGTGGTACTGTGTTCTTCTATGATTCAGTGAAAGGGACTTGCCGTTTCTGGAAGAAAGTTGGTGAAACGCTGAATTCGTTTTCATAGTGCTGATTTAATATTGCGAAAAGATTCAACATTCTAAGAAATCAAAATGGAAGTTCGGTGAGTTTTCAAAATAGTACTCATGTACCTTTAAGGACCCGGTATGATACCTGTATTAAAATGTGCAATGTCTCAGAACTCAAAACCCCGGTCCGGGGAAATGTGTACGAGTGTTTCTGAAACACTTGGAATAAGTGGTGGAACTGTAACATCTCTACCGCATGTTGAAATACTGAGAATTTGCATTGAAAGCGCTGTGAAAGCTAGGATAGTCTTTAAAATAGTACTAATTCACTTTTAAAGAGCTGGTATATATGGAAAACGCTGTACATACACTTGGAATTCACAAGAAATGGGCTTGAATCGTGCGACAACAGTGACTCAAACTAGGAGAATTCACCATGATTAGGGAAATGTTTAGCAAAGTGCGCGAGAAACTAGGAATCCGTATTAATAGAGCCTTAATAGCTGAAGCACAATGTTTAATTACTGCGAAATCGCGCTTAAAGAGCTTAGAACTGAGTTGGAAACTGGTCGTATTTATGTTTCAGTCTAATGAGTTGTCGTTTTTAGAATAAAGTAGGTTAGACATTTCATCCTTTATCGGAGAGGGGATATAACAGGGGAAAAGTATTCCAAAGTATTAGAAATCCAAACGGTAGTTAGGCTAACGATTCAAGGAGTAGTAATTAACGTTGGAAGAGCTGGTATATATGGGGAAACACTGTGTAAAACTCTTGGAACTCACAATAAATGAGCTTGAATCACTGGACAACGGTGAATCAAACTCTGGCAATTCACAAAGACTGACTGGTGAAATACGTAGCAATGTGCTTGACAAAGTAGGAATACATTAGCAAAGAACTTTACAATCTGCAGGACAATGATTAATTACTGTGAAATCGTGTTCACAGAGCTGGGAAGTGAGTTGGCTACTGGTTGCATTTATGATGCAGTCTAAATGAGTTGGCGTTCTTGAAATAAGGTAGGTTAAACATTTAGTTCGTTTTCATAGATCAGATATCACAGCAGGAAAGTATTGCATACTATTAGAAATCCCAATAATAGTTGGGCTAACGAATCAAGGAGTAGCAATTAACATTGAAAGAGCTGGTGTGTGTAAGAAAATACTGTGTAGAAACTCTTGGGATTCACAATGAATGAGCTTGAATCACTGGACAACGGTGAATCTAACTCTGGGAATTCAGAAAGTTTGACTGCTGTAATATGCAGTGATGTGCTTGGAAAAGTACGAATACATTAGGAAAGTACTTGAGAATGTGCAGGACAATGTTGAATTACTGCGAAATCGTATTCACATAGCTGGGAAGTGAGTTGGATACTGGTTGCATTTATGATTCATTCTAAATGCCTTTCGTGCTTAAATAAAGTGGGTTAAACATTTATTTCATGTTCATAGATCCGATATCCCAGGAGGAAAGTATTCAAAGGCATCAGAAATCCCAATGAAAGTTAGGCTAACCATTCCAGTAGTACTAATTAACGTGGAAAGAGCTGCTGTATATGGCAAAACACTGTGTAAAACACTTGGAATTCACAATGAACGAGCTTGACTCACTGGAGAACAGTGACTCAAACTCTGAGAATTCAAAAAGATGGCGGAAATATTTAGGAATGTGTTTGAAACTCCAAGAATACATATCAATAGAGCCTTAGTCTCTGAAGGACACTATTTAATCACAGGGAAATCGTGGTCACAGAGCTGAATAGTTAATGTGGTACTGTGTTCTTCTATGATTCAGTGAAAGGGACTTGCCGTTTCTGGAAGAAAGTTGGTGAAACGCTGAATTCGTTTTCATAGTGCTGATTTAATATTGCGAAAAGATTCAACATTCTAAGAAATCAAAATGGAAGTTCGGTGAGTTTTCAAAATAGTACTCATGTACCTTTAAGGACCCGGTATGATACCTGTATTAAAATGTGCAATGTCTCAGAACTCAAAACCCCGGTCCGGGGAAATGTGTACGAGTGTTTCTGAAACACTTGGAATAAGTGGTAGAACTGTAACGTGTCTACCGCATGTTGAAATACTGAGAATTTGCATTGAAAGCGCTGTGAAAGCTAGGATAGTCTTTAAAATAGTACTAATTCACTTTTAAAGAGCTGGTATATATGGAAAACGCTGTACATACACTTGGAATTCACAAGAAATGGGCTTGAATCGTGCGACAACAGTGACTCAAACTAGGAGAATTCACCATGATTAGGGAAATGTTTAGCAAAGTGCGCGAGAAACCTGGAATCCGTATTAATAGAGCCTTAATAGCTGAAGCACAATGTTTAATTACTGCGAAATCGCGCTCAAAGAGCTTAGAACTGAGTTGGAAACTGGTCGTATTTATGTTTCAGTCTAATGAGTTGTCGTTTTTAGAATAAAGTAGGTTAGACATTTCATCCTTTATCGGAGAGGGGATATAACAGGGGAAAAGTATTCCAAAGTATTAGAAATCCAAACGGTAGTTAGGCTAACGATTCAAGGAGTCGTAATTAACGTTGGAAGAGCTGGTATATATGGGAAAACACTGTGTAAAACTCTTGGAACTCACAATAAATGAGCTTGAATCACTGGACAACGGTGAATCAAACTCTGGGAATTCACAAAGACTGACTGGTGAAATATGTAGCAATGTGCTTGACAAAGTAGGAATACATTAGCAAAGAACTTTACAATCTGCAGGACAATGATTAATTACTGCGAAATCGTGTTCAGAGAGCTGGGAAGTGAGTTGGCTACTGGTTGCATTTATGATGCAGTCTAAATGAGTTGGCGTTCTTGAAATAAGGTAGGTTAAACATTTAGTTCGTTTTCATAAATCAGATATCACAGCAGGAAAGTATTCCATACTATTAGAAATCCCAATAATAGTTGGGCTAACGAATCAAGGAGTAGTTATTAACATTGAAAGAGCTGGTGTGTGTAAGAAAATACTGTGTAGAAACTCTTGGGATTCACAGTGAATGAGCTTGAATCAATGGACAACGGTGAATCTAACTCTGGGAATTCAGAAAGTCTGAGTGGGGTAATATGCAGTGATGTGCTTGGAAAAGTACGAATACATTAGGAAAGAACTTGAGAATGTGCAGGACAATGTTGAATTACTGCGAAATCGTATTCACATAGCTGGGAAGTGAGTTGGATACTGGTTGCATTTATGATTCATTCTAAATGCCTTTCGTGCTTAAATAAAGTGGGTTAAACATTTATTTCATGTTCATAGATCCGATATCCCAGGAGGAAAGTATTCAAAGGCATCAGAAATCCCAATGAAAGTTAGGCTAACCATTCCAGTAGTACTAATTAACGTGGAAAGAGCTGCTGTATATGGCAAAACACTGTGTAAAACACTTGGAATTCACAATGAACGAGCTTGCATCACTGGAGAACAGTGACTCAAACTCTGAGAATTCAAAAAGATGGCGGAAATATTTAGGAATGTGTTTGAAACTCCAAGAATACATATCAATAGAGCCTTAGTCTCTGAAGGACACTATTTAATCACAGGGAAATCGTGGTCACAGAGCTGAATAGTTAATGTGGTACTGTGTTCTTCTATGATTCAGTGAAAGGGACTTGCCGTTTCTGGAAGAAAGTTGGTGAAACGCTGAATTCGTTTTCATAGTGCTGATTTAATATTGCGAAAAGATTCAACATTCTAAGAAATCAAAATGGAAGTTCGGTGAGTTTTCAAAATAGTACTCATGTACCTTTAAGGACCCGGTATGATACCTGTATTAAAATGTGCAATGTCTCAGAACTCAAAACCCCGGTCCGGGGAAATGTGTACGAGTGTTTCTGAAACACTTGGAATAAGTGGTAGAACTGTAACGTGTCTACCGCATGTTGAAATACTGAGAATTTGCATTGAAAGCGCTGTGAAAGCTAGGATAGTCTTTAAAATAGTACTAATTCACTTTTAAAGAGCTGGTATATATGGAAAACGCTGTACATACACTTGGAATTCACAAGAAATGGGCTTGAATCGTGCGACAACAGTGACTCAAACTAGGAGAATTCACCATGATTAGGGAAATGTTTAGCAAAGTGCGCGAGAAACCTGGAATCCGTATTAATAGAGCCTTAATAGCTGAAGCACAATGTTTAATTACTGCGAAATCGCGCTCAAAGAGCTTAGAACTGAGTTGGAAACTGGTCGTATTTATGTTTCAGTCTAATGAGTTGTCGTTTTTAGAATAAAGTAGGTTAGACATTTCATCCTTTATCGGAGAGGGGATATAACAGGGGAAAAGTATTCCAAAGTATTAGAAATCCAAACGGTAGTTAGGCTAACGATTCAAGGAGTCGTAATTAACGTTGGAAGAGCTGGTATATATGGGAAAACACTGTGTAAAACTCTTGGAACTCACAATAAATGAGCTTGAATCACTGGACAACGGTGAATCAAACTCTGGGAATTCACAAAGACTGACTGGTGAAATATGTAGCAATGTGCTTGACAAAGTAGGAATACATTAGCAAAGAACTTTACAATCTGCAGGACAATGATTAATTACTGCGAAATCGTGTTCAGAGAGCTGGGAAGTGAGTTGGCTACTGGTTGCATTTATGATGCAGTCTAAATGAGTTGGCGTTCTTGAAATAAGGTAGGTTAAACATTTAGTTCGTTTTCATAAATCAGATATCACAGCAGGAAAGTATTCCATACTATTAGAAATCCCAATAATAGTTGGGCTAACGAATCAAGGAGTAGTTATTAACATTGAAAGAGCTGGTGTGTGTAAGAAAATACTGTGTAGAAACTCTTGGGATTCACAGTGAATGAGCTTGAATCAATGGACAACGGTGAATCTAACTCTGGGAATTCAGAAAGTCTGAGTGGGGTAATATGCAGTGATGTGCTTGGAAAAGTACGAATACATTAGGAAAGAACTTGAGAATGTGCAGGACAATGTTGAATTACTGCGAAATCGTATTCACATAGCTGGGAAGTGAGTTGGATACTGGTTGCATTTATGATTCATTCTAAATGCCTTTCGTGCTTAAATAAAGTGGGTTAAACATTTATTTCATGTTCATAGATCCGATATCCCAGGAGGAAAGTATTCAAAGGCATCAGAAATCCCAATGAAAGTTAGGCTAACCATTCCAGTAGTACTAATTAACGTGGAAAGAGCTGCTGTATATGGCAAAACACTGTGTAAAACACTTGGAATTCACAATGAACGAGCTTGACTCACTGGAGAACAGTGACTCAAACTCTGAGAATTCAAAAAGATGGCGGAAATATTTAGGAATGTGTTTGAAACTCCAAGAATACATATCAATAGAGCCTTAGTCTCTGAAGGACACTATTTAATCACAGGGAAATCGTGGTCACAGAGCTGAATAGTTAATGTGGTACTGTGTTCTTCTATGATTCAGTGAAAGGGACTTGCCGTTTCTGGAAGAAAGTTGGTGAAACGCTGAATTCGTTTTCATAGTGCTGATTTAATATTGCGAAAAGATTCAACATTCTAAGAAATCAAAATGGAAGTTCGGTGAGTTTTCAAAATAGTACTCATGTACCTTTAAGGACCCGGTATGATACCTGTATTAAAATGTGCAATGTCTCAGAACTCAAAACCCCGGTCCGGGGAAATGTGTACGAGTGTTTCTGAAACACTTGGAATAAGTGGTAGAACTGTAACGTGTCTACCGCATGTTGAAATATTGAGAATTTGCATTGAAAGCGCTGTGAAAGCTAGGATAGTCTTTAAAATAGTACTAATTCACTTTTAAAGAGCTGGTATATATGGAAAACGCTGTACATACACTTGGAATTCACAAGAAATGGGCTTGAATCGTGCGACAACAGTGACTCAAACTAGGAGAATTCACCATGATTAGGGAAATGTTTAGCAAAGTGCGCGAGAAACCTGGAATCCGTATTAATAGAGCCTTAATAGCTGAAGCACAATGTTTAATTACTGCGAAATCGCGCTCAAAGTGCTCAGAACTGAGTTGGAAACTGGTCGCATTTATGTTTCAGTCTAATGAGTTGTCGTTTTTAGAATAAAGTAGGTTAGACATTTCATCCTTTATCGGAGAGGGGATATAACAGGAGAAAAGTATTCCAAAGTATTAGAAATCCAAACGGTAGTTAGGCTAACGATTCAAGGAGTAGTAATTAACGTTGGAAGAGCCGGTATATATGGGGAAACACTGTGTAAAACTCTTGGAACTCACAATAAATGAGCTTGAATCACTGGACAACGGTGAATCAAACTCTGGCAATTCACAAAGACTGACTGGTGAAATACGTAGCAATGTGCTTGACAAAGTAGGAATACATTAGCAAAGAACTTTACAATCTGCAGGACAATGATTAATTACTGTGAAATCGTGTTCACAGAGCTGGGAAGTGAGTTGGCTACTGGTTGCATTTATGATGCAGTCTAAATGAGTTGGCGTTCTTGAAATAAGGTAGGTTAAACATTTAGTTCGTTTTCATAGATCAGATATCACAGCAGGAAAGTATTCCATACTATTAGAAATCCCAATAATAGTTGGGCTAACGAATCAAGGAGTAGCAATTAACATTGAAAGAGCTGGTGTGTGTAAGAAAATACTGTGTAGAAACTCTTGGGATTCACAATGAATGAGCTTGAATCACTGGACAACGGTGAATCTAACTCTGGGAATTCAGAAAGTTTGACTGCTGTAATATGCAGTGATGTGCTTGGAAAAGTACGAATACATTAGGAAAGAACTTGAGAATGTGCAGGACAATGTTTAATTACTGCGAAATCGTATTCACATAGCTGGGAAGTGAGTTGGATACTGGTTGCATTTATGATTCATTCTAAATGCCTTTCGTGCTTAAATAAAGTGGGTTAAACATTTATTTCATGTTCATAGATCCGATATCCCAGGAGGAAAGTATTCAAAGGCATCAGAAATCCCAATGAAAGTTAGGCTAACCATTCCAGTAGTACTAATTAACGTGGAAAGAGCTGCTGTATATGGCAAAACACTGTGTAAAACACTTGGAATTCACAATGAACGAGCTTGACTCACTGGAGAACAGTGACTCAAACTCTGAGAATTCAAAAAGATGGCGGAAATATTTAGGAATGTGTTTGAAACTCCAAGAATACATATCAATAGAGCCTTAGTCTCTGAAGGACACTATTTAATCACAGGGAAGTCGTGGTCACAGAGCTGAATAGTTAATGTGGTACTGTGTTCTTCTATGATTCAGTGAAAGGGACTTGCCGTTTCTGGAAGAAAGTTGGTGAAACGCTGAATTCGTTTTCATAGTGCTGATTTAATATTGCGAAAAGATTCAACATTCTAAGAAATCAAAATGGAAGTTCGGTGAGTTTTCAAAATAGTACTCATGTACCTTTAAGGACCCGGTATGATACCTGTATTAAAATGTGCAATGTCTCAGAACTCAAAACCCCGGTCCGGGGAAATGTGTACGAGTGTTTCTGAAACACTTGGAATAAGTGGTAGAACTGTAACATCTCTACCGCATGTTGAAATACTGAGAATTTGCATTGAAAGCGCTGTGAAAGCTAGGATAGTCTTTAAAATAGTACTAATTCACTTTTAAAGAGCTGGTATATATGGAAAACGCTGTACATACACTTGGAATTCACAAGAAATGGGCTTGAATCGTGCGACAACAGTGACTCAAACTAGGAGAATTCACCATGATTAGGGAAAGGTTTAGCAAAGTGCGCGAGAAACTAGGAATCCGTATTAATAGAGCCTTAATAGCTGAAGCACAATGTTTAATTACTGCGAAATCGCGCTCAAAGTGCTCAGAACTGAGTTGGAAACTGGTCGCATTTATGTTTCAGTCTAATGAGTTGTCGTTTTTAGAATAAAGTAGGTTAGACATTTCATCCTTTATCGGAGAGGGGATATAACAGGAGAAAAGTATTCCAAAGTATTAGAAATTCAAACGGTAGTTAGGCTAACGATTCAAGGAGTCGTAATTAACGTTGGAAGAGCCGGTATATATGGGAAAACACTGTGTAAAACTCTTGGAACTCACAATAAATGAGCTTGAATCACTGGACAACGGTGAATCAAACTCTGGGAATTCACAAAGACTGACTGGTGAAATATGTAGCAATGTGCTTGACAAAGTAGGAATACATTAGCAAAGAACTTTACAATCTGCAGGACAATGATTAATTACTGCGAAATCGTGTTCAGAGAGCTGGGAAGTGAGTTGGCTACTGGTTGCATTTATGATGCAGTCTAAATGAGTTGGCGTTCTTGAAATAAGGTAGGTTAAACATTTAGTTCGTTTTCATAGATCAGATATCACAGCAGGAAAGTATTCCATACTATTAGAAATCCCAATAATAGTTGGGCTAACGAATCAAGGAGTAGCAATTAACATTGAAAGAGCTGGTGTGTGTAAGAAAATACTGTGTAGAAACTCTTGGGATTCACAATGAATGAGCTTGAATCACTGGACAACGGTGAATCTAACTCTGGGAATTCAGAAAGTTTGACTGCTGTAATATGCAGTGATGTGCTTGGAAAAGTACGAATACATTAGGAAAGTACTTGAGAATGTGCAGGACAATGTTTAATTACTGCGAAATCGTATTCACATAGCTGGGAAGTGAGTTGGATACTGGTTGCATTTATGATTCATTCTAAATGCCTTTCGTGCTTAAATAAAGTGGGTTAAACATTTATTTCATGTTCATAGATCCGATATCCCAGGAGGAAAGTATTCAAAGGCATCAGAAATCCCAATGAAAGTTAGGCTAACCATTCCAGTAGTACTAATTAACGTGGAAAGAGCTGCTGTATATGGCAAAACACTGTGTAAAACACTTTGAATTCACAATGAACGAGCTTGACTCACTGGAGAACAGTGACTCAAACTCTGAGAATTCAAAAAGATGGCGGAAATATTTAGGAATGTGTTTGAAACTCCAAGAATACATATCAATAGAGCCTTAGTCTCTGAAGGACACTATTTAATCACAGGGAAGTCGTGGTCACAGAGCTGAATAGTTAATGTGGTACTGTGTTCTTCTATGATTCAGTGAAAGGGACTTGCCGTTTCTGGAAGAAAGTTGGTGAAACGCTGAATTCGTTTTCATAGTGCTGATTTAATATTGCGAAAAGATTCAACATTCTAAGAAATCAAAATGGAAGTTCGGTGAGTTTTCAAAATAGTACTCATGTACCTTTAAGGACCCGGTATGATACCTGTATTAAAATGTGCAATGTCTCAGAACTCAAAACCCCGGTCCGGGGAAATGTGTACGAGTGTTTCTGAAACACTTGGAATAAGTGGTAGAACTGTAACGTGTCTACCGCATGTTGAAATACTGAGCATTTGCATTGAAAGCGCTGTGAAAGCTAGGATAGTCTTTAAAATAGTACTAATTCACTTTTAAAGAGCTGGTATATATGGAAAACGCTGTACATACACTTGGAATTCACAAGAAATGGGCTTGAATCGTGCGACAACAGTGACTCAAACTAGGAGAATTCACCATGATTAGGGAAAGGTTTAGCAAAGTGCGCGAGAAACTAGGAATCCGTATTAATAGAGCCTTAATAGCTGAAGCACAATGTTTAATTACTGCGAAATCGCGCTCAAAGTGCTCAGAACTGAGTTGGAAACTGGTCGCATTTATGTTTCAGTCTAATGAGTTGTCGTTTTTAGAATAAAGTAGGTTAGACATTTCATCCTTTATCGGAGAGGGGATATAACAGGAGAAAAGTATTCCAAAGTATTAGAAATCCAAACGGTAGTTAGGCTAACGATTCAAGGAGTCGTAATTAACGTTGGAAGAGCTGGTATATATGGGAAAACACTGTGTAAAACTCTTGGAACTCACAATAAATGAGCTTGAATCACTGGACAACGGTGAATCAAACTCTGGGGATTCACAAAGACTGACTGGTGAAATATGTAGCAATGTGCTTGACAAAGTAGGAATACATTAGCAAAGAACTTTACAATCTGCAGGACAATGATTAATTACTGCGAAATCGTGTTCAGAGAGCTGGGAAGTGAGTTGGCTACTGGTTGCATTTATGATGCAGTCTAAATGAGTTGGCGTTCTTGAAATAAGGTAGGTTAAACATTTAGTTCGTTTTCATAAATCAGATATCACAGCAGGAAAGTATTCCATACTATTAGAAATCCCAATAATAGTTGGGCTAACGAATCAAGGAGTAGTTATTAACATTGAAAGAGCTGGTGTGTGTAAGAAAATACTGTGTAGAAACTCTTGGGATTCACAGTGAATGAGCTTGAATCAATGGACAACGGTGAATCTAACTCTGGGAATTCAGAAAGTCTGAGTGGGGTAATATGCAGTGATGTGCTTGGAAAAGTACGAATACATTAGGAAAGAACTTGAGAATGTGCAGGACAATGTTTAATTACTGCGAAATCGTATTCACATAGCTGGGAAGTGAGTTGGATACTGGTTGCATTTATGATTCATTCTAAATGCCTTTCGTGCTTAAATAAAGTGGGTTAAACATTTATTTCATGTTCATAGATCCGATATCCCAGGAGGAAAGTATTCAAAGGCATCAGAAATCCCAATGAAAGTTAGGCTAACCATTCCAGTAGTACTAATTAACGTGGAAAGAGCTGCTGTATATGGCAAAACACTGTGTAAAACACTTGGAATTCACAATGAACGAGCTTGACTCACTGGAGAACAGTGACTCAAACTCTGAGAATTCAAAAAGATGGCGGAAATATTTAGGAATGTGTTTGAAACTCCAAGAATACATATCAATAGAGCCTTAGTCTCTGAAGGACACTATTTAATCACAGGGAAGTCGTGGTCACAGAGCTGAATAGTTAATGTGGTACTGTGTTCTTCTATGATTCAGTGAAAGGGACTTGCCGTTTCTGGAAGAAAGTTGGTGAAACGCTGAATTCGTTTTCATAGTGCTGATTTAATATTGCGAAAAGATTCAACATTCTAAGAAATCAAAATGGAAGTTCGGTGAGTTTTCAAAATAGTACTCATGTACCTTTAAGGACCCGGTATGATACCTGTATTAAAATGTGCAATGTCTCAGAACTCAAAACCCCGGTCCGGGGAAATGTGTACGAGTGTTTCTGAAACACTTGGAATAAGTGGTAGAACTGTAACGTCTCTACCGCATGTTGAAATACTGAGAATTTGCATTGAAAGCGATGTGAAAGCTAGGATAGTCTTTAAAATAGTACTAATTCACTTTTAAAGAGCTGGTATATATGGAAAACGCTGTACATACACTTGGAATTCACAAGAAATGGGCTTGAATCGTGCGACAACAGTGACTCAAACTAGGAGAATTCACCATGATTAGGGAAATGTTTAGCAAAGTGCGCGAGAAACTAGGAATCCGTATTAATAGAGCCTTAATAGCTGAAGCACAATGTTTAATTACTGCGAAATCGCGCTCAAAGAGCTTAGAACTGAGTTGGAAACTGGTCGTATTTATGTTTCAGTCTAATGAGTTGTCGTTTTTAGAATAAAGTAGGTTAGACATTTCATCCTTTATCGGAGAGGGGATATAACAGGAGAAAAGTATTCCAAAGTATTAGAAATCCAAACGGTAGTTAGGCTAACGATTCAAGGAGTCGTAATTAACGTTGGAAGAGCTGGTATATATGGGAAAACACTGTGTAAAACTCTTGGAACTCACAATAAATGAGCTTGAATCACTGGACAACGGTGAATCAAACTCTGAGAATTCATATAGATTGCGAAATATTTATGAATGTGCTTGAAACTCCAATAATACGTAATCATAGAGTCTTAGTCTCTGAATGGCACTGTTGAATTACTGGGAAATCGTGGTCACATAGCTGAGTATTGAGTGTGGTACTGTTTTGTTTTATCATTCAGTGTAAATGACTTTCCGTTTCTGGAAGAAAGTTGGTAAAACACTGAATTCATTTTCATAGAGCTGATATAACAGTGCGAAAAGATTCAAAATTCTAAGAAATCAAAATGATTGTTTGCTAGGGTTAGGGTTAGATTTAGGGTTAGGTCTAGTGCTACGGCTAGGTTTAAGGTTAGGGTTCAGGTTAGGGTTAGGTGTAGAAATAGGGTAAGTCTTACGGTTAGTGTTCGTGTTAGTGTTAGGGGTAGGGTTAGGATTAGGTTTAGGTTTAGGGTTAAGGCTAGGGGTAGGGCTTATGTTAGGACTAATATTAGCGTTAGGTTGAGTGTGAGGGTTATGGATAGGTTTAGGGTTATGGTTAGGGCTAGGTTGCTGCTAGGATTACGTCTTGGGTAGTGTTTTGGCCAGGGTTAGTTTAGGGTTATGGCTACAGTTAAGGCTAGGTTTAGGGCTAGTATTATGGTTAGCGTTTGGGTGAGCATTATGTCTAGGGCTTGCTTTATGTTAGGTTTAGGGTTATGGCTAAGGCTAGGATTAGGGTTAGGGTTAGGGTTAGTGTTAGGTCTACGTCTGGGTTAGGGTTAGGGCCTGGGCTAGGGTTAGGGTTAAGAGTAGCATTAGTTTTAGGTCTAGATTTAGTGTTAGGGTTAGGACTAGGTTTAGGGTTAGGGTTAGATTTAAGGTTTAGGTCTAGGGCTATGGCTAGGGTTAAGGTTCAAGTTCCAGATAGGGTTAGGTCTAGGATTAGTGGAAGCATTAAGGTTAGAGTTGGTGTTAGAGTTAGGGCTAGGGTTAGAATTAGGTTTAGTTTTAGGGTTAAGGCTAGGGTTAGGACTTGAGTTAGGACTAATATTAGGGTTAGGTTGAGGGTTAGGGTTAGGGAAAGGTTTAGGCTTAGGGTTAGGGCTAGGGTTCGGTGTAGGTTAGGGCTAGCATTAGGGTTAGGGTTAGGGCTAGGGCTAGGGTTAGGTTTAGGGTTAGGGTTAGGATTAGGGTTAAGTTTAAGGTAAGATTAGGGTTTAAGGTAGGAATAGCATTAAGGCTAGGCTTAAGGTTAGTTGTAGGGTTATGGTGAGGCCCAGTTCTAGGGCTAGGTTGGGGCTAGGGTTAGGGCTTGGGCTAGGCTTAAGGCTAGGTTTAGGGTTAAGGGTAAGATTTAGGGTTAGAGTTATGGTTAGGTTTAGGGTTAGGGTTTGGGTTAGGGTTATGGTTAGGTCTAGGATTAGGGTTACGGTTCGGGTTAGAGTTAGGGCTAGTGCTCAGGTTAGGATTAGGGTTCAGTTTAGGGTTAGGGTTAGGGTTAAGTTTAGGGTTAATTATAACTTAGGGCTAGGGTTAGGTTTAGGGTTAGGGTTAGGGCTAGTGCTAGGGCTAGGTTAGGACTAGGGTTAGGGTTGGGGTTAAGTCTATGGTTAGGGCTAGGGTTAGGGCTACTATTGGGGTTAGGGTTTGAGTTAGGGCTAGGTTTAGGGTTAGGGTTAGAGCTAGGGTTAGGGTTATGGTTAGATTTAAGGTTAGGTCTAGGGCTACAGCTAGGGTTAAAGTTAGGGTTCCAGTTAGGGTTCGGTCTAGGATTAGGGTAAGCATTAGGGTTAGTGTTGGTGTTAGAGTTAGGGCTAGGATTAGGGTTAGGGTTAGGGTTAGGGTTAGGGTTAGGGTTAGAGTTAGGGCTAAGGCTCGGATTAGGAATAGGGTTCAGTTTAGGGTTAGGGTTATGTGAGGGTTAGGGTTATGTTTAAGATTACGAATAGCTTAGGGCTTGTGTTAGGTTTAGTGTTAGGGCTAGGGCTAGGGCTAGGGTTAGGGTTAGCTTTAGGGTTAGTGCTGGAGCTAGTGTTACGACTAGGGTTAAGGTTAACTTTAGGGTTAGGCATAGTGCTAGGTGTAGGTCAGAGATAAGCTTAGGGCTTGGCCAAGGGTTAGGGCAAGGGTTAGGGTTAGCATTAGGTCTAGGGTTTGGGTTAGTGTTAGGGTTAGGTCTAGGGTTAGGTTTTGGGTTAGGGTTAGAGTTAGGGCTACGCTCGGGTTAGGTTTAGGGCTTGGGACAGGGTTAGGTCTAGGATTAAGGTTAGCGTTAGGGTTAGGGCTGTGGTTAGGGTTAGGGTTAGGGTTAGGGTTAGGGTAGGGTTAGGTTTAGTGTTATGGCTATAGGTAGGGCTAGTTTTAGGGCAAGTATTATGTTTAGGGTAAGGGTTTCACAAGGGCTAAGGTTAGGGTTAGTGTTAGGGTTAGGGTTAGGGTTAGCACTAAGATTAGGGTTAGCTTTCCGGTTATTGCTTGGGCTATTGTTAGGGCTAAGTTTAGGGTTAGGTTTTGGCCTAGTGCTAGGGCTAGGTTAGGGCTAGGGTTAGGGCTCTGGCTAGGGTTAGGTTTATGGTTATGGCTACAGTTAGGGCTAAGTTTAGGTCAAGTATTATGGCTAGGGTTTGGGTTAGCTTTAGGGCTAGGGCTAGGGTTAGGATTAGGGCTTGCTTTAGGTTAGATTTAGTGTTACGGCAAAGGCTAAGATTAGGGTTAGGGTTAGTTTAGGTTTAGGGCTAGGATTACGGTTAGGGTTAGGTTTACCGTTAAGGTTTAGGATTAGGGATAGTGTTCGGGTTAGGTTAGGGTTAGGATTAGGGTTATGGCTAGGGTTAGGGTGAATGTGAGGGTTAGAGTTAGGACTAGGGCTCGGGTTAAAATTAAGGTTTGGTTTAGGGTTATGGTTAGGGTTAGGGCTAGGGTTAAGGTTAGGTTTAAGTTTAGGAATAGGGTTAGGGTTAAGATTAGATTAGGGCTAGGAATAAGGTTTGGTTTAGGGTTAGTGTTCCACTAGTGTTAGGGCTAGGGTTAGGGTTAGGGTTTGGCTTAGGGCTAGGATTAGGGTTCGCTTTAGGTTTAGTCCTTGGGTTAGTGTTAGGGCTAAGTTTAGGTTTAGGGTTAAGGTTAAGCCTAGTCCTAGGGCTAGGTTAGGGCTTGGGTTAGGGCTCTGGCTACAGTTAGGGCTAGGTTTAGGGCAAGTATTATGTTTAGTGTTAGGGTTAGCATTAGGGCTTAGGTTAGGGATAGGGTTAGGGTTAGTGTTAGGGTTAGGTCTAGGATTAGTGTTATCTGTAGAGTTATTGCTTGGGCTATTGTTAGGACTAGGGTTATGGTTAGGGTTAGGGTTAAGGTTAAGTGTTAGGCTTAGGGATAGGGTTAGGGCTAATGTGAGGGTTATTGTTAGGGCTAGGGCTCATGTTAGGATTAGGGTTGGGTTTAGGGTTAGGGTTAGGGTTAGGACTAGGGTTAGGGTTAGGTTTAAGGTTACGAATAGGGTTAGGGTTAGGGTTAGAGTTATGGCTAGGATTAGGGTTTGCTTTTGGGTTAGTGCTTGGTCTAGTGTTAGGACTACTGCTAGGGTTAGGGTTAGGGTTACGATTAGGGTTAGCTTTAGTGTTATTCCTTGGGCTATTGTTAGGGCTAGTGTTAGGGTTAGGGATTGGCCTAGTGCTAGGGCTAGGTTAGGGCTAGGCTTAGGGTTAGGGGTAGGGTTAGGTTTTGGTTATGGCTACAGTTAGGGCTAGTTTAGGGAAGTATTATGGTTAAGGTTAGGGTTAGCATTAGGGCTAGGGCAAGGGTTAGGCTTAGGGCTTGCGTTAGGTTCAGGTTTAGGGTTTCGGCTACAGCTAGGGTTACGGTCAGGGTTATGGTTAGCATTAGGGGTAGGATTACGGTTAGCTTTAGGGTTATTGCTTGTGCTAGTTTTAGGGCTAGGGTTAGGGTTAGGGTTATGGTTAGGCCTAGTGCTAGGTTAGGCTAGGGCTAGGGTTAGGGTTTGGGCTAGGATTAGTGTTAGGGCTAGGTTTAGGGCAAGTATTATGTTTAGGGTTAGGGTTAGCATTAGGGCTAATGCCAGGGTTAAGCTTAGAGTTTGCCTTAGGTTTAGGTTTAGGGTTACGGCTAAGGCTCAGATTAGGGTTAGGGTTAGTGTTAAGTTAGGTTTATGGCTAGGTTTAGGGCGAGTATTTGGGTTAAGTTTTGGGCTAGGTTTAGGATTAGGGTTAGTGTTAGGGTTAGGGTTAAGTTTAGGTTTGTCGTATATAAACATTTGGAATTCCCAATGTTTTGGGTTGAATCACTGGACAAAATTGAATCTAACACTGAAAATTCACAATGATAGACTAGGGAAATATTTAGGAATGTGCTTCATATACTAGGAATACATTTTCTCAGAGTTTTTTTTATCTGAAGACTGTTTTGCCACCGTGAAATCGTGTTTTAAGAGCGGAGACCTGAGTTGGATACCAGTTACTTTTATAATTTAGTCTAAATGAGTTGGCGTTTTTGAAAGAAGGTTGGTTAAACACTTTAACATTCATTTTCTTAGGGCTCACATACCTTAGTTATTTTCATACAGCTGATATGACAGCTTAGGGTTAGGGCTAGGGCTAGGTTTATGATTACAGGTTATGGTTAGGGTTAAGGTTACATTTAAGGTTAGGGTTATGGTGTATAAACATTTGGAATTCACAATGAGTGAGCTTGAATCACTGGACAAAAGTGTATCTAACACTGAGAATTCACAATGTTAAGGAAGTAAATATTTAAGAATGTGCTTCATACACTGGGAATTCATCTTCTATGAGCTTTAATATCTGAAGGACACAATTTTGTCACTGGGAAATCGTGTTCAAAGAGCTCAGAAGTGAGTGTGATACTCCTTTCACTTATTATTATGTGAAAATGAGTTGGCATTTTCGTAAGATAGTTGGTGAAACACTTAAAAATTCATATTCATAAAGCTGATATAACAGTATGAAAGTTTTAAAAACTCTAAGAAATCAAAATGATAGGTTAGTGTTGCAAGTAGTAATAATGTACCGTTAAAGAGCTGGTATGATACCTGTATTAAAATGTTAAAACAGACCACAGAAATGTGTAGGTGTGTTTCTAAAACTCTTGGAATATGTATGTTGTAGAAACTTAACATCTCTACTGCATGATGAAATACTGAGAATTTGTATTAAAAATACTGTGAAAGGTAGGATAGTCCTTAAAATAGTAATAATTCATATTTAAAGAGCTGTTATATATGTAAAAGATGCTGTTTAAACACTTGGCATTCAAAATGAACGAGCTTGAACCACTGGAAAAGAGTGAATCAAACTCTGAAAATTCACAATGATACCTTAGGGTAGTATCTACGAATGTGCTGGAAACACTATGAATACATGAACAAAGAGCCTCAGTATCTGTAGGACAGTTTTTAATGACAGGGAATGTCTAGGAATGTTTCTGAAATACTTGGAATACATTTGTAGAACCTTAATATCTTTAGTGTATGTTGAAATACTGAGAATTTGTATTCAAAGAGCAGAGAAAAGTAGGATAGTCTTTAAAACAGTGATAATTCATGTTTAAACAGCTGGTATATATGTAAAAATGCTGTTTATTTCTTGGAATTTGGAATGAATGAGCTTGAAACACTGGGAAAATGTGAATCAAAATCCGAAAATTAAGATAGCATAAAGGTAATATCTAAGAATGTGCTTGAAACACTAGGAATACATTAACAAAAAGCCTTAATATATGTAGGACAGTGTTTAATGACAGGGAAGTCGTGTTCAACTATCAGAGAATTGAGTTGGATACTGTTTACATTTATAATTCAGTGTCAATGAGTAGGCGTTTTTGAAAGAAGTTTGGTTAAGTATTTAAACCGGAAGTGCTGACTTCAACAAGTGGGAGTGACCACTGGGGCAGGCTGAAGTCCTCACGTGGATAAGGTCTTGGGGCTCAGGGGACAACCAGAAGTGCTGATGTCATCGAAGGGAGGGCCAGGAGGACAGCCTGAACAACTCTGGTGGACAAGGGTTTGGGACCCTGGAACCAGCCTGAAGTGCTGACAGCATCAAAAGGGAGGGGCCCCGTGGAGAGGGTGAAGTGCTCAGGTGGCTAGGGGTTTGGGGCCTGGTGTCCAGCGGAAAGTCCTGACGTCATCAAGGGGGAGGGGCCTCGTGGACAGCTCAAAGCGTCCAGGTGGTTAAGATTTTGGGGCCCGCACCAGCTGAGATTGCTGACCTCATCAAGGTGAGGGGCCACGTGGACAGTCAGAAGTGGTAATGAGGCCAAGTGGCTGGGCTTGTCCCAGTGAACAGCCGGAAATCCTCAAGTAGACCAGGGCTTGTTGCGAGGTCAACAGCTGGAAGTGGTCAAGTGTTAAGGCGGGTAGAGCCAGGTGAATGCATTGGAGAATCCCAAGAGATCAGAAACTCCCCAACTTTCTGAAGTCCATACTCTGGAAGGCAGGGAGAAGGTACCTATCCTCAGGAAAGGGCGTTCCCCATGAATTAGGCAAAAATGTGGCCCACAGGAACTGTAAGTGACCCTTCAGTGTCAGGACTTTGCTCTCAGTATGGAAAGGGTTTTCAGGGCATCAACACTGCTTTTTCCCAGATTTCAAAGTCCAGAGGAAGTGCTGTCTGCGTCGCAGGTCAGTCCAGAATGAGATGCTCCTGTGATGGGGAGCATGGGGCATCCCGATGCTCATGTACTCCCATGATTGTCTTAAAGGAGTGCTGGCGGCCCCCTGCTTGCCACCCTCTCCAGTGGGGATTAGGCAGTCTGTGAGCATAAGGTGACCTGGGGCTCTGGGTGTCAGGTCCTTTAGCCAACTTCCAGAGATTGGAAAGTCACCCCTTTTCCTAGCCGGCCAGTGTGGTTCATTGGTCAGGTGAACCAGGGACTGGGAAACAGCCAGAAATAGTCACATGAACTAGGGTTGTGGTGCGATGATTAGATCAAAATGTCCATATCATCAATGGGGTGGGGCCAGGTGAAGAGACAGAAGAGCTGAGGTGACCAAGTATATGGGCTGACCCAGATGAACAGCCGGAAGTGCTCTGGTGGACAAAGGTTTGGGGACCGGGGACTGGCCGGAAGTGCTGATGTCTTCAGGAGAGGGGCCACGTAGAGAGGCTGAAGTGCCCAGGTAGTTAAGGGTTTTGGGCCTGGGGACCTGTCGGGAGTGCTGACGTCCTCAGGGGGAGGGGCCACTTGGACAGCCCGAAGTGCTAAGGTGGTTAAGGTTTTGGGGCCCCGGGAACGGCCAGGAGTGCTGACATAATCAGTGGCTGGGGACTCATGGACAGCCAGAATTGTTGACCAATCCCAGTGGTTTGACTTGGCCCAGTGCACTGCTGGAAGTGCTTAGGTGGCCAAGGGCTTGCTGCCAGGACATCAGGTGGAAGTGCTCAAATGTTAAGGCTAGCAGAGCCAGGTGAATGCATTGGGGGTTCTGAAGAGGTCCCAAACGCCCCAACTTTCTGTGATCCATACTCTGGAAGGCAGTGAGAAGGTACCTGTGCTCAGGTAAGGCCATTCCCCATGAATTAAGCCAAAAGCTGGCCCTCAGTTCGCGACGAAATTTAAGTGACCGTGGAGGGGGCAGGTCTTTGCTCCTAGTATGGAAAGGGTTTTCATGGCCTCAACTCTGCTGTTTCCCAGATTTTAAAGTCCAGAGGCAGGGCTGTCTGTGTTGAAGGTCAGTCCAGAATGAGATGCTCCTATGATGGGGATCATGGATCACCCTTGTGTTCATGTACACAGATGATTCTCTTAAAAGTGTGCAGGCAGCCCCCTGCTTGCCACCCACTCCATCGGGTATTCGGCAGTATGTGAGCTTAAGGCGATCTGGGACTCTGTGTGTTAGGCCCTTAAGCCACCTTCCAGAGATTGCAAAGTCACCACTTTTCTTAGAAGGTAAGTAGCCGGCCAGTGTGGCTCATGGGTCAGGCGAAGAAGGGCCTGGGCATCAGCCGGAAATATTCACATGAACAAGGGTTGGGGCCAGATGACCAGCTTAAAGTGTTTATATCATCAATGGGGAGGGGCTGGGTGGAGATTCGGAAGTGCTGAGGTGACCAAGGACATGGTCTCATGCAGGTGAACAGTGGGAAGGGCTCTGGGTGAATAAGGGCTTGGGGGCCTGGGACCAGCAGGGAGTGCCGATGTCATCCAGGGGGAGGGGCTATGTGTACAGCCCGAAGTGCTAATGTGGTTAAGGGTTTGCGGCCAGGGGACCAGCAGGCAGTGCTGAAGCCCTCAAGGGGGAGGGGCCACGTGGACAAGCTGAAGTGCTCAGGTGGTTATGGGTTTGGGGACTGGCCGGAAGTGCTGATGTCATCAAGGAGAATAGGCCTCCTGGACAGCCAGAATTGGTGACGAACCCCAGTGGTTTGGCTTGGCTCAGTGAACTGGTGGAAGTGCTCAGGTGGCCATGGCCTTGCTGACAGGTCAACAGCTGGAAGTGGTCAAGTGTAAAGACTTGTAGAACCAGGTGAATACTTTGGAGGATCCCAAGAAGACGCAACCTTCCTGTGGTCCATACTCTGGAAGGCAGCGAGAAGGTTCCTCTCCTCAAGGAAGGCCGTTCCCCAGGAATTAAGCAAAATCTGGCCCTCAGTTCGCCACAAACTGTAAGTGACCTTGGAGGGGGCAGGTCTCTGGTCCCAGTATGGAGAGTGTTTTCAGGACCGCAACACTGCATATTCCTGGATTTCAAAGTCCAGAGGCAGGGCCGTCTGCGTCGCAGGTCAGTCCAGAGTGAGATTCTCCTATGATGGGTAGCATGGTGCGTCCCGATGCTCATGTACTCCCATGATTGTCTTAAAGGAGTGCTGGCGGCCCATGTTTGCCACCCTCTCCAGAGGGTATTAGGCAGTCTGTGAGTATAAGGTGACCTAGGGCTCTGGGTGTTAGGCCCATAAGCCAACTTCCAGGGGTCAGAAAGTCACCCCTTTTCTTAGCTGGCCAGTGTGGCTCATTGGTCAGGCGAACCAGGCCCTGTGGAAAAGCCAGAAATAGTCACGTGAACTAGGGTTGGGGCCCAATGACCCAATTAAAGTGTTCATATCATCAATGGGCAGGGACCAGATGAAGAGCCTGAAGTGCTGAGGTGACCAAGGATATGTGCTGGCCCAGATGAACAGCCAGAAGTGCTCTGGTGGACAAGGGCTTGGGAACCAGGGGCCAGCCAGAAGTGCTGACTACATCCACGTGGACAGCCTGAAGTGCTAAGGTGGTTAAGGTGTTGGGGACCAGGTTCCAGCAGCGAGTGCTGATGTCTCAAAGCGGGAGGGCAACGTGGACAAGCTGAAGTGCTCAGGTGGTTTAGGTTTTGTTGCCCTGGGAGCGGCTGGGAGTTCAAATGTCATCAAGGGGGAGGGGCCAGGCAGTGTTTAGGGTTTGAGGAGCCGGGACCAGATGAGACTGCTGATGTCAACAAGGTCAGGGGCCACATGGAGTGGCTGAAGTGTTGAAGTGGTTATAGGTTTGGAGTCTGGAAACGGGCCAGAGGTGCTGACATCATCAACGGAGAGGGGCCACCTGTACAGGCTGTAGTGCTCAGGTGGTTAAGATTTTGGGACCCAGCACTGGCTGAGACTGCTGAAGTCATCAAGCGGTGGGGCCACATGGAAAACCAGAAGTGGTAATGAGGCCGAGTGGTTGGGCTTGTCCAAGTGAACAGCCGGAAAATCTCAGTAGACCAGGGCTTGTTGCCAGGTCACCAGCTGGAAGTGGTTAAGTGTTAAGGCTAGTAGCGCCAGCTGAATGCATTAGCGATCCAAGAGGTCGAAAACACCCCAATTTTCTGAGGACCATACTCTGGAAGGCAGGGAGAAGGAACATATCCTCAGAAAAGGGCGTTCCCCATGAATTAAGCAAAGAGCTGTCCCTCAGGGCACGTGGAACTGTCAGTGATCTTGGAGTGTCAGAACTTTACTCCCACTGTGGAAAGTGTTGTCAGGGCTTCAACATTGTTTTTCCCCGGAAATCAGAGCCCTTGGACAGGGCCGTCAGAGTCTTAGTTCACTCCAGGGAGAGATTCCCCCATGTTTGGGAACAGGGGGGATCCCTCGGCTCATGGTTGCCTAGGGTTCCATGGAAGGAGTCCTGGGGGTTCCCTGCTGGCCTGCTTTCCTCCTGGAAATTGGCAGTCTGTGAGCAGAAGTTGACCTGGGGCTGAGGGTCTTTGGCCTTTAAGCCAACTTCCAGAGTTTGGGATGTCACCCCGATTCCTAGAAGCTAAGTAACCGGCCAGTATTGCTCATTGGTGAGGCCAAAAAGGGGCTAGGGAAAAGGAGGAAAGATTCCCATGAACAAGGATTTGGGCCAGGTCACCAGGTTAAGTGTTCCTATCATTAATGGGGAGGGGCCATGTCGAGAGGCAGACATGCTGTAGTGACCAAGGTATGTTCTGGGCCAGGTGAAATGCCGGAGGTTCTCTGGTCGATAAGGGCTTGGGCCAGGGACCAACCAGAAATACTGACATCACCAACAGGCAGGGGACACTGAGGCAGCCTGAAGTGCTAAGGTGGGTCAGTGTTTAGGACCTGGGAAGCAGCAGGGAGTGCTAATTACATAAAGGCGGATGTGTCACGTGGAGAGGCTGAAGTGCTCAGGTTGCTATGTGTTTGGGGTCTGGGGATTGCCTGGAAATGGTGACGTCATCAAGGAGAGGGACCACGTTACCAGGTTGAAGTGCTCAGTTGGTTCCTGTTTTGGGGCCAGGCAAAGGCTGAGACTGTTCATGTCATCAAGGGGAGGGGCCACGTGCACAGCTAGAAGTGGTAATGAGTCTGAGTGATTGGGATTGTCCAACTCAACAGCCGGAAATCCCCAGAAGACCATGGCTTGTTACCAGGTCAATAGCTGGAAGTGGTTAAGTGTTAAGGCTGGTAGAGCCCGATGAATGCATTGGAGATCCAAGAGGTCCTAAACTGCCCAATGTTCTGAGGTCCATACTCTGGAAGGCAGGGAGAAGGTACTATCCTCAGAAAAGCGCCTTACCCATGAATTAAGCAAAGAACTGGCCCTCAGGGCATACGGAACTGTAAGTGATCCTGGAGTGTCAGGACTTTACTCCCATTGTGGAAAGGATTTTCAGGGCTTCAACACTGCTTTTTTCCAGATTTCAAAGACCATAGACAGGGCCATCATAGTCTTAGGTCACTCCAGAGAGAGATTCCCCCAGATTTGGGAGCATGGGGGATTCCTGGGCTCATGGATGCCCAGGGTCATCTGAAAGGAGTGCTGGGGTTCCCTGCTTGCCTGCCTTCCACCTGGAAATTGGCAGTCTGTGAGCAGAAGTTGACCTGGGGTTGTGGGTGTTAGGCATTTAAGCCAACATCCAGAGATTGGGATGTCACCCCGCTTCTTAGAAGCTAAGTAAGCAGCCAGTATTGCTTATTGGTGAGTCCAAAAGGGACTGGGGAAAAGGGGGAGTCACATGAACAAGGATTGGGGCGGGTCACCAGTTTGAAGTGTTCCTATCATCAATGGGGAGGGGCAAGGTTGAGAGGTAGAAGTGCTGTGGTCACCAAGGTATGGTCTTGCCCTGGGGAAATGCGGGAGGTACTCTGGTGGATACGGGCTTGGACCAGGGACCATCTCGATGTACTGAGGTCACCAACAGGGAGCGGACACTTAGGCAGCCCAAAGTGCTAAGGTGGGTCAGTGTTTTGGACCTGGAAACCAGCAGGGAGTGCTGATGTCATAAAGTCGGATGTGTCACGTGGAGAGGCTGAAGTGCTCAGGTGGTTATGGGTTTTGTGTCTCCGAAGCTCCTGCAATTGCTGATGTCATCATGGGGAAGGGGCCACGTGGAGAGCAGGAAGTGTTCAGGTGGTTAAGATTTTGGGTCCCGGAACCACCTGCGACTGCTGACGTCATCAAGTGGTGCAGCCAGGTGGACAGCCAGAAATGGTAATGAGGCCGAGTGTTTGGTCTTGTCCCAGTGAACAGCTGGAAATTCTCAAGTAGACCAGGGCTTGTTGCCAGGTCAACAGCTGGAAGTGGTCAAGTGTTAAGGCTGGTAGAGCAGTGTGAATCATTGGAGAATCCCAAGAGGTCAGAAAATCCCCAAGTTTCTGAGGATCATTATCTGGAAGGCAGGGAGAAGGTACCTATCCTATGAACAGGCCGTTCCCCATGAATTAACCAAAAAGCTGGCCCTCAGGGCGCACAGAAGTCTAAGTGACCTTTGATGTCAGGACATTCCTCCCATTATGGAATGGGTTTTCAGGGCCTCAACACTGCTTTTCTCCCGATTTCAAAGCCTTAGGCAAGACTGTCAGAGTCTTAGGTCACTCAAGTTAGAGATGCCCCCATGTTTGGGAGCATAAGGTATCCCTGCGCTCTTGGACTCCCAGGGTTGTCTTAAAAGAATGCTGGGGGTTCCCTGCTCACCTCCCTTCAACCTGGGGATTGGCAGTCTGTGAGCAGAAGTTGACATGTGGCTGTGTGTGTTAGGCCTTTAAGCCAACTTCCAGAGTTTGGGATGTGACCCCGCTTCATAGAAGCTAAGTAGCTAGCCAGTGTTGTTCTTTGGTGAGGCCAACAAGGGACTGGGGAAAAGGGGAAGGAGTCACATGAACAAGGATTGGGGCCAGGTAACTAGTTTAAAGTGCTCATATCATCAATGGGGAGGAGCCAGGTTGAGAGGCAGAAGTGCTATGGTGACCAAGGTATGGTCTGGCCCAGGTGAAATGCAGGAGGTACTCTGCTGGATAAGGGCTTAGACCAGGGATGGGCCAGAAGTACTGACATCACCAACAGGGAGGGGACATGTAAAATTCCGAAGTTCTAAGGTGGGTAAGGGTTTTGGACCTGGGATGCAACAGGGAGTACTGACGTCATCAAGGTGGATGGGCCACTTAGAGAGACTGAAGTGCTAAGGTTCTTATGGATATCGGGCCTTCGGAGCGACCGATAGTGCTGATGTCATCAAAGGAGAGGAATCACGAAGCCAGGCTGAGGTGCTGAGGTGGTTCTTGTTTTGAGACCCGACAAAGGCTGAGACTGCTGACATCATCTAAGGGAGGGGCCATGTGGACAGCCAGAAGTGGTAACGATGCCCAGTGGTTGGGCTTTTCCAAGTGAACAGCTTGAAACCCTCAGTAGTCCAGGGCTTGTTGCCATGTCAACAGCTGAAAGTGGTTAAGTGTTAAGGCTAGTAGAGCCCGGTGAATGCATTGGAGATCCAAGAGGTCACAAACTCCCCAAATTTCAGAGGTCCATACTCTGGAAGGCAGTGAGAAGGTACCTATGCTCAGAAAGGGCGTTCCCAATGAATTAAGCAAAGACATGGCCCACAGGGTGCAGGGAACACTAAGTGATCCTGGAGATTCAGGACTTTTCTCCCAGTGTGAAAAGGGTTTTCAGGGTTTCAACACTGCTTTTCCTGGGATTTCAAAGCCCATAGACAGGGCTGTTCAGTGTCTTAGGTCACTGCAGAGAGAGATTTCCTAATGTTTGGGAGTATGGGGGATCACTAGGCTCATAGACTCCCAGGGTTGTCTGAGAGGAATGCTGGGGTTTCCTTTCTGGCTTCCCTTCCCCCTGGAAATTGGCAATCTGTGAGCAGAAGTTGACCTGGGGCTTTGGATGTTAGGACTTTAAGCCAATTTCCAGAGAGTGGGAAGTCACCCCCGTTCTTAGGAACTCAGTAGCCAGGCAGCGTTGGTAGGTGCAAACAAGTGCCTGGGGACCAGTGAGAAATAGTCACATGAAAATGGTTGGGGCCCATTAACCAGTTTAAAGTGTTCATATCATCAATGGGGAGGGGCCAGGTGGAGAGTCAGAATTGCTGAGGTGATGAAGGATATGGTCTGGCCCAGGTGAAATGCCGGAAATGGTCTGCTGGATGGATAAGAGGGTGGGGACCTGGAAATGGCCTGAAGTGCTGATGTCATCCTGGAGGAGGGTCCACATGGACAGGCCAAAATGCCCAGCTGGGTTAGGCTTGGGTTCCCGTGAACCAGAAGGGAGTGTTGACCTTATCAAAGGGGAGGGGCCACGTGGAGAGGCTGAAGTGCTCAGGTGGTTAGGGTTAGGGTTCTGGGGAGCTCCTGCAGGTGCTGATGTCATCATGGGGGAGGAGCCACGTGGAGACCAGGAAGTGTTCAGGTGGTTAAGGTTTTGGGTAAGGTTACCACCTGATACTGCTGACATCATCAAGTGGTGGGGCCACCTGGACAGCCAGAAATGGTAATGAGGCCCAGTGGTTGGGCTTGTCCCAGTGAACAGCCAGAAATCCTCAAGCAGACCAGGGCATGTTGCCAGGTCAACAGGTGGACGAGGTCAAGTGTTAAGGCTGGTAGAGCAGGGTGAATGCATTGGAAAATCAATTCCCCATGAATTAACTGAAGAGCTGGCCCTCAGGCCTTGCGGAAGTCTAAGTTCCCCTGGTGTGTGAGGACTTTGCTCCCAGTATGGAAAGGGATTTCAGGGCCTCAACACTGCTTTTCTCCAGATTTCAAAGCCTATAAGCAGGGCTATCAAAGTCCTAGGTTAATACTGGAGGAGATGCCCCCATGTATGGGAGCATGGGGGATCCCTGGGATCATGAACCCCCGTGGTTGTCTTTAATGAGTGCTGGAGGTTCCCTGCTTGCCTCCCTTCAACTTGGAAATTGGCAGTCTGTGAGCAGAAGTTGACCTGGGGCTATGGGTGTTAGGACTTTAAGCCAACTTCCAGATATTGGGAAGTCACCCCGGTTCGTAGAAACTCAGTAGCCAGGCAGTGTTGGTAGGAGCAAACAAGGGCCTGGAGCCCAGTAGGAAATAGTGACATGAAAATGGTTGGGGCCTATTAACCAGTGTAAAATGTTCATATCATCAATGGAGAGGGACCAGGTGGAGAGTCAGAATTGCTGAGGTGATGAAGGATATGCTCTGGGCCAGGTGAAATGCCGGAAATTGTCTGCTGGATGGATAAGGGCGTGGGGACCGGGGACCGACCTGAAGTGCTGATGTCATCCTAGAGGAGGATCCACATGGACAGGCCAAAATGCCAAGCTGGGTAAGGCTTGGGGTCCCGTGATCCAGTAGGGAGTGCTGACCTTATCAAAGGTAAGGGCCACGTGGAGAGGCTGAAGTGCTCAGGTGGTTATGGGTTTCGTGTCTCCGAAGCTCCTGGAATTGCTGATGTCATCATGGGGAAGGGGCCACGTGGAGAGCAGGAAGTGTTCAGGTGGTTAAGATTTTGGGTCCCGGAACCACCTGCGACTGCTGACGTCATCAAGTGGTGCAGCCAGGTGGACAGCCAGATATGGAAATGAGGCCGATTGTTTGGTCTTGTCCGAGTGAACAGCTGGAAATTCTCAAGTAGACCAGGGCTTGTTGCCAGGTCAACAGCTAGAAAAGGTCATGTTAAGGCTGGTAGAGCAGTGTGAATCATTGGAGAATCCCAAGAGGTCAGAAAATCCCCAAGTTTCTGAGGATCATTATCTGGAAGGCAGGGAGAAGGTACCTATCCTATGAACAGGCCGTTCCCCATGAATTAACCAAAAAGCTGGCCCTCAGGGCGCACAGAAGTCTAAGTGACCTTTGATGTCAGGACATTCCTCCCATTATGGAATGGGTTTTCAGGGCCTCAACACTGCTTTTCTCCCGATTTCAAAGCCTTAGGAAAGACTGTCAGAGTCTTAGGTCACTCAAGTTAGAGATGCCCCCATGTTTGGGAGCATAGGGGTTCCCTCCGCCCATGGATGCCCATGATTGCCTTAAAGAATGCTGGGGGTTCCCTGCTCGCCTCCCTTCAATCTGGGGATCGGCAGTCTGTGAGCAGAAGTTGACATGTGGCTGTGGGTGTTAGGCCTTTAAGCCAACTTCCAGAGTTTGGGATGTGACCCCGCTTCATAGAAGCTAAGTAGCTAGCCAGTGTTGTTCTTTGGTGAGGCCAACAAGGGACTGGGGAAAAGGGGAAAGAGTCACATGAACAAGGATTGGGGCCAGTAGTTTAAAGTGCTCATATCATCAATGGGGAGGAGCCAGGTTGAGAGGCAGAAGTGCTATGGTGACCAAGGTATGGTCTGGCCCAGGTGAAATGCAGGAGGTACTCTGCTGGATAAGGGCTTAGACCAGGGATGGGCCAGAAGTACTGACATCACCAACAGGGAGGGGACACATAAAAACCCGAAGTTCTAAGGTGGGTAAGGGTTTTGGACCTGGGATGCAACAGGGAGTACTGACGTCATCAAGGTGGATGGGCCACTTAGAGAGACTGAAGTGCTCAGGTTCTTATGGGTATGGGGCCTTAGGAGCGACCGGAAGTGCTGATGTCATCAAAGGAGAGGAATCACGAAGCCAGGCTGAAGTGCTGAGGTGGTTCTTGTTTTGAGACCAGGCGAAGGCTGAGACTGCTGACGTCATCTAAGGGAGGGGCCATGTGGACAGCCAGAAGTGGTAATGAGGCCCAGTGGTTGGGCTTGTCCCAGTGAACAGCCAGAAATCCTCACATAGACCAGTGCTTGTTGCCAGGTCAACAGGTGGAAGAGGTCAAGTGTTAAGGCTGGTAGAGCAGGGTGAATACATTGGAAAATCAATTCCCCATGAATTAAGTGAAGAGCTGGCCCCAAAGTCGTGCGGAAGTCTAAGTTCCCCTGGGGTGTGAGTACTTTGCTCCCAGTATGGAAAGGGATTTCAGGGCCTCAATACTGCTTTTCTCCAGATTTCAAAGCCTATAAACAAGGCTATTAGAGTCCTAGGTTAATACTGGAGAAGATGGATCATGAACCCCCGTGGTTGTCTTAAATGAGTGCTGGAGGTTCCCTGCTTGCCTCCCTTCAACTTGGAAATTGGCAGTGTGTGAGCAAAAGTTGACCTAGGGCTATGGGTGTTAGGACTTTAAGCCAAATTCCAGAGATTGGGAAGTCACCCCGGTTCGTAGGAACTCAGTAGCCAGGCAGTGTTGGTAGGAGCAAACAAGGTCCTGGGCCCAGTGGGAAATAGTCACATGAAAATGGTTGGGGCCTATTAACCAGCTTAAAGTGTTTATATCATCAATGGGGAGGGGCTGGGTGGAGATTCGGAAGTGCTGAGGTGACCAAGGACATGGTCTCGTGCAGGTCAACAGTGGGAAGGGCTCTGGGTGAATAAGGGCTTGGGGGCCTGGGACCAGCAGGGAGTGCTGATGTCATCCAGGGGGAGGGGCTATGTGTACAGCCTGAAGTGCTAATGTGGTTAAGGGTTTGCGGCCATGGGACCAGCAGGCAGGGCTGAAGCCCTCAAGGGGGAGGGGCCACGTGCACAAGCTGAAGTGCTCAGGTGGTTATGAGTTTGGGGACTGGCTGGAAGTGCTGATGTCATCAAGGAGAATAGGCCTCCTGGACAGCCAGAATTGGTGACGAACCCCAGTGGTTTGGCTTGGCCCAGTGAACTGGTGGAAGTGCTCAGGTGGCCAGGGGCTTCCTGACAGGTCAACAGCTGGAAGTGGCCAAGTGTAAAGACTTGTAGAACCAGGTGAATACTTTGGAGGATCCCAAGAAGACGCAACCTTCCTGTGGTCCATACTCTGGAAGGCAGCGAGAAGGTTCCTCTCCTCAAGGAAGGCCGTTCCCCAGGAATTAAGCAAAATCTAGCCCTCACTTCGCCACAAACTTTAAGTGACCTTGGAGGGGGCAGGTCTCTGGTCCCAGTATGTAGAGGGTTTTCAGGACCGCAACACTGCATATTCATGGATTTCAAAGTCCAAAGGCAGGGCCGTCTGCGTCTCAGGTCAGTCCAGAATGAGATGCTCCTATGATGGGTAGCATGGTGCGTCCCGATGCTCATGTACTCCCATGATTGTCTTAAAGGAGTGCTGGCGGCCCATGTTTGCCACCCTCTCCAGAGGGTATTAGGCAGTCTGTGAGTATAAGGTGACCTAGGGCTCTGGGTGTTAGGCCCATAAGCCAACTTCCAGGGATCAGAAAGTCACCCCTTTTCTTAGCTGGCCAGTGTGGCTCATTGGTCAGGCGAACCAGGGCCTGTGGAAAAGCCAGAAATAGTTACGTGAACTAGGGTTGGGGCCCG
The DNA here is from genome assembly GCA_026230045.1 of Corynorhinus townsendii. Taxonomy (NCBI): domain Eukaryota; kingdom Metazoa; phylum Chordata; class Mammalia; order Chiroptera; family Vespertilionidae; genus Corynorhinus; species Corynorhinus townsendii. Next base: position 122,619,629 of record JAPDVU010000001.1, read on the forward strand.
ATGACCCAATTAAAGTGTTCATATCATCAATGGGCAGGGACCAGATGAAGAGCCTGAAGTGCTGAGGTGACCAAGGATATGTGCTGGCCCAGATGAACAGCCAGAAGTGCTCTGGTGGACAAGGGCTTGGGAACCAGGGGCCAGCCAGAAGTGCTGACTACATCAAGGGAGAGGGGCCACGTGGACAGCCTGAAGTGCTAAGGTGGTTAAGGTGTTGGGGACCAGGGTCCAGCAGAGAGTGCTGATGTCTCAAAGCGGGAGGGCAACGTGGACAGGATGAAGTGCTCAGGTGGTTAAGGGTTTGGTGCCCTGGGAGCGGCTGGGAGTGCAAATGTCATCAAGGGGGAGGGGCCAGGCGGTGTTTAGGGTTTGAGGAGCCGGGACCAGATGAGACTGCTGATGTCAACAAGGTGAGGGGCCACATGGAGTGGCTGAAGTGTTGAAGTGGTTATGGGTTTGGAGTCTGGAAACCGGCCAGAGGTGCTGACATCATCAACGGAGAGGGGCCACAGGTACAGGCTGAAGTGCTCAGGTGGTTAAGATTTTGGGACCCAGAACTGGCTGAGACTGCTGAAGTCATCAAGCGGTAGAGCCACGTGTAAAGCCAGAAGTGGTAATGAGGCCGAGTGGTTGGGCTTGTCCAAGTGAACAGCCGGAAAATCTCAGTAGACCAGGGCTTGTTGCCAGGTCACCAGCTGGAAGTGGTTAAGTGTTAAGGCTGGTAGCGCCAGCTGAATGCATTGGAGATCCAAGAGATCGAAAACACCCCAACTTTCTGAGGACCATAATCTGGAAGGCAGGGAGAAGGAACCTATCCTCAGAAAAGGGCGTTCCCCATGAATTAAGCAAAGAGCTGGCCCTCAGGGCACGTGGAACTGTCAGTGATCTTGGAGTGTCAGGACTTTAAGCCCAGTGTGGAAAGAGTTTTCAGGGCTTCAACACTGCTTTTCCTCGGATCAAAGACCATAGACAGGGCTGTCAGAGTCTTAGGTCACTCCAGGTTGAGATGCCCCCATATTTGGGAGCATGGGGGATTCCTCGGCTCATGGACGCTCAGGGTTGTCTGAAAGGAGTGCTGGGGGTTCCCTGCTGATCTACCTTCCACCTGGAAATTGGCAGTCTGTGGGCCAAAGTTGACCTGGGGCTGTGGGGGTTAGGCCTTTAAGCCAACTTGCAGAGATTTGGAAGTAACCCCACTTCTTAGGAGCTAAATCGCCAAGCAGTGTTGGTGAGGCGGGAACAAGGGCCTGGGGACCAGTGGGAAATAGTCACATGAAAAAGGGTTGAGGCCCATTAAGCAGTTTAAAGTGTTCATATCAGCAATGGGGAGGGGCCAGAGGAGAGTTAGAAATGATGAGGTGACGAAGGATATGGTGTGGCCCAGGTGAAATGCCTAAAATGGTCTGGTGGATGCATAAGGGCTTGGGGACCAGGGACAGGAAGGAAGTGCTGATGTCATCAAGGGGGAGGGTCCACGTGGACAGCCCAAAATGCTAAGCTGGGTTAGGCTTGGCAGCCCGGGAAGCAGCAGTCAGTGCTGATCTTATCAAAGGGGAGGGGTCATGTGGAGAGGTTGAAGTACTTAGGTGGTTATAGGGTTGGGGCTTGGGGAGTGACCTGAAGTGATGACATCATCAAGGGAGAGGTGCCACCTTGCCAGGCTGAAGTGCTCAGGTGGTTCTTGTTTTGTGTTCAGGCAAAGGATGATGCTGGTGACGTCATCAAGGGGAAGGGCTAAGTTTCCAGGCTGAAGTGCTCAGGTGGTTCTTGTTTTGGGGCCAGGCAAAGGCTCAGACTGCTCATGATATCAACGGGAGGGGCCACGTGGACTGCTAGAAGTGGTAATGAATCTGAGTGGTTGGGCTTGTCCAAGTCAACAGCCGGAAATCCTCAGTAGACCAGGGCTTATTGCCAGGTAAACAGCTGGAAGTGGTTAAGTGTTAAGGCTGCTAGAAGCCTGTGAATGCATTGGAGAACCAACAGGTTGCAAACTCCGCAACTTTCTGAGGTCCATACTATGGAATGCAGGGAGAAGCTACATATCCTCAGAAAAGGGTGTTCCCCATGAATTAAGCAAAGAGCTGGCCCTCAGGGCGGGCAGAACTGTAAGTGATCCTGGAGTGTCATGACTTCACTTGCAGGGTGGAAAGGTCTTTTTGAGGCTTCAACACTGCTTTTCCCGGATTTCAAAGCCCATAGACAGGGCCGTCAGAGTCTTAGGTCACTCCAGAGAGAGATTCCCCCATGTTTGGGAGCATGGCGGATCCCTCGGCTCTTGGACTTGCAAGGTTGTCTGAAAGGAATGCTGGGGCTTACCTGCTGGCCCCCCTTGCACCTGGAAATTGTCAGTCTGTGAGCAGAAGTTGACATGGGGCTGTGGGTGTTAGGCCTTTAAGCCCATTTCCAGAGTTTGGGATGTCACCCCACTTCTTACAAGCTAAGTAACCGGCCAGTATTGCTCTTTGGTGAGGCCAAAAATGGACTGGGGAAAAGGGGGAAAGAGTCACATGAACAAGGAGTGGGGCCTGATAACCAGTTTAAAGTGTTCATATCATCAAGGAGGAGGGGACAGGTCAAGAGGCAGAAGTGCTGTGGTGACCAACGTATGGTCTGGCCCAGGGGAAATGCCGGAGGTACTATGGTGCATTAGGGCTTGGACCAGGGAACAACCAGAAGTACAGACCTCACCAACATGGAGTGGACACTTAGACAGCCAGAAGTGCTAAGGTGTGTTAGGGTTTGGTACATGGGATCCAGCAGTGACTGCTGACATCATCAAGGCGGATGTGACACATGGAGAGGTAGAAGTGTTCAGGTGGTTATGGGTCTGGTGCCTGGGGACCGACAGAAAGTGCTGACATCATCAAGGGAGAGGGGCCAGGTTGCCAGGCTGAAGTGCTCAGGGGGTTCTTATTTTGGGGCCAGGCAAAGGCTGAGATTTCTGATGTCATCAAGGGGAGGGGCCACGTTGCCAGGCTGAAGTGCTCAGGTGCATCCTGTTTTGTGGCCAGGAAAATGCTGAGACTGCTGATATCATCAAGGAGAGGGGCCATGTTGCCAGGTTGCTCATGTGGTTGTTGTTTTGGGGCCAAGCAAAGGCTGACACTGCTCATGTCATCAAAGGGTGGGGCCACTTGAACAGCTAGAAGTGGTAATGAGTCCCAGTGGTTGGGCTTGTATAAGTCAATAGCTGGAAATCCTCAGTAGACCAGGTATTGTTGCTAGGTCAACAGCTGGATGTGGTTAAGTGTTAATTAAGACTTGTAAAGCCCGGTGAATGCATTGTACTTCCAACAGGTCACAAACTCCCCAAGTTTCTGAGGTCCATACTCTGGAAGGTAGTGAGAAGCTACCTATCCTCAGAAAAGGACGTTCCCTATGAATTATGCATAGAGCTCTCCCTCCGTACGCCCGGAACTGTAAGTGATCCTGCTGTGTCAGGACTTTACTCCCAGTGTGGAAAGGGTTTTCAGGGATTCAACACTGCGCTTCCCCAGATTTCAAAGCCCATAGACAGGGGTGTCAGAATCTTAGGTCACTCCAGAGAGAGTTTCCCCCATGTTTGGGAGCATGGGGTATCCCTCGGCTCATGGATTCCCAGGGTGGTCTGAAAGTAGTGCTGAGGGGTTCCCTGCTGGCCTTCCTTGCACCTGGGAATTGGCAGTCTGTGAGCAGAGGTTGACCTTGGGCTGTGGGTGTTAGTCCTTTAAGCCAACTTCCAGAGATTGGGATTTCTCCGAGCTTCTTACAAGCTAAGTAACCTGGTCAGTATTGCTCATTGGTGAGGCCAAAAAGGGACTGGGGAAAAGGGGGAAAGAGTCACAGGAACAAGGAAAAGGGCCCAGTCACCAGTTTAAAGTGTTCCTATCATCAATGGGGAGGGGACAGGTCGACAGGCCCGCAGGGAAGCCCCAGCACTTCTTTCTGACAACCTTGGAAGTCCAAGAGCCAAGGGATCCGCCATGCTCCAAGAACTTTAGAATGGGCAGGACAATGTTTAATTACTACGAAATCGTATTCACATAGCTGGGAAGTGAGTTGGATACTGGTTGCATTTATGATTCAGTCTAAATGACTTGGCGTGCTTAAATAAAGTGGGTTAAACATTTATTTCATGTTCATATATCAGATATAACAGGAGGAAAGTATTCAAAAGTATCTGAAATCCCAATGATAGGCTAACCATTCAAGTAGTAGTAATTAACGTGGACAGAGCTGCTATATATGGTAAAACACTGTGTAAAACACTTGGAATTCACAATGAATGAGCTTGATTCACTGGAGAACAGTGAATCAAACTCTGAGAATTCAAAAAGATTGCGGAAATATTTAGGAATGTGCTTGAAACTCCAAGAATACATATTCATAGAGCCTCTGTCTCTGAAGGACACTGTTTAATCACTGGGAAATCATGGTCACAGAGCTGAGTATTTAGTGTGGTACTGTGTTCTTTTATCATTCAGTGAAAATGACTTGCCATTTCTGGAAGAAAGTTGGTGAAACACTGAATTCGTTTTCATAGTGCTGATTTAATAGTGCGAAAAGATTCAGCATTCTAAGAAATCAAAATGGAAGTTCGGTGAGTTTTCAAAGTAGTAATCATGTACCTTTAAGGACCCGGTATGATACCTGTATTGAAATGTGCAATGTCTCAGAACTCAAAAAACCGGTCCAGGGAAATGTGTAGTAGTATTTCTGAGACACTTGGAATAAGTGGTAGAACTGTAACCTCTCTACCGCATGTGGAAATACTGAGAATTTGCATCGAAAGCAACGTGAAAGCTAGGATAGTCTTTAAAATAGTACTAATTCACTTTTTTTTAAATTTTATTTTATTTTTATTGTTTTAAGTATTACAAATAGTAGTACATATGTCTCCTTTTTTTTTCCCCTTTGATCTCCCCCCGACCTCCCCTACCCCCCAGGACATGCCTTCACCTGCCCACCCTCCCCCCCCACCCCAGTGTCTTATATCCATTGGTTGTGCTTATATGCATGCGTACAAGTCCTTCGGTTGGTCTCTTACAGCCCTCCTCGCCCAACCACCCCTGTCTTCCCAATGTAGTTTGACAGTCTGTTCAATGCTTCTTTGCCTATGTATCTTTTTCCCACCATTTCTTTCCTTTAAAAAGTTTTGCCTTTGCAGACTGGAAATAAACATATAAGAACAAAACAAGACAAAACAAAAAAATGTTTGAGTCCCAATTTCAATGTCCAACAGTTCCTTATGTGTACATGTCAGCAGTGATATCTGGATGGTGGGCACATGGTGGCAATGCAGGTGCGACCCTCTCTGGTTTGGTCCTAGGTAACCTGCAGCGGTGTACAGCTGCTGACTGCTCCCATGGCTAAGGCGTTGTCAGCATCTTCCATCTCTGGACTGTTTCTGCCTCTTGTCTTTGTGGTTGGAGCACTCCTGTCAATTCCTCTCTGTTGCAGGAATCCATCTGGTCTTGGGGTTGTTTTCTGAAAATATACAAATATATTCTCGACCACAAGTTAATAAAGGAATCTTTTCTATATAATTGATTTGGGATCCTTTTTATTTTTGTTCAAACGATTTTCCTTTGTCTTATTTAGACACCATGTGTGTTTTTAATGGCCGTCTTGCTGTTAGCATTGCAAATGAACCTTAATTTGGTAAAGTAAAAATTTTCTAGATGTAATTTACTTATAGGATATTTTTCCCTTACATGATATTGCCCTACTATCCCCCCCCCCTTTTTTTTTAATGGAGGTTTTTGTAAATTTTATAATGCAGTCTTGATAACTTTAAATTAAAAAAAAATTTTTTTCCCCCCACACATATGACTGCTTTAGGTTCATTGCATATTCAGGAATTTTACCATGAGATGAACTACCAATAGAAATTTTAGTTATTACTTTAAGAATAGCTTTTTGTCCAGTACTTGAATATTCACTTATTTCAATTAGCCTATTTAAATTAATCTGAAATCTCGATTACTATTTTACTGTCAAATTTAATACTCTACCAACAATCTTAGTTTACCCTGTAAATATTAGTGGGAAGGATTATTTGCATTCTTGAGTGGGCCCTGAGCATTCCAAATGCTCAGCTGAATTTAGATATAGGGCAACTGCTGTCGGCCAAGTCTCTTGTCTGTTACCTGGGTCCCGATCTGAGCTGGGCCAAGTCTCTGTCTGTCACCTGTATCTCGATGTGAGCTGGGCCGGGTCTCTTTCTGTTGCCTGGGTCCCGATCTGAGCTGGGTGTGGGAAGCGCAAAGCAGCCATGGGGGTAGGAGACCTCCTTTAGAAGGGGGTGAGGGTTCAAGCCCCTGCAATGTTGGGGGGGTGAGGGTCTGTGCCCCACTTCTGTTGCCCCCCCAAGTTCTCTCCTGATGGCCCCTCTGCGACTGTGCCTGTCTTAGGTTGTTCCTTCCTTGAGGAATCTTACCCGTCTCTGGCTAACCAGCCATCCTCCGGGGCCAAGCAGGGTGCTGTGAGGTTCAGTTCTGTCTCCTTGGTAGCCTATGACCCCGTGGCCTCCACACCCAGCACCTGCCTTGGGAACCCCTGGCCTGCTGGCAGGGTCCCGGTGCTGATCACATATCTCGGGGAACTCGGGTTTCTTCTCCAGTGAGGGCCCAGCTCACACAATTGGATGTGAGACAGATCCCTGGTACCAGCCCCCACGAGGCTTCAAGCTCAGCATGAACAGAAAGCTCAGGTAACAGCTGAGGGCAATTGGATTGTGAGAAGAGGGTCCCTCTTGGCACAAAGGGCAAGAGGGGCCAATACAGGATGCTCAAGTGCCTTCCCAGTGCCTTAATTCCTTCTGCAAGGGATTAAATCCTTTCATGTCCCTTTTTTTAAATTGCTGCCCACCATTCAAAGAATTAGTTTGTAAGTTTGTTTGGGATAATTGTAAAGTATGCTGTTGTAAAATATCTAAGATTATAATGAGATTGTAGAATAATATCATGTAAGGATATTCTTTGCCCTAGGCCCTGGCAATTCCATTTCAAACTGGTTGTCAATTTCTTTTTGTAGCTTTATATAAACTTTGTCAGGGAGGCAAAAACACAAATTACTTACTTTAGTTCAAGCGGCCAAATATATTGACTTTCAATTACAATCCTTATGACTTTTGAAGGAAACTTCTCTTTGTTTCCTTCCAAAATAATTTTCAGTCTACAGAGAGTTTCATTTAAAAATTTTTGTCACATGAAACAATTTCTCTTAATGCCCCACCCCCTTGTTGTCTGTGTCTATTGATTAGGTTCATATGCATGCATACAAGTCCCTTGGTTGATCTCTCCACCTTACCCCTACCCTCCCCTACCTTACCTGAGGTATGATCTTCTGATTGACGTTTCTCAGCCTCTGGATCTGTTCTTGTTCATCAGTCTATGTCGTTCATTATATTCCACTAATGAGCGAGATCATGTGATATTTATCTTTCTCTGCCTGGCTTATTTCACTCAACATAATATTCTCCATCTCCATCCATATTGTTGCAAATGGTAGGAACTCCTTCTTTTTTACCGCAGCGTAGTATTCCATTGTATAGATATACCACAGTTTTTTAATCCATTCATCTGCTGATGGGCATTTAGGTTGTTTCCAAATCTTGGCTATGGTGAATTGTGCTGCTATGAACATAGGGGTGCATATTTCCTTTCTGATGCCTGTTTCTAGATTCTTGGGATATATTCCTAGAAGTGGGATCACTGGGTCAAATGGGAGTTCCATTTTTATTTTTTTGAGGAAACTCCATACTGTTCTCCACAGTGGCTGCACCAGTCTGCATTCCCACCAGCAGTGCAAAAGAGTTCCTTTTTCTCCGCATCCTCGCCAACACTTGTTGTTTGTTGATTTGTTGATAAAAGCCATTCTGACAGGTGTGAGATGGTACCTCATTGTTGTTTTGATTTGCATCTCTCTGATGATTAGTGACTGTGAGCAGGTTTTCATATGTCTCTTGGCCTGCCTTCTGTCTTCTTTCGAAAAGTGTCTACTTAGATCAGTTGCCCATTTTTTGATTGGGTTGTTTATCTTCTTTTTGTTAAGTTGTATGAGATCTCTGTAAATGTTGGAGATTAAACCCTTATCATTGATATCATTGGCAAATATGTTCTCCCATGCAGTGGGCTTTCTTGTTGTTTTATTGATGGTTTTCTTCGCTGTGCAAAAGCTTTTTATTTTGATGTAGTCCCATTTGTTTATTTTCTCTTTAGCTTCCATTGCCCTAGGAGTAGTATCAGTGAAGAAGTTCTTTCGGCATATGTCCGAGATTTTGCTGCCTGTGGATTCCTCTAGTATTTTCATGGATTCCCGTCTTATGTTTAAGTCCTTTATCCATTTTGAATTTATTTTTGTGTATGGTGTAAGTTGGTGATCTAGCTTCATTCTTTTGCATGTATCTGTCCAATTTTCCCAACACCATTTGTTGAAGAGACTGTCTTGACTCCATTGAATGTTCATGCCTCCTTTGTCAAATATTAATTGAGCATATTGATTTGGGTCAATTTCTGGGTTCTCTATTCTATTCCGTTGATCTATATTTCTGTTCTTGTGCCAGTACCAGGCTGTTTTGAGAACAGTAGCTTTGTAATACAACTTGATATCTGGTATTGAGATCCCACCTACTTTGTTCTTCTTTCTCAGGATTGCTGTAGCTATTCGGGTTCTTTTTTTATTCCAGATAAATTTTTGGAAATTTCGTTCTAGGTCAGTGAAATATGTTGTTGGTATTTTAATGGGAAGTGCATTGAATTTATAGATTGCTTTGGGTAGTATGGACATTTTGATGATGTTGATTCTACCAATCCATGAACATGGTATGTTCTTCCATCTGTTTATGTCTTCCTCTATCTCTTTTTTCAGTGTCGTGTAGTTTTCTACGTATAGTTCTTTTACCTCTTTAGTTAAGTTTATTCCTAAGTATCTTAATTTTTTTGGTGCGATGGTAAATGGGATTGTTTTTTTAGTCTCTTTTTCTGTAAGTTCATTATTGGTGTATAGAAATGCCATAGATTTCTTGGCATTAATTTTGTATCCTGCTACATTACCGAATTCATTTGTTAAGCCTACTAATTTGTTTATGGAGTCTTTAGGGTTTTCTATGTGCAGTATCATGTCATCTGCGAATAAGGACAGTTTTACTTCTTCTTTTCCAATTTGAATGCCTTTTATTTCTTCTTCTTGTCTGATCGCAATGGCTAGTACTTCCAGCACTATATTAAACAGGAGTGGTAAGAGTGGGCATCCCTGTCTTGTTCCTGTTCTTAGGGGAAATGGTTTTAGTTTTTGCCCATTGAGTATGATGTTGGCTGTGGGTTTGTCGTATATGGCTTTTATTATGTTCAGGTATGATCCTTCTATTCCCACCTTGCTGAGAGTTTTTATCAAGAAAGGGTGTTGGATTTTATCAAATGCTTTTTCTGCATCAATTGATATGACTATGTGATTTTTATCTCTCAATTTGTTTATGTGATGTATCACGTTTATTGATTTGCGAATATTGTACCATCCTTGCATCCCTTGGATAAATCCTACTTGGTCATGGTGTATAATCTTTCTGATGTACTGCTGGATTCGATTTGCTAGAATTTTGTTGAGGATTTTGGCATCTATGTTCATGAGGGATATTGGCCTGTAATTCTCTTTCATTGTGTTGTCTTTGTCTGGTTTTGGTATTAGGGTGATGCTGGCCTCATAGAAGGAGTTTGGAATTGTTCCTTCTTCTTGAATTTTCTGGAATAGTCTGAGGAGGATAGGTTTTAGTTCTTCCTTGAATGTTTGGTAAAACTCCCCTGTGAAGCCATCAGGCCCTGGGCTTTTGTTTGCTGGAAGCTTTTTGATGACTGCTTCAATTTCTTCCATAGTTATCAGCCTATTGAGATTCTTAGAATCTTCCTGAGTGAGTTTTGGAAGGTTGTATTTTTCTAGTAATGTGTCCATTTCCTCCAGATTGTGTAGTTTGTTAGAATAGAGTTGTTCATAGTATTTTTTAACAATCCTTTGTATTTCTGTGGGGTCTGTTGTTATTTCACCTCTTTCATTTCTGATTTTGTTTATTTGGGTCCTCTCTCTTTGCTTCTTGGTGAGCCTGGCTAGAGGTTCATCAATCTTGTTTATCCTTTCAAAGAACCAGCTCTTGGTTTTGTTGATCCTGTGTATTGTTTTTTTGGTCTCTATGTCATTCATTTCTGCTCTGATCTTTATTATGTCCTTCCTTCTGCTCACTGTGGGCTTTTCTTGTTGCTCTCTTTCTAGTTCTTTGAGTTGTTGAGTTAGAAGATTTATTACCATTTTTTCTTGTTTTTTGAGGTAGGCCTGTAGAGCTATAAACTTCCCTCTCAAGACTGCTTTCATTGTGTCCCATAGCATTTGCATTGTTGTGTTTTTATTGTCATTATTCTCCAGGATGTTTTTAATTTCTTCTTTGATCTCGTTGATCACCCAATCATTGTTTAATAGCATGCTATTCAGTTTCCACGTGTTTGAATTTTTTGGAATGTTTTTATTATAGTTTATTTCTAATATTATGCCATTGTGGTCTGAGAAAATGCTTGATAGGATTTCAATCTTTTTGAATTTAGGGAGGCTTTGTTTGTGACCCAATATGTGGTCTATTTTTGTAAATGTCCCATGGGCACTTGAGAAGAACGTATATTCCGAGGCTTTGGGGTGAAATGCTCTGAAGATGTCAATTAGGTCCATCTGATCTAGTGTGTCATTTAGAATTGCTATTTCTTTGCTGATTTTTTGTCTGGAGGATTTATCCAGTGATGTCAGTGGTGTATTAAAGTCTCCTACTATGATTGTATTGTTGTCGATCTCTCCCTTGATCTCTTCCAGGAGTTTTTTTATGTATTTGGGTGCTCCTGCGTTGGGTGCATATATGTTTACCAGAATTATATCTTCTTGTTGAATTGCTCCCTTTAGTATTATGTAGTGGCCTTCCTTATCTCTTGTTATGCCCTTTACTTTGAGGTCTATTTTATCAGATATAAGTATTGCTACCCCAGCTTTTTTCTCATTTCCATTTGCTTGAAAAATATTTTTCCATCCCTTCACTCTCAGTCTGTGTGAATCCTTTGCTCTGCGGTGAGTCTCTTGTAGACAGCAAATATATGGGTCATGTTTTCTTATCCATTCAGCTACCCTATGTCTTTTGATTGGTGCATTTAATCCATTTACGTTTAATGGTATTATTGACAAGTACATGTTTGTTGTCATATTTTCCCCCTTAGTGTTTGTGTTTCTTTTTGCCTTTCTCTTTCTTCTTTTTACAGCAGTCCCTTCAGCATTTCTTGCATTGCTGGCTTGGTAGTGATAAACTCTCTTAGCCCTTTTTTGTCTGTGAAGCTCCTGATTCCCCCTTCAATTTTGAATGATAACCTTGCTGGGTATAGTATTCTTGGATTCAGACCCTTGCTTTGCATCACTTTGAATATTTCATTCCATTCCCTTCTGGCCTGGTGTGTTTCTGTTGAGAAATCAGTTGATATTCTAATAGGAGATCCCTTGTAGGTAACTTTCTGTCTCTCTCTGGCAGCCTTTAAGATTCTTACTTTGTCATTGGTATTTGCCAATTTAATTATGATGTGTCTTGGTGTTGGTCTTTTGGGGTTCAACTTGTTTGGGACTCTATGTGCTTCTTGGACTTGCATAGTTTTTTTCTTGCCAATATCAGGGAAGTTCTCCGTCATTATTTCTTCAAACAGGTTTTCTATTCCTTGCTTCTCTTCCTCACCTTCTGGTATCCCTATTATTCTAATATTGTTTCGTATTGTGTTGTCCCAAAGCTCCCTTAGGCTCTCCTCTTGCTTTTTAAGTCTTCTTTCCATTTGCTGCTGTGTTTGTGTGTGTTTTCCTACCTTGTCTTCTAATTCACTGATGCGGTCCTCAGCCTCTTCTAGTCTACTGTTTAAGCCTTCCAATGTGTTCTTTATTGCAGCTATGTCATTCTTCATCTCCTCTTGGTTTCTTTTCACGTTGGTGACATTTTCATTCAGTTCCTTGTAGTTCTCATTGAGTTGTGTGTATTTGTCATTGAGTTGTGTGTATTTGTCATCCATCCATTTAAACATCCTTAGAACCATTACTCTGAATTCTCTCTCTGTTAAGCTGCTAGCCTCAATTTCATTTAACTCCCTTTCTGGTGATTCCTCTTTTTCTTTCCTTTGGGTATTGCTTTTTTGTCTCCCCATGTTTTCCTGAAATGTTTTAATTGTAGATCCAATTGCTTTGCTACCCAGGTTCTTTTGGTGATGGTGCTACTGGTGAAATCTTTTCCCCTGGGCTTGGTTATCTAGTGTAATTGAGGTGCTTAGCTTCTAAAGATTTCTCTTTAGAGTAGATCCTATGGCCTCAGGGAGTATTCAGATTCCTTGGTGTTAATCAGGGTGGAATCTGGGTGTGGCTATATTGGTTGCCTGGAGACTGGGGGGAGGGGCTATCTCTCAGGAGAAAATGGATTCTGTGGGCTTAGATATGACTCAGCACCAGACTTGCTACCACTTCTCCTGGACCGTCCGTTGCCCACTCTGCCCAGGTTCCACAACTCTACCCCTTCTCCCGCACTTCTGTCACAGGTAAGCGCCTGTCTCCAAAAGGTCCCACGAACTAGGTTCAGTGGGGAAAAGCGCAGGCCCCAGCGCGAGGAAGGACCGCGTCTCTGCCAGTTCCTCTCTTGCCGGCACTCCGCGGTCCGGCAGCTCTTAAAGGCTGCCTTTGAGCTCAGATCCCAAATCCAGACTCTATGGTCTAAAATCCTTCAGACCTTGCCTGTCCTCAGGGACGCGGCTTGGCACTGTGTAGTTTCTCCCTGACCTTCTGGGCACAGAGGTCCGGGAGATTCTACTGCCTAGATCTTTGATTTTACCTTTATCCGGGGGATCCCTGCTCTTCCCAGCTGCAAACTGTCTCACCAGCTGTGCCTCCTTCGCCAATTCGGGCTGGATTCCGCTCGTCTCAGCTGCCTCCTCTATTTGCTCCAGGAGAAGGCTCAGGACACGTCCTTCTCTTCCGCCGCCATTTTGTCTCCTCCAGTACTAATTCACTTTTAAAGAGCTGTTATATGTGGAAAACGCTGTACATACACTTGGAATTCACAAGAAATGGGCTTGAATCGTGCGACAACAGTGAATCAAACTCGGAGAATTTAGCATGATTAGGGAAATGTTTAGCAATGTGCACGAGAAACTAGGAATACGTAATAATAGAGCCTTAATATCTGAAGGACAATGTTTAATTACTGCGAAATCACTCTCAAAGTGCTTAGAAATGAGTTGGATACTGGTTGCATTTATGATTCAGTCTAACTGAGGGGGCGTGTTTGGAATAGAGTGGGTTCAACATTTAACTCATGTTCATAGATCAGATATCACAGGAGAAAAGTATTCCAAACTATTAGAAATCCAAATGGTAGTTAGGCTAACGGTTCAAGTAGTAGCAATTAACGTTGAAAGAGCTGGTATATATGGGAAAAAACTGTGTAAAACTCTTGGAACTCACAATAAATGAGCTTGAATCACTGGACAACTGTGAATCAAACTCTGGGAATTCACAAGGATTGACTGGTGTAATATGCAGTAATGTGCTTTAAAAAGTAAGAATACATTAGGAAAGCACTTTAGAATGGGCAGGACAATGTTTAATTACTGCAAAATCGTACTTACATATCTGAGAAGTGAGTTGGATACGGGTTGCATTTATGATTCAGTCTAAATGACTTGGCATGCTTAAATAAAGTGGGTTAAACATTTATTTCATTTCATAGATCAGATATCACAGGAGGAAAGTATTCAAAAGTATCAGAAATCCCAATGATAGTTAGGCTAACCATTCAAGTAGTACTAATTAACGTGGAAAGAGCTGCTATATATGGGAAAACACTGTGTAAAACACTTGGAATTCACAATGAATGAGCTTGAATCACTGGAGAACAGTGAATCGAACTCTGAGAATTCAAAAATATTGCGGAAATATTTAGGAATGTGCTTGAAACCCCAAGAATACATATTCATAGAGCCTTAGTCTCTGAAGGACACTGTTTAATCACTGGGAAATAGTGGTCACAGAGCTGAGTATATAGTGTGGTACTGTGTTCTTTTATCATTCAGTGAAAATGACTTGCTGTTTCTGGAAGAAAGTTGGTGAAACACTGAATTCGTTTTCATAGTGCTGATTTAACAGTGTGAAAAGATTCAACATTCTAAGAAATCAAACTGAAAGTTCGGCTGGTATTGAAAATAGTAATCATGTACCTTTAAGGACCCGGTATGATACCTGTATTAAAATGTGCAATGTCTGAGAACTGAAAAAACCTTTCCGGGGCAATGTGTAGGAGTCTTTCTGAGACACTTGGAATAAATGGTAGAACTGTAACCTCTCTACCACATGTTGAAATACTGAGAATGTGCATTGAAAGCGCTGTGAAAGCTAGGATAGTATTTAAAATAGTACTAATTCACTTTTAAAGAGCTGGTATATATGTATCTATTTTTAGCACATTGCTTTCCTTTAAAAAATTTTGCCTCTGCAGACTAGAAATAATCATATAATAACCAAAAAAAAAAATGTTTGAGTCCCAATTTCAATGTCCAAAAGTTCTGAGTCCCCGTTTCAATGTCTAACAGTTCCTTATGTGTACATGTCAGCAATGATATCTGGATCATGGGCACATGGTGACAATGCAGGTCCAACCCTCTCTGGGTTGGTCCTAGGCAACGTGCAGCAGTGCACAGATGCTGACTGCTCGGGTGGCAAAGAGTTGTCAGCATCTTCCATCTCTGGACTGTTTTTCCTCTTGTCTTTGTGGTTGGAGCAGACCTGTCAATTCCTCTCTGTTGCAGGAATCCACATGGTCTTGGAGTTGATTTCTGAAAATATACAAACATATTCTCGACCAGAAGTTAATAAAGGAATCTTTTCTATATAATTGATTTCGGATCCTTTTTATTTTTGCCCAAACGATTTTCCTTTGTCTTATTTAGACACCATGTGTGTTTTTCATGGCCGTCTTGCTGTTAGCATTACAAATGAAAATTAATTTTGTGAAGTAAAAATTTTCTAGATGTAATTTACTTATAGGATATTTTTTCTTACATGATATTACCCTACTATCCCCCTCCTTTTTTTTTTTTTTAATGGAGGTTTCTGTAAATTTTATAATGCAGTCTTGATAACTTTAAATTTTATTTATTTTTTTTGCCCAAAAATATGACTGCTTTAGGTTCATTGCATGTTCAGGAATTTTACCATGAGATAAACTACCAATAGAAATTTTAGTTATTACTTTAAGAACAGCTTTTTGTCTGGTACAATTAAATTTACTTGAATATTCACTTATTTCAATTAGCCTATTTAAATTAATCTGAAAACTTGATTACTATTTTACTGTCAAATTTAATACTCTACCAACACTCTTAGTTTACCCTGTAAATATTAGTAGGAAGGATTATTTGCATTCTTGAGTAGGCCCTGAGCATTCCTGATGCTATGCTGAATTTAGATATAGGGCAGCTGCTGTCAGCCAAGTCTCTTGTCTGTTACCTGGGCCCCGATATGAGCTGGGCCAAGTCTCTGTCACCTGTTTCCCATTCTGAGCTGGGCATGGGAAGCAAAGCAGCCATGGGGGCAGGAGACCTCCCTTAGAAGGAGTGAGGGTTTAGGCCCCTTCAGGATTGGGGGGTGTGGGTCTCTCCCCCTCCTCTGTTTACCCTCATGCAACTGTGCCGATCTTAGGTTGTTCCTATGCTGAGGAATCTTACCCGTCTCTGGCTAAGCAAAATCCTCCGGGGCCAAGCAGGGTGATGTGAGTTCTGTCTCCTCGGTAGCCTATGCCCCCATGGCCTCATGCCCAGCACCTGCCTTGGGATCCTCTGGCCAGCTGGTGAGGTCCCGGTGCTGATCACATATCTCGGGGAACTTGGGTTTCTTCTCCAGTGAGGGCCCAGCTCACACGATTGGGTGTGAGACAAGATCCATGGTACCAGCCACCACAAGGCTTCAAGCTCAGCATGAACCGAAAGCTGAGGCAACAGCTGAGGGCAATTGGATTGTGAGAAGAGGGTCCCTCTTGGTACAAAAGGCAAGAGGGGCCAAAATAGGATGCTCAAGTGCCTTAATTCCTTCTGAAAGGGATTAAATCCTTTCATGTCCTTTTTTTTTATTTGCTGCCAAACATTCAAAGAATTAGTCTGTAAGTTTGTTTGGGATATTTGTACAACATGCTGTTGTAAAATATCTAAAATTATAATGACATTGTAGAATAGTATCATGTAAGGATATTCTTTGCTCTAAGCCCTGGCAATTCCATTTGAAACTGCTGTAAATTTCTTTTTGTAACTTTATATAAACTTTGTCAGGGAGGCAAAAACACAAATTACTTACTTTAGTTCAAGAGGCCAAATATATTGACTTTCAATTACAATCCTTATGACTTTTGAAGGAAACTTCTCTTTGTTCCCTTCCAAAATAATTTTCAGGCTACAGAGGGTTTCATTTAAAATTCTTTGTCACATGAAACAATTTCTCTTAAGGTTATGGTGACCACTAGTATGGATTAGATTTAGTATTTTATTTTTATGTTATAATTTTTTAAATTTTTATTTTTTTACGTATGTGTACTTATTCCCCATAACCCGTGATTCCCCACTTATGCCCCGCCCCTTGTTGTCCGTGTCCATTGTTTAGGTTCATATGCCTGCACACAAGTCCCTCCATTGATCTCTCTACCTTACCCCCACCCTCCCCTACCTTACCTGAGGTATGACATTCTGATCAATGTTTCTCAGCCTCTGGGTATGTTCTTGTTCATCAGCCTACGCCATCCATTATATTTCACAAATGAGTGAGATCATATGATATTTATCTTTCTCTGCCTGGCTTATTTCACTTAACATAATATTTTCCAACTCCATCCATATTGTTGCAAATGGTAGGAACTCCTTCTTTTTGACCGCAGCATAGTATTCCATGTGTAGATATACCACAGTTTTTTAATCCACTCATCTGCTGATGGCTGTTTCCAAATCTTAGCTATGGTGAATTGTGCTTCTCTGAACATAAGGTTGCATATATCCTTTCTTATTTGCGTTTCTAGTTTTTTGGGGTATATTCCCAAAAGTGGGATCACTGGGGCAAATGGGAGTTCCAGTTTTAGTTTTTTGAGGAAGCTCCATACTGTTCTCCACAGTGGCTGCACCAGTCTGCATTCCCAGCAGCAGTGCAAAAGAGTTCCTTTTTCTTCGCATCCTCGCTAACACTTGTCGTTTGTTGATTTGTTGATAATAGCCATTCTGACAGGTGTGAGATGGTACCTCATTGTTGTTTTGATTTGCATCTCTCTGATGATTAATGACTGTGATCAGGTTTTCATATGTCTCTTGGCCTTCCTTCTGTCTTCTTTGGAAAAGATTCTATTTAGATCAGTTGCCCATTTTTTGATTGGGTTGCTTATCTTCTTTTTGTTAAGTTGTATGAGTTTTCTGTAAATGTTGGAGATTAAACCCTTATCATTGATATCATTGGCAAATATGTTCTCCCATGCAGTGGGCTTTCTTGTTGTTTAATGATGGTTTTCTTTGCTGTACAAAAGCTTTTTATTTTGATGTAGTCTCATTTGTTTATTTTCTCTTTAGCTTCCATTGCCCTAGGAGTAGTATCAGTGAAGAAGTTCTTTTGGCATATGTCCGAGTTTTTGCTGCCTGTGGATTCCTCTAGTATTTTCATGGTTTTCTGTCTTATGTTTAAGTCCTTTATCCATTTTGAGTTTATTTTTGTGTATGGTGTAAGTTGGTGATCTAGCTTCATTTTTTTGCATGTATCTGACCAATTTTCCCAACACAATTTATTGAAGAGACTGTGTTGACTCCATTGTATGTTCGTGCCTCCTTTGTCAAATATGAATTGAGCATATTGATTTGGTTAAAATTCTGGGTTCCCTAGTCTATTCCATTGATCTATATGTCTGTTCTTCAGCCAGTACTAGGCTCTTTTAAGAACAGTGGCTTTGTGATACAGCTTGATATCTGGTATTGAGATCCCACCTACTTTGTTCTTCTTTCTCAGGATTGCTGTAGCTATTCGGGTTCTTTTTTTATTCCAGATAAATTTTTGGAAAGTTCGTTCCAGAACTGTGAAATATTTCATTGGTATTTTAATGGGAATTGCATTGAATTTATAGATTGCTTTGGGTAGTATGGATATTTTAATGATGTTGATTCTACCAATCCATGAACCTGGTATGTTCTTCCACCTGTTTATGTCTTTCTCTATCTCTTTTTTCAGTGTCGTGTAGTTTTCCAAGTATAGGTCTTTTACCTCTTTAGTTAAGTTTATTCCTACGTATCTTAATTTTTTCGTGCGATTGTAAATGGGATTGCTTTTTTAGTCTGTCTTTCTGTAAGTTCACTATTGGTGTATAGAAATGCCATAGAATTCTTGGCGTTAATTTTGTATCCTGCTACATTACCGAATTCATTTGTTAAGCCTACTAATTTGTTTATGGAGTCTTTAGGGTTTTCTATGTACAGTATCATGTCATCTCTGAATAAGGACAGTTTTACTTCTTCTTTTCCAGTTTGTATGCCTTTTATTTCTTCTTCTTGTCTGATCACAATGGCTAGTACTTCCAGCACTATATTGAACAGGAGTGGTGAGAGTGGGCATCCCTGTCTCATTCCTGTTCTTAGGGGAAATCATTTTAGTTTTTGCCCATTGAGTATGATGTTGCCTGTGGGATTGTCATATGTCGCTTTTATTATGTTCAGGAATGATGCTTCTATTCCCACCTTCTTGAGAGTTTTTATGAAGAAACGGTATTTGATTTTGTAAAAAGCTTTTTCTGCATCAATTGATAAGACTATGTGGTTTTTATCACTCAATTTTTTTATGTGATATATCATGTTTATTGATTTGTGGATATTGTACCATGCTTGCATTCCTGGGATAAATCCTACTTGGTCATGTCGTACGATCTTTCTGATGCACTGCTAGATCCGATTTGCTAGAATTTTGTTGAGGATTTTGGCATCTACGTTCATGAGGGATATTGGCCTGTAATTCGCTTTCATTGTGTTGTCTTCATCTGGTTTTGGTATTAGGGTGATATGGGATTCATAGAAGGAGCTTGGAAGTGTTCCTTCTTCTAGAATTTTCTAGAATAGTCTGAGGAGGATAGGTTTTAGTTCTTCCTTGAATGTTTGGTAAAACTCCCCTGTGAAGCCATCTGGCCCTGGGCTTTTGTTTGCTGGAAGTGTGTTGATGACTGCTTCAATTTCTTCCATAATTATCAGCCTATTGAGAATTTTAGAATCTTACTGATTGAGATTTGGAAGGTTGTATTTTTCTCGGAATGGGTCCATTTCCTCCAGGTTGTGTAGTTTGTTAGAATAGAGTTGTTCATAATATTTTTTTTTAACAATCTTTTGTATTTCTGTGGGGTCTGTTGTTATTTCACCTCTTTCATTTCTTATTTTGTTTATTTGGGTCCTCTCTCTTTGCTCTTAGCGAGCCTGGCTAGAGGTTCATCAATCTTGTTTATCCTTTCAAAGAACCAGCTCTTGGTTTTGTTGATTCTTTGTATTGTTTTTTTGGTCTCTATGTCATTCATTTCTGCTCTGATCTTTATTATGTCCTTCCTTCTGCTCACTGTGGGCTTTTCTTGTTGCTCTCTTTCCAATTCTTTGAGTTATTGAGTTAGAAATTTTATTACCATTTTTTCTTGTTTTTTGAGGTAGGCCTGTAGAGCTATAAACCTCCCTCTCAGGACTGCTTTCATTGTGTCCCATAGCATTGGCATTGTTGTTTTTTTATTGTCATTATTCTCCAGGATATTTTTAATTTCTTCTTTGCTGTCGTTGATCACCCAATCATTGTTTAATAGCATACTATTCAGTTTCCAAATGTTTGAATTTTTTGGAATGTTTTTATTATAGTTTATTTCTAATATTTTGCCATTGTAGTCTGATAAAATGCTTGATATGATTTCAATCTTTTTGAATTTAGGGAGGCTTTACTTGTGACCCAATATGTGGTCTATTTTTGAAAATGTCCCATGTGTACTTGAGTAGAACATATATTCCGTGGCTTTGGGGTGAAATGCTCTGAAGATGTCAATTAGGTCCATTTGATCTATTGCGTCATTTAGCATTGCTCTTTCTTTGCTGATTTTTTGTCTAGAGGATTTAGCCACTGATGATGTCAGTGGTGTATTAAAGTCTCCTACTATGACTGTATTGTTGTCGATCTCTCCCTTGATATCTTCCAGGAGTATTTTTATGTATTTGGGTGCTCCTGCATTGGGTGCATGTATGTTTACCAGAGTTATATCTTCTTGTTGATTCGCTCCCTTTAGTATTATGTAGTGGCCTTCCTTATCTCTTGTTATGGCCTTTACTTTGAGGTCTATTTTATCAGATATAAGTATCGCTACCCCAGCTTTTTTCTCATTTCCATTTGCCTGAAAAATATTTTTCCATCCCTTCACTCTCAGTCTGTGTGAATCCTTTGCTCTGAGGATCTCTTGTAGACAGCAAATATATGGGTCATGTTTTCTTATCCATTCAGCTACCCTATGTCTTTTGATTGGTGCATTTAATCCATTTACGCTTAATGTTATTATTGACAAGTACATGTTTGTTTTCATATTTTTCCTTAGTGTTTGTGTTTCTTTTTGCCTTTCCCTTTCTTCTTTGTACAGCAGTCCCTTTAGCATTTCTTTCATTGCTGGCTTGGTAGTGGTGAACTCTCTTATCCCTTTTTTGTCTGTTAAGCTTCTGATTCCACATTCAATTTTGAATGATTGCCTTGCTGGGTATAGTATTCTTGGATACCATCCCTAGCTTGGCATTACTCTGTATATTTCAGTCTGTTCCTTTCTGGCCTGGTGTGTTTCTGTTGAGAAATCAGTTGATATTGTAATAGGAGATCCCTTGTAGCTAACTTTCTGTCTCTCTCTAGCAGCCTTTAAGATTCTTTGTTGTTGGTGTTCGCCAACTTAATTATGATGTGTCCTGGTGCCGGTCTTTTGGGGTTCAACTTGTTTGGGACTCTATGTACTTTTTGGACTTGCATAGTTATTTTCTTGCTAATATCAGGGAAGTTTTCTGTCATTATTTCTTCCAACAGGTTTTCTATTCCTTGATTCTCTCTCTCTCCTTCTGGTATCCCTATTATTTGAATATTGTTTCGTTTTGTGTTGTTCCAAGACTCCCTTAGGCTCTCCTCTTGCTTTTTAAGTCTCCTTTCCAGTTGCTGCTGTGTTTGTGTGTTTGTTCCTACCTTGTCTTCTAATTCGCTAATGCGGTCCTCAGCCTCTTCTAGTCTACTGTTTAAGCCTTCCAATGTGTTCTTTATCGCAGCTATGTCGTCCTTCATCTCCTCTTGGTTTCTTTCCATGTTGGTGACATTTTCATTCAGCTCCTTATAGTTCTCATTGAGTTGTGTATATTTGTCATCCATCCATTTAAACATTCTGATAACCATTACTCTGAATTCTTTCTCTGTTAAGCTGCTAGCCTCAATTTCATTTAACTCCCTTTCTGGTGATTCCTCTTTTTCTTTCCTTTGGTATTGCTCTTTTGTCTTCCCATGTTTTCCTGTAATGTTTTAATTGTAGATCCAATTGCTTTGCTACCTTTGCTACCCAGGTTCTTTTGGTGATGTTGCTACTGGAGAAATCTCTCAGTTCTCCTGGGCTTGGTAATCTATTGTAGCTCCCTACTCTAGCTATTTGGGTTCTCTTGATGTAGGCCTGCGTGCTTGAGAAGCACAACTGCGGTGTCTAGAAGTCAGCCGCTGTGGAGGGGAGTGTCCTAATTTTTCTGTCTTGCACCCTTAATTGAAATCACGTGTGCCCAGTGGGGGCTCACAGTAGCACCAAGGAACCATCTGTCAGGGTAATGTGGCTCAAGGGGCCTACACTTTGCAAAGGGGTAACTATTTTGGCCAGAGTTCTATAGTTGTGGGGTGGGCAGACTCAAATTTCATCTGCTGTGACTGTGGTGGATAGGGACTTTCTCCCAGTGGCAGCTCACAGGAGCACCCACAGTAAGTTTGCCAGTGAGGCACACTGTAGCACTCTGAAGGGCCCTGGCAGTGTAGCCACATAATTGAGGTGCCTAGCTTCTAAAGATTTCTCTTTAGAGTAGATCCTGTAGCTTCAGGGAGTATTCAGATTCCATGGTGTTAATGAGGGTGGAATCTGGGTGTGGCTATATTGGTTGCCTGGAGACTGGAGGGAGAGGCTATCTCTAAGGAGAAAATGGCTTCTGGGGCTTAGATGTGACTCATCACCAAACTTGGTACCACGTCTCCTGGACCTTCAGCTGCCTACTCTCCCCAGAGTCCACAACTCCACCCCTTCTCCAGCACTTCAGCCACAGGTAAGTGTCTGTCTCTGAAAGGTCCCACGAACTAGATTCAGTGGGGAAAATCTCCAGCCCCTGCGCGAGGAAGGACCGCATCTCTGCAAGGTCCACTCTTGCCGGCACTGCACGGTCCAGCAGCTCCTTAGGGCTGCCTTTGAGCTCAGATCCCAAATCCAGACTCCAAGGTCTAAAATCCACTAACTCCCGCATTCCCGTTGACCTTTTTCTTTTTTTTGTCAGACGCTTTGTCTGTCCTCAGGGACGCAGCTTGGTGCCGTGTAGTTTCTACCTGACCTTCTGGGCACAGAGGTCTGGGAGATTCTATTGCCTAGATCTTTGATTTTACCCTTATTTCTGGGATCCCTGCCCTTCCCAGCTGCAAACTGTCTAACATCTGCACCTCCTTCGCCATTCGGGCAGGATTCCACTCGTTTTAGCTGCTCCCTGTATTTGCTTGGGACAAGGCTCAGGACACGTCCTTCTATTCCTCCACCATTTTGTCCTTCAGTGCTCTACTTTTATTTTTTATTTTTGCATATACCTGTCCAGTTTTCCCAATCCATATATTGAAGACACAGTCTTTACTACATTGTATGCTCTTGCCTCCTTTGTCAAATATTAATTGAGTGTAATGGCTTGGGTAGATTTTCTGGGGTCTTTGTTCTGTTCCATTGATCCATATGCCTATTCTTGTGCCGGTACCAGGCTGTTTTGAGTACAGGGACTTTGTAGTATAACTTGATATCTGAAATTTTGATTCCTCCAATTTTGTTCTTCTTCCTCAAGATTTTCCATGGCCATTAGGGGTATTTTTTGGTTCCATATAATTTTTGGACGGTTTGTGCTAGACTTTTGAAATATGCTGTTGGTATTTGAATAGCAATTGCATTGAATCTATAGATTGCCTTGGGTAGTATGGACATTTTAATGATGTTGATTCTACCAATCCATGAACATGGTATATTCTTCTACTTGTTTAGATCTTCCTCTGTTTTTGCAACATCCTGTAGTTTTCCAAGGATAGGTCTTTTACCTCCTTGTTTAAGTTTATTGTTAAGTACCTTAATTTTTTTTGTTGCAATGGTAAATGGGATTGTTTGGTTTATCTTTTGGGGAGTTCAGACTCATTGATGCTGCTTTGACTTGCAGTCTTTCAGTGTGATCAGAACTACCATGAGTTTTGTGGTTGCATTCCCTGCATCACCTGGGTATCCATATACGCCATCACATTTAGATTTTTCCATTGAGAGGTTTCAGTTTCCAATGTCTACCCTTCATAGAAGCGTCCACACACAGCTCTTCAAACATGCCATTTCCACTCTTAAATATATTTTTCAATGTGTTGGTGAAAGTTATGCCATGTGTACATGCACAGAGTTTGGAAGAGGACTTTTATGACCAATCCACTCTAACATTCTCCCCTCCATAAAATTTTGAACTGCTTGTTCCTTATTAAAACAAGAGACAGTGGGCATTTCCATGTCACATTTATTGGGCCATGATTCACTGCATTTGTCAGCCAATCATCCCTATAAGCTTTTAGAGCTTTTTCTAATCACCCACTCAGAAGATTTAAATGCAGTCTCTGTCTGGTGAGCTAAAATTAATATATTCCCTCTCATCCAAATTTATGTGCCTTGTAACCTTTCCCCCAACGTTAATTATTTCCACACATATTCTATACTTTTCTGCTTGTTTAAATTATTGTACTAGTGTAGTTCTTCCAAAGAGTAGCACATTTCCTCAGGGGTCACATTTCATCCTTCACCTTTAATGTCCTGCTAAGAGTTGCATCTATTCACATTGGCAACTGCTCAGGAGACGTCATTGCCATTATTGCCCTTGTGTGCTTCCTCTTTATTGCACACTTTTCCTGTCCATGACAAATCATGAATTATTCTAGTTTCCTTCTTTATCAGTTACAACTGTACTAGGAACCTTTCCAATTTTCCTCATATTTTATTGAGCGATAGAAAAAGAATAATCTGTTCATGTCCTGAATCTCTTCAATCTGATTCTGGATATAAATTAAGTGATGAGGAAGAGCACATCCATGTCTGCTGCAGGGGACCACTTGGAAATTTTTCAGAATCTATGTTATCACCACAGACATGGGAACTAGAATACAGGAAACCCATTGGATTGCCCAGTGCTCTTCACTCTCCAGCTACTGAAGCTGTAGCCCAGTACTTGGAAATTACCTTGCTTGGCAGGAGTCTGGATTCAGAGCTGGGTCTGATAACATTATGAATTTTTATTTTTTATTTTTCTAAACACTAGTCCTCACTAACTGTCTGATAGCTAAGACCACGCCAGCCATGTTCTATTACCAAGTCTCAGGTGATTATCCTCATTCTGGTTGAACAAATTGTAGATAAGCAAAAATATGTTGATCCAAAAACAGAAAAATATCTTCTTTTCATGAACAAGAGTGGGAGGTAATGTGTTAATAATATTAAATAAATTTCATATTATGACTCTATAGTACAACATAGCATAATCCATTATGTGCTCACCTCCCAAAGTCTGGCCTCCTCTGTCCTCTTCTATTTGACCCTTTTACCTCCTTTCCTCCTTCATGTTTTTCCCCTCTTGTACCAACCATGATTTCATCTCTATGTGGGAGGTTTTGCTTGTTTGTTTGTGGTTTTACATTCCATATATGAGGAATATATGGAATGTGCCACTTTATCTTATTTTTGAAAATAGATATATTTTTTATTTATTTCAGAGACGAAGGGAGAGGGAGAGACAGAGACAGAAACATCAAGATGTGAGAGAATCATTGATTTGCTGCCTCCTGCATGCATCCTACCCATCCTACTGGGGATTGAGCCTACAACCTTGGCATATTCCTTGGTCAGAAACAAACCCTGAGCCAAACCTTCTAGGGCCACTTTCTATTCTTGATTAATGAAATCCTTAACTGTGAGAATTCACTGTGATAAACAGTATATGCAACACAAATATCTGTATTTCATGCCCATTGTTTGAAAAGAGTCTAAGAAACTTCTGCCCAAATGTCATTGGGAATGATCTTCCAATAATGTGTCTTTCATGTCTCTGACTATAATTGCAAGATCATGGCTGGAGCCATGAATCAGAATCTGATTGCAAATCTGGTCATTTGTCATCTGAACAAAGAGAACTGAGGCCCCATGCTCTGCCCATTGCTATGGTTTCATTACCACTGTCCTTCACAAATATCCAGAATAGCCTGTTGTATCACAGCAGTGCAGTTTCTGGTTGGATATTGACATCATGCAAAGCCACTCTACAACTTTCCTTCCTCTGTTAGCAGGTCCTAGGGAGCCTTCCATGAGCCCACAAATCTAGGCTGAAAGAAGGAATTGTTGTTGGGCAGCAGAGCCCAAGGGCAATTGGGCCACCTCTTATATAACAGCTCTGATCCTGCAAGGTCCCGTCATGTATGTACTATTTTAAATTCATGTAGTCTTTTTGTGTGTGGCCCCTTTGGGACTCAATGAGTGACATCAGATAGCCAGGTAGCATGGTAACTTAGCGGCCCATAGTTAAGCACTTCCTTTTTGAACCCCAGATAACTCTCTCAGAAAAGTCACAGGCTATCATCAGCATGAATACAGCACCTTACCGTCACTATCTGCCTCTTAATGCCAGGGCTGATTATGCCTAAGGAGGGTATGGAAGCCACCAGGGATACCCAAGTGGACCTCAGCCAGAAATCTTGCCCCTTCAGTCCTCTAGGGACTCGATCTCTATGGGGCTTGGACTATAAGAACTTACTGACTCTTTAGAAGTTTCTAAGAAAGGGCAAGGGCCAAAGTTGCCAGGGCCCTGGGCCTTGTTAGGAATCTTTGATAGAGAGACCAAGGGAGTAGTGTGCCAAGGGCCTCCTAAGACTCGCTGAGAGAGAGGCCTAATGCCCTGTCTGCCATTGCTTGAGACATTGCCTGTATTCTCCCTGAGCGAGGCTTGGCCCTTTGGTGATAGGCTCAGCTTTGTGGAGCTAGGCTGGGCTCTCCAAGTGTGGAGATTTGTCTCAGAGGCTGTGATTCTAGCCTAGACTTTGAGGCTAGCATTGCCTTTAATGATGTCATGCTGCACATTGAAAGTCACAGAACCTTAATATCTGTGGGACAGTATTCAAAGAGCTGTTAACTGATTAAGATTGTGTTTACAATATTTATAATTCAGACACAACACTTAGAATACATGTTTGTAGAACCTTAATATCTGTGAGGCAGTGTTGAAACTCAAAGATCAATTTATATGTCAGTCTCAATGAGTTGGTGGTTTGTGAAGAAAGTTGTTTACAAAACAAAGAATTCATGTTCACAGAACACATTTAACTGTATGAAAGTGCTTAGAACTCTGAGAACTCACACTGATAAACCAGGGAAACTTTTTGGAATGTGCTTGAAATAAACACTTAGAATACAAGTTTTACAACCTTAATATCTGTGGTGAAGCACTAAGAATTCGTGTCCAATTCTTTTTATAAGTCAGTATCAAAGAGTAGATATTTGTCACAATCCTAAGAATTCATGCTCATAGAAATCCGTTAACTGAGTGAAAGTGCTTAGAACTATCAGAATTCACTAT
Organism: Corynorhinus townsendii; assembly: GCA_026230045.1. Classification (NCBI taxonomy): domain Eukaryota; kingdom Metazoa; phylum Chordata; class Mammalia; order Chiroptera; family Vespertilionidae; genus Corynorhinus; species Corynorhinus townsendii. The sequence continues at coordinate 122,646,562 of JAPDVU010000001.1, forward strand.
GATAGGCTAGGGAAACGTTTTGGATCGTGCTTGAAACAATTGAAATACAGATTTCTAGAACCTCAATACCTGTGGGGCAGTGTCTTAACACTGAGACAGTCTAAATGACTTGGCGTTTTTGGAAGAGAGTTGGTGAAACATTTACAAATTCATTTTCATAAAGCTGATATAACTGTATGAAAGTATTCAAAACTTAGAAATCACAATGATAATAATAATTTACGTTTAAAGCTGGTATATATGTAAAAAACGCTAAATAAACACTAGGAATTCACAATGAATGAGCTTGAATCACTGGACAAAAGTGAATCAAACGAGGAGAATTCACAATGATTGGGAAAATATTTAGCAATGGGCTTGAAACACATGTTCATAGACCCTTAATATATGAAGGACAATGTTTAATCACTGGGAAATCTTGTTCAAAGAGCTGAGTGCGATGCTGTTGACATTTATATTTCAGTCTCAGTGTGTTGGCATTTTTGAAAGAAGGTGAAGCACTTAAACATTCATTTCCATAGGGTTCGGATACTTGTGGGAAAATGTTCAAGCACTCAGAGCTCAAAATGACAGATCAGGGAAATGTGTAGGAATGCCTCTGACAAACTTGGAATACGTTTGTAGAAACTTAATCTCTCTAGTGCATGTTTAAATACTGAGAATTAGTATTGAAAGAGCTGTGAAAGGTAGGATAGCCTTTGAAATAGAAATAATTCACGCTTAAAGAGCTGGTATATATGGAAAACACTGTATGAACACTTGGAATTCACAATGAATGAGCTTGAATCACTGTCAACAGTGAATCAAAATGAGAATTCAGAAAGATTGACTGGAGAAATACTTAGCAATGTGCTTGATAAAGTAAGTGTACATACATAATGAAAATTAATATCTGTAGGATAATGTTTAATTACTGGGAAATCTTTTTCAAAGAGCTGAGAACTGAGTTGGATACTGGTTATATTTATGGTTTAGTCTAAATGAGTTGGCGTTTTTAGAAGTAAGTGAAACACTTAAATGTTCCTTTTCATAGGGCTCAGATACATGTATGAAAATGTTCAAACTCTCAGAGCTCAAAATGACAGATCAGGGAAAAGTCTAGGAATGCATCTGACACAATTGGGATACGTTTGTACAATCTCAATGTCTCTAGTGCATGTTTCCATACTGAGAATTTGTATTCAAAGAGCTGTGAAAGGTAGGATAGTCTTTAAAATATAAATAATTCACACTGAAAGAGCTGGTATGTATGGAAAACGCTGTATGAACATTGGATTCACAATGAATGAGCTTGAATCACTGGACAACAGTGAATCAAACTGAGAATGCACAATGACTGGTGAAATATTTAGCAATATGTTTAAAAAAGTAAGAATACATTAGTAAAGAATGTTAATATGTGGAGGACAATCTTTAACTACTGGGAAATCATGTTGAAAGAGCTGAGAACTGAGTTGGATACTGGTTACATTTATGATTCAGTCTAAATGAGTTGGCGTTTTTGGAATAAAGTGGGTTAAATATTAAATTCATTTTCATAGAGCGGATATAACAGGGGTAAAGTATTCCAAACTATTAGAAACCACAATGATAGTTAGGCTAACGATTCAAGTAGTAATAATTTATGTTTAAAGAGCTGGTATATGTGGAAAAACTCTATGTAAGCACTTGGAATTCACAAAGAATGCGCTTGAATCACTGGACAACAGTGAATCATACTCTGAGAATTCACAATGATGGACAGGAAGTATTTAGGAATGTGCTTGAAACACTAAGAATACATATTCAAAGAGCCATAATATCTAAAGGACACTGTTTAATCACTGGGAAATCATGTTCAAAGAGCTGAGATGTGAGTGCGATACTGTTTACTTTTTTAATTCAGTCTAAGTGAGTTGGCGTTTTGGAAGCAAGTTGGTGAAACACAATTCATTTTCATAGAGCCGATATAACAGAATGAAAGTATTCAAAATTCTAAGAAATCAAAATGATAGTTAGGCTCGTTTTCAAAATAGTAATAATGTACCTTTATATTTTTTAAATAAATCTTTATTCAGATTATTACAATTGTTTCTCCTTTTCCTTCCCATAGCTCCCTTCCAACGGTTCCCACCCCACCTTCTACCCTTATCTCCCACACACCCACTCTCCTCAATCATAGGTGTAGGATTTTTGTCCAGTCTCTTCCTGCACATTCCCATACCTCTTTGCCCCTGAGAATTATCAGTCCACTCCCTTTCTATGCCCCTGATATTATATTCACCAGTTTATTCTGTTCATCAGGTTTTTAATTCACTTGATTTTAGGTTCACTTGTTGATAGATGTGTACTTGTTGTTCATAATTTTTATCTTTACTTTTTTCTTCTTCCTCTTCTTAAAGAATACCTTTCAGCATTTCATATAATACTGGTTTGGTGGTGATGAACTCCTTTAGCTTTTTCTTATCTGTGAATATCTTTATCTGCCCTGCAATTCTGAATGATAGCTTTGCTGGGTAGAAAAATCTTGGTTGTAGGTGCTTGCTATTCATCACTTTGAAAATTTCTTGCCACTCCCATCTGGCCTGCTTAAGTTCTGTTGAGAAATGAGCTGACAATCGAATGGGTGCTCCCTTGTAGGTGATTAACTATTTTTCTCTTGCTGCTTTTAATATTCTCTCTTTGTCTCTTGCTCTTGGCATTTTAATTATGATGTGTCTTGGTGTGTTCCTCTTTGGATTCCTTATGTTTGGGGTTCTGTGTGCTTCCTGGACTTGTAAGTCTATTTCTTTCAAGAGGTGGGGGAAGTTTTCAGTCATAATTTCTTCAAACAGGTTTTCAGTATCTCGCTCTCTCTCTTCTTCTGGCACCCCCATAATTCGGATGTTGGTACGCTTGAAGTTGTCCCAGAGGCTTCTTACACTATCTTCAACTTTTTGGATGTTTTGTGCTTTTTGCTTTTTCGGTTCATTGTGTTTTGCTTCTTTGTATTTCAATTCTTTGACTTGATTCCTGCATTCCTCTAGTCTGTTGTTGGGTCTCTGTATAACATTTTTTATTTCAGTCAGTGTATGTTTAATTTCTCGTTGGTCATTTTACATATCTTTGAGGGTCTCGTTATATTTTTCGGCCTTTTCTGGGATATTCTTGAAAAGCCTTATAACCGTGGTTTTGAATTCTATATCCAGTCATTTGTTTTCCTCCATTTCTTATGTTTGTGATCTGTTTCTTTTTTTCCGCATTTTCACTACTTCCCTGAGTTGGTCGGGTATCTTTGTGTGCTAGGTTTCCAAATGGCCCAGTTGGTCAGCCTCCCCAGTTAACCTGAGGTGGACACTGTTGGTGCTCCCCTTTCATGGACTGTGTGTAGTTAAGTCTTGATTGTTGTGGTTATCACTGGGAGGAATTGACCTCCAGGCCAATTGGCTGTGAGGATCAGCTGTGTCTACGCTGGGAGAAGTTCGGTGCTGCAGACAGCCTTATATAATTAGAGTTGCCAATTTGCAAAATCCTCTGGGCTCAGCTTGAATGAGGTGGAGTCTCAGGGTGGAGCAGACAGTCTTGGCTTCCTGTCAGCCCTGCCCTTGCACGCCTGCGCCTCCAGACCTCTGCCTTCCCAGGCTCCCAAGCCTCTACACGAGAGTCCAGATTCCCCCCACAAGAGCATGGGTCCCCAGGGGCTCACCTGGAACTGGGGTTCAGTGCAGTCAGAACTGGGACTCAGTGCAGTCAGGAGCTTCCGACTCCCTTCTGCCAGGGAAAGCCTGTGACAACCTCTGCAGTCTTTGTGCACACTAGCTCGCGCGCCTCCAGACCACTGCCCACCGGGGCTCCCCCAGGTCTCCCCCGGGTCTCCAAGTCTCCAGTGCCTTTCTCTCTACCTGACATTCCAGACTCCCCCTGTTTGAGCCTGGGTCCACGGGTTTTCACCTGGAACTGGGGTTCAGTGCAGTCAGGGGCTTCCTTTCCCCTCCCGCCAAAGAAAGTCAGCCAGGCTCTCAGCCGCCTTTCCTCTCTGCATGCACATAGATCCTTTGCCGTACCTCAAACCTTTGCAGTTCCTCCAATTCTCCGTGAGCTTTCTCTTTCCTTCTAGTTGTAGAATTTCCACCCAGCCAGCTTTCCTGTGGTTCTGGATGGTGTCCATTCTGTCATTTAGTTGTAGTTTTGAAATTGTTGTGCAGTTTAGGTGCTTACCTATGCCGCCATCTTGGTTTCTCCCCAAAAATGTACCTTTAAAGAGCTGGTATGATACCTATATTAAAATGTTAAAGATATCAGAATTCAAAAAACCAGACCGGGGAAATGTGTTGGAGTGTTTCTGAAACAGTTGGAATAGGTTGTATAACTGTAACCTCTCTACAGCATGGGCAAATACTGAGAATATGTATTCAAAGAGATCTGAAAGGTAGGATAGTCTTTAAAATAGTAATAATTCACTCTTAAACAGCTGGTATATATGGGAAATGCTGTATATACACGTGGAATTCAGAAGAAATGAGCTTGAATCACTGGACAACAGTGCATCAAACTCTGAGAATTCCCCATGATTGACTGGGGGAATATTTAGCAATGTGCTTGAGAAACTAGGAATACATATTCATAAAACCTTAATATCTGAAGGACACTGTTCAACCACAGGGAAATCGTGTTCAAAGAGCTTAGTGTGATACTGTTTACATTTATAATTCAGTCTCAATGAGTTGGTGATTTGGAAAGAAGGTGAAACACTTAAACATTCATTTTCATAGAGCTCAGACACCTGTATGAAAATGTTCAAACTCGCAGAGCTCAAAATGACAGATCAGGGAAATGTCTAGGAATGCGTCTGACACACTTGGAATACATTTGTAGCAACTTAATATCTAGTTATATTTAAGTTCTTAGAATTTGTTTTCAAAGAGCTGTGAATGTTAGGATAGTCTTTAAAATAGTAATAATTCAAAGTGTTGAGAATTGATTGTGATACTCTTTACATTTATAATTCAGTCAAAATGAGTTGGTCTTTTTGGAAGTAGGTGAAACACTTAAACTTTTCTTTTCCTAGGGCTCAGCTTCATGTGTGAAAATGTTCAAACTAGCAGAGCTCAAAATGACATATCAGGGAAATGTCTAGGAATGCGTCTGACACAATTGGAATGCATTTGTAGCAACTTAATGTCTCTAGTGCATGTTTACATGCAGACAATTTGTATTCAAAGAGCTGGGAAAGGTAGTGAAGTTTTTAAAATAGAAATAATTCATGCTTAAAGAGCTGATATGTATGGAAAACCCTGTATGAATACTTGGCACTCACAATAAACGAGCTTGAATCACTGGACAACAGTGTATCAAACTGAGAATGCACAATGATTGGTGCAATATTTAGCAATGTGTTTGAAAAAGTAGGAATACATTAGTAAAGAACGCTAATAACTGTAGGACAATGTTTAACTACTGGAAAATCGTGTTCAAAGAGCTGAGAACAGAGTTGGATAATGCTTACATTTATGATTCAGTCTAAGATTTGGCATTTTTGGAATAAAGTGGGTCAAACATTTAATTCATTTTCATCGAGCAGATATAACAGGAGGAAAGTATTCCAGACTATTAGATGGTTAGGCTATCGATTCAAATAGTAATAATTTATGTTTAAAGAGCTGGTACATATGGAAAAACACTGTGGAAACACTTGGAATTCACAAAGAATGCGCTTGAATCACTGGACAACAGTGATTCAAACTCTGAGAATTCACAATGATTGATTGGGGAAATATTTACGAATGTGCTTGAAACACTACGAATACATATTCTTAGAGCCTTATATCTGAAGGACACTGTTGAACACTGGTAAATCGTGTTCAAAGAGCTGAGACGTGAGTGCAATACTGTTTACTTTTATAATTCAGTCAAAATGAGTTGGCGTGTTGAAGAAAGTTGGTGAAACAATTCATTTTCACAGAGCTGATATAACAGTATGAAAGTATTCAAAATTCTAAGAAATCAAAAGGATAGTTGGGCTAGTGTTCAAAATAATAACAATGTCCCTTTAAAGTGCTGGTATTATACCCTTGTTAGAATGTTAAAAATCTCAGAATTCAAAACACCAGATCGGGAATTGTGGAGGAGTGTTTCTGAAATGTTTGGAATAGGTTTGCAGAACTGTAACCTCTCTACTGTATGTTGAAATACTGAAAATTTGTATTCAATATGCTGTGAAAGGTAGATTAACCCTTAAAATAGTAATAATTCACTTTTAAAAAGCAGGCATATATGGAATACACTGAATGAACACTTGGGATACACAATGAATGAGCTTGAATCACTGGACTACAGAGATTCAAACTCGGAGAATTCAGTATGATTGACTGGGGAAATATTTAGCAATGTGCTCGATAAAGTAGGAGTACAATAATAATGAACATTAATATATGTAGTACAATGTTTAATTATTGAGAAATCGTGTTGAAAGAGCTGAGAACTGAGTTGGATACTGGTTGCATTTATGACTCAGTCTAACTGAGTTGGCGTTTTTGGAATAAAGTGGGTTAAACATTTATTTCATTTTAATTGAGCGGATATAACAGGAGGAAAGTATTCCAAACTATTAGAAATCCCAATGATAGTTAGGCTAACGACTCAAGTAGTAGTAATTAGCATTTACAGAGCTGGTATATATGAAACACGAAGTATAAACACTTGGAATTCACAGTAAATGTGCTTGAATCACTGGACAGCATTGATTCAAACTCAGAATTCACAGAGATTGACTGGGGAAATATTTAGGAATGTGCTTGAAACACTAAGAATACATATTCATAGCGACTGAATGTCTGAAGGACACTCTTTAATCACTGGGAAATTTTGTTCACTCAGCTGAGAAGTGAGTGCAGTAATGCTTACTTTTATAATTCAGTCCAAATGAGTTGGCGTTTTTGGAAGAAAGTTGGTGAAACACTTAATTCATTTTCATAGAGCTGATATAACAGTGTGAAAGGATTCAAAATTCTAAGAGAGCAAAATGATATTTCGGCTAGTGTTCAAAATAGTAATCATGTACCTTTAAGGACCTGGTATGATACATATATTAAAATGTTAAATGTCTCAGAACTCAAAAAACTAGACCAGGGAAATGTGTTAAGAGTGTTTCTGAAACACTTGGAATAAGATGTAGAACTGTAACCTCTCTACTGCATGTTGAAATACTGAGAATTTTGCATTCAAAGCGCTGTGAGAGGTAGGATAGTCTTTAAAATAGTAATAATTCACTCTTAAAGAGCTGGTATATATGGAAAACGCTATGTACACACTTGGATTTCACAAGAAATGAACTTGAATCACTGGGAAACAGTGAATCAAATTCTGAGAATTCACCATGATTGACTGGGGAAATATTTAGCAATGTACTGGAGAAACTAGGAATGCATACTCATAGAGCCTTAATATCTGTAGGACAATGTTTAATTACTGTGAAATCATGTTCAAAGAGCTGAGAACTGAGTTGGATACTGGTTGAATTTATGATTCAGTCTAAATGTGTTGGCTTTTTTGGAATAAAGTGGGTAAACATTTAATTCATTTTGTGGAGCAGATATAACAGGAGGAAAGTATGGACGCATCTCAACCTGGAGTGACTTAAACTCTGAGAGCCCTGCCTATAGACTTTGAAATCCAGAGAAAAGCAGTGTTGAGGCCCTGAAAACCCTTTTCATACTGGGAGCCAAGTCCTGAGACTCCAGGATCACTTACCCTTCCACGCACCCTGAGGGCCAGCTACATGCTTAATTCATGGGGAACACCCTGTTCTGAGGTTTGGTATCTTCTCCCTGCCTTCCACGTAATGAACCTCAGAAACTTGGGGATTTTCTGACCTCTTGGGATTCTCCAATGTATTCACCCTCCTCTACCAGACTTAACACTTGACCACCTCCAGCTGTTGACCTGGCAACAAGCGCTGGCCTACTTGAGGATTTCTGGCTGTTCACTGGGATAAGCCCAACCACTTGGCCTCATTAACACTTCTGGCTGTCCACGTGGCCCCACCACTTGATGATGTCAGCAGTCTAAGATGGTGCCCCGACCCAAAATCTTCACCACCTGAACACTTCGGGCTCTGCACGTGGCCCCTCCCCCTTGATGATGTCATCACTTGCGGTCGCTTCCCAGGCCTCAAACCCATAACAAACCACTTGAGCACTTCAGCCTCTCTACATAGCCCCTCCCCTTTGATAAGGTCAGCACTCCTTGCTGGTTCCCGGGCCAGCAAGTCTAACACAGCTTAGCATTTTGTGCTGTCCACCTGGACCCTCCCCCTTGATGATATCAGCACTTCCGGCCGGGCCCTAGTCCCTAAGCCCTTATCCATCCACCAGACCATTTCTGGCAACTAACCTGGGCTGGATCATACCCTTCGTCACCTTAGAAATTCTGACTCTCCACCAGAACCCTCCCCATTGATGATATGAACATTTTAAACTGGTTAATGGGCCCCAACTCTTTTTCATGTGAGTATTTCCCAATGGTCCCCAGGCCATTGGTTGCGCCTAAGCAACACCGGCAGGCTTGTTAGCTCCTAAGAAGTGGTGTGAACTCCCAATCACTGGAAGTTGGCTGAAAGGCCTAGCACACAGAGCACCAGGTCAACTTCTTCTCACAGACTACCAATTTCCAGGTGGAAGGGAGGCCAGCAGGGAACCCCCAGCACAACTTTCAGACAACCCTGATCGTCCATGAGCCCAGGGATCCCCCATGCTCCCAAACATGCGGGAATCTCTCTGTAAAGTGACCTAATACTCTGAAGGCCCTGACTATGGGCTTTGAAATCTGGGGAAAAGCAGTGTTGAAGCCCTGAAAACCCTTGCCACAGTAGGAGTAAAGTCCTGACACTCCAGGATCACTTACACTTCCGCGCAACCTGAGGGCCAGCACTTTGCTTAATTCATGGGGAACGCCCTTTTCTGAGGATCATACCTTCTCCCTGCTTCCCAAAGTATGGACATCAGAAAGTTGGGGCATTTGTGACTTGTTGGATCCAATGCATTCACAGGGCTCTATCAGCCTTAGCACTTAACCACCTCCGGCAGTTGACCTGGCAACAAGCCCTGGTCTACTGAGGATGTCCGGCTGTTGACTTGGACAGGCCCAACCACTCAGACTCATTACCACTTCTAGCTGTCCTTGTGGCCCCTCCCGTTGATGACGGGAGCAGTGTCAGCCTTTGCCTGGCCCCAAAACAAGAACCACCTGAACACTTCATCCTGTCAACGTGACCCCTCCCCTTGATGACGTCAGCAGTCTCATCCTTTGCCTGGCCCCCAAACATACCACCTGAGCACTTAAGCCTGACAACGTCGCTCCTCCCCTGGATGACATCAGCACTTCCCGTTGCTCCTCAAGCCCCAAACCCATAACAACCTTAGCACTTCAGCCCCCACGTGGCACAATCTGCTGTCCGGACTTGATGATGTCAGCACTCCCTGCTGGTTCCCAGGTCCAAAATCCTAACAGACCTTAGCACTTTGGGCTGTCTAAGTGTCCCCTCCATGTTGGTGATGTCAGTACTTCTGGGTGGACCCTGGTCCAAGCCCTTATGCACCAGACTACCTCCAGCAATTCACCTGGGCCAGACCATACCTTGGTCACCACAGCACTTCTGCCTCTGGACCTTTCCCCTCCCTAATGATGATAGGAACACTTTAAACTGGTGACCGGGCCCCAATCCTTGTTCATGTGACTTTCCCCCTTTTCCCCAGATCCTTTTTGGCCTCACCAATGAGCAATACTTGCTGGTTACCTAACTTCTAAGAAGCGGGGTGACATCCCAATCTCTGGAAGTTCGCTTAAAGGCCTAAAACCCACAGCCCCAGGTCAACTTCTGCCCATAGAATGCCAATGTCCAGGTGGAAGGGAGGCCAGCCGGGAATCCCCAGCACTCCTTGCAGACAGTCCTGGGCGTCCATGAGCCCAGAGATCCCCCATGCTCCCAAACATGGGGGCATCTCCTTCTGGAGTGACCTAAGACTCTGACGGCCCAGTCCATGGCGATTGAAATCCAGTGAAAAGTAGTGTTGAAGGCCCCTATATTTGGGAGCATGGGGGATTCCTGGGCTCATGGATGCCCAGGGTTGTCTGAAAGGAGTGCTGGGGGTTCCTTACTGGCCTCCCTACTACCTGGAGATTGGCAGTCTGTGAGCAGAAGTTGACCTGGGGCTGTGGTTGTTAGACCTTTAAGCCAACTTGCATAGCTTGGGAAGTCATCCCCTTCTTAGAAGCTAAGTAACCAGTCAGTGTTGCTCATTGGTGAGGCCAAAAAGCGACTGGGGTAAAGGGGGAAAGAGTCACATGAACAAGTATTCGGGCCCAGTCACAAGTTTAACGTGTTCCTATCATCAATAGAGAGGGGAAAGCTCCAAAGGCAGAAGTGCTGTGGTGACTACGGTATGTTCTGGCCCAGGTGAATTGCTGGAGGTAGTCTGGTGCATAAGGACTTGGACCAAGGACCACCCAGAAGTACTGCCATCACCAACATGGAGGGGACACTTACACTTAGACAGCCCAAAGTGCTAAGGTCTGTTAGGACTTTGTACCTGGGAACAAGCAGGGAGTGACACGTGGAGAGGGTGAATTGCTCTGGTGGTTATGGGTTTGGGGCCTGGGGAGGGTCTGCAAGTGCTGATGTCATCAAGGGGGGAGGGGTACATTGCCAGGGTGAAATGCTCAGGTGGTTCTTGTTTTAGGGCCAAGCAAAGTCTGAGTCTGCCCACATCATCCAGTGGAGGGACAACCATGGCAGGCTGAAGTGCTCAGGTGGGTCTTGTTTTGGGCCAGGCAAAGGCTGACACTGCTCAACTTATTAAATGGAGGGGCCATCTGGACAGAAGGAAGTGGTAATGAGTGTGAGTGGTTGGGCTTGTCCAAATCAACAGCCGGCAAACCTCAGTAGACCAGAGCTTGCTGCCAGGTCAACAGGTGGAAGCGGTTCAGGGCTAAGGCTGGTAGAGCCCGGTGTAATCATCGGAGATCCAACAGGTCTCAAACTCCCCAACTTTCTGAGGTCTATAATCTGGGAGGCAGGGAGAAGGAACCTATCCTCAGAAAAGGGCTTTCCCCATGAATTACCTAAAGACCTGGCCCTCAGAGTGCACGGAAGTGTAAGTGATGCTGGAGTGTGAGGACTTTACTCATAGTGTGGAAAGACTTTTCAGGGCTTTAGGGCTTCAACACTGCTTTTCACCAGATTTCAAAGCCCATACACAAGGCCTTCAGAGTCTTAGGTGACTCCAGAGAGAGATTCCCCCAGATTTGGGAACATGGGGGATCCCTCAGCTCATGGATGGCCAGGATTGTCTGAAAGCAGTGCTGAGGGTTCCCTGCTGGCCACCTTCCACCTGGAAATTGGCAGTCTGTGAGCAGAAGTTGACTTGGGGCTGTGGGTGTTAAGCCTTTAAGCCAAATTCCAGAGTTTGGGATGTCACCCCACTTCTTAGAAACTAAGTAACCGGCCAGTATTGCTCATTGGTGAGGCCAAAAACGGACTGGGGAAAAGGGGGAAAGAGTTACATGAACAAGGAGTGGGGCCCGATAACCAGTTTAAAGTGTTCATATCATCAAGGAGGAGGAGTCAGGTCAAGAGGCAGAAGTGCTGTGGTGACCAACTTATGGTCTGGCCCAGGTGAAATGCCTGAGGTACTATGGTGCATAAGGGCTTGGACCAGGGAACAACCAGAATTACAGACCTCACCAACATGGAGTGGACACTTAGACAGCCAGAAGTGCTAAGGTGTGTTAGGGTGTGGGACATGGGAACCAGCAGGGAGTGCTGACATCATCAAGGCGGATGCGACACATGTAGTGCTAGAAGTGCTCAGGTGGTTATGGGTTTGATGCCTGGGGAGCGATAGGAAGTGCTGATGTCATCAAGGGAGATGTGGTTGCCAGGCTGAAGTGCTCAGGTGGTTCTTATTTTGGGGCCAGGCAAAGGCTGAGGCTTATGAAGTCATCAAGGGGAGGGGCCATGTTGCCAGGCTGAAGTGCTCAGGTGGATCCTGCTTTGGGGCCAGGCAAATGCTGAGACTGCTGACATTATCAAGGGGAGGGGCCATGTTGCCAGGTCGCTCAGGTGGTTCTTGTGTTGGGGCCAGGCAAAGGCTGAGACTGCTGACGTCATCAAAGGGAGGTGCCACATTGCCAGGCTGAAGTGCTCATGTGGTTCTTGTTCTGGGGCCAAGCAAAGGCTGACACTGCTCATGTCATCAAGGGGTGGGCCCACGTGAACAGCTAGAAGTGGTAATGAATCCCAGTGGTTGGGCTTGTCCAAGTCAAGAGCCGGAAATCCTCAGTAGACCAGGTATTGTTGCTAGGTCAACAGCTGGAAGGGGATAAGTGTTAATTAAGACTTGTAGAGCCCGGTGAATGCATTGTACTTCCAACAGGTCACAAACTCCCCAAGTTTCTGAGGTCCATACTCTGGAAGGCAGTGAGAAGGTACCTATCCTCAGAAAAGGACGTTCCCTATGAATTACGCAAAGAGCTGGCCCTCAGTGTGCCCGGAACTGTAAGTGATCCTGCTCTGTCAGGACTTTAATCTCAGTGTGGAAAGGGGTTTCAGGGATTCAACACTGCTTTTCCCCAGATTTCAAAGCTCATAAACAGGGCCATCAGAGTCTTAGGTCACTCCAGAGAGAGATTCCCCCATGTTTGGGAGCATGGGGGATCCGTTGCCTTATGGATTCCCAGGGTGGTCTGAAAGTCGTGCTGGGCGTTCCCTGCTGGGCTCCCTTGCACCTGGAAATTGGCAGACTGTGAGCAGAAGTTGACCTGGGGCTGTGTGTGTTAGGCCTTTAAGCCAACTTCCAGAGATTGGGATTTCTCCGAGCTTCTTAGAAGCTAAGTAACCGGTCAGTATTCTTCATTGGTGAGGCCAAAAAGGGACTGGGGAAAAGGGGGAAAGAGTCACATGAACAAGGGAAAGGGCCCAGTCACCAGTTTAAAGTGTTCCTATCATCAATGGGGAGGGGAGAGGTTGAGAGGCAGAAGTGCTGCGGTGACCAAGGTATGGTCTGGCCCAGTTCAAATGCCAGAGGTACTCTGGTGGAAAAGTGCTTGGACTGGGGACCCACCAGAAGTACTGATATCACCAACAGGGAGGGGACACTTTAGCAGCCTGCAGTGCTAATGTGGGTTAGTGTTTTCTACCCGAGAACTTCATGGAGTGCTGACATCATTAAGAGGGATGTGCCACATGAAGAGGCTAAAGTGCTCAGGTGGTTATGGTTTGGGGCATGGGGGAGCGAACAGAAGTGCTGACCTCATCAAAGGGAGTGGCCACGTTGCCAGGCTGAAGTACTCAGATGGTTCTTGTTTTGTGTCCAGGCAAAGGATGATGCTGGTGACGTAATCAAGGGGAAGGGCCAAGTTTCCAGGCTGAAGTGCTCCGGTGGTTCTTGTTTTGGGGACCAGCAAAGGCTCAGACTGCTTATGTCATCAACGGGAGGGGCCACATGGACATCTAGAAGTGGTAATGAATCTGAGTGGTTGTGCTTGTCCAAGTCAACAGCCGGAAATCCTCAGTAGACCAGGGCTTGTTGCCAGGTCAACAGCTGGAAGTGGTTAAGTGTTAAGGCTGCTAGAAGCCTGTGAATGCATTGGAGAACCAAGGGGTTGCAAACTCCGCAACTTTCTGAGGTCCATACTCTGGAAGGCAGTGAGAAGGTACCTATCCTCAGAAAAGGACGTTCCCCTGAATTAAGCAAAGAGCTGGCCCTCAGTGCGCCCGGAACTGTAAGTGATCCTGCTGTGTCAGGACTTTACTCCCAGTGTGGAAAGGGTTTTCAGGGATTCAACACTGCTTTTCCCCAGATTTCAAAGCCCATCGCCAGGGTGTCAGAGTCTTAGGTCACTCCAGAAAGAGATTCCCCCGTGTTTGGGAGCATGGGGGATCCCTCGGCTCTTGGACTTCCAAGGTTGTCTGAAAGGAGTGCTGGGGCTTACCTGCTGGCCTCCCTTACACCTGGAAATTGTCAGCCTCTGAGCAGACATTGACCTGGGGCTGTGGGTGTTAGGCTTTTAAGCCAACTTCCAGAGATTGGGATTCCTCCGAGCTTCTTAGAAGCTAAGTATCCGGTCAGTATTGCTCATTGGTGAGGCCAAAAAGGGACTGTGGAAAAGGGGGAAAGAGTCACATGAACAAGGCAAAGGGGCCATTCACCAGTTTAAAGTGTTCCTATCATCAATAGGGAGGAAACAGGTCGAGAGGCAGAAGTGGTGTGGTGACCAACGTATGGTCTGGCCCAGGTGAAATGCCGGAGGTACTATGGTGCATAAGGGCTTGGACCAGGGAACAACCAGAATTACAGACCTCACTAACATGCAGTGGACACTTAGACAGCCAGAAGTGCTAACGTGTGTTAGGGTTTGGGACATGGGAACCAGCAAGGAGTGCTGACATCATCAAGGCGGATGTGACACATGGAGAGGTAGAAGTGCTCAGGTGGTTATGGGTTTGGTGCTTGTGGAGCGATAGGAAGTGCTGACGTCATCAAGGCAGAGGGGCCAGGTTGCCAGGCTGAAGTGCTCAGGTGGTTCTTATTTTGGGGCCAGGCAACGGCTGAGGCTTATGAAGTCATCAAGGCCAGGGGCCACATTGCCAGGCTGAACTGCTCAGGTGGATCCTATTGTGGGGTCAGGCAAATGCTGAGACTGCTGATATCATCAAGAGGAGGGGCCATGTTGCCAGGTCACTCAGGTGGTTCTTGCTTTGGGGCCAGGCAAAAGCTTAGACTGAAGACGTCATCAAAGGGAGGTGCCACATTGCCAGGCTGAAGTGCTCATGTGGTTCTTCTTTTGGGGCCAAGCAAAGGCTGACACTGCACATGTCATCAAGGGTTGGTGCCACGTGTACAGCTAGAAGTGGTAATGAGTCCCAGTGGTTGGGCTTGTCCAAGTCAAGAGCCGGAAATCCTCAGTAGACCAGGTATTGTTGCTAAGTTAACAGCTGGAAGTGGTTAAGTGTTAATTAAGACTTGCAGAGCCTGGTGAATGCATTGTACTTCCAAAAGGTCACAAACTCCCCAAGTATCTGAGGTCCATACTCTGGAAGGCAGTGAGAAGGTACCTATCCTCAGAAAAGGACGTTCCCTATGAATTATGCCAAGAGCTGGCCCTCAGTGCGGGCGGAACTGTAAGTGATCCTGCTGTGTCAGGACTTTACTCCCAGTGTGGAAAGGGTTTTCAGGGATTCAACACTGCTTTTCCCCAGATTTCAAAGCCCATCGCCAGGGTGTCAGAGTCTTAGGTCACTCCAGAAAGAGATTCCCCCGTGTTTGGGAGCATGGGGGTTCCCTCGGCTCTTGGACTTCCAATGTTGTCTGAAAGGAGTGCTGGGGCTTACCTGCTGGCCTCCCTTACTCCTGGAAATTGTCAGCCTCTGAGCAGACGTTGACCTGGGGCTGTGGGTGTTAAGCTTTTAAGCCAACTTCCAGAGATTGGGATTCCTCCGAGCTTCTTAGAAGCTAAGTAACCGGTCAGTATTGCTCATTGGTGAGGCCAAAAAGGGACTGTGGAAAAGGGGGAAAGAGTCACATGAACAAGGGAAAGGGGCCAGTCACCAGATTAAAGTGTTCCTATCATCAATAGGGAGGAAACAGGCCGAGAGGCAGAAGTGGTGTGGTGACCAACGTATGGTCTGGCCCAGGTGAAATGCCGGAGGTACTATGGTGCATAAGGGCTTGGACCAGGGAACAACCAGAATTACAGACCTCACCAACATGGAGTGGACATTTAGACAGCCAGAAGTGATAAGGTGTGTTAGGGTTTGGGACATGGGAACCAGCAAGGAGTGCTGTCATCATCAAGGCGGATGTGACACATGGAGAGGTAGAAGTACTCAGGTGGTTATGGGTTTGGTGCTTTGGGAGCGATAGGAAGTGCTGACGTCATCAAGGCAGAGGGGCCAGGTTGCCAGGCTGAAGTGCTTAGGTGGTTCTTATTTTGGGGCCAGGCAACGGCTGAGGCTTATGAAGTCATCAAGGGCAGGGGCCACATTGCCAGGCTGAAGTGCTCAGGTGGATCCTATTGTGGGGTCAGGCAAATCTGAGACTGCTGACATCATCAAGAGGAGGGGCCATGTTGCCAGGTCGCTCAGGTGGTTCTTGTATTGGGGCCAGGGAAGAGCTGAGACTGATGACGTCATCAAAGGGAGGGGCCACATTGCCAGGCTGAAGTGCTCATGTGGTTCTTCTTTTGGGGCCAAGCAAAGGCTGACACTGCACATGTCATCAAGTGTTGGTGCCACGTGTACAGCTAGAAGTGGTAATGAGTCCCAGTGGTTGGGTTTGTCCAAGTCAAGAGCCGGAAATCCTCAGTAGACCAGGTATTGTTGCTAAGTTAACAGCTGGAAGTGGTTAAGTGTTAATTAAGACTTGTAGAGCCCGGTGAATGCATTGTACTTCCAAAAGGTCACAAACTCTCCAAGTATCTGAGGTCCATACTCTGGAAGGCAGTGAGAAGGTACCTATCCTCAGAAAAGGACGTTCCCTATGAATTACGCCAAGAGCTGGCCCTCAGTGCGGGCGGAACTGTAAGTGATCCTGCTGTGTCAGGACTTTACTCCCAGTGTGCAAAGGGTTTTCAGCGATTCAACACTGCTTTTCCCCAGATTTCAAAGCCCATCGACAGGGGTGTCAGAGTCTTAGGTCACTCCAGAAAGAGATTCCCCCGTGTTTGGGAGCATGGGGGATCCCTCGGCTCTTGGACTTCCAAGGTTGTCTGAAAGGAGTGCTGGGGATTACCTGCTGGCCTCCCTTACACCTGGAAATTGTCAGCCTCTGAGCAGACGTTGACCTGGGGCTGTGGGTGTTAGGCTTTTAAGCCAACTTCCAGAGATTGGGATTCCTCCGAGCTTCTTAGAAGCTAAGTAACTGGTCAGTATTCCTCATTGGTGAGGCCAAAAAGGGACTGGGGAAAAGGGGGAAAGAGACACATGAACAAGGGAAAGGGGCCAGTCACCAGTTTAAAGTGTTCCTATCATCAATCGGGAGGAGATAGGTCGAGAGGCAGAAGTGCTGCTGTTATAAAGGTATGGTCTTGCCCAGTTGAAATGCCGGAGGTAGTCTGTTGGAAAAGTGCGTGGACCGGGGACCAACCAGAAGTACTGATGTCACCAACAGAGTGGGGACACTTAGACAGCCCGAAGTGCTAATTTGGGTTAGGGTTTTGTACCTGAGAACTTCAGGGAGTGCTGACATCATCAAGGGGGATGTGCCACATGAAGAGGCTAAAGTGCTCAGGTGGTTATGGTTTGGGGCATGGGAGAGGGACCAGAAGTGCCGACCTCATGAAGGGGAGGGGCCACATTGCCAGTCTGAAGTGCTCAGGTGGTTCTTGTTTTGTGTCCAGGCAAAGGATGATGCTGGTGACGTCATCAAGGGGAAGGGCCAAGTTTCCAGGCTGAAGTGCTCAGGTGGTTCTTGTTTTGGGGCCAGGCAAAGTCTCAGACTGCTCATGTCATCAACGGGAGGGGCCACGTGGACAGCAAGAACTGGTAATGAATCTGAGTGGTTGGGCTTGTCCAAGTCAACAGCCGGAAATCCTCAGTAGACTAGGGCTTGTTGCCAGGTCAACAGCTGGAAGTGGTTAAGTGTTAAGGCTGCTAGAAGCCAGTGAATACATTGGAGAACCAAGAGGTTGCAAACTCCCCAACTTTCTGAGGTCCATACTCGGAATGCAGGGAGAAGCTACCTATCCTCAGAAAAGGGTGTTCCCCATGAATTAAGAAAAGAGCAGGCCCTCCGGGCAGGCGTTACTGAAAGTGATCCTGAAATGTCATGACTTCACTTGCAGGGTGGAAAAGTTTTTTTAGGGCTTCAACACTGCTTTTTTCCGGATTTGAAAGCCCATAGATAGGACCGTTAGAGTCTTAGGTCACTCCAGAGAAAGATTCCCCCATGTTTCGGAGCATGGTGGATCCCTCGGCTCTTGTACTTCCAAGGTTGTCTGAAAGGAGTGCTGGGTATTACCTGCTGGCCTCCCTTCCACCTGGAAATTGTCAGTCTGTGAGCAGAAGTTGACCTGGGGCTGTGGGTGTTAGCTCTTTAAGCCAATTACCAGAGTTTGGGATGACACCCCACTTCTTAGAAGCTAAGTAACTGGCCAGTATTGCTCATTGGTGAGGCCAAAAAGGGACTGGGGAAAAGGGGGCAAGAGTCACATGAACAAGGAGTGGGCCTGATAATCTGTTTAAAATATTCATATCATCAAGGAGGAGGGTCCAGGTCAAGAGGCAGAAGTGCTGTTGTGACCAACGTATGGTCTGGCCCAGGGGAAATGCCAGTGGTACTATGGTGCATTAGGTCTTGGACTAGGGAACAACCAGAAGTACAGACCTCACCAACATGGAGTGGACACTTAGACAGCCAGAAGTGCTAAGGTGTGTTAGGGTTTGGGACATGGGAACCAGCAGTGATTGCTAACATCATCAAGGCAGATGTGACACATGGAGAGGTAGAAGTGCTCAAGTGGTTATGGGTCTGGTGCCTGGGGACCCATAAAAGTGCTGACGTCATCAAGGGAGAGGGGCCAGGTTGCCAGTCTGAAGTGCTCAGGGGGTTCTTATTTTGGGGCCAGTCAAAGGCTGAGACTTCTGAAGTCATCAAAGGGAGGGGCCACGTTGCCAGGCTGAAGTGCTCAGGTGGATCCTGTTTTGGGGCCATGAAAATGCTGAGACTGCTGACATCATCAAGGGTAGGGGCCATGTTGCCAGGTTGCTCAGGTGTTTCTTGTGCTGAGGACAGGCAAAGGCTGAGACTGCTGACGTCATCAAAGGGAGGTGCCACATTGCCAGGCTGAAGTGCTCATGTGGTTGTTGTTTTGGGGCCAAGCAAAGGCTGACACTGCTCATGTCATCAATGGGTGGGGCCACGTGAACAGCTAGAAGTGGTAATGAGTCCCAGTGGTTGGGCTTGTCCAAGTCAAGAGCGGGAAATCCTCAGTAGACCAGGTATTGTTGCCATGTCAACAGCTGGAAGTGGTTAAGTGTTAATTAAGACTTGTAGAGCCTGCTGAATGCATTGTACTTCCAACAGGTCACAAACTCCCCAAGTTTCTGAGGTCCATACTCTGGAAGGCAGTGAGAAGGTACCTATCCTCAGAAAAGGACGTTCCCTATGAATTACGCAAAAGGCTCTCCCTCAGTACGCCCGGAACTGTAAGTGATCCTGCTGTGTCAGGACTTTACTTCCAGTTTGGAAAGGGTTTTTAGGATTCAACACTGCGCTTCCCCAGATTTCAAAGCCCATAGACAGGGGCGTCAGAGTCTTAGGTCACTGCAGAGAGAGATTCCTCCATGTTTGGGAGCATGGGGGATTCCTCGGCTCATGGATTCCCAGGGTGGTCTGAAAGTACTGCTGGGCGTTCCCTGCTGGCCTTCCTTGCACCTGGGAATTGGCAGTCTGTGAGCAGAAGTTGACCTTGGGCTGTGGGTGTTAGTCCTTTAAGCCAACTTCCAGAGATTGGGATTTCTCCGAGCTTCTTAGAAGCTAAGTACCCTGGTCAGTATTGCTCATTGGTGAGGCCAAAAAGGGACTGGGGAAAAGGGGGAAAGAGTCACAGGAACAAGGAAAAGGGCCCAGTCACCAGTTTAAAGTGTTCCTATCATCAATGGGGAGGGTACAGGTCGAGAGGCAGAAGTGCTGCGGTGACCAAGGTATGGTCTGGCCCAGTTCAAATGCCGGAGGTACTCTGGTTGAAAAGTGCTTGGACAGGGGACCAACCAGAAGTACTGATGTCACCAACATGGAGGGGACACTTAGACAGCCCGAAGTGCTAATGTCCGTTAGGGTTTTGTACCTGAGAACTTCAGGGAGTGCTGACATCATCAAGTGGGATGTGATACATGAAGAGGCTAAAGTGCTCAGGTGGTTATGGTTTGGGGCATTGCGGAGTGACCAGAAGTGCTGACCTCATCAAGGGATGGGGCCACGTTGCCAGGCTGAAGTGCTAAGGGGTTCTTGTTTTGTGTCTAGGCAAAGCATGATGCTGGTGACGTCATCAAGGGGAAGGGCCAAGTTTCCAGGCTGAAATGCTCAGGTGGTTCTTGTTTTGGGGCCAGGCAAAGGCTCAGACTGCTCATGTGATCAACGGGAGGGGTCACGTGGACAGCTAGAAGTGGTCATGAATCTGAGAGGTTGGGCTTGTCCAAGTCAACAGCCGGAATTCCTCAGTAGACCAGGCCTTGTTGCCAGGTCAACAGCTGAAAGTGGTTAAGTGTTAAGTCTGCTAAAAGCCGGTGAATACATTGGGGAACCAACAGGTTGCAAACTCCGCAACTTTCTGAGGTCCATACTCTGGAATGCAGGAGAAGCTACCTATCCTCAGAAAAGGGTGTTCTCCATGAATTAAGCAAAGAGTTGGCCCTCAGGGCGGGCGGAACTGTAAGTGATCCTGGACTGTCATGACTTCACTTGCAGGTTGGAAATTTTTTTTAGGGCTTCAACACTGCTTTTTCCCGGATTTCAAAGCCCATAGACAGGCCCGTCAGAGTGTTAGGTCACTCCAGAGAGAGATTCCCCTATGTTTGGGAGCATGGCGGACCCTCGGCTCTTGGACTTCCAAGGTTGTCTGAAAGGAGTGCTGGGCCTTACCTGCTGGCCTCCCTTCTACCTGGAAATTGTCAGTCTGTGAGCACAACTTGACCTGGGGCTGTGGGTGTTAGGCCTTTAAGCCAATTTCCAGAGTTTGGAATGTCACCCCACTTCTTAGAAGCTAAGTAACCGGCCAGTATTGCTCATTGGTGAGGCCCAAAAGGGACTGGGGAAAAGGGGGAAAGAGTCACATGAACAAGAGAAAGGGGCCAGTCACCAGTTTAAAGTGTTCCTATCATCAATGGGGAGGAGACAGGTCAAGAGGCAGAAGTGCTGCTGTGATCAAGGTATGGTCTGGCCCAGTTGAAATGCCGGAGGTACTCTGGTGGAAAAGTGCTTGGACCGGTGACCAACCAGAAGTACTGATGTCATCAACAGAGAGGGGACACTTAGACAGCCCAAAGTGCTAATTTGGGTTAGGGTTTTGTACCTGAGAACTTCAGGGAGTGCTGACATCATCAAGGGGGATTTCCCACATGAAGAGGCTAAAGTGCTCAGGTGGTTATGGTTTGGGGCATTGGGGAGCGACCAGAAGTGCTGACCTCATCAAGGGGAGGGCCACGTTGCCAGGCTGAAGTGCTAAGGGGTTCTTGTTTTGTGTCTAGGCAAAGCATGATGCTGGTGATGTCATCAAGGGGAAGGGCCAAGTTTCCAGGCTGAAGTGCTCAGGTGGTTCTTGTTTTGGGGCCAGGCAAATGCTCAGACTGCTCATGTGATCAACGGGAGGGGCCACGTGGACAGCTAGAAGTGGTCATGAATCTGAGAGGTTGGGCTTGTCCAAGTCAACAGCCAGAAATCCTCAGTAGACCAGGCCTTGTTGCCAGGTCAACAGCTGGATGTGGTTAAGTGTTAAGGCTGCTAAAAGTGGGTGAATGCATTGGAGAACCAACAGGTTGCAAACTCCGCAACTTTCTGAGGTCAATACTCTGGAATGCAGGGAGAAGCTACCTATCCTCAGAAAAGGGTGTTCCCCATGAATTAAGCAAAGAGCTGGCCCTCAGGGTGGGCGGAATTGTAAGTGATCCTGGACTGTCATGACTTCACTTGCAGGGTGGAAATGTTTTTTAGGGCTTCACCACTGCTTTTTCCCGGATTTCAAAGCCCATAGACAGGGCCGTCAGAGTGTTAGGTCACTCCAGAGAGAGATTCCCCTATGTTTGGGAGCATGGCGGACTCTCGGCTCTTGGACTTCCAAGGTTGTCTGAAAGGAGTGCTGGGGCTTACCTGCTGGCCTCCCTTCCACCTGGAAATTGTCAGTCTGTGAGCACAACTTGACCTGGGGCTGTGGGTGTTAGGCCTTTAAGCCAATTTCCAGAGTTTGGAATGTCACCCCACTTCTTAGAATTAAGCAACTGGCCAGTATTGCTCATTGGTGAGGCCAAAAAGGGACTGGGGAAAAGGGGGAAAGAGTCACATGAACAAGGAGTGGGGCCTGATAACCAGGTTAAAGTGTTCATATAATCAAGGAGGAGGGGCCAGGGCGAGGGGCAGTATTGCTTTGGTGACCAACTTTTGTTCTGGACCAGGTGAAATGCTGGAGGTACGATGGTGCATAAGGGCTTGGACCAGGGAACAAACAGAAGTATAGACCTCACACACATGGAGTGGACACTTAGACAGCCAGAAGTGCTAAGGTGTGTTAGGGTTTGGGACATGGGAACCTGCAGGAAGTGCTGACATAATCAAGGCGGATGTGACACATGGAGATGTAGCAGTGCTCAGGTGGTTATGGGTTTGGTGCCTGGGGAGCGAATAGGAAGTGCTGATGTCATCAAGGGAGAGGGGCCAGGTGGCCAGGCTGAAGTGCTCAGGTGTTTCTTATTTTGGGGGTAGGCAAATGCTGAGACTTCTGAAGTCATCAAGGGGACAGGCCATCTTGCCAGGCTGAAGTGCTCAGGTGAATCCTGTTTTGGGGCCAGGCAAATGCTGAGACTGCTGACATCATCAAGGGGAGGGGCCATGTTGCCAGGTTGCTCAGGTGGTTCTTGTTTTGGAGCCAGGCAAACGCTGAGACTGCTGATGTCATCAAAGGGAGGTGCCACATTGCCAGGTTGAAGTGCTCATGTGGTTCTCGTTTGGGGCCAAGCAAAGGCTGACACTGCTCATGTCATCAAGGGGTGGGGCCACGTGAAGATCTAGATGTGGTAATGAGTCCCAGTGGTTGGGCTTGTTCAAGTCAAGAGCCAGAAATCCTCAGCAGACCAGGTATTGTTGCTAGGTCAACAGCTGGAAGTGGTTAAGTGTTAATTAAGACTTGTAGAGCCTGCTGAATGCATTGTACTTCCAACAGGTCACAAACTCCCCAAGTTGCTGAGGTCCATACTCTGGAAGGCAATGAGAAGGTACCTATCCTCAGAAAAGGATATTCCATATGAATTACGCAAAGAGCTGGCCCTCAGTGCGCCCGGATCTGTAAGTGATCCTGCTGTGTCAGGACTTTACTCCCAGTGTGGAAAGAGTTTTCAGGGATTCAACACTGCTTTTCCCCAGATTTCAAAGCCCATAGACAGGGGTGTCAGAGTCTTAGGTCACTCCAGAGGGAGATTCCCCCATATTTGGATGCACGGGGGATCCCTCGGCTCATGGATTCCCAGGGTGGTCTGAAAGTAGTGCTGGGAGTTCCCTGCTGCCCTCCCTTGCACCTGGAAATTGGCAGTCTGTGAACAGAAGTTGATCTGGGGCTGTGGGTCTTAGGCCTGTAAGCCAACTTCTAGAGATTGGGATTTCTACTAGCTTCTTAGAAGCTAAGTAATCGGTCAGTATTGCTCATTGGTGAGGCCAAAAAGGGACTGGGGAAAAGGGGGAAACAGTCACAGGAACAAGGAAAAGGGCCCAGTCACCAGTTTAAAGTGTTCCTATAATCAATGGTTAGGGTACAGGTCGAGAGGCAGAAGTGCTACGGTGACCAAGGTATGGTCTGGCCCAGTTCAAATGCCGGAGGTACTCTGGTGGAAAAGTGCTTGGACAGGGGACCAACCAGAAGTACTGATGTCACCAACATGGAGGGGACACTTTGACAGCCCGAAGTGCTAAAGTCCCTTAGGGTTTTGTACCTGAGAACTTCAGGGAGTGCTGACATCATCAAGGGGGATGTGATATATGAAGAGGCTAAAGTGCTCAGGTGGTTATGGTTTCGGACATGGGGGAGCGACCAGAAGTGCTGACCTCATCAAGGGGTGGGGCCAGGTTGCCAGGATGAAGTGCTCAGGTGGTTCATGTTTTGTGTCCAAGCAAAGGATGATGCTGGTGACGTCATCAAGGGGAAGGGCCAAGTTTCCAGGCTGAAGTGCTCAGGTGGTTCTTATTTTGGGGCCAGGCAAATGTTGAGACTTCTGAAGTCATCAAGGGGAGGGGCCACGTTGCCAGGCTGAAGTGCTCAGGTGGATCCTGTTTTGGGGCCAGGAAAATGCTGAGCCTGCTCATGTCATCAACGGGACGGGCGACGTGGACAGCTAGAAGTGATAATGAATCTGAGTGGTTGGGCTTGTCCAAGTCAACAGCCGGAAATCCTCAGTAGACCAGGTCTTGTTGCCAGGTCAACAGCTGGATGTGGTTAAGTGTTAAGGCTGCTAAAAGCGGGTGAATGCATTGGAGAACCAACAGGTTGCAAACTTCGCAACTTTCTGAGGTCCATACTCTGGAATGCAGAGAGAAGCTACCTATCCTCAGAAAAGGGTGTTCCCCATGAATTAAGCAAAGAGCTGGCCCTCAGGGTGGGCGGAATTGTAAGTGATCCTGGACTGTCATGACTTCACTTGCAGGGTGGAAATGTTTTTTAGGGCTTCACCACTGCTTTTTCCCGGATTTCAAAGCCCATAGACAGGGCCGTCAGAGTGTTAGGTCACTCCAGAGAGAGATTCCCCTATGTTTGGGAGCATGGCGGACTCTCGGCTCTTGGACTTCCAAGGTTGTCTGAAAGGAGTGCTGGGGCTTACCTGCTGGCCTCCCTTCCACCTGGAAATTGTCAGTCTGTGAGCACAACTTGACCTGGGGCTGTGGGTGTTAGGCCTTTAAGCCAATTTCCAGAGTTTGGAATGTCACCCCACTTCTTAGAATTAAGCAACTGGCCAGTATTGCTCATTGGTGAGGCCAAAAAGGGACTGGGGAAAAGGGGGAAAGAGTCACATGAACAAGGAGTGGGGCCTGATAACCAGGTTAAAGTGTTCATATAATCAAGGAGGAGGGGCCAGGGCGAGGGGCAGTATTGCTTTGGTGACCAACTTTTGTTCTGGACCAGGTGAAATGCTGGAGGTACGATGGTGCATAAGGGCTTGGACCAGGGAACAAACAGAAGTATAGACCTCACACACATGGAGTGGACACTTAGACAGCCAGAAGTGCTAAGGTGTGTTAGGGTTTGGGACATGGGAACCTGCAGGAAGTGCTGACATAATCAAGGCGGATGTGACACATGGAGATGTAGCAGTGCTCAGGTGGTTATGGGTTTGGTGCCTGGGGAGCGAATAGGAAGTGCTGATGTCATCAAGGGAGAGGGGCCAGGTGGCCAGGCTGAAGTGCTCAGGTGTTTCTTATTTTGGGGGTAGGCAAATGCTGAGACTTCTGAAGTCATCAAGGGGACAGGCCATCTTGCCAGGCTGAAGTGCTCAGGTGAATCCTGTTTTGGGGCCAGGCAAATGCTGAGACTGCTGACATCATCAAGGGGAGGGGCCATGTTGCCAGGTTGCTCAGGTGGTTCTTGTTTTGGAGCCAGGCAAACGCTGAGACTGCTGATGTCATCAAAGGGAGGTGCCACATTGCCAGGTTGAAGTGCTCATGTGGTTCTCGTTTGGGGCCAAGCAAAGGCTGACACTGCTCATGTCATCAAGGGGTGGGGCCACGTGAAGATCTAGATGTGGTAATGAGTCCCAGTGGTTGGGCTTGTTCAAGTCAAGAGCCAGAAATCCTCAGCAGACCAGGTATTGTTGCTAGGTCAACAGCTGGAAGTGGTTAAGTGTTAATTAAGACTTGTAGAGCCTGCTGAATGCATTGTACTTCCAACAGGTCACAAACTCCCCAAGTTGCTGAGGTCCATACTCTGGAAGGCAATGAGAAGGTACCTATCCTCAGAAAAGGATATTCCATATGAATTACGCAAAGAGCTGGCCCTCAGTGCGCCCGGATCTGTAAGTGATCCTGCTGTGTCAGGACTTTACTCCCAGTGTGGAAAGAGTTTTCAGGGATTCAACACTGCTTTTCCCCAGATTTCAAAGCCCATAGACAGGGGTGTCAGAGTCTTAGGTCACTCCAGAGGGAGATTCCCCCATATTTGGATGCACGGGGGATCCCTCGGCTCATGGATTCCCAGGGTGGTCTGAAAGTAGTGCTGGGAGTTCCCTGCTGCCCTCCCTTGCACCTGGAAATTGGCAGTCTGTGAACAGAAGTTGATCTGGGGCTGTGGGTCTTAGGCCTGTAAGCCAACTTCTAGAGATTGGGATTTCTACTAGCTTCTTAGAAGCTAAGTAATCGGTCAGTATTGCTCATTGGTGAGGCCAAAAAGGGACTGGGGAAAAGGGGGAAACAGTCACAGGAACAAGGAAAAGGGCCCAGTCACCAGTTTAAAGTGTTCCTATAATCAATGGTTAGGGTACAGGTCGAGAGGCAGAAGTGCTACGGTGACCAAGGTATGGTCTGGCCCAGTTCAAATGCCGGAGGTACTCTGGTGGAAAAGTGCTTGGACAGGGGACCAACCAGAAGTACTGATGTCACCAACATGGAGGGGACACTTTGACAGCCCGAAGTGCTAAAGTCCCTTAGGGTTTTGTACCTGAGAACTTCAGGGAGTGCTGACATCATCAAGGGGGATGTGATATATGAAGAGGCTAAAGTGCTCAGGTGGTTATGGTTTCGGACATGGGGGAGCGACCAGAAGTGCTGACCTCATCAAGGGGTGGGGCCAGGTTGCCAGGATGAAGTGCTCAGGTGGTTCATGTTTTGTGTCCAAGCAAAGGATGATGCTGGTGACGTCATCAAGGGGAAGGGCCAAGTTTCCAGGCTGAAGTGCTCAGGTGGTTCTTATTTTGGGGCCAGGCAAATGTTGAGACTTCTGAAGTCATCAAGGGGAGGGGCCACGTTGCCAGGCTGAAGTGCTCAGGTGGATCCTGTTTTGGGGCCAGGAAAATGCTGAGCCTGCTCATGTCATCAACGGGACGGGCGACGTGGACAGCTAGAAGTGATAATGAATCTGAGTGGTTGGGCTTGTCCAAGTCAACAGCCGGAAATCCTCAGTAGACCAGGTCTTGTTGCCAGGTCAACAGCTGGATGTGGTTAAGTGTTAAGGCTGCTAAAAGCGGGTGAATGCATTGGAGAACCAACAGGTTGCAAACTTCGCAACTTTCTGAGGTCCATACTCTGGAATGCAGAGAGAAGCTACCTATCCTCAGAAAAGGGTGTTCCCCATGAATTAAGCAAAGAGCTGTCCCTCAGGGGGGGCGGAACTGTAAGTGATCCTGGAGTGTGATGACTTCACTTGCAGGGTGGAAAGGTTTTTTTTAGGGCTTCAACACTGCTTTTTCCAGATTTCAAAGCCCATAGACAGGGCCGTCAGAGTCTTTGGTCACTCCAGAGAAAGATTCCCCCATGTTTGGGACATGGCGGACCCCTTAGCCTTAGGACTTCCAAGGTTGTCTGAAAGGAGTGCTGGGTCTTACCTGCTGGCCTCCCTTACACCTGGAAATTGTCAGCCTTTGAGCAGACGGTGACCTGGTGCTATGGGTGTTAGGCCTTTATGCCAATTTCCAGAGTTTGCGATGTCACCCCACTTCTTAAAAGCTAAGTAACCGTCCAGTATTGCTCATTGGTGAGGCCAAAAAGGGACTGTGCAAAAGGGGGAAATAGTCACATGAACGGGGAGTGGGGACCGATAACCACTTTAAATTGTTCATATCATCAGGAGGAGGGGCCAGGTCGAGAGGTAGAAGTCGTGTGTTGACCAACTTATGGTCTGTCCCAGGTGAAATGCCAGAGGTACCATGGTGCATAAGGGCTTGGACCAGGCAACAACCAGAATTACAGACCTCACCAACATGGAGTGGACACTTAGACAGCCAGAAGTGCTAATGTGTGTTAGGGTTTGGGACATGGGTACCAGCAGGGCGTGCTGACATCATCAAGGCAGATGTGACACATGGAGAGGAAGAAGTGCTCAGGTGGTTATGGGTTTTGTGCCTGGGGAGCGATAGGAAGTGCTGACATCATCAAGGGAGAGGGGCCAGGTTGCCAGGCTGAAGTGCTCAGGTGGATCCTGTTTTGGGGCCAGGCAAATGCTGAGACTGCTGACGTCATCAAAGGGAGGTGCCACATTGCCAGGCTGAAGTGCTCATGTGGTTCTCGTTTTGGGGCCAAGCAAAGGCTGACACTGCTCATGTCATCAAGTGGTGGGGCCACGTGAACAGCTGGAAGTGGTAATGAGTCCCAGTGGTTGGGCTTGTCCAAG
The DNA here is from genome assembly GCA_026230045.1 of Corynorhinus townsendii. NCBI lineage: Eukaryota > Metazoa > Chordata > Mammalia > Chiroptera > Vespertilionidae > Corynorhinus > Corynorhinus townsendii. The sequence goes on from JAPDVU010000001.1 coordinate 122,674,588, forward strand.
TCAAGAGCCGGAAATCCTCAGTAGACTACGTATTGGTGCTAGGTCCACAGCTGGATATGGTTAAGTGTTAATTAAGACTTGTACAGCCCGGTGAATGCATTGTACTTCCACAGGTCACAAACACCCCATGTTTCTGAGGTCCATACTCTGGAAGGCAGTGAGAAGGTACGTATCCTCAGAAAAGGACATTCCCTATGATTTACCCAAAGAGCTGACCCTCAGTGCGCCCGGAACTGTAAGTGATCCTGCTGTGTCAGGACTTTATTCCCAGTGTGGAGAGGGTTTTCAGGGATTTAACACTGCTTTTCCCCAGATTTCAAAGCCCATAGACAGGGCCGTCAGAGTCTTAGGTCACTCCAGAGAGAGATTCCTCCATGTTTGGGAGCATGGGGGATCCCTCGGCTCATGGATTCCCAGGGTGGTCTGAAAGTAGTGCTGGGGGTTCCCTGCTGGCCTCCCTTGCACCTGGAAATTGGCAGTCTGTGAGCATAAGTTGACCTGGGGCTGTGGGTGTTAGGCCTCTAAGCAAACTTCCAGAGATTGGGATTTCTCCGAGCTTCTGAGCAGCTAGGTAACTGGTCAGTATCGCTCATTGGTGAGGCCAAAAAGGGACTGGCGAAAAGGGCGAAAGAGTCAAATGAACAAGGAAAAGGGCCCAGTCACCAGTTTAAAGTGTTCCTATCATCAATGTGGAGGGGACAGGACGAGAGGCAGAAGTACTACAGTGAACAAGGTATGGTCTGGCTCAGTTGAAATGACGTAGGTTCGCTGGTGGAAAAGTGCTTGGACCGGGGACCAACTAGAAGTACTGATGTCACCAACAGGGAGGGGACTACTTAGACAGCCCGAAGTGCTAATGTGGGTTAGGGTTTTCTACCTGAGAACTTCACGGAATGCTGACATAATCAAGGGGGATGTGCCACATGAAGAGGCTAAAGTGCTCAGGTGGTTATGGTTTGGGGCGTGGGGGAGAGACCAGAAGTGCTGACCTCATCAAGGGGAGGGGCCACGTTGCCAGGCTGAAGTGCTCAGGTGGTTCTTGTTTTGTGTCCAGGCAAAGGATGATGCTGGTGACGTCATCAAGGGGAAGGGCCAAGTTTCGAGGCTGAAGTGCACAAGTGGTTCTTGTTTTGGGGTCAGGCAAAGGTTGAGACTTCTGAAGTCATCAAGGGGAGGGGCCACGTTTCCAAGCTGAAGTGCTCAGGTGGATCCTGTTTTGTGTCCAGGCAAATGCTGAGACTGCTGACATCATCAAGGGGAGGGGCCATGTTGCCAGGTTGCTCAGGTGGTTCTTGTTTTGGGGCCAGGAAAGGGCTGAGACTGCTGACGTCATCAAAGTGAGGTGCCACATTGCCAGGCTGAAGTGCTCATGTGGTTCTTGTTTTGGGGCCAAGCAAAGGCTAACACTGCTCATGTCATCAATTGGTGGGCCCACGTGTACAGCTAGAAGTGGTAATGAGTCCCAGTGGTTGGGTTTATCCAAGTCAAGAGCCAGAAATCCTCAGTAGACCAGATATTGTTGCTAGGTCAACAGCTGGAAGTGGTTAAGTGTTAATTAAGACTTGTAGAGCCGGGTGAATGCATTGTACTTACAAAAGGTCACAAACTCCCCAAGTTTCTGAGGTCCATACTCTGGAAGGCCGTGAGAAGTTGCCTATCCTCAGAAAAGGACGTGCCCTATGAATTACACAAAGAGCTGGCCCTGAGTAAGCCCAGAAGTGTAAGTGATCCTGCTGTGTCAGGACTTTGCTCCCAGTGTGGAAAGGGCTTTCAGCGATTCAACAGTGCTTTTCCCCAGATTTCAAAGCCCATAAACAGGGGCGTCAGAGTCTTAGGTCACTCCAGAGAGATAATCCCCCATGTTTGGGAGCATGGGGGATCCCTTGGCTCATGGATTCCCAGGGTGGTCTGAAAGTAGTGCTGGGGGTTCCCTGCTGTCCTCCCTTGCACCTAGAAATTGGCTTTGTGTGAGCAGAAGTTGACCTGGGGCTGTGGGTGTTAGGCCTTTAAACCAACTTCCAGAGACTGGGATTTCTCCGAGCTTCTTAGAAGCTAAGTAACCGGTCAGTATTGCTCATTGGTGAGGTCAAAAAGGGACTGGGGAAAAGGGGGAAAGAGTCACCTGAACAAGGAAAAGGGCCCGGTCTCCAGTTTAAAGTGTTTCTAGCATCAATGGGGAGGGGACAGGTTGACAGGCCAGCAGGTAAGCCCCAGCACTCCTTTCAGACAACCTTGGAAGTCGAAGAGCCAAGGGATCCGCCATGCTCCAAGAACTTTAGAATGGGCAGGACAATGTTTAATTACTGCGAAATCGTATTCACATAGCTGAGAAGTGAGTTGGATACTGGTTGCATTTATGATTCAGTCAAAATGACTTGGCGTGCTTAAATAGAGTGGGTTAAACATTTATTTCATGTTCATAGATCAGATATCACAGGAGGAAAGTATTAAGCAGTATCAGAAATTCCAATGATAGTTAGGCTAAGCATTCAAGTACTACTAATTAATGTGGAAAGAGCTACTGTATATGGCAAAACACTGTGTAAAACACTTGGAATTCACAATGAGTGAGCTTGAATGAATGGAGAACAGTGAATCAAACTGAGAATTCAAAAAGATTGCGGAAATATTTAGGAATGTGCTTGAAACCCCAAGAATACATATTCATAGAGACTTAGTCTCTGAAGGACACTGTTTAATCACTGGGAAATCGTGGTCACAGAGCTGAGTATTTAGTGTGGTACTGTGTTCTTTCATCATTCAGTGAAAATGACTTGCAGTTTCTGGAAGAAAGTTGGTGAAACACTGAATTCGTTTTCATAGTGCTGATTGAATATTGTGAAAAGATTCAGCATTCTAAGAAATCAAAATGGAAGTTCGGTGAGTTTTCAAAATAGTAATCATGTACCTTTAAGGACCGGGTATGATACCTGTATTGCAATGTGCAATGTCTCATAACTCAAAAAACCGGTCCAGGGAAATGTGTCGGAGTGTTTCTGAAACACTTGGAATAAGTGGTAGAACTGTAACCTCTCTACAGCATGTTGAAATACTGAGAATTTGCATTGAAAGCTCTGTTAAAGCTAGGATCGTCTTTACAATAGTACTAATTCACTTTTAAAGAGCTGGAACATATGGAAAACACTGTACATACCCTTGGAATTCACAAGAAATGGGCTTGAATCGTGCGACAGCAGTGAATCAAACTCGGAGAATTCACCATGATTAGGGAAATGTTTAGCAATGTGTGCGAGAAACTAGGAGTACGTATTAATAGAGCCTTAATGTCTGAAGCACAATGTTTACTTACTGCAAAATCGCGCTGAAAGTGCTTAGAACTGAGTTGCATACTGGTCGCATTTATGTTTCAGTCTAATGAGTTGTCGTTTTTAGAATAAAGTAGGTAAAACATTTCATCCTTTATCGGAGAGGGGATATAACAGGAGAAAAGTATTCCAAAGTATTAGAAATCCAAATGGTAGTTAGGCTAACGATTCAAGGAGTAGTAATTAACATTGAAAGAGCTGATATATATGGGGAAACACTGTGTAAAACTGTTGGAACTCACAATAAATGAGCTTGAATCACTGGACAAAGGTGAATCCAACTCTGGGAATTCACAGACTGACTGGTGAAATATGTAGTAATGTACTTGAAAAAGTAGGGATACATTAGCATAGAACTTTACAATCTGCAGGACAATGTTTAATTACTGCGAAATCGTGTTCATAGAGCTGGCAAGTGAGTTGGATACTCCTTGCATTTATGATTTAGTCTAAATGAGTTGGCGTTCTTGAAATAAAGTAGGTTAAACATTTAATTCATTTTCATAGATCAGATATCACAGGAGGAAAGTATTCCATACTATTAGAAATCCCAATAATAGTTGGGCTAACGAATCAAGTAGTGGTAATTAACGTTGAAAGAGCTGGTGTGTATAAGAAAATACTGTGTAAAACATTTGGAATTCACAAACAATTAGCTTGAATCACTGGACAACAGTGAATCAAACTCTGAGAATTCACATAGATTGCAAAATATTTATGAATGTGCTTGAAACTCCAATAATACGTAATCATAGAGCCTTAGTCTCTGAATGACACTGTTTAATCACTGGGAAATCGTGGTCACATAGCTGAGTATTGATTGTGGTACTGTTTTCTGTTATCATTCACTGAAAATGACTTTTCGTTTCTGGAAGAAAGTTGGTGAAACACTGAATTCATTTTCTTAGAGCTGATATAACAGTGCGAAAAGATTCAAAATTCTAAGAAATCAAAATGATTGTTTGCTAGGCTTAGGGTTAGATTTAGGGTTAGGTCTAGTGCTACGGCTAGGTTTAAGGTTAGGGTTCAGGTTATGGTTAGGTGTAGAATTAGGGTAAGCCTTAGGGTTAGTGTTCGTGTTAGTGTTAGGGGTAGGGTTCGGATTAGGTTTAGGTTTAGGGTTAAGGCTAGGGTTAGGGCTTGCATTAGGACTAATATTAGTGTTAGGTTGAGTGTTAGGGTTAGGGATAGGTTTAGGATTATGGTTAGGGCTAGGGTTAAGATTGGGGTCAGGGTTAGGGTTAGGGCTGGGGTAGGGCTATGATGAGTTCTAGGGTTTGGGATAGTGTTAGGGTTAGGATTAGGATTAGGTTTAAAGTTAGTAATAGGGTTAGGGTTAGTGTTCAGGTTAGGTTTAGGGTTAGGTTTAGGGCTAGGTTGCGGCTAGGATTAGGTCTTGGTTAGTGTTTGGGCCAGGGTTAGTTTAGGGTTATGGCTACAGTTAAGGCTAGTTTTAGGGCTAGTATTATGGGTAGCGTTTGGGTGAGCATTATGTCTAGGGCTTGCTTTATGTTAGGTTTAGGGTTATGGCAAAGGCTAGGACTAGGGTTAGGGTTAGGGTTAGTGTTAGGTCTAGGTCTGGGTTAGGGTTAGGGCCTGGGCTAGGGTTAGGGTTAAGAGTAGCATTAGTTTTAGGTCTAGATTTAGTGTTAGGGTTAGGACTAGGGTTAGGATTAGGGTTAGATTTAGGTTTAGGTCTAGGGCTATGGCTAGGGTTAAGGTTCAAGTTCCGGATAGGGTTAGGTCTATGATTAGGGGAAACATTAAGCTTAGAGTTGGTGTTAGAGTTAGGGCTAGGGTTTGGATTAGGTTTAGGTTTAGGGTTAAGGCTAGGGTTAGGGCTTGGGTTAGGACTAATATTAGGGTTAGGTTGAGGGTTAGGGTTAGGGAAAGGTTTAGGGTTAGGGTTAGGGCTAGGGTTCGGTGTAGGTTAGGGCTAGCATTAGGGTTAGGGTTAGGGCTAGGGCTAGGGCTAGGTTTAGGGTTAGGGTTAGGATTAGGGTTAAGTTTAAGGTAAGATTAGGGTTTAAGGTAGGAATAGCATTAAGGCTAGGCTTAAGGTTAGTTGTAGGGTTATGGTGAGGCCCAGTTCTAGGGCTAGGTTGGGGCTAGGGTTAGGGCTTGGGCTAGGCTTAGGGCTAGGGTTAGGGTTAAGGGTAAGATTTAGGGTTAGAGTTATGGTTAGGTTTAGGGTTAGGGTTTGGGTTAGGGTTATGGTTAGGTCTAGGATTAGGGTTACGGTTCAGATTAGAGTAAGGGCTAGTGCTCAGGTTAGGATTAGGGTTCAGTTTAGGGTTAGGGTTAGGGTTAAGTTTAGGGTTAATTATAACTTAGGGCTAGGGTTAGGGTTAGGGCTAGTGCTAGGGCTAGGTTAGGACTAGGGTTAGGGTTAGGGTTAAGTCTATGGTTAGGGCTAGGGTTAGGGCTAGTATTGGGGTTAGGGTTTGAGTTAGGGCTAGGTTTAGGGTTAGGGTTAGAGCTAGGGTTAGGGTTATGGTTAAATTTAGGGTTAGGTCTAGGGCTACAGCTAGGGTTAAGGTTAGGGTTCCAGTTAGGGTTCGTTCTAGGATTAGGGTAAGCATTAGGGTTAGTGTTAGTGTTAGAGTTAGGGCTAGGATTAGGGTAAGGGTTAGGGTTAGGGCCAGGGCTAGTGCTACAGTTGGGCTATGGTTAGTGCTAGGGTCAGGGTTAGGTTTAATGTTAGGAATAAGGTTAGGGCTAGTGTTAGGGTTAGGGTTAGGGTGAGAGTTAGGGCTAAGGCTCAGGTTAGGAATAGGGTTCAGTTTAGGGTTAGGGTTATGTGAGGGTTAGGGTTATGTTTAAGATTACAAATAGCTTAGGGCTTGTGTTAGGTTTAGTGTTAGGGCTAGGGCTAGGGCTAGGGTTAGGGTTAGCTTTAGGGTTAGTGCTGGAGCTAGTGTTACGACTAGGGTTAAGGTTAACTTTAGGGTTAGGCATAGTGCTAGGTGTAGGTCAGAGATAAGCTTAGGGCTTGGCCAAGGGTTAGGGCAAGGGTTAGGGTTAGCATTAGGTCTAGGGTTTGGGTTAGTGTTAGGGTTAGGTCTAGGGTTAGGTTTTGGGTTAGGGTTAGAGTTAGGGCTACGCTCGGGTTAGGTTTAGGGCTTGGGACAGGGTTAGGTCTAGGATTAAGGTTAGCGTTAGGGTTAGGGCTGTGGTTAGGGTTAGGTTTAGGGTTAGGGTAGGGTTAGGTTTAGTGTTATGGCTTATAGGTAGGGCTAGTTTTAGGGCAAGTATTATGTTTAGGGTAAGGGTTTCACTAGGGCGAAGGTTAGGGTTAGTGTTAGGGTTAGGGTTAGGGTTAGCGTTAGGATTAGGGTTAGCTATCTGGTTATTGCTTGGGCTATTGTTAGGGCTAAGTTTAGGGTTAGGTTTTGGCCTAGTGCTAGGGCTGGGTTAGGGCTAGGGTTAGGGCTCTGACTAGGGTTAGGTTTATGGTTATGGCTATAGTTAGGGCTAAGTTTAGGTCAAGTATTATGGTTAGGGTTTGGGTTAGCTTTAGGGCTAGGGCTAGGGTTAGGATTAGGGCTTGCTTTAGGTTAGATTTAGTGTTACGGCAAAGGCTAAGATTAGGGTTAGGCTTAGGGTTAGTTTAGGTTTAGGGCTAGGATTACAGTTAGGGTTAGGTTTACCGTTAAGGTTTAGGATTAGGGATAGAGTTCGGGTTAGGTTAGGGTTAGGATTAGGGTTATGGCTAGGGTTAGGGTGAATGTGAGGGTTAGAGTTAGGACTAGGGCTGGGGTTAGGATTAAGGTTTGGTTTAGGGTTATGGTTAGGGTTAAGGTTAGGTTTAAGGTTAGGAATAGGGTTAGGGTTAGGATTAGATTAGGGCTAGGAATAAGGTTCGGTTTAAGGTTAGTGTTCCACTAGTGTTAGGGCTAGGGTTAGCGTTAGGTTTAAGGTTAAGAATAGGGTTAGGGCTAGAGTTAGGTTTAGGGTTTGGCTTAGGGCTAGGATTAGGGTTCGCTTTAGGTTTAGTGCTTGGGTTAGTGTTAGGGCTAAGTTTAGGTTTAGGGTTAAGGTTAGGCCTAGTCCTAGGGCTAAGTTCGGGCTTGGGTTAGGGCTCTGGCTATAGTTAGGGCTAGGTTTAGGGCAAGTATTATGTTTAGTGTTAGGGTTAGCATTAGGGCTTAGGTTAGGGATAGGGTTAGGGTTAGTGTTAGAGTTAGGTCTAGGATTAGCGTTATCTGTAGGGTTATTGCTTGGGCTATTGTTAGGACTAGGGTTATGGTTAGGGTTAGGGTTAAGGTTAAGTGTTAGGGTTAGGGATAGGGTTAGGATTAATGTGAGGGTTATTGTTAGGGCTAGGGCTCAGGTTAGGATTAGGGTTGGGTTTAAGGTTAGGGTTAGGGTTAGGACTAGGGTTAGGGTTAGGTTTAAGGTTACGAATAGGGTTAGGGTTAGGGTTAGAGTTATGGCTAGGATTAGGGTTTGCTTTTGGGTTAGTGCTTGGTCTAGTGTTAGGACTACTGCTAGGGTTAGGGTTAGGGTTACGATTAGGGTTAGCTTTAGTGTTAGTCCTTCGGCTATTGTTAGGGCTAGTGTTAGGGTTAGGGTTAGGCCTAGTGCTAGGGCTACGTTAGGGCTAGGCTTAGGGTTAGGGGTAGGGTCAGGTTTTGGTTATGTCTACAGTTAGGGCTAGTTTAGGGAAGTATTATGGTTAGGGTTAGGGTTAGCATTAGGGCTAGGGCAAGGGTTAGGCTTAGGGCTTGCGTTAGGTTTAGGTTTAGGGTTTCGGCTACAGCTAGGGTTACGGTTAGGGTTATGGTTAGCATTAGGGGTAGGATTACGGTTAGCTTTAGGGTTATTGCTTGTGCTAGTTTTAAGGCTAGGGTTAGGGTTAGGGTTATGGTTAGGCCTAGTGCTAGGGTTAGGCTAGGGCTAGGGTTAGGGTTTGGGCTAGGATTAGTGTTAGGGCTAGGTTTAGGGCAAGTATTATGTTTAGGGTTAGGGTTAGCATTAGGGCTAATGCCAGGGTTAAGCTTAGGGTTAGCCTTAGGTTTAGGTTTAGGGTTACAGCTAAGGCTCAGATTAGGGTTAGGGTTAGTGTTAAGTTAGGTTTATGGCTAGGGTTAGGGCTAGTATTTGGGTTAAGTTTTGGGCTAGGTTTAGGATTAGGGTTAGTGTTAGGGTTAGGGTTAAGTTTAGGTTTGTCGTATATAAACATTTGGAATTCCCAATGTTTTGGGTTGAATCACTGGACAAAATTGAATCTAACACTGGAAATTCACAATGATAGACTAGGGAAATATTTAGGAATGTGCTTCATACACTAGGAATACATTTTCTCAGAGTTTTTTTTATCTGAAGACAACTGTTTTGTCACCGTGAAATCGTGTTTTAAGAGCGGAGACCTGAGTTGGATACCAGTTACTTTTATAATTTAGTCTAAATGAGTTGGCGTTTTTGAAAGAAGGTTGGTTAAACACTTTAACATTCATTTTCTTAGGGCTCAGATACCTTAGTTATTTTCATACAGCTGATATGACAGCTTAGGGTTAGGGCTAGGGCTAGGTTTATGATTACAGGTTATGGTTAGGGTTAAGGTTACGTTTAAGGTTAGGGTTATGGTGTATAAACATTTGGAATTCACAATGAGTGAGCTTGAATCACTGGACAAAAGTGTATCTAACACTGAGAATTCACAATGTTAAGAAGGTAAATATTTAAGAATGTGCTTCATACACTGGGAATTCTTCTTCTATGGGCTTTTATATCTGAAGAACACAATTTTGTCACTGGGAAATCGTGTTCAAAGAGCTCAGAAGTGAGTGTGATACTCCTTTCACTTATTATTATGTGAAAATGAGTTGGCATTTTTGTAAGATAGTTGGTGAAACACTTAAAAATTCATATTCATAAAGCTGATATAACAGTATGAAAGTTTTAAAAACTCTAAGAAATCAAAATGATAGGTTAGTGTTGCAAGTAGTAATAATGTACCGTTAAAGAGCTGGTATGATACCTGTATTAAAATGATAAAACAGACCACAGAAATGTGTAGGTGTGTTTCTAAAACTCTTGGAATATGTTGTAGAAACTTAACATCTCTACTGCATGATGAAATACTGAGAATTTGTATTAAAAATACTGTGAAAGGTAGGATAGTCCTTAAAATAGTAATAATTCATATTTAAAGAGCTGTTATATATGTAAAAGATGCTGTTTAAACACTTGGCATTCAAAATGAATGAGCTTGAACCACTGGAAAAGAGTGAATCAAACTCTGAAAATTCACAATGATACCTTAGGGTAGTATCTACGAATGTGCTAGAAACACTATGAATACATGAACAAAGAGCCTCAGTATCTGTAGGACAGTGTTTAATGACAGAGAATGTCTAGGAATGTTTCTGAAATACTTGGAATACATTTGTAGAACCTTAATATCTTTAGTGTATGTTGAAATACTGAGAATTTGTATTCAAAGAGCAGTGAACAGTAGGATAGTCTTTAAGACAGTGGTAATTCATGTTTAAACAGCTGGTATATATGTAAAAATGCTGTTTATTTCTTGGAATTTGGAATGAATGAGCTTGAAACACTGGGGAAAAGTGAATCAAAATCCGAAAATTAAGATAGCATAAAGGTTATATCTAAGAATGTGCTTGAAACACTGGAAATACATTAACAAAAAGCCTTAATATATGTAGGACAGTGTTTAATGAAAGGGAAGTCGTGTTCAAATATCAGAGAACTGAATTGGATACTGTTTACATTTATAATTCAGTGTCAATGAGTAGGCATTTTTGAAAGAAGTTTGGTTAAGTATTTAAACCGGAAGTGCTGACTTCAACAAGTGGGAGTGGCCACTGGGGCAGGCTGAAGTCCTCATGTGGATAAGGTCTTGGGGCTCAGGGAACAAACAGAAGTGCTGATGTCATTGAAGGGAGGGCAAGGAGGACAGCCTGAACAACTCTGGTGGACAAGGGTTTGGGACCCTGGAACCAGCCTGAAGTGCTGACAGCATCAAAGGGGAGGGGCCCGTGGAGAGGGTGAAGTGCTCAGGTGGCTAGGGGGTTGGGGCCTGGTGTCCAGGGGAAAGTCCTGATGTCATCAAGGGGGAGGGGCCTCGTGGACAGCTCAAAGTGTTCAGGTGGTTAAGATTTTGGGACCCAGCACTGGCTGAGACTGCTGAAGTCATCAAGCGGTGGGGCCACGTGGAAAGCCAGAAGTGGTAATGAGGCCGAGTGGCTGGGCTTGTCCCAGTGAACAGCCGGAAAATCTCAGTAGACCAGGGCTTGTTACCAGTTCAACAGCTGGAAGTGGTTAAGTGTTAAGGCTGGTAGAGCCAGGTGAATGCATTGGAGAATCCCAAGAGATCAGAAACTCCCCAACTTTCTGAGGTCCATACTCTGGAAGGCAGGGAGAAGGTACCTATCCTCAGGGAAGGGCGTTCCCCATGAATTAGGCAAAAATCTGGCCCTCAGGAACTATAAGTGACCCTTCAGTGTCAGGACTTTGCTCTCAGTATGGAAAGCGTTTTCAGGGCATCAACACTGCTTTTTCCCAGATTTCAAAATCCAGAGGCAGTGCTGTCTGCGTCGCAGGTCAGTCCAGAATGAGATGCTCCTCTGATGGGGTGCATGGGGCATCCCGATGCTCATGTACTCCCATGATTGTCTTAAAGGAGTGCTGGCAGCCCCCTGCTTGCCACCCTCTCCAGTGGGGATTAGGCAGTCTGTGAGTATAAGGTGACCTGGGGCTCTGGGTGTTAGGCCCTTAAGCCAACTTCCAGGGATTGGAAAGTCACCCCTTTTCTTAGCTGGCCAGTGTGTCTCATTGGTCAGGCGAGCCAGGGCCTTGGGAAAAGCCAGGCCCTGGTTCGCCTGAGGATTGGGGCCCGATGACCAGATTAAAGTGTTCATATCATCAATGCGGAGGGGCCACTTGAAGATCCTGTAGTGCTGAAGTGAGCAAGGATATGAGCTGTCCCAGGTAAACAGCCAAAAGTGCTTTGGTGGACAAGGGCTTGGGAACCAGGGACTGGCCGGAAGTGCTGACGTCATCAAGGGGGAGGGGCCACGTGGACAGCTGGAAGTGCTAAGGTGGTTAAGGTTAGGGGTCTGGGGAGCTCCTGGAGGTGCTGATGTCATGAAGGGGGAGGAGCCACTTGGAGACCAGGAAGTGTTCAGGTGGTTAAGGTTTTGGGTAATGTTACCACCTGATACTGCTGACGTCATCAAGTGGCGCAGCCAGGTGGACAGCCAGAAATGGTAATGAGGCCCAGTGGTTGGGCTTGTCCCAGTGAACAGCCAGAAATCCTCAAGTAGACCAGGGCATGTTGCCAGGTCAACAGGTGGAAGAGGTCAAGTGTTAAGGCTGGTAGAGCAGGGTGAATGCATTGTAAAATCAATTCCCCATGAATTAAGTGAAGAGCTGGCCCTCAGGCCTTGCAGAAGTCTAAGTTCCCCTGGTGTGTGAGGACTTTGCTCCCAGTATGGAAAGGGATTTCAGGGCCTCAACACTGCTTTTCTCCAGATTTCAAAGCCTATAAGCAGGGCTATCAGAGTCCTAGGTTAATACTGGAGGAGATGCCCCCATGTATGGGAGCATGGGGGATCCCTGGGATCATGAACCCCCGTGGTTGTCTTAAATGAGTGCTGGAGTTTCCTTGCTTGCCTCCCTTCAACTTGGAAATTGGCAGTCTGTGAGCAGAAGTTGACCTGGGGCTATGGGTGTTAGGACTTTAAGCCAACTTCCAGAGATTGGGAAGTCACCCCCGTTCGTAGGAACTCAGTAGCCAGGCAGTGTTGGTAGGAGCAAACAAGGGCCTGGGGCCCAGTGGGAAATAGTCACATGAAAATGGTTGTGGCCTATTAACCAGTGTAAAGTGTTCATATCATCAATGGAGAGGGGCCAGGTGGAGAGTCAGAATTGCTGAGGTGATGAAGGATATGTTCTGGTCCAGGTGAAATGCCAGAAATGGTCTGCTGGATGGAGAAGGACGTGGGGACCGGGGACCGACCTGAAGTGCTGATGTCATCCTGGAGGAGGATCCACATGGACAGGCCAAAATGCCAAGCTGGGTGAGGCTTGGGGTCCCGTGATCCAGTAGGGAGTGCTGACCTCATCAAAGGGAGGGGCCACGTAGTGAGGCTGAAGTGCTCAGGTGGTTATGGGTTTCGTGTCTCGGAAGCTCCTGGAATTTCTGATGTCATCATGGGGAAGGGACCACGTGGAGAGCAGGAAGTATTCAGGTGGTTAAGATTTTGGGTCCCGGAACCACCTGCGACTGCTGACGTCATCAAGTGGTGCAGCCAGGTGGACAGCCAGAAATTGTAATGAGGCCGAGTGTTTGGTCTTGTCCCAGTGAACAGATGGAAATTCTCAAGTAGACCAGGGCTTGTTGCCAGGTCAACAACTGGAAGTGGTCAAGTGTTAAGGCTGGTAGAGCAGTGTGAATCATTGGAGAATCCCAAGAGGTCAGAAATTCCCCAAGTTTCTGAGGATCATTATCTGGAAGGTAGGGAGAAGGTACCTATCCTATGAACAGGCTGTTCCCCATGAATTAACCAAAAAGCTGGCCCTCAGGGCACACAGAAGTCTAAGTGACCTTTGATGTCAGGACATTCCTCCCTTTATGGAATGGGTTTTCAGGGCCTCAACACTGCTTTTCTCTGGATTTCAAAGTCTATAGGCAGGGCTCTCAGAGTCTTAGGTCACTCAAGTTAGAGATGCCCCCATGTTTGGGAGCATAGGGGATCCCTGCGCTCTCGGACTCCCAGGGTTGTCTTAAAAGAATGCTGGGGGTTCCCTGCTCGCCTCCCTTCAACCTGGGGATTGGCAGTCTGTGAGCAGAAGTTGACATGCGGCTGTGTGTGTTAGGCCTTTAAGCCAACTTCCAGAGTTTGGGATGTGATCCCGCTTCATAGAAGCTAAGTAGCTAGCCAGGGTTGTTCTTTGGTGAGGCCAACAAGGGACTGGGGAAAAGGGGAAAGAGTCATATGAACAAGGATTGGGGCCAGGTAACTAGTTTAAAGTGCTCATATCATCAATGGGGAGGAGCCAGGTTGAGAGGCAGAAGTGCTATGGTGACCAAGGTATGGTCTGGCCCAGGTGAAATGCAGGAGGTACTCTGCTGGATAAGGGCTTAGACCAGGGATGGGCCAGAAGTACTGACATCACCAACAGGGAGGGGACACGTAAAATCCCGAAGTTCTAAGGTGGGTAAGTGTTTTGGACCTGGGATGCAACAGGGAGTACTGACGTCATCAAGGTGGATGGGCCAAGTAGAGAGACTGAAGTGCTAAGGTTCTTATGGGTATCGGGCCTTCGGAGCGACCTAAAGTGCTGATGTCATGAAAGGAGAGGAACCACGAAGCCAGGCTGAGGTTCTGAGGTGGTTCTTGTTTTGAGACCAGGCAAAGGCTGAGACTGCTGACATCATCTAAGGGAGGGGCCATGTGGACAGCCAGAAGTGGTAACAAGGCCCAGTGGTTGGGCTTTTCCAAGTGAACAGCCGGAAACCCTCAGTAGTCCAGGGCTTGTTGCCATGTCAACAGCTTAAAGTGGTTAAGTGTTAAGGCTGGTAGAGCCTGGTGAATGCATTGGAGATCCAAGAGGTCACAAACTCCCCAAATTTCAGAGGTCCATACTCTGGAAGGCAGTGAGAAGGTACCTATGCTCAGAAAGGGCGTTCCCAATGAATTAAGCAAAGACATGGCCCACAGGGTGCAGGGAACACTAAGTGATCCTGGAGTGTCAGGACTTTTCTCCCAGTGTGGAAAGGGTTTTCAGGGTTTCAACACTGCTTTTCCTGGGATTTCAAAGCCCATAGACAGGGCTGTTCAGTGCCTTAGGTCACTGGAGAGAGAGAGTCCCTCATGTTTGGGAGTATGGGGGATCACTAGGCTCATAGACTCCCAGGGTTGTCTGAGAGGAATGCTGGGGTTTCCTTTCTGGCTTCCCTTCCCCCTGGAAATTGGCAATCTGTGAGCAGAAGTTGACCTGGGGCTTTGGATGTTAGGACTTTAAGCCAATTTCCAGAGATTGGGAAGTCACCCCCGTTCTTAGGAACTCAGTAGCCAGGCAGCGTTGGTAGGCGCAAACAAGGGCCTGGGGACCAGTGAGAAATAGTCACATGAAAATGGTTGGGCCCATTAACCAGTTTAAAGTGTACATATCATCAATGGGGAGGGGCCAGGTGGAGAGTCAGTATTGCTGAGGTGATGAAGGATATGGTCTGGCCCAGGTGAAATGCCGGAAATTGTCTGCTGGATGGATAAGGCGTGGGGACCTGGAAACGGTCTGAAGTGCTGATGTCATCCTGGAGGAGGGTATGATGCCTGTATTTAAATGTGCAATGTTTCAGAACTCAAAAAACCGGTCCAGGTAAATGTGTAGGATATTTTCTGAAACACTTGGAATAAGTGGTGGAACTGTAACCTCTCTACCGCATGTTGAAATACTGAGAATTTGCATTGAAAGCGCTGTGAAAGCTAGGATAGTCTTTAAAATAGTACTAATTCACTTTTAAAGAGCTGGTATATATGTATCTATTTTTAGCACATTTCTTTCCTTTAAAAAATGTTGCCTCTGCAGACTAGAAATAATCATATAATAACCAAAAAAAAAATGTTTGAGTGCCAATTTCAATGTCCAACAGTTCTGAGTCCCCTTTTCAATGTCTAACAGTTCCTCACGTGTACATGTCAGCAATGATATCTGGATCATGGGCACATGGTGACAATGCAGGTCCGACCCTCTCTGGGTTGGTCCTAGGTAACATGCAGCAGTGCACAGCTGCTGCCTGCTCGCGTGGCAAAGAGTTTTCAGCATCTTCCATCTCTGCACTGTTTTTCCTCTTGTCTTTGTGGTTGGAGCAGACCTGTCAATTCCTCTCTGTTGCAGGAATCCACATGGTCTTGGAGTTGATTTCTGAAAATATACAAACATATTCTCGACCAGAAGTTAATAAAGGAATCTTTTCTATATAATTGATTTTGGATCCTTTTTATTTTTGCCCAAACGATTTTCCTTTGTCTTATTTAGACACCATGTGTGTTTTTCATGGGTGTCTTGCTGTTAGCATTACAAATGAAAATTAATTTTGTGAAGTAAAAATTTTCTAGATGTAATTTACTTATAGGATATTTTTCCGTACACGATATTACCCTACTATCCCTCTCCTTTTTTTTTTTTATTAATGGAGGCTTCTGTAAATTTTATAATGCAGTCTTGATAACTTTAAATTTTATTTATTTTTTTTTTTGCCCAAAAATATGACTGCTTTAGGTTCATTGCATGTTCAGGAATTTTACCATGAGATAAACTATCAATAGAAATTTTAGTTATTACTTTAAGAACAGCTTTTTGTCTGGTACAATTAAATTTACTTGAATATTCACTTATTTCAATTAGCCTATTTAAATTAATCTGAAAACTCGATTACTATTTTACTGTCAAATTTAATACTCTACCAACACTCTTATTTTACTCTGTAAATATTAGTAGGAAGGATTATTTGCATTCTTGAGTAGGCCCTGAGCATTCCTGATGCTATGCTGAATTTAGATATAGGGCAGCTGCTGTCAGCCAAGTCTCTTGTCTGTTACCTGGGCCCTGATATGAGCTGGGCCAAGTCTCTGTCACCTGTTTCCCATTCTGAGCTGGGCATGGGAAGCAAAGCAGCCATGGGGGCAGGAGACCTCCCTTAGAAGGGGTGAGGGTTTAGGCCCCTTAAGGATTGGGGAATGTGGGTCTCTCCCCCTCCTCTGTTGACCCCCAAGTTCTCTCATGATGGCCCCTCTGCAACTGTGCCGATCTTAGGTTGTTCCTATCCTGAGGAATCTTACCCGTCTCTGGCTAAGCAAAATCCTCTGGGGCCAAGCAGGGTGATGTGAGTTCTGTCTCCTCGGTAGCCTATGCCCCCATGGCCTCATGCCCAGCACCTGCCTTGGGATCCTCTGGCCAGCTAGTGGGGTCCCGGTGCTGATCACATATCTCGGGGAACTTGGGTTTCTTCTCCAGTGAGGGCCCAGCTCACACGATTGGGTGTGAGACAAGATCCATGGTACCAGCCACCACAAGGCTTCAAGCTCAGCATGAACTGAAAGCTGAGGCAACAGCTGAGGGCAATTGGATTGTGAGAAGAGGGTCCCTCTTGGTACAAAAGGCAAGAGGGGCCAAAATAGGATGCTCAAGTGCCTTAATTCCTTCTGAAAGGGATTAAATCCTTTCATGTCCTTTTTTTTTTATTTGCTGCCAACCATTCAAAGAATTAGTCTGTAAGTTTGTTTGGGATATTTGTACAACATGCTGTTGTAAAATATCTAAAATTATAATGACACTGTAGAATAATATCATGTAAGGATATTCTTTGCTCTAAGCCCTGGCAATTCCATTTGAAATTGGCTGTAAATTTCTTCTTGTAACTTTATATAAACTTTGTCAGGGAGGCAAAACACAAATTACTAACTTTAGTTCAAGAGGCCAAATATATTGACTTTCAATTACAATCCTTATGACTTTTGAAGGAAACTTCTCTTTGTTCCCTTCCAAAATAATTTTCAGGCTACAGAGGGTTTCATTTAAAAATCTTTGTCACATGAAACAATTTCTCTTAAGGTTATGGTGACCACTAGTATGGATTAGATTTAGTATTTTATTTTTATGTTATAATTTTTTAAATTTTTAATGTTTTACGTATGTGTACTTTTCCCCCATAACCCCTGATTTCCCACTTATGCCCTGCCCACTTGTTGTCCGTGTCCATTGTTTAGGTTCATATGCATGCACACAAGTCCCTCCATTGATCTCTCCACCTTACCCCCACCCTCCCCTACCTTACCTGAGGTATGACATTCTGATCAACGTTTCTCAGCCTCTGGGTATGTTCTTGTTCATCAGTCTATGCCATTCATTATATTTCACAAATGAGTGAGATCATATGATATTTATCTTTCTCTGCCTGGCTTATTTCACTTAACATAATATTTTCCATCTCCATCCATATTGTTGCCAATGGTAGGAACTCCTTATTTTTGACCGCAGCATAGTATTCCATTGTGTAGATATACCACAGTTTTTTAATCCACTCATCTGCTGATGGGCATTTAGGCTGTTTCCAAATCTTAGCTATGGTGAATTGTGCTGCTCTGAACATAGGGTTGCATATATCCTTTCTTATTTGCATTTCTAGTTTCTTGGGGTATATTCCCAGAAGTGGGATCACTGGGGCAAATGGGAGTTCCAGTTTTAGTATTTTGAGGAAGCTCCATACTGTTCTCCACAGTGGCTGCACCATTCTCCATTCCCAGCAGCAGTGCAAAAGAGTTCCTTTTTCTTCGCATCCTCGCTAACACTTGTCGTTTGTTGATTTGTTGATAATAGCCATTCTGACAGGTGTGAGATGGTACCTCATTGTTGTTTTGATTTGCATCTCTCTGATGATTAATGACTGTGATCAGGTTTTCATATGTCTCTTGGCCTTCCTTCTGTCTTCTTTGGAAAAGATTCTATTTAGATCAGTTGCCCATTTTTTGATTGGGTTGCTTATCTTCTTTTTGTTAAGTTGTATGAATTTTCTGTAAATGTTGGAGATTAAACCCTTATCATTGATATCATTGGCAAATATGTTCTCCCATGCAGTGGGTTTTCTTGTTGTTTTATTGATAGTTTTCTTTGCTGTGCAAAAGCTTTTTATTTTGATGTAGTCTCATTTGTTTATTTTCTCTTTAGCTTCCATTGCCCTAGGAGTAGTATCAGTGAAGAAGTTCTTTTGGCATATGTCCGAGATTTTTCTGTCTGTGGATTCCTCTAGTATTTTCATGGTTTTCTGTCTTATGTTTAAGTTCTTTATCCATTTTGAGTTTATTTTTGTGTATGGTGTAAGTTGGTGATCTAGGTTCATTTTTTTGCATGTATCTGACCAATTTTCCCAACACAATTTATTGAAGAGACTGTCTTGACTCCATTGTATGTTCGTGCCTCCTTTGTCAAATATGAATTGAGCATATTGATTTGGTTAAAATTCTGGGTTCCCTAGTCTATTCCATTGATCTATATGTCTGTTCTTCAGCCAGTACCAGGCTCTTTTAAGAACAGTGGCTTTGTGATACAGCTTGATATCTGGTATTGAGATCCCACCTACTTTGTTCTTCTTTCTCAGGATTGCTGTAGCTATTCAGGTTCTTTTTTTTATTCCAGATAAATTTTTGGAATGTTCGTTCCAGAACTGTGAAATATGTCATTGGTATTTTAATGGGAATTGCATTGAATTTATAGATTGCTTTGGGTAGTATGGACATTTTAATGATGTTGATTCTACCAATCCATGAACATGGTATGTTCTTCCACCTGTTTATGTCTTTCTCTGTCTCTTTTTTCAGTGTCGTGTAGTTTTCCAAGTATAGGTCTTTTACCTCTTTAGTTAAGTTTATTCCTACGTATCTTAATTTTTTCGTGCGATTGTAAATGGGATTGCTTTTTTAGTCTGTCTTTCTGTAAGTTCACTATCGGTGTATAGAAATGCCATAGAATTCTTGGTGTTAATTTTGTATCCTGCTACATTACCGAATTCATTTGTTAAGTCTACTAATTTGTTTATTGAGTCTTTAGGGTTTTCTATGTACAGTATCATGTCATCTCTGTATAAGGACAGTTTTATTTCTTCTTTTCCAGTTTGGATGCCTTTTATTCTTCTTGTCTGATCACAATGGCTAGTACTTCCAGCACTATATTGAACAGGAGTGTTGAGAGTGGGCATCCCTGTCTCATTCCTGTTCTTAGGGGAAATCATTTTAGTTTTTGCCCATTGAGTATGATGTTGGCTGTGGGATTGTCATATGTTGCTTTTATTATGTTCAGGTATGATGCTTCTATTCCCACCTTCTTGAGAGTTTTTATCAAGAAACGGTATTTGATTTTGTAAAAAGCTTTTTCTGCATCAATTGATAAGACTATGTGGTTTTTATCACTCAATTTTTTTATGTGATATATCACGTTTATTGATTTGTGGATATTGTACCATGCTTGCATTCCTGGGATAAATCCTACTTGGTCATGTTGTACGATCTTTCTGATGCACTGGTAGATCCGATTTGCTAGAATTTTGTTGAGGATTTTGGCATCTACGTTAATGAGGGATATTGGCCTGTAATTCGCTTTCATTGTGTTGTCTTCTTCTGGTTTTGGTATTAGGATGATATGGGATTCATAGAAGGAGCTTGGAAGTGTTCCTTCTTCTAGAATTTTCTAGAATAGTCTAAGGAAGATAGGTTTTAGTTCTTCCTTGAATGTTTGGTAAAACTCCCCCGTGAAGCCATCTGGCCCTGGGCTTTTGTTTGCTGGAAGTGTGTTGATGACTGCTTCAATTTCTTCCATAATTATCAGCCTAGTGAGATTTTTAGAATCTTCCTGATTGAGATTTGGAAGGTTGTATTTTTCTCAGAATGGGTCCATTTCCTCCAGGTTGTGTAGTTTGTTAGAATAGAGTTGTTCATAATATTTTTTTAACAATCTTTTGTATTTCTGTGGGGTCTGTTTTTATTTCACCTCTTTCATTTCTGATTTTGTTTATTTGGGTCCTCTCTCTTTGCTACCTGGCTAGCCTGGCTAGAGGTTCATCAATCTTGTTTATCCTTTCGAAGAACCAGCTCTTGGTTTTGTTGATCCTTTGTATTGTTATTTTTTTGGTCTCTATGTCATTCATTTCTGCTCTGATCTTTATTATGTCCTTCCTTCTGCTCACTGTGGGCTTTTCTTGTTGCTCTCTTTCCAATTCTTTGAGTTGTTGAGTTAGAAAATTTATTACCATTTTTTCTTGTTTTTTGAGGTAGGCCTGTAGAGCTATAAACTTCCCTCTCAGGACTGCTTTCATTGTGTCCCATAGCATTGGTATTGTTGTTTTTTTATTGTCATTATTCTCCAGGATATTTTTAATTTCTTCTTTGCTGTCGTTGATCACCCAATCATTGTTTAATAGCATACTATTCAGTTTCCAAATGTTTGAATTTTTTGGAATGTTTTTATTATAGTTTATTTCTAATATTTTGCCATTGTGGTCTGATAAAATGCTTGATATGATTTCAATCTTTTTGAATTTAGGGAGGCTTTACTTGTGACCCAATATGTGGTCTATTTTTGAAAATGTCCCATGTGTACTTGAGTAGAACGTATATTCCGTGGCTTTGGGATGAAGTGCTCTGAAGATGTCAATTAGGTCCATTTGATCTATTGCGTCATTTAGCATTGCTCTTTCTTTGCTGATTTTTTGTCTAGAGGATTTAGCCACTGATGATATCAGTGGTGTATTAAAGTCTCCTACTATGACTGTATTGTTGTCGATCTTCCCATGATATCTTCCAGGAGTATTTTTATGTATTTGGGTGCTCCTGCATTGGGTGCATGTATGTTTACCAGAGTTATATCTTCTTGTTGATTCGCTCCCTTTAGTATTATGTAGTGGCCTTCCTTATCTCTTGTTATGGCCTTTACTTTGAGGTCTATTTTATCAGATATAAGTATCGCTACCCCAGCTTTTTTCTCATTTCCATTTGCCTGAAAAATATTTTTCCATCCCTTCACTCTCGGTCTGTGTGAATCCTTTGCTCTGAGGATCTCTTGTAGACAGCAAATATATGGGTCATGTTTTCTTATCCATTCAGCTACCCTATGTCTTTTGATTGGTGCATTTAATCCATTTACGCTTAATGTTATTATTGACAAGTACATGTTTGTTTTCATATTTTTCCTTAGTGTTTGTGTTTCTTTTTGCCTTTCTCTTTCTTCTTTTTACAGCAGTCCCTTTAGCATTTCTTTCATTGCTGGCTTGGTAGTGATGAACTCTCTTATCCCTTTTTTGTATGTTAAGCTTCTGATTCCACCTTCAATTTTGAATGATGGTCTTGCTGGGTATAGTATTCTTGGATACCATCCCTAGCTTGGCATCACTCTGTATATTTCAGTCTGTTCCTTTCTGGCCTGGTGTGTTTCTGTTGAGAAATCAGTTGATATTCTAATAGGAGATCCCTTGTAGCTAACTTTCTGTCTCTCTCTAGCAGCCTTTAAGATTCTTTGTTGTTGGTGTTCGCCAACTTAATTATGATGTGTCCTGGTGCCGGTCTTTTGGGGTTCAACTTGTTTGGGACTCTATGTACTTCTTGGACTTGCATAGTTATTTTCTTGCTAATTTCAGGGAAGTTTTCTGTCATTATTTCTTCAAACAGGTTTTCTATTCCTTAATTCTCTTCCTCTCCTTCTGGTATCCCTATTATTTGAATATTGTTTCGTTTTGTGTTGTCCCAAGACTCCCTTAGGCTCTCCTCTTGCTTTTTAAGTCTCCTTTCCAGTTGCTGCTGTGTTTGTGTGTTTTTTCCTACCTTGTCTTCTAATTCGCTAATGCGGTCCTCAGCCTCTTCTAGTCTACTGTTTAAGCCTTCCAATGTGTTCTTTATCGCAGCTATGTCGTGCTTCATCTCCTCTTGGTTTCTTTCCATGTTGGTGACATTTTCATTCAGCTCCTTATAGTTCTCATTGAGTTGTGTGTATTTGTCATCCATCCATTTAAACATTCTGATAACCATTACTCTGAATTCTTTCTCTGTTAAGCTGCTAGCCTCAATTTCATTTAACTCCCTTTCTGGTGATTCCTCTTTTTCTTTCCTTTGGGTATTGCTGTTTTGTCTTCCCATATTTTCCTGTAATGTTTTAATTGTAGATCCAATTGCTTTGCTACCTTTGCACACTGTAGCACTCTGAAGGGCCCTGGCAGTGTAGCCACGTAATTGAGGTGCCTAGCTTCTAAAGATTTCTCTTTAGAGTAGATCCTATGGCTTTAGGGAGTATTCAGATTCCATGGTGTTAATCAGGGTGGAATCTGGGTGTGGCTATATTGGTTGCCTGGAGACTGGAGGGAGATGCTATCTCTAAGGAGAAAATGGCTTCTGGGGCTTAGATGTGACTCATCACCAGACTTGGTACCACCTCTCCTGGACCTTCAGCTGCCTACTCTCCCCAGAGTCCACAACTCCACCCCTTTTCTAGCACTTCAGCCACAGGTAAGTGTCTGTCTCTGAAAGGTCCCACGAACTAGATTCAGTGGGGAAAGTCTCAGGCCCCTGCGCGAGGAATGACCGCATCTCTGCAAGGTCCTTCTCTTGCCGGCACTGCACGGTCCAGCAGCTCTTTAGGGCTGCCTTTGAGCTCAGATCCCAAATCCAGACTCCAAGGTCTAAAATCCACTAATTCCCACATTCCCGTTGACCTTTTTTTTTTTTGTCAGACGCTTTGTCTGTCCTCAGGGACGCAGCTTGGTGCTGTGTAGTTTCTACCTGACCTTCCGGGCACAGAGGTCTGGGAGATTCTATTGCCTAGATCTTTGATTTTACCCTTATTTCTGGGATCCTTGCCCTTCCCAGCTGCAAACTGTCTAACCATCTGCACCTCCTTCGCCATTCGGGCAGGATTCCACTCGTTTTAGCTGCTCCCTGTATTTGCTCGGGACAAGGCTCAGTACACGTCCTTCTATTCCGCCGCCATTTTGTCCTTCAGTGCTCTACTTTTATTTTTTAGTTTTTGCATATATCTGTCCAGTTTTCCCAATCCATATATTGAAGACACAGTCTTTACTACATTGTATGCTCTTGCCTCCTTTGTCAAATATTAATTGAGTGTAATGGCTTGGGTAGATTTTCTGGGGTCTTTGTTCTGTTCCATTGATCCATATGCCTATTCTTGTGCCAGTACCAGGCTGTTTTGAGTACAGGGACTTTGTAGTATAACTTGATATCTGAAATTTTGATTCCTCCAATTTTGTTCTTCTTTCTCAAGATTTTCCATGGCCATTAGGGGTATTTTTTGGTTCCATATAATTTTTGGACTGTTTGTGCTAGACTTTTGAAATATGCTGTTGGTATTTGAATAGCAATTGCATGGAATCTATAGATTGCCTTGGGTAGTATGGACATTTTAATGATGTTGATTCTACCAATCCATGAACATGGTATATTCTTCTACTTGTTTAGATCTTCCTCTGTTTTTGCAACATCCTGTAGTTTTCCAAGGATAGGTCTTTTACCTCCTTGTTTAAGTTTATTGTTAAGTACCTTAATTTTTTTGTTGCAATGGTAAATGGGATTGTTTGGTTTATCTTTTGGGGAGTTTAGACTCATTGATGCTGCTTTGACTTGCAGTCTTTCAGTGTGATCAGAACTACCATGAGTTTGGTGGTTGCATTCCCTGCATCACCTGGGTATCCATATATGCCATCACATTTAGATTTTTCCATTGAGAGGTTTCAGTTTCCAATGTCTACCCTTCATAGAAGCGTCAACACACAGCTCTTCAAACATGCCATTTCCTCTCTTAAATATATTTTGCAATGTGTTGGTGAAAGTTATGCCATGTGTACATGCACAGAGTTTGGAAGAGGACTTTTATGACCAATCCACTCTAACATTCTCCCCTCCATAAAATTTTGAACTGCTTGTTCCTTATTAAAACAAGAGACAGTGGGCATTTCCATGTCACATTTATTGGGCCATGATTCACTGCATTTGTCAGCCAATCATCCCTATAAGCTTTTAGAGCTTTTTCTAATCACCCACTCAGAAGATTTAAATGCAGAGTCTCTGTCTGGTGAGCTAAAATTAATATATTCCCTCTCATCCAAATTTATGTACCTTGTAACCTTTCCCCCAACATTATTTCCACACATACTCTATACTTTTCTGCTTGTTTAAATTATTGTACTAGTGTAGTTCTTCCAAAGAGTAGCACATTTCCTCAGGGGTCACATTTCATCCTTCACCTTTAATGTCCTGCTAAGAGTTGCATCTATTCACATTGGCAACTGCTCAGGAGACGTCATTGCCATTATTGCCCTTGTGTGCTTCCTCTTTATTGCACACTTTTCCTGTCCATGACAAATAATGAATTATTCTAGTTTCCTTCTTTATCAGTTACAACTGTACTAGGAACCTTTCCAATTTTCCTCATATTTTATTGAGCGATAGAAAAAGAATAATCTGTTCATGTCCTGAATCTCTTCAATCTGATTCTGGATATAAATTAAGTGATGAGGAAGAGCACATCCATGTCTGCTGCAGGGGACCACTTGGAAATTTTTCAGAATCTATGTTATCACCACAGACATGGGAACTAGAATACAGGAAACCCATTGGATTGCCCAGTGCTCTTCACTCTCCAGCTACTGAAGCTGTAGCCCAGTACTTGGAAATTACCTTGCTTGGCAGAAGTCTGGATTCAGAGCTGGGTCTGATAACATTATGATTTTTTTTTATTTTTCTAAACACTAGTCCTCACTAACTCTCTGATAGCTAAGACCATGCCAGCCATGTTCTATTACCAAGTCTCAGGTGATTATCCTCATTCTGGTTGAACAAATTGTAGATAAGCAAAAATATGTTGATCCAAAAACAGAAAAATATCTTCTTTTCATGAACAAGAGTGGGAGGTAATGTGTTAATAATATTAAATAGATGTCATATTATGACTCTATAGTACAACATAGCATAATCTATTATGTTCTCACCTCCCAAAGTCTGGCCTCCTCTGTCCTCTTCTATTTGACCCTTTTACCTCCTTTCCTCCTTCATGTTTTTCCCCTCTTGTACCCACCATGATTTCATCTCTATGTGGGAGGTTTTGCTTGTTTGTTTGTGGTTTTACATTCCATATATGAGGAATATATGGAATGTGCCACTTTATCTTATTTTTGAAAATAGATATATTTTTTATTTATTTCGGAGACGAAGGGAGAGGGAGAGACAGAGACAGAAACATCAAGATGAGAGAGAATCATTGATTTGCTTCCTCCTGCATGCATCCTACCCATCCTACTGGGGATTGAGCCTACAACCTTGGCATATTCCTTGGTCAGAAACAAACCCTGAGCCAAACCTTCTAGGACCACTTTCTATTCTTGATTAATGAAATCCTTAACTGTGAGAATTCACTGTGATAAACAGTATATGCAACACAAATATCTGTATTTCATGCCCATTGTTTGAAAAGAGTCTAAGAAACTTCTGCCCAAATGTCATTGGGAATGATCTTCCAATAATGTGTCTTTCATGTCTCTGACTATAATTGCAAGATCATGTCTGGAGCCATGAATCAGAATCTGATTGCAAATCTGGTCATTTGTCATCTAAACAAAGAGAACTGAGGCCCCATGCTCTGCCCATTGCTATGGTTTCATTACCACTGTCGTTCACAAGTATCCAGAATAGCCTGTTGTATCACAGCAGTGCAGTTTCTGGTTGGATATTGACATCATGCAAAGCCACTCTACAACTTTCCTTCCTCTGTTAGCAGGTCCTAGGGAGCTTTCAATGAGCCCACAAATCTAGGCTGAAAGAAGGAATTGTTGTTGGGCAGTAGAGCCCAAGGGCAATTGGGCCACCTCTTATATAACAGCTCTGATCCTGCAAGGTCCCGTCATGTATGTACTATTTTAAATTCATGTAGTCTTTCTGTGTGTGGCCCCTTTGGGACTCAATGAGTGACATCAGACAGCCAGGTAGCATGGTAACTTAGCGGCCCACAGTTAAGCACTTCCTTTTTGAACCCCAGATAACTCTCTCAGAAAAGTCACAGGCTATCATCAGCCTGAGTACAGCACCTTACCCTCACTATCTGCCTCTTAATGCTAGTGCTGATTATGCCTAAGGAGGGTATGGAAGCCACCAGGGATACCCAAGTGGACCTCAGCCAGAAATCTTGCCCCTTCAGTCCTCTAGGGACTCTGGATCTCTATGGGGCTTGGACTATAAAACTTACTGACTCTTTAGAAGTTTCTAAGAAAGGGCCAGGGCCAAAGTTGCCAGGGCCCTGGGCCTTGTTAGGAATCTTTGATAGAGAGACCAAGGGAGTAGTGTGCCAAGGGCCTCCTAAGACTCGCTGAGAGAGAGGCCTAGTGCCCAGTCTGCCATTGCTTGAGACTTTGCCTGTATTCTCCCTGAGCGAGGCTCGGCCCTTTGGTGATAGGCTCAGCTTTGTGGAGCTAGGCTGGGCTCTCCAAGTGTGGAGATTTGTCTCAGAGGCTGTGATTCTAGCCTAGACTTTGAGGCTAGCATTGCCTTTAATGATGTCATGCTGCACATTGAAAGTCACAGAACCTTAATATCTGTGGGACAGTATTCAAAGAGCTGTTAACTGATTAAGATTGTGTTTACAATATTTATAATTCAGACACAACACTTAGAATACATGTTTGTAGAACCTTAATATCTGTGAGGCAGTGTTGAAACTCAAAGATCAATTTATATGTCAGTCTCAATGAGTTGGTGTTTTGTGAAGAAAGTTGTTTACAAAACAAAGAATTCATGTTCACAGAACACATTTAACTGTATGAAAGTGCTTAGAACTCTGAGAACTCACACTGGTAAACCAGGGAAACTTTTTGGAATGTGCTTGAAATAAACACTTGGAATACAAGTTTTACAACCTTAATATCTGTGGGGCTGTGGTGAAGCACTAAGAATTCGTGTCCAAAGGCACATTTATAAGTCAGTATCAAAGAGTAGATATTTGTCACAATCCTAAGAATTCATGCTCATAGAAATCCGTTAACTGAGTGAAAGTGCTTAGAACTATCAGAATTCACTATGATAGGCTAGGGAAATGTTTTGGATCGTGCTTGAAACAATTGGAATACAGATTTCTAGAACCTCAATACCTGTGGGGCAGTGTCTTAACACTGAGACAGTCTAAATGACTTGGCGTTTTTGGAAGAGAGTTGGTGAAACATTTAGAAATTGATTTTTATAAAGCTGATATAACTATATGAAAGTATTCAAAACTTAGAAATCACAATGATAATAATAATTTACGTTTAAAGCTGGTATATATGTAAAAACGCTGAATAAACACTAGGAATTCACAATGAATGAGCTTGAATCACTGGACAAAAGTGAATCAAACGAGGAGAATTCACAATGATTGGGAAAATATTTAGCAATGGGCTTGAAACACAAGAAACAGATGTTCATAGACCCTTAATATCTGAAGGACAATGTTTAATCACTGGGAAATCTTGTTCAAAGAGCTGAGTGCGATACTGTTGACATTTATAATTCAGTCTCAATGTGTTGGCATTTTTGAAAGAAGGTGAAGCACTTAAACATTCATTTCCATAGGGTTCGGATACTTGTGGGAAAATGTTCAAGCACTCAGAGCTCAAAATGACAGATCAGGGAAATGTGTAGGAATGCCTCTGACAAACTTGGAATACGTTTGTAGAAACTTAATCTCTCTAGTGCATGTTTAAATACTGAGAATTTGTATTGAAAGAGCTGTGAAAGGTAGGATAGCCTTTGAAATAGAAATAATTCACGCTTAAAGAGCTGGTATATATGGAAAACACTGTATGAACACTTGGAATTCACAATGAATGAGCTTGAATCACTGTCAACAGTGAATCAAAATGAGAATTCAGAAAGATTGACTGGAGAAATACTTAGCAATGTGCTTGATAAAGTACGTGTACATACATAATGAAAATTAATATCTGTAGGATAATGTTTAATTACTGGGAAATCTTTTTCAAAGAGCTGAGAACTGAGTTGGATACTGGTTATATTTATGATTCAGTCTAAATGAGTTGGCGTTTTTAGTAGTAAGTGAAACACTTAAATGTTCCTTTTCATAGGGCTCAGATACATGTATGAAAATGTTCAAACTCTCAGAGCTCAAAATGACAGATCAGGGAAAAGTCTAGGAATGCATCTGACACAATTGGAATACGTTTGTACAATCTCAATGTCTCTAGTGCATGTTTCCATACTGAGAATTTGTAATCAAAGAGCTGTGAAAGTTAGGAAAGTCTTTAAAATATAAATAATTCACGCTGAAAGAGCTGGTATGTATGGAAAACGCTGTATGAACATTGGATTCACAATGAATGAGCTTGAATCACTGGACTACAGTGAATCAAACTGAGAATGCACAATGACTGGTGAAATATTTAGCAATATGTTTCAAAAAGTAGGAATACATTAGTAAAGAATGTTAATATGTGGAGGACAATCTTTAACTACTGGGAAATCGTGTTGAAAGAGCTGAGAACTGAGTTGGATACTGGTTACATTTATGATTCAGTCTAAATGAGTTGACGTTTTTGGAATAAAGTGGGTTAAATATTTAATTCATTTTCATAGAGCGGATATAACAGGGGTAAAGTACTCCAAACTATGAGAAACCACAATGATAGTTAGGCTAACGATTCAAGTAGGAATAATTTATGTTTAAAGAACTGGTATATATGGAAAAACTCTGTGTAAGCACTTGGAATTCACAAAGAATGTGCTTGAATCACTGGACAACAGTGAATCATACTCTGAGAATTCACAATGATGGACAGGAAGTATTTAGGAATGTGCTTGAAACACTAAGAATACATATTCAAAGAGCCATAATATCTAAAGGACACTGTTTAATCACTCGGAAATCATGTTCAAAGAGCTGAGACGTGAGTGTGATACTGTTGACGTTTTTAATTCAGTCATAGTGAGTTGGCGTTTTGGAAGCAAGTTGGTGAAACACAATTCATTTTCATAGAGCTGATATAACAGAATGAAAGTATTCAAAATTCTAAGAAATCAAAACGATAGGAGGAATCCAAGATGGCGGCGTAGGTAAACACCTAAACTGCTGCCTCCCACAACAATTTAAACTGCAACTAAAAGACAAAACGTCTATCACCCAGAACCACGGGAAAGCTGGCTGAGTGGAAGTTCTACAACTAGAAGGAAAGAGAAAAGAGCTTTGAGACGTGCACGAGCGCTGAAAAGCTGAGGTATGGAGGCGCGTGATCTGGGCTGGCGGCGGGCGACTGGGTGTGTTGCTTTTTTCAACCCGAACGGAGACAAGCCCCCGATTACTCTGAAATCCAGTCTCTGGGGAGACACGGGGGACCCAAACTCCTACGGGGAGAAGCTGGACTGTCTGCCAGCGAGGGTGGCTTGCTTGCAGAGCTGCGCGCAGGAATATTTGTTTACTGCACTGGGGCACGGGACTCGCGGATGCCTTTGGGGACACAGAGCCGGCTAACTAGCAGCCATTGCTGTTTGCCACACCCTAACCTAGTGACACCCTGAGGCCCCGCCCTGCACAACCTACAAACCCACCCAAGCTCCAAGCAACCGAGTTAGCATAAGAAAAGCCTGCCCTATGGCAGCTTAACCTAGCAAATTTGCAGCCCGGGTCAGACAGTTCCAAAACCTCCAAACCCCAAGCAAAGAGGAGAAAACTGTAGCTCTCACTGTAGCTCCTGCTGAGTGGCCTCAGACCGTAGCTGACCTGCATCCCATTGGAGATCCAGAAGCCAGTGTACCTAGTGGTCAGTGTGAGACACCAGATTTCAACTCCTCACATCCATAAGTGACACATTCAAGAGGCAGACTCAGTGAGCACCGAAGCCCCACTGAAACAAGTCCTGCATGTCTTCAGCGCAGCAGTTCTTCCATTATAGACACAGGGAGTGCTCACAGGTAATTGGCCTGGAGATCAATTCCTCCCAGCATACCAACAGCAATTCAGGCTTAACTACACCAAGACTTTGCACTCAGCCCACAAAGGAGTGTACCAAGAGCATCCACATCAGGTGATTGGGGAGGCTTAGCTACTGCCTCCTATAGGTCACCTACCACACAAAGCCACTCCATCAACACAGGGAAGCAGCCAACATGCAGAAACGAAGAAACATGTCACGAATGAAAGAAACGGAGGAAAGCAAACTACTGGATGACATAGAGTTCAGAACCACATGTATAAGGTTACTCAAGAATCTTCTAAAAACCGCTGAGAAACTTGATGACACTTCTGAGGAGCTTAGTAAGACCTTCAAGGACCTTAATGAGAATGCCAAAAAAATGGAAAAGGATCAGTCAGAAATGAAGCATACACTGTCTGAAATAAAGAATATACAGAAACTCAACTGTAGATCAACATACCCCAAGAATCAAACCAAAGATCTGAAATATGTGGAAACAAAAAACATCCAACCAGAAAAACAAAAAGAAAAAAGAATCCAAAAATATGAAGATAGTGTAAGGAGCCTCTGGGACAACTTCAAGCGAACCAACATCCGAATTTTTGGGGTGCCAGAAGAAGGGAGAGAGCAAAATATTGAAAACCTATTAGAAGAAATGATGACAGAAAACTTTCCCTACCTGGTGAAAGAAATAGACTTACAAGTTCAGGAAGCGCACAGAACCCCATACAAGAGGAACCCAAAGAGGACCGCACCAAGACACATCATAATTAAAATGCCAAGGGCAAAAGACAAAGAGAGAATATTAAAAGCAGCAAGAGAAAAACAGTTAATTACCTACAAGGGAGTACCCATACGACTGTCAGCTGATTTCTCAACAGAAACTATGCAGGCCAGAAGGAAGTGGCAAGAAATATTCAAAGTGAGGAACAGCAAGAACCTACAACCAAGATTACTCTACCCAGCAAAGCTATCATTCACCGTTGAAGGTCAGATAAAGAGCTTCACAGACAAGAAAAAGCTAAAGGAGTTCATTGCCACCAAACCAGGATTACATGAAATGCTGAAGGGTATTCTTTAAGAAGGGGAAGAAGAAAAAGGTAAAGATAAAAATTATGAACAACAAAATGACATCAAACACATACCTACCAACAAGTGAATCTAAAAATCAAGTGAATAAAAAATCTGAAGAACAGAATGGACTGGTGAATATAATAGAATCAGGGACATAGAAAGGGAGTGGATTGACGATTCTCAGGGGAAGCAAGTGTGAGGGGTGCGGGAAGAGATAGGACAAAAAATCTTACTCCTATGGATGAAGACAGTGGCGGGGGGTAAGGGAATGGGGTGGGGGGGGGAATCAGGTGGAGGGGAGCTATGGGGGAAAAAAAAAGTGGAGCACCTGTAATAATTTGAACAATAGATTTATTTAAGAAAAAAAAAAGAAATCAAAACGATAGTTAGGCTTGTTTTCAAAATAGTAATAATGTACCTTTATATTTTTTTAAATAAATCTTTATTCAGATTATTACAATTGTTTCTCCTTTTCCCCCCCATAGCTCCCTTCCAACGGTTCCCACCCCACCTTCTACCCTTATCTCCCACACACCCACTCTCCTCAATCATAGGTGTAGGATTTTTGTCCAGTCTCTTCCTGCACATTCCCATACCTCTTTGCCCCTGAGAATTATCAGTCCACTCCCTTTCTATGCCCCTGATATTATATTCACCAGTTTATTCTGTTCATCAGGTTTTTAATTCACTTGATTTTAGGTTCACTTGTTGATAGATGTGTACTTGTTGTTCATAATTTTTATCTTTACTTTTTTCTTCTTCCTCTTCTTAAAGAATACCTTTCAGCATTTCATATAATATTGGTTTGGTGGTGATGAACTCCTTTAGCTTTTTCTTATCTGTGAATCTCTTTATCTGCCCTGCAATTCTGAATGATAGCTTTGCTGGGTAGAAAAATCTTGGTTGTAGGTGCTTGCTATTCATCACTTTGAAAATTTCTTGCCACTCCCGTCTACCCTGCATAAGTTCTGTTGAGAAATGAGCTGACAATCGAATGGGTACTCCCTTGTGGGTGATTAACTGTTTTTCTCTTGCTGCTTTTAATATTCTCTCTTTGTCTTTTGCTCTTGGCATTTTAATTATGATGTGTCTTGGTGTGGTCCTCTTTGGATTCCTTGTTTGGGGTTCTGTGTGCTTCCTAGACTTGTTAGTCTATTTCTTTCACCAGGTGGGGGAAGTTTTCAGTCATCATTTCTTCAAACAGGTTTTCAGTATCTCGCTCTCTCTCTTCTTCTGGCACCCCCATAATTCGGATGTTGGTACGCTTGAAGTTGTCCCAGAGGCTTCTTACACTATCTTCAACTTTTTGGATGTTTTGTGCTTTTTGCTTTTTCGGTTCATTGTGTTTTGCTTCTTTGTATTTCAATTCTTTGTCTTGATTCCTGCGTTCCTCTAGTCTGTTGTTGGGTCTCTGTATAATATTTTTTATTTCAGTCAGTGTATGTTTAATTTCTAGTTGGTCCTTTTACATATCTTTGAGGGTCTCGTTATATTTATAGGCCTTTTCTGGGATATTCTTGAAAAGCCTTATAACCGTGGTTTTGAATTCTATATCCAGTCATTTGTTTTCCTCCATTTCTTTTGTTTGTGATCTGTTTCTTTTTTGCCGCATTTTCACTACTTCCCTGAGTTGGTCGGGTATCTTTGTGTGCTAGGTTTCCAAATGGCCCAGTTGGTCAGCCTCCCCAGTTAACCTGAGGTGGACACTGTTGGTGCTCCCCTTTCGTGGACTGTGTGTAGTTAAGTCTTGATTGTTGTGGTTATCACTGGGAGGAATTGACCTCCAGGCCAATTGGCTGTGAGGATCAGCTGTGTCTATGCTGGGAGAAGTTCGGTGCTGCAGACAGCCTTATATGATTAGAGTTGCCAATTTGCAAAATCCTCTGGGCTCAGCTTGAATGAGGTGGAGTATCAGGGTGGAGCAGAAAGTCTTGGCTTCCTGTCAGCCCTGCCCTTGCACGCCTGTGACTCCAGACCTCTGCCTTCCCAGGCTCCCAAGCCTCTACACTAGAGTCCATATTCCCCCCACAAGAGCATGGGTCCCCAGGGGCTCACCTGGAACTGGGGTTCAGTGCAGTCAGAACTGGGACTCAGTGCAGTCAGGAGCTTCCAACTCCCTTCTGCCAGGGAAAGCCTGTGACAACCTCCGCAGTCTTTGTGCACACTAGCTCGCGTGCCTCCAGACCACTGCCCACCGGGGCTCCCCCAGGTCTCCCCCGGGTCTCCAAGTCTCCAGTGCCTTTCTCTCTACCTGACAGTCCAGACTCCCCCTGTTTGGGCCTGGGTCCATGGGTTTTCACCTGGAACTGGGGTTCAGTGCAGTCAGGGGCTTCCTTACCCCTCCCGCCAAAGAAAGTCAGCCAGGCTCTCAGCCGCCTTTCCTCTCTGCATGCACATAGATCCTTTGCCGTACCTCAAACCTTTGCAGTTCCTCCAATTCTCCGTGAGCTTTCTCTTTCCTTCTAGTTGTAGAATTTCCACCCAGCCAGCTTTCCTGTGGTTCTGGATGGTGTCCATTCTGTCATTTAGTTGTAGTTTTGAAATTGTTGTGCAGTTTAGGTGCTTACCTATGCTGCCATCTTGGTTTCTCCCCAAAAATGTACCTTTAAAGAGCTGGTATGATACCTATATTAAAATGTTAAAGATATCAGAATTCAAAAAACCAGACCGGGGAAATGTGTTGGAGTGTTTCTGAAACAGTTGGAATAGGTTGTATAACTGTAACCTCCCTACAGCATGGGCAAATACTGAGAATATGTATTCAAAGAGATCTGAAAGGTAGGATAGTCTTTAAAATAGTAATAATTCACTCTTAAACAGCTGGTATATATGGGAAATGCTGTATATACACGTGGAATTCAGAAGAAATGAGCTTGAATCACTGGACAACAGTGCATCAAACTCTGAGAATTCCCCATGATTGACTGGGGGAATATTTAGCAATGTGCTTGAGAAACTAGGAATACATATTCATAAAACCTTAATATCTGAAGGACACTGTTCAACCACAGGGAAATCATGTTCAAAGAGCTTAGTGTGATACTGTTTACATTTATAATTCAGTCTCAATGAGTTGGTGTTTTGGAAAGAAGGTGAAACACTTAAACATTCATTTTCATAGAGCTCAGACACCTGTATGAAAATGTTCAAACTCTCAGAGCTCAAAATGACAGATCAGGGAAATGTCTAGGAATGCGTCTGACACACTTGGAATACATTTGTAGCAACTTAATATCTAGTTATATTTAAGTTCTGAGAATTTGTTTTCAAAGAGCTGTGAATGTTAGGATAGTCTTTAAAATAGTAATAATTCAAAGTGTTGAGAATTGATTGCGATACTCTTTACATTTATAATTCAGTCAAAATGAGTTGGCCTTTTTGGAAGTAGGTGAAACACTTAAACTTTTCTTTTCCTAGGGCTCAGCTTCATGTATGAAAATGTTCAAACTAGCAGAGCTCAAAATGACATATCAGGGAAATGTCTAGGAATGCGTCTGACACAATTGGAATGCATTTGTAGCAACTTAATGTCTCTAGTGCATGTTTACATGCAGACAATTTGTATTCAAAGAGCTGGGAAAGGTAGGGAAGTTTTTAAAATAGAAATAATTCACGCTTAAAGAACTGGTATGTATGGAAAACCCTGTATGAATACTTGGCATTCACAATAAAGGAGCTTGAATCACTGGACAACAGTGTATCAAACTGAGAATGCACAATGATTGGTGCAATATTTAGCAATGTGTTTGAAAAAGTAGGAATACATTAGTAAAGAACGCTAATAACTGTAGGACAATGTTTAACTACTGGGAAATCGTGTTCAAAGAGCTGAGAACAGAGTTGGATAATGCTTATATTTATGATTCAGTCTAAGATTTGGCATTTTTGGAATAAAGTGGGTCAAACATTTAATTCATTTTCATCGAGCAGATATAACAGGAGGAAAGTATTCCAGACTATTAGATGGTTAGGCTATCAATTCAAATAGTAATAATTTATGTTTAAAGAGCTGGTATATATGGAAAAACACTGTGTAAACACTTGGAATTCACAGTAAATGTGCTTGAATCACTGGACAGCAGTGATTCAAACTCAGAGAATTCACAGAGATTGACTGGGGAAATATTTAGGAATGTGCTTGAAACACGAAGAATACATATTCATAGCGACTGAATATCTGAAGGACACTCTTCAATCACTGGGAAATTTTGTTCTCCCAGCTGAGAAGTGAGTGCAGTAATGCTTACTTTTATAATTCAGTCCAAATGAGTTGGCGTTTTTGGAAGAAAGTTGGTGAAACACTTAATTCATTTTCATAGAGCTGATATAACAGTGTGAAAGGATTCAAAATTCTAAGAAAGCAAAATGATATTTCAGCTAGTGTTCAAAATAGTAATCATGTACCTTTAAGGACCTGGTATGATACATGTATTAAAATGTTAAATGTCTCAGAACTCAAAAAACCAGACTAGGGAAATGTGTTAAGAGTGTTTCTGAAACACTTGGAATAAGATGTAGAACTGTAACCTCTCTACTGCATGTTGAAATACTGAGAATTTTGCATTCAAAGCGCTGTGAGAGGTAGGATAGTCTTTAAAATAGTAATAATTCACACTTAAGGACCTGGTATATATGGAAAACGCTGTGTACACACTTGGATTTCACAAGAAATGAACTCGAATCACTGGAAAACAGTGAATCAAATTCTGAGAATTCACCATGATTGACTGGGGAAATATTTAGTAATGTACTGGAGAAACTAGGAATGCATACTCATAGAGCCTTAATATCTGTAAGACAATATTTAATTACTGTGAAATCATGTTCAAAGAGCTGAGAACTGAGTTGGATACTGGTTGAATTTATGATTCAGTCTAAATGTGTTGGCTTTTTTGGAATAAAGTGGGTAGACATTTAATTCATTTTGTGGAGCAGATATAACAGGAGGAAAGTATGGACGCATCTCAACCTGGAGTGACTTAAGACTCTCAGAGCCCTGCCTATAGACTTTGAAATCCGGAGAAAAGCAGTGTTGAGGCCCTGAAAACCCTTTTCATACTGGGAGCCAAGTCCTGAGACTCCAGGATCACTTAGACTTCCACGCACCCTGAGGGCCAGCTACTTGCTTAATTCATGGGGAACGCCCTGTTCTGAGGTTTGGTATCTTCTCCCTGCCTTCCACGTAATGAACCTCAGAAACTTGGGGATTTTCTGACCTCTTGGGATTCTCCAATGTATTCACCCTCCTCTACCAGACTTAACACTTGACCACCTCCAGCTGTTGACCTGGCAACAAGCCCTGGCCTACTTGAGGATTTCTGGCTGTTCACTGGGATAAGCCCAACCACTTGGCCTCATTAACACTTCTGGCTGTCCACGTGGCCCCACCACTTGATGACGTCAGCAGTCTAAGGTGGTGCCCGGACCCAAAATCTTCACCATCTGAACACTTTGGGCTCCGCAAGTGGCCCCTCCCCCATGATGACGTCATCACTTCCGGTCGCTCCCCAGGCCTCAAACCCATAACTAACCACTTGAGCACTTCAGCCTCTCTACATAGCCACTCCACTTTGATAAGGTCAGCACTCCTTGCTGGTTCCCAGGCCAGCAAGTCTAACACAGCTTAGCATTTTGTGCTGTCCACCTGGACCCT
The DNA here is from genome assembly GCA_026230045.1 of Corynorhinus townsendii. NCBI lineage: Eukaryota > Metazoa > Chordata > Mammalia > Chiroptera > Vespertilionidae > Corynorhinus > Corynorhinus townsendii. The sequence goes on from JAPDVU010000001.1 coordinate 122,711,117, forward strand.
CCCCCTTGATGACATCAGCACTTCCGGCTGGTCCCTAGTCCCTAAGCCCTTATCCATCCACCAGACCATTTCTGGCAACTAACCTGGGCTGGATCATACCCTTCGTCACCTCAGAAATTCTGACTCTCCACCAGAACCCTCACCATTGATGATATGAACACTTTAAACTGGTTAATGGGCCCCAACCCTTTTTCATGTGAGTATTTCCCAATGGTCCCCAGGCCCTTGGTTGCGCCTCAGCAACACTGGCAGGCTTGTTAGCTCCTAAGAAGTGGTGGGAACTCCCAATCACTGGAAGTTGGCTTAAAGGCCTAACACCCAGAGCACCAGGTCAACTTCTTCTCACAGACTACCAATTTCCAGGTGGAAAGGAGGCCAGCAGGGAACCCCCAGCACAACTTTCAGACAACCCTGATCGTCCATGAGCCCAGGGATCCCCCATGCTCCCAAACATGGGGGAATCTCTCTCTGGAGTGACCTAATACTCTGAAGGCCCTGTCTATGGGCTTTGAAATCTGGGGAAAAGCAGTGTTGAAGCCCTGAAAACCCTTGCCACAGTAGGAGTAAAGTCCTGATACTCCAGGATCACTTACAGGTCCGCGCGACCTGAGGGCCAGCACTTTGCTTAATTCATGGGGAACGCCCTTTTCTGAGGATCATACCTTCTCCCTGCTTCCCAAAGTATGGACATCAGAAAGTTGGGGCATTTGCGACCTGTTGGATCCAATGCATTCAGAGGGCTCTATCAGCTTTAGCATTTAACCACGTCCAGCAGTTGACCTGGCAACAAGCCCTGGTCTACTGAGGATGTCCGGCTCTTGACTTGGACAGGCCCAACCACTCAGACTCATTACCACTTCTAGCTGTCCTCATGGCCCCTCCCGTTGATGACGGGAGCAGTGTCAGCCTATGCCTGGCCCCAAAACAAGAACCACCTGAACACTTCATCCTGTCAACGTGACCTTTCCCCTTGATGACCTCAGCAGTCTCAGCCTTTGCCTGGCCCTAAAATAAGAACCAACTGAGCACTTCAGCCTGTTAAAATGGCACCTCCCCTTGATGACGTCAGCTGTCTCATCCTTTGCCTGGCCCCCAAACAAGAACCACCTGAGCACTTAAGCCTGACAACGTGGCTCCTCCCCTTGATGACATCAGCACTTCCTGTTTCTCCTCAAGCCCCAAACCCATAACAACCTTAGCACTTCAGCCGCCACGTGGCACAGTCACTGTCAGGACTTGATGATGTCAGCACTCCCTGCTGGTTCCCAGGTCCAAAATCCTAACAGACCTTAGCACTTTGGGCTGTCTAAGTGTCCCCTCCATGTTGGTGATGTCAGTACTTCTGGGTGGTTCCTGGTCCAATCCTTTATGCACCAGACTACCTCCAGCAATTCACCTGGGCCAGACCATACCTTGGTCACCACAGCACTTCTGCCTCTGGACCTTTCCCCTCCCTATTGATGATAGGAACACTTTAAACTGCTGACTGGGCCCGAATACTTGTTCATGTGACTCTTTCCCCCTTTTTCCCAGTCGCTTTTTGGCCTCACCAATGAGCAACACTGGCCAGTTACTTAGCTTCTAAGAAGGGGGGTGAAATCTCAAGCTATGCAAGTTGGCTTAAAGGCCTAACAACCACAGCTGCAGGTCAACTTCTGCTCACAGACTGCCAATCTCCAGGTGGTAGGGAGGCCAGTAGGGAAATCCCAGGAATCCTTTCAGACAACCCTGGGCGACTATGAGCCCAGGGATCCTCCATGCTCCCAAATATAGGGGAATCTCTCCCTGGAAGGACCAAAGACTCTGACGGTCCTTTCCATGGACTTTGAAATCCAGGGAAAAGGAGTGTTAAAGCCCTGAAAACCCTTTCCGCATTGGGAGCAAAGTCTTGACGTTGCAGGATCACTTAGTGTTCTGCGTTACCTGACGTCCAACTCTTTGTATTATTCATGGGGAACGCCCTTTTCTGAGGATAGGTACCCTCTCCCTGCCTTCCAGAGTATGGACCTCAGAAAGTTGGGGAGTTTGCAACCTGTTGGATCTCCAATGCATTCACTGGGTCTAGCAGCCTTAACACGTAACCACTTCAGCTGTTGACCTGAAAACATGCCCTGGTCTACTGAGGATTTCTGGCTGTTGACGTGGACAAGGCGAAACACTTGGACTCATTACCACTTCTTGCTGTCCACATGGCCCCTACCCCTTGAGTACGTGAGCAGTCTTAGCCTTTGCCTGGCCCCAAAAGAGGAACCACCTGAGCACTTCAGCCTGGAAACGTGGCCCCTCCCCTTAATGAGGTTAGCACTTCTGGTTGCTCCCCCATGCCCCAAACCATAACCACCTGAGCACTTTAGCCTCTTCATGTGGCACATCCCCCTTGATGATGTCAGTACTCCCTGAAGTTCTCCGGTACAAAACCCTTACCCACCTTAGCACTTCGTGTTGTCTATATTTCCCCTCCCTGTTGGTGACATCAGTACTTCTGGTTGCTCCCCAGTCAAAGCCCTTATCCAACAGAGTATCTCCGGCATTGCACCTGGGCCAGACCATACCTTGGTCACCACAGCACTTATGGCTCTCAAACTGGCCCCTAACCATTGATGATAGGAACACTTTAAACTGGTGACCGGGCACCAATCCTTGTTCATGTGACTCTTTCCCCCTTTTCCCCAGATCCTTTTGGCCTCACCAATGAGCAATACTTGCTGGTTACCTAACTTCTAAGAAGCGGGGTGACATCCCAATCTCTGGAAGTTGGCTTAAAGGCCGAAAAGCCACAGCCCCAGGTCAACTTCTGCCCACAGACTGCCAATGTCCAGGTGGAAGGGAGGCCAGGAGGGAATCCCCAGCACTCCTTGCAGACAATCCTGGGCGTCCATGAGCCGAGGGATCCCCCATGCTCCCAAACATGGGGGCATCTCCTTCTGGAGTGACCTAAGACTCTGACGGCCAGGTCTATGGCATTTGAAATCCAGTGAAAAGTAGTGTTGAAGGCCCCTATATTTGGGAGCATGGGGGATCCCTGGGCTCATGGTCGCCCAGGGTTGTCTGAAAGGAGTGCTGGGGGTTCCTTACTGGTCTCCCTACCACCTGGAGATTGGCAGTCTGTGAGCAGAAGTTGACCTGGGGCTGTGGTTGTTAGACCTTTAAGCAAACTTGCATAGCTTGGGATGTCATCCCCCTTCTTAGAAGCTAAGTAACCTGTCAGTGTTGCTCATTGGTGAGGCCAAAAAGCGACTGGGGTAAAGGGGGAAAGAGTCACATGAACAAGTATTCGGGCCCAGTCACCAGTTTATCGTGTTCCTATCATCAATAGGGAGGGGAAAGGTCCAAAGGCAGAAGTGCTGTGGTGACTAAGGTATGGTCTGGCCCAGGTGAATTGCTGGAGGTAGTCTGGTGCATAAGGGCTTGGACCAGGGACCACCCAGAAGTACTGACATCACCAACATGGAGGGGACACTTACATAGCCCAAAGTGCTAAGGTCTGTTAGGACTTTGTACCTGGGAACCAGCAGGGAGTGACACGTGGAGAGGGTGAATTGTTCTGGTGGTTAATGGTTTGGGGCCTGGGGAGGGTCGGGAAGTGCTGATGTCATCAAGGGTGGAGGGGGCACATTGCCAGGGTGAAATGCTCATTTGGTTCTTGTTTTAGGGCCAGGCAAAGTCTGAGTCTGCCCACATCATCAAGTGGAGGGACAACCATGGCAGGCTGAAGTGCTCAGGTGGGTCTTGTTTTGGGCCAGGCAAAGGCTGACACTGCTCAACTTATTGAATGGAGGGGCCATCTGGACAGCAGGAAGTGGTAATGAGTCTGAGTGGTTGGGCTTGTCCAAATCAACAGCCAGAAAACCTAAGTAGACCAGAGCTTGTTGCCAGGTCAACAGCTGGAAGCGGTTAAGGGCTAAGGCTGGTAGAGCCCGGTGTAATCATTGGAGATCCAACAGGTCTCAAACTCCCCAACTTTCTGAGGTCTATAATCTGGGAGGCAGGGAGAAGGTACCTATCCTCAGAAAAGGGCTTTCCCCATGAATTACCTAAAGACCTGGCCTTCAGAGTGCATGGAAGTGTAAGTGATTCTGGAGTGTGAGGACTTTACTCATTGTGTGGAAAGACTTTTCAGGGCTTCAGGGCTTCAACACTGCTTTTCTCCAGATTTCAAAGCCCATAGACAAGGCCTTCAGAGTCTTAGGTCACTCCAGGGAGAGATTCCCCCAGATTGGGGAACATGGGGGATCTCTCAGCTCATGGATGGCCAGGGTTGTCTGAAAGCAGTGCTGAGGGTTCCCTGCTGGCCTCCCTTCCACCTGTAAATTGTCAGTCTGTGAGTAGAAGTTGACCTGGGGCTGTGGGTGTTAGGCCTTTAAGCCAATTTCCAGAGATTGGGTTGTCACCCCACTTCTTAGAAGCTAAGTAACCGGCCAGTATTACTCAATGGTGAGGCCAAAAAGGGACTGGGGAAAAGGGGGAAAGAGTCACATGAACAAGGAGTGGGGTCCGATAACCACTTTAAAGTGTTCATATCATCAGTGAGGAAAGGCCAGGTCGAGAGGTAGAAGTGCTGTGGTGACCAAGGTATGGTCTGGCCCAGTTGAAATCCTGGAGGTACTATGGTGAATAAGGGCTTGGACCAGGGAACAACCAGAATTACAGACCTCATCAACATGGAGTGGACACTTAGACAGCCAGAAGTGCTAAGGTGTGTTAGGGTTTGGGATATGGGAACCAGCTGGGAGTCTGACATCATCAAGACAGATGTGACACATGGAGAGGTAAAAGTGCTCAGGTGGTTATGGGTTTGGTGCCTAGGGAGGGATAGAAAGTGCTGACGTCATCAAGGGAGAGGGGCTAGGTTGCCAGGCTGAAGTGCTCAGGTGGTTCTTATTTTGGGGCCAGGCAAAGGCTGAGACTTCTGAAGTAATCAAGGGGAGGGGCCACGTTGCCAGGCTGAAATGCTCAGATAGATCCTGTTTTGGGTACAGGCAAAGGCTGAGACTGCTGACATCACCAAGGGGAGGTGCCATATTGCCAGGCTGAAGTGCTCATGTGGTTCTTGTTTTGGGGCCAAGCAAAGGCTGACACAGCTCATGTCATCAAGGGGTGGGGCCACGTTAACAGCTAGAAGTGTTAATGAGTCCCCGTGGTTGGGCTTGTCCAAGTCAAGAGCGGGAAATCCTCAGTAGACCAGGTATTGTTGCTAGGTCAACAGCTGGAAGTGGTTAAATGTTAATTAAGACTTGTAGAGCCGGGTGAATGCATTGTGCTTCCAACAGGTCACAAACTCCCCAAGTTCCTGAGGTCCATACTCTGGAAGGCAGTGAGAAGGTATCTATCCTCAGAAGGACGATCCCCATGAATTAAGCAAAGAGCTGGCCCTCAGTGCGCCTGGAAGAGTAAGTGATCCTGCTGTGTCAGGACTTTACTCCCACTGTGGAAAGGGTTTTCAGGGATTAAACACTGCTTTTCCCCAGATTTCAAAGCCCATACACAGGGGCGTCAGAGACTTAGGTCACTCCAGAGAGAGATTCCCCCATGTTTGGGAGCATGGGGGATCCCTCGGCTCCTGGATGCCCAGGGTGGTCTGAAAGTAGTACTGGGGGTTTCCTGCTGGCCTCCCTTGCACCTGGAAATTGGCAGTCTGTGAGCAGAAGTTGACCTGGGGCTGTGGGTGTTAGGCCTTTAAGTCAAATTCCTGAGATTGGGATTTCTCCGAGATTCTTAGAAGCTAAGTAACCGGTCAGTATTGCTCATTGGTGAGGCCAAAAAGGGACTGGGGAAAAGGGGGAAACAGTCACATAAATGAGGAGTGGGGCCCGATAACCAGTTTAAAGTGTTCATATCATCAAGGAGGAGGGGCCAGGTCGAGAGGCAGAAGTGCTGCGGTGACCAACGTATGGTCTGGCCCAGGTGAAATGCCGGATGTACTATGTTGCGTAAGGGCTTGGACCAGGGAACAACCAGATGTACATACCTCACCAACATGGAGTGGACACTTAGACAGCCAGAGGTGCTAAGGTGTGTTAGTGTTTGGGACATGGGAACCAGCAGGGAGTGCTGACATCATCAAGGCGGATGTAACCCATGGAGAGGTAGAAGTGCTCAGGTGGTTATGGGTTTGGTGCCTGGGGAGCGATAGGAAGTGCTGACCTCATCAAGGGGGAGGGGCCAGGTTGCCAGGCTGAAGTGGTCAGATGGTTCTTATTTTGGGGCCAGGCAAAGGCTGAGACTTCTGAAGTCATCAAGGGGAGGGGCCAGGTTGCCAGGCTGAAGTGCTCAGGTGGTTCTTATTTTGGGGCCAGGCAAAGGCTGAGACTTCTGAAGTCATCAAGGGGAGGGTCCAGGTTGCCAGGCTGAAGTGGTCAGGTGGTTCTTATTTTGGGGCCAGGCAAAGGCTGAGACTTCTGAAGTCATCAAGGGGAGGGGCCAGGTTGCCAGGCTGAAGTGCTCAGGTGGTTCTTATTTTGGGGCCAGGCAAAGGCTGAGACTTCTGAAGTCATCAAGGGGATGGGCCATGTTGCCAGGTTTCAGGTGGTTCTTGTTTTGGGGCCAGGCAAAGGCTGAGACTGCTGACGTCATCAAAGGGAGGTGCCACATTGCCAGGCTGAAGTGCTCATTTGGTTCTTGTTTTGAGGCCAAGCAAAGGCTGACACTGCTCATGTCATCAAGGGGTGGGGCCACATGAACAGCTAGAAGTGGTAATGAGTCCCAGTGGTTGGTCTTGTCCAAGTCAAGAGCCGGAAATCGTCAGTAGACCAGGTATTGTTGTTAGGTCAACAGCTGGAAGTGGTTAAGTGTTAATTAAGACTTGTAGAGCCCAGTGAATGCATTGTACTTCCAACAGGTCACAATCTCTCCAAGTTCTGACGTCCATACTCTGGAAGGCAGTGAGAAGGTAACTATCCTCAGAAAAGGAAGTTCCCTATGAATTACGCAAAGAGCTGGCCCTAGTGCACCGGGAACTTTAAGTGAACCTGCTGTGTCAGGACTTTACTCCCAGTGTGGAAAGCGTTTTCAGGGATTCAACACTGCTTTTCCCCAGATTTCAAAGCCCATAGAAAGGGGCGTCAGAGTCTTAGGTCACTCCAGAGAGAGATTCCCCCATGTTTGGGGAATCCCTCGGCTCATGGATTCCCAGGGTGGTCTGAAAGTAGTGCTGGGGGTTCCCTGCTGGCCTCCCTTGCACCTGGAAATTGGCAGTCTGTGAGCAGAAGTTGACCTGGGGCTGTGGGTGTTAGGCCTTTAAGCCAACTTCCAGAGATTGGGATTTCTCTGAACTTCTTAGAAGCTACGTTACCGGTCAGTATTGCTCATTGGTGAGGCCAAAAAGGGACTGGGGAAAAGGGGGAAAGAGTCACATGAACAAGGAAAAGGGCCCAGTCACCAGTTTAAAGTGTTCCTATCATCAATGGGGATTGGACAGGTCGAGAGGCAGAAGTGCTGTGGTGACCAAGGTATTGTCTGGCCCAGTTGAAATGCCGGAGTTACTCTGGTGGAAAAGTGCTTGGACCTGAGACCAACCAGAAGTACCGATGTCACCAACAGGGAGGGGACACTTAGACAGCCCAAAGTGCTAATGTGGGTTAGGGTTTTGTACCTGAGAACTTCAGGGAGTGCTGACATCATCAAGGGGGATGTGCCACATGAAGAGGCTAACGTGCTCAGGTGGTTATGGTTGGGGCATGGGGGAGCGACCAGAAGTACTGACCTCATCAAGGGGAGGAGCGACGTTGCCAGGCTGAATTGATCAGGTGTTTCTTGTTTTGTGTCCAGGCAAAGGATGATGCTGGTGACGTCATCAAGGGGAAGGGCCAAGTTTCCAGGCGGAAGTGCTCAGGTGGTTCTTGTTTTGGGGCCAGGCAAAGGCTCAGACTGCTCATGTTATCAAAGGGAGGGGCCATGTTCACAGCTAGAAGTGGTAATGAATCTGAGTGGTTGGGCTTGTCCAAGTCAACAGCCGGAAATCCTCAGTAGACCAGGGCTTGTTGCCAGGTCAACAGCTGCAAGTGGTTAAGTGTTAAGGCTGCTAGAAGCCAGTGAATGCAATGGAGAACCATCAGGTTGCAAACTCCGTAACTTTCTGAGGTCCATACTCTGGAATGCAGGGAGAAGCTACCTATCCTCAGAAAAGGGTGTTCCCCATGAATTAAGCAAAGAGCTGGCCCACAGGTCGGGCGGTACTGTAAGTGATCCTGGAGTGTCATGACTTCACTTGCATGGTGGAAAGCTTTTTATAGGGCTTCCACACTGCTTTTTCCCGGATTTCAAAGCCCATAGACAGGGCCGTCAGAGTCTTTGGTCACTCCAGAGAGAGATTCCCCCATATTTGGGAGCATGGCGGATCCCTTGGCTCTTAGACTTGCAAGGTTGTCTGAAAGGAGTGCTGGGGCTTACCTGCTGGCCTCCTTTCCACCTGGAAATTGTCAGTCTGTGAGCAGAAGTTGACCTGGGGCTGTGTGTGTTAGGCCTTTAAGCCAATTTCCAGAGTTTGGGATGTCACCCCACTTCTTAGAGGCTAAGTAACCGGCCAGTATTGCTCATTGGTGAGGCAAAAAGGGACTGGGGAAAAGGGGGAAACAGTCACATAAACGAGGAGTGGGGCCCGATAACCAGTTTAAAGTGTTCATATCATCAAGGAGGAGGGGCCAGGGCGAGAGGCAGAAGTGCTGTGGTGACCAACGTATGGTCTGGCCCAGGTGAAATGCCGGATGTACTATGGTGCGTAAGGGCTTGGTCCAGGGAACAATCAGATGTACAGACCTCACCAACGTGGAGTGGACACTTAGACAGCCAGAGGTGCTAAGGTGTGTTAGTGTTTGGGACATGGGAACCAGCAGGGAGTGCTGACATCATCAAGGCGGATGTGACCCATGGAGAGGTAGAAGTGCTCAGGTGGTTATGGGTTTGGTGCCTGGGGAGCGATAGGAAGTGCTGACCTCATCAAGGGAGAGGGGCCAGGTTGCCAGGCTGAAGTGGTCAGATGGTTCTTATTTTGGGGCCAGGCAAAGGCTGAGACTTCTGAAGTCATCAAGGGGAGGGGCCAGGTTGCCAGGCTGAAGTACTCAGGTGGTTCTTATTTTGGGGCCAGGCAAAGGCTGAGACTGCTGACGTCATCAAAGGGAGGTGCCACATTGCCAGGCTGAAGTGCTCATGTGCTTCTTGTTTTGAGGCCAAGCAAAGGCTGACACTGCTCATGTCATCAAGGGGTGGGGCCACGTGAACAGCTAGAAGTGGTAATGAGTCCCAGTGGTTGGGCTTGTCCAAGTCAAGAGCCGGAAATCATCAGTTGACCAGGTATTGTTGCTAGGTCAACAGCTGGAAGTGGTTAAGTGTTATTTAAGACTTGTAGGCCCCGTGAATGCATTGTACTTCCAACAGGTCACAAACTCTCCAAGTTCTGACGTCCATACTCTGGAAGGCAGTGAGAAGGTAACTATCCTCAGAAAAGGACGTTCCCTATGAATTACGCAAAGAGCTGGCCCTAGTGCACCGGGAACTTTAAGTGAACCTGCTGTGTCAGGACTTTACTCCCAGTGTGGAAAGCGTTTTCAGGGATTCAACACTGCTTTTCCCCAGATTTCAAAGCCCATACACAGGGGCGTCAGAGACTTAGGTGACTCCAGAGAGAAGATTCCCCCATGTTTGGGAGCATGGGGGATCCCTCGGCTCCTGGATGCCCAGGGTGGTCTGAAAGTAGTGCTGAGGGTTTCCTGCTGGCCTCCCTTGCACCTGGAAATTGGCAGTCTGTGAGCAGAAGTTGACCTGGGGCTGTGGGTGTTAGGCCTTTAAGCCAACTTCCAGAGATTGGGATTTCTCCGAGCTTCTTAGAAGCTAAGTAACCGGTCAGTGTTGCTCATTGGTGAGGCCAAAAAGGGACTGGGGAAAAGGGGGAAAGAGTCACATGAACAAGGAGAAGGGCCCAGTCACCAGTTTAAAGGGTTCCTATCATCAATGGGGAGGGGACAGGTCCAGAGGCAGAAATGCTGCGGTGACCAAGGTATTGTCTGGCCCAGTTGAAATGCCGGAGGTACTCTGGTGGAAAAGTGCTTGGACCGGGGACCAACCAGAAGTACTGATGTCACCAACACGGAGGGGACACTTAGACAGCCCTTGCACCTGGAAATTGTCAGTCTGTGAGCAGAAGTTGACCTGGGGCTGTGGGTGTTAGGCCTTTAAGCCAATTTCCAGAGTTTGGGATGTCACCCCACTTCTTAGAAGCTAAGTAACCGGCCAGTATTGCTCATTGGTGAGGCCAAAAAGGGACTGGGGAAAAGGGGGAAAGAGTCACATGAACAAGGAGTGCGGCCGGATAACCAGATTAAAGTGTTCATACCATCAAGGAGGAGGGGCCAGGTCGAGAGGCAGAAGTGCTGTGGTGACCAACGTATGGTCTGGCCCAGGTGAATGCCGGTGATACTATGGTGCATAAGGGCTTGGACCAGGGAACAACCAGAATTACAGACCTCACTAACATGGAGTGGACACTTTGACAGCCAGAAGTGCTAAGGTGTGTTAGGGTTTGGGACATGGGAACCAGCAGGGAGTGCTGACATCATCAAGGCGGATGTGACACATGGAGAGGTAGAAGTGCTCAGGTGGTTATGGGTTTGGTGCCTGGGGAGCGATAGGAAGTGCTGACGTCATCAAGGGAGAGGGGCCAGGTTGCGAGGCTGAAGTGCTCAGGTGGTTCTTGTTTTGTGTCCAGTCAAAGGATGATGCTGGTGACGTTATCAAGGGGAAGGGCCACGTTTCCAGGCTGAAGTGCTGAAGTGGTTCTTGTTTTGGGACCAGGCAAAGGCTCAGACTGCTCATGTCATCAACGGTAGGGCCCACGTGGACAGCTAGAAGTGGTAATGAATCTGAATGGTTGGGCTTGTCCAAGTCAACAGCGAGAAATCCTCAGTAGACAGGGCTTGTTGCTGGGTCAACAGCTGGAAGTGGTTAAGTGTTAAGGCTGCTAGATGACGGTGAATGCATTGGAGAACCAACAGGTTGCAAACTCCGCAACTTTCTGAGGTCCATACTCTGGAATGCAGGGAGAAGCTACCTATCCTCAGAAAAGGGTGTTCCCCATGAATTAAGCAAAGAGCTGGCCCTCAGGGCGGGCGGAACTGTAAGTGATCCTGGAGTTTCATGACTTCACTTGCAGGGTGGAAAGGTTTTTTTTAGGGCTTCAACACTGCTTTTTCCCAGATTTCAAAGCCCATAGACAGGGCCGTCAGAGTCTTAGGTCACTCCAGAGAGAGATTCCCCCATGTTTGGGAGCATTGCGGATCCCTTGGCTCTTGGACTTCCAAGGTTGTCTGAAAGGAGTGCTGGGGCTTACCTGCTGGCCATCCTTGCACCTGGAAATTGGCAGTCTGTGAGCAGAAGTTGACCAGGGGCTGTGGGTGTTAGGCCTTTAAGCCAATTTCCAGAGTTTGGGATGTCACCCCACTTCTTAGAAGCTAAGTAACGGGCCAGTATTGCTCATTGGTGAGGCCAAAAATGGACTATGGAAAAGCGGGAAAGAGTCACATGAACAAGGAGTGGTGCCCGATAACCACTTTACAGTTTTCATATCATCAAGGAGGAGGGGCCAGTTGGAGAGTCAGAATTGCTGAGGTGACGATAGGTATGATCTGGCCCAGTTGAATTGCCAGAAATGGTCTGGTGGATGGATAAGTTCTGGGGCCAGGGACTGGCAGGAAGTGCTGATGTCATCAAGGGGGAGGGTCCAGGTGGACAGCCCAAAATGCTAAGCTGTGTTAGACTTGCTGGCCCGGGAACCAGCAAGGAGTGCTGACTTTATCAAAGGAGAGGGGCCATGTATAGAGGCTGAAGTTCTCATGTAGTTAGTTATGGGTATGGGGCCAGGGTAGTGACTGGAGGTACTGAAGTCATCAAGGGGGAGGGGACAGGTGCAGAGCACGAAGTGTTCAGGTGGTTAAGATTTTGGGTCTGGGCACCACCTGAGACTGCGACTTCATCAATTGTGGGGCCACGTGGACCGCCAGAAGTGGAAATGAGGCCAAGTGGTTGGGCTTGTCCCAGTGAACAGCCAGAAATCCTCAAGTAGGCCAGGGCTTGTTGCCAGGTCAACAGCTGGATGTGGTCATGTGTAAATGCTGGTAGATCAGGGTGAATGCATTGGAGAATCCCAAGAAGTCAGAAAATCCCCAGTTTCTGAGGTACATTACCTGGAAGGCAGGGAAAAGATACGTATCCTCAGAACAGGGCGTTCCCAATGAATTAAGCTAAAAGCTGGCTCTCAGTGCGCGTGGAAATCTAAGTGATCCAGGAGTGTCAGGGCTTGGGTCAGAGTATGGAAAGGGTTTTCAGGGCCTCAACACTGCTTTTCTCCGGATTCCAAAGCCTCTAGCAGGGCTCTCAGAATCTTAGGTCACTCCATGTTGAGATGCGTCCATACATTCCTCCTGTTGTATCTGCTCCAAGAAATGAATTAAATATTTTACCCACTTTATTCGAAAAACGCCACCTCATTTAGACTGAATCATAAATGCAACCAGTGTCCAACTCAGTTCTCAGCTCTTTGAACAAGATTTCGCAGCAATTAAACATTGTCCTACAGATATTAAGGCTCTATGAGTATGCATTCCTAGTTTCTCCATCACATTGCTAAATATTTCATCAGTCAATCATGGTGAATTCTCAGAGTTTGATTCACTGTTTTCCAGTGATTCAAGCTCATTTCTTGTGAATTCCAAGTGTATATACAGCGTTTTCCATATATACCAGCTCTTTAAAAGTGAATAATTATGATTTTAAAGACTATCCTACCTTTCACAGAGCTTTGTATTCAGAATTTCAGTATTTCAACAGGCGGTGGAGAGGTTACAGTTCTACAACTTTTTCCAAGTGTTTCAGAAACACTCCTACACATTTCCCTGCTCTGGATTTTTTGAGTTTGAGACTTTTAACATTTTAATACAGGTATCATACAAGATCTTTATAGGTACATTATTACTATTTTGAACTCTAGCACAACTATTATTTTGATTTCTTAGAATTTTGAATACTTTCATAATGTTAGCTCTATGAAAATAAATCTTTAAGTGTTTCACCAACATTCTTCCAAACACACCAACTCATTTTCAATGAATTATAAATGTAAACAATTTTGCAATCAATTCTCAAACTTTGAATGATTACTATTTTAAATTCACAGCTCTTTGAATAGAAATTTTCAGTATTTAAACATAACTAGAGATATTAAGTTGCTACAAATGTATTCCAAGTGTGTCAGACGCATTCCTAGACATTTCCCTGATCCACAATTATGAGCTCTGAGAGTTTGAACATTTTTGTAAAGGTGTATGAGCCCTATGAAAATGAATGTTTAAGTGTTTCACCTTCTTTCAAAAATGCCAACACATTGAGACTGAATTATAAATGTAAACAGTATCACACTCAGCTCTTTGAACACCATTTCCCACAGATTGAACAGTGTCCTTCAGATATTCAGGCTCTATTAAGAAGTATTTCTAGTTTCTCAAGCACATTGCTAAATATTTCCACAGTCAATCATGGTGAATTCTCCGAGTTTGATTCACTGTTTTCCGGTGATTCAAGCTCATTTCTTGTCAATTCCAAGTGTGTATACAGCGCTTTCCATATATACCAGCTCTTTAAAAGTGAATTATTATATTTTAAAGACTATCCAACCTTTCACAGCGCTTTGAATGCAAATTCTCAGTGTTTCAAAATGCGGTTGAGGTGTTACAGTTCTACAACTTATTCCAAGTGTTTCAGAAACACTCCCACACATTTCCCTGGTCTGGTTTTTTGGGTTCTGAGACTTTTAACATTTTCATACAGGTATCATACCAGGTCCTTAAAGGTACATTATTACTATTTTGAACACTAACCGAAGTATCATTTTGATTTCTTAGAATTTTGAATCCCTTCATAATGTTGTGTCAGCTCCATGAAAATGAATTAAGTGTTTCTCCAACTTTCTTCCAAAAACGCCCACTCATTTTGACTGAATTATAAAAGTACACAGTACTGCACTCACTTCTCAGCTCAGTGAACACAATATCCCAGTGATTAAGCAGTGTTCTTCAGATATTAAGGTTCTAAGAATATGTATTCTTAGTGTTTCAAGCACATTCCTAAATATTTCCCTAGTCAATCTTTGTGAATTCTCAGTTTGAATCACTGGTGTCCAGTGATTCAAGCACATTCATTGTGAACTCCAAGTGTTTATACTGCATTTTCCATGTATATCAACTCTTTAAACATAAATTGCTACTACTTGAATCATTACCTAAGCATCATTGGGATTTCTAATAGTTTGGGATACTTTCCTCCTGTTATATCCGCTCTATGAAAATGAATTAAATGTTTAACCCACTTTATTCCAAAAAAGCCAACTCATTTAGACTGAATCATAAATGTAACCAGTATCCAACTCAGTTCTCAGCGCTTTCACCACGATTTCCTAGTAGTTAAACATTTTCCTACACATATTAACGTTCTTTACTAATGTATTCCTACTTTTTGAAACATATTGCTAAATATTTCACCAGTCATTGTGCATTCTCAGTTTCATTCACTGTTGTCCAGTGATTCAAGCTCATTTATTGTGAATCCAGTGTTCATACAGCGTTTTCCCTACATACATGTGATACATCACATAAACAAATTGAGAGATAAAAACCACATAGTCATATTAATTGATGCACAAAATACATTTGACAAAATCCAACATCCTTTCTTGATAAAAACTCTCAGCAACGTGGGAATAGAAGCATCATACCTGAACATAATAAAAGCCATATATTACAAACCCACAGCCAACATCATACTCAATGGGCAAAAACTAAAACCATTTCCCCTAAGAACAGGAACGAGACAGGGATGCCCACTCTCACCACTCCTGTTCATATAGTGCTGGAAGTACTAGCCATTGCAATCAGACAAGAAGAAGAAATAAAAGGCATCCAAACTGGAAAAGAAGAAGTAAAACTGTCCTTATTCACAGATGACATGATACTGTACATAGAAAACCCTAAAGACTCCATAAACAAATTAGTAGACTTAATAAATGAATTCGGTAACATAGCAGGATTCAAAATTAACACCAAGAAATCTATGGCATTTCTATACACCAATAGTGAACTTACAGATAGAGAGACCAAAAAAGCAATCTCACTTGCCATAGCACCAAAAAAATTAAGATACCTAGGAATAAACTTAACTAAGGAGGTAAAAGACGTATACGTGGAAAACTACAGGATACTAAAAAAAGTGATAGAGGAAGACATAAATGATGTTGGGAAAATGGGACAGACACATGCAAAAAAATGAAGGTAGATCACCAACTTACACCATACACAAAAATAAACACAAAATGGATAAAGGACTTAAACATAAGACAGGAAACCATGAAAATACTAGGGGAATCCACAGGGAGAAAAATCTCAGACATATGCCAAGAGAACTTCTTCACTATTACTACTCCTAGGGCAATGGAAGCTAAAGAGAAAATAAATAAATGAGACTACATCAAAATAAAAAATATTTGCATAGCAAAGAAAACCATCAATAAAACAACAAGAAAGCCCACTGCATGGGAGAACATATTTGAAAATGATATCAATAATAAGGGTTTAATCTCCAACATATACAGAGAACTCATACAACTTAACAAAAAGAACATAAACAACCCAATCAAAAAATGGGCAACTGATCTAAATAGAATCTTTTCGAAAGAAGACAGAAGGAAGGCCAAGAGACATATGACAACCTGCTCACAGTCACTAATCATAAGAGCAAATAAAAACAGCAATGAGGTACCATCTCACACCTGTCAGAATAGCTATTATCAACAAATCAACAAACGACAAGTGTTGGCGAGGATTCAAAGAAAAAGGAACTCTTTTGCACTGCTGCTGGGAATGCAGACTGGTGCAGCCACTGTGGAGAACAGTATGGAGCTTCCTCAAAGAACTAAAACTGGAACTCCCATTTTACCCAGTGATCCTACTTCTAGGAATATACCCCAAGAAACTAGAAACACATATCAGAAAGGATATATGCACCCCTATGTTCAGAGCAGCACAATTCACCACAGCTAAGATTTGGAAACAACCTAAATGCCCATCAGCAGATGAGTGGATTAAAATACTGTGGTATATCTATACAATGGAATACTATGCAGCAGTAAAAAAGAAGGAGTTCCTAGCATTTGCAACAATATGGATGGAGATGGAAAATATTATGTTAAGTGAAATAAGCCAGGCGGAGAAAGATAAATATCACATGATCTCACTCATTTGTGAAATATAATGAATGGCATAGACTGATGAACAAGAACATACCCAGAGGCTGAGAAACGTCAATCAGAAGGTCATACCTCAGGTAAGGTAGGTGAGGGTGGGGGTAAGGTGGAGAGATCAACCGAGGGACTTGTGTGCATGCATATGAACCTAATCAATGGACACGGAGAACGAGAGGACAGGGCATAAGTGGGGAGTGGGGAGTTATGGGGGAATAAGCACACATATGTAAAAAATAAAAATTAATTAAAAAACTATAAAATAAAAATAAAATACTAAATCTAATCCATACGAGTGGTCACCATAACCTTAATAGAAATTGTTTCATGTGACAAAGATTTTTAAATGAAACTCTCTGTAGCCTGAAAATTATTTTGGAAGGAAACAAAGAGAAGTTTCCTTCAAAAGTCATAAGGATTATAATTGAAAGTCAATATATTTGGCCGGTTGAACTAAAGTTAGTAATTTGTGTTTTTGCCTCCCTGACAAAGTTTATATAAAGTTACAAGAAGAAATTTACAGCCAATTTCAAATGGAATTGCCAGGGCTTAGAGCAAAGAATATCCTTACATGATATTATTCTACAATGTCATTATAATTTTAGATATTTTACAACAGCATATTGTACAATTATCCCAAACTTACAGACTATTTCTTTGAATGGTTGGCAGCAAATAAAAAAAAAGGACATGAAAGGATTTAATCCCTTTCACAAGGAATTAAGGCACTGGGAAGGCACTTGAGCATCCTATATTGGCCCCTCTTGCTTTTTGTGCCAAAAGGGACCCTCTTCTCACAATCCAATTGCCCTCAGCTGTTGCCTGAGCTTTCTGTTCATGCTGAGCTTGAAGCCTTGTGGTGGCTGAGTACCATGGATCTTGTCTCACACCCAATCATGTGAGCTGGGCCCTCACTGGAGAAGAAACCCGAGTTCCCCGAGATATGTGATCAGCACTGGGACCCCACCAGCAGGCCAGGGGATACCAAGTCAGGTGGTAGGCGTGAGGCCACCGGGCATAGGCTACCAAGAAGACAGAACTAAACCTCACATCACCCTGCCTGGCCCTGGAGGATGACTGGTTAACCAGAGATGGGTAAGATTCCTCAGGGAAGGAACAACCCAAGACAGGCACAGTCACAGAGGGGCCTTCATGAGAGAACTTGGGGGTCAACAGAGTTGGGGCGCAGACCATCACCCCCCCAACCCTGAAGGGGCCTGAACCCTCACCCCTTCTAAGGGAGGTCTCCTGCCCCCATGGCTGCTTTGCTTTCCATACCCAGCTCAGATCGGGACCCAGGTAACAGACAAGAGACTTGGCTGACAGCAGCTGCCCTATATTTAAATTCAGCGTAGCATCAGGAATGCTCAGCGCCTACTCAAGAATGCAAATAATCCTTCCAACTAATATTTACAGGGTAAACTAAGAGTGTTGGTAGAGTATTAAATTTGACAGTAAAATAGTAATCAAGTTTTCAGATTAATTTAAATAGGCTAATTGGAATAAGTGAATATTCAAGTAAATTTAATCGTACCAGACAAAAAGCTGTTCTTAAAGTAATAACTAAAATTTCTAGTGGTAGTTCATCTCATGGTAAAATTCCTGAACATGCAATGAACCTAAAGCAGTCATATTTTTGGGCAAAAAAAAAGTAAAATTTAAAGTTATCAAGACTGCATTATAAAATTTACAAAAGCCTCCATTAATAGAAAAAGGGGGGGGCCGGTTGTAGGGTAATATCATGTAAGGAAAAATATCCTATAAGTAAATTACATCTAGAAAATTTTTTCTTTACAAAATTAATTTTCATTTGTAATGCTAACAGCAAGACACCCATGAAAAACACACATGGTGTCTAAATAAGACAAAGGAAAATCGTTGGGGCAAAAATAAAAAGGATCCCAAATCAATTATATAGAAAAGATTCCTTTATTAACTTTTGGTCGAGAATATGTTTGTATATTTTCAGAAAACAACTCCAAGACCATGTGGATTCCTGCAACACAGAGAAATTGACAAGTCGGCTCCAACCACGAAGACAAGAGGAAAAACAGTCCAGAGATGGAATATGCTGACAACGCCTTGCCATGCGAGCAGTCAGCAGCTGTGCACTGCTGCAGGTTGCCTAGGTCCAAACCAGAGAGGGTCGGACCTGCATTGTCACCATGTGCCCACCATCCAGATATCGTTGCTGACATGTGCACACAAGTAACTGTTAGACATTGAAACGGAGACTCAGAACTGTTGGACATTGAAATTGGGACTCAAACTTTTTTTTTTTGTTATTATGTTTTTATTTCTAGTCTGCAGAGTCAAATTTTTTTAAAGGAAAGAAATGGGGGAAAATAGATACAGAGGCAAAGACGCATTGAACAGACTGTCAAACTACATTGGGAAGGCAGGGGAGATTGGGTAAGGGGGGCTGTAAGAGATCAACCGAAGGACTTGTATGCATGCATATAAGCATAACCAAATGATACAAGACATTGGCTGAGGGGGCGAGCAGGTGAAGGCATGTACTGGGAGACAGGGGAGGCCGGGGGGAGGTCAATGGGAGAAAAAAGGAAACATATGTACTATTTGTAATACTTCAAACAATAATAAAAAAAAGTAGACCACCAACTTACACCATACACAAGAATAAATTCAAAATGGATAAAAGACCAAAATGTAAGTTGTGAAACCATAAAAATCTTAGAGGAAATGATAGGCAGCAAAATCTCAAGACATCTCCTGCAGCAATGTGTTTACCAATACATCTCCTAGGGCAAGAGAAACTAAGGAGAAAATAAACAAATGGAACTATGTCAAAATAAAAAGCCTCTGCACAGCAAAAGTAACCATCAACGGTATGAAAAGGGAGCCCACTGCATTGGAGAACATATTTGTCAATGATAAATCTGATAAGGGGTTAATTTCAAAAACATATAAGGAACTCATACAACTTAATAAAAGGAAGACAAACAGCCCAATTTAAAAATGGGCAAAGGACCTAAACAAAGTAGACATACAAAAGGCCAAGAGAAATGAAAAAGTGCTCAAAGTCACCAATCATCTAAGAGATGCAAAATAAAATGACAATGAGGTGTCACCTCAAACCTGTCAGAATAGGTTTAACAAATCAACAACTGACAAGTGCTGGCGAAGATATGGAGAAAAGGGAACACTGCTGGTGGGAATGCATACTGGTGCAGCTACTGTGCAAAATAGTATGGAGTGTCCTCAGAAAATTAAATATGGAACTGCCATATGAGCCAGTGATCCCATTTCTAGGAATATATTCTAAGAAACCCGAAATACCAATCAGAAAGCATATACTTACAAACCTATGTTCATGGCAGCGCAATTTATAATAGCTAAGATTTGGAAACAGCCGATGTGCCTATGAGTGAATAAAAAACTGTGATACATCTACAGAATGTAGTACTACACAGCTGTAAAAAAGAAAGAACTCTTACCATTTGCAGCAGCATGGATGGACCTGGAGAGCATTATGCTGAGAGACATAAACCAGTCAGAAAAAGGTAAGTATCACATGATCTCACTGATATGTGGAATCTAATGAACAAAATAAACTGATGAACAAAAATAAATCTGGAGACAAAGAAACATCAAACAGACTGTTAAAACACAGAGGGAAGGCAGGGGAGGATGGGTGGGTGTGAAGAGGTCAACCAGGGGAGAAACCAAGATGGCGACATAGGTAAGCACCTAAACTGCTGCCTCGCACAACAATTTCAAAACTACAACTAAATGACAGAATGTACATCATCCAGAACCACAGGAAAGCTGGCTGAGTGGAAATTCTACAACTATAAAGAAAGAACAAAGCTCACGGAGAATCAGAGGAGCTGCAAAGGGCTGAGGTATGAAGACACACGTGCAGAGAGGAAGGGCAGCTGAGTGCCTGGATGGATTTCTCTGGCTGGAGAGAGAAGGAAGCTACCGACTGCACTGAACCCCAGTTCTGGGCAAGACCCTGTGAGCCCAGGCTCATACGGAGGGAATCTGGACTGTCAGGTAGAGAGAATGGCACACGGAGATCTGGGGGAGCCGCGGAGGGCACAGGTCTGGGGGCGCGAGCGCAAGAGTGCGCACAGAGAGGACTGGCTGCTGAGGTTGCTGCTGGCTTTCCCTAGCGTGAGGGAGTCGGAAACTCCATACTGCACTAAACCCCAGGCTATTACGGGGGGGATATGGACCATCAGGCAGAAACTCAGGGGAGCCGCGAAAGGCAGAGGTCTGGAGGTGTGTGCGCAAGTGCCCACAGAAAGGACTGACTGCTGAGTGTACCGCTGGCTGTCCTAGCTGGAGGGAACCTGAACTCCCGACTGCGGTGAACTCCAGTTCTGGGCGAGAATCTGGAAATCCACATTCCCTGGGGGAGAAAGTGCATGGTTTGGCAGTGGGCGAAACTCGAGTGTGGCTTTCTCTCAGAGGTGATTGCAGCAATTACCGAGGGACAATGAGGCCCAGGGGCCTCAGAGGGCAGGGATGATGGGAAGCTAAGACTGTCTGCTCAGCCCTGAGAATCTGCCCCATCCAATCTGAGCACAGAGGCTTTTGCAATTTTGCAAGTCTTGTCTCATAAGTCTGTCTCCAGAACAGAAATTTTCCCTGCATAGACACAGCTGATCCTCACAGCCAACTGGCCTGGAGGTCAATTCCTCCCAGTGATACCAACAACAATCAAGATTTAACTACAACAAGGCTGTACACACAGTCCATAAAGGAGTGCACCAAGAGTGTCCACCTCAGGTAACTGGGGAGGCTGACCCACTGGGCCATATAGGACACCTAGCACACAAAGCTACCCTACCAACTCAGGGAAGTAGAAGAATCAGACCACAAACGAAAGAAATGGAGGAAAACAAATGACTGGATATAGCATTCAAAACCATGGTTATAAGGTTTTTCAAGAATTGCCTAGAAAAGGCCGATACATTTAGCAAGCCCCTCGAGCATATGAAAAGGGACCAACTAGAAATTAAGCATACACTGACTGAAATAAAAAATATTATATAGAGACCCAACAGCAGACTAGAGGAACACAAGAATCAAGTCAAAGATTTGAAATACAAAGAAGCAAAAACACTCAACCAGAAAAGCAAAAAGAAAAAATAATCCAAAAATTTGAAGATAGTCTAAGAAGCCTCTGGGACAACTTCAAGCGTACCAACATCAGAATTATGGGGGTGCCATAAGAAGAGAGAGAACAAGATACTGAAAACCTATTTGAGGAAATAATGACTGAAAACTTCCCCCACCTGGTGAGAGAAATAGACTTACAAGTCCAGGAAGTGCATAGAACCCCAAACAAAAGCAATCCAAAGAGGACCAAGACACACCAAGATACATCATAATTAAAATGCCAAGAGCAAAAGACAAAGAGAGAATACTAAAAACAGCAAGAGAAGAACAGTTAATTACCTACAAGGGAGCACCCATATGATTGTCAGCTTATTTCTCAACAGAAACTATGCAGGCCAGACGCGAGGGGCAAGAAATATTCAATGTGATGAGTAGCAAGAACCTACAACCAACATTACTCTACCCAGCAAAGCTATCATTTAGAATTGCAGGTCAGTTAAAGAGCTTCACAGATAAGAAAAAGCTAAAGGAATTCATCACCATCAAACCAATATTATATGAAATGCTGAAAGGTATTCTTTAAGAAGAGGAAGAAGAAGAAAAAAGTAAAGATAAAAATTATGAACAACAAATACACATCTATCAACAAGTGAATCTAAAAATCAAGTGAATTAAAAATCTGAGGAACAGAATAAACTGGTGAATATAATAGAATCAGGGGCATAGAAAGGGAATGGATTGATAATTCTCAGGGGCAAATGGGTGTGGGGGGGTGCGGGAAGAGACTGGACAAAAATCGTACACCTATGGATGAGGACAGTGGGGGGAAGGTAAGGTCAGAGGGTGGGGTGGGAACTGGGTGGAGGGGAGCAATGGGGGGAAAAAGGAGAATCAATTGTAATAATCTGAACAATAATGATTTATTAAATTAAAAAATAAACCAAAAAAATAAAAGTATGATTTTCTATGGGGAAAAAAAGATCAATGAAAGAACTTGAGGTTCTTTCATTGATCAATAGGGTGATCAAGGCATGGTGTTGGGGGTGGGGGCAGGCTGGGAGAGGCCACTGGGGGAAAAAGGGGACATATGTAATACTTTCAACAATAGTGATTTAAAAAACAAACAAATAAATAGTGGAATTCAGCCTCTCTCTTTGAGAATATTAGTGAAGCTCAAAGGATTAGCAGGCAAGTCCCTTGGACTTTCTCTTAGAGAGTCCGAGCAAGGCCCAAGACTGAGGCAGCCTTAGCCCTGGGCCTCTCTCTTACAGAATTTGAGTAAAGCAAGAAGTAACCTTAGAAACTAAGCTCCATAGAGACCCTGGCTCCCCAAAGAACTAGAGGAGGCACCATTTCCAGTCTCTGATTGAGGTCCATCTGGGCATCACTGGTGGCTTCCATCCCCTCTTTAGACCAAAGCAGCACTAGCTAAGATGAGCTAATATTTATGGCATGGGGCTGTAATTGCCCTGAAGATAGGCTCTAATTGGTCACAAAGAATTATCTCAGGTGCTTAACCATGGGTTATCAAGTTATCATGTAACCTGAACTATGCATAATGACCTGGGTGTGATGTCTATCATGGGGGTCACAAAGAGATCATGTACAAGAAGATAACATCAGCTTAAAGTAGCCCATACAAGATCGAACCTGGGGGGGGGGGGTGGGAATCAAAGCAGTTATATAGAGGTGGTCCAAATTCGGACCAGCCCTACTACCAACAATGAATCCTTCTCTCAGCCTAGACCTGTGAACTCATGGAAGGCTCCATATGACCTTTTGGCAGAGGAAGGAATGTTGAGGCCTGGGTACCAATGATTTTGCATGAATTCGATGACCCACCAGAAAGTGCACTGCTGCCACATTGTTGACCCTCTCTGGACATTTGTGAAGCATCATGGGTAATGAAACCTTTACAATAGGCGGATTTGGGGGCTATTCATCTCCACATTCACTTTGCAGGGATGACAAATGACCACATGTGTAAGGAGATACTGATTCATGGTGCTAGCAATTATTTTCCAAAATAGGGACATGAAGGAAATATGATTGGAAGATCCTTCACAGTGATATTGGGCATAAGTTTGTTGGACAGTTCTCACTTAATGGGCAAAAATATACAAGGATATTTGTGTCTCATATACTATTCCTCACAGTAAATTCTCACAGTTGAGTATTTCATTAAACAAGGGGATAAAGTGGCACATTCTATATTTTCCCTCACCTATGGAATAAAAAACCACACACAAAAAAAAGAAAGAAAGAAAGAAAGAGAGAGAGAGAGAGAGAGAGAGAGAGAGAGAGAGAGAGAGAGAGAGAAACTTGTAATCAGTTATATAACCCTAAAACTTAAAGATTTAGAAAGAGAATAGCAAGAAAAAACCAGAGTAAGTAGAAGGAAGGAAATACTAAAGGTCAGAGTAGAAATAAATGGCATAGAGTAAAACAAAACAAAACAAACAAACAAAGATTAATAAAACCAAGAGCTGGTTCTTTGAAAGGATAAACAAGATTGATGAACCTTTAGTCAGAATCATCAAGAAACAAAGAGAGAGAGCCCAAATAAATAAAATCAGAGATGAAAGAGGTGAATTAACCACTGACCCCACATAAATACAAAGAATCATAAAAAATACTATGAATGCCTTTATTCCAAAGTAATGGACAACCTGAACAAAATGGACATATTCCTAGAATAATTCCAATCTTCCAAAACTCAATCAGGAAGAATCAGTAATTTCTGATAGGCCAATAATGGCTTATGAAATGGGAGCAATAATAATAATTTTAAAAAAAGCTTCCAGAAAACAGAAGCCCTGGCCCGGATGGCTACACAGGAGAGTATTAGCAAACATTCAAAGAACTAACACCTATACTCCTAAAACTATTGCAAAAAATTCAAGAAGAAGGAACACTTCCAAGCTGTTTCTATGAGACCAGCATTACCTTAATTCCAAAACCAGATAAAGACACTACAGAGAAAGAGAACTATAGTCTGATATCCCTGATGAACATAAATGCTAAAATCCTCAACAAAATATTAGCAAATTGGATCCAGCAATGCATTACAAAGATCATACACCATGACCAAGTGGGGTTTTTCCACCTGGGTATGCAAGGTGGTACACTATTCACAAATCAATAAATGTGTTGCATCACATAAACAGATTGCAAGACAAAAATCTCATGATCATATCAATTGATGCAGAAAACGCATTTAACAAAACCCAACACCCTTTCTTGATCAAAACTCTTGTCAAAGTGATAATAGAGGGGTCATATCTCAACACAATAAAAGCAATATATGACAAGCCTACATCATACTCAATGAAAAAAACTAAAACCATTTCCCCTAAGAACAGGAACAAGATATGGATGCCCTCTTTCACCACTCTTGTTCAACATAGTATTGGAAGCCCTAACCATAGTGATTAGACAAGAAGAAGAAATAAAAGGCATCTAAATTGAAAAGGGGAAAATAAACTGTCATTATTCGCAGATGACATGATATTGTACATAGAAAACCCTAAAGACTCCATCGAAAAATGACTAGATTCAATACATAAATTCAGAAATGTAACAGGATACAAAATTAACACCCAGAAATTAATGGCATTTTTATACACCAACAATGAAAAAGCAAGAAAACAATCCCATTTACCAAAATATTTTTTAACAAAAAATTAAGATAATTAGGAATAAACTTAACCAAGGAGGTAAAAGACCTGTACTAAGAAAACTATAGGACATTGAAAAAAGAGATAAGGAAGATATAAACAAGTGGGAGAATATACCATGTTCATGGATTGGTAGAATCAACATATGAAAATGTTCATAATACCCAAAGCAATCTATAGATTCAATGCAATTCCTATTAAAATACCAAATACCTATTAAAATACAAGGAAAGTGAAAGAGAAACAGCACCAGCCCCTCTGCCCCCCCCCCCACTGCAGGCAGGAGCAGCACCTCTCCAGTACTAATTACTTTTAAAACTCTTTTAGTAAGGAGAGAGATTAAATTTTGGAGGTATTTCAGGATCCATTGGAATAACTTACTTATTTTTTTAGTCAATTAAAATGTCTCTTAAATTTTGAATTTGAAGGGGTTGTAAAACAAGCTTCTATAATAATAAAAGCTTAATATGCTAATTAGACCAGACGTCCTACCAGACAACCTTTCCGATGAACACAGGGCTGCAAGGGATGCCTGGGTTCCAGGTGCCACAAAGAAGCCAATGCCGGCAGCAGGGGGAAGAAAGACCTACTCTGGCATGAATTTTGTGCATGGGGCCTCTAGTAATTAAGTATTATGATATACATTTTGTGAAAACTGGGTAAGACATCAATTAAACTTTAAAATAGTGTTAGTATTAAGTATTTTATCCAGACTACAAGATTTTCTCTAATTTACATAAATATTTAATTTTTTTAGGCCAGAAAGTGATTATATCCTGTAATGCCATTTGGACAGAGAAAATGCACGACACATAATACAAAGATAAATAGATATCATACAAATGCTACAGACCATATACATAATTCAAGAGTAATTCACCTTTTATCCTAAAATACATATTTCCATATTTTTTAATGCTCACCTGAGCAGCGAGGATATTTTTTTCCATTGATTTTTAGAGAATGGGAGAAGTGAGGCGGGGAGAGAGGGAAACATCAATGTGACAGAGACACAACTATTGGTTACCTCCCACACATGCCCTGACTGAAAGTGGGATCAGACCTGCAGCCCAGGTACATTCCCTTGACTGGGAATCAAACCTGCAACCCTCTGATGCATAGGACAATGCTGTAACCACTGAATGCACAAGACATGGCTGTATTTTCATTTTTTAAATTAAAAGTAATTTAATGTAAGAATTTTTAATGTTTGGAAACCTCAATTTTCAATGATAGTGAAAAATTAAGCAACCTATATTTCCTACAACTTTTATTAACATATTTTATTATTTTAAATTTAGGCACCCAGAGACCACTGCAATATGGCCATTTTAAAATGAGATTTCTAGTGAGATCTTTCTATTTCTGTAAAGCAATTACCAGTAACAGGATTTCTATCAGGAGTATTAATGAGAGCTGGGCTCTGGAAGTTTCTGGCCTTGGAGGCACAATTTCCCATATTAATTGTAGTGGGTTTTTTGTTTTGAACATTGTCAGTCTGAGTAAATTCTCTATGGAGGTAATGTAGTGGGTCAAAGTCTGCTTCTTATGAGTACCATGAGGCTCTTAGTCCTCAAGTGGCATTCAGCCTTCTTACATGCCTTGGTTTCTCTCCCTGACTATCTCATACAGCTGTGAGTGAGGATTCGGACCACTAGGTGACCAACCTTTATATGGGCATTCCCGGATGAGTCAATTTCTTAATTACAGTTGAGTTGGAGGGTCCCTATGGGGACCCTACACGTCGTGAGGAATGACCTCTGACACCTCCATAAAGATTCTTAGTCATCTAAGAGCATCTGAGATTCAGGCTGGAGGGAGGATGTGCCCCTTATCTTCAGAGCTGAATAAGCTCAGTTCTCATTTATACTGCAAGCGCATTTGCTCAGATTCTCAGAAAGCAATACCAGTGGAAAAGGCAAATTTAAATACCAGTGAAACAGTTTTCCTCCTGTCTCACCTTGTAGCCTGGGTTCTGTTAACCCTTAACCTTATCAGGTTAGCATGTGGCCAATTTTCATCCACATAGTGAAACAAAGGGAGGGATTAAAATAGAAGAATAGATCAAGGGGGCCCTGGAGACAGGTTCAAGGGGTTAGCCCTGGACAAGCTGCCGTTGCCCACTGATCCCCAGGTAGCAAGTCTCATAGGGATCTTTAGAGTTTAGGAGAAACAAAGTAAAAGTAGGAAATAGGAGAAGGGAACACACAGGTGTAAGGAACAACACACACCTTTGTCTTAGGGGTTTTACCTGTTTCACTTGTTTGATTTTCTAGATATGATTTTATTGATTTCAGAGAGAGAGGAAAAATGAGAGAAACATCATCAATATGAGAGATATATCAATCAGTTGCCTCTTGTTGAACCCAAAACCTGGACATGTGTCCAAACCTGGAGTTGAACAGGTGACCTCTTGATGCATGGGACAACATTCAGTGAAGGTAGTCACAATGCTCAGGACAAAGATTTTACCTGGTGTTTAACAGTGGCAATTTTAGAGGAGGCCTCAATGGAATATCGCAATAGAATATTCATCAACTCTCCAGGTGTGTCATTTGATATGTTGATGTATTACAATGAATGTATACAGTGATGTGGGTCATTCTCTGATCAGTTTCACCTTTAAAAATGTCACTCGAAATGGATTTGAAGCAACATGGGTCTGCTGGGCATGGTCTGGAAGATGTAATCAATTTGCTCCTAAGCATCCTAGGTTAGGGAAAATAAGTTCTTGTGATTTAGTAGTTGTGCCTATAAATTACTAGGCCCTGATAGAGTCTCAGATTTCCCATTCCACTTGTCAAGGAATTTTCCTAGCTTTTTAATAACATGCCCCAACTCTATAAACTTGGGGACTCTTGTTAGTATTGAACCCAACACAATGACCATCAATTGACAGACACTAGACGAGAGCCAAAATCAGGACCCAAACACACACCCTGGACTCCAGAAGCTGTACCCTACAGCAAACACAAACCAAAAGCTGGACCCCAGCCCTGGGACTCAAACTCGAAGCGATTCCCCTGACTCAAGCTTACTATGCAGCACAAAAGCCAGAAACCAGATGCCAGAGACTGACAGCTAATTCTTAAGACCAGATTCCATACACAAGGATCTGAATCTATAGCTGCACTTGGACCCCACACAAGAACCCCGGATACAAAGTCATACCCAAAGAGACCCAAAACTCCATACATACAGCTGAATACATATTTGATCTGAAACCACAGACCCTGGATATATAACAGGGATCTATAAGTAAGACACCATAGCCACAATGTGGAGTTGGAGACAGACAACAGACCTCAGTTGCCAGATGCCAGATGCATGAACTGAACCAGATCCTCATGTTGTACACAAATCCATGATTCAATAAAGGGAACCCATGTCACTCTAAGCCCAAGCAGCTAGTTTCACCAATACTTTTTGTATGCCAATGTGAATGAATAAGAGGAAAAAGTAACTTGTAAAACTTCAAAATTCTACCAAATTTTGCACACAAAAGACTAACAGGAGGAAAAAAAAATAATGCTTACCTTTGTTGGCAGGTATCCATGATCTCTTGGCTGTAGTGGTGTCAGAAGTTAACCATGTCACAGCCGATAATTTCACAAGGCCGGCTCTTATTTACCTCATACCTTATAAATTCGAACAACTGGGTTAATAACCAAATTGACATGACCAAATTAACAAGAGATGTACAATGCTTAATCCATGCACAAGGAAAACTCACATACAAATGAATACTAAAGACCATGAGGTAATATTAGGAACAGAAAATGTTGAAAAATGGGGAAAGAGTGTCTTACATTGTAGAGGTGAAATGGGTAATATTTAGGAAAAGTACAGGATATGTGGCATGTTAATTTTAGTTAGGTAATCCCAAAAACTATATGATAGGCATATCAAGAAACTCGTGGTAGCCTGGCTGCTGTGGCCCAGTGGTTGAGCATCAACCCATGAACCAGGAGGTCATGGTTTGATTCCCTGTTAGTGCACATGCCCAGGTTGTTGGCTTGATCCCCAGTGTGGGGCATGCAGGAGGCAGTCGATCTCTCATCTCTCATTGTTTCTATCTCTCCCTCTCCCTTCTTCTCTGAAATCAATAAAAATATAGTTTTTAAAGAAAATCATGACCTCCCCCACACACATACAGCACCTTCAGTCAGTGTGTGCTCCACCCTCAGGCTCCCCACAGAGCTGTCACACAGCACATGCCCTACCCTGAGCCCAGGTCAGAGCTGCTGGTGTGACCTGTTATGCCCAGCCACAGGTCACAAGACCATGCTGCATGTGCAAGAGGGTACTAGGGCTCCATCCTGCCTTGAGTGCTGGGGCTGCAGAGTGAATTGCATGCCACAGGGCTCTGGGTCCTCATGGGGAGTTGCATGCCAGAGGAACTGTGCATGCACCCCCAACACCCTGAGAATCTGAAGCAGACAACTGAAGGACCAGAATCATGGGAGAAGGGAGTACAACTCAGAGCAGATGGTAAAGGTGTGAAACTCAAGGCACACCCAGCCTCTGGTCTAGCGAGTTCCAGATCATTAGACCACTAGGGGATTCAACCCCTTGGATCCTAAGCAGGGAGTCCAGGGCGAGGAAGAGGAGACAGCAAAAAGGAGGAGACCAAGAAAAACCCCCAAAAGTGAAGAAAAGGAGAAATCACCAGAAAAGGAATGAAATGAAATGGAGGCAAGCAATATGTCAGAGAAATAAGTCAGAGTAAGGGTCATGCAGTTCCTAAACAGACTGAATGAGAAAATTACCAACATATGTAAGAATCAAGAAAACATGAAGAATGATATAGCTAAAATAAAAACCACAATGCAAGGTTTCACTAGTAGACTAGAAAAAACAAAGGACCGAATCAGTGATTTAGAAGACAGGGTTTAAAACATACCCAATCAGAACAACAATTGGAGAAACTTTTAGAAATCAGGAGAAGTGCCTAAGGGAGATTTGGGACAACATGAAATGAAGCAACATCTATATAATAGGGGAGCCAGAAGGAGAAGAAGAGGAGTAAAGTTTACAAACCTATTTGAAGAAATAATGACAGAAAACTTCACTAACTTGGGGAAGAAAAAAGTCACGCAAACAAAGAGAGTCCCAAACAAGATGAACCCAAAAAGACCCAAACCAAGACACATCATAATTACAATGGCAATTGTTAGTGACAAAGAGAGAATCTTAAAGTCTGCAAGAGAGGAAGAGAGTTAAGAACAAGGGATCTCTCATTAGACTATCAACTTACTTCCCAACAGAAACACATCCAGCCAGAAGGGAATGGAATGAACTATACAAAGTGATACAAAGCAAGGAAATGACTTCAAGAATACTCGTTCCAGGCCCGGGAACCTGAGGCGGCAACCCCAGCCAATGTGGGGCTTGATGGGGTTGGGACCAGTCGGGTCTGGGTCTCCAGTGATTTCAAAGCACACACAGGTGGGCGGGGACTTGACTCTGGGTCACGTGGCGCACCCCAGATACTGACAGGAGGAAGATTTGAGATTTCCATATACATTTTACTAATTTTCTTTCACTTCTATTATAAACAAAGGTCAAATAGCAATATTAAAATATTTCCTCTACTTAATTCCCTTTTAATGTGCATGAATTTCATGCACCAGGCCACTACTTGTAAGAAAAAAATACTATGAACAACTCCATTCCAACAAACTAGACAACCTAGAGGCAATGGACATATTCCAGAAAAATACAAGATTCCAAAACTCAATCAGAAAGAATCTAAAAATCTCAATAGGCTGATAACTATGGAGAAAATTGAAGCAGTCATCAAAAAGCTTCCAGCAAACAACAGCCCAGGTCCAGGCAGCTTCACAGGGAAGTTTTGCCAAACATTCAAAGAAGAACTAAAACCTGTCCTCCTCAGACTATTCCAAAAAATTAAAGAGGAAGCAACACTTTCAAGCTCATTCTATGAAGCCAACATTACCCTAATACCAAAACCAGATAAAGACACCACAAAGAAAGAGAATTATAGGCCAATATCCCTCATGAATATAGATGCCAAAATCGTCTACAAAATTGTAATAAATCAGATCCAGTGTTACATCAGAAAAATTCATATATCATGACCAAGTAGGATTTATCCCAGGGATGCAAAGATGGTACAATATCCACAAATCAATAAACATAATAGATAACACAAACAAATTGAGAAAAAAAATTCACATAGTCATTTCAATTGATGCAGAAAAAGCTTTTGACAAAATCTAACACTCTTTCTTGATAAAAACCCTTAGCAAAAGTGAGAATAGAGGGATCATACATCAACATAATAAAAACCTTCCTTATACGACATACCTCAGCCAACAGCATACTCAAGGGGAAAAAAATGAAAATCATTTCCCCTAAGAAGAGGAACAAGACAGGGATTCACACTGTTACCACTCCTGTTCCACATAGTACCAGAAGTGCTAGTCATAGCAATTAGACAAGAAGAAGAAATAAAAGATATTCAAATTGGAAAAGAATACAGAAAGCTGCAATTATTCACAGGTCACATGATGCTGTACGTAAAAAAACCCAAACACTCCATAAAATATTATTGGACTTAAATGAATTTGGCAATGTACCAGGATACAAAATCAATGCCAAGAAATCTATGGAATTTTATACACCAATAGCGAACTTACAGAAAGAGAGGTTTAAAAAATCTCATTTATCATTGCACCAAAAACATTAAGATACCTACGAATAAACTTAATTGAGTAGGTAAAAGACCTGTACTCAGAAATCTACAGGACACTGAAAAAGGAGATAGAAGAAGACATAAAAAGATAGAAGAACATACCATAGAATCAACATCATTATAATATCCATACTACCCAAAGCAATCTATAGATTCAATGCACTCCCCATTAAAATTCCAAAGGCATATTTCACAGTCCTAAAACGAACTCTCCAAAAATACATATGGGATTTAAAAAAAATGACTCCAAATACCTGCAGCAATCTTGAGAAAGAAGAACAAAGTAGGAGGGATCTCAATTTCAGATATCAAGCTGTATTACAAACTCACTACTCTCAAAACTCCCTGGTACTGGCACAAGAACAGACACATAGATCAATGGAACAGAACAGAGAACCCAGTAATCGACCCAAGCCATTCTGTTCAATTAATATTTGACCAAGGAGGCAAGAGCATAGAATGGAATCAAAACAGTCTCTTCAATAAATGGTGTTTGGGAAATTGGACAAATAAATGCAATAAAATGAAACTAGACCACCAACTTACATCATACACAAAAACAAACTCAAAATGGATACAGGCCTTAAACATAAAGTGGGAAACCATAAAAATACCAGAGGAATCCACTGGCAGCAAAATTTCAGACATATGCCAAAGTAATATCTTCACCGATATAGCTCCTAGGGCAATGGAAACTAAAGAGAAAATAAACAAATGGGACTACATCAAAATAAAAAGCTTCTGCACAGCAAAAGAAAACAATGAGAAAGCCCACTGCATAGAAGAACATATTTGGCAATGTTATCACTGATAAGAGTTTAATCTGCAACATTTATAGGGAACTCAAACAAATTAACAAAAGAAAGACAAACAACCCAATAAAAAAATGCACAACAGATCTAAATACATATTTTTCATAAGAGGACAGGAGGAAGGCCAAGAGACATATGAAAACATGCTCAAAGTCACTAATCATCTGAGAGATGCAAATCAAAACGACAATGAGGTACCATCTCATACCTGTCAGAATGGCAATCATCAACAAATCAACAAATGACAAGGGTTGGCAGGATGGAGAGAAAAAGGGACCTCATGCACTGCTGGTAATAATGCAGACTGGTGCAGCCACTGTGGAGAACAGTATGGAGTTTCCTCAAAAAACTAAAAATGGTACTGCCATTTGACCCAGTGATCCCACTTCGAGGACTCTATTGCAAGAAACTAGGAACACCAATAAGAAAGAATATATGCATCCCTATGTTCATAGCAGAACAATTTACAATAGCTAAGATTTGGAAACAGCCTAAGTGCCCATCAGCAGGTAAGTGGATTAAAAAACTGTGGTACATCTACACAATGGAATACTATACCATTGTAAAAAGGAAGGAACTCCTACCATTTGCAACAGCATGAATGGTCCTGGAGGGAAAGATAAATATCACATTATCTCACTCATTTGTGAAATATAATGAACAAAAAACTGATGAACAAAAATAAATACAGGGACTTAGAAACATAGAACAGACCATCCAGCCTCAGAGGGAAGGCAGGGGAGGTTGGGAGGGTGAGGTAAGAGATCAACCAAAGGACTTGTATATATGCATATAAGCATAACCAATGGACACAGAAAATAGGGAGTGAGGGCATGTGCTGGGATGCGGACGTGGGGTGGGAGGGGGGTAGGGAGCTTCCAGGAAGAGGCCAGTTGGGGAAATGGAGACATATGTAATACTTTAAACAATAAAGAATTATAAAAAATTAAAAGAAACTCCTGGTAAAGTCCTCTTCTTAAGCAGTTTTTTTTCCAACTAAATATTTTAGAAAGGAATGGGAGACAATTTTTAATTCTTAACAATGAGCGTAAAATCTGTACATCCAAAGCAAAATTTTGGTACTCTTTGAAACTGTTTATTTATTTATTTTCTCTTGATACACATGAATTTAGCTTTTATTTTTTGCCATTAATTGCTAAGGAATTTTAAGATAAAAATACAAAGTCATTAACATCAAGAGACTCAAGGGCACTTTGGATTCCAAAATATCTTTATAATGGGGGAGTAAGAGGAACCTCATGTGTCACTTGCTTATTTTTTAAACTATTACTCTTTCAATTCTAATCTTTGAATAAAATATTTTTTCTACACTATAAAATGTCTTTTGGGATAAAAATCAGCACAGCAACATTCTCTATTTTACAATAAATCTGAAAGGAACATTTAGAAAAGAATATTCTTACACCATATAGCATAACTTGTTTTTTAACTTGAAATTTTTTGTAAATTGCCTAATCACCTTAATGAGTGAATAAGAATGCTCAGCTTCCAATCCATGAAGATAGAATACAATATAATTTGTTCTACTCCTTACTTCAAAGTCACAGAGAGGATATCCATCCTATCTAATAAAAGAGTGATATGCAAATTGACCATACCTCCACTACACCCACAAGCCACACCCACCAGCCAATCAGGAGTGAGTAT
The DNA here is from genome assembly GCA_026230045.1 of Corynorhinus townsendii. Classification (NCBI taxonomy): domain Eukaryota; kingdom Metazoa; phylum Chordata; class Mammalia; order Chiroptera; family Vespertilionidae; genus Corynorhinus; species Corynorhinus townsendii. Next base: position 122,745,359 of record JAPDVU010000001.1, read on the forward strand.
GCAAACTAACACAACCAAGATGGCCGTGGCCATGGAGAGAGCAGGAGGCTTGCGTTTCCCCGGCAATAGAGGAAGCCAAGCTTTCCTGCATTCCCTGGCCAGCCCAGGCCTCTGCACAAGTCTACAAAGTTTCAATTATAGAAAACAAATAAATCCCAACAAAATTGGCAGCAGCCATGGAGCAAGCAGGAGGCTTGGGTTCTGCTCAAGGCTACAAAGTTTCAATTATAGAAGATAAATAAATCCCAGATACCAGGACTTCCACTTGGGTCACCAGGGGGCGTGGCCAACCTGAAAACCAGCACAGGCCCCTCTCCCAGACCACACATGCCCCAGGAGAACCTCAATCCTGATCCCGGACATCCTTCAGGGTAAACGAGCCAGCCCCCACCTGCGCAACAGGCCTCTATCCTACCTAATAAAAGAGTAATATGCAAATTGACCACCACTCCAACACACAAGATGGCAGCCCCCATGTGATCAAAGATGGCTGCTCCCATGTGGATACAAGATGGCTGCCACAAGATGGCCAGCAGGGGAGGGCAGTTGGGAGAGACCAGGTCTGCAAGGGAGGGCAGTTGGGGGCGATCAATCCTGCAGGGGAGGGCAGTTAGGGGCGACCAGGCCTGCAGGGTAGGGCAGTTTGGCATCAATCAGGCTGGCAGTGGAGTGGTTAGGGGCTGATCAGGCTGGCAGGCAGAAGCGGTTAGGGGCAATCGGGAAGGCAGGTAGGCGAGCAGTTGGGAGCCAGCAGTCCTGGATTGTGAGAGGGATGTCTGACTGCCCATTTAGGCCCGGTTCTACTGGCATTAGGCCTAAACGGGCAGTCGGACATCGCTTGAGGGGTCCCAGATTGAAGAGGGTGCAGGCTGAGCTGAGGGACACACACCCCCGTGCATGAATTTTGTGCAGCTTCCAAAGGGCCTGAGTTGGAATACACTGAGTGGCCCGATAATTATGTGTTCAGAGATCATAATAATCTGGCCACTCAGTGTATAATATCCATTCCTTGTCCTTGAGGATCCAAGTATCCATGCTAATAAAAACCGAGGTGGCCCTCGCTCGTGACGTTGCCACAAGATGGCTGCCAAAAGCTGGCCACCATAAGGTGGCCGCCACAAGATGGCCAAGCGTACAGAGCAGGTGGGGCCCAGGAGCCACTTCGTGTGGTGAGGCCTGAGGTTCCCAGCACCTCCTCTGCCTCATGCAGCAGAGGCAGGCCCTGGCAGAGAAGGCAGGTTGCTGCAGGGGAGGACAGTTGGGGGCAATCAGGCCAGCTGGGGAGTAGTTAGGTGTTAATCAGGCTAGCATGGAAGTGGTTAGGGGTTGATCAGGCTGGCAGGCAGAAGCAGTTTGTGGCAATCAGGCAGGCAGGCAGGCAAGCAGTTAGGAGCCAGCAGTCCTGGATTGTGAGTGGGATGTCCAACTGCCAGCGTAGGCCCAATCCTGTACATCCCCCAAGGGGTCCCAGATTGGAGACCTTTCACCCCAGCCCTGTGCACGAATTTCGTGCACTGTGCCACTAGTAAATCTAAAATGATAATGGGCTTCTTCAGTCCAAAGGCAGGACTTCTTTGCAGTAGAATGTCTCCAGTGTTTCACAAAAATAAATAAAAATAGTAGGTAACATCTTTTCAGCTTCTTGACCTCTCCGCATTTCGTTGCTTCTTTCTCCCATCTCATTTCTTCTAAGTCATATTGCATACCTGGTCTTAAACTTTTTGTTTCTTCATCTTTGTATTTTTTTTTCGGTCATAGCCAAAGAAGGTGCTTAGGTATGTCTTCCTGAGATTCTCCTTCATCTTTGATAAAATCTTACATTTTTGGAGTCATAGTTCTCATCTTCCTCCTCTTCATATTCTCACTGTCTTTTGTAACCACAAGGGAAGGGAATTTCTTGAGAACGTTGGGCAGATCTGTAGCCAGCTAAAGAAGGCTTCATTCCATTCATCTCTCCATTGGTGGGCTGGGTAATAATATTCTTAGAAGATATTGTTTCTGAGACAAAAGTGCATTTGAGCTTATGGGGGGGGGGACTAAACTACTAACTATTCAACCAGATCCCAAGCTGCTCACTGGTCTTCTAGGGCCTGAACTGCTGACAGTCTGTCCAGCTGAAACTGTACAACTTACTGATCACCCAGAGCCACTGACTGACTGCTGGGGGGCACTGAGCCACTCATTGGTCGTCGGTTATGTGGATTGTGCACAGGTCACCCAGAGTCACCAGAACTGACCACTGACTTCCTAGAACCACCTGGGACACTGATGTGTCACACAGAGCCACCTGTACTGCTGACTGTCCTTCCAGGAGGATTTAAGTCACTGGTTGGCCTCTTGGTCCCACTGATTGATTGCTCAGGTCCTGAGCTGGAGCTGCCATTCTGGTGCCTGGGCACGGAGCCAGAACTAACCTTAGGCTGAAGAATCCCTGTGATGGGCTGCCCAGGAGCTAGGCTGGAGCTGCTGCCTGACTGCCTGACACTTGGACTCTTAGCCTTATGTGGGGAGACCACAGGTCCAGGTTTGTAATGGCTGGGATAGAGAGGAGATTTTTGTCTGTGTGCTCAGTAACAGATTTCTGAGTCCCTTTAGCAGAAGTCTTTGGAACACTTGGTGAAAAGGTGCTCAAGTGCGTCTTTCCAGCCCCATTGAAAACAGGCCTGTCATGGTCCTTCTGAAGTGAGGCTTGGGAACAGTTGCTAGATCCTACTTTGATCCTCTCTCCTGGCGTGGATTTGGACAAAAACAAACCTTAATGTTTCTTATTATCTGTGCTGGGTCTGGATTTCTTCTTAGCATGAGGAAGGGGAGTACTTTTGGGAGAAGGATGATTGTCCCTGGAAACTCTGCTAGGTTTTGTGCCCATACTTTCTGTATGAGAGGGCACCATTTTGGTCAGAGGTAGTACTCCATGTGCTTCAGGCTTCTTTTTCATATGTCTTCATTCAAGAAGTTTTCACTCCCTAGGTTCTTGTGCAATCATAGGCCACTTTTCTGTGTTTTTTTCCATTACCTTGATTTCCACTGGTTCATACTGTTGGAAGCTAGCCACTGTCTTCCCTATCAGAAAAGTGTAAACAAGGAATGCAGAAGGCTCATGAACCTTGAGCTCTGGCAAGGGACAAAGCTATGCACTGATTGTTGAGTTGACACAATGGTGGCTCAAGCAATTTCCTGACCAAATAGTCTCAAAGTAAATCTTTAGTAATATTTACTGACCTTTAATATAGTCTTTCTGTTACCAGAAGTGCCTGCCTAAGGGCAATATGTGTATCTAAAATTGAATAAAAGGCTGGCAGGGCCTGGGCACCAGTGAAGTCCTTGTCCTTGCATTGGCCCCTCCACCTGCCCCCCCCCATTATTTTCAAATTATTATTTCTTGTCTTGTCTCATCATTTGACCACAGCACTTCTCCAGATCCCAAACCCTGAGCCATGAGGGATGTGGACTCTCACATCTGGCACCTCGAATGATAGATGTCTGGAGAAGATTTGCCTGGATCAGAAAAACAAAGTATCACCAGTAAGGTGGGGGAAAGGAATTCACTGGATAAGTTGGGAAATTTGCCGTGTGCAAAGCCCACAGCCAGCTGCAGAAGTTGAGATCTTTAAGTAGGGTGGGAACATCTTTTTTTAGCCAGGCTAATGGGGCAGAATTTGTCAAAAGGGGAGAAGGGTTATTGTAGACTTTGGTTTGCATGCTTAAGGATAAAGGAATTACAGTGTCAGAAGGTATTCTCTTACAGTTTTTGCATGTCATTATAGAACATAATCTCTGGTTTCCTAAAGAAGGTACATTAGATGTTGAATGTTAGCAAAGAGTCAGTCAGAACTTGAAAAAAACCTCAGCAGCAGGGGAAAAATTTGCCTCAAAATTGTTTCTCCTTGTGGAATATGGTATTGCATTTGCTAGAGCCTTCTAGAGAAACAAAAGAGGATAAACTCCCTCCCCTTGCACCTTCCTCTCCTAAAGAGGAGCAAGAGCAAAAAGAAAAATTGGAGGAATGGCCTTCATGGCCCCCTCCACCTCCATGTCCTAATCCTGAAACATTTAATTCACCATTAATAGAATCAACTATGCAAAGAGCTATCCGAGAAGGATTAAAGGACACGATGGTGGAGGACCAACTTGCTTTTCCTATTATACAAGTAGCTGACCCACAGTTCCTGAATCATATAATAACACAGCATGAAAAATTTGACTTTAAAATGATAAAAGTCTTGCGTGAATGCATAGTCTAGAATGGTCCTATAGCTCTTTTACCAGAGAAATTATGACTAATATTTCTGAAGCATTCTTAGCTCCTTATGATTGGTATTCTCTGGCTCATGGAGGAGATTATTTGCTTTGGAAGGGAGAATTTTTGGAGAAATGTTAGAAGCAAGCCCATGCAAACTCCGGGCTGAATGCTCAAATAACTTATGAAATGCTGACAGGACTGGGACAATATAATGACATGCAAAATCAGCTAAATTATGTGCAGCAGGCATATGAGCAAATTAGACTTCGTGGAAGAAGATCTTGGTGGGCTTTACCATCAAAACGGGGCCCTGAGGGACCTTTTAGTAAATGTATGCAGGGGCCTATAGAGTAATTTTCTGACTTTATGGCTTGCCTCAGTCAAGCAGTGAGATGACAAATTCAAAATGAAACAGCAGGAGACATTTAAATTCCACAATTAGCTTATGAAAATGCCAATGCTGATTGTAAGAAATGCCTGATGCTTCTGAGAAAAAACTAGTACCATTACAGAAATGATTCGAGCATGTCAGAATGTAGGGTCAGGCACTTTTCAAGCACAGGACATTTTAAAAAAGAATGTAAGCAACCAAGAAGGACACAAGGTGGTGATCTAGGGAAAGGCGTGAGCATTCTGCCTCCCAATTCAATCAACATAGATTAAAACTCTCTGTGTCCTAGAAGTCAGAAGGGAAATCATTGGGTTGGTTAATGTAGATCAAAATTTCATAAAAATGGGCAGCCATTAGATCAAGACATAGAGAATGGCCAACCACAGGGAAACGCCCCCCCCACCTTCCCGCCCCAGCCCCAACATCAATAGGGAAAATTTGCCCTACAAGGCTCACAGTGGACTCCCTCATCTGAGCCACTCCAGGGAGCACAGGCCTAGTTCATCACAGTATTATAGTGGTCACTTTGACACCCTGATATGGTTCAGCAAGCTGTTCCTACAGGAATCTGGAACCTGTGCCACCAAGATCTTTAGGATGAATCTTAGGGAGAAGTGGAAAAACTCTAAAAAGACTAACTGTTCTGCCTGGAGTCATAGATTCAGACTATGAGGGAGAAATTAAGGTAATATTAGAATATAATCATATTATGCAAATTACTTCAGGACAAAGAATTGCTCAGATACTACTTCTACCTTATATTCAGCAAGACCAAGCTATAAATAGTAAAAGAGGAACACAAGGATTTGGAAGCTCAGATATCTGTTGTATATATGAAATTAGCAAAACCCATCCTATAATTAATTTAAGAATAGAGAGAAAACGGTTTAAAGGTTTAACTGACACTGGAGCGGATGTCAGCATTATCAGAAAAGAATTCTGGCTTCCAAGTTGGTCCATGGTAGAAGCTATAAGCTCTATCATGGGGGTCAGAGTTCCTGATAATACATAACGCAGTGCTTCAGGGTTAAGGTGGCAAGATGAAGAAGGACAGACAGGATGGTTTCAGCCTTACATAGTCTTTGGGATTGCAGTCAATTTATGGGGCTGGGATGTTTTAGAAGCTTTACAAGCTTGTATTATTACCGGCAAAGGACAGCAGTTAATAACTCAGATGGGATATCAAACTGGTCAAAGCTTAGGAAAAAATAATCAGGGAATTAAAGAGCCCATCCAAGCCAAAGGAAACCCAGGAAGATGAGGATTAGGATATCAACCTTTTGAAGAGTAGTTACTGCTCAGTCTTCTCACCCTCATGCAGATCCTATACAATGGAAAGATGATAGACCTATATGGGTGGATCAGTGGCCAGGGAGAAATTAGGTCATATTCATTATTAATACAGGAACAAATAGAGCGTAGAGCCTTCCAATCATCCTTGGAATACACCTATATTTACTATACCTAAGAAGTCAGCAGGAAAATGGCAATTGTTACATGATCTTAGAACGGTTCGCACTACTATGCATACCATGGAAGCTTTACAACCTGGATTCCCAGAGACTTTGCAAATCCCTCTAAATTGGTCTCTTATAGTGGTAGATCTTAAGGATTGTTTCTTCCACATTTCCTTGGCACCTCAAAATAAACAGAGATTTAACCCTTGAGGATTGATAAGGGAACATATCTGGCAAATGGATGTAACACATTATACTCCTTTTGGACACCTCGGGGCATTGAATGTCTCTGTATATACCTTTTCAAAGGGCCTATGGGCTACTGCATCTACAGGGGAAACGGAAAAAACAAGTTATTAATCATTGCTAGCTGCTTTTGCCATCATGGCAATTCCAAAAATCATTAAAACCAAAAATGGAACAGCTTACACAACCTGTCATTTCCAGGAATTTTGTAAAAAGTAAAAAATTCAGCACATTACATGAATACCTTATAATTTGCAGGGACAGGCAATTATAGAATGCCAGCATCATAGGCGTTGAAAAACAGAAAAGTGGGAATATGGAGAAATCACCTGTACGTAGAGTACACGAAGCCTTAATTACTTTAAATTTATTCACTTGTGATGCCGATGGCAAGACACCCATGGAAATAAACTAGTGTCAGAATAAGCCAAAGGAAAATGGTCTGGTTAAATGGAAAGATCCCGAGTCTGGTTTATGGAAGGGCCCCAACCCCCTGTTATCATTTGGTCAAGGCTACCCTTGTATATTTCCAGAAAATGTCTCAAAGCCCATGTGAATTCCCACAAGAAATATTAAACTTCAACATGGATCTGAGGGATGTACTGGCCAGGTTAATGAGGACCTTGCACCTGGTGGCACGCCTAACAATCAACTATCCCAGCCACAGGTAGCAGCAGCCCCGAGCAAGCCACTGAAGATAAGGAATGGGAGGAGGATGAGACAAATAGCCCAGAGGTCACCTGAGGGATGGTGAAGAAGATGGTCCAGAAAGCTGAGAGAATTTGTGAGGAGACCAGAACCCTAAGAACTCCTGAGAACGTCTTTCTTGCCCTGCTAGCAGTCATCAGCTGTGTGGTAATGCTACCGGAGCAAATGGGGAAGTATTTTGGACTTACGTTCCTGACCCTCCAGGGGTAAGACACCTTACGTGGGCTGATCTCCCGCCTAATGTAGTCACCAATAACACCAAACACCTTGGTCACCCAGGAGGACCATGGGTGGGGCAAGGAAGTATATGGGAAAAGTATAATTACATGCGTATCACCACCTAGTTTCCCTTTTGCATGACACAGAACCAAACCACAGCTCCTTTGTGTGTAAAATTAAAAAGAGGCATCTGGCTAACATGGACACCAAAGGAGGGGGAAGCAAAAGTCCACATACATCTACTATCAGTACTTGCTCTGGGGAGAGGTGCAGTAAATGTAACTTTACTAAGACACCTCCCCACACTAAGCCGTTATGCAAAAAGTCTTATGAATGGCACCCTACCAAGGAAGAAATTAATTGCCAAGACTGTTATAGTGACCACCCCACCAGCAGCAAACTTAATAACAGTTTTTTCTTTGTGGATTGGAGCCCCTAGATGGGTTTGCATATAGTCACAATCACACCCTAAATGGAAGGGGAAAGCATCCTATCTACATGTTGAAGCTAATCACTCTATTTCATGCCATGGAGGAGGATTTGTTGGATCTCAATGTCAACATGATAATTGGCCCCTAAAAAATACATAATGGAAATTAGCTGCTGTACTTGTACCTATTATATAGTATAGTTTTAACTATAGCTCAGATCATTCCATTTGTACCTTATGGGAACTCCCAATAAGACAGTATTTGCCACCACCTGTGTATTTGATCCATTTGTACTCCTCTCAGGCCCCATCCAGATGCACCTTAATATTACAAGCCATCTGTATGAGGTGTCATGCACAGGCTGCACACTATCCCATTGTATTAATTTTACATTCCAAAAGGATTCCCTCATGATTTTAATACAACCGGATTTTGCTTAGCTTCCTACTAACCTAACTGAGCCTTGGGAATCTCATCAAACCTACTGACTGTTACATGATCTGGTAAAAATCTTAAAAAGAAAAAGACAAAAAAGATTTCTTGGAATGTTAATTGCATGACTCGTTGCCCTCGTAACATTAGTTACTTCTGTGGGCATTCCTGTTCAATCCATGGTACAAACTGTTCAAACTTCTCCATTTGTACAACTGGTCTATACAAAAAAAGAATTGATAGCCAGTTTGAGACACAATTATCAGCATTAAAGTCCAGTCTTGTGGATGAGTGATAAAATCCACAGCTTAGAGCAAAGAATATCTTTGTAGTGGCATTGTAATTTTTCCCAGATTTGTGTTACCACCCCCCACCCCCACCCCCGTTCCCTATTGGGAATAAATAGAACATCACCTTGGTGCTTCAGGTAAAGATAACACAACCCTTAATATTTTAGAATTACAACAGCATATTGTACAATTATCCCAGGCAAACTTATAAACTAATTCCTTAGATGCCTGGCAGAAATTTAAAAAAGACATGAAAGAATTTAATCTTTTCCACTGGGTCTCCTTACATTTGCCTCTCAGCATAACCACTATTGCTTGTCTCACTTTTATTCTTATGTTTATTTCTAGTCTGCAGATGTGGAATGAAGAGTCTTCAACGGACTTGAACCCTTTAGGTGGCATTGACTTTTCAACATTTATTAAAAAAAAGAGAAGGGGAAGATGTTGGAAGCTTCCCATTGCCTTCCCTATCAGAAAAGAGTAAACAAAGAAGGAAGAAGGCTCGTGAACCTTGAGCTCTGGCAAGGGACAAAGCTATGCACTGATTGTTGAGTCAGTTACTATGATTTGATTAAAATATCAACAAGATTATTAAGACCAAAACAAGCTCATTTAAGTTCACATGTCAAAATGAAACATGTAAAAGAAAATTCTGGCCTGGCCAGCATGGCTCAGTGGTTGACCCGTGAATAAGGAGGTTACAGTTTGATTACTGGTCAGGTCATATGTCCTGATTGCAGGCTTGATCTCCCTAGTGGGGAGCATGCAGGAGACAGCTGATCGATGATTCTCTCTCATCATTGATGTTTCTCTGTCTCCCTCTCCTTTCCCCTCTGAAATTAATAAAAATATTTTTTAAATAAAATTCTGAAAAAATGAATGAATAAAAGCTACGCAAACAGACAGAATAATGTATCTACACTAATAAAAGAGTAAGATGCAAATTGACCATACCTTTGTGATGCACACCAGCCAATCAGGAGTGAGTATACAAATTAACCCAAGAAAGATGGCGAGTTAATTTGCAGGTGCCGAGCAGCTGGGGTGGGGCGGGACACTTGCATCATCGCCATGGCGATGATGCAGGTGCTCTGCACTGGCCCAGCCACTCTGGGTCTCTGGGCAGCGTGGCAAGGCAGAAAGGCAGCTCCAGGCCAGAGAGAAAAGGTGGCTCCAGAGTGAAGGCAGTGCTGGCAGCCAGGGTGAGGAAGGCCCATTCTTGCATGAATCTTCATGCATCAGACCTCTAGTTGTGTTATAAACCTACAGTAATTAGAAAACTTGGATAATGTCCTGTGAACAGATAAACTGATGGAACAGAAAACAAAGTCCAGTAATAGACTCAAATACATATGGAAATTTGGTAAAATAAAAATATCTCCTTAGATCAGTGGGAAAATATGCATTATATAATAAAGAGTGTTGGAAAAACTGAATGGGGAAAAATATTGAACTAAAAATTAACTCATTTTACTCATAACTAATATAAAAACTGGACGCTACTGAAAACCTAAGGGTACAAAGATATCAAAAGTGAATGAATGGAAAAAAATATATTAAGCAAACATAAACCAAATAAAAAGTATATGATAACACAGGAGACTTGAAGGCAAATAGCATTACTATAAATAAAGAGCACTTCATACCAATACTTTCATTTTACCAGGAATATCCAAATTCACAAGCACTTCACAACATGAAATCAAAGTACAAAGAAGAGAGCTACAAGGGAAACTAGATACATTTATAATCATAATAATTTTAACACACCTCTCTTATTCAGAGACAGAGCATACCTCTTTCAGAACCAATAGCCTCACAACAAAGACTTCAGTAAGGATGTAAAACACTTCAACAACCTGAGCAGGAAACTGCATGCAACAATCAGATAACCCACTGTACCCAACAACCTTTCCTGCTGAAAGGCACTAAGGTATTATTCCCAAGTTTCACATGCATACAAGTCCTTTGGTTGATCTCTCCCCTTTCCCCCACCCTCCCCTGCCTTCCCTCTGTGGTTGGACTGTCTGTTTGATTCTTCTAAGTCTCTGTATTTATTTTTGTTCATCAGTTTATTTTGTTCATTATATTCCACAAATAAGTGAGATCATGTGGTATTTATCTTGATCTGACTGGCTTATTTCGCTCAGCATAATGCTCTCCAGGTCCATTCATGCTATTGTGAATGGTAAGAGTTCTTCCTTTTTTTACAGCTACATAGTATTCCATTTTGTAAATGTACCACAGTTTTCTAATCCACTCATCTGTTGATGGGCTCTTAGGCTGTTTCTAAATCTTAGCTGTTGTAAATTGTGCTGTTGTGAACATAGGGGTGTATATAATTTTTCTGATTGGTGTTTCAGATTTCTTGGGACATAGTCCTAGAAGTGGGATTCCTGGGTCAAATGGGAGTTTCATATATAAGTTTTTTAGGAAATTCTATACTGTTTCCCACAGTGGCTGCAGCAGTCTGCATTCCCACCAGCAGTGCACCAAAGTTCCTTTTTCTCCCCCTCCTTGCCAGCACTTCTCTTTTCTTGATTGGTTGATGATAGGAACGTTCTTAGTTGTAAAAGTTCTGAAATACACTCCTAAAATTGCATTTCATTCAGCACTTAGAGATGCTCCACTATAACCACCCCTTTTGTCCTGCTGACCTGCACTGAGGTGCTACTCCCAAGATTCACACGAGATGGCAGTGGAGGAGCATTTCAATTATTTTTCAAGTGAACCTGCTGGACTATGAAGCAGGTTTCAACTAACTTCAAACAATTGAAATTATATACGATATGTTTATTGTTGTCATTGTAGTTAATCCAAAAATCAGGAACTGAAGAACCTAGAAACTCCTTATGTTTAAAAGTTGTCAGATACACTTCTAACCCCCCAAATACATCACAATTCAAGTTAGAAAATAAGTTGAACTAAATGATAATACCACATACCAAAACTTATGAAAAAATGTGCACTCATCAATGAACATACTAGGAAAAAAAGTTGAAATTTTACATGTTTTGCAACCATATTAAGAACCTAAAATAGTAAATTATTATATAGAGGTAAAACAGAAGAAAGGAAATGTGCACACACAGAGACGTCTGATGGGAGATATACTTAAAATGATAGCAGGTTTTTTTTAACTCTTGGGGTAGAATTTTGAATTAACTCTATATTTATTGCTTAATTAAACTGCACACAGAAAGTCATTTTCCTTTTAGGAAAAATGTTTTAGAGGAAAACATGGGATAATCCTAGATAATAAAGAGGTAATAAGCAAATTGACCATCACAACCTCACACAATATGGCCATCCCCATGTCGTCATAAGATGGCTGCCCCATGAGGTCATAAGTTGGCCACGCCCATGTCATCACAAGATGGCCATCTCCATGTGGTCACAAGATGGCTTCACCCATGTGGTCACAAGATGGCCTCACCTATGTGGTCACAAGATGGCCACCACCATGTGGTCACAAGATAGCCACCCCCATGTAGTCACAAGATGGCCATGCCCATGTCATCACAAGATGGCCACCACAAGATGGCCAGAAGGGGAGGGCAGTTGGGGGCAACCCGGCTGGCAGAGCAGGGTAGTTGGGTGTGACCAGGCCGGCAGGGGAGGGTAGTGGGGGCAATCAGGCCAGCAGGGGAGGGCAATTGGGAGTGATTGGGATGGCAGGGGAGTAGTTAGGCATCAATCAGGCTGGCAGGGGAGTGGTTAGGGGGAGATCAGGCTGGCAGGCAGAAGCAGTTAGGGGCAATCAGGCAGGTGGGCAGGCGAGCAGTTTGGAGCCAGCAGTCCCAGATTGTGAGAGGGATGTCCCAGATTGGAGAGGGTGCAGGCTGGGCTGGGGGACACCCCAACCCCCAGTGCACGAATTGCATGTACCGGCTCCCTAGTCTTATATTATAAAAGGCTAATATGAAAATCAACTGAATGGCAGAACAACTGGTCTCTATGATGCGCACTGACCACCAGGGGGCAGACGCTCAATGCAAGAGCTGCCCCCTGGTGGTCCATGTGCTCTCACAGTGGGAGAGCCACTCAGCCAGTAGCTGGGCTCACCACTGGCCAGTGCAGCAGTGCTGTCGGGAGTACCTCCTGCCTTCATAGCAGTGCTAAGGATGTCCAACTGACATCTTAGGTCCCTCAGTCGGACATCCCCTAAAGACTCCTGGACTGCGAGAGGGAGCATGCTGGCCTGAGGGAACCCCCAACCCCAGTTCATGAATTTCATTGTGATGGCAACACAAGTTTTTCCTTTGCTCACCAAGCCTGATCTCTTAGACTAAAGAGAATAAAAATTCTTCCTAATTTTTTAGCCCAAAGTGGCTCCTTTCATAATCTGCACTCTTCCTGTGCAGTCCCAACAGTTCTGAGAAAGGGAAACCCTAAAGCTTGGGGTCCCTGGAATCTACCTGAGCCTGGTTCTAAGATTTACAAGCAATGTTCTTTTTAACACAGAACAGATTTCTCAGGGTTTTCATTTTGTAACTTGGGAAAAAGCCTTTTTTTGGTTAATTCTCAACCTGAGGATATTTTCTGCATTGATCTTTCAGAGAGTGGAAGGGAGGGAGGGAGCAGGAAAAAGAAAAATCTATGTGAGGGAGACACATCAATTGGTTGCCTCCTGTACTCATGGGGTATCAAACCTGCAACTCAGGTACATGCCCTTGACTGGGAATCAAACCTGCAACTCTTCCCAGTGCGGACTGATCCTGTAACCACTGAGCAGCACCAGTCAGGCCAAATTCTCCTGTTTTATAGTGTAGTTCATTCATTGCTGACAGACCAAGCCTCAGCATCTTGGCTCTGCCTCCAGAGAGACTGTAAGATGGGACCACGCAGCTCAGGTAAGCAGTGCACTTCAGAATTCTCGTGTACAGCCTGCAATGTATGCTCATGAAAAATGGTCCCACAGGAAATGCTCACTAATGGCCACTGCGTCTCTCAAATCAGAAAAAAATCCTGCTGGTTGTCCTGTATCTGTGACCCGCTGTTTGCCCCATGTTCCAACACCACTTATTTTATAAGGCACATCTTCACAACTGATCTAAGGAGACATCTTTGTCTTACAAAATTTAGTGATGGATTTCGGTAACTTACTAAACCTTCTATTCTGTTCAATTAATTTACATACAAATGAATGTGAAAAACAATGAGGAAACATTTGGTATATAAAATGCTTTGGGAAATGGTAGAGTGAAGCATAATAATAATTCCTCCCTTGGAAAAGCTGCTATTTGAAATTCTCTGCTATTTTTAGATAGTCCATGGCTCTGTAAGTCAACTCTGTCATTTTAAGATGGTCTCTTATTCCATAAAATAACTTTGCTTTTTAGCTTAAATAATAGGAAAGATAAACTTAACTGCCTGACCTTCCAAGCTAGCCATCCAATGTAAGGGGCTGATACAATGATACTGATATATACTCCCATACCAGGTGTCTGTATAGATATGATCTGTACTCAAGGTTACAAGTTGTCTGTATACATATGACAGGTGTTTGTTAGATATGATATATACTGAAGGTTACAAGCTGTCTGCAAAAATAACTTAGACAAAGACCTAGTATGATATAAAAAGGGAATACTCCTTCCTGTGATTATTCAGAAATTGACAGAGGAAATCTGCTCCGAACCAGTGCGAAATAAAGATGACTCCGAACTAACTGACCCATTATGGTGTCTTGTCTAGCTCACTGATTTATGATACAACATTTGGAGGCCTCAGCAAGATAAGCGTCAGGTGCCTACCGGCACCTGGTCTCAGATGCCTGGATGGACGGCCTCGCCCACCTGGCTACCAGGCCATGATGATCTCTAAGGGGAGGTACCACCAGGTGAAGTACCTGGGCCCCGGAGACACTTCTTGGTGGTCTTGACAGCCAGAGAAGGGACACCTGATGTGCCGCTACATTCTCTGTGACTCATCAGAAACAAAGCCGCCTGAGGTGAGTGAATTCAAATTCCACCTGTTGACCTGGCAACAAGCCTTTGGCCACCTGAGCACTTCTAGCTGTTCACTGGGCCAATCCCAACCACTGGGTTCCTCACCACTTCAGCCTGTCCATCTGGCCCCTCCCATTGATGACATTGCAACTTCTGGGTGGTCCGCTGGCCCCAAATCCTTGTCCACCAGAGCAGTTCAGGCTGTCCTCCTGGCCCTCCCCCTTGATTACGGAAGCACTTCTGGTCGGTCCCCACAAACCAAACCAAGCCTTATCCACCTGAGGACTTCTAGCTATCCACTTGGCCCCTCCCCACTGATGACATTAGCACTTCCTGCCGGTAACAGGGCCCCAAACCAATTTCCAGGTGGAAGGGAGGCCAGCAGGGAACCCCCAGCACTCCTTTCAGATAACCCTGGCCACCCATGAGCTGTGGAATTCCCCCACGCTCTCAAACATGGGGGAATATCTCTGTGGAGTGAACTAAGACTCTGACGACCCTGTCTCTGGGCTTTGAAATCTGTGGAAAAGCAGTGTTGAAGCCCTGAATACCCTTTCCACAATGGGAATAAAGTCCTGACACTCCAGAATCACTTACACTTTCACGCCTTGAGGGCCAGCTCTTAGATTAATTCATGGGGAACGCCCTTTTCTGAGGATAGGTACCTTTTCCCTGCCTTCCTGAGTATACACCTCAGAAAGTTGGGCAGTTTACGAACTGTTGGATCTCCAATTCATTCACCTCGCTATACCAGCCTTAACACTTAACCACTTCCAGCTGTTGATCTGGAAACAAGCCCTGGTCTACTGAGGATTTCCAGCTGTGGAGTTGGACAATCCCAGTCACTCAGACTCATTACCACTTCTTGCTGTCCACGTGTCCCCTCCCCTTGATGACGTGGCAGTCTCAGCCTTTGCCTGGCCCCAAAACAAGAAGCACCTGAGCAGTTCAGCCTGGAATCGTGGCCCTCCCCTTGATGACATCAGCATTCTCAGCCTTTGCCTGGCCCTAAACAAGAACCACCTGAACACTTCAGCCTGACAACGTAGCCCCTCCCTTTGATGACGTCAGCACTTCTGGTCGCTCCTCAAGCCCCAAACCCATAACAACCTGAGCCCTTCAGCCTGGAACAACAGGGCACAACAACCTTGATAACATCAGCACTCCCTGCTGGTTCCCAGGTCCAAAATCCTAACAGACCTTAGCACTTTGGGCTGTCTAAGTGTCCCCTCCCTTTTGGTGATGTCAGTACTTCTGGGTGGTCCCTATGCAACAGACTACCTCCGGCATTTCACCTGGGCCAGACCATACCTTGGTCACCACAGCACTTCTGCCTCTGGACCTTGCCCCGCCCTATTGGTGATAGGAACACTTTAAACTGGTGACCGGGTCCCAATTCTTGTTCTTGTGACTCTTTCCCCTTTTTCCCCAGTCGCTTTTTGGCATCACCAATGAGCCACACTGGCCGGCTACTTAGCTTCTAAGAAGCGGGGTGACATCCCAAGCTCTGCAAGTTGGCTTAGAGGCCAAACACCCACAGCCCCAGGTCAACTTCTGCTCACAGACTGCCAAATTCCAGGTGCTAAGGAGGCCAGTAGGGAACCCCCAGCACTCCTTTCAGACAACCCTGTGCATCCATGTGCCAAGGCATCACCCATGCTCCCAAACATGGGGGAATATCTCTCTGGAGTGACCTAAGACTCTGATGGTCCTGTGTATGGACTTTGAAATCCAGGGAAAAGCAGTGATGAAGCCTTGAAAACCCTTTCCACAATGGGAGTAAAGTCCTGACATTGCAGGATCATTTACTGTTCTGCGTGCCCTGAGGTCCAGCTCTTTCCTTTATTCATGGCAAGCGCCCTTTTCTGAGTATAGGTACCTTCTCCCTGCCTTCCAGAGTATGGATCTCAGAATGTTGGGGAGTTTGCAATCTGTTGGATCTCCAATGCATTCCCTGGGTCTACCAGCCTTAACACTGAACCGCTTCAGCTGTGGACCTGGAAATATGCCCTGGTCTACTGAGGGTTTCTGACTGTTGACTTGGACTAGACCAAGCACACGGACTCATTACCACTTCTTGCTGTCCACGTGGCCCCTCCCCTTGAGGACGTGAGTAGTCTCAGCCTTTGCCTGGCCCCAAAAGAAGAACCACCTGAGCACTTCAGCGTGGCAACGTGGCCCCTCTCCTTGATGATGTCAGCAGTCGCAGGCTTTGCCTGGCCACCAAACAAGAACCACCTGAGCAATTCAGCCTGGCAATGTGGCCCCTCTCCCTTGATGAGGTTAGGACGTCCGGTTGCTCCCCCATGCCCCAAACCATAACCACCTGAGCAGTTCAGGGTCTCCACGGTGCACATCCCCCTTGATGAAGTCAGCACTCTCTGCTGGTTCCCAGGTAAAAAACCCTAACCCACCTTAGCACATCGTGTTGTCTATGTATCCCCTCCCTGTTGGTGACGTCAGTACTTCTGGTTGCTCCCTGGTCCAAGCCCTTATCCACCAGAGTACCTCCCGCATTGCACCTGGGCCAGACCATAACTTGGTCACCACAGCACTTCTGCCTCTCGACCTGGCCCCTACCCAGTGATGACAGGAACACTTTAAACTGGTGACAGGGTCCCAATCCTTATTCATGTGACTCTTTCCCCCTTTTCCCGACATCCTTCTTGGCCTTACCAATGAGCAATACTTGCTGGTTACTTAGGTTCTGGTAGTGGGGTGACATCCCAATCTCTGGATGTAGGCTTAGAGGCCTAAAACCCTCAGCCCCAGGTCAACTTCTGATCACAGACTGCCAATTTCCAGGTGGAATGGAGGCCAGCAGGAAATCCCCAGCACTCCTTTCAGGCAACCCTGGGAGTCCATAAGCCCAGGGATCCCCCGTGCTCCCTAACATGGGGGCATCTCTCTCTGGAGTTACCTAAGACTCTGATGGCCCTGTCTATGGCCTTTGAAATCCAGCGAAAAGCAGTGTTGAAGGCCTGAAAACCCTTTCCACACAGGGAGCAAAGTCCTAACACTCCAGGATAACTTATAGTTCCACGTGCCCTGAGGGTCAGCTCTTTGCTTAATTCATGGAGAACAGCCTTTTCTGAGGAGAGGTACCTTCTCTCTACCTTCAAGTTAATGGAGCTCAGAAACTTGGGGAGATTGTGACCTGTTTGATCTCCAGTGCATTCACTAGGCTCTACAAGCCTTAACACTTAACCACTTCCAGTTGTTGACCTGGCAACAAGCCCTGGTCTACTGAGGATTTCTGGCTGTTGACTTGGACAAGCCCAACCACTCAGACACAGTATCACTTCTAGCTGTCCACATGGCCCCTCCCCTTGATCAGGTGAGGTTTCTCAACGTTTGCTTGGCCCCAAAACAAGAACCACATGAGCACTTCAGCCTGGCAATGTGGCACCTCCCTTTGATGACGTCAGCAGTCTCAGCCTTGGCCTGGCCCCAAAACAAGAACCACCTGAGCACTTCAACTTGGCAACGTGTCCCCTACCCTTGATGTCGTGGTGTTAGGCCTTTAAACCAACTTCCTGAGACTGGGATGTCACCCTGCTTCTTAGAACTACATAACCGACCAGTATTGCTCATTCGTGAGGCCAAAAAAAGACTGGGGAAAATGGGGAAAGAGTCACATGAACAAAGATTGGGCCCAGTCACCAGTTTAAAGTGTTCCTATCATCAGTGGGGAGGAGCCAGGTCAAGAGGCAGAAGTGCTGTGGTGACCAAGGTATGGTCTGGCACAGGTGAAATGCCGGAGGTAGTCTGGTGGATAAGGAGTTGGACCAAGGACCAACCACAAGTACTGATGTCACCAACACGGAGGGGACCCTTAGACAGCCCGAAGTGCTAAGGTGGGTTAGGGTTGTGGACCTGGGAATGAGCAGGGAGTGCTGATGTCATCAAGTGGTATGTGCCATGTGGAGTGGCTGAAGTGCTCAGGTGGTTATGGGTTTGGGGTCTGGGGAGCGACCATCAGTGCTGATGTCATCAAGGGGGAGGGGCCACATGGAGAGTACTAAGTGTTCAGGTGGTTAAGTTTTTGGGTACCAGCACCACCTATGACTGCTGACGTCATCAAGTGGTGGGGCCACGTGGACAGCCAGAAATGGTAATGGAAATGAAGCTGAGTGGTTGGGCTTGTCCCAGTGAACAGCAGGAAATCCTCAGTAGACCAGGGCTTGTTGCCAGGTCAACAGCTGTAAGTGCTTAACTTTTAAGGTGGGTAGAGCCCAGTGAAAGCATTGGATATCCAAAAGGTTGCAAACTCCCCAAGTTTCTGAGGTCCATACTCTGGAAGGCAGGGAGAAGGTAACTATCCTCAGAAAAGGGTGTTGTCAATGAATTAAGCAAAGAGCTGACCCTGAAGGCACGCGGAACTGTAAGTGATCCTGAAGTGTCAGGACTTTACTCCCATTGTGGAAAGTGTTTTCTGGGCCTCAGCACTGCTTTTCCCCAGATATCAAAGCCCTGAGGCAGGGCTGTAAGAGTCTTAGGTCTCTCCAGGGTGCAATGCCCCCATGTTTGGGAGCATGAGGGATCCCTTGGCTCATTGAAGCCCAGGGTTGTCTTTAAGGAGTGCTGGCGGTTCCCTTCTGGCCTCCCTTCCACCTGGAAATTGGCAGTCTCTGAGCAGAAGTTGACTTGGGACTGTGGGTGTTAGGCCTTTAAGTCAACTTCCAGAGATTGGGAATTCATTCTGCTTCGTAAGAGTTAAGTAGCCAGCCAGCGTTGCCAATGGGTGAGGTAAACAAGGGCCTGGGGAACAGCAGGATATAGTCACATGAACAAGGGTTGGGGCCTGGTAACCATTTTAAAGTGTTCATATCATTCATGGGGAAGGGCCAGTTTGAGAGTCAGAAGTGCTGAGATGACCAAGGATATGGTCTGGCCCATTTGAACAGCCAGAAGTGCTCTGGTGGATAAGGGCTTGGGTACCAAGCACCAGTCAAAAGTGCTGACATCATCAAGAGGGAGGGGCCACATGGAGAGCCCAAAGTTCTTAGGTGGGTTAGAGTTTGGGGCTCGGGAACCAGCAGGGAGTGCTTTCATCATCAAGGGGAAGGGCCATGTGGACAGCCCGAAGTGGTAATGAGGCCGAGTGCTTGGGCTTCTCCAAGTGAACAGCCAGAAATCCTCAGATAGAACAAGGCTTTTGTCCAAGTAAACAGCTGGAAGAGGTCAGTTGTTAAGGCTGGGAGAGCCAGGTGAATGCATTGGAAACTCCCCAAGAGATTGGAAACTCCCCAACTTTCTGAGGTCCATACTCTGGAAGACAGGGAGAAGGTACCTATCCCCAGAAAAGGGCGTTCCCCATTAATTCAGCAAAAAGCTGGCTGGCCCTCAGGAAGTGTGGAAATTTAAGTGGCCCTTGTGTTTCAGGACTTTGCTCTCAGTATGGAAAGGGTTTTCAGGGCCTCAGCACTGCTTTTCCCCAAGTTTCAAAGCCCATAGTCAGGGTTGTCAGAGTCTTAGGACACTACAGAGTGTGATGCCCCCATGTTTGGGAGCTTGGAGGATCCCACGGCTCATGGGCAGTATCCCAATTTCTCCTTCAGGGACAGAAGCACAGGTGACCAAGGGTGCCTCAGCCCATCCCAAGTCAGGGCTCGACACGTAAGACCCATGGTACTTACGTTAATTCTGACTGAGCATTAATTACTCAGGAGACAAACATAGAATGCAGGAATCACACACGGTTTATTACCAGAGCCCTGGTGGTTTCCAGACCTTGGCAGGCCACCTGGGGATCCGCGCTGACAGACACACACACGCTGGATGTCAAGGGTTGCAGCTGGGGCTCGGTGTGTTGATTGAGGCCTCAGGCTTTCGGCTCCCATTGGAAGCTTGGACTCACGGTCCACAGCAGAGCTTCGGTGCTCAGGCAGGGCGAAGGGAAGTGGAGAGTGTCCATCTATGGATGGCAGAGCGAGCGACTCTGAGATTCCTCTGGACAGTCCCTCCTTTTATCCTCCTTGGTGGGCGTCTTCAGTGTGTCATATCAGTGGGTCCAGGTGCTGCAGTCTGGCTTATCTATCTGCTTAGGGTTACACATCTGTTGTGGCGTTCAAACATCTGCGTTAGGGTGTTCACACGTTAAAACTTATTATCTAAATCACACACATTGGTTTGTCAAGGTCACACATCAGTCCTTATTATCTTAACATTTAACTAATACCACATAGGATGTGGTTTGTCCTATACTTAACATAAATCTTATTCTATTTTCACAGCAGTCACAATTAACCATCTCAATTGAAAACCTTATTCCTCAGTCTTAGCCTCATCTTCCACTATTATAGTAAGAAAGTGAAACCAAAACTAAAGAGCAAGACTGCCAGATGCCAGATGTTATTAGGGCATCCTGTCTTAACTCTAACAGATGCTCAGGGTTGTCTTAAAGGAGTGCTGGCGGTTCCCTGCTGGCCTCCCTTCCACCTGGAAACTGGCAGTCTGTGAGCAAAAGTTTACCTGGAGCTGTGGGTATTAGACCTTTAAGCCAACTTCCAGAGATTGTGAAGTCACACTGCTTCTCAGGAGCTAAGTAGCCAGCCAGTGTTGCTCACTGGTGAGGGGAACAAGGGCCTGGGGAACAGTGGGAAATAGTCACATGAACAAGGGTTGGGGCCCGGTAACCAGTTGAAAGTATTCATATCATCATTGGGGAGGGGCCAGGTGGATAGTCAGAAGTGTGGAGGTGACCAAGGGTATGTGCTGGCCCAGGTAAACAGCCAGAAGTGCTCTGGTGGATAAGGGCTTGGGGACAGGGAAACATCAGGGGTTGCTGACCTCATCAGGGGGAGAGGCTACGTGGAGTGGTTGAAGTGCTGAGGTGGTTATGGTTTTAGGGCCTGGGCACTGGCTGTATGTGCTGATGTCATCAAGGGGGAGAGTCCCTGTGGGGAGGTTGTAGTGCTCAGGTGATTAAGATTTTGGGACCCAGCACTGGATGAGACTTCTGATGTCTTCAAGGGGAGGGGCCATGGACAGCAGGAAATGGTAAGATGGGTTAGGGTTTAAGGCCCGGGAACCAGCAGCGAGTGCTGATGTCATCAAGAGGGAGGGTCCATTTGGAGAGGCTGAAGTGCTCAGGGGGTTATGGGTTTGGGGCGTTGAGACAGGCTGGAAGTGCTGAAGTCATCAAAGGGGAGGGACTTCGTACAGGGCCTGAAGTGTTCAGGTGGTTAAGATTTAGGGGCCTGGCACCTGCCACGTTGCTAGGCTGAAGTGCTCAGATGGTTATGGGTTTGGGGACTGGGGGAGCATCCGGAAGTGCTGACATAATGAAGGGAGAGGGGCCATTTTGCCAGGCTGAAGTGCTTAGGTGGTTCTTGTTTTGGCGTCAGGAAAAGGCTTAGACTGCTCATGTCATCAAGGGAGGGGACACGTGGACAGCTAGAAGTGGTAATGAGTCCAAGTGGTTGCGCTTGTCCAAGTCAACAGCCCTATATGCTCAGTAGACTAGGGTTTGTTGCCAGGTCCACAGCTGGAAGTGGTTAACTGTTAAGGCTGGTAGAACCCAGTGAATGCATTGCAGATCCAATAGTTCGACAACTTCCCAAGTTTCTGAGGTCCATACTCTGGAAGGCAGGGAGAAGGTACCTATCCTCAGAAAAGGGCTTTCCCCATGGATTAAGCAAAGAGCTGGTACTCTAGGCTCGTGGAACTGTAAGTGATCCTGGAGTGTCAGTACTTTACTCCGATTTTGGAAAGGGTTTTCAGGACTTCAACACTATTCTTCCCCGGATTTCAGAACCCATAGACAGGGCCGTCAGAGTCTTAGGTCTCTCCATACAGAGATTCCCCCAATTTGGGAGCATGGGGGATCCCTCGGCTCATGGACACCCAGGGTTCTCTGAAAAGAGTGCAGCGATTCCCTGGTGGCCTCCCTTCCACCTGGAAATTGGCAGTCTGTGAGCAGAAGTTGACCTGGGGCTATGGGTGTTTGGCCTCTAAGCCAACTTCCAGAGATTGGGATGTCACCCCGCTTAGGAGCTAAGTAACCCGCCAGTATTGCTAATTGAGGAGGCCAAAAAGGGACGAGGTAAAAGGTGGAAAGATTCACATGAACAAGGATTCAGGCCAGGTCACCAGTTTAAAGTGTTCCTATCATCAATGGGGAGGGGCCAGGTCGAGAGGCAGAAATGCTGTGGTGACCAAGGTATGTTCTGGCCCAGTTGAAATGCCAGAGGTACTCTGATGGATAAGGGCTGGAACCAGGGACCAACCAGAAGTACTGACATCACCAATAGGGAGGGGTCACTTAGACAACCCAAAGTGCTAAGGTGGGTCAGGGTTTTGGACCTGGGAACAAGTAGGGAGTGCTTAAGTCATCAAGGGGGATGTGCCACATTGAGAGGCTGAGTGCTCAGGATGTTATGGGTTAAGGCCTTGGGGTGGAACGGAATTGATGAAGTTATCAAGGGAGAGGGGCCACCTTGCTGGGCTGAAGTTCTCAGGTGGTTCTTTTTTGGGGCCAGGCAAAGGCTGAGACTGCTATGTCATCAAGGGGAGGGGCCATGATGCCAGGCTGAAGTGCTCAGGTAGTTCTTCCTTTGGGGCCAGGCAAAGGCTTAGACTGCTCATGTCATCAAGGGGAGGGGCCATGTGAATAGCTAGAAGTGGTAATGAGTATGAGTGGTTGGGCTTGCCCAAGTCAACAGTAGGAAATCCTCAGGAGACCAGGGCTTGTTGCCATGTCAAGAGCTGGAAATGTTTAAGTGTTAAGGCTGGAATAGTGCGGTGAATGCATTGGAGATCCAACAAGTCACAAACTTTCTGAAGTCAATACTCTGGAAGGCAGGGAAAAGGTACCTATCCTCCGAAAAGGGCCTTCCCTATGAATGAAGCGAAGAGCTGTCCCTCAGTGCCATCGGAACTGTAAGTGATCCTGGAGTATCCGGACTTTACTCCCATTGTAGGAAGGGTTTTTAAGGCTTCAACACAGCTTTTCCCAGCATTTCAGAGCCCATAGACAGGGCCATCAGAGTATTAGGTCACTCCAGAGAGAGATTCCCCCATATTTGGGAGCATGGGGGATCCCTTGTCACATGGATGCACAGGGTTGTCTGAGAGTAGTGCTGGGGGTTCCCTACTGGCCTCCTTAGCACCTGGAAACTGGCAGTCTGTGAGCAGAAGTTGACCTGGGGCTGTGGGTGTTTGGCCTCTAAGCCAACTTGCAGAGCTTGGGATGTCACCCCGCTTCTTAGAAGCTAAGTAACCGGCCAGTATGGCTCATTCGTGATGCCAAAAAGCGACTGGGGAAAAGGGGATAGAGTCACAAAACAAGAATTGGGGCCCGGTCACCAGTTTAAAGTGTTCCTATCATCAATAGTGCAGGGCAAGGTCCAGAGGCAGAAGTGCTGTGGTGACCAAGGTATTGTCTGGCCCAGGTGAAATGCCGGAGGTAGTCTGGTGCATAAGGGCTTGTACCAGGGACAACCCAAAAGTACTGACATCACCAAAAGGGAGGGGACACTTAGACAGCCCAAAGTGCTAAGGTCTGTTAGCTGGAAAACCTCAGTAGACCAGGGCTTGTTACCAGGTCAACAGCTGGAAGTGGTTAAGTGTTAAGGCTGGTAGAGCCCGGTGAATGCATTGGAGATCCAACAGTCGCAAAATCCCCAACTTTCTGAGATCCATACTCTGGAAGGCAGGGAGAAGGTACCTATCCTGAGAACAGGGCATTCCCCATGAATTAATCAAAGACTGGCCCTCTGGTTCCACGGAAATGTAAGTGATCCTGGAGTATCAGGAATTTACTCCCAGTGTGGTAAGGGTTTTCAGAGCTTCAACACTACTTTTCCCCAGATTTCAAAGCCCATAGACAGGGCCGTCAGATCTTACTTCACTCCAGAGAGATTCCCCCACATTTGGGAACATGGGGGATCCCTCGGCTCAGGGACGATCAGGATTGTCTGAAAGTTGTGCTGGGGATTCCCTGATGGCCTCCCTTCCACCTGGAAATTGGAAGTCTGTGAGCAGAAGTTGATCTGGGGCTGTGGGTGCTAGGTCATTAAGCCAACTTCCAAGATTGGGATGTCACCCCGCTTTTTAGAAGCTAAGTAACCGGCCAGTATTGCTCATTGGTGAGGCTGGAAAGGGACTGGGGAAAAGGGGGAAAGAGTGACATGAACAAGGAATGGGGCCCTGTTACCAGTTTAAAGTGTTCCTATCATCAATGGGGAGGGGTGAGGTCGAAAGGCAGAAGTGCTGTGGTGACCAAGGTATGGTCTGGCCCAGTTGAAATGCGGGAGGTACTCTGGTGGATAAGGGCTTGGACCAGGGACCAACCACAAGTACTGACCTCAGCAACAGGGAGGGGACACTTATGCAGCCCGAAGTGCTAAGGTGGGTCAGGGTTTTTGACCTGGGAACCAGCAGGGAGTGGTGACGTCATCAGGAGGATTGTGCCAGGTGGAGAGGCTGAAGTGCTCAGGTGGTTATGGTTTAGGGGCTTGGGCAAAGACCTGAAGTGCTCACTTCATCAAGGTAGAGGGGCCATGTTGTGTGGCTCAAGTGCTTGGGTTGTTCTTATTTTGGGTCCAGGCAAAGGCTTAGAATGCTGATGTCATCAAGGGGAGGGGCCAATTTACCAGGCTGAAGTGCTCAGGTGGTTCTTGTTTTGGGGCCAGGCAAAGGCTGAGACTGCTCACCTCATCAAGGGGAGGGGCCACGTGACCAAGGTATGGTCTGGCCTAGTTGAAATGCTGGAGGTCCTCTGGTGGATAAGGGCTTGGACCAGGAACCAGCCAAAAGTACTGAAGTCACCAACATGGATGAGAAACTTAGACAGCCCGAAGTGCTAAGGAGGGAGTGGGTTTTGGACCTGGGAACCAGTAGGACGGCTGACGTCATCAAGGGTGATCAGCCATGTGGGGAGGATGAAGTGCTCAGATGGTTGTGGGTTTGGGGCCTGGGGGAGCTCCTGGAAGTGCTGTCGTCATCAAGGGAGAGGGGCCAAGATGCCAGGCAGAAGTGCTCAGGTGGTTCTTGCTTTGGGGCAGACAAAAGATGAGAATGCTGACGTCATCAAGGGGAGTGGCCACGTGGATAGCTAAAAGTGGTAATGAGGCCAAGTGGATGGGCTTTTCCCAGTGAACAGCCGGAAATCCTCAGTATACAAGGGCATGTTGCCCGGTCAACAGCTGGAAGTGCCTAAGTGTTAAGGCTGGTAGAGCCTGGTGAATGCATTGGAGATCTAACAGGTTGCAAACACCCCAACTCTCTGAGTTCCATACTCTGGAAGGCAGGGAGAAGGTACCTATGCTCAGAAAAGTGCGTTCCCCATGAATTAAGCAAAGAGCTGGCCCTCAGAGCTGGTGGAATTTTAAGTGATTCTGGAGTGTCAGGACTTTACTTCCATTGTGGAAAGGGTTTTCAGGGCTGCAACAATGCTTTTCCCCAGATTTCAAAGCCCATAGACAGGGCCGTCAGAGTCTTAGGTCACTCCAGAGAGATATTCCCCCAGATTTGGGAACATGGGGGATCCCTCAGCTCATGGAGACCCAGGGTGGTCTGAAAAGAATGCTGAAGTTTCCCTGCTGGCCATCCTTCCTCGTGGAATTGGCAGTCTGTGACCAGAAGTTGACCTGGGGCCGTGGGTGTTAGGCCTTTAAGCCAACTTTCAGAGATTGGGATGTCAAGCCGCTTCTGAGAAGCTAAATAACCGACCATTATTGCTTATTGGTGAGGCCAAAAAGGGAGTGGGGAAAATGCGGAAAGAGTCACATGATCAAGGATTGGGGCCCAGAAGCAGGTTAAACTATTCCTATCATCAGTTGGGAGGGGCCAGGACGAGGGGGAGAACGGCTGTGGTGACCAAGGTGTGCTCTGCCCCAGGTGAAATGCCAGAGGTAATCTGGTGGATAAGGGCTTGGACAAGGGACTGGCCAGAAGTACTGACATCAAAACCAGAAAGGGGACATGTAGACAGCCCGAAGGGCTATAGTGGGTTAGAGTTTTGGACCTGGGAACCAGCAGGGAGTGCTGACGTCATCATGTAGCATGTGCCATGTGGAGAGGCTGAAGTGCTTAGGTGGTTATGGGTTTGCTGCCTGTAGAGTGGCCGGAAGAGCTGACATCATCAAGGAGGAAGGGCCATGTTGCCAGGCTGAAATGGTCAGGTAGCACTTATTTTGGGGCCAGATAAAGGCTGAGATGCTGATGTCATCAAGAAAGAGGGGCCTTGTTGCCAGGCTGAAATGCTCAGGTGGTACTTGTTTTGGGGCAAGGCAAAGGCTGAGACTGCTGACATCATCAAGGGGAGCAGCCACGTGGACAGCCAGAAGAGGTAATGAGTCCCTGAGGTTGGGCTGGTCCAAGTGAACAGCCAGAAATCCTCAGTAGACCAGGGCTTGTTACCAGGTCAACAGCTGGAAGTGGTTAAGTGTTAAGGCTGCTAGAGTCGGGTGAATGCATCGGAGATCCAAAAGGTCACAAACTCCCCAGGTTTCTTAGGTCCATACTCTGGAAAGCAGTGAGAAGGTACCTATCCTCAGAAAAGGGCGTTCCCCATGAATTAAGCAAAGACAGGGCCCTAAGGCCCCCAGAACTGTTAGTGATCCTGGAGTGTCAGGACTTTACTCCCAGTGTGGAAAGGGTTTCAGGGCTGCAACACTGCTTTTACCCGGATTACAAAATGCATAGACAGGGCCGTCACAGTCTTAGGTCATTCCAGGGAGAGATTCCCCCATGTTTGGTAGCAAGGGGGATCCCTCAGCTCTTGGATGCCCAGGGTTGTCTGAAAAAGTGCTGGGGTTTCCCGGCTGGCCTCCCTTCCAACTGGAAATTGGCTGTCAGTGAGCAAAAGTTGACCTGGGGTTGTTAGGACTTAAGCCAACTTCCAGAGATTGGGAAGTCACTCCGGTTCTTAGGAGCTCAGCAGCCAGGCAGTGTTGGTAGGCGCAAACAAGGGCCTGGAAACCAGTGGGAAAGAGTCACATGAAAAAAGGTTGAGGCACATTTACCAGTTTATAGTGTTCATATCATCAATGGGGAGGGGCCAAGTGAAGAGTCATAATTGCTGAGGTGATGAAGGATATGGTCTGGCTCAGGTGAAATGCCGGAAATGGTCTGGTGGATGGATAAGGTCTTGGGGTCCAGGGACCAGCCTGAAGTGCTGAGATCATCCTGGAGGAGGGTCCACATGGACAGGCCAAAATGCCAAGCTGGGTTAGGCTTGGGGTCCCGTGAACCAGAAGGGAGTGCTGACCTTATCAAAGGGAGGGGCCATGTGGAGAGGCTGAAGTGCTCAGATGGTTATGTTGGGGTCTGGGGAGCGACCGGAAGTGCTGATGTCATCAAGGGGGAGGGCCCACGTGGAGAGCACTAAGTGTTCAGGTGGTTAAGATTTTGTGTCCAGGCACCACATGTGACTGCTGACGTCATCAAGTGGTGGGCCAGGTGGACAGCCAGAAATGGTAATGAGGCCGAGTGGTTGGGCTTGTCCCAGTGAACAGCTGGAAATTCTCAGTAGACCAGGGCTTGTTGCCAGGTCAACAGCTGTCAGTACTTAACTTTTAAGGAGGGTAGAGCCCAGTGAAAGCATTGGATTTTCAAATGTTTGCAAACTCCCTAAGTTTCTGAAGTCCATACTCTGGAAGGCAGGGAGAAGGTACCTATCCTCAGAAAAGGGTGTTGTCAATGAATTAAGCAAAGAGATGACCCTCAGGACACAGAACTGTAAGTGATCCTGGAGTTTCAGGACTTTACTCCCATTTTGAATGAAGTTTATGGGCCTCAACACTGCTTTTCCCCAGATATCAAAGCCCAGAAGCAGGGCTGTTAGATTCTTAGGTCTCTCCAAGGTGAGGTGCCCCCATGTTTGGGAGCATGGGGATCCCTCGGCTCATGGAAGCCCAGGGTTGTCTTAAAGGAGTGCTGGCGGTTCCCTTTTGGCCTCCCATCCACCTGGAAATTGGCAGTCTCTGAGCAGAAGTTGACCTGGGACTGTGGGTGTTAGGCCTTTAAGTCAACTTTCAGAGATTGCGAAGTAACTCTGCTTCTTAGGAGTTAAGTAGTCAGCCAGAGTTGCCCATTGGTGAGGTAAACAAGGGCCTGGGGAACAGCGGGATACAGTCACATGAACAAAGGTTGGGGCCTGGTAACCAGTTTAAAGTGTTCATATCATCCATGGGGAAGTGCCAGGTTGAGAGTCAGAAGTGCTGAGGTGATCCAGGATATGATCTGGCCCAGTTGAACAGCCGGAAGTGCTCTGGTAAATAAGGGCTTGGGGACCAGGCACCAGCCAGAAGTGCTGACGTTATCAAGGGGGAGGGGCCACATGGAGAGCCCAAAGTTCTTAGGTGGGTTAGAGTTTGGGGCTCGGGAACCAGCAGGGAGTGCTTTCATCATCAAGGGGAACGGCCACGTGGACTGCCCGAAGTGGTAATGAGGCTGAGTGCTTGGGCTTGTCCAAGTGAACAGCCAGAAATCCTCAGGTAGACCAGGGCTTTTGTCCAAGTCAACAGCTGGAAGTGGTCAGGTGTTAAGGCTGGGAGAGCCAGGTGAATGCATTGTAAACTCCCCAAGAGATCGGAAACTCCCCAACTTTCTGAGGTCCATACTCTGGAAGACAGGGAGAAGGTACCTATCCCCAGAAAAGGGCGTTCCCCATCAATTCAGCAAAAAGCTGGCTAGCCCTCAGGAAGCGTGGAAATTTTAGAGGCCCTTGTGTTTCAGGACTTTGCTCCCAGTATGGAAAGGGTTTTCAGGGCCTCAGCACTGCTTTTCCCCAGATTTCAAAGCCCATAGTCAGGGTTGTCAGAGTCTTAGGACACTCCAGAGTGTGATGCCCCCATGTTTGGGAGCTTGGAGGATCCCGCGGCTCATGGACAGTGTCCCAATTTCTCCTTCAGGGAGAGAAGCACAGGTGACCAAGGGTGCCTCAGCCCATCCCAAGTCAGGACTCGACACGTAAGACCCAAGGTACTTACTTTAATTCTGACTGAGCATTAATTACTCAGGAGACAAACATAGAATGCAGGAATCACACACGGTTTATTACCAGAGTCCTGGTGGTTTCCAGACCTTGGCAGGCCACCCTGGGATCCCTGCTGACAGAAACACACACGCTGGATGTCAAGGGTTGCAGCTGGGGCTCGGTGTGTTGATTGAGGCCTCAGGCTTTCGGCTCCCATTGGAAGCTTGGACTCACGGTCCACAACAGAGCTTTGGTGCTCAGGCAGGGCGAAGGGAAGCGGAGAGTGTCCATCTGTGGATGGCAGAGCGAGCGACTCTGAGATTCCTCTGGATAGTCCCTCCTTTTATCCTCCTTGGTGGGCGTCTTCAGTGCGTCATATCAGTGGGTCCAGGGGCTGCAGTCTGGCTTATCTATCTGCTTAGGGTTACACATCTGTTGTGGCGTTCAAACATCTGCGTTAGGGTGTTCACACGTTAAAACTTATTATCTAAATCACACACATTGGTTTGTCAAGGTCACACATCAGTCCTTATTATCTTAACATTTAACTAATACCACATAGGATGTTGTTTGTCCTATACTTAACATAAATCTTATTCTATTTTCACAGCAGTCACAATTAACCATCTCAATTGAAAACCTTATTCCTCAGTCTTAGCCTCATCTTCCACTATTATAGTAAGAAAGTGAAACCAAAACTAAAGAGAGAAGCACAGGTGACTGCCAGATGCCAGATGTTATTAGGGCATCCTGTCTTAACTATAACAGACGCTCAGGGTTGTCATAAAGGAGTGCTGGCGGTTCCCTGCTGGCCTCCCTTCCACCTGGAAATTGGCAGTCTGTGAGCAAAAGTTGACCTGGGGCTGTGGGTATTAGACCTTTAAGCCAACTTCCAGAAATTCTGAAGTCACCCTTCTTCTTAGGAGCTAAGTAGCCAGCCAGTGTTGCTCACTGGTGAGGGGAACAGTGGGAAATAGTCACATGAACAAGGGTTGGGGCCCGGTAACCAGTTGAAAGTGTTCATATCATTATTGGGGAGGGGCCAGGTGGATAGTCAGAAGTGTGAAGGTGACCAAGGGTATGTGCTGGCCCAGGTAAACAGCCAGGAATGCTCTGGTGGATAAGGGCTTGGGGACAGGGAAACATCAGGGGATGCTGACCTCATCAGGGGGAGAGGCCACGTGGAGTGGCTGAAGTGCTCAGGTGGTTATGGTTTTAGGGCCTGGGGACTGGCTTTATGTGCTGACATCAAGGGGGAGAGGCCATGCGGGGAGGCTGAAGTGCTCAGGTGGTTAAGATTTTGGGGCCCTGCACTGGATGAGACTGCTGACGTCTTCAAGGGGAGGGGCCACGGACAGCCAGAAGTGGTAAGATGGGTTAGGGTTTATGGCCCGGGAACCAGCAGGGAGTGCTGAGGTCATCAAGAGGGAGGGTCCATTTGGAGAGGCTGAAGTGCTCAGGGGGTTATGGGTTTAGTGCATCGGGACCGCTGGAAGTGCTGAAGTCATCAAAGGGGAGGGCCTCGTGGAGAGGCTGAAGTGTTCAGGTGGTTAAGATTTAGGGGCCAGGCACCTGCTGAGACTGCTGACGTCATCAAGGGGAGGGGCCACGGGGACAGCCAGAAGTGGTAATGAGGCCTAGTGGTTGGGCTTGTCCTGGTGAACAGCCAGAAATTCTCAGGTATATCAGCGTTTGTTGCCTGGTGATCAGCTTGAAGTGGTCAAGTGTTATGGCTGGTAGAACCATTTGAATGCATTGGACAATTCTAAGAGATGAGAAAGAAACTCCCCAACATTCTGAGGTCCACACTCTGGAAGGCAGGGAGAAGGTACCTATCCTTAGAAAAGGGCGTTCCTCATGAATTAAGCAAAAAGCTGGCCCTCAGGACGGGCAGAAGTATAAGTGACCCTGGAGTGTCAGGACTTTGCTGCTAGTA
The DNA here is from genome assembly GCA_026230045.1 of Corynorhinus townsendii. Taxonomy (NCBI): domain Eukaryota; kingdom Metazoa; phylum Chordata; class Mammalia; order Chiroptera; family Vespertilionidae; genus Corynorhinus; species Corynorhinus townsendii. The sequence goes on from JAPDVU010000001.1 coordinate 122,776,589, forward strand.
TGCGAAGGGCTTTCAGGGCCTCAACAATGCTTTTCTCTGGATTTCAAGGCCCATTGGCAGGGCTGTCAGAGTCTTAGGTCACTCCAGGGAGAGATGCCACCATGTTTGCGAGCTTGGGGGATCCCTCGGCTCCTGAAAGCCCAGGGTTGTCTTAAAGGAGTGCTGGCGGTTCCCAGCTGGCCTCTGTACCACCTGGGAATTGGAAGTCTGTGAGCAGAAGTTGACGTGGGACTGTGGGTGTTAGGCCTTTAAGCCAACTTGCAGAGATTGGAAAATCATCCCGCTTCTTAGGATATGAGTAGCCAGCCAGTGTTGCTCATTGGTGAGGCGAACAAGGGCCTGGGGAACAGTGGGAAATAGTCACATGAACAAGGGTTGGGGCCCGGTAACCAATTTTAAGTGTTCATATCATCAATGGGGGAGCCAGGTGGAGAGGCAGAAATGCTGTGGTGACCAAGGATATGGTCTGGCCCAGGTGAAATGCCGGAAGTGCTTTGGTGGATAAGCACCAGGGACCAGGCAGCGAGAAGGTACCTCTCCTCAGGGAAGGTCTTTCCCCGGGACTTAAGCAAAATCTGGCCCTCAGTTCGCCGCAAATTGTAAGTGACACTGCAGGGGGCAGGTCTTTGCTACCAGTATGGAAAGTGTTTTCAGGACCGCAACACTGCTGTTTCCCGGATTTCAAAGCCCACAGGTATGGCTGTCAGAGTCGCAGGTCACTCCAGGGTTAGATGCCCACATGTTGGGTACCATGGGGCATCCCTGGCTTCATGGAGGCCCAGGGTTGTCTCAAAGGACTGCTGGTGGCCTCCTGCTTGCCACCATCCCACCGGGGAAGAGGCAGTCTGTGAGCAGAAGGTGACCTGGGGCTGTGGGTGTTAGGCCCTTAAGCCAACTTCTAGGGATTGTGAAGTCACCCCTCTTTTTAGGAACTAAGAAGCCGGCCAGTGTGGCTCATTGGTCAGGTGAACAAGGGCCTGGGGAACAGCCGGAAATAGTCATGTGAACTAGGTTTGGGTCATTTCATCAATGGGGAGGGTCAGAAGTGCTGACTTGACCAAGTATGTGGGCTGGCCCAGATGAGTAGCTGGAAGTTCTCTGGTGGACAAGGGGTTGGGGCCCGGAGACAGGCTGGAAGTGATAATGTCATCAAGGGGGAAGTGTCACGTGGACATCCAGAAGTGCTCAGGTGGATAAGGGTTTGTGGTTCAATGACCAGCTGGATGTGCTGACGTCATCAAGAGGGAGGGGCCACGTGGACTGCCTGAAGTTCTCAGGTGGTTAAGTGTATGGGGCCCGGGGCCAGGCCCAAAGTGCTGTTGTCATGAGGTGAGGGGTCACTTGGCAGCCTGAAGTGATGACGAGGCCAATTTGTTGGGCTTGTCCCAGTGAACAGCCAGAAGTGCTCAGGTGGATAAGGGCTTTTGGCACTGTGACTGGCCATAAGTGCTGACATCATCATGGGGGAAGGGTCACCGGGACAGCCAGACATGCTGACGTGACCAACGATATGGGCTATCCCAGGTGAGTGGCCAGAAGTTCTTTGGTGGACTAGAGCTTAGGGCTCCTTGTCTAGCCAGAAGTGCTGACATCATCAAGTGGGAAGGGCCATATGGACAGCCTGAAGTGCCCAGGTGGACAAGGGTTTGGGACCCTGTTACCGGCAGGAAGTGCTAATGTCATCAGTGGGGAGGGGCCAAGTGGATAGCCAGAAGTCCTCAGGTGGATAAGGCTTGATTTGGTTTGTGGGGACCGACCAGAAGTGCTTCCGTAATCAAGGGGGAGGGCCAGGAAGACAGCCTAAACTGCTCTGGTGGACAAGGGTTTGGGGCCAACGGACCACCCAGAAGTTGCAATGTCATCAATGGGTGGGGCCACATGGGCAGGCTGAAGTGGTGAGGAACCCAGTGGTTGAGATTGGCCCAGTGAAAAGCTAGAAGTGCTCAGGTGGCCAAAGGCTTGCTGCCAGGTCAACAGGTGGAATTTGAATTCACTCACTTCAGGCGGCTTTGTTTCTGATGACTCATAAAGAATGTAGCGGCATGTCAGGTGTCCCTTCTCTGGCTGTCAAGACCACCAAGAAGTGTCTCCGGGGCCCAGGTACTTCACCTGGTGGTACCTCCCCTTAGAGATCATCATGGCCTGGTAGCCAGGTGGGCGAGGCCGTCCATCCAGGCATCTGAGGCCAGGTGCCGGTAGGCACTTCTCTCTTATCTTGCTGGGGCCTCCAAATGTTGTATCATAAATCAACGAGCTAGACAAGACACCACAATGGGTCAGTTACTTAGGAGTCATCTTTATTTCACACTGGTTCAGAGCAGAATACCTCTGTCAATTTCTGAATAATCACAGGAAGGAGTATTCCCTTTTTATGTCATACTAGGTCTTTGTGTAAGTTATTTTCGCAGACAGCTTGTAACCTTGAGTATATATCATATCTAACAAACACCTGTCATATGTATACAGACAACTTGTAATCTTGAGTACAGATCATATCTATACAGACACCTGGTAATGGGAGTACATATCAGTATCATTGTATCAGCCCCTTACATTGGATGGCTAGCTTGGAAGGTCAGGCAATTAAGTTTATCTTTCCTATTATTTATGCTAAAGAGCAAAGTTATTTTATGGAATAAGAGACTATCTAAAAATGACAGAGTTGACTTGCAGAGCCAGGGACTATCTAAAAATAGCAGAGAATTTCAAATAGCATCTTTTCCAAGGGAGGAATTATTATTATGCTTCACTCTACCATTTCCCAAAGCATTTTATATGCCAAATGTTTCCTCATTGTTTTTCACATTCATTTGTATGTAAATTAACTGAACAGAATAGAAGGTTTAGTAAGTTACAGAAATCCATCACTAAATTTTGTAAGACAAAGATGTCTCCTTAGATCAGTTGTGAAGATGTGCCTTATAAAATAAGTGGTGTGGGGACATGGGGCAAACAGCGTGTCACAGATACAGGACAACCAGCAGGATTTATTTCTGATTTGAGAGACGCGGTGGCCATTAGTGAACATTTCCTGTGGGACCATTTTTCATGAGCATACATTGCAGGCTGAACACCAGAATTCTGAAGTGCACTGCTTACCTGAACTGCGTGGTCCCATCTTACAGTCTCTCTGGAGGCAGAGCCAAGATGCTGAGGCTTGGTCTGTCAGCAATGAATGAACTACACTATAAAACAGGAGAATTTGGCCTGACTGGTGCTGCTCAGTGGTTACAGGGTCAGTCCGCACTGGGAAGAGTTGCAGGTTTGATTCCCAGTCAAGGGCATGTAACTGAGTTGCAGGTTTGATACCCCATGAGTACAGGAGGCAACCAATTGATGTGTCTCCCTCACATTGATTTTTCTCTCTTTTTCCTGCTCGCTCCCTCCCTTCCACTCTCTAAAAGATCAATGCAGAAAATATCCTCAGGTTGAGGATTAACCAAAAAAAAAGGGTGTTTTTCCCAAGTTACAAAATGAAAACCCTGAGAAATCTGTTCTGTGTTAAAAAGAACATTGCTTGTAAATCTTAGAACCAGGCTTAGGTAGATTCCAGGGACCCCAAGTTTTAGGGTTTCCCATTCTCAGAACTGTTGGGACTGCACAGGAAGAGGTGCAGATTATGAAAGGAGCCACTTTGGGCTAAAAAATTAGGAAGACTTTTTATTCTCTTTAGTCTAAGAGACCAGGCTTGGTGAGCAAAGGAAAAACTTGTGTTGCCATCACAATGAAATTCATGAACTGTGGTTGGGGGTTCCCTCAGGCCAGCATGCTCCCTCTCGCAGTCCAGGAGCCCTTAGGGAATGTCCGACTGAGGGACCTAAGATGTCAGGAGGGACTCCCGCCAGCACTGCTGCACTGTCCAGTAGTGAGCCCAGCTACTGGCTGAGCGGCTCTCCCACTGTGAAAGTACACAGATCACCAGGGGGCAGCTCTTGCACTGAGCGTCTGTCCCCTGGTAGTCAGTGCGCATCATAGAGACCAGTTGTTCTGCCATTCAGTTGATTTTCATATTAGCCTTTTATAATATAAGACTAGGGGGCCGGTACATGCAATTCGTGCACTGGGGGTTGGGGTGTCCCCCAGCCCAGCCTGCACCCTCTCCAATCTGGGACATCCCTCTCACAATCTGGGACTGCTGGCTCCAAACTGCTCGCCTGCCCACCTGCCTGATTGCCCCTAACTGCTTCTGCCTGCCAGCCTGATCTCCCCCTAACCACTCCCCTGCCAGCCTGATCGATGCCTAACTACTCCCCTGCCATCCCGATCACCCCCAATTGCCCTCCCCTGCTGGCCTGATTGCCCCCACTACCCTCCCCTGCCGGCCTGGTCACACCCAACTACCCTGCTCTGCCAGCCAGGTTACCCCCAACTGCCCTCCCCTGTTGTCCTGATCGCCCCCACTACCCTCCCCTGCCAGCCTGGTCACACACAACTGCCCTGCCCTGCCAGCTGGGTTGCCCCCAACTGTCCTCCCCTTCTGGCCATCTTGTGGTGGCGATCTTGTGATGACATGGGCATGGCCATCTTGTGACCACATGGGTGAGGCCATCTTCTGACCACATGGGTAAAGCCATCTTGTGACCACATGGAGATGGCCATCTGGTGATGACATGGGCATGGCCATTTTGTGATCACTTGGGGGTGGCTGTCTTGTGACCACATGGTGGTGACCATCTTGTGACCACATGGGTGAGGCCATCTTGTGACCACATGGAGATGGCCATTTTGTGATGACATGGGCGTGGCCAACTTATGACCTCATGGGGCAGCCATCTTATGACCACATGGGGATGGCCATATTGTGTGAGGTTGTGATGGTCAATTTGCATATTACCTCTTATTATCTAGGATTATCCCATGTTTTTCTCTAGAACATTTTTCCTAAAAGGAAAATGGCTTTCTGAGTGCAGTTTACTTAAGCAATAAATATAGAGTTAATTCAAAATTCTACCCCAAGAGTTAAAAAAAACCTGTTATCATTTTAAGTATATCTCCCATCAGACGTCTTTACGTGTGCACATTTCCTTTCTTCTGTTTTATCTCTATATAATTTACTATTTTAGGTTCTTAATATGGATGCAAAACATGTAAAATTTCAACTTTTATTCCTAGTATGTGCTTTTATGAGTGCACATTTTTTCATAAGTTTTGGTATGTGGTATTATCATTTAGTTCAACTTATTTTCTAACTTGAATTGTGATGTATTTGGGGGGTTAGAAGTGTATTTGACAACTTTTAAACATAAGCAGTTTCTAGGTACTTCAGTTCCTGATTTCTGGATTAACTGCAATGACAACAAGAAACATATTGTGTATAATTTCAATTGTTTGAAGTTAGTTGAAACCTGCTTCATAGTCCAGCAGGTTCACTTGAAAAATAATTGAAATGCTCCTCCACTGCCATCTCGTGTGCATCTTGGGAGTAGCACCTCAGTGCAGGTCAGCAGGACAAAGGGGGTGGCTATAGTGGAGCATCTCTAAGTGCTGAATGAAACGCAATTTTAGGAGTGTATTTCAGAACTTTTACAACTAAGAACGTTCCTATCATCAACCAATCAAGAAAAGAGAAGTGCTGGCAAGGAGGAGGAGAAAAAGGAACCTTGGTGCACTGCTGGTGGGAATGCAGACTGCTGCAGCCACTGTGGGAAACAGTATAGAATTTCCTAAAAAACTTATATATGAAACTCCCATTTGACCCAGGAATCCCACTTCTAGGACTATGTCCCAAGAAATCTGAAACACCAATCAGAAAAATTATGTGCATCCCTATGTTCACAACAGCACAATTTACAACAGCTAAGATTTAGAAACAGCCTAAGAGCCCATCAACAGATGAGTGGAGTAGAAAACTGTGGTACATTTACAAAGTGGAATACTATGTAGCTGTAAAAAAGAAAGAACTCTTACCATTCACAATTGCATGAATGGACCTGGAGAGCATTATGCTGAGCGAATTAAGCCAGACAGAGAAAGATAAATACCACATGAACTCACTTATTTGTGGAATATAATGAACAAAATAAACTGATGAACAAAAATAAATACAGAGACTTAGAAGCATCAAACAGACAGTCCAACCACAGAGGGAAGGCAGGGGAGGGTGGAGGAAAGGGGAGAGATCAACCAAAAGACTTGTATGCATGTGAAACTTGGGAATAATACCTTAGTGCCTTTCAGCAGGAAAGGTTGTTGGGTACAGTGGGTTATCTGATTGTTGAATGCAGTTTGCTGCTCAGGATGTTGAAGTGTTTTACATCCTTACTGAAGTCTTTGTTGTGAGGCTATTGGTTCTGAAAGAGGTATGCTCTGTCTCTGAATGAGAGAGGTGTGTTAAAATTATTATGATTATAAATGTATCTAGTTTCCCTTGTAGCTCTCTTCTTTGTACTTTGATTTCATGTTTTGAAGTGCTTGTGAATTTGGATATTCCTGGTAAAATGAAAGTATTGATATGAAGTGCTCTTTATTTATAGTAATGCTATTTGCCTTCAAGTCTCCTGTGTTATCATATACTTTTTATTTGGTTTATGTTTGCTTAATATATTTTTTTCCATTCATTCACTTTTGATATCTTTGTACCCTTAGGTTTTCAGTAGCGTCCAGTTTTTATATTAGTTATGAGTAAAATGAGTTAATTTTTAGTTCAATATTTTTCCCCATTCAGTTTTTCCAACACTCTTTATTATACAATGCATATTTTCCCACTGATCTAAGGAGATATTTTTATTTTACCAAATTTCCATATGTATTTGAGTCTATTACTGGACTTTGTTTTCTGTTCCATCAGTTTATCTGTTCACAGGACATTATCCAAGTTTTCTAATTACTGTAGGTTTATAACACAACTAGAGGCCTGATGCATGAAGATTCATGCAAGAATGGGCCTTCCTCACCCTGGCTGCCAGCACTGCCTTCACTCTGGAGCCACCTTTTCTCTCTGGCCTGGAGCTGCCTTTCTGCCTTGCCATGCTGCCCAGAGACCCGGAGTGGCTGGGCCAGTGCAGAGCACCTGCATCATCGCCATGGCGATGATGCAAGTGTCCCGCCCCACCCCAGCTGCTCGGCACCTGCAAATTAACTCGCCATCTTTCTTGGGTTAATTTGTATACTCACTCCTGATTGGCTGGTGTGCATCACAAAGGTATGGTCAATTTGCATTTTACTCTTTTATTAGTGTAGATACATTATTCTGTCTGTTTGCGTAGCTTTTATTCATTCATTTTTTCAGAATTTTATTTAAAAATATTTTTATTAATTTCAGAGGGGAAAGGAGAGGGAAACAGAGAAACATCAATGATGAGAGAGAATCATCGATCAGCTGTCTCCTGCATGCTCCCCACTAGGGAGATCAAGCCTGCAATCAGGACATGTGACCTGACCAGGAATCAAACTGTAACCTCCTTATTCACGGGTCAACCACTGAGCCATGCTGGCCAGGCCAGAATTTTCTTTTACATGTTTCATTTTAACATGTGAACTTAAATGAGCTTGTTTTGGTCTTAATAATCTTGTTGATATTTTAATCAAATCATAGTAAATTTATAATCAACATTGGGAGATTGACATCATTATGGTTTGTTGTTGTTTTTTTTAACCAAGAATACGATATTACTGTCCAATTGTTCAAGTGTCAGTTATGGAGTAGCATTTAAAAATTTTATTTATACAGATTTTGTACATTTTTGTTAAGATCATTCCTAGGCATCTTATGTTTTGTTGCCATTGTACATTTTCTTTGATTATACATTTCATGTACTGTTTTAAAGGATATGTATTTATATGCATGTTAGCTCTCTATTTCTCTCTAAAATAAATTAAAAATTATGAAATGAGTAAGATTATTGATTGTTAGCAAAATTCAATATGAACTTTTGTTTCTTCACCATATAAGCAAGTATTCAAACATTTTGGGAAGACATGTCTATCACCATTTCCTGAACAAAGATTTTAAAAATTATATGGTAATACTGATTTTCAAAGAAAGAGGAAGGTAAAGGGAGAGAGAGACTGAAACATTGATGAGATAGAGATATCACCTCAATCGGCAGCCTCCTGCATGCCCCCTTCTGGGGATTGAACCCACAACCCTGGTATGTGCCCTGACCAGGAATCAAACCAGCAACCTCTCGGTGCCTGAGAGAATACTCAGTCCACTGAACCACACCAGCAAGGCTGAACTGAGATTTAACAATTAAACTAACGTAACTTATTCTCAACTAAATGATTATGTCAATAAATGTGGAATGATCTACTAACTTATCTTGTGGATGTAAAACTTTTATTTCAAGTTTCAAAGGTAGGAGCGCATCATTGGACTTATAAGGATATAGGCTGCTTGAGGACAGGGGCAGGCAAACCGCTTTGGACAGTGCTGGAATTGGTGGTGCTGAGTAGAGGTAGGAAAGAGGCGGCCAGCCAGTTCATTTGGATGCAGCTGGCCACTGAGTAAGATGAGCTTTCATTCCTCTCTGAGAGCCGGCCCAGTTCTGTCAACATGGATTTCAGGGAAATTCTCATGATAGCTTCTAAAGGACAAGGAACCAACAGCATACCAAAAAGGTATAGTTTGGCAGTGGTGCCTCCCAAAAAAGACCCCAAAGTTAAGGGTGTCTAATCAGCAGCATACAAGCTTTTCTCAGAAGAAAAATGGAGGAGCTTGGACAAAAAACTTTAGAGAAAAAAAGGAGAAGAGAAGAACTAGTGAAAAAGTTAATTGAGCTAAAACATGAGAGGAAAGCAAGAGCCAAAAGGACAAAGGACAATTTCCATGGTTAAGTGGGATTCCTGTTGATGAAAAGTGAAAGAAAAGACAGGCAATGTAAAGCGACTAGTCAGGGAACAGACCAAGAGTATGAAATGGAAGAATTCTTAGAATATGATCAAGCAGCATCAGAGCAAGAACGTCCTCCCAAAGTTGAAAGTAAGCAAAGGTCCCCCTTAAAATGCCCCACCATCATGAACTTCACTGACCTACTCAGGCTGGCTGAGAAAAAGCAGTATGATGTGAGAGTCCATGCCCCGCATGGTTCTGGGTTTTGTGATCTGCAGAAGGGCTGTGGGCAAATGATGAGACAAGACAAGAAATAATAATTTGGAAATAATAGGGGCCAGGCATAGAGTCCAATGCAAGGGCAAGGACTACACTGGTGCCCAGGCCCTGCCAGCCTTTTATTCAATTTTAGATACACATATTGCCCTTAGGCAGGCAATTCTGATAACAGAAAGACTATCTTAAAGGTCAGTAAATATTAGTAAAGACTTACTTTGAGACTATTTGGTCAGGAAATTGCTTGAGCCACCATTGTGTCAACTCAACAATCAGTGCATAGCTTTGTCCCTTGCCAGAGCTCAAGGTTCACGAGCCTTCTGCATTCTTTGTTTACCCTTTTCTGATAGGGAAGGCAATGGGTAGCTTCCAACATCTTCCCCTTCTCTTTTTCTTAATAAATGTTGAAAAGTCAATGCCACCTGAAGGGTTCAAGTCCTTTGAAGACTCTTTATTCCACATCTGCACACTAGAAATAAACATAAGAATAAAAATGAGACAAGCAATATTTATGCTGAGAGGCAAATGTAAGGAGACCCAGTGGAAAAGATTAAATTCTTTCATGTCTTTTTTAAATTTCTGCCAGGCATCTAAGGAATTAGTTTATAAGTTTGCGTGGGATAATTGTACAATATGCTGTTGTAATTCTAAAATATTAAGGTTTGTGTTATCTTTACCTGAAGCACCAAGGTGATATTCTATTTATTCCCAATAGGGAATGGGGGTGGGGGGTAGGGGTGTGGTAACACAAATCTGGGAAAAATTATAATGCCACTACAAAGATATTCTTTGCTCTAAGCTGTGGATTTTATCACTCATCCACAAGACTGGACTTTAATGCTGATAATTCTATCTCAAACTGGCTATCAATTCTGTTTTTGTATAGACCAGTTGTACAAATGGAGAAGTTTGAACAGTTTGTACCATGGATTGAACAGGAATGCCCACAGAAGTAATGTTAGGAGGGCAAAGAGTCATGCAATTAACATTCCAGGAAATCTTTTTTGTCTTTTTCTTTTTAAGATTTTTACCAGATCATGTAACAGTTAGTAGGTTTGATGAGATTCCCAAGGCTCAGTTAGGTTAGTAGGAAGCTAAGCGAAATCCGGTTGTATTAAAATCATGAGGGAATCCTTTTGGAATGTAAAATTAATACAATGGGATAGTGTGCAGCCTGTGCATGACACCTCATACAGATGGCTTGTAATATTAAGGTGCATCTGGATGGGGCCTGAGAGGAGAACAAATGGATCAAAAACACAGGCGGTGGCAAATACTGTCTTATTGGGAGTTCCCATAAGGTACGAATGGAATGATCTGAGCTATAGTTAAAACTATACTATCTAATAGGTGCAAGTGCAGCAGCTAATTTCCATTACGTATTTTTTAGGGGCCAATTATCATGTTGAAATTGAGATCCAACAAATCCTCCTCCATGCCATGAAACAGAGTGATTAGCTTCAACATGTAGATAGGATGCTTTCCCCTTCCATTTTAGGGTGTGATTGTGACTATATGCAAACCCATCCAGGGGCTCCAATCCACAAAGAAGAAACTGTTATTAAATTTGCTGCTGGTGGGGTGGTCACTATAACAGTCTTGCCAATTAATTTCTTCCTTAGTAGGGTGCCATTCATAAGACTTTTTGCATAACGGCTTAGTGTGGGGAGGTGTCTTAGTAAAGTTACATTTACTGCACCTCTCCCCAGAGCAAGTAGTGATAGTAGATTTATGTGGGCTTTTGCTTCCCCCTCCTTTGGTGTCCATGTTAGCCAGAAGCCTCTTTTTAATTTTACACAGAAAGGAACTGTGGTTTGGTTCTGTGTCCCACAAAAGGGAAGCTAGGTGGTGATACTCATGTAATTATATTTTGCCCATATACTTCCTTGCCCAACCCATGGTCCTCCTGGTTAACCAAGGTGTTTGGTGTTATTGGTGACTACATTAGGCGGGGGATCAGCCCACGTAAGGTGTCTTACCCATGGAGGGTAGGAACATAAGTCCAAAATACTTTCCCATTTGCACCGGTAGCATTACCACACAGCTGATGACTGCTAGCAGGGCAAGAAAGACGTTCTCAGGCGTTCTTGGGGTTCTGTTCTCCTCACAAATTCTCTCAGCTTTCTGGACAATCTTCTTCACAATCCTGCAGGTGACCTCTAGGCTATGTGTCTCGTTCTCCTCCCATTCCTTATCTTCAGTGGCTTGCTTGGGGCTGCTGCTACCTGCGGCTGCGGTAGTTGATTGTCTGAAGCTGTTTGGCGTGGTACCAGGTGCAAGGTCCTCATTAACCTGGCCAGTACATCCCTCAGATCCATGTTGAAGTTTAATATTTCTTGTGGGAATTCACATGGGCTTCAAGACATTTTCTGTAAATATACAAGCGTAGCCCTGACCAAATGATAACAGGGGGTTGGGGGCCTTCTATAAACCAGACTCGGGATCTTTCCATTTAAGCAGACCATTTTCCTTTGGCTTATTCTGACACTAGTTTATTTCCATGGGTGTCTTGCCATCGGCATCACAAGTGAAAAAATTTAAAGTAATTAAGGCTTAGTGTACTCTACCTACAGGCGATTTCTCCATATTCTCACATTTCGGTTTTTCAACGCCTATGACGCTGGCATTCTATAATTGCCTGTCCCTGCGAATTATAAGGTATTCATGTAATGTGCTGAATTTTCCACTTTTTACAAAATTGCTGGAAATGACAGGTTGCGTAAGCTGTTCCATTGTCGGTTTTAACGATTTTTGGAATTGCCATGATGGCAAAAGCAGCTAGCAATGATTAATAACCTGTTTTGCTGTTTCCCCTGTGGATGCAATAGCCCATAGGCCCTTTGAAAAGGTATATACAGAGACATTCAATGCCTCGAGGTGTCCAAAAGGAGTATAATGTGTTACATCCATTTGCCAGATATGTTCCCTTATCAATCCTCAAAGGTTCATTTCTGTATTAGGCCCTTGAGGCAGATGTAACATGCCAGTGAGACATTCTCTGATAATCTGTTTTGCCTGCTGTCGAGTGATCAAGAATTGTTTGGACAATATTTTGGCAGGCTGATGAGATTCTGAGGCTTGTTTTAATAAAGCAACCAATTGGTCAGCATGTGCATTTCCTTTTGTTAGCCGGCCAAGTAATACACTGTGAGCCCTGATGTGAGTGTACACTCTGCTGAACTTGTTTAAATAGTGAAAAATAAACTTTGGTCACTGAGCCATTTTCACCGAGCAGTTTCAATTCTATTCACTAGGCCCACAGAATAAGAAGAGCCAGTGATAATATTAAGAAGCTTTTGGAAATCCTGCAACGCAGCCTTAATAGCCTTTAGTTCAATTCTTTGTACAGAAGTACGACTGGTCAGTATGACTCGGTCTGAATTCATTGTATGATAGGCAGCTTTACCATTCGATGACCCATTAGTGAAAACAGTCAATGCTCCAGGAATAGGGTCCTGCCTAGTATATTTTTGGTGTAATAAGGGGTTAGAATATCAAAATTGTAGTAATTTGTCTTTTAATAGGTGAAAACTAAGTTCCCCTGAATATCCACTTAGTCCAATTTGCCAATTCAAATCAGTTTGAAAAAATATTTCCAATTGCTTCCCAGTGAGGGGAAGGTAAATGCATTGGGGTTCTTCTCCTCTAAGCTGCCTGCAGTGCTTTCTAAGTTGAGGTATCAACTGAGCCATAAGTTCTACATATGTAACCGCAGTTTTAGAGGATTGATGCCCTAGGCGGACCCATTCAATAATAACAGGAGAGTTTTTTGGAAGATGACTCTAGTGGGACTATTTGCAGTAGGGTTAATCTGTCCCAATAAAGGCAATTAAGCCTCTGCCCATGGTACTTGGGCTGAGGAGATTGCCTGCTCAATTCTTAGCATCTCCTTCCTAGCTTTATCTGTTAATGTTCAGGATGAGGAAAGATTAGAGTCACCACCATGTATATTAAATAAATTTGTCATTTCTCCAGTAGAGGTTTTCAGATAAGGTTTTAACCAGTTAATGTCCCCTAATACTTTTTGAAAGTCAGTTAAAGTTTTAAGGCAATTTTATTTCCACCTTTTGAGCCTAATACGTTGGATTTCAATTATGGTTCCCAGATATTTGAAAGGCATTTCTTTCTGTACATTTTCTGGAGCAATGTTTACATTGCCAAAGTCTGCTTTTCCCATGGACTTGCTAAGAGCAAGTCATCCATGTAATGAATAATGTAACATTGGGAATATTTGTCCCATAAAGGCTGAACAGCTTGAGCTACATATTTTTGACACTAGGTAGGGACAATTGGCCATTCCTTGAGGCAAAACTTTCCATTGATATCTTTTCATGGGTTTTATATTATTCATAGCTGGCACTGAAAATGCAAATCTCTGTTTATCTTGAGGTGCCAAGGAAATGGTGAAGAAACAATCCTTAAGATCTACTACTATAAGAGACCAATCTAGAGGGATTTGCAAAGGCGCTGGGAGTCCAGGTTGTAAAGCTTCCATGGTATGCATAGTAGTGTGAACCGCTCTAAGATCATCTAACATTTGCCATTTTCCTGCTCACTTCTTAGGTATACTAAATATAGGTGTATTCCAAGGACGATTGGAAGGCTGTACACTCTATTTGTTCCTGTATTAATAATGAATATGACCTAATTTTTCCTTGGTTAATGGCCACTGATCCACCCATATAGGTCTATCATCTTTCCATTGTATAGGATCTGCATGAGGGTGAAGAGATTGAGCAGTAACCACTCCTCAAAAGGTTGATATCGTAATCCTCATCTTCCTGGGTTTCCTTTGGCTTGGATGGGCTCTTTAATTCCCTGATTATTTTTTCCTAAGCTTTGACCAGTTTGATCTGAGTTATTAACTGCTGTCCTTTGCCGGTAATAATACAAGCTTGTAAAGCTTCTAAAACACCCCAGCCCCATAAGTTGACTTCAATCCCAGAGACTATGTAAGGCTGAAACCATCCTGTCTGTCCTTCTTCATCTTGCCACTTTTATCCTGCAGCGCTGCGTTGTGTATTATCAGGAACTCTGACCCCCATGATAGAGCTTATAGCTTCTACCATGGACCAACTTGGAAGCCACAATTCTTTTCTGATAATGCTGACATCCGCTCCAGTGTCCATTAAACCTTTAAACCATTTTCTCTCTATTCTTAAATTAATCATAGGATGGGTTTTGCTAATTTCATATATCCAACAGATATCTGAGCTTCCAAATCCTTGTGTTCCTCTTTTCCTATTTATAGCTTGGTCTTGCTGAATATGAGGTAGAAGTAGTATCTGAGCAATTCTTTGTCCTGAAGTAATTTGCATAATATGATTACATTCTAATATTACCTTAATTTCTGCCTCATAGTCTGAATCTATGACTCCAAGCAGAACAGTTAGTCCTTTCAGAGTTTTTCCACTTCTCCCTAAGATTAATCCTAAAGTTCTTGGTGGCACATGTCCCAGATTCCTGTAGGAACAGCTTGCCGAACCATATCGGGGGGTCAAAGTGACCACTATAGTACTGTTATGATCTAGGCCTGTGCTCCCTGGAGTGGCTCAGATGAGGGAGTCCACTGTGAGTCTTGCAGGGCAAATTTCCCCTATTGATGATATGGCTGAGGGGGGGGGGCGTTTCCCTTTGGTTGGCCATTCTCTATGTCTTGATCTAATGGCTGCCCATTTTTATGAAATTTTGATCTACATTAACTAACCCAATGATTTCCCTTTCGACTTATAGGACACAGAGAGGTTTAATCTATGTTGATTGAATTGGGAGGCAGAATGCTCACGCCTTTCCCTCGATCACCACCTTGTGTCCTTCTTGGTTGCTTACATTCTTTTTAAAAATGTCCTGTGCTTGAAAAGTGCCTGACCCCACATTCTGACATGCTTGAATCATTTCTGTAATGGTACTATTTTTTCTCAGAAGCATCAGGCATTTCTTACAATCAGCACTGGCATTTTCATAATCTAATTGCAGAATTAAAATGTCTCCTGCTGTTTCATTTTGAATTTGTCATCTCACTGCTTGAGTGAGGCAAGCCATAAAGTCAGAAAATTACTCTATAGGCCCCCGCATACATTTACTTAAAGGTCCCTCAGGGCCCCGTTTTGATGGTAAAGCCCACCAAGATCTTCTTCCACGAAGTCTAATTTGCTCATATGCCTGCTGCACATAATTTAGCTGATTTTGCATGTCATTATATTGTCCCAGTCCTGTCAGCATTTCATAAGTTATTTGAGCATTCAGCCCGCAGTTTGCATGGGCTTGCTCCTGACATTTCTCTAAAAATTCTCCCTTCCATAACAAATAATCTCCTCCGTGAGCCAGAGAATACCAATCATAAGGAGCTAAGAATACTTCAGAAATATTAGTCATAATTTCTCTGGTAAAAGAGCTGTAGGACCATTCTGGACTATGTTATCACGCAAAGCCTTTATCATTTTAAAGTCAAATTTTTCATGCTGTCTTATTATATGATTCAGGAACTGTGGGTCAGCTACTTGTACAATAGGAAAAGCAAGTTGGTCCTCCACCATCGTGTCCTCTAATCCTTCTCGGATAGCTCTTCGCATAGTTGATTCTATTAATGGTGAATAAATGTTTCAGGATTAGGACATGGAGGTGGAGGGGGCCATGAAGGCCATTCCTCCAATTTTTCTTTTTGCTCTTGCTCCTCTTTAGGAGAGGAAGGTGCGAGGGGAGGGAGTTTATCCTTTTTTGTTTCTCTAGAAGGCTCTAGCAAATGCAATACCATGTTCCACAAGGAGAAACAATTTTGAGGCAAATTTTTCCCCTACTGCTGAGGTTTTTTCAAGTTCTGACTGACTCTTTCCCAACGTTCAACATCTAATGTACCTTCTTCAGGAGGTACCTTCTATAATAACATGCAAAAACTGTAAGAGAATACCTTCTGACAATTTAATTCCTTTATCCTTAAGCATGCAAACCAAAAGTTTACAATAACCCTTCTCCCCTTTTGACAAATTCAGCCCCATTAGCCTGGCTAAAAAAAGAGATTCCCACCCTACTTAAAGATCTCAACTTTTGCAGTTGGCTGTGCGCTTTGCACACAGCAAATTTCCCCACCTATCCTGTGAATTCTTTTTCCCCGACTTGCTGGTGAAACTTTGTTTTTCTGCTCCAGGCAAATCTTCTCCAGACATCCATCATTTGAGGTGCCAGATGTGAGAGTCCACATCCCTCATGGCTCAGGGTTTGGGATCTGGAGAAGTGCTGTGGTCAAATGATGAGACAAGACAAGAAATAATAATTTGGAAATAATGGTGGTGGGGGGCAGGTGGTGGGGTCCAATGCAAGGGCAATGACTTCACTGGTGCCCAGACCCTGCCAGCCTTTTATTCAATTTTAGATACACATATTGCCCTTAGGCAGGCACTTCTGGTAACAGAAAGTTCTGTTACTTTCTGGTAACAGAAAGGTCAGTAAATATTACTAAAGACTTACTTTGAGACTATTTGGTCAGGAATTTGCTTGAGCCACCATTGTATCAACTCAACAATCAGTGCATAGCTTTGGCCCTTGCCAGAACTCAAGGTTCATGAGCCTTCTGCATTCCTTGTTTACACTTTTCTGATAGGGAAGACAATGGCTAGCTTCCAACAGTATGAACCAGTGGAAATCAAGGTAATGGAAAAAAAACCACAGAAAAGTAGCCTATGATTGCACAAGAACCTAGGGAGTGAAAACTTCTTGAATGAAGACATATGAAAAAGAAGCCTGAAGCACATGCAGGACTACCTCTGACCAAAATGGTGCCCTCTCATACAGAAAGTATGGGCACAAAACCTAGCAGAGTTTCCAGGGACAATCATCCTCCTCCCAAAAGTACTCCCCTTCCTCATGCTAAGAAGAAATCCAGACCCAGCACAGATAATAAGAAACATTAAGGTTTGTTTTTGTCCAAATCCACGCCAGGAGAGAGGATCAAAGTAGGATCTAGCAACTGTTCCCAAGCCTCACTTCAGAAGGACCATGACAGGCCTGTTTTCAATGGGGCTGGAAAGACCCACTTGAGCACCTTTTCACCAAGTGTTCCAAAGACTTCTGCTAAAGGGACTCAGAAATCTGTTACTGAGCACACAGACAAAAATCTCCTCTCTATCCTAGCCATTCCACACTTGGACCTGTGGTCTCCCCACATAAGGCTAAGAGTCCAAGTGTCAGGCAGTCAGGCAGCAGCTCCAGCCTAGCTCCTGGGCAGCCCATCACAGGGAGTCTTCAGCCTAAGGTTACTTCTGGCTCCGTGTCCAGGCACCAGAATGGCAGCTCTAACTCAGGACCTGAACAATCAATCAGTGGGACCAAGAGGCCAACCAGTGACTAAAATCCTCCTGGAAGGACAGTCAGCAGTACAGGTGGCTCTGGATGACCCATCAGTGTCTCAGGTGGTTCTACGAAGTCAGTGGTCAGTTCTGGTGACTCTGGGTGGCCTGTGCACAATCCACATAACCGACGACCAATGAGTGGCTCAGTGCCCCCCAGGCAGTCAGTCAGTGGCTCTGGGCGATCAGTAAGTGACACAGTTTCAGCTGGACAGACTGTCAGCAGTTCAGGCCCTAGAAGACCTGTGAGCAGCTTGGGATCTGGTTCAATAGTTAGTAGTTTACATCCCCCGATAAGCTCAAATGTACTTTTGTCTCAGAATCAATATCTTCTAAGAATATTATTACCCAGCCCACCAATGCAGAGATGAATGGAATGAAGCCTTCTTTAGCTGGCTACAGATCTGCCCAATGTTCTCAAGGGTTTCCCTTCCCTTGTGGTTACAAAAGACAGTGCGAATATGAAGAAGAGGAAGATGAGAAGTATGACTCTAAAATGAAAGATTTTATCAAAGATGAAGGAGAATCTCAGGAAGAAATATCTAAGCACATTCTTTGGCTATGACCAAAAAAAAAAAAAAAAATACAAAGATGAAGAAACAAAGAGTTTAATACCAGGTATGCAAGATGACTTAGAAGAAATGAGATGGGAGGAAGAAGCAATGAAATGTGGAGAGGTCAAGAAGCTGAAAAGATGTTACCTGCTGTTTTTATTTATTTTTTGAAACACTGGAGACACTCTACTGCAAAGAAGTCCTTCCTTTGGACGGAAGAAGCCCATTATTATTTTAGAATTGCTAGTGGCCCAGTGCACAAAATTCGTGCACAGGGTTGGGGGGAAGGTCTCCAATCTGGGACCCCTTGGGGGATGTACAGGATCGGGCCTACGCTGGCAGTTGGACATCCCACTCATAATCCAGGACTGCTGGCTCCTAACTGCTTGCCTGCCTGCCTGCCTGATTGCCCCAAACTGCTTCTGCCTGCCAGCCTGATCAACCCCTAACCACTTCCCTGCTAGCCTGATTGACACCTAACGACTCCCCTGCTGGCCTGATTGCCCCCAACTGTCCTCCCCTGCTGCAACCTGCCTTCTCTGCTAGGACCCGCCTCTGCTGCGTGAGGCAGAGGAGGTGCTGGGAACCTCAGGCCTCACCACACCAAGTGGATCCTGGGTCCCACCTGCTCTGTACACTTGGCCATCTTGTGGCGGCCACCTTGTGGCAACGTCACGAACAAGGGCCACCTCGGTTTTTATTAGAATGGATACTTGGATCCTCAAGGACAAGGAATGGATATTATACACTGAGTGGCCAGAGTATTATGATCTCTGGACTCATCATTATCTGGCCACTCAGTGTATTACAACTCAGGCCCTTTGGAGCCTGCACAAAATTCATGCACGGGGGGGGGGCGGGGGGGTGTCCCTCAGCTCAGCCTGCACCCTCTCCAAACTGGGACCTCTCAAGCGATGTCCGAATGCCCGTTTAAGAGTAATGCCGGTAGGATTGGGCCTAAATGGGCATTTGGACATCCCTTTCACAATCCAGGACTGCTGGATCCCAACTGCTCGCCTGCCTGCCTTCCTGATTGCCCCTAACCGCTTCTGCCTGCCAGCCTGATCAGCCCCTAACCACTCCACTGCCAGCCTGATTGATGCCTAATTGCCCTCCCTGCAGGCCTGCTCACCCCTAACTGCCCTCCCCTGCAGGCCTGGTCCCTGCCAACTGCTCTCCCCTGCAGGCCTGGGTCCCCCCAACTGCTCTCCCCTGCAGGCCTGGGTCCCCCCAACTGCTCTCCACTGCAGGCCTGGGTCCCCCCATCTGCCATTCCCTGCCAACCCAGTTGCCCCCAACTTATCTCCTCTGCCAGCCTGGTCACCCCTAACTGCCCTCCCTGCAGGGTTGATCGCCCCCAACTTCCCTCCCTTGCAGACCTGGTCCCTCTCAACTGCCCTCCCCTGCTGGCCATCTTGTGGCAGCCATCTTGTGTCCACATGGGGGCAGTCATCTTTGATCACATGGGGGCTGCCATCTTGTGTGTTGGAGTGATGGTCAATTTGCATATTACTATTTTATTAGATAGGATAGAGGCCTGTTGCACAGGTGGGGGCCGGCTGGTTTACCCTGAAGGATGTCCTGGACCAGGGTAGAGGTTCTCCTGGGGCGTGGGGTGGGCTGGGTGAGGGGCCTGTTGGGGTTTGCAGGCTGGCCACGCCCACCAGTGACCCAAGTGGAGGCCCTGGTATCTGGGATTTATTTATCTTCTATAATTGAATCTTTGTACCTTGAGCAGAACCCAAGCCTCCTGCTTGCTCCATGGCTGCTGCCAATTTTGTTGAGATTTATTTGTCTTCTATAATTGAAACTTTGTAGCCTTGTGCAGAGGCCTGGGCTGGCCAGGGAATGCAGGAAAGCTTGGCTTCCTCTATTGTCGGGGAAACCCAAGCTACCTGCTCTCTCCATGGCCGTGGCCATCTTGGTTGTGTTAGTTTGCATACTGACTCCTGATTGGCTGGTGGGTGTGGCTTGTGGGTGTAGGGGTGCTATGGTCAATTTTCATATCACTCTTTTATTAGATAGGATGGATGTCATCTCTGTGACTTTAAAGTGAAAAGTAGAATAAATTATATTGTATTTTATCTTCATGGATTGGAAGCTGAGCATTCTTATTCACTCACTAAGGTGATTAGGCAATTTACAAAAAATTTCAAGTTAAAAAACAAGTTATGCTATATGCTGTAAGAATATTCTTTTCTAAATGTTCCTTTCAGACTTATTGTAAAACAGAGAATGTTGCTGTAAAAGCCATTTCATAGTGTAGAAAAAATATTTTATTCAAAGATTAGAATTGAAAGAGTAATCGTTTAAAACAAAACAAGTGACACGTGAGGTTCCTCTTATTCCCCCATTATAAAGATATTTTGGAATCCAGAGTGCCCTTGTGTCTCTTGATGTTAATGACTTTGTATTTTTATCTTAAAATTTCTTAGCAATTAATGGCAAAAAATAAAAACTAAATTCATGTGTATCAAGAGAAAATAAATAAATAAACAGTTTCAAAGAGTACCAAAATTTTGCATTGGATGTACAGATTTTACACTCATTGTTAAGAATTAAAAATTGTCTCTCATTCCTTTCTAAATTATTTAGTTGGAAGAAAAACTGGTGTAAGAAGGGAACTTTACCAGGAGTTTCATTTAATTTTTTAAAATTCTTTATTGTTTAAGGTATTACATATGTCTCCATTTCCCCAATTGGCCTCTTCCTGGCTGCTCCCTCCATGCCCCCCCCCCCCAATCCCAGCACATGCCCTCACTCCCTTTTTTCTGTGTCCATTGGTTATGCTTATATGCATACATACAAGTCCTTTGGTTGATCTCTTACCTCACCCTCCCAACCTCCCCTGCCTTCCCTCTGAGGCTGGATGGTCTGTTCTATGTTTCTAAATCTCTGGATCTATTTTTGTTCATGTTTGTTGTTCATTATATTTCACAAATGAGTGAGATAATGTGCTATTTATCTTTCTCTCCAGGACCATTCATGCTGTTGCAAATGGTAGGAGTTCCTTCCTTTTTACAGGAGTATAGTATTCCATTGTATAGATGTACCACAGTTTATTAATCCACTTACCTGCTGATGGGCACTTAGGCTGTTTCCAAATCTTAGCTATTGTAAATTGTTCTGCTATGAATATAGGGATGCATATATTCTTTCTGATTGGTGTTCCTAGTTTCTTGCAATATAGTCCTAGAAGTGGGATCACTGGGTCAAATGGCAGTACCATTTTTAGTTTTTTGAGGAAACTCCATACTGTTCTCCACAGTGGCTGCACCAGTCTGCATTATCACCAGCAGTGCATGAGTGTCCCTTTTTCTCAGCATCCTGCCAGCACTTGTCATTTGTTGATTTGTTGATGATTGCCATTCTGACAGGTGTGAGATGGTACCTCATTGTCGTTTTGATTTGCATCTCTCAGATGATTAGTGACTGTGAGCATGTTTTCATATGTCTCTTGGCCTTCCTCCTGTCCTCCTATGAAAATATGTATTTAGATCTGTTGTCCATTTTTTTTATTGGGTTGTTTGTCTTTCATTTGTTAATTTGTATGAGTTCCCTATAAATGTTGGAGATTAAACTCTTATCAGTGATAACATTGGCAAATATGTTCTTTCATGCAGTGGGCTTTCTCATAGTTTACTTTTGCTGTGCAGAAGCTTTTTATGTTGATGTAGTCCCATTTGTTTATTTTCTCTTGAGTTTCCATTGCCCTAAGAGCTATATCGGTGAAGATATTGCTTTGGCATATGTCTGAAATTTTGCTGCCTGTGGATTCCTCTGGTATTTTTATGGTTTCCCGCCTTATGTTTAAGGCCTGTATCCATTTTGAGTTTGTTTTTGTGCATGATGTAAGTTGGTGGTCTAGTTTCATTTTATTGAAATTATTTGTCCAATTGCCCAAACACCATTTATTGAAGAGACTGTTTTGACTCCATTTTATGCTGTTGCCTCCTTGGTCAAATATTAACTGAACAGAATGGCTTGGGTCATTTTCTGGGTTCTCTGTTCTGTTCCATTGATTTATTGATCTATATGTCTGTTCTTGTGCCAGTACCAGGGAGTTTTGAGAGTAGTGAGTTTGTAATACAGCTTGATATCTGGAATGGAGATCCCTCCTACTTTGTTCTTCTTTAGGAAGGTTGCTGCAGGTATTTGGAGTCTTTTTTTTTTAAATCCCAGATGTATTTTTGGAGAGTTCATTTTAGGACTGTGAAATATGCCTTTGGTATTTTAATGGGGAGTGCATTGAATCTATAGATTGCTTTGGGTAGTATGGACATTTTAATGATGTTGATTCTATGGTATGTTCTTCTATCTGTGTATGTCTTCCTCTATGTCCTTTTTCAGGGTCCTGTAGATTTCTGAGTACAGGCCTTTTACCTACTCAGTTAAGTTTATTCCTAGGTATCTTAATGTTTTTGGTGCAATGGTAAATGAGATTTTTTAAACCTCTCTTCTGTAAGTTCGCTATTGGTGTATAAAATTCCATAGATTTCTTGGCATTGATTTTGTATCCTGCTACATTGCCAAATTCATTTATTAAGTCCTATAGTATGTTATGGAGTGTTTGGCTTTTTTTACGTACAGCATCATGTCACCTGTGAATAATTGCAGCTTTCTGTATTCTTTTCCAATTTGAATATCTTTTATTTCTTCTTCCTGTCTAATTGCTATGACTAGCACTTCTGGTACTATGTGGAACAGGAGTGGTGCCAGTGTGAATTACTGTCTTGTGTCTCTTCTTAGGGGAAATGATTTTCATTTTTTCCCCTTGAGTATGCTGTTGGCTGAGGTATGTCCTATAAGGAAGGCTTTTATTATGTTGATGTATGATCCCTCTATTCTCACTTTGCTAAGGGCTTTTATCAAGAAAGAGTGTTAGATTTTTGTCAAAAGCTTTTTCTGCATCAATTGAAATGACTATGTGAATTTTTTTTCTCAAATTGTTTGTGTGATGTATTATGTTTATTGATTTGTGGATATTGTACCATCTTTGCATCCCTGGGATAAATCCTACTTGGTCATGATATATGAATTTTTCTGATGTAACACTGGATCTGATTTATTACAATTTTGTAGACGATTTTGGCATCTATATTCATGAGGGATATTGGCCTATAATTCTCTTTCTTTGTGGTTTCTTTATCTGGTTTTTGTATTAGGGTAATGTTGGCTTCATAGATTGAGCTTGAAAGTGCTGCTTCCTCTTTAATTTTTTGGAATAATCTGAGGAGGATAGGTTTTAGTTCTTCTTTGAATGTTTGGCAAAACTCCCCTGTGAAGCTGCCTGGACGTGGGCTTTTGTTTGCTGGAAGCTTTTTGATGACTGCTTCAATTTTCTCCATAGTTATCAGCCTATTGAGATTTTTAGATTCTTTCTGATTGAGTTTTGGAATCTTGTATTTTTCTGGAATATGTCCATTGCCTCTAGGTTGTCTAGTTTGTTGGAATGAAGTTGTCCATAGTATTTTTTTTTTTACAAGTAATGGCCTGGTGCATGAAATTCATGCACATTAAAAGGGAATTAAGTAGAAGAAATATTTTAATATTGCTATTTGACCTTTGTCTATAATAGACGTGAAAGAAAAAGTAGTAAAATGTATATGGAAATCTCGAATCTTCCTCCTGTCAGTATCTGGGGTGGGCCACATGACCCAGAGTCAAGTCCCCGCCCACCTGTGTGTGCTTTGAAATCACTGGAGAACCAGACCCGACTGGTCCCAACCCCATGAAGCCCCACATTGGCTGGGATTGCAGCCTCAGGTTCCCAGGCCTGGCACCAGGCAGGGGGCACAGCGTAAGGTCCCCCATCAAGCCCCGCTGGTTGAGGGGGCATGGCCTCAATTCCCCCGGTTCTGCCTCTGGCCCCCCGACCTGGCGTTCAGTCCCCTAGCCTTGGCACTGGGATAGGGGGCATGGCCTCAGGACCCCCTGTCCTGGCCTCAAGTCCCCCAGCCCCAGTGTGAAGGCGTGTGGCATGACCGCATGCTGACCATTTGGATATTAGCTTTTTATTATATAGGATAGTTTGTATTTCCATGAGGTCTGTTGTTATTTCACCTCTTTCATTTCTGATTTTGTTTATTTGAGTCCTCTCTCTTTGCTTCTTGATGAGCCTGGCTGTAGGTTCATCCATTTTGTGTATACTTTCAAAGAAAGAGCTCTTGGTTTAATTGATCTTTTTTGTTATTGTTGTTTTTGGTCTCTATGTCATTTATTTCTGCTCTGCTCTTTATTATCTCCTTCCTTCTGCTCACTCTGGGCTTCTCTTGTTGTTCTAATTCTTTAAGTTGTAGAGTTAGATGATCTGTTATCATTTTTTTCTTGTTTTTTAAGGTAGGCCTGTAGAGCTATAAACTTCCCTCTCAGAACTGCTTTCACTGTGTCCCATAGATTTTGGATTGTTGTGTTTTCATTATCATTTGTTTCCAGGATGTTTTTAATTTCTTCTTTGGTCTCTTTGATAACCCAATCATTGTTTAATAGCATGCTATTCAGCTTCCAAGTGTTTTATTTTTAATTGTTTTTATTGTAGTTTATTTCTAATATTATGCAATTGTGGTCTGAGAAGAGGCTTGCTATAATTTCAATCTTCCTGAATTTGAAGAGTATTTGCCTGTGACCCAATATGTGGTCTATCTTTGAAGCTGTCCCATGTGCACTTGAGAAAAATGTATATTTACTGGCTTTGGGATGAAATGTTCTGCAGATGTCAATTAAGTCCATCTGATCTAGTGAGTCATTTAGGATTGCTGTTTCTTTACTGATGGTTTGTTTAGATGATTATCCAGTGATGTCAATGGGGTATTAGAGTCTCCTACTATGATTGTATTGTTGTTAATCTCGTCCTTGATATCTTCGAGGAGGTTTTTTTTAATGTATTTGGGTGCTCCTGTATTGGGTGCATATATGTTTATCAGGGTTATATCCTCTTGTAGTACCAATCCCTTTAGTATTATGTAGTGGCCTTCTTTATCACTTGTTATGGCATTTACTTTGAGGTATATTTTGTGATATATAAGTATTGCTACCCCAACTTTTTTTTTTTTTTTCACCTTGCCTGGAAGATATTTTCCCATCCCTACACTTTCAGTCTGTATGAGTCCCTTGTTTTAAGATACCTATCAGATAATGTATGGGTCATGTTTTCTTATCTATTCAGCCACCCAATGTCTGTTGATTGGATCATTTAGTCCATTTATGTTTTAAGTTATTATTGATAGGTAGTTGTTTGTAGCCATTTTTAGTTTTTGTGCCTGTGTTCCTCTTTCCCTTTTTATTTTTTATTTTTATACCATTCTCTTTAGCATTTCTTGCATTGCTGGCTTGGTGGTGATAAACTCCCGTAGGTGTTTGTTTGTTTGTTTGTTTTCCGTTAAGCTCCTTATTTCCCCTTCAATTTTGAATAATAGCCTTGCTGAATGTAATATTCTTGTATTCAGTCCCTTACTTTGCATCACTTTGTAAACTTCCCTCCATTCATTTCTGTCCTGATATATTTCTGTTGAGATGTCATTTGATAATCTAATGGGAGATCCCTTGTACATAACTTTCTGTCTCTCTCTTGCAGCCTTTAAGATTCTCTCTTTGTAAACTAGAAACACAAATCAGAAAGGATATATGCACCCCTATGTTCATAGCAGTACAATTCACCATTGGTAAGATTTGGGAACAGCCTAAGTGCCCATCAGCAGATGATTGGATTAAAACCCTGTGGTACATCTACACAATGGAATACTATGCTGTGGTAAAAAAGAAGGAGTACTTACCATTTGCAACAACATGGATGGAGCTGGAGAGCATTATACTAAGTGAAATAAGTCAGGCAGAGAAAGATAAATAACACATGATCTCACTCATTTATGAAATATCATAACAACATAAACTGATGAGCAAAAACAGATCCAGAGATAGAGAAACATCAATCAGAATGTCAAACCTCAGGGAAGGTAGGGGATAGTGGGGGTAGGGGGAGAGATTAACCAAAGGACTTATATGCATGCATATAAGCCTAATCAATGGACACAGACAATAGGGGGGTAAGGGCATGAAGGGGGTTTGGGGGTAATGGGAAAATAATGAAACATATGTAATACCTTAATCAATAAAGAAATTTAAAAAATATTCTCTCTTTGTTGTTAACAATCACCATTGTAATTATGATGTGTCTTGGCATGTGTCTTTTTGGGTTCATCTTGTTTGGGACTCTGTGCTTGTGTGACTTTTCTTCCCCACATCAGGGAAGTTTTCTGATGTTATTACTTCAAATATGTTCTCTAACCCTTGTTCCTCTTCCTGTCGTTGTGGCACCCCTATTATTTGTATGTTGCTTCATTTAATGTTGTGCAAAAACTCCCTTAGGCTCTCCTACTGTCTTTTAATATTTTGTGCCAATTGCACTTCAGTTTGGGTGCATTTTTCTTCCCTGTCTTCTAATTCATTAATTCAGTCTTCCGCTTCTCCTAGTCTACTGTTGAAACTGTCCATAGTGTTGTTTATTGAAGCTACACACTCTTTATTTCTTCTAGGTGTTCACATAACTTGTTGATTTTTTCATCTATCTGGATTATGAAATGTTTAACACTTATTTTGAATTCTTTTTCTGACATCTTGCATACCTCTGTTTCACTTATCTCAGTTTCTGGCAATTCCTTTTCTTTCCTTTGGGGGTTTGTTTGTCTCCCCATTTTTGCTCTCACTGAAGGACCTAGGTGCCAAATCATGCAGGGGCTGCACCTCAGGCTGCAGTGGCTCCTTGGGTGGCGGCTGGTCCTCAGGCAGTCATGACAGTGGCTGCTCCTCAGTTTTCAGAAGCTCCTCTAGTGGGTGCTGCTTGTGCCGCTGCTCGCAGCACTGGGGATACTCTGGCTAGTGGGGGTGGGATGATCTTCCATCTGCTGCTCCTTGGAGAGGAGGAGGCTACTTACAACCTGCTGCTCCTTGGATGGTGGCAGGCAGCTCATGCAGCTGCTGCTCCTCAGATGGGAGCGGGCTGTGCAAGGCTGCTGCTCATCGAATGGGGATGGGCAGTTCGCACAGCTACTGCTCCTCAGATGGGGGCACACTGCTCGCAGGACTGCTGCTCCTCAGTTCTGAAGACTAGAAGGCCAATATCAAGGTGTCACTGTCAGGGTTGAATATTCATAAGGACTCTTTTTCTGGTGTATACATGTCCACTCCTTCACTGTGTCCTCACACTGTTTTCTTCTCACTCTGGGCTTCTACTTGCATTTCCACCATGATGAAGTGGCTCTAACTTCTTCCTCAAGTTGGCAGAGAAGAAGCGTGAGGGTGTTGAGTGGCTCTCAGAGTTGCAAAACCAGACCGGTGGCCACATCTTTTCCAGGATATGCTGAAGGCTCCCCCAAGATGAGTGGGCAAAACTCAAAGCTCCATGGAGGCCACCCTGGCCTTGGAGAGGAACCCAACCCAGGCCCTTTGGAAGCTGCAGGCCGTGGGTCTACCCATGCACTAAATTGTATGCTATTGCATCCTTTGTCAAATATAAATTGAGCATAATTGCTTGGGTTGATTTATGAGTTCTCTGTTATGTTCCATTGGTCCATATGTCTGTTCTTGTGCCAGTACCAGGCAGTTTTGAGAACAATGGCTTTGTATTATATCTTGATATCTGGTATTATGATTCCTCCAACTTTGTTCCTCTTTCTCAGGATTGCTGCAGCTAGTTGGGGTCTTTTTCAGTTCCTTATGAATATTTGGAGAGTTTGTCTAGGTCTATGAAATATGCCATTGGCATTTTAATGGGGATTGCATTGATTCTATAGATTGCTTTGGGTAGTATAAACTTTTTAATGATGTTGAGTCTACCAATCCATGAACATGGTATATACCTCTATTTGTTTACATGTTCCTCTGTTTTTTCAATGTCCTGTAGTTTTCTGAGCACAGGCCGTTTACCGCCTTAGTAAAGTTTATTCCTAGGTATCTTCGTTTTTTGTTGGTGGTGGGTTTTTTTGTGTTTTTTTTTGCAATGATAAATTGAATTTTTTTAACTTCCTCTTTCTGTGAGTTCGTTATTGGTGTATAAAAAGCCATACATTTCGAGGGTTAATTTTGTATCCTGCTACATTGCCAAATTCATTTAAGCCTATTAGTTTTTTGATAGAGTCTTTAGGGTTTTCTATGTACAATATCATGTCATCTGTGAATAATGACAGTTTTACTTCTTCTTTGGCAACTTGGATGCCTTTTATTTTTTCTTCTTGTATGATTGCTATGGATAGCACTTTCAGTTCTATGTGCAACAGGAGTGGTGAAAGTGGGTATCCCTGTCTTGTTCCTGTTCTTAGGGAAATGGTTTTAGTTTTTGCCCACTGAGTATGCTGTTGGCTCTAGGTTTGTCATATGGTCCTTATTATGTTGGGGTATGATCCCTCTATTCCCACTTTGCTGAGAGTTTTTATCAAGCAAGCGTGTTGGATGTTGTCAAGTGTTTTTTCTGCATCAATTGATATGACTCGGTGATTTTTGTCTCTCACTTTGTATATGTGCTGTATCATGTTGATTGATTTGTGGATATTATACTAGCCTTGCAAACCTGGAATAAGTCCCACGTGGTCATGGTGTATGATCTTTTGAATGTATAGCTGGATCCAATTTGCTAGAATTTGTTGAGTATATTAGCATCCATGTTCATCATGGATATTAGCCTGTAATTGTCTTTCTTTGGGTTGTCTTTCTCTGCTTTTGGGATTAGGGTAATGCTGGCTACATGGAAAAAGCTTGGAAGTGTTCCTTCCTCTTGAATTTTTTTGGAATAGTCTGAGGGGGGTAATTTTAGTTGTTAGAATGTTTGGTAAAACTCCCCTGTGAAACTGTCCAGTTCAGGGCTTTTGTTTGCTGGAAGTATTTTGATGAATGCTTCAATTTCCTCCATAGTTATTGGCCTTTTCAGATTTTTTTATTCTTCCTGATTGAGATTTGGAAGATTGTATTTTTCTAGGAACATGTCCATTTCCTCTAGATTGTCCAGATTGTTGTAATGAAGTTGTTCATAGTATTTTTTTTCTTTTACAATCCTTTATATTTCTGCAGGGTTGGTTATTACTTCACTTCTTTCATTTCTGATTATGTTTATTCGGGCCACCTCTCTTTACTTCTAGGTGGTCCTCCCTAGAAATTCAACAATCTGGTGTATCTTTTCAAGTAAATTGCTCTTGGTCTTATTGATCTTTTTTTCCTCTCTGCGATTTATTTCTGCTCTGATATTTATTATCTCCTTCCTACTGATTCCTCTGGGCTGTTCTTGTTGCTCTCTTTTTAATTCTTTAAGTTGTAGGGTGAGATAATTTATTACCTGTTTTTCTTGTTTTCTGAGGTAGACCTGTAGTGCTATGAACTTCCTTCTCCCAACTGCTTTCAATGTGTCCCAGTATTTTTGGATTGTGGTGTTTTCATTGTCATTTTTTCCAGGATGTTTTTTATTTCTTATTTGATCTCTTTGGTAACCCAATCATTGTTTAATAACATGCTATTTAGCCTCCAAGTGTTTGATTTTTATAAAATTGTTTTTATTGTAGTTGATTTCTAATTTTCTGCCATTGTGACCTGAGAAGATTCTTGATATGATTTCAACCTTCTTGAATTTGTAGAGACTTAACCTATGTCATAATATGTGGTCTATCTATGAAAATGTCCCATGTGCACTAGAGAAGAATGTATATTCTGTGGCTTTGATGTGAAATGTTCTGAAGATGTCAATTAATGCCATCTGATCTAGTGAGTCCTTTAGATTGCTGTTTCTTTGTTGATTTTTTGTCTAGATTTATCCACTGTTGTCAATGGGATATTAAAGCTCACTACTATGAATATATTGTTGTGGATTTCCCCCTTCATATCATCCAGAAGTTTTTTTTTTATGTATTTGGATGCTCCTGCATTGGGTGCATATATGTTTACCAGAGTTATATCCTCTTGTTGTACCAATCCCTTTAGTATTATGGAGTACCCTTCCTCATCTTTTGTTATGGCCTTCACTTTTAGGTCTATTTTTTGATATATCAGTATTGCTACCCCAGGTTTTTTTATTCATTTCCATGTGTCTGAAAAATTTCTTCCATTCCTTCACTTTCAGTATTATGAGGCCCTTGTTCTGAGGTGGATCTTTTGTAGACAGCATATGTATGGGTCATGTTTTCTTTCCATTCAGCCACTTGATGTCTTTTGATTGCAGCACTTATCCATTAATCTTTAAGGTTATTATTGATAAGTACTTGTTTGTAGCAATTTTAATTTTTATGCATGTGTTCCTTCTTCTCTTCCTATTTCTTCTTTTTACGACAGTCCCTTTAGCATTTCTTGCATTGCTGGCTTGGTAGTAATAAATTTCCTTAGCCTTTTCTTGTCTGTGAAGCTCCTGATGTCCCTTTTAATTTAAATGATAGCCTCACTGGAACGAGTACTCTTGAATTCATTTCCTTGCTTTGTATCACTTTGTATACTTCATTCCATTCCCTTCTGGCTGGATGTGTTTCTGTTGGGAAGTAAGTTGATAGTCTAATGGGAAATCCCTTGTTGTTAACTCTCTTTCTCTCTTGCAGCCTTTAAGATTCTCTCTTTGTCACTAACAATTGCCATTGTAATTATGATGTGTCTTGGTGTGGGTCTTTTTGGGTTCATCTTGTTTGGGACTCTCTTTGTTTGCGTGACTTTTTTCTTCCCCAAGTTAGTGAAGTTTTCTGTCATTATTTCTTCAAATAGGTTTTGTAATCTTTACTCCTCTTCCTCTCCTTCTGGCTCCCCTATTATATAGATGTTGCTTCATTTCATGTTGTCCCAAATCTCCCTTAGGCACTTCTCCTGATTTCTAAAAGTTTCTCCAATTGTTGTTCTGATTGGGTATGTTTTAAACCCTGTCTTCTAAATCACTGATTCGGTCCTTTGTTTTTTCTAGTCTACTAGTGAAACCTTGCATTGTGGTTTTTATTTTAGCTATATCATTGTTCATGTTTTCTTGATTCTTACATATGTTGGTAATTTTCTCATCCAGTCTGTTTAGGAACTGCATGACCCTTACTCTGACTTATTTCTCTGACATATTGCTTGCCTCCATTTCATTTCGTTCCTTTTCTGGTGATTTCTCCTTTTCTTTACTTTGGAGGTTTTTCTTGGTCTCCTCCTTTTTGCTGTCTCCTCTTCCTCGCCCTGGACTCCCTGCTTAGGATCCAAGGGGTTGAATCCCCTAGTGGTCTAATGATCTGGGACTCGCTAGACCAGAGGTTGGGTGTGTCTTGAGTTTTACACCTTTACCATCTGCTCTGAGTTGTACTCCCTTCTCCCATGATTCTGGTCCTTCAGTTGTCCACTTCAGATTCTCAGGGTGGTAGGGGTGCATTCACAGTTCCTCAGGCGTGCAACTCCCCATGAGGACACAGAGACCTGTCGCATGCAATTCACTCTGCAGCCCCAGCACTCAAGGCAGGATGGTGCCCTAGGACCCTCTTGCACATGCAGCATGGTCTTGTGACCTGTGGCTGGGCATAACAGGTCACACCAGCAGCTCTGACCTGGGCTCAGGGTAGGGCATGTGCTGTGTGACAGCTCTGTGGGGAGCCTGAGGGTGGAGCACACACTGACTGAAGGTGCTGTATGTGTGTGGGGGGGGAGGTGAGGATTTTCTTTAAAAACTATATTTTTATTGATTTCATACAAGAAGGGAGAGGGAGAGATAGAAACAATGATGAGAGATCGGCTGCCTCCTGCATGCCCCACACTGGGGATCAAGCCAACAACCTAGGCATGTGCACTAACAGGGAATCAAACCATGACCTCCTGTTTCATGGGTTGATGCTCAACCACTGAGCCACAGCAGCCAGGCTACCATGAGTTTCTTGATATGCCTATCATATAGTTTTTGGGATTACCTAACTAACATTAACATGCCACATACCCTGTACTTTTCCTAAATATTACCCATTTCACCTCTACAGTCTAAGACCCTGTTTCCCCATTTTTCAACACTTTCTGTTCCTAATATTACCTCATGGTCTTTAGTATTCATTTGTATGTGAGTTTTCCTTGTGCATGGATTAAGCATTGTACATCTCTTGTTAATTTGGTCATGTCAATTTGGTTATTAACCCAGTTGTTCAAATTTATAAGGTATGAGGTAAATAAGAGCCGGCCTTGTGAAATTATCGGCTGTGACATGGTTAACTTCTGATACCACTACAGCCAATAGATCATGGATACCTACCAGCAAAGTTAAGCATTATTACTTTTTTTCCTTCTGTTAGTCTTTTGTGTGTAGTATTGCAGGGTTTGGTAGAATTTTGAAATTTTGCAAGTTACTTTTTCCTATTATACATTCACATTGGCATACAAAAAGTATTGGTGAAACTAGCTGCTTGGGCTTAGAGTGACATGGGTTCCCTTTATTGAATCATGAATTTGTGTACAATGTGAGGATTTGGTTCAGTTCACGCATCTGGCATCTGGCAACTGAGGTCTGTTGTCTGTCTCCAAATCCACATTGTGGTTATGGTGTCTTAGTTATAGATCCCTGCTATACGTCCAGAATCTGTGGTTTCAGATCAAATATGTATTCAGCTGTATGTCTGTCGTTTTGGGTCTCTTTGGGTATGACTTTGTATGCGGGGTTCTTGTGTGGGGTCCAAGTGCAGCTATAGATTCAGATCTTTGTGTATGGAATCTGGTCTTAAGAATTAGCTGTCAGTCTCTGGCATCTGGTTTCTGGCTTTTGTGCTGCATAGTATGCTTGAGTCATGGGAATCACTTCGAGTTTGAGTAACAGGGCCAGGGTCCAGCTTTTGGTTTGTGGTTGCTGTAGGGTACAGCTTCTGGAGTCCAGGGTGTGTGTTTGGGTCCTGATTTTGGCTCTGGTCTAGTGTCTGTCAATTGATGGTCATTGTGTTGAGTTCAATACTAACAAGAGTCCCCAAGTTTATAGAGTTGGAGCATGTTATTAAAAAGCTAGGAAAATTCCTTGACCAGTGGAATGGGAAATCTGAGACTCTAACAGGGCCTAGTAATTTATAGGCACAACTACTATATCAGAAAAACTTATCTTCCCTAACCTAGGATGCTTAGGAGCAAATTGATTACATGCTCCATACCATTCCCAGCAGATCCATGTTGCTTCAAATCCCTTTCGAGTGACATTTTTAAAGGTGAAACTGATCAGAGAATGACCCACATCACTGTATACATTCATTGTAATACATCAGCATATCAAATGACACACCTGGACAGTTGATGAATATTCTATTGAGATATTCCATTGAGGCCTCCTCTAAAATTGCCACTGTTAAACACCAGGTAAAATCTTTGTCCTGAGCATTGTGACTACCTTCACTGAATGTTGTCCCATGCATCAAGAGGTCACCTGTTCAACTCCAGGTTTGGACACATGTCCAGGTTTTGGGTTCAACAAGAGGCAACTTATTGATATATCTCTCATATTGATGATGTTTCTCTCTTTTTTCCTCTCTCTCTGAAATCAATAAAATCATATCTAGAAAATCAAACAAGTGAAACAGGTAAAACCCCTAAGACAAAGGTGTGTGTTGTTCCTTACACCTGTGTGTTCCCTTCTCTTATTTCCTACTTTTACTTTGTTCCTCATAAACTCTAAAGATCCCTATGAGACTTCCTACCAGGGGATCACTGGGCAGCAGCAGTTTGTCCGGGGCTAACCGCTTGAACCTGTCTCCAGGTCCTCCCTGATCTTGTTTCTTCTATTTTAATCCCTCCCTTTGTTTCACTATGTGGATGAAAATGGGCCACATGCTAACCTGACAAGGTTAAGGGTTAACAGAACCCAGGCTACAAGGTGAGACAGGAGGAAAACTGTTTCGCTGGTATTTAAATTTGCCTTTTCCACTGGTATTGCTTTCTGAGAATCTGAATATAATGCCCTTGCAGTATAAATGAGAGCTGAACTCATTCAGCTCTGAAGATAAGGGGCACATCCTCCCTCCAGCCTGAATCTCAGATGCTCATAGATGACTAAGAATCTTTATGGAGGTGTCAGACGTCATTCCTCACGACGTGTAGGGTCCCCATAGGGACCCTCCAACTCAACTGTAATTAAGAAATTGACTCATCCAGGGATGCCCATATAAAGGTTGGTCACCTAGTGGTCCGAATCCTCACTCACAACTGTATGAGATAGCCAGGAGAAAAACCAAGGCATGTAAGAAGGCTGAATGCCACCTGAGGACTAAAAGCCTCATGGTACTCACAAGAAGCAGACTTTGACCCACTACATTACCTCCATAGAGAATTTACTCAGACTGACAATGTTCAAAACAA
Organism: Corynorhinus townsendii; assembly: GCA_026230045.1. Classification (NCBI taxonomy): domain Eukaryota; kingdom Metazoa; phylum Chordata; class Mammalia; order Chiroptera; family Vespertilionidae; genus Corynorhinus; species Corynorhinus townsendii. Next base: position 122,810,827 of record JAPDVU010000001.1, read on the forward strand.
AAAACCCACTACAATTAATACGGGAAATTGTGCCTCCAAGGCCAGAAACTTCCAGAGCCCAGCTCTCATTAATACTCCTGATAGATATCCTGTTACTGGTAATTGCTTTACAGAAATAGCAAGATCTCACTAGAAATCTCATTTTAAAATGGTCATATTGCAGTGGTCTCTGGGTGCCTAAATTTAAAATAATAAAATATGTTAATAAAGTTGTAGGAAATATACTTTGCTTAATTTTCACTATCATTGAAAATTGAGGTTTCCAAACATTACATTAAATTACTTTTAATTAAAAAAATGAAAATACAGCCATGTCTTGTGCATTCAGTGGTTACAGCATTGTCCTATGCATCCGAGGGTTGCAGGTTTGATTCCCAGTCAAGGGCATGTACCTTGGCTGCAGGTCCCATCCCACTTTCAGTCAGGGCATGTGTGGGAGGTAACCAATATATGTGTCTGTGTCACACTGATGTTTCCCTCTCTCCCCGCCTCACTTCTCCCATTCTCTAAAAATCAATGGAAAAAAATATCCTCGCTGCTTAGGTGAGGATTAAAAAATATGGAAATATGTATTTTAGGATAAAAGGTGAATTACTCTTGAAGTATGTATATGGTCTGTAGCATTTGTATGATATCTATTCATCTTTGTATTATGTGTTGTATATTTTCTCTGTCCAAATGGCATTACAGGATATAATCACTTACTGGCCTAAAAAAATTAAATACTTATGAAAATTAGAGAAAATCTTGTAGTCTGGATAAAATATTTAATACTAACACTATTTTAAAATTTAATTGATGTCTTACCCAGTTTTCACAAAATGTATATCATAATACTTAATTACTAGAGGCCCCATGCACAAAATTCATGCCAGAGTAGGCCTTTCTTCCCCCTGCTGCCGGCATTGGCTTCCTTGTGGCACCTGGAACCCAGGCTTCCCTTGCAGCCCTGTGTTCATCGGAAAGGTTGTCTGGTAGGACGTCTGGTCTAATTAGCATATTAAGCTTTTATTATTATAGAAGCTTCTTTCACAACCCCTTCAAATTTAAAATTTAAGAGACATTTTAATTGACCAAAAAAATAACTAATTTATTCCAATGGATCCTGAAATACCTCCAAAATTTAATCTCTCTCCTTACTAAAAGAGTTTTAAAAGTAATTAGTACTGGAGAGGTGCTGCTCCTGCCTGCAGTGGGAGGGCAGAGGGGCTGGTGCTGTTTCTCTTTCACTTTCCTTGTATTTTAATAGGTATTTGGTATTTAAATAGGAATTGCATTGAATCTATAGATTGCTTTGGGTAGTATGAACATATTAATATGTTGATTCTACCAATCCATGAACATGGTATATTCTTCCACTTGTTTATATCTTCCTTATCTCTTTTTTCAATGTCCTATAATTTTCTTAGTACAGGTCTTTTACCTCCTTGGTTAAGTTTATCCCTAATTATCTTAATTTTTTGTAAAAAAATATTTTGGTAAATGGGATTGTTTTCTTGCTTTTTCATTGTTGGTGTATAAAAATGCCATTAATTTCTGGGTGTTAATTTTGTATCCTGTTACATTTCTGAATTTATGTATTGAATCTAGTCATTTTTTGATGGAGTCTTTAGGGTTTTCTATGTACAATATCATGTCATCTGCAAATAATGACAGTTTATTTTCCTCCTTTCAATTTAGATGCCTTTTATTTCTTCTTCTTGTCTAATCACTGTGGTTAGGGCTTCCAATACTATGTTGAACAAGAGTGGTGAAAGAGGGCATCCATGTCTTGTTCCTGTTCTTAGGGGAAATGGTTTTAGTTTTTTTCATTGAGTATGATATAGGCTTGTCATATATTGCTTTTATTGTGTTGAGATATGACCCCTCTATTATCACTTTGCCAAGAGTTTTTATCAAGAAAGGGTGTTGGGTTTTGTTAAATGCATTTTCTGCATCAATTGATATTTGTCTTGCAATCTGTTTATGTGATGCAACACATTTACTGATTTGTGAATAGTGTACCACCTTGCATACCCAGGTGGAAAAATCCCACTTGGTCATGGTGTATGATTTTTGTAATGCATTCCTGGATCCAATTTGCTAATATTTTGTTGAGGATTTTAGCATTTATGTTCATCAGGGATATCGGTCTAGAGTTCTCTTTCTCTGTAGTGTCTTTATCTGGTTTTGGAATTAAGGTAATGCTGGTCTCATAGAAAGAGCTTCGAAGTGTTCCTTCTTCTTGAATTTTTTGCAATAGTTTGAGGAATATAGGTGTTAGTTCTTTGAATGTTTGCTAATACTCTCCTGTGAAGCCATCAGGGCCAGCTTCTGTTTTCTGGAAGTTTTTTTAAATTATTATTATTGCTCCCATTTCATCAGTCATTATTGGCGTATCAGAATTTTCTGATTCTTCCTGATTGAGTTTTGGAAGATTGGAATTTTTCTAGGAATACGTCCATTTTGTTCAGGTTGTCCATTACTTTGGAATAAAGGCATTCATAGTATTTTTTATGATTCTTTGTATTTATGTAGGGTCATTGGTTAATTCACCTCTTTCATTTCTGATTTTATTTATTTGGGCCCTCTCTCTTTCTTCCTTGGTGACTCTGGCTAAAGGTTCATCAATCTTGTTTATCCTTTCAAAGAACCAGCTCTTGGTTTTATTAATCTTTTGTTTGTTTGTTTTGTTTTACTCTATGCCATTTATTTCTACTCTGACCTTTAGTATTTCCTTCCTTCTACTTACTCTGGTCTTTTCTTGCTATTCTCTTTCTAAATCTTCATGTTTTAGGGTTATATAACTGATTACAAGTTTTTCTTCCTTCCTTCCTTCCTTCCTTCCTTCCTTCCTTCCTTCCTTCCTTCCTTCCTTCCTTTCTTCCTTCCTTCCTTCCTTTCTTCCTTTCTTTCTTTCTTTCTTTCTTTCTTTCTTTCTTTCTTTCTTTCTTTCTTTCTTCCTTTCTTCCTTTCTTCCTTTCTTCCTTTCTTCCTTTCTTCCTTTCTTCCTTTCTTCCTTTCTTCCTTTCTTCCTTTCTTCCTTTCTTCCTTTCTTCCTTCCTTCCTTCCTTCCTTCCTTCCTTCCTTTCTTCCTTTCTTTCTTTCTTTCTTTCTTTCTTTCTTTCTTTCTTTCTTTCTTTCTTTCTTTCTTTCTTTCTTTCTTTCTTTCTTTCTTTCTTTTTGAGGTTGGCCTGTAGTGCTATGAACCTCCCTCTCAAGGCTGCTTTTGCTGTGTCCCATAGATTTGGGTTTGCTGTGTGTTCACTTTCATTTGTTTCCAGTATGTGTTTTATTTCTTCTTTGATCCCTTGTTAACCATATATTATTTAATAGCATGCTACTTAGTCTACATGTGTTTGATTGTTTTTGAGTGTTTTTGTTGTAGCTGATTTTTAATGTCATGCGATTGTGGTCTGAGAAGATGCTTGATATAATTTCAATATTCTTGAATTTGTAGAGACTTAGCTTGTGTCCTAACATGTGGCCTATCTTTGAAAATGTCCCATATGCACTTGAGAAGAATGTATATTATTTAGCTTTAGAATGAAATGTCCTGAAAATGTCAATTCATCCCATCTGATCTAGTGTGTCATTTAAGGTTGCTATTTTCTTATTGATCTTTTTGTCTAGAATATCTATCCAGTGATGTCAGTGGGGTGTTAAAGTCCCCTAGTATGATTGTATTACTATTGATCTCATCCAGGAGTTTTTTTATGTATTTGGGTGCTCCTGTATTGGGTGCATTCATGTTTACCAGAGTTATATTTTCTTGTATCAATCCCTTTAGTGTTATGTAGGGGCCTTCATTATCTCTTATTATGGCCTTCACTTTGAAGTCTATTTTGTCAAATATGAGTATTGCTACCCCAGTTTTCTTTTCATTTCTATTTTGCTGGAATTTTTATCCCCATCTGTTCGCTTTCAGTTTGTGTGAGTCCTTTTTTCTAAGGTGGGTCTCTTGTAGACAGCATATATATAGGTCATGATTTTGTGTTCATTTAGCTACCCTGTGTCTTTTGATTAGAGCATTTAATCCATTTACATGTAAGGTACTTTTTGTTGCCATTTTTATTCTTTAAGCCTGTGTTCCTCCTTCTCTTTCTATTTCTTCTTTTTACAACAGCCCCTTTAGCATTTCTTGGGTCAAAACCACATTCATAAGGGCTTGATTTTTTTTTTGGCATAAACATTTGTTTGTGGAAGATAAAATTTGATTATTACAAGTAAAGATACTAGTATTAATAAATAAAGGAAGTACAAGGTTAATTATTCTTTTTTGGACTAATTGGAAGTCAGTTGTACTAATTAATACTAAAAGAATAGGATCCTCATCGATAAATAGGGACATATAAGAGTAGTCATATGACATCTACAAAGTGCCATTATCAGGCAGAAGCTTCAAATCCAAAATGATGAGATGTGACGTGGAATTTTAGTTGTTGTAGGACTCATACAATAAGGACGGTAGAGCCAATAAAGCCTGTGGCTATAAAGGGCGTTGACCTGTAGACACCATCTGAGATAGAAAACGATGTTTCGTGATATTCTGAGGTTTGAAGTAATGTGAAGTACAAGCCTACACAAATCCTAGTGAGTAGTGCTTGAACCATGTGCTTGCAACTCCCTAATATTAAACTATAATGGGCTGAAGTGATAGAGATGCCAGAGCAGATGTATTTAGATGAGGTACTTGTAAGGGATTAAGAGGATTGATGCCTGATGGGGATCAATAATCACCTAGTTCTGGAGTATGGACTACCTTTGAATGATAGAAAGCTCAGAAAAAATCCTGAAAAGAAAAATACTTCAGAGAAGATACATAAAAAAAAAAAAATGTTGTAATGGAGTCCTTTTTGTACAATTGGTGTATAATGGCCTTAAAATGTGCTTTCTCAAACAATATCTCATCAGCACTGGTAAATGGTTAATATATTAGTAACCAGGCCTACAGTTAATAATAATGGTGAGTTAAAGTGAAATCATATAACTAAGCCTGCTGTTATGAGGAGGGCAGATAGGCCTCCTGTAAGTCCTAAGGGGCTTGAGTTGACTATGTGGTATTCGTGCATTTGGTGGATGACTAACCGTTGTCATGAAGATGAAGACTAACCAGTAAGGTGAATACATAATTAGAGCTACTTGCAAATTCTGGAATAGTTAATAGGATAACAACAATCAATGTCATGATGGCGCTGGTTATACTAATGCTTATTACATCTGGGGTTGCTCTCCCATTAAGTGGATAAGTAGGTGATCTGCAGTAATGTTGGCTGTCAGTTGTACTGCTAGTACTATTGGTTGCATGAATAGGCTGATTGTTTTGAGGATTACTAATATGGAGATAAAGGGAATTGGGGTTCCTTGTAGTAAAAAGTGTGCAAGTGTGCTTTGGTTTCATGTCGAAAGCCAAAAATTACTGTGAGCTCATAGTAGTAGAGGGAAAGCTATTCCAACATTCATTGAGAGTTGAGCAGTAGGAGTAAATGAATGGGATAAAAGATCTAATAAGTTTGTTAAATCAAAACAGACAATTAGTAGGATTAATGTAAGCTTTCAAGTGTGGCCCTTTTTACTATGAATTAATATTTGTGTTGTTGTTAAGTGAATAAGTCATTGTTTAATTGCAACTAGGAGGTTATTAATATAAGCTATGTAGTTGATGGAAAGAGCATATTTGGAAATATAATTAAAACAACAAAGGGTAAGCCTATTATCATAGGGGTAATGAAAGAGGCAAATAGATTTGAGTTCATTTAGTTTCTCAAAGGGTTGAAAGTTTTAGCGATTTAGTTGTTAGAGGTTAATAGTAAGAGTGTTTTGCAATTTTCAGTTGTATTATCCTAATATATAAAAACCCTAGGTCCATCAAATCCGCAACAACTGAGAGGCTTGACTGCTCACCAGGCTGTCCGCTCAGCAGGTGAGTGGGCTGAACAGCTTCCCTCTCAGAGAGAGAGAGGCAGGGCTGATCAGCAGTGGCCGCAGCTGCTGGCGAAGCCGGGATAGAGAAGCAGGGTGATCAGACCCTGCTTCTCTCTCTCTTCTCAGCAGGCAAGCCTCTCTCTCTCTCTCTCTCTCTCTCTCTCTCTCTCTCTCTCTCTCTCTCTCAGAGGTCAGCAGTTCAGCTGCTCATCAGCAGCCTCAAGGGGCTGCTAATCAGCTGTGCCTCTATGATCAGGCCTGGAGATAGACCCAGAGATGCTGACTGGCATAGAAACCGACCAATCAGAACCAAATATGAGTGAATTGCGAGGAGCCAATTGTTGCCTAGGAGATGGAGTTTTTTACACTGACTGGCATAGAAACTGACCAATCAGAACCAAATTGGCCAGCAGAGGCGGGCAGTTGGGGGCGAGATCAGACCTACAGATGAGGGCAGTTAGGAATGACCAGGTAGGCAGAGGCGATTAGGGGTGATCAGGCTGGCAGGGAAGGGCAATTGGGGGCAATCAGGTGAGCAGGGAGAGCAGTTGGGGGTGAGATCAGGCTGGAATGGAAGGGCCATGGGGGTGAGATTAGGCAGGCAGGGAGGGAAATTGGGGGCAACCATGCCAGTGGGGGAGGGCAGTTGGTGGGGACCAGGGCTGCAGGGGAGGGCAGTTGGGGGAAACTGGGCCAGCAGGGGAGCAGTTAGGTGTTAATCAGGCTGACAGGGGAGCAGTTAGGGGTTGATCAGGCTGGTAGGCAGAAGCGGTTAGGGGCAATCAGACAGGCAGGCAGGTGAGCGGTTAGGAGCCAGCAGTCTCAGATTGTGAGAGGGAAGTCCTACTGTTGGTTTAGGCCCGAGTGATTGGGCCTAAACCAGCAGTCAGACATTCCTCAAGGGGTCCCAGATTGGAGAGGGTGCAGGTTAGGATGAGGAACAACCCTCTCCAGTGCATGAATTTCATGCACTGGGCCTCTAGCTATAAATAATATAAGAATTATTGATAAAATTGTGATAAATAAGTTGATGTATCTCATGAAGCATATCATTAATAGGTTAAAAATAAAAAGGGACATATGTAATATTTTCAACAATAAAGATTTAAAAGAGAAAGAAGGTTTAAACTTCTAATCTCCAACTTAAAAGGTTAATGCTAATTAGCTTCTTAATAAAATTATAGTAAGGTGGATGATCATTTTTGAAATATTTTAGTGGGATTATTTGAAGAATGATTGGCATAAAACTATGATAGATCCACAGATTTCAGAGCACTCCCCATAATATAAGCCTTGTTAGGTGGATAGGAGTGTTGTTTGATTTGGGCAGGGCCCAGAATAGCATCTGCTTTTAATCCTAGTGGAGGGATAGCTCATGAGTGTAGTACATCTTTGGATGAGATTAATATTCGAATTGTAATCTCTATAGGCAATACTACTTGGTTATCAACCTCTAGAAGACCGAGATCTCTGGGTTTAGGTCAGATGTGGGGATTATGTTTGAGTCAAAATTAATGTCTTCATAATCTGTATATTCATTGCTTCAGTACCATCAGGGGCCTACTGTTTTAATCATTATAGAAGGGTTGTTAATTTTGTCTATTGTATAAAGAATTCATAGGTAGGACAATTGTAATTAGAATAGTAGCTGGTAGAATTGTTCAAATAGTTTCTACTTCTTGTGTATCTACAGTACTTGTATGAGTCAGGACGGCAATATAAGTGAAATAATGTATAGTACAAGAGACCTAATTAGGAAAACAATTATTAAGGTCTGATCCTGGAAGTGTGATAATTCTACCACAATTGATGATGCTGTGTCTTGAAAGCCTAGTTGAAGTGGATATGTCATAGAGATATATAGGGGTTCCACTTATAATTTAATTTTGACAAAATTATATAAATTTTACTAATATCTCAATTTTAGAGAAAGACAGTATGCCTATGACATTGGCTTAAAATCAATTTAAGAGGGCTTGATTCCTTCCTTTCTTACTTGGGATTTATGTCTGTAGGCTCTTCAAATGTATGCTAAGATAGAGGACATCTGTGTAGCCATGCAAGATTGGTTGTTGGTAATTTTACTATTAAGACTTCTGGTTTAGACACAAATGCTTCTCATATCATGAAGATGGTAAGTATAACAGTAATTAGTGAAATGAATGAACCTATAGATGATACAGTATTTCAAGTTGTATAAGTGTCTGAGTAATCAGAGTAGCATCTGGCTTATTTTTTTTCCATTTTTTATTAAGGTATTATATGTGTACATATCTTACCATTGTCCCCCCCACCCTACTCCCATACATGCCCTCACCCCCCCAATGTTTTGCAGCCATTGGTTATTATTGTATGCATGCATATAAGTCCTTCAGTTGATCTCTTATTTCGCCCACCTCTCCCTAACCTTCCCGCTGTAATTTGACAGTCTGTTCCTGCCTCTGTATCTATCTTTTTGTTCATCAGTTTATAATGTGTTTCTTATTATCCGCAAATGAGTGAGATTATGTGGTATTTTCTTTCATTGACTGGCTTATTTCACTTAGCATAATGTTCTCCAATTCCATCCAGGTTGCTGCAAATGGTAAGAATTTCTTCTTTTTTATGGCAGCATAGTATTCCATTGTGTAGATGTACCATGTTTTTCTGATCCAGTCATCTGCTGACGGACACCTAGGCTGTTTCCAAATCTTAGTTATTATAAATTGTGCTACTATGGACATAGGGGTGCATATATCCTTTCTGACTGGTGTTTCTAGTTTCTTAGGATATATGCCTAGGAGTGGGATTACTGGGTCAAAAGGGATTTCCGTTTTCAATTTTTTGAGGAAACTCCATACTGTTCTCCACAGTGGCTGCACCAGTCTGTATTCCCACCAGCAGTGCACGAAGGTTCCTTTTTTCTCCACATCCTCGCCAGCACTTGTCATTTGTTGATTTGTTGATGATAGCCATTCTGACAGGTGTGAGATGATAACGCATTGTCATTTTGATTTGCATCTCTCTAAAAATTAGTGACTTTGCGCATGTTTTCATGTGTCTCTTGGCCTTCTTTCTGTCTTCTTTCAAAAATATTCTATTTAGCTCCGTTGCCCATTTTTTTATTGGATCATTTATCTTCCTTTTATTAAATTGTGTAAGATGCCTATAGATGTTGGAGATTAAACCTTTATCAGTGATAACATTTGCAAATATGTTCTCCCATACAGTGTGGTTTCTTGTTGTTTTGTGGATGGTTTCTTTTGCTGTGAATAAGCTTTTTATTTTGATGTAGTCCCATTTGTTTATTTTATCTTTAGCTTCCACTGCACTAGGGGTAGTGTCAGTGAAGAAGTTCTTTAGGCATATGTCTGAGATTTTGCTGCCTATGGATTCCTCTAGTATTTTTATGGTTTCCCATCTAATGTTTAAGTCCTGTATACATTTTGAGTACATTTTTGTGTATGATGTAAGTTGATGATCTAGTTTCATTTTTTTGAATGAATCTGCCCAATTTTCACAGCACAATTTATTGAAGAGATTGACTTGACTCCCTTGTATGTTCATACCTCCTTTGTCAAATATTAAATGTGCATAGTAGTTTGGGTTGATATCTGGATTCTCTATTCTATTCCATTGATCTATATGTCTGTTCTTGCGCCAGTACCAGGCTGTTTTGAGAACAATGGCTTTGTAATACAGCTTGAAATCTGGTATTGAGATCCCTCCTACTTTATTCTTCTTTCTCAGGATTGCTGTGGCTATTCGAGGTCTTTTTTTATTCCAGATGAATTTTGGAAGAGTTCTTTCTAGGTCTGTGAAATATGCCATTGGTATTTTAATGGGGAGTGCATTGAATCTATAGATTACTTTGGGTACTATGGACATTTTAATGATGTTGATTCTACCAATCCATGAACATGGTATGTTCTTCCATCTGTTTAAATCTTCCTCTATCTCTTTTTTCAGTGTCCTGTAGTTTTCCATGTATAGGTCTTTTATCTCCTTGGTTAAGTTTATTCTTAGGTATCTTAATTTTTTTGGTGTGATGGTAAATGGGATTGCTGTTTTAGTCTATCTTTCTGTAAGTTCACTATTGGTGTATAGAAATACCATAGATTTCTTGGCGTTAACTTTGTATCCTGCTACATTGCCAAATTCATTTATTAAGTCTGTTAGTTTTTTGATGGAGTATTTCAGGTTTTTTATGTACAATATCATGTCATCTGCAAATAAGCACAGTTTTACTTCTACTTTTCCAATTTGGATGCCTTTTTTTTCTTCCTCTTGTCTAATTGCAATGGCTAATACTTCCAGTACTATGTTGAACAGGAGTGGTGAGCATGGGCATCCCTGTCTTGTTCCTGTTCTTAGGGGAAATCGTTTTAGTTTTTGCCCATTGAGTATGATGATAGCTGTAGGTTTATGATATATAGCTTTTATTATGTTGAGGTATGAACCTTCTATTCCCACCTTGAGTTTTTATCAAGAAAGGGTGTTGGATTTTGTCAAATCCTTTTTCGGCATCAATTGATAAGACTATGTGGTTTTTATCTCTCAATTTTTTAATGTGATGTATCACGTTTATTGATTTGCGGATATTGTACCATCCTTGCATTCCTGGGATAAATCCTACTTGGTCATGTTATATGATCTTTCTGATGCACTGCTGGATCCGATTTGCTAGAATTTTGTTGAGGAATTTGGCATCTATGTTCATGAGGGAAATTGGCCTGTAATTCTCTTTCATTGTGTTGTCTTTATCTGGTTTTGGTATTAGGGTGATGCTGGCTTCCTAGAAGGAGCTTGGAAGAGTTCCTTTCTCTTGAATTTTTTGGAATAGTCCAAGGAGGAAAGGTTTTAGTTCTTGAATGTTTGGTAAAACTCTCCTGTGAAGCCGTGTGGCCCCGAGCTTTTGTTTGCTGGAAGCTTTTTGATGACTGCTTCAATTTCTTCCATAGTTACTGGCATATTGAGCTGTTTAGATTCTTCCTGCTTGAGTTTTGGAAGGTTATATTTTTCCAGGAATATGTCCATTTCCTCCAGGTTATCCAGTTTCTTGAAATAGAGTTGTTTGTAGTATTTTTTAACAATCCTTTGTTTTTTGGTTGGATCTGTTGTTATTTCATCTCTTTCATTTCTGATTTTGTTTATTTGGGTCCTCTCTCTTTGCTTCTTGGTGAGCCTGGCTAGAGGTTCATCAATGTTGTTTATCTTTTCTTAGAACCAGCTCTCGGTTTTGTTGATCTTTTGTATTATCTCTTTGGTCTCAATGTCATTTATCTCCGCTCTGATCTTTATTATTTCCTTCCTTCTGCTTATACTGGGCTTTTCTTGTTGCTCTTTTTCTAACTCTTTGAGTTGTAGAGTTGGTAATTTATTACCATTGTTTCTTCTCTTTTGCAGTATTCTTGTAGAGCTCTGAACTTCCCTCTCAAGACTGGTTTTGCTGTGTCCCACAGATTTTGGATTGTTGTGTTTTCATTGTCTTTTGTTGCTATGATGTTTTTTATTTCATCCTTGATCTCTCTGGTAACCCACTCATTGTTTAATAGCATGCTCTTTAGTCTCCATGTGTTTGACTTCTTTGGATTGTTTTTATTGTGGTTGATTTCCAGTTTTATGCCACTGTGGTCTGAGAAGATGCTTGATATGATTTCTATCTTCTTGAATTTGAAGAGACTTTTCCTAAGTCCCAGCATACAGTCTATCTTTGAAAATGAGCCACGTGCACTTGAGAAAAATGTATATTCTGTTTCTTTGGGGTGAAATGTCCTGAAATGTCAATTAATTACACCTGGTCTGGTGAGTCATTTAGGATTGATGTTTCTTTGCTGATTTTTGTTTCGAGGATTTGTCCAATGGTGACATTGGGGTATTAAAGTCTTCTACTATGATTGTATTGCTGTTAATCACTCCCTTGCTATCCTCCAGGAGTTTTTTATGTATTTGGGTGCTCCTGTATTGGGTACATATATGTTTACCAGAGTTATTTCTTCTTGTTGATTGCTCCCTTTAGTATTATGAAGTGGCCTTCCTTATCTCTTGTTGTGTCCTTCATTTTGAGATGTAATTTGTCAGATGTAAGTATTGCTACCACAGCTTTTTTTTCATTTCCATTCGCCTGGAACACCTTTTTCCACCCCTTCACCCTCTTTTTCCTGAGGTGGGTTTCTTGTAGACAGCAGATATATGGGTCATGTTTTCTTATCCAGTCAGTTACCCTATGTCTTTTGTTTGGGGCATTTAATCCATTTACATTTAAAGTTGTTATTGATAGGTACTTATTTTTCGCCATTTTCATTCTTTACCCCTGTGTTCCTTCTTTGCTTCCTATTTCTTCTTTTGTTTTACTGCAGACCCTTGAGCATTTCTTGCATTGCTGTTTCGGTGGTAATAAATTCCCTTAGTCCTTTTTTGTCTGTGAAGTTCCTGATTTCACCTTCACTTTTGATTGATAGACTTGCTGGGTACAGTATTCTTGGATTCAGACCCTTCCTTTGCATGACTTTGTATATTTCATTCCATCCCCTTCTGTCCTGATGAATTTCTGTTGAGAAATCAGTTGCTAGTCTGATGGAGGTTCCTTTGTATGTCACTTTCTGTCTCTCTCTGGCCACTTTTGAGATTCTTACTTTGTCGTTGGTGTTTGCCACTTTAATTATTATGTGCCTTGGAATTGGTCTTTTGGGGTTCATTTTACTGGGGACTCTGTGAGCTTCTTGGATTTGTGTGGGTTTTTTCTTCCCTATATATGGGAAGTTTTCTGTCATTATTTCTTCAAACATGTTTTCTATTCCTTGCTCAGTTTCCTCTCCTTCTGGCACCCCTATTATGTGGATGTTGTTTTGTTTCCTGTTGTCCCAAATTTCCCTTAGGCTCTCTTCCTGCTTTTTAATTTTTTTTTTCTAGAAGCTGCTCTACTTGGGTATTTTTTTCCATCTTCTGTTCTGGCTCACTGATGTGGTCCTCTGCTTCTTCTAGTCTACTCTTGATGCTTTTTATTGAGTTCTTTATGGCAGCAATGTCATTTTTCATTTCTTCTTGGGTCTTCTTCATTTCCTCTTGGTTCTTACTCATATTGTCGAATTTGTCTTCCATTCTTTTCAGCCACCTTAAGACCATTTCTCTGAATTCTTTCTCTGGCAGGTTGCTTGCCTCTATTTCATTTACTTCATTTTCTAGTGATGCCTGCTTTTCCTTCATATGTGGGCTGTTTCTTCGTCTCCCCATGTTCTCTTCTCCAGATGTCTGGTTATGTAGTTCTCTTTCTCCTGTGTTGACTTAAAGGCACAAAATACAACACAACCAGGTACAACACACAAGGCACTAAAAAGACATTTATTCATGATATTAATAAGCTCCAATAAAGGTGACACCAGAGAAAGGCAAATTAGGGGATAGGAGAGAAAGAAGAAGAGGAAAAAGAAAGAAAAAAAAGTAGTGTCAAAATTAACTTAGAAAAAGAAAGAAAACAAAATAAGAGAGGCAAGAAAGAGACTAAGAGAGAAAAGGGGAACAAACTATATATATGGGGAGAAAAATCCAATTGAACAACCACTAATTCCAGCAAATGCCAGCCACAAGTACCTGGGGATTAATACAAACTACAACACCAACTGATATCAAGAAAGGCAAGGGACTTAACTACAACAAGGCTGTACACACAGTCCACAAAGGAGTGCACCGAGAGTGTCCACCTCAGGTAACTGAGGAGGCTGACCCACTGGGCCATATAGGAAACCTAGCACACAAAGCTACCCTACCAACTCAGGGAAACAGAAGAATCAGACCACAAACGAAAAAAATGGAGGATAACAAGAGACTGGATATAGCGTTCAAAACCACGGTTATAAGGTTTTTCAAGAATTTCCTAGAAAAGGCCGATACATTTAGCAAGCCCCTCGAGGATATGAAAAAGGACCAACTAGAAATTAAGCATAAACTGACTGAAATAAAAAATATTATATAGAGACCCAACAGCAGACTAGAGGAACACAAGAATCAAGTCAAAGATTTGAAAGACAAAGAAGCAAAAACACTCAACCGGAAAAGCAAAAAGAAAAAATAATCCAAAAATTTGAAGATAGTGTAAGAAGCCTCTGGGAGAACTTCAAGCGTACCAACTTCAGAATTACGGGGGTGCCATAAGAAGAGACAGAGCAAGATACTGAAAACCTATTTGAGGAAATAAAGACTGAAAACTTCCCCCACCTGGTGAAAGAAATAAACTTACAAGTCCAGGAAGTGCATAGAACCCCAAACAAAAGGAATCCAAAGAGGACCAAGAAACATTATAATTAAAATGCCAAGAGCAAAAGACAAAGAGAGAATACTAAAAGTAGCAAGAGAAGAACAGTTAATTACCTACAAGGGAGCACCCATATGATTGTCAGCTGATTTCTCAACAGAAACTATGCAGGCCAGATGGGAGAGGCAAGAAATATTCAACGTGATGAATAGCAAGAACCTACAACCAAGATTACTCTACCCAGCAAAGCTGTCATTTAGAATTGCAGGTCAGTTAAAAACCTTCACAGATAAGAAAAAGCTAAAGGAGTTCATCACCATCAAACCAATATTATATGAAATGCTGAAAGGTATTCTTTAAGAAGAGGAAGAAGAAGAAGAAAAAAGTAAAGATAAAAATTATGAACAGCAAATACACATCTATCAACAAGTGAATCTAAAAGTCAAGTGAATTAAAAATCTGAGGAACAGAATAAACTGGTGAATATAATAGAATCAGGGGCATAGAAAGGGAGTGGACTGATAATTCTCAGGGGCAAAAGGGTGTGGGGGGGTGCGGGAAGAGACTGGACAAAAATCGTACACCTATGGATGAGGACAGTGGGGGGAAGGTAAGGGCAGAGGGTGGGGTGGGAACCGGGTGGAGGGGAGCAATGGGGGGAAAAAGGAGAATCAATTGTAATAATCTGAACAATAAAGATTTATTAAATTAAAAAAATAAACCAAAAAGATAAAAGTATGATTTTCTATGGGAAAAAAAAAGATCAATGAAAGAACTTGTATGAATTATATGCCTAAGGTGATGAAGACCTGGTGTGGGGGTTGGGACAGGCTGTGAGAAGCCACTGGGGGAAAAAGGAAACATATGTAATACTTTGTACAATAGTGATTTAGAAGAGAGACAAAATGGCGGCAGAATAGAAGAATGTGTCCTGAGCCTTGTCTCGGAGCAAATAGAGGAGGCAGCTGAGACGAGCGGAATCCAGCCCGAATTGGCGAAGGAGGCACAGCTGATGAGACAGTTTGCAGCTGGGAAGAACAGGGATCCCCCGGATAAAGGTAAAATCAAAGATCTAGGCAGTAGAATCTCCCGGACCTCTGTGCCCAAAAGGTCAGGAAGAAACTACACAGCGCCAAGCCACGTCCCTGAGGACAGGCAAGGTCTGAAGGATTTTAGACCATAGAGTCTGGATTTGGGATCTGAGCTCAAAGGCAGCCTTTAAGAGCTGCCGGAGTGGAGTGCCGGCAAGGGAGGAACTGGCAGAGATGCCATCCTTCCTCACACTGGGGCCTGAGCCTTTCCCCACTGAACCTAGTTCCTGAGACCTTTTGGAGACAGGCACTTACCTGTGACAGAAGTGGGGGAGAAGGGATAGAGTTGTGGAAACTGGGCAGAGTGGGCAACGGACGGTCCAGGAGAAGTGGTAGCAAGTCTGGTGCTGAGTCATATCTAAGCCCACAGAATCCATTTTCTCCTGAGAGATAGCGCCTCCCCCCAGTCTCCAGACAACCAATATAGCCACAACCAGGTTGCACCCTGATTAACACCATGGTATCTGAATACTCCCTGAGGCCATAGGATCTACTCTAAAGAGAAATCTTTAGAAGCTAAGCACCTCAATTACTCCTCTACAATGCCAGGGCCCTCCAGAGTGCTTCAGTGTACCTCGCTGGCAAACTTACCGCCAGTGCTCCTGTGACCGCCACCTGGACAAAGCGCCTACCCACCACAGACACAGCAGCAAAAGTTGAGTCTGCCCACCACACAACTACAGAACTCTGGGCAACACAGTTAACCCTTTCCAAAGTATAGCCCCCTGAGCAACATCACCCGGACAGACAGTTCCTTGGTGCCATTGTGAGGCCCCACTGGGCACACGTGATTTAAATTAAGGGTGCAAGTCAGCAAAAATTGGGACACTCCCCTCCATAGCAGGTGACTTCTAGGCACTGCAGTTGTGCCTCTCAAGCTTGCAGGCCTACATCAAGAGAACCCAAATAGCTCAAGTAGGGGACTACACTAGATAACCAAGCCCAGGAGAACAGAAAGATTTCACCAGTAGCACCATCATCAAAAGAACCGGGGTAGCAAAGCAATTGGATCTACAATTAAAACATTTCAGGAAAACATGGGGAGACAAAAAAGCAATACCCAAAGGAAAGAAAAAGAGGAATCACCAGAAAGGGAGTTAAATGAAATTGAGGCTAGCAGCTTAATAGTGAGAGAATTCAGAGTAATGATTATAAGGATGTTTAAACGGATGGATGACAAATACACACAACTCAATGACAAATACACACAACTCAATGAGAACTATACGGAGCTGAATGAAAATGTCACCAACGTGAAAAGAAACCAAGAGGAGATGAACAACGACATAGCTGCAATAAAGAACACATTGGAAGGCTTAAACAGTAGACTAGAAGAGGCTGAGGACCGCATAAGCGAATTAGAAGACAACGTAGGAAAACACACACAAGCACAGCAGCAAATGGAAAGAAGACCTAAAAAGCAAGAGGAGAGCCTAAGGGAGTTTTGGGACAACACAAAACTAAACAATATTAGAATAATAGGGATACAAGAAGGAGAGGAGGAGAAGCAAGGAATAGAAAACCTGTTTGAAGAAATAATGACAGAAAACTTCCCTGATATTGGCAAGAAAAAAACTATGCAAGTCCAAGGATTACATAGAGTCCCAAACAAGTTGAACCCCAAAAGACCGTCACCAAGACACATCATAATTAAATTGGCGAATACCAATGACAAAGTAAGAATCTTAAAGGCTGCCAGAGAGAGACAGAAAGTTACCTACAAGGGATCTTCTATTAGAATACCAACTGATTTCTCAACAGAAACACACCGGGCCAGAAGGGAATGGAATGAAATATACAAAGTGATGCAAAGCAAGGGACTGAATCCAAGAATACTATACCCAGCAAGGTTATCATTCAAAATTGAAGGTGGGATCAGGAGTTTCACAGACAAAAAAGGGATAAGAGAGTTTATCACTACCAAGCCAGCAATGCAAGAAATGCTAAAGGGACTGCTGTAAAAAGAAGAAAGAGAAAGGCAAAAAGAAACACAAACACTAAGGGGAAAAATATGACAACAAACACATACTTGTCAATGATAACATTAAACGTTAATGGATTAAATGCACCAATCAAAAGACATAGGGTAGCTGAATGGATAAGAAAACATGACCCATATATTTGCTGTCTACA
Organism: Corynorhinus townsendii; assembly: GCA_026230045.1. Classification (NCBI taxonomy): domain Eukaryota; kingdom Metazoa; phylum Chordata; class Mammalia; order Chiroptera; family Vespertilionidae; genus Corynorhinus; species Corynorhinus townsendii. Next base: position 122,828,185 of record JAPDVU010000001.1, read on the forward strand.
AGAGACCCACCTCAGAGCAAAGGATTCACACAGACTGAGAGTGAAGGGATGGAAAAATATTTTTCAGGCAAATGGAAATGAGAAAAAAGCTGGGGTAGCAATACTTATATCTGATAAAATAGACCTCAAAGTAAAGGCCATAACAAGAGATAAGGAAGGCCACTACATAATACTAAAGGGAGCAATTCAACAAGAAGATATAACTCTGGTAAACATATATGCACCCAATGCAGGAGCACCCAAATACATAAAAAAAAATCCTGGAAGAGATCCAGGGAGAGATCGACAACAATACAATCATAGTAGGAGACTTTAATACACCACTGACATCACTGGATAAATCCTCTAGACAAAAAATCAGCAAAGAAATAGCAATTCTAAATGACACACTAGATCAGATGGACCTAATTGACATCTTCAGAGCATTTCACCCCAAAGCCTCAGAATATACGTTCTTCTCAAGTGCCCATGGGACATTTACAAAAATAGACCACATACTGGGTCACGAACAAAGCCTCCCTAAATTCAAAAAGATTGAAATCATATCAAGCATTTTCTCAGACCACAATGGCATAATATCAGAAATAAACTATAAAAACATTCCAAAAAATTCAAACACATGGAAACTGAATAGCATGCTATTAAACAATGATTGGGTGATCAAGGAGATCAAAGAAGAAATTAAAAACATCCTGGAGAATAATGACAATAAAAACACAACAATACAAATGCTATGGGACACAATGAAAGCAGTCTTGAGAGGGAAGTTTATAGCTCTACAGGCCTACCTCAAAAAACAAGAAAAAATGGTAATAAATATTCTAACTCAACAACTCAAAGAATTAGAAAGAGAGCAAAAAGAAAATCCCACAGTGAGCAGAAGGAAGGACATAATAAAGATCAGAGCAGAAATTAATGACATAGAGACCAAAAAAACAATACACAGGATCAACAAAACCAAGAGCTGGTTCTTTGAAAGAATAAACAAGATTGATAAAGCTCTAACCAGGATCACCAAGAAGCAAAGAGAGAGGACCCAAATAAACAAAATCAGAAATGAAGGTGGTGAAATAACAACAGACCCCACAGAAATACAAAGGATTGTTTAAAAATACTATGAACAACTCTATTCTAACAAGCTACACAACCTGGAGGAAATGGACACATTCCTAGAAAAATACAACCTTCCAAAACTCACTCAAGAAGATTCTAAGAATCTCAATAGGCTGATAACTATGGAAGAAATTGAAGCAGTCATCAAAAACCTTCCAGACTGAGAATCCAAGATGGCGGCGTAGGTAAACACCTAAACTGCTGCCTCCTACAACAATTTAAACTGCAACTAAAAGACAAAACGTCTATCACCCAGAACCACGGGAAAGCTGGCTGAGTTCTACAACTAGAAGGAAAGAGAAAAGAGCATTGAGACGTGCACGAGGGCTGAAAAGCTGAGGTACGGAGTCGCGTGATCTGGCCTGGCTGCGGGCGACTGGGTGCATTGCTATTTTCAACCCCAATGGAGACAAGCCCCCGATTACTCTGAAATCCAGTCTCTGGGGAGACGCGGGGGACCCAAACTCCTACGGGGAGAAGCTGGACTGTCTGCCAGAGAGGGTGGCTTGCTTGCAGAGCTGCGCACAGGAATAATTGTTTATGGCACTGGGGCACAGGACTCACGGATGCCTTTGGAGACTCAGAGCCGGCTAACTAGCAGCCATTGCTGTTTGCCACGCCCTAACCTAGTGACACCCTGAGGCCCCGCCCTACAAACCCACCCAAGCTCCAAGCAGCTCAATTAGCATAAGAAAGGCCTGCCCTATAACAGCTTAACCTAGCAAACTTGCAGCCTGGGTCAGACAGCTCCAAAACCTCCAAACCCCAACCAAAGAGGAGAAAACTGCAGCTCTCACTGTAGCTCCTGCTGAGTGGCCTCAGACAGTAGCTGACCTGCACCCCATTGGAGATCCAGAAGCCAGTGTACCTAGTGGTCAGTGTGAGACACCAGATTTCAACTCCTCACATCCATAAGTGACACATTCAAGAGGCAGACTCAGTGAGCACCAAAGCCTCACTGAAACAAGTCCTGTCCCATAAGCGTGTCTTCAGCACAGCAGTTCTTCCATTATAGACACAGGGAGTGCTCACAGCTAATTGGCCTGAAGGTTAATTCCTCCCAGCGTAACAACAGCAATTAAGGCTTAACTGCACCAAGACTTTGCGCTCAGCCCACAAAGGGGTGTACCAAGAGTGTCCACATCAGGAGATTGGGGAGGCTGAGCTACTGCCCCCTATAGGTCACCTACCACACAAAGCCACTCCATCACCACAGGGAAGCAGCCAAAATGCAGAAACAAAGAAACATGTCATGAATGAAAGAAACGGAGGAAAGCAAACTACTGGATGACATAGAGTTCAGAACCACATGTATAAGGTTACTCAAGAATCTTCTAAAAACCGCTGAGAAACTTGATAACACTTCTGAGGAGCTTAGTGAGACCTTCAAGGACCTTAATGAGAATGCCAAAAAAATGGAAAAGGACCAGTCAGAAATGAAGCATATACTGTCTAAAATAAATATACAGAAACTCAACTGTAGATCAACGTACCCCAAGAATCAAACCAAAGATCTGAAATATGTGGAAACAAAAAACATCCAACCAGAAAAACAAAAAGAAAAAAGAATCCAAAAATATGAAGATAGTGTAAGGAGCCTCTGGGACAACTTCAAGCGAACCAACATCCGAATTTTTGGGGTGCCAGAAGAAGGGAGAGAGCAAAATATTGAAAACCTATTAGAAGAAATAATGACAGAAAACTTTCCCTACCTGGTGAAAGAAATAGACTTACAAATTCAGGAAGTGCACAGAACCCCATACAAGAGGAATCCAAAGAGGACCACACCAAGACACATCATAATTAAAATGCCAAGGGCAAAAGACAAAGAGAGAATATTAAAAGCAGCAAGAGAAAAACAGTTAATTACCTACAAGGGAGTACGCATACGACTGTCAGCTGATTTCTCAACAGAAACTATGCAGGCCAGAAGAGAGTGGCAAGAAATATTCAAAGTGATGAACAGCAAGAACCTACAACCAAGATTACTCTACCCAGCAAAGCTATCATTCAGAGTTGAAGGTCAGATAAAGAGCTTCACAGACAAGAGAAAGCTAAAGGAGTTCATCACCACCAAACCAGGATTACACGAAATGCTGAAGGGTATCCTTTAAGAAGAGGAAGAAGAAGAAAAAGATAAAGACCAAAATTATGAACAACAAAATGACATCAAACACATACCTACCAACAAGTGAATCTAAAAATCAAGTGAATGAAAAATCTGAAGAACAGAATGGACTGGTGAATATAATAGAATCAGGGACATAGAAAGGGAGTGGACTGACGATTCTCAGGGGAAGCAGGTGTGAGGGGTGCTGGAAGAGATTGGACAAAAATCTTACTCCTAAAGATGAAGACAGTGGCGGGGGGTAAGGGCATGGGGTGGGGTGGGGAATCAGGTGGAGGGGAGCTATGGGAAAAAATAAAAGAGGAACACCTGTAATAATCTGAACAATAAAGATATATTAAAAAATAAAAAAAAAATTTTTAAAAAAGCTTCCAGCAAACAAAAGCCCAGGACCTGATTGCTTCACAGGGGAGTTTTACCAAACATTCAAGGAAGAACTAAAACCTATCCTCCTCAGACTATTCAGGAAATTCAAGAAGAAGGAACACTTCCAAGCTCCTTCTATGAGGCCAGCATCACCCTAATACCAAAACCAGATAAAGACAACACAATGAAGGAGAATTACAGACCAATATCCTTCATGAACTTAGATGCCAAAATCCTCAACAAAATTCTAGCAAATTGAATCCCACAGTACATCAGAAAGATTATACACCATGACCAAGTAGGATTTATCCCAGGGATGCAAGGATGGTACAATATCCGCAAATCAATAAACGTGATACATCACATAAACAAATTGAGAGATAAAAATCACATTGTCATATCAATTGATGCAGAAAAAGCATTTGATAAAATCCAACACCCTTTCTTGATAAAAACTCTCAGCAAGGTGGGAATAGAAGGATCATACCTGAACATAATAAAAGCCATATACGACAAACCCACAGCCAACATCATACTCAATGGGCAAAAACTAAAACCATTTCCCCTAAGAACAGGAACAGGACAAGGATGCCCACTCTCACCACTCCTGTTTAATATAGTGCTGGAAGTAATAGCCATTGCGATAAGACAAGAAGAAGAAATAAAAGGCATCCAAATTGGAAAAAAAGAAGTAAAACTGTCCTTATTCGCAGATGACATGATACTGTACATAGAAAACCCTAAAGACTCCATAAAAAAATTATTAGACTTAATAACTGAATTCGGTAATGTAGCAGAATACAAAATTAATGCCAAGAAATCTATGGCATTTCTATATACCAATAATGAACTTACAGAAAGAGAGACTAAAAAAGCAATCCCATTTACCATCGCACCAAAAAAATTAAGATACCTAGGAATAAACTTAACTAAAGAGGTAAAAGACCTATACGTAGAAAACTACACGACACTGAAAAGAGATAGAGGAAGACATAAATAGATGGACAACATACCACGTTCATAGATTGGTAGAATCAACATCATCAAAATGTCCATACTACCAAAAGCAATCTATAGATTCAATGCAATTCCTATTGAAATACCAAATACCTATTAAAATACAAGGAAAGTGAAAGAGAAACAGCACCAGCCCCTCTGCCCTCCCACTGCAGGCAGGAGCAGCACCTCTTCAGTACTAATTATTTTTAAAACTCTTTTAGTAAGGAGAGAGATTAAATTTTGGAGGTATTTCAGGATCCATTGGAATAAATTAGTTATTTTTTTGGTCAATTAAAATGTCTCTTAAGTTTTAAATTTGAAGGGGTTGTAAAACAAGCTTCTATAATAATAAAAGCTTAATATGCTAATTAGACCAGATGTCCTACCAGACAACCTTTCCGATGAACACAGGGCTGCAAGGGAAACCTGGGTTCCAGGTGCCACAAGGAAGCCAATGCCGGCAGCAGGGGGAAGAAAGGCCTACTCTGGCATGAATTTTGTGCATGGGGCCTCTAGTAATTAAGTATTATGATATACATTTTGTGAAAACTGGGTAAGACATCAATTAAACTTTAAAATACTGTTAGTATTAAATATTTTATCCAGACTACAAGATTTTCTCTAATTTACATAAGTATTTAATTTTTTTAGGCCAGTAAGTGATTATATCCTGTAATGCCATTTGGACAGAGAAAATATACAACACATAATACAAAGATGAATAGATATCATACAAATGCTACAGACCATATATATACTTCAAGAGTAATTCACCTTTTATCCTAAAATACATATTTCCATATTTTTTAATCCTCACCTGAGCAGCGAGGATATTTTTTTCCATTGATTTTTAGAGAATGGGAGAGGTGAGGGGGGGAGAGAGGGAAACATCAATGTGACAAAGACACATATATTGGTTACCTCCCACACATGCCTTGACTGAAAGTGGTATCAGAACTGCAGCCCAGGTACATGCCCTTGACTGGGAATCAAACCTGCAACCCTCTGATGCATAGGACAATGCTGTAACCACTGAATGCACAGGACATGGCTGTATTTTCATTTTTTTAATTAAAAGTAATTTAATGTAAGAATTTTTAATGTTTGGAAACCTCAATATTCAATGATAGTGAAAATTAAGCAACCTATATTTCCTACAACTTTTATTAACATATTTTATTATTTTAAATTTAGGCACCCAGAGACCACTGCCATATGGACATTTTAAAATGATATTTCCAGTGAGATCTTGCTATTTCTGTAAAGGAACTACCAGTAACAGGATTTCTATCAGGAGTATTAATGAGAGCTGGGCTCTGGAAGTTTCTGGCCTTGGAGGCACAATTTCTCGTATTAATTGTAGTGGGTTTTTTGTTTTGAACATTGTCAGTCTGAGTAAATTCTCTATGGAGGTAATGTAGTGGGTCAAAGTCTGCTTCTTATGAGTACCATGAGGCTCTTAGTCCTCAAGTGGCATTCAGCCTTCTTACATGCCTTGGTTTCTCTCCCTGGCTATCTCATACAGCTGTGAGTGAGGATTCGGACCACTAGGTGACCAACCTTTATATGGGCATCCCTGGATGAGTCAATTTCTTAATTACAGTTGAGTTGGAGGTTCCCTATGGGGACCCTACACGTTGTGAGGAATGACCTCTGACACCTCCATAAAGATTCTTAGTCATCTAAGAGCATCTGAGATTCAGGCTGGAGGGAGGATGTGCCCCTTATCTTCAGAGCTGAATGAGTTCAGCTCTCATTTATACTGCAAGGGCATTTGCTCAGATTCTGAGAAAGTTATACCAGTGGAAAATGTGAATTTAAATACCAGCGAAACAGTTTTCCTCCTGTCTCACCTTGTAGCCTAGGTTCTGTTAACCCTTAACCTTGTCAGGTTAGCATGTGGCCCATTTTCATCCACATAGTGAAACAAAGGGAGGGATTAAAATAGAAGAAACAAGATAAAGGGGGCCCTGGAGACAGGTTCAAGGGGTTAGCCCAGAACAAACTGCCGCTGCCAACTGATCCCCTGGTAGCAAGTCTCATAGAAATCTTTAGAGTTTAGGAGAAACAAAGTAAAAGTAGGAAATAAGAGAAGGGAACACACAGGTGTAAGGAACAACACACACCTTTGTCTTAAGGGTTTTACCTGTTTCATTTGTTTGATTTTCTAAATATGATTTTATTAAACTCAGAGAGAGAGGAAAAAAGAGAGAAACATCATCAATATGAGAGATATATCAATAAGTTGCCTCTTGTTGAACCCAAAACCTGGACATGTGTCCAAACCTGGAGTTGAACAGGTGACTTCTTGATGCATGGGACAACATTCAGTGAAGGAAGTCACAATGGTCAAGACAAAGATTTTACCTGGTGTTTAACAGTGGCAATTTTAGAGGAGGCCTCAATGGAATATCTCAATAGAATATTCATCAACTGTCCAGGTGTGTCATTTGATATGCTGATGTATTACAATGAATGTATACAGTGATGTGGGTCATTATCTGATCAGTTTCACCTTTAAAAATGTCACTCGAAAGGGATTTGAAACAACATGGATCTGCTGGGCATGGTCTGGAGCATGTAATCAATTTGCTCCTAAGCATCCTAGGTTAGGGAAGATAAGTTTTTCTGATATAGTAGTTGTGCCTATAAATTACTAGGCCCTGTTAGAGTCTCAGATTTCCCATTCCACTGGTCAAGGAATTTTCCTAGCTTTTTAATAACATGCTCCAACTCTATAAACTTGGGGACTCTTGTTAGTATTGAACTCAACACAATGACCATCAACGGACAGATACTAGACCAGAGCCAAAATTAGGACCCAAACACACACCCTGGAATCCAGAAGCTGTACCCTACAGCAACCACAAACCAAAAGCTGGACCCCGGCCCTGGGACTCAAACTCGAAGTGATTCCCCTAACTCAAGCATACTATGCAGCACAAAATCCAGAAACCAGATGCCAGAGACTGACAGCTAATTCTTAAGACCAGATTCAATACACGAGGATCTGAATCAATAGCTGCACTTGGACCCCACACAAGAACCCCGGATACAAAGTCATACCCAAAGAGACCCAAAACGCCAGACATACAGCTGAATACATATTTGATCTGAAACCACAGATCCTGGACATATAACAGGGGTCTATAACTAAGACACCATAGCCACAATGTGGATTTGGAGACATACAACAGACCTCAGTTGCCAGATGCCAGATGCATGAACTGAACCAGATTCTCACGTTGTACACAAATCCATGATTCAATAAAGGGAACCCATGTCACTCTAAGCCCAAGCAGCTAGTTCCACCAATACTTTTTGTATGCCAATGTGAATGTATAAGAGGAAAAAGTAACTTGCAGAACTTCAAAATTCTAGCAAACTGTGCAATACTACACACAAAAGACTAACAGAAGGAAAAAAAAATAATAATGCTTAACTTTGCTGGTAGGTATCCATGATCTATTGGCTGTAGTGGTGTCAGAAGTTAACCATATCACAGCCATTAATTTCACAAGGCCGGCTCTTATTTACCTCATACCTTATAAATTTGAACAACTGGGTTAATAACCAAATTGACATGACCAAATTAACAAAAGATGTACAATGATTAATCCATGCACAAGGAAAACTCACATACTAATGAATACTAAAGACCATGAGGTAATATTAGGAACAGAAAATGTTGAAAAAAAGGAAACAGGGTCTTAGATTGTAGAGGTGAAATGGGTAATACTTAGGAAAAGTACAGGATATGTAGCATGTTAATTTTAGTTAGGTAATCCCAAAAAGTATATGATAGGAATATCAAGAAACTCGTGGTAGCCTTGCTGGTGTGGCTCAGTGGTTGAGCATCAACCCATGAAACAGGAGGTAATGGTTTGATTCCCTGTTAGTGCACATGCCCAGGTTGTGGGCTTGATCCCCAGTGTGGGGCGTGCAGGAGGCAGCCGATCTCTCATCATTGTTTCTATCTCTCCCTCTCCCTTCTTGTCTGAAATCAATAAAGATATAGTTTTTAAAGAAAATCCTGACCTCCCACACACACATAGAGCATCTTCACTCAGTGTGTGCTCCACCCTCAGGCTCCCCACAGAGCTGTCACATAGCACATGCCCTACCCTGAGCCCAGGTAGAGCTGTTGGTGTGACCTGGTATGCACAGCCACAGGTCACAAGACCATGCTGCATAAGTGAGAGGGTCCTAGGGCACCATCCTGCCTTGAGTGCTAGGGCTGCAGAGTGAATTGCATGGCACAGGGCTCTGTGTCCTCATGGGAAGTTGCACGTCAGAGGAACTGTGCATGCACCCCCACCACCCTGAGAATCTGAAGTGGACAACTTAAGGACCAGAATCATGGGAGAAGGGAGTACAACTCAGAGCAGATGGTAAAGGTGTGAAACTCAAGGCACACCCAGTCTCTGGTCTAGCGAGTCCCAGATCATTGGACCACTAGGGGATTCAACCCCTTGGATCCTAAGCAGGGAGTCCAGGGCCAGGAAAAGGAGACAACAAAAAGGAGGAGTCCAAGAAAAACCTCCAAAGTAAAGAAAAGGAGAAATCACCAGAAAAGGAACGAAATGAAATGGAGGCAAGCAATATGTCAGAGAAATAAGTCAGAGTAAGGGTCATGCAGTTCCTAAACAGACTGGATGAGAAAATTACCAACATATGTAAGAATCAAGAAAACATGAAGAATGATATAGCTAAAATAAAAACCACAATGCAAGGTTTCTCTAGTAGACTAGAAAAAACAAAGGACCGAATCAGTGATTTAGAAGACAGGGTTTAAAACATACCCAATCAGAACAACAATTGGAGAAACTTTTAGAAATCAGGAGAAGTGCCTAAGGGAGATTTGGGACAACATGAAATGAAGCAACATCTATATAATAGGGGAGCCAGAAGGAGCGGAAGAGGAGTAAAGATTACAAAACCTATTTGAAGAAATAATGACAGAAAACTTCACTAACTTGGGGAAGAAAAAAGTCACACAAACAAAGAGAGTCCCAAACAAGATGAACCCAAAAAGACCCACACCAAGACACATCATAATTACAATGGCAATTGTTAGTGACAAAGAGAGAATCTTAAAGTCTGCAAGAGATGAAGAGAGTTAAGAACAAGGGATCTCCCATTAGACTATCAACTTACTTCCCAACAGAAACACATCCAGCCAGAAGGGAATGGAATGAACTATACAAAGTGATACAAAGCAAGGAAATGATTTCAAGAATACTCGTTCCAGTAAGGCTATCATTTAAATTAAAAGGGACATCAGGAGCTTCACAGACAAGAAAAGGCTAAGGAAATTTATTACTACCAAGCCAGCAATGCAAAAAATGCTAAAGGGACTGTCGTAAAAAGAAGAAATAGGAAGAGAAGGAACACATGCATAAAAATTAAAATTGCTACAAACAAGTACTTATCAATAATAACCTTAAAGATTAATGGATAAGTGCTGCAATCAAAAGACATCAAGTGGCTGAATGGAAAGAAAACATGACCCATACATATGCTGTCTACAAGAGATCCACTTCAGAACAAGGGACTCACAATACTGAAAGTGAAGGAATGGAAGAAATTTTTCAGACACATGGAAATGAATAAAAAAACCTGGGGTAGCAATACTGATATATCAAAAAATAGACCTAAAAGTGAAGGCCATAACAAAAGATGAGGAAGGGTACTCCATAATACTAAAGGGATTGGTACAACAAGGGGATATAACTCTGGTAAACATATATGCCCCCAATGCAGGAGCATCCAAATTCATAAAAAAAAACCACTGGAAGATATCAAGGGAGAAATCCACAGCAATACATTCATAGTAGTGAGCTTTAATATCCCATTGACAACAGTGGATAAATCTAGACAAAAAATCAACAAAGAAACAGCAATCTAAAGGACTCACTAGATCAGTTGGAATTAATTGACATCTTCAGAACATTTCACGCCAAAGCCACAGAATATACAATCTTCTCTAGTGCACATGGGACATTTTCATAGACAGACCTCATATTAGGACATAGGTTAAGTCTCTACATATTCAAGAAGATTGAAATCATATCAAGAATCTTCTCAGGTCACAATGGCAGAAAATTAGAAATCAACTACAATAAAAAGAATTTTATAAAAATCAAACACTTGGAGGCTAAATACCGTGTTATTAAACAATGATTGGGTTACCACAGAGATCAAATAAGAAATAAAAAACATCCTGGAAAAAATGACAATGAAAACACCACAATCCAAAAATATTGGGACACATTGAAAGCAGTTGGGAGAAGGAAGTTCATAGCACTACAGGTTTACCTCAGAAAACAAGAAAAACAGGTAATAAATTATCTCACCCTACAACGTAACGAATTAAAATGAGAGTAACAAGAACAGCCCAGAGGAATCAGAAGGAAGGAGATAATAAACATCAGAGCAGAAATAAATGGCAGAGAGGAAAAAAGATCAATAAGACCAAGAGCAATTTATTTGAAAAGATACACCAGATTGTTGAATTTCTAGGGAGGACCACCTAGAAGTAAAGAGAGATGGCCCAAATAAACATAATCAGAAATGAAAGAAGTGAAGTAATAACCAACCCCACAGAAATATAAAGGATTGTAAAAAAAAAAAAATACTATGAACAACTTCATTACAACAATCTGGACAACCTAGAGGAAATGGGCATGTTCCTAGAAAAATACAATCTTCCAAATCTCAATCAGGAAGAATAAAAAATCTGTAAAGGCCAATAACTATGGAGGAAATTGAAGCATTCATCAAAATACTTCCAGCAAACAAAAGCCCTGAACTGGACAGTTTCACAGGGGAGTTTTACCAAACATTCTAACAACTAAAATTACCCCCCTCAGACTATTCCAAAAAAATTCAAGAGGAAGGAACACTTCCAAGCTTTTTCCATGTAGCCAGCATTACCCTAATCCCAAAAGCAGAGAAAGACAACCCAAAGAAAGGCAATTACACGCTAATATCCCTGATTTACATAGATGCTAGTATACTCAACAAATTCTAGCAAATTGGATCCAGCTATACATTCAAAAGATCATACACCATGACCACGTGGGATTTATTCCAGGGTTGCAAGGCTAGTATAATATCCACAAATCAATCCACCTGATAGAGCACATATACAAAGTGAGAGACAAAAATCACCGAGTCATATCAATTGATGTAGAAAAAACACTTGACAAAATCCAACACACTTGCTTGATAAAAACTCTCAGCAAAGTGGGAATAGAGGGATCATACCCCAACATAATAAGGACCATATGACAAACCTAGAGCCAACAGCATACTCAGTGGGCAAAAACTAAAACCATTTTCCTAAGAACAGGAACAAGACAGGGATACCCACTTTCACCACTCCTGTTCCACATAGAACTGAAAGTGCTATCCATAGCAATCATACAAGAAGAAAAAATAAAAGGCATCCAAGTTGCCAAAGAAGAAGTAAAACTGTCATTATTCACAGATGACATGATATTGTACATAGAAAACCCTAAAGACTCTATCAAAAAACTAATAGGCTTAAATGAATTTGGCAATGTAGCAGGATACAAAATTAACCCTCGAAATATATGGCTTTTTATACACCAATAACCAACTCACAGAAAGAGAAACTTAAAAAAATTCAATTTATCATTGCAAAAAAAAAAAAAAAAAACCACCACCAACAAAAAACGAAGATACCTAGGAATAAACTTTACTAAGGCGGTAAACGGCCTGTGCTCAGAAAACTACAGGACATTGAAAAAACAGAGGAACATGTAAACAAATAGAGGTGTATACCATGTTCATGGATTGGTAGACTCAACATCATTAAAAAGTTTATACTACCCAAATCAATCTATAGAATCAATGCAATCCCCCTTAAAATGCCAATGGCATATTTCATAGACCTAGACAAACTCTCCAAAAATTCATAAGGAACTGAAAAAGACCCCAACTAGCTGCAGCAATCCTGAGAAAGAGGAACAAAGTTGGAGGAATCATAATACCAGATATCAAGATATAATACAAAGCCATTGTTCTCAAAACTGCCTGGTACTGGCACAAGAACAGACATATGGATAAATGGAACATAACAGGGAGGCAATAGCATACAATTTAGTGCATGGGTAGACCCAGGGCCTGCAGCTTCCAAAGGGTTCTCTCCAAGAACACTTGGGTTCCTCTCGAAGGCCAGGGTGGCCTCCATGGAGCTCTGAGTTTTGCCCACTCATCTTGGGGGAGCCTTCAGCATATCCTGGAAAAGATGTGGCCACCAGGCTGGTTTTGCAACTCTCAGAGCGACTGAGCACCCTCACGCTTCTTCTCTGCCAACTTGAGGAAGTGGTGAGAGCCACTTCATCATGGTGGAAATACAAGTAGAAGCCCAGAGACAGAAGAAAACTGTGTGAGGACACAGTGAAGAAGCAGACATGTATACACCAGAAAAAGAGTCCTTATGGAAATTGAACCCTGACGGTGACACCTTGATATTGGCCATCTAGTCTTCAGAACTAAGGAGCAGCAGTCCTGCAAGCAGTGTGCCCCCATCTGAGGAGCAGCAGCCTTGCACAGCCCACCCTCATCTGAGGAGCAGCAGCCTCACGAGCAGCCTGCCCCCATCCAAGGATCTGCAGCTGCATGCTACCTGCCCCTGTCTGAGGAGCAGTAGCTGTGCGAACTGCCCATCCCCATTCGATGAGCAGTGGCCTTGCACAGCCCGCTCCCATCTGAGGAGCAGCAGCTGCATGAGCTGCCTGCCACCATCCAAGGAGCAGCAGGTTGTAAGCAGCCTCCCCCTCTCCAAGGAGCAGCAGATGGAAGATCATCCCACCCCCACTAGCCAGAGGATCCCCACTGCTGTGAGCAGCGGCACAAGCGGCACCCACTAGAGGAGCTTCTGCCAACTGAGGAGCAGCCACTGTCATGACTGCCTGAGGAGCAGCCACCACCCAAGGAGCCACTGCAGCCTGAGGTGCAGCCCCTGCATGATTTGGCACCTAGGTCCTTCAGTGAGAGCAAAAATGGGGAGACAAAGAAACCCCCAAAGGAAAGAAAAGGAATTGCCAGAAACTGAGATAAGTGAAACAGAGGTATGCAATATGTCAGAAAAAGAATTCAAAATAAGTGTTAAACATTTCATAAACCAGATAGATGAAAAAATCAACAACTTATGTGAACACCAAGAAGAAATAAAGAGTGTGTAGCTTCAATAAACAACACTATGGACAGTTTCAACAGTAGACTAGGAGAAGCGGAAGACTGAATTAATGAATTAGAAGACAGGGAAGAAAAATGCACCCAAACTGAAGTGCAATTGGGGCAAAATATTAAAAGACAGTAGGAGAGCCTAAGGGAGTTTTTGCACAACATTAAATGAAGCAACATACAAATAATAGGGGTGCCACAACGACAGGAAGAGGAACAAGGGTTAGAGAACATATTTGAAGTAATAACATCAGAAAACTTCCCTGATGTGGGGAAGAAAAAAGTCACACAAGCACAGAGTCCCAAACAAGATTAACCCAAAAAGACCCATGCCAAGACACATCATAATTACAATGGCGATTGTTAACAACTAAGAGAGAATATTTTTTAAATTTCTTTATTAAGGTATTACATGTTTCATTATTTTCCCATTACCCCCAACCCCCATTCATGCCCTTACCCCCCTATTGTCTGTGTCCATTGATTAGGCTTATATGCATGCATATAAGTCCTTTGGTTAATCTCTCCCCCTACCCCCACTATCCCCTACCTTCCCTGAGGTTTGACATTCTGATTGATGTTTCTCTATCTCTAGATCTGTGTTTGTTCATCAGTTTATGTTGTTATGGTATTCCATAAATGAGTGAGATCATGTGATATTTATCTTTCTCTTCCTGACTTATTTCACTTAGTATAATGCTCTCCAGTTCCATCCATGTTGTTGCAAATGGTAAGAACTCCATCTTTTTTACCACAGCATAGTATTCCACTGTGCAGATGTACCACAGGTTTTTAATCCAATCATCGGCTGATGGGCACTTAGGCTGTTTCCAAATCTTACCTATGGTGAATTGTACTGCTATGAACATAGGGGTGCATATATCCTTTCTGATTTGTGTTTCTAGTTTACAAAGAGAGAATCTTAAAGGCTGCAAGAGAGAGACAGAAAGTTATGTACAAGGGATCTGCCATTAGATTATCAAATGACTTCTCAACAGAAATACATCAGGACAGAAAGGAATGGAAGGAAATTTACAAAGTGATGCAAAGTAAGGGACTGAATACAAGAATATTATATTCAGCAAGGTTATCATACAAAATTGAAGGGGAAATAAGGAGCTTCACGGAAAAAAATAACAAACAAACAAACAAACAAAAACCTACGGGAGTTTATCACCACCAAGCCAGCAATGCAAGAAATGCTAAAGAGAATGGTATAAAAATAAAAAACAAAAAGGGAAAGTGGAACACAGGCACAAAAAATAAAAATGCCTACAAACAACTACTTATCAATAATACTTAAAACATAAATGGACTAAATGATCCAATTAACAGACAGTGAGTGGCTGAATAGATAAGAAAACATGACCCATACATTTTATGATAGGTATCTTAGAACAAGGGACTCACACAGACTGAAAGTGAAGGGATGGGAAAGTGGAACACAGGCACAAAAAATAAAAATGCCTACAAACAACTACTTATCAATAATACTTAAAACATAAATGGACTAAATGATCCAATTAACAGACAGTGAGTGGCTGAATAGATAAGAAAACATGACCCATACATTTTATGATAGGTATCTTAGAACAAGGGACTCACACAGACTGAAAGTGAAGGGATGGGAAAATATCTTCCAGGCAAGGTGAAAAAAAAACTAAAGCTGGGGTAGCAATACTTATATATCACAAAATATACCTCAAAGTAAATGCCATAACAAGTGATAAAGTAGGGTACTACATAATACTAAAGGGATTGGTACTACAAGAGGATATAACCCTGATAAACATATATGCACCCAATAAAGGAGCACCCAAATACATTTAAAAAGACCTCCTCGAAGATATCAAGGATGAGATTAACAACAATACAATCATAGTAGGAGACTCTAATACCCCATTGACATCACTGGATAATCATCTACACAAACAATCAGTAAAGAAACAGCAATCCTAAATGACTCACTAGATCAGATGGACTTAATTGACATCTGCAGAACATTTCATCCCAAAGCCCGTAAATATACATTCTTCTCAAGTGCACATGGGACAACTTCAAAGATAGACCACATATTGGGTCACAGGCAAAATCTCTTCAAATTCAAGAAGATTGAAATTATATCAAGCATCTTCTCAGACCACAATGGCATAATATTAGAAATAAACTACAATAAAAACAATTAAAAATAAAACACTTGGAAGCTGAATAGCATGCTATTAAACAATGATTGGGTTATCAAAGAGATCAAAGAAGAAATTAAAAACATCTTGGAAACAAATGATAATGAAAACACAACAGTCCAAAATCTATGGGACACAGTGAAAGCAGTTCTGAGAGGGAAGTTTATAGCTCTACAGGCCTACCTTAAAAAACAAGAAAAAAATGATAACAAATCATCTAACTCTACAACTTAAAGAATTAGAACAAGAAAAACCCAGAGTGAGCAGAAGGAAGGAGATAATAAAGAGCAGAGCAGAAATAAATGACATAGAGACCAAAAACAACAACAATAAAAAAGATCAATGAAACCAAGAGCTCTTTCTTTGAAAGTATACACAAAATGGATGAACCTCCAGCCAGGCTCATCAAGAAGCAAAGAGAGAGGACTCAAATAAACAAAATCAGAAATGAAAGAGGTGAAATAACAACAGACCTCATGGAAATACAAACTATCCTATATAATAGAAAGCTAATATCCAAATGGTCATCATGCGGTCATGCCACACGCCATCACACCGGGGCCGGTGGACCTGTGGCCAGGACAGGGGGCCCTGAGGCCATGCCCCCTGCCCCAGTGCCGAGGCTAGGGGACTGGACGCCAGGTCGGGGGGCCAGAGGCTGAGCCGGGGGAATTGAAGCCATGCCCCCTCAACCAGCGGGGCTTGATGGGGGACCTTATGCTGTGCCCCCTGCCTGGTGCCAGGCCCGGGAACCTGAGGCGGCAACCCCAGCCAATGTGGGGCTTGATGGGGTTGGGACCAGTCGGGTCTGGGTCTCCAGTGATTTCAAAGCACACACAGGTGGGCGGGGACTTGACTCTGGGTCACGTGGCGCACCCCAGATATTGACAGGAGGAAGATTTGAGATTTCCATATACATTTTACTAATTTTCTTTCACTTCTATTATAAACAAAGGTCAAATAGCAATATTAAAATATTTCCTCTACTTAATTCCCTTTTAATGTGCATGAATTTCATGCACCAGGCCACTACTTGTAAGAAAAAAATACTATGAACAACTCCATTCCAACAAACTAGGCAACCTAGAGGCAATGGACATATTCCAGAAAAATTCAAGATTCCAAAACTCAATCAGAAAGAATCTAAAAATCTCAATAGGCTGATAACTATGGAGAAAATTGAAGCAGTCATCAAAAAGCTTCCAGCAAACAAAAGCCCACGTCCAGGCAGCTTCACAGGGGAGTTTTACCAAACATTCAAAGAAGAACTAAAACCTATCCTCCTCAGACTATTCCAAAAAATTAAAGAGGAAGCAACACTTTCAAGCTCATTCTATGAAGCCAACATTACCCTAATACCAAAACTAGATAAAGAAACCACAAAGGAAGAGAATTATAGGCCAATATCCCCCATGAATGTAGATGCCAAAATCCTCTACAAAATTGTAATAAATTAGATCCAGTGTTACATCAAAAAAATTCATATATCATGACCAAGTAGGATTTATCCCAGGGATGCAAAGATGGTACAATATCCACAAATCAATAAACATAATACATCACACAAAAAAATTGAGAAAAAAAATTCACATAGTCATTTCAATTGATGCAGAAAAAGCTTTTGACAAAATCTAACACTCTTTCTTAATAAAAACCCTTAGCAAAGTGAGAATAAAGGGATCATACACAGCATAATAAAAGCCTTCCTTATACGACATACCTCAGCCAACAGCATACTCGAGGGGAAAAAATGAAAATCATTTCCCCTAAGAAGAGGAACAAGGCAGGGATTCACACTGGCAGCACTCCTGTTCCACATAGTACCAGAAGTGCTAGTCATAGCAATTAGACAAGAAGAAGAAATAAAAGATATTCAAATTGGAAAAGAATACATAAAGCTGCAATTATTCACAGGTGACATGATGCTGTACGTAAAAAAACCCAAACACTCCATAAAATATTATTGGACTTAATAAATGAATTTGGCAATGTACCAGGATACAAAATCAATGCCATGAAATCTATGGAATTTTATACACCAATAGCGAACTTACAGAAAGAGAGGTTTAAAAAATTTCATTTACCATTGCACCAAAAACATTAAGATACCTAGGAATAAACTTAACTGAGTAGGTAAAAGACCTGTACTCAGAAATCTACAGGACACTGAAAAAGGAGATAGAGGAAGACATGCACAGATAGAAGAACATACCATAGAATCAACATCATTAAAATGTACATACTACCCAAAGCAATCTATAGATTCAATGCACTCCCCATTAAAATTCCAAAGGCATATTTCACAGTCCTAAAACGAACTCTCCAAAAATACATCTGGGATTTTTAAAAAAAGACTCCAAATACCTGCAGCAACCTTGATAAAGAAGAACAAAGTAGGAGGGATCTCCGTTCCAGATATCAAGCTGTATTACAAACTCACTACTATCAAAACTCCCTGGTACTGGCACAAGAACAGACATATAGATCAATGGAACAGAACAGAGAACCCAGAAATCAACCCAACCCATTCTGTTCAATTAATATTTGACAAAGGAGGCAAGAGCATAGAATGGAGTCAAAACAGTCTCTTCAATAAATGGTGTTTGGGAAATTGGACAAATCAGTTCAATAAAATGAAACTAGACCACCAACTTACATCATACACAAAAACAAACTCAAAATGGATACAGGCCTTAAACATAAGGCGGGAAACCATAAAAATACCAGAGGAATCCACAGGCAGCAAAATTTCAGACATATGCCAAAGCAATATCTTCACCTATATAGCTCCTAGGGCAATAGAAACTAAAGAGAAAATAAACAAATGGGACTACATCAAAATAAAAAGCTTCTGCACATCAAAAGAAAACAAGGAGAAAGCCCACTGCATAGAAGAACATATTTGCCAATGTTATCACTGATAAAGGTTTAATCTCCAACATTTATAGGGAACTCATACAAATTAACGAAAGAAAGACAAACAACCCAATAAAAAAAATGGAAAACAGATCTAAATACATATTTTTCATAGGAGGACAGGAGGAAGGCCAAGAGACATATGAAAACATGCTCAAAGTCACTAATCATCTGAGAGATGCAAATCAAAATGACAATGAGGTACCATCTCACACCTGTCAACAAATCAACAAATGACAAGTGCTGGCAGTATGCTGAGAAAAAGGGACCCTCATGCACTGCTGGTGATAATGCAGACTGGTGCAGCCACTGTGGAGAACAGTATGGAGTTTCCTCAAAAAACTAAAAATGGTACTGCCATTTGACCCAGTGATCCCACTTCGAGGACTCTATTGCAAGAAACTAGGAACACCAATCAGAAAGAATATATGCATCCCTATATTCATAGCAGAACAATTTACAATAGCTAAGATTTGGAAACAGCCTAAGTGCCCATCAGCAGGTAAGTGGATTAAAAAACTGTGGTACATCTACACAATGGAATACTATACTGCTGAAAAAAGGAAGGAACTCCTACCATTTGCAACAGCATGAATGGTCCTGGAGAGAAAGATAAATAGCACATTATCTCACTCATTTGTGAAATATAATGAACAACAAACTGATGAACAAAAATAGATCCAGAGACTTAGAAACATAGAACAGACCATCCAGCCTCAGAGGGAAGGCAGGGGAGGTTGGGAGGGTGAGGTAAGAGATCAACCAAAGGACTTGTATGTATGCATATAAGCATAACCAATGGACACAGAAAATAGGGAGTGAGGGTATGTGCTGGGATGTGGGGAGGGGGGGGATGGGATGGGGGAAGGAAGCTGCAGGAAGAGGCCAATTGGGGAAATGGAGACATATGTAATACTTTAAACAATAAAGAATTTTAAAAAATTAAAAGAAACTCTTGGTACAGTTCTCTTCTTACACCAGTTTTTTTTTCAACTAAATATTTTAGAAAGGAATGGGAGACAATTTTTAATTCTTAACAATGAGCGTAAAATGTGTACATCCAATGAAAAATTTTGGTACTCTTTGAAACTGTTTATTTATTTATTTTCTCTTGATACACATGAATTTAGCTTTTATTTTTTGCCATTAATTGCTAAGGAATTTTAAGATAAAAATACAAAGTCATTAACATCAAGAGACACAAGGGCACTTTGGATTCCAAAATATCTTTATAATGGGGGAGTAAGAGGAACCTCATGTGTCACTTGCTTATTTTTTAAACTATTACTCTTTCAATTCTAATCTTTGAATAAAATATTTTTTCTACACTATAAAATGTCTTTTTGGATAAAAATCAGCACAGCAACATTCTCTATTTTACAATAAATCTGAAAGGAACATTTAGAAAAGAATATTCTTACACCATATAGCATAACTTGTTTTTTAACTTGAAATTTGTTGTTAATTTTTTTTTAGTCTTAATATAATTTTTATTTTGTCTAAAACAGCACAATAAAAACATCCCCAACAATACATAAACCTACATATAAAATATAGAATATCTCCAATATTTTTCTTTTATATAGTATCATAACCGCATATGCAAGAGAAAGTATTGTGGGTGGGGCAAGAGGAAACTAATCTAGGCAGTGACCTAATTAGTCAGACATTAACATTCAAAGACCAGGTGGACAACTTCAGCCAGAAAAGTAGTATTATAAAGAGCTCCTATGAAATTGAATTTACACACTACATTCTCCATTCCTGGTCATTCATGCATAGCTGGACTACTGTCAATCATGGTTTTTGCCTTCTTTTGTAGAAGAAAGGTAAGATTATTTGGAGGACTGGTTCTATAAAGATTCAGGGAATGCCTATTCCCAATATCAAATTTTCACCATGAAAAATCACAATAGAAAGGACAAAGCTAAAAAGCAAAAGCAAAACCAGGCCCAGGCAACAGGGCTCAGTGGTTGAGTGCTGACCTATGAACCAGGAGGTCACAGTTTGATTCCTCGTCAGGGCATAGGCCCAGGTTGCAGGCTCCATCCCCAGTGTGGGTCATTCAGGAGGCAGCTGATAGATGATTCTCCCTCACCATTGATGCTTCCTCTTTCCCTCTTCCTTCCTCTATGAAGTAAAAAAAAAGAAGAGAAAAAAAAGTATTTACCCCAATAATTTTTAAGATAGCTTACCATAAATACTTCCGAAAACAAAAGGCTTTACAAAATACTGTACAACGTCCGGTGTACAGGAGTAAACATCTATTCAGGCCATCTGTCAAATTCCTTTTAGTAGTTGGTTTCTGGTGTGCCCTTTCATCTCAGGAAGGTCAGCATTCACCTGATTCCTTCATTACCTAATGATCTGTTGTTAGCCTATTAACAACAATGCAAGGAGAAACTACTAGATGTTTTAAGTCTATCGGTTCTCCTTCTGTCCAACAGTTGTATTATTACATTTCGACACCATGTTATTGTGTACTTACAGAAGCAATCTCCCAGTCATGAAAAATAAAACATCAATTGCAGGATTCACAAAGTGAAAAGGGAAATTCTTCCCCAAAACCTTTTTAAAAAAAAATAGAATTAAATTTAAATGTACAAGACCAAGCACAGGCACTTTCCAAAAACCAAAATGAAGTCAAACCATGGAATTACTCAATAGTTATAGAAGACAGCTCTGATTTTGGGGGGTCCTCTCCAGTGGCCTCGGCACAAGCACTGGTCTTGGGCTGCTCTGTCATTTCTTCCTCCTTTTCTGCCAGCCCACCAAGAGCCTCCAAGGGAAAAGTGCTTTCACAATTCTGGGTTGAGGAGAACTGTGAAATTACAGGCATTTGAACAGAGGAGTTGCTTTCAAAACTGTGTTCTCCAAGATCATACTGAACAAGGGCCTCTTCTTGCTCGTGGTTTAAGTAGTCCGGTACTAGGAAATCACTTCATGCTTTAGGCGATGCATCTTTAGCGAGTAAGCCCTGGTGAACTTTTTTCCACAGCGGTCACACTGAAATGGTTTAATTCCTGAGTGGATGAGCATGTGCTGTTTTAGGTTCTGAACTCGGGTGAATCGCACCCCACAAGTTGGACACTGAAAAGGTCTGTCCGGACCATTTGTGCTGGGCCGTTCTGTACTGCTGGTAGAAGGGGCAATGTAGAGTTGGTAGGGATACTGAACATTTTCCAATCGATCATCATCATCTGCATGAGCATTGGTGCTGGAAGTGCTTTGAAGCGTAGGTAACCCTTCGGTGACACCTTCATCTACCGAACCTATTGAGGAAGACTGTGGACTAATCAGAAGGTCCTCTTGGACTTGTTCACTTCCTGGCACTGTCTGCTGGTCACTCAGTGAACTCTGAGATGCACTGACAGGCTGGGGTACTTCCTCATGCACCTCCTCATCACTTAATCTTTCTACTTTCACCCAGACATCTTCTTCGGTACCCAGAGGAAAGGTTGTTTTTGTGCTCTCACAAGTCACAAAATCAGCCATTCTTCTGTCTGTCTCAGATGGGCCAGGTAATTCTAGAGTCCGGGTATTTTCTGCCTGCTTAACCTTGTCAGGCTGAATCCTTCTATCAATCCCAAAAGGAAAAGTCCAGGGAAAAGCTAGAGAAGAGTCAACTGGTTGGCTTCTATTTTCTGAATAGGAAGCTGAAGAACTCAGTATCTGGGGGGAGCTTGTCTGTGTGCTACACTTTACAGGACTCTCGGGAGACGTAACAATGTAGCTTTTGCGCTTTCTCCGGGATTCTGGGCAGACAGGAATGGTTCTTTCTACCACACTGCACTCTGACAACACTGGTGAAAGGCTTCCATCTCGAGAAGTGAAATTGCAGTTAGAGTTATTTTCTTGTCCAGCATCGAGAGCCTTTTCCGGTTGGCTGTTGGGTGTATTCCATAAAATGCTTGATTTCATGAACTCTGAGCAGGTGCTAGCAACACTAAACATCTGCATATAGCTGGCTGCAGCCAGCACATCAATGATATTTTCTGTGTTAATTGACAGAGTGGCTGTGTAAGCATATTCCAGAAGGGGGATAAAACCAGTCACTGTAACATGATGTAAATCCAACACATTCTTGTCCTCATCCTCTGCTTGGCCTACAAGTTTAGTGCGAAAAAAATAACTGCAAGCTGCTAGTACCACCTTATGTGCCCGGAAGATTTTGTCCTGGACACGAATAGTGATGTCACAGAAATGTCCATCATTTCGCAGCATGTTTAGCTTTCCAAGCATTTCCTGATTGTGAGAAGAAGAGCTATGAGTAAATGTTTTCACACCCATCTATTCCTTCCTCTTCTACAGATGCTCTTCAAAGATGCAAATGAATCAGAAATGACCTGCGGGCGGCGGTGCGGGGACCCGAGGCCTGGAGCTCCTCCTCCCCGCCAGCTTGGGCGGCAGCGGCGGCGACAACCGGGGGGAAGGGGGCGGAGCGCGCGGCTCGAGCCTCTCTCCTCCCCCGGGAGACAAGGGGCCCCTATCTCAGGCCGCTGCACCTAGGCCCGCCAGCAGCCTGTGGCCGGGGCATGGCGCCTCGCAGCAGCAACGTGCCCACGAGCGGGGAGCGTGCGGAGCGGCGGGAGGCAGGCGCCCGTGGTGCTTGGAGGAGCCGAAGGGGAGGAGCGACGGGACGGCCTTTGGGGGCGGTTGGCCAAAGGCAGGCCTCTGTGGAGGCAGCACAGCGACGGCTCGCGTTTTCCGGGCGTGAGGGGGAGGGAAGGGGAAAGGGAACGAGGGGAGGGGAGGGGAGGTTGGGAGGGAGCCGCCGCCGCGCCCCTGCAGGACGGCGCCGCCGCCTTTGCCATTCCACTCACTCCAGCCTGTTTGGGGGCACTTTGTTCGAAATTTTTTGTTAATTGCCTAATCACCTTAATGAGTGAATAAGAATGCTCAGCTTCCAATTCATGAAGATAGAATACAATATAATTTATTCTACTTTTCACTTCAAAGTCACAGAGAGGACATCCATCCTATCTAATAAAAGAGTGATATGAAAATTGACCATACCTCCACTACACCCACAAGCCACACCCACCAGCCAATCAGGAGTGAGTATGCAAACTAACACAACCAAGATGGCCACAGCCATGGAGAGAGCAGGTAGCTTGGGTTTCCCTGGCAATAGAGGAAGCCAAGCTTTCCTGCATTCCCTGGCCAGCCCAGGCCTCTGCACAAGGCTACAAAGTTTCAATTATAGAAGACAAATAAATCCCAACAAAATTGGCAGCAGCCATGGAGCAAGCAGGAGGCTTGGGTTCTGCTCAAGGCTACAAAGATTCAATTATAGAAGATAAATAAATCCCAGATACCAGGGCCTCCACTTGGGTCACTGGCGGGTGTGGCCAGGCTGCAAACCACCACAGGCCCCTCACCCAGGCCAACCCACGCCCCAGAAGAACCTCCACCCTGATCCGGGACATCCTTCAGGGTAAACCAGCCGGCCCCCACCTGTGCAAAAGGCCTCTATCCTATCTAATAAAAGAGTAATATGCAAATTGACCATCACTCCAACACACAAGATGGCAGACCCCATGTGATCAAAGATGACTGCCCCCATGTGGACACAAGATGGCTGCCACAAGATGGCCAGCAGGGGAGGGCAGTTGGGAGGGACCAGGTCTGCAAGGGAGGGCATTTGGGGGCGATTAACCCTGCAGGGAGGGCAGTTAGGGGTGACCAGGCTGGCAGAGGAGAGAAGTTGGGGGCAACTGGGTTGGCAGGGAATGGCAGTTGGGGGGACCGAGGCCTGCAGTGCAGAGCAGTTGGGGGTACCAGGCCTGCAGGGGAGAGCAGTTGGGGGAGACCAGGCCTGTAGGGGAGGGCAGTTAGGGGTAACCAGGCCTGCAGGGAGGGCAGTTAGGCCTCAATCAGGCTGGCAGTGGAGTGGTTAGGGGCTGATCAGGCTGGCAGGCAGAAGTGGTTAGGGGCAATCAGGAAGGCAGGCAGGCGAGCAGTTGGGAGCCAGCAGTCCTGGATTGTGAGAGGGATGTCTGACTGCCCATTTAGGCCCGATCCTACCGGCATTAGGCTTAAACGGGCAGTCGGACATCGCTTGAAGGGTCCCAGATTGAAGAGGGTGCAGACTGAGCTGAGGGTCACACACCCCCGTGCATGAATTTAGTGCAGGTTCCAAAGGCCCTGAGTTGGAATACACTGAGTGGCCAGATAATGATGCGTTCAGAGATCATAATAATCTGGCCACTCAGTGTATAATATCCATTCTTTGTCCTTGAGGATCCAAGTATCCATGCTAATAAAAACCGAGGTGGCCCTCGCTCGTGACGTTGCCACAGGATGGCTGCCAAAAGCTGGCCACCACAACGTGACCGCCACAAGATGGCCAAGTGTACAGAGCAGGTTGGGCCCAGGAGCCACTTTGTGTGCTGAGGCCTGAGGTTCCCAGCACCTCCTCTGCCTCACGCAGCAGAGGCGGGTCCTGGCAAAGAAGGCAGGTTGCGGCAGGGGAGGACAGTTGGGGGAAATCAGGCCTGCAGGAGAGTAGTTAGGTGTCAATCAGGCTAGCAGGGAAGTGGTTAGGGGTTGATCAGGCTGGCAGGCAGAAGCAGTTTGGGGCAATCAGGCAGGCAGGCAGGCAAGCAGTTAGGAGCCAGCAGTCCTGGATTCTGAGTGGGATGTCCAACTACCAGCATAGGCCCAATCCTGTATATCCCCCAAGGGGTCCCAGATTGGAGACCTTCCCCCCACCCCTGTGCACGAATTTCGTGCACTGGGCCACTAGTAAATCTAAAATGATAATGGGCTTCTTCAGTCCAAAGGAAGGACTTCTTTGCAGTAGAGTGTCTCCAGTGTTTCACAAAAATAAATAAAAACAGCAGGTAACATCTTTTCAGCTTCTTGACCTCTCCGCATTTCGTTGCTTCTTCCTCCCATCTCATTTCTTCTACGTCATCTTGCATAACTGGTCTTAAACTCTTTGTTTCTTCATCTTTGTATTTTTTTTTTATGGTCATAGCCAAAGCATGTGCTTAGATATTTCTTCCTGAGATTCTCCTTCATTTTTGATAAAATCTTCCATTTTGGAGTCATAGTTCTCATCTTCCTCCTCTTCATATTCACACTGTCTTTTCTAACCACAAGGGAAGGGAAACCCTTGAGAACATTGGGCAGATCTGTAGCCAGCTAAAGAAGGCTTCATTCCATTCATCTCTCCATTGGTGGGCTGGGTAATAAAATTCTTACAAGATATTGTTTCTGAGACAATAGTGCTTTTGAGCTTATGGGGGTATCTAAACTATTAACTATTGAACCAGATCCCAAGCTGCTCACAGGTCTTCTAGGGCCTGAACTGCTGACAGTCTGTCCAGCTGAAACTGTGTCACTTACTGATCGCCCAGAGCCACTGACTGACTGCCTGGGGGGCACTGAGCCACTCATTGATCGTCGGTTATGTGGATTGTATACAGGCCACCCAGAGTCACCAGAACTGACCACTGACTTCCTAGAATCACCTGGGACACTTATGGGTCATCCAGAGCCACCTGTACTGCTGACTGTCCTTCCAGGAGGATTTTAGTCACTGGTTGGCCTCTTGGTCCGACTGATTGATTGCTCAGGTCCTGAGCTGGAGTTGCCATTCTGGTGCCTGGGCACGGAGCCAGAACTAACCTTAGGCTGAAGACTCCCTGTGATGGGCTGCCCAGGAGCTAGGCTGGAGCTGCTGCCTGACTGCCTGACACTTGGACTCTTAGCCTTATGTGGGGAGACCACAGGTCCAGGTCTGGAATGGCTA
The DNA here is from genome assembly GCA_026230045.1 of Corynorhinus townsendii. Taxonomy (NCBI): domain Eukaryota; kingdom Metazoa; phylum Chordata; class Mammalia; order Chiroptera; family Vespertilionidae; genus Corynorhinus; species Corynorhinus townsendii. Next base: position 122,854,865 of record JAPDVU010000001.1, read on the forward strand.
GGATAGAGAGGAGATTTTTGTCTATGTGCTCAGTAACAGATTTCTGAGTCCCTTTAGCAGAAGTCTTTGGAACACTTGGTGAAAAGGTGCTCAAGTGGGTCTTTCCAGCCCCATTGAAAACAGGCCTGTCATGGTCCTTCTGAAGTGAGATGTGGGAACAGTTGCTAGATCCTACTTTGGTACTCTCTCCTGGTGTGGAATTGGACAAAAACAAACCTTAATGTTTATTATTATCTGGGCTCGGTCTGGATTTCTTCTCAGCATGAGGAAGGGGAGTACTTTTGGGAGAAGGATGATTGTCCCTGGAAACTCTGCTAGGTTTTGTGTCCATACTTTCTGTATGAGAGGGCACCATTTTGGTCAGAGGTAGTCCTGCATGTGCTTCAGGCTTCTTTTTCATATGTCTTCATTCAAGAAGTTTTCACTCCCTAGGTTCTTGTGCAATCATAGGCCTCTTTTCTGTGTTTTTTTCCATTACCTTGATTTCCACTGGTTCATACTGTTGGAAGCTAGCCATTGTCTTCCCTATCAGAAAATTGTAAACAAGGAATGCAGAAGGCTCATGAACCTTGAGTTCTGGCAAGGGCCAAAGCTATGCACTGATTGTTGAGTTGACACAATGGTGGCTCAAGCAATTTCCTGACCAAATAGTCTCAAAGTAAGTCTTTAGTAATATTTACTGACCTTTAATATAGTCTTTCTGTTACCAGAAGTGCCTGCCTAAGGGCAATATGTGTATCTAAAATTGAATAAAAGGCTGTCAGGGTCTGGGCACCAGTGAAGTCTTTGCCCTTGCATTGGACCCTCCGCCTGCCTCCCACCACCATTATGTCCAAATTATTATTTCTTGTCTTGTCTCATCATTTGACCACAGCACTTCTCCAGATTCCAAACCCTGAGCCATGAGGGATGTGGACTCTCACATCTGGCACCTCAAATGATGGATGTCTGGAGAAGATTTGCCTGGAGCAGAGAAACAAAGTTTCACCAGCAAGGCAGGGAAAAAGAATTCACCGGATAGGTGGGGAAACTTGCCGTGTGCAAAGCCCAGAGCCAGCTGCAGAAGTTGAGATCTTTAAGTAGGGTGGGAACATCTTTTTTTAGCCAGGGTAATGGGGCAGAATTTGTCAAAAGGGGAGAAGGGTTATTGTAGACTTTTGGTTTGCATGCTTAAGGATAAAGGAATTACAGTGTCAGAAGGTATTCTCTTACAGTTTTTGCATGTTATTATAGAACATAATCCCTGGTTTCCCGAAGAAGGTACATTAGATGTTGAATGTTGGGAAAGAGTCAGTCAGAACTTGAAAAAACCTCAGCAGCAGGGGAAAAATTTGCCTCACAATTGTTTCTCCTTTGGAACATGGTATTGCATTTGCTAGAGCCTTCTAGAGAAACAAAAGAGGTTAAACTCCCTCCCCTTGCACCTTCCTGTCCTAAGGAGGAGCAAGAGAAAAAGAAAAATTGGAGGAATGTCCTTCATGGCCCCTTCCACCTCCATGTCCTAATCCTGAAACATTTAATTCACCATTAATAGAATCAACTATGCGAAGAGCTATCCGAGAAGGATTAAAGGACACGACGGTGGAGGACCAACTTGCTTTTCCTATTATACAAGTAGCTGACCCACAGTTCCTGAATCATATAATAAGACAGCATGAAAAATTTGACTTTAAAATGATAAAGCCCTTGCATGATAGCATAGTCCAGAATGGTCCTATAGCTCTTTTACCAGAGAAATTATGACTAATATTTCTGAAGCATTCTTAGCTCCTTATGATTGGCATTCTCTGGCTCACAGAGGAGATTATTTGCTATGGAAGGGAGAATTTTTGGAGAAATGTCAGGAGCAAGCCCATGCAAACTGCGGGCTGAATGCTCAAATAACTTATGAAATGCTGACAGGACTGGGACAATATAATGACATGCAAAATAAGCTAAATTATGTACAGCAGGCATATGAGCAAATTAGACTTCGTGGAAGAAGATCTTGGTGGGCTTTACCATCAAAACGGGGCCCTGAGGGACCTTTAAGTAAATGTATGCAGGGGCCTATAGAGTAATTTTCTGACTTTATGGCTTGCCTCACTCAAGCAGTGAGATGACAAATTCAACATGAAACAGCAGGAGACATTTGAATTCGGCAATTAGCTTATGAAAATGCCAGTGCTGATTGTAAGAAATGCCTGATGCTTCTGAGAAAAAATAGTACCCTTACAGAAATGATTTGATCATGTCAGAATGGGGAGTCAGGCACATTACAAGCACAGGACATTTTTAAAAAGAATGTAAGCAACCAAGAAGGACACAAGGTGGTGATCGAGGGAAAGGCGTGAGCATTCTGCCTCCCAATTCAATCAACATAGATTAAACCTCTCTGTGTCCTAAAAGTCAGAAGGGAAATCATTGGGTTGGTTAATGTAGATCAAAATTTCATAAAAATCGCAGCCATTAGATCAAGACATAGAGAATGGCCAACCACAGGGAAACGCCCCCCCCCCCACCCCCCGCCCCAGCCCCATCATCAATAGGGGAAATTTGCCCTGCAAGGCTCACAGTGGACTCCCTCATCTGAGGCACTCCAGGGAGCACAGGCCTAGATCATAACAGTACTATAGTGGTCACTTTGATCCCCCGATATGGTTCGGCAAGCTGTTCCTACAGGAATCTGGGACCTGTGCCACCAAGAACTTTAGGATTAATCTTAGGGAGAAGTTGAAAAACTCTGAAAGGACTAACTGTTCTGCCTGGAGTCATAGATTCAGACTATGAGGGAGAAATTAAGGTAATATTAGAATGTAATCATATTATGCAAATTACTTCAGGACAAAGAATTGCTCAGATACTACTTCTACCTCATATTCAGCAAGACCAAGCTATAAATAGGCAAAGAGGAACACAAGGATTTGGAAGCTCAGATATCTGTTGAATATATGAAATTAGGAAAACCCATCCTATGATTAATTTAAGCATAGAGAGAAAACGGTTTAAAGGTTTAACTGACACTGGAGCGGATGTCAGCATTATCAGAAAAGAATTGTGGCTTCCAAGTTGGTCCATGGTAGAAGCTATAAGCTCTATCATGGGGGTCAGAGTTCCTGATAATACACAACGCAGTGCTGCAGGGTTAAGGTGGCAAGATGAAGAAAGACAGACAGTATGGTTTCAGCCTTACATAGTCTCTGGGATTGCAGTCAACTTACGGGGCTGGGATGTTTTAGAAGCTTTACAAGTTTGTATTATAACCGGCAAAGGACAGCAGTTAATAACTCAGATGGGATATCAAACTGGTCAAAGCTTAGGAAAAAATAATCAGGGAATTAAAGAGCCCATCCAAGCCAAAGGAAACCCAGGAAGATGAGGATTAGGATATCAACCTTTTGAGGAGTGGTTACTGCTCAATCTCCTCACCCTCATAGAGATCCTATACAATGGAAAGATGATAGACCTATATGGGTGGATTAGTGGCCATTAACCAAGAAGAAATTAGGTCATATTCATTATTAATACAGGAATAAATAGAGCATAGAGCCTTCCAATAATCCTTGGAATACACCTATATTTACTATACCTAAGAAGTCAGCAGGGAAATGGCAATTGTTAGATGATCTTAGAGCGGATAACACTACTATTCATACCATGGAAGCTTTACAACCTGGACTCCCAGCGCCTTTGCAAATCCCTCTAGATTGGTCTCTTATAGTAGTAGATCTTAAGGATTGTTTCTTCACCATTTCCTTGGCACCTCAAGATAAACAGAGATTTGCATTTTCAGTGCCAGCTATGAATAATATAAAACCCATGAAAAGATATCAATGGAAAGTTTTGCCTCAAGGAATGGCCAATTGTCCCTACCTAGGGTCAAAAATATGTACCTCAAGCTGTTCAGCCTTTATGGGACAAATATTCCCAATGTTACATTATTCATTACATGGATGACTTGCTCTTAGCAAGTCCATGGGAAGAGCAGACTTTGGCAATGTAAACATTGCTCCAGAAAATGTACAGAAAGAAGTGCCTTTCAAATATCTGGGAACCATAATTGAAAACCAACGTATTAGGCCTCAAAAGGTTGAAATAAGATTGCCTTAAAACATTAACTGAGTTTCAAAAAGTATTAGGGGACATTAACTGCTTAAGACCTTATATGAAAATCTCTACAGGACAAATGACAAATTTATTTAATATACATGGTGGTGACTCTAATCTTTCCTCATCCTGAACATTAACAGATGAAGCTAGCAAGGAGTTGCTAAAAATTGAGCAGGCAATCTCCTCAGCCCAAGTATCATGGGCAGAGGCTTAATTGCCTTTATTGGGACAGATTAACCCTACTGCAAATAGTCCCACTGGAGTCATCTTCCAAAAAACTCTCCTGCTATTATTGAATGGGTCCGCCTAGGGCATCAATCCTCTAAAACTGCGGTTACATATGTAGAACTTATGGCTCAGTTGATACCTCAACTTAGAAAGCACTGCAGGCAGCTTAGAGGAGAAGAACCCCAATGCATTTACCTTCCCCTCACTGGGAAGCAATTGGAAATATTTTTTCAAACTGATTTGAATTGGCAAATTGGACTAAGTGGATATTCAGGGGAACTTAGTTTTCACCTATTAAAAGACAAATTACTACAATTTTGATATTCTAACCCCTTATTACACCAAAAATATACTAGGCAGGAACCTATTCCTGGAGCATTAACTGTTTTTATTGATGGGTCATCGAATGGTAAAGCTGCCTATCATACAATGAATTCAGACTGAGTCATACTGACCAGTCATACTTCTGTACAAAGAATTGAATTAGAGGCTATTAAGGCTGCATTGCAGGATTTCCAAAAGCTTCTTAATATTATCTCTGGCTCTTCTTATGCTGTGGGCCTAGTGAATAGAATTGAAACTGCTCGGTTAAAATGGCTCTGTGACCAAAGTTTATTTTTTACTATTTAAACAAGTTCAGCAGAGTGTACACTCACATCAGGGCTCACAGTGTATTACTTGGCCAGCTAACAAAAGGAAATGCACATGCTGACCAATTGGTTGCTTTATTAAAACGGGCCTCAGAATCTCATCAGCCTGCCAAAATGTTGTCCAAACAATTCTCGATCACTTGACAGCAGGCAAAACAGATTATCAGAGAATGTCCCACTGGCATGTTACATCTGCCTCAAGGGCCTAATACAGGAATTAACCCTTGAGGATTGATAAGGGAACATATCTGGCAAATGGATGTAACACATTATACTCCTTTTGGACACCTCGGGGCATTGGATGTCTCTGTATATACCTTTTCAAAGGGCCTATGGGCCACTGCATCTACAGGGGAAACAGAAAAACAGGTTATTAATCATTGCTAGCTGCTTTTGCCGTCATGGCAATTCCAAAAATCATTAAAACCGACAATGGAACAGCTTACACAACCTGTCATTTCCAGCAATTTTGTAAAAAATGGAAAATTCAGCACATTACATAAATACCTTATAATTCGCAGGGACAGGCAATTATAGAATGCCAGCATCATAGGCTTTGAAAAACTGAAAAGTGGGACTATGGAGTAATCGACTGTAGGTAGAGTACACTAAGCCTTAATTACTTTAAATTTTTTCACTTGTGATGCCGATGGCAAGACGCCCCTGGAAATAAACTAGTGTCAGAATAAGCCAAAGGAAAATGGTCTGGTTAAATGGAAAGATCCCGAGTCTGGTTTATGAAAGGGCCCCAACCCCCTGTTATCATTTGGTCAAGGCTACGCTTGTATATTTCCAGAAAATGTCTCGAAGCCAATGTGATTTCCCACAAGAAATATTAAACTTCAACATGGATCTGAGGGATGTACTGGCCAGGTTAATGAGGACCTTGCACCTGGTGCAACGCCTAACAGCTTCAGACAATCAAGTACCGCAGCAGAGGGTAGCAGAACCCCCGAGCAAGCCACTGAAGATAAGGAATGGGAGGAGGACGAGACAAATAGCCCAGAGGTCACCTGCGGGATGGTGAAGAAGATGGTACAGAAAGCTGAGAGAATTTGTGAGGAGACCAGAACCCCAAGAACGCCTGAGAACGTCTTTCTTGCCCTGCTAGCAGTCATCAGCCTTGTGGTAATGCTACCGGTGCAAATGGGAAAGTATTGTGGACTTATGTTCCTGACCCTCCATGGGTAAGACACCTTAAGTGGGCTGATCCCCTGCCTAATGTAGTCACCAATAACACCAAACACCTTGGTCACCCAGGAGGACCATGGGTTGGGCAAGGAAGTATATGGGCAAAGTATAATTACATGGGTATCACCACCTAGCTTCCCTTTTGTAGGACACATAACCAAACCACAGCTCCTTTGTGTGTAAAATTAAAAAGAGGCTTCTGGCTAACATGGACACCAAAGGAGGGGGAAGCAAAAGCCCACATAAATCTACTATCACTACTTGCTCTGGGGAGAGGTGCAGTAAATGTAACTTTACTAAGACACCTCCCCACACTAAGCCGTTATGCAAAAAGTCTTATGAATGGCACCCTACCGAGGAAGAAATTAATTGGCAAGACTGTTATAGTGACCAGCCCACCAGCAGCAAACTTAATAACAGTTTTTTCTTTGTGGATTGGAACCCCTAGATGGGTTTGCATATAGTAACAATCACACCCTAAAATGGAAAGGGAATGCATCCTATCTACATGTTGAAGCTAATCACTCCGTTTCATGGCATGGAGAAGGATTTGTTGGATCTCAATTTCAACATGATAGTTGGCCCCTAAAAAATACATAATGGAAATTAGCTGCTGCACTGGCATCTATTACATAGTATAGTTTTAACTATACCTCAGATCATTCCATTCGTACCTTATGGGAACTCCCAATAAGACAGTATTTACCACCACCTCTGTATTTGATTCATTTGTTCTCCTCTCAGGCCCCATCCAGATGAAGCTTAATATTACAAGCCATCTGTATGAGGTGTCATGCACAGGCTGCACACTATCCCATTGTATTAATTTTACATTCCAAAAGGATTCCCTCATGATTTTAATACAACCGGATTTTGCTTAGCTTCCTACTAACCTAACTGAGCCTTGGGAATCTCATCAAGCCTACTAACTGTTACATGATCTGGTAAAAATCTTAAAAAGACAAAAAAGATTTCCTGGAATGTTAATTGCATGACTCTTTGCCCTCATAACATTACTTACTTCTGTGGGCATTGCTGTTCAATCCATGGTACAAACTATTCAAACTTCTCCATTTGTACAACTGGTCTATACAAAAACAGAATTGATAGCCAGTTTGAGATAGAATTATCAGCATTAAAGTCCAGTCTTGTGGATGAGTGATAAAATCCACAGCTTAGAGCAAAGAATATCTTTGTAGTGGCATTATAAATTTCCCCAGATTTGTGTTACCACACCCCCACCCCCCACCCCCTTTCCCTATTGGGAATAAATAGAACATCACCTTGGTGCTTCAGGTAAAGATAACACAACCCTTAATATTTTAGAATTACAACAGCATATTGTACAATTATCCCAGGCAAACTTATAAACTAATTCCTTAGATGCCTGGCAGAAATTTAAAAAGACATGAAAGAATTTAATCTTTTCCACTGGGTCTCCTTACATTTGCCTCTCAGCATAAATATTGCTTGTCTCATTTTTATTCTTATGTTTATTTCTAGTGTGCAGATGTGGAATAAAGAGTCTTCAAAGGACTTGAACCCTTCAGGTGGCATTGACTTTTCAACATTTATTAAGAAAAAGAGAAGGGGAAGATGTTGGAAGCTACCCATTGCCTTCCCTATCAGAAAAGGGTAAACAAAGAATGCAGAAGGCTCGTGAACCTTGAGCTCTGGCAAGGGACAAAGCTATGCACTGATTGTTGAGTTGACACAATGGTGGCTCAAGCAATTTCCTGACCAAATAGTCTCAAAGTAAGTCTTTACTAATATTTACTGACCTTTAAGATAGTCTTTCTGTTATCAGAATTGCCTGCCTAAGGGCAATATGTGTATCTAAAATTGAATAAAAGGCTGGCAGGGCCTGGGCACCAGTGTAGTCCTTGCCCTTGCATTGGACTCTATGCCTGGCCCCTATTATTTCCAAATTATTATTTCTTGTCTTGTCTCATCATTTGCCCACAGCCCTTCTGCAGATCACAAAACCCAGAACCATGCGGGGCATGGACTCTCACATCATACTGCTTTTTCTCAGCCAGCCTGAGTAGGTCAGTGAAGTTCATGATGGTGGGGCATTTTAAGGGGGACCTTTGCTTACTTTCAACTTTGGGAGGACGTTCTTGCTCTGATGCTGCTTGATCATATTCTAAGAATTCTTCCATTTCATACTCTTGGTCTGTTCCCTGACTAGTCGCTTTACATTGCCTGTCTTTTCTTTCACTTTTCATCAACAGGAATCCCACTTAACCATGGAAATTGTCCTTTGTCCTTTTGGCTCTTGCTTTCCTCTCATGTTTTAGCTCAATTAACTTTTTCACTAGTTCTTCTCTTCTCCTTTTTTTCTCTAAAGTTTTTTGTCCAAGCTCCTCCATTTTTCTTCTGAGAAAAGCTTGTATGCTGCTGATTAGACACCCTTAACTTTGGGGTCTTTTTTGGGAGGCACCACTGCCAAACTATACCTTTTTGGTATGCTGTTGGTTCCTTGTCCTTTAGAAGCTATCATGAGAATTTCCCTGAAATCCATGTTGACAGAACTGGGCCGGCTCTCAGAGAGGAATGAAAGCTCATCTTACTCAGTGGCCAGCTGCATCCAAATGAACTGGCTGGCCGCCTCTTTCCTACCTCTACTCAGCACCACCAATTCCAGCACTGTCCAAAGCGGTTTGCCTGCCCCTGTCCTCAAGCAGCCTATATCCTTATAAGTCCAATGATGCGCTCCTACCTTTGAAACTTGAAATAAAAGTTTTACATCCACAAGATAAGTTAGTAGATCATTCCACATTTATTGACATAATCATTTAGTTGAGAATAAGTTACGTTAGTTTAATTGTTAAATCTCAGTTCAGCCTTGCTGGTGTGGTTCAGTGGACTGAGTATTCTCTCAGGCACCGAGAGGTTGCTGGTTTGATTCCTGGTCAGGGCACATACCAGGGTTGTGGGTTCAATCCCCAGAAGGGGGCATGCAGGAGGCTGCCGATTGAGGTGATATCTCTATCTCATCAATGTTTCAGTCTCTCTCTCCCTTTACCTTCCTCTTTCTTTGAAAATCAGTATTACCATATAATTTTTAAAATCTTTGTTCAGGAAATGGTGATAGACATGTCTTCCCAAAATGTTTGAATACTTGCTTATATGGTGAAGAAACAAAAGTTCATATTGAATTTTGCTAACAATCAATAATCTTACTCATTTCATAATTTTTAATTTATTTTAGAGAGAAATAGAGAGCTAACATGCATATAAATACATATCCTTTAAAACAGTACATGAAATGTATAATCAAAGAAAATGTACAATGGCAACAAAACATAAGATGCCTAGGAATGATCTTAACAAAAATGTACAAAATCTGTATAAATAAAATTTTTAAATGCTACTCCATAACTGACACTTGAACAATTGGACAGTAATATCGTATTCTTGGTTAAAAAAAACAACAACAAACCATAATGATGTCAATCTCCCAATGTTGATTATAAATTTACTATGATTTGATTAAAATATCAACAAGATTATTAAGACCAAAACAAGCTCATTTAAGTTCACATGTTAAAATGAAACATGTAAAAGAAAATTCTGGCCTGGCCAGCATGGCTCAGTGGTTGACCCGTGAATAAGGAGGTTACAGTTTGATTCCTGGTCAGGTCACATGTCCTGATTGCAGGCTTGATCTCCCTAGTGGGGAGCATGCAGGAGACAGCTGATCGATGATTCTCTCTCATCATTGATGTTTCTCTGTTTCCCTCTCCTTTCCCCTCTGAAATTAATAAAAATATTTTTAAATAAAATTCTGAAAAAATGAATGAATAAAAGCTACGCAAACAGACAGAATAATGTATCTACACTAATAAAAGAGTAAAATGCAAATTGACCATACCTTTGTGATGCACACCAGCCAATCAGGAGTGAGTATACAAATTAACCCAAGAAAGATGGCGAGTTAATTTGCAGGTGCCGAGCAGCTGGGGTGGGGCGGGACACTTGCATCATCGCCATGGCGATGATGCAGGTGCTCTGCACTGGCCCAGCCACTCCGGGTCTCTGGGCAGCATGGCAAGGCAGAAAGGCAGCTCCAGGCCAGAGAGAAAAGGTGGCTCCAGAGTGAAGGCAGTGCTGGCAGCCAGGGTGAGGAAGGCCCATTCTTGCATGAATCTTCATGCATCAGGCCTCTAGTTGTGTTATAAACCTACAGTAATTAGAAAACTTGGATAATGTCCTGTGAACAGATAAACTGATGGAACAGAAAACAAAGTCCAGTAATAGACTCAAATACATATGGAAATTTGGTAAAATAAAAATATCTCCTTAGATCAGTGGGAAAATATGCATTATATAATAAAGAGTGTTGGAAAAACTGAATGGGGAAAATTATTGAACTATAAATTAACTCATTTTACTCATAACTAATATAAAAACTGGACGCTACTGAAAACCTAAGGGTACAAAGATATCAAAAGTGAATGAATGGAAAAAAATATATTAAGCAAACATAAACCAAATAAAAAGTATATGATAACACAGGAGACTTGAAGGCAAATAGCATTACTATAAATAAAGAGCACTTCATATCAATACTTTCATTTTACCAGGAATATCCAAATTCACAAGCACTTCACAACATGAAATCAAAGTACATAGAAGAGAGCTACAAGGGAAACTAGATACATTTATAATCATAATAATTTTAACACACCTCTCTCATTCAGAGACAGAGCATACATCTTTCAGAACCAATAGTCTCACAACAAAGACTTCAGTAAGGATGTAAAACACTTCAACATCCTGAGCAGCAAACTGCATTCAACAAGCACATAACCCACTGTACCCAACAACCTTTCCTGCTGAAAGGCACTAAGGTATTATTCCCAAGTTTCACATGCATACAAGTCCTTTGGTTGATCTCTCCCCTTCCCCCCACCCTCCCATGCCTTCCCTCTGTGGTTGGACTGTCTGTTTGATGCCTCTAAGTCTCTGTACTTATTTTTGTTCATCAGTTTATTTTGTTCATTATATTCCACAAATAAGTGAGATCATGTGGTATTTATCTTTCTCTGTCTGGCTTATTTCGCTCAGCATAATGCTCTCCAGGTCCATTCATGCTATTGTGAATGGTAAGAGTTCTTTCTTTTTTACAGCTACATAGTATTCCATTTTGTAAATGTACCACAGTTTTCTAATCCACTCATCTGTTGATGGGCTCTTAGGCTGTTTCTAAATCTTAGCTGTTGTAAATTGTGCTGTTGTGAACATAGGGGTGCATATAATTTTTCTGATTGGTGTTTCTGATTTCTTGGGACATAGTCCTAGAAGTGGGATTACGGAGTCAAATGGGAGTTTCATATATAAGTTTTTTAGGAAATTCCATACTGTTTCCCACAGTGGCTGCAGCAGTCTGCATTCCCACCAGCAGTGCACCAAGGTTCCTTTTTCTCCACCTCCTTCCCAGCACTTCTCTTTTCTTGATTGGTTGATGATAGGAACGTTCTTAGTTGTAAAAGTTCTGAAACACACTCCTAAAATTGCATTTCATTCAGCACTTAGAGATGCTCCACTATAGCCACCCCCTTTGTCCTGCTGACCTGCACTGAGGTGCTACTCCCAAGATGCACACAAGATGGCAGTGGAGGAGCATTTCAATTATTTTTCAAGTGAACCTGCTGGACTATGAAGCAGGTTTCAACTAACTTCAAACAATTGAAATTATATACAATATGTTTCTTGTTGTCATTGTAGTTAATCCAGAAATCAGGAACTGAAGTACCTAGAAACTCCTTATGTTTAAAAGTTGTCAAATACACTTCTAACCCCCCAAATACATCACAATTCTAGTTAGAAAATAAGTTGAACTAAATGATAATACTACATACCAAAACTTATGACAAAATGTGCACTCATAAATGCACATACTAGGAATAAAAGTTGAAATTTTACATGTTTTGCACCCATATTAAGAACCTAAAATAGTAAATTATATAGAGATAAAACAGAAGAAAGGAAATATGCACACGTAGAGACGTCTGATGGGTCATTTTAAGATATACAATGATAAGCAGTGCATATCATTTTAAGATATACTTACAATGATAGCAGGTTTTTTTTAACTCTTGGGGAAGAATTTTGAATTAACTCTATATTTTATTGCTTAAGTAAACTGCACACAGAAAGCCATTTTCATTTTAGGAAAAATGTTTTAGAGGAAAACATGGGATAATCCTAGATAATAAAGAGGTAATATGCAAAATGACCATCACAACCTCACACAATATGGCCATCCCCATGTTGTCATAAGATGGCTGCCCCATGAGGTCATAAGTTGGCCACGCCCATGTCATCACAAGATGGCCATCTCCATGTGGTCACAAGATGGCCTCACCCATGTGGTCACAAGATGGCCTCACCCATGTGGTCACAAGATGGCCTCACCCATGTGGTCACAAAATGGCCTCACCCATGTGGTCACAAGATGGCCATGCCCATGTCATCACAAGATGGCCACCACAAGATGGCCAGAATCGGAGGGCAGTTGGGGGCGATCCGGCTGGCAGGGCAGGGAAGTTGGGTGTGACCAGGCTGGCAGGGGAGGGTAGTGGGGGCGATCAGGCCAGCAGGGGAGGGCAATTGGGGGTGATCGGGATGGCAGGGGAGTAGTTAGGCATCAATCAGGCTGGCAGGGGAGTGGTTAGGGGGAGATCAGGCTCGCAGGCAGAAGCAGTTAGGGGCAATCAGGCAAGTAGGCAGGTGAGCAGTTGGGAGCCAGCAGTCCCAGATTGTGAGAGGGATGTCCCAGATTGGAGAGGGTGCAGGCTGGGCTGGGGGACACCCCAACCCCCAGTGAACGAATTACATGTACTGGCCCCCTAGTCCTATATTATAAAAGGCTAATATGAAAATCAACTGAATGGCAGAACAACTGGTCTCTATGATGTGCACTGACCACCAGGGGGCAGACGCTCAATGCAAGAGCTGCCCCCTGGTGGTCCGTGTGCTCTCACAGTGGGAGAGCCGCTCAGCCAGTAGCTGGGCTCATCACTGGCCAGTGCAGCAGTGCTGGCGGGAGTCCCTCCTGACATCTTAGGTCCCTCAGTCAGACATCCCCTAAGGGCTCCTGGACTGCGAGAGGGAGCATGCTGGCCTGAGGGAACCCCCAACCCCAGTTCAAGAATTTCATTGTGATGGCAACACAAGTTTTTCCTTTGCTCACCAAGCCTGGTCTCTTAGACTAAAGAGAATAAAAATTCGTCCCAACAGTTCTGAGAAAGGGAAACCCTAAAGCTTGGGGTCCCTGGAATCTACCTGAGCCTGGTTCTAAGATTTACAAGCAATGTTCTTTTTAACACAGAACAGATTTCTCAGGGTTTTCATTTTGTAATTTGGGGAAAAAAAACCTTTTTTTTGGTTAATCCTCAACCTGAGGATATTTTCTCCATTGATCTTTTAGAGAGTGGAAGGGAGGGAGGGAGCAGAAAAAGGAGAGAAAAATCAATGTGAGGAAGACACATCAATTGGTTGCCTCCTGTACTCATGGGGTATCAAACCTGCAACTCAGGTACATGTCCTTGACTGGGAATCAAACCTGCAACTCTTCCCAGTGCGGACTGACCCTCTAACCACTGTGCAGCACCGGTCAGGCCAAATTCTCCTGTTTTATAGTGTAGTTCATTCATTGCTGACAGACCAAGCCTTAGCACCTTGGCTCTGCCTCCAGAGAGACTGTAAGATGGGACCACACAGCTCAGGTAAGCAGTGCACTTCAGAATTCAGGTGTTCAGCCTGCAATGTATGCTCATGAAAAATGGTCCCACAGGAAATGCTCACTAATGGCCACCGCATCTCTCAAATCAGAAAAAAATCCTGCTGGTTGTCCTGTATCTGTGACCCGCTGTTTGCCCCATGTTCCAACACCACTTATTTTATAAGGCACATCTTCACAACTGATCTAAGGAGACATCTTTGTCTTTCAAAATTTACTGAAGGATTTCGGTAACTTACTAAGCCTTCTATTCTGTTCAGTTAATTTACATACAAATGAATGTGAAAAACAATGAGGAAACATTTGGTATATAAAACACTTTGGGAAATGGTAGAGTGAAGCATAATAATAATTCCTCCCTTGGAAAAGCTGCTATTTGAAATTCTCTGCTATTTTTAGATAGTCCCTGGCTCTGTAAGTCAACTCTGTCCTTTTTAGAAGGTATCTTATTCTATAAAATAACTTTGCTTTTTAGCTTAAATAATAGGAAAGATAAACTTAACTGCCTGACCTTCCAAGCTAGCCATCCAATGTAAGGGGCTGATACAATGATACTGATATGTACTCCCATACCAGGTGTCTGTATAGATATGATATGTAGTCAAGGTTACAAGTTGTCTGTATAGATATGACAGGTGTTTGTTAGATATGATATATACTCAAGGTTACAAGCTGTCTGCAAAAATGACTTACACAAAGACCTAGTATGACATAAAAAGGGAATACTCCTTCCTGTGATTATTCAGAAATTGACAGAGGTATTCTGCTCTGAACCAGTGCGAAATAAAGATGACTCCTAAGTAATTGACCCATTGTGGTGTCTTGTATAGCTCGCTGATTTATGATACAACATTTGGAGGCCCCAGCAAGATAAGAGACAGGTGCCTACCAGCACCTGGCCTCAGATGCCTGCATGGAAGGCCTCGCCCGCCTGGCTACCAGGCCATGAGGATCTGTAAGGGGCGGTACCACCAGGTGAGGTACCCTGGTAAGGGCCCCAGAGTCACTTCTTGGTGGTCTTGAAAGCCAGACAAGGGACAACTGATGTGCCCCTACATTCTCTATGAGTCATCAGAAATAAAGCCATCTGAGGTGAGTGAATTCATATTCCACCTGTTGACCTGGCAGCAAGCCTTTGGCCACCTAAGCACTTCTAGCATTTCACTGGGCCAATCCCAACGACTGGGTTCCTCACCACTTCAGCCTGTCCATGTGGCCCCTCCCATTGATGACACTGCAAGTTTTGGCTGGTCCGCTGGCCCCAAACCCTTGTCCACCAGAGTAATTCAGGCTGTCCTCCTGGCCCTCCCCCTTGATTATGGAAGCACTTCTGGTCGGTCCCCGCAAACCAAACCAAGCCTTATCCACCTGAGGACTTCTGGCTATCCACTTGGCCCCTCCCCACTGATGACATCAGCACTTCCTGGCGGTAACAGGGTCCCAAACCCTTGTCCACTTGGGCACTTCGGGCTGTCCACGTGGCCCTTTCCACTTGATGACGTCAGCACTTGTGGGTAGTCAAGGAGCCCTAAGCTCTAGTCCACCAAAGAACTTCTGGCCGCTCACCTGGGATAGCCGATATCCTTGGTCACGTTAGCATGTCTGGCTGTCCCGGTGGCCCTTCCCCCATGATGATGTCAGCACTTATGGCCAGTCACAGTGCCAAAAGCTCTTATCCACCTGAGCACTTCTGGCTGTTCACTGGGACAAGCCCAACAAATTAGCCTCGTCATCACTTCAGGCTGCCAAGTGACCCCTCACCTGATGACAACAGCACTTTGGGCCTGGCCCCGGGCCCCAAACACTTAACCACCTGAGAACTTCAGGCAGTCCACATGGCCCCTCCATCTTGATGACGTCAGCACATCCAGCTGGTCATCAAACCACAAACCCTTATCCACCTGAGCACTTCTGGATGTCCAGGTGACACTTCCCCCTTGATGACATTATCACTTCCGCCGTGTCTCCGGGTCCAAACCCCTTGTCCACCAGAGCACTTCCAGCTACTCATCTGGGCCAGCCCATATACTTGGTCAAGTCAGCACATCTGGCTCTCCACCTGGACCCTCCCCATTGATGAAATGACCCAAACCTAGTTCACATGACTATTTCCGGCTGTTCCCCAGGCCCTTGTTCACCTGACCAATGAGCCACACTGGCCGGCTTCTTAGTTCCTATAAATAGGGGTGACTTTACAATCCCTAGAAGTTGGCTTAAGGGCCTAACACCCACACGCCCAGGTTACCTTCTGCTCACAGACTTCCAATTTCCAGGTGGAAGGGAGGCCAGCAGGAAACAGCCAGCACTCCTTTAAGACAACCCTGAGTGTCTGTTATAGTTAAGACAGGATGCCCTAATAACATCTGGCATCTGGCAGTCTTGCTCTTTAGTTTTGGTTTCACTTTCTTACTATAATAGTGGAAGATGAGGCTAAGACTGAGGAATAAGGTTTTCAATTGAGAAGGTTAATTGTGACTGCTGTGAAAATAGAATAAGATTTATGTTAAGTATAGGACAAACCAAATCCTATGTGGTATTAGTTAAATGTTAAGATAATAAGGACTGATGTGTGACCTTGACAAACCAATGTGTGTGATTTAGATAATAAGTTTTAACGTGTGAACACCCTAACGCAGACGTGTGAACGCCACAACAGATGTGTAACCCTAAGCAGATAGATAAGCCAGACTGCAGCCCCTGGACCCACTGATATGACACACTGAAGACGCTCATCAAGGAGGATAAAAGGAGGGACTGTCCAGAGGAATCTCAGAGTCGCTCGCTCTGCCATCCACAGATGGACACTCTCCGCTTCCCTTCGCCCTGCCTGAGCACCGAAGCTCTGCCGTGGACCGTGAATCTAAGCTTCCAACGGGAGCTGAAAGCCTGAGGCCTCAATCAAGACGCCAAGCCCCAGCTGCCACCCTTGACATCCAGCGTGTGTGTGTCTGTCAGCACAGATCCCCGGATGGGTGGCCTGCCAAGGTCTGGAAACCACCAGGACTCTGGTAATAAACCGTGTGTGATTCCTGCATTCTATGTTTGTCTCCTGAGTAATTAATGTTCAGTCAGAATTAAAGTAAGTACCTTGGGTCGTACTTGTCAAGCCCTGACTTTGGATCCGCAGAGGCACACTTGGTCACCTGTGCTTATGTCCCTGAAGGAGAAATTGGGACACTGTCCATGACCCCAGGGATCCTCCAAGCTCCCAAACATGGGGGCATCTCACTCTGGAGTGTCCTAAGACTCTGACAACCCTGACTATAGGCTTTGAAATCTGGGGAAAAGCAGTGTTGAGGCCCTGAAAAAACTTTCCATACTGGGAGCAAAGTCCTGAAACACAAGGGCCACTTAAATTTCCACGCATCCTGAGGGCCAGCCAGCTTTTTGCTCAATTCATGGGGAGCGCCCTTTTCTGGGGATAGGTACCTTCTCTCTGTCTTCCAGACTATGGACCTCAGAAAGTTGGGTAGTTTCCGATATCTTGGGGAGTTTCCAATGCATTCACCTGGCTCTCCCAGCCTTAACACCTGACCACTTCCAGCTGTTGACTTGGACGACAGCCTTGGTCTACCTGAGGATAATTGACTGTTCACTTACACAAGCCAAACCACTCGGCCTCATTACCACTTCGGGCTGTCCACGTGGCCCTTACCCTTGATAATGAAAGCACTCCCTACTGGTTCCTGAGACCCAAACTCTAACCCACCTAAAAACTCTGGGCTCTTCATGTGGCCCCTCCCCCTTGATGACGGCAGCACTTCTGGCTGGTGCCTGGTCCCCAAGCCCTTATCCACCAGAGCACTTCCGGCTGTTCAACTGGGCCAGACCATATCCTTGGTCACCTCAGCACTTCTGACTCTCAACCTGGCCCTTCCCCATGGATGATATGAACATTTTAAACTGGTTACCAGGTCCCAACCCTTATTCATGTGACTGTATCCCGCTGTTCCCCAGGCCCTTGTTTACCTCACCAATGGGCAACTCTGGCTGGCTACTTAACACCTAAGAAGCGGAGTGACTTCGCAATCTCTGGAAGTTGACTTAAAGGCCTAACAGCCACAGCCCCAGGTCAACTTCTGCTCACAGACTGCCAATTCCCAAGTTGAAGGCAGGCAAACAGGGAACCCCCAGCATTCTTTTAAGACAACCCTGGGCGTCCATGAGCACAGGGATCCCCCATGCACCCAAACATGGGGGCATCAGAAACTGGAGTGATCTAAGACTCTGACATTCTTGCCTAAGGCTTTGAAATCTGGGGAAAAGCAGTGTTCAGGCCCTGAAAACCCATTCCATACTGGGAGGAATGTCCTGACACTCAAATGTCACTTAGACTTCTGCACGCCCTGAAGGACAGCTTTTTGGTTAATTCATCAGGAACGGCCTGTTCTTAGGATAGGTACCTTCTCCCTGCCTTCCAGATAATGGTCCTCAGAAACTTGGGGATTTTCTGACCTCTTGGGATTCTCCAATATTCACACTGCTCTACCAGCCTTAACAATTGACAACTTCCAGCTGTTGACCAAGCAACAAGCCCTGGTCTACTTGAGAATTTCCAGCTGTTCAATGGGACAAGCCCAACCACTCGCCCTCATTACCATTTCTGGCTGTCCATGTAGCCGCAACAATTGATGACGTCAGCAGTCGCAGGTGGCTCCGATAAACCAAATCTTAACCACCTGAACACTTCCTGCTCTCCACGTGGCCCCTTCCCCTTGATGACATCAGCACTTCCAGGAGCTTCTGAGACCCCAAACCCATAACCACCTGAGCACTTCATCCTCTCCACGTGGCCCCTCCCCTTTGATAAGGTTAGCACTCCATTCTGGATCACAGGACCCCAAGCCTAAGCCAGCTTGGCATTTTGGCCTGTCCATGTGGACCCTCCTCCAGGATGACATCAGCACTTCAGGTCGGTCCCCGGTCCCCACGCCCTTATCCATCCAGCAGACCATTTCCGGCATTTCACCTGGGCCAGACCATATCCTTCATCACCTCAGCAATTCTGACTCTCCACCTGGACCCTCCCCATTGATGATATGAACACTTTAAACTGGTTAATGGGCCCCAACCATTTTCATGTGACTATTTACCACTGGTCTCCAGGCCCTTTCCCGCCTACCGACACTGCCAGGCTACTGAGTTCCTAAGAACGGGGGTGACTTCCCAATCTCTGGAAGTTGGCTTAAATCCTAACACCCACAGCCCCAGGTCAACTTCTGCTCACAGACTGCCAATTCCCAAGTTCAAGGGAGGCAAGCAGGGAACCCTCAGCACTCATTTAAGACAACCATGGGGGTTCATGATCCCAGGAATCCACCATGCTCCCAAATATGGGGGCATCTCCTCCAGTATTGACCTAAGACTCTGATAGCCCTGCCTATAGGCTTTGAAATCTAGACAAAAACAGTGTTGAGACCCTGAAAAACCTTTCCATACTGGGAGAAAAGTCCTGACACTCCAGGGGCAATTAGACTTCTGCATGGCCTGAGCACCAACTCTTCACTTAATTCATGGGGAATTGATTTTCCAATGCATTCACCCTGCTCTACCAGCCTTAACACTTGACCTCTTCCACCTGTTGACCTGGCAACATGCCCTGGTCTACTTTAGGATTTCTGGCTGTTCACTGGGACAAGCCCAAACACTGGGCCTCATAACCATTTCTGGCTGTCCACGTGGCCCCACCACTTGATGACGTCACCAGTCTCAGGTGGTAACCTCACCCAAAACCTTAACCACCTGAACACTTCCTGCTCTCCATGTGGCCACTCCCGCTTGATGATGTCAGCAGTCTCAGCCTTTGCCTGGCCCAATACAAGACCCACCTGAGCTCTTCAGCAGGACAACGAGGCCCCTCTCCCTTGATGAAATCAGCACTTTCGTCCGATACCTGGACCCCAAGCCCTTATCCATCCACCAGACCATTTCTGGCATTTCGCCTGGGCCAGACAATATCCTTCCTCACCTCAGCAATTCTGACTTTTCACCTGGCCCCTCCCATTTGATGATACCAACACTTTAAACTGCTTAAAGGACCCCACCCCCTTTTCATGTGACTATTTCCCACTGGTCCCCAGGCCCTTGTTCCAGCCTCACCAACACTGCCTGTCTACTGACCTCCTAAAAAGCGGGGTGACTTCCGAACCTCTCGAAGTTGGCTTAGAGGCCTCACACCCACAGCCCCAGGTCAACTTCTGCTCAGAGATTGACAATTATTTCCAGGAAGAAGGGAGACCAGAAGGGAACCCACAGCATTCCTCTCAGACAACCCTGGGCATCTATGAGCCTAGGAATCCCCCATTCTCCCAAACATGAGGGAATCTCTCTCTGGAGTGACCTAAGATACTGACCGCCCTGTCTATGGGCTTTGAAATCCCAGGAAAAGCAGTGTTGCAGCCCTGAAGACCCTTTCCACAATGGGAGTAAAGTCCTGACACTCGAGAATCACTTAAAATTCCACCAGCTCTGAGGGCCAGCTCTTTGCTTAATTCATGGGGAACGCACTTTTTTGAGCATAGGTACCTTCTCCCTGCCTTCCACAGTATGGAACTCAGAGAGTTGGGGTGTTTGCAACCTGTTAGATCTCCAATGCATTCACCAGGCTCTACCAGCCTTAACACTTAGGCACTTCTAGCTGTTGACCTGGCAACATGCCCTGGTCTACTGAAAATTTCCGGCTGTTCACTTGGAAAAGCCCATCCACTTGGCCTCATTACCACTTCTAGCTATCCACGTGGCCACTCCCCTTGATGACGTCAGCATTCTCATCCTTTGTCTGCCCCAAAGCAAGAACCACCTGAGCACTTCTGCCTGGCATCGTAGCCCCTCTCCCTTGATGACGACAGCACTTCCAGGAGCTCCCCCAGGCCCCAAACCCACAAGCATCTGAGCACCTCATCCTCCCCACATGGCTGATCACCCTTGATGATGTCAGCCGTCCTACTGGTTCCCAGGTCCAAAACCCACTCCCTCCTTAGCACTTCGGGCTGTCTAAGTTTCTCATCCAGGTTGGTGACTTCAGTACTTCTGACTAGTTCCTGGTCCAAGCCCTTATCCACCAGAGTACCTCCAGCATTTCAACTGGGCCAGACCATACCTTGGTCACGTGGCCCCTCCCCTTGATGACGTGAGCAGTCTCAGCCTTTGCCTGGCCCCAAAACAAGAACCACCTGAGCACTTCAGCCTGGCAACAAGGCCCCTCCCCCTGATGACATCAGCATTCTAAGCCTTTGCCTGGACCCAAAATAAGAACCACCCGAGCACTTCAGCCACACAACATGGCCCCTCTACCTTGATGAAGTGAGCACTTCCGGTCTCTTGCCCAAGCCCCTAACCCATAACCACCTGAGCACTATCAGGGTTTTTGAGCCTATCCACCTGGCACAAGCCTCTTGATGACGTCACCACTCCCTGCTGGTTCCCAGGTCAAAAACCCTGACCCACCTTAGAACTTCGGGCTGCATAAGTGTCCCCTCCCTGTTGCTGAGGTCAGTACTTCTGGTTGGTCCCTGTTCCAAGCCCTTATCCACCAGAGTACCTCCAGCATCTCAACTGGGCCAGACCATACCTTGGTCACCACATCACTTCTGCCTCTCAACCTCACCCCTCCCCATTCATAATAGGAACACTCTAAACTGGTGACAGGACCCCAATCCTTGTTCATGTGAATCTTTCCCCCTTTTGCCCAGTCCCTTTTCGGCCTCACCAAAATACTGGCCGGTTACTTAGCTTCTAAAAAGCGGGGTGACATCCCTATCTCGGAAGTTGGCTTAATGGCCTAACACCCACAGCCCCAGATCAACTTCTGCTCACAGACTTCCAATTTCCAGGTGGAAGGGAGGCCAACAGGGAACCCCAGCACTCCTTTCAGACAACCCTGGCCATCCATGAGCTGAGGAATTCCCCCACGCTCTCAAACATGGGGGAATATCTCTGTGGAGTGACCTAAGACTCTGACGACCCTGTCTCTGGGCTTTCAAATCCGGGGAAAAGCAGTGTTGAAGCCCTGAAAACCCTTTCCACAATGGGAGTAAAGTCCTGACACTCCAGGATCACTTACACTTCTGCGCCTTGAGGGCCAGCTCTTTGATTAATTCATGGCGAACACCCTTTTCTGAGGATAGGTACCTTTTCCTTGCCTTCCAGAGTATGGACCTCTGGAAGTTGGGTAGTTTACGAACTGTTGGATCTCCAATTCATTCACCACGCTATACCAGCCTTAACACTTAACCACTTCCAGCTGTTGATCTGAAAACAAGCCCTGGTCTACTGAGGATTTCCAGCTGTTGAGTTGGACAATCCCAGTCACTCAGACTCATTACCACTTCTAGCTGTCCACGTGTCCCCTCCTCTTGATGACGTGAGCAGTCTCAGCCCTTGGCCTGGCCCCAAACCAAGAACCACCTGAACACTTCAGCCTGGAAACCTGGCCCCTCCCCTTGATGACCTCTGCAGTATCAGCCTTTGCCAGGCCCCAAAACAAGAACCACCTGAGCACTTCAACCACTCCACGTGGCCCCTCCCCCTGATGAGGTCAGCATCCCCTGATGTTTCCCTGTCCCCAAACCCTTATCCACAAGAGCACTTCTGGCTGTTTACCTGGACCAGTACATACCCTTGGTCACCTCCACACTTCTGACTATCCACCTGGCCCCTCCCCAATGATGATATGAACACTTTCAACTAGTTACCGAGCCCCAACCCTTGTTCATGTGACTATTTCCCACTGTTCCCCAGGTCCTTGTTCGCCTCACCAGTGAGCAACACTGGCTGGCTACTTAGCTCCTAAGAAGCAGGGTGACATCACAATCTCTGGAAGTTGGCTTAAAGGTCTAATACCCACAGCGCCAGGTCAGCTTTTGCTCACAGACTGCCAATTTCCAGGTGGAAGGGAGGCCAGCAGGGAACCGGCAGCACTCCTTTAAGACAACCCTGAGCGTCTGTTATAGTTAAGACAGGATGCCCTAATAACATCTGGCATCTGGCAGTCTTGCTCTTTAGTTTTGGTTTCACTTTCTTACTATAATAGTGGAAGATGAGGCTAAGACTGAGGAATAAGGTTGTCAATTGAGATGGATAATTGTGACTGCTGTGAAAATAGAATAAGATTTATGTTAAGTATAGGACAAACCACATCCTATGTGGTATTAGTTAAATGTTAAGATAATAAGGACTGATGTGTGACCTTGACAAACCAATGTGTGTGATTTAGATAATAAGTTTTAACGTGTGAACACCCTAACGCAGATGTGTGAACGCCACAACAGATGTGTAACCCTAAGCAGATAGATAAGCCAGATTGCAGCCCCTGGACCCACTGATATGACACACTGAAGACGCTCATCAAGGAGGATAAAAGGAGGGACTGTCCAGAGGAATCTCAGAGTCGCTCGCTCTGCCATCCACAGATGGACACTCTCCGCTTCCCTTCGCCCTGCCTGAGCACCGAAGCTCTGCCGTGGACCGTGAATCTAAGCTTCCAACGGGAGCTGAAAGCCTGAGGCCTCAATCAAGACGCCAAGCCCCAGCTGCCACCCTTGACGTCCAGCGTGTGTGTGTCTGTCAGCACAGATCCCCGGATGGGTGGCCTGCCAAGGTCTGGAAACCACCAGGACTCTGGTAATAAACCGTGTGTGATTCCTGCATTCTATGTTTGTCTCCTGGGTAATTAATGCTCAGTCAGAATTAACGTAAGTACCGTGGGTCTTACATGTCGAGCCCTGACTTGGGATGGGCTGAGGCACCCTTGGTCACCTGTGCTTCTGTCCCTAAAGGAGAAATTGGGACAGCGTCCATGACCCCAGGGATCCTCCAAGCTCCCAAACATGGGGGCATCTCACTCTGGAGTGTCCTAAGACTCTTACAACCCTGACTATGGGCTTTGAAATCTGGGGAAAAGCAGTGCTGAGACCCTGAAAACCCTTTCCATACTGGGAGCAAAGTCCTGAAACACCAGGGTCACTTAAATTTCCACGCTTCCTGAGGGCCAGCCATCTTTTTGCTGAATTCGTGGGGAAGGCCCTTTTCTGGGGATAGGTACCTTCTCCCTGTCTTTCAGAGTATGGACCTCAGAAAGTTGGGGAGTTTCAGATCTCTTGGGGAGTTTCCAATGCATTCACCTGGCTCTCCCAGCCTTAACACCTGACCACTTCCAGCTGTTGACTTGGACGACAGCCGTGGTCTACCTGAGGATTTCTGACTGTTCACTTGGACAAGCCCAACCACTCTGCCTCATTACCACTTCGGGCTGTCCACATGGCCCTTCCCCTTGATGATGAAAGCACTCCCTGCTGGTTCCAGAGGCCCAAACTCTAACCCACCTAAGAACTCTGGGCTCTTCATGTGGCCCCTCCCCCTTGATGACGTCAGCACTTCTGGCTGGTGCCTGGTCCCCAAGCCCTTATCCACCAGAGCACTTCTGGCTGTTCAACTGGGCCAGACCATATCCTTGATCACCTCAGCACTTCTGACTCTCAACCTGGCCCTTCCCCATGGATGATATGAACACTTTAAACTGGTTACCAGGCCCTAACCCTTGTTCATGTGACTATATCCCGCTGTTCCCCAGTCCCTTGTTTACCTCACCAATGGGCAATGCTGGCTGGCTACTTAACTCCTGAGAAGCAGAGTGACTTTGCAATCTCTGGAAGTTGACTTAAAGGCCTAACACCCACAGTCCCAGGTCAACTTCTGCTCAGAGACTGCCAATTTCCAGGTGGAAGGGAAGCCAGAAGGGAACCGCCAGCACTCCTTTAAGACAACCCTGTGCTTCCATGAACCGAGGAATCCCCCATGCTCCCAAACATGGGGGCATCTTACCCAGGTGAGACCTAAGACTCTAACAGCCCTACCTGTGGGCTTTGATATCCAGGGAAAAGCAGTGTTGAGGCCCAGAAAACCCTTTCCACAATGGGAGTAAAGTCCTGACACTCCAGAATCACTTACAGTTCCATGTGCCCTGAGGGTCAGCTCTTTCCTTAATTCATTGACAACACCCTTTTCTGAGGATAGGTACCTTCTCCCTGCCTTCCAGAGCATGGACCTCAGAAACTTGGGGAGTTTGCAACCTTTTTAATATCCAATGCTTTCTACGGGCTCTACCATCCTTAAAAGTTAAGCACTTACAGCTGTTGACCTGGCAACAAGCCCTGGTCTACTGAGGATTTCCGGCTGTTCACTGGGACAAGCCCAACCATTCCGCCTCATTACCATTACCATTTCTGGCTGTCCACGTGGCCCCACCACTTGATGACATAAGCAATCGCAGGTGGTGCTGGGACCCAAAAACTTAACCATCTGAACACTTAGTGCTCTCCACGTGGCCCCTCCCCCTTGATGACATCAGCACTTCCAGTCGCTCCCCAGACCCCAAACCCATAACCACCTGAGCACTTCAGCCTCTCCATGTGGCACATGCCACTTGATGATGTCAGCATTCCCTGCTGGTTCCCAGGTCCAAAACCCTATCCCACCTTAGCAATTTGGGCTGTCTAAGTGTCCCCTCCATGTTGGTGACATCAGTACTTGTGGTTGGTCCTTGGTCCAACTCCTTATCCACCAGACTACCTCCGGCATTTCAGCTGTGCCAGACCATACCTTGACCACCACAGCACTTCTGCCTCTTGACCTGGCCCCTCCCCACTGATGATAGGAACACTTTAAACTGGTGACTGGGCTCAATCCTTGTTCATGTGACTCTTTCCCCCTTTTCCCCAGTCCGTTTTTGGCCTCACGAATGAGCAATACTGGACGGTTATGTAGTTCTAAGAAGCAGGATGACATCCCAGTCTCAGGAAGTTGGCTTAAAGGCCTAACACCACGACATCAAGAGTAGGGGACACGTCGCCAGGCTGAAGTGCTCAGGTGGTTCTTGTTTTCGGGCCAGGCAAAGGCTGAGACTGCTGAGATCATCAAGGAGAGGGGCCACGTTGCGAGGCTGAAGTGCTGAAGTGGTTCTTGTTTTGGGGCCAGGCAAACTCTGAGAAACCTCACCTGATCAAGGGGAGGGGCCATGTGGACAGTTAGAAGTGGTACTGTGTCTGAGTGGTTGGGCTTGTCCAAGTCAACAGCCAGAAATCCTCAGTAGACCAGGGCTTGTTGCCAGGTCAACAGCTGGAAGTGGTTAAGTGTTAAGGCTTGTAGAGCCCAGTGAATGAACTGGAGATCAAACAGGTCACAAACTCCCCAAGTTTCTGAGGTCCATACTCTTGAATGTAGAGAGAAGGTACCTCTCCTCAGAAAAGGGTGTTCTCCATGAATTAAGCAAAGAGCTGACCCTCAGGGCACATGGAACTGTAAGTTATCCTAGAGTGTTAGGACTTTCCTCCCTGTGGAGAAAGGGTTTTCAGGGCTTCAACTTTTCCCTGGATTTCAAAGGCCATAGACAGGGCCATCAGAGTCTTAGGTAACTCCAGAGAGAGATGCCCCCATGTTTGAGATCATGGGGGATCCCTGGGCTCATGAATGCCCAAGGTTGTCTGAAAGGAGTGCTGGGGATTCCCTGCTGGCCTCCCTTCCACCTGGAAATTGGCAGTCTGTGATCAGAAGTTGACCTGGGGCTGAGGGTTTTAGGCCTCTAAGCCAACATCCAGAGATTGGGATGTCACCCCGCTTCTTAGAACCTAAGTAACCAGCAAGTATTGCTCATTGGTGAGGCCAAAAAGGATATCGGGAAAAGGAGGAAAGAGTCACATGAATAAGGACTGGGGCCCAGCCACCAGTTTAAAGTGTTCCTGTCATCAACGGTTAGGGGCCAGGTCGAGAGGCTTAAGTGCTCTGGTGACCAAGGTATGGTCTGGCCCAGGTGTAATGCGGGAGGTACTCTGGTGTATAAGGGCTTGGACCAGGAAGCAACCAGAAGTACTGACGTCACCAACATGGAGGGGACACATAGACAACAAGAAGTGCTAAGGTGGGTGCACAGGGTTGTCTGAAAGGAGTGCTGGGGGTTCCCTACTGGCCTCCTTAGCACCTGGAAATTGGCAGTCTGTGAGCAGAAGTTGACCTAGGATCATGGGTGTTTGGCCTCTAAGCCAACTTGAAGAGCTTGGGATGTCACCCCGCTTCTTAGAAGCTAAGTAACCAGCCAGCGTGGCTCATTGGTGAGGCCAAAAAGCGACTGGGGAAAAAGGGGAAAGACTCACAAGAACAAGAATAGGGGCCCAGTCACCAGTTTAAAGTGTTCCTATCATCAATAGGGAGGGGCAAGTTCCAGAGGCACAAGTGCTGTGGTGACCAAGGTATTGTCTGGCCCAGGTGAAATGCCAGAGGTAGTCTGGTGCATAAGGGCTTGTACCAGGGACAACCCAGAAGTACTGACATCACAAAAAGGGAGGGGACACTTAGACGGCCCAAAGTGCTAAGGTCTGTTAGGATTTTGGACCTCGGAACCAGCAGGGAGTGCTGACGTCATCAAGGGGGTTGTGCCAAGTGGAGGCTGAAGTGCTTAGGTTGTTATGGGTTTGGGGCTTGAGGAGTGACTGGAAGTGCTGATGTCATCAAGGGGAGGGGCCACGTTGTCAGGCTGAAATACTCAGGTGGTTCTTGTTTGGGGGCCAGGCAAAGAATGAGACTGCTGACGTCATCAAGGGGAGGTTCCACGTTACCAGGCTGAAGTGTTCAGGTGGTTCTTGTTTTATGGCCAGGCAAAGGCTGAGACTGCTGATGTCATCAAGGGGAGGGTTCACGTTGCCAGACTGAAGTGTTCAGGTGGTTCTTGTTTTGGGGCCGTGTAACGGCTGACACTGCTCACGTCATCAACACGAGGGGCGACGAGGACAGCTACAAGTGGTAATGAGTCCGAGTGGTTGGGCTTGTCCAAGTCAAGAGATGGAAAACCTCAGTAGACCAGGGCTTGTTACAAGGTCAACAGCTGGATCTGGTTAAGTGTTAAGGCTGGTACAGCCCTGTAAATGCGTTGGAGATCCAATAGTCGCAAAATCCCGAACTTTCTGAGTCCATACTCTGGAAGGCAAGGAGAAGGTACCTATCCTGAGAACAGGGCGTTCCCCATGAATTAATCAAAGAGCTGGCCCTCAGGGACCGCGGAACTGTAAGTGATCCTGGAGTGTCAGGACTTTACTCCCAGTGTGGTAAGGGTTTTCAGGGCTTCAACACTGCGTTTCCCCGGATTTCAAAGCCCATAGACAGGGCCGTCAGATCTTACTTCACTCCAGAGAGATTCCCCCACATTTGGGAACATGGGGGATCCCTCCGCTCAGGGACGATCAGGATTGTCTGAAAGTTGTGCTGGGGATTGCCTGGTGGCCTCCCTTCCACCTGAAAATGGCAGTCTGTGAGCAGCAGTTGACCTGGGGCTGTGGGTGTTAGGCCTTTAAGCCAACTTCCAGAGATTGGGATGTCACACCGGATTTTAGAGCTCAGTAACCCGCCAGTATTGCTCATTGGTGAGGCCGAAAAGCGACTGGGGAAGAGGGAGAAGGAGTCACATGAACAAGGATTGGGGCCAGGTCACCAGTTTAAAGTGTTCCTATCATCAATTGGAGGGGCTTTGTGGAGCGGCAGAAGTGCTGTGGTGATCAAGGTATGGTCTGTCCCAGGTGAAATGCCGGAGGTACTCTGTTGGAGAATGGCTTGGACCAGGGACCAACGAGAAGTAATGACGTCACCAACAGGGAGGGGACACTAAGGTAGCCCGAAGTGCTAAGGTAGGTTAAGGTTTTGGTCCTTGGAACCAGTAGGGAGTGTGATGTCATTAAGGGGGATGTGTCACTTGGAGAGGGTGAAGTGCTCAGGTGGTTATGGGTTTGGGGCTGGGGGAGCGACTGGAAGTGCTGACATCATCAAGTGAGAGGGGCCACGTTGCCAGGCTGAAGTGCTCAGGTGTTTCTTTTTTGGGGACCAGACAAAGGCTGAGACTGCTGACGTCATCAAGGGGAGGAGCAACGTTGGGAGGCCAAAGTGCTCACGTTGTTATTGTTTGGGGGCCAGGCAAAAGGTGAGACTACTGACATCATCAAGGGGAGGGGCCACAATGCCAGTCTGAGGTGCTCAGGTGGTTCTTGTTTTGGGGCCAGGAAAAGGCTGACACTGCTCACATCATCAAGGGGAGGGGCCACGTGAACAGCTAGAAGTGGTAATGTGTCCGAGTGGTTGGGCTTGTCCAACTCAACAGCCAGAAATCCTCAGTAGACCAGGACTTGTTGACAGGTCAACAGCTGGAAGTGGTTAAGTGTTAAGGCTGGTAGACCCAGTGAATGTATTGGAGACCCAACAGGTTGCAAACTCCCCAACTTTCTGAAGTCAATACTCTGGAAGGCAGGAAGAAGGTACCTATCCTGAGAATAGGGCGTTCCCCATGAATTAATAAAAGAGCTGTCCCTCAGGGCCCGCGGAACTGTAAATGATCCTGGAGTGTCAGGACTTTACTCCCAGTGTGGTAAGGGTTTTCAGGGCTTCAACACTGCTTTTCCCCAGATTTCAAAGCCCATAGACAGGGCCTTCAGAGTATTAGGTCATTCCAGAGAGAGATTCCCCAATGTTTGGGAGCTAGGGGGATCCCTTGGCTCATGGACATCCAGGGTGGACTGAAAGGAGTGCTGGGGGTTCCCTGCTGGCCTCCTTTCCACCTGGAAATTGGTAGTCTGTGAGCAGAAGTGGATCTGGCACTGTGGGTGTTAGGCCTTTAAGCCAACTTCCAGTGATTGGAAGGTCACACCACTTCTTAGAAGCTAAGTAGCCTGCCAGTGTTGCTGACGTGTGAACAAGGGCCTTGGGACCATTGGGAAATACTCACATGAAAAAGGGTTGGGGCCCATTAACCAGTTTAAAGTGTTCATATCATCAATGGGGAGGGGCCAGGTGGAGAGTCAGAATTGCTGAGGTGACGAAGGGTATGATCTGGCTCACGTTAGTTGCCAGAAATGGTCTGGTGGATGGATAAGGGCTTGGATACCAGGGACTGGCCGGAAGTGCTGATGACATCAAAAGGGAGGGTCCAGGTGGACTGCCCAAAATGCTAAGCTGTATTAGACTTGCTGGCACGGGAACCAGCAGGGAGTGCTGACCTTATCAAAGGGAAGTGCCACGTAGAGAGGCTGAAGTGCTCATGTGGTTAGTTATGGTTTTGGGGCCTGAAGAGCAACTGGAAGTGATGACGTCATCACGGGGGAGGACCATGTCCAGAGCCCGAAGTGTTCAGATGGTTAAGATTTTGGATCCAGGCACCACCTGAGACTCCTGACTTCATCAAGTGGTGGGGCCACATGGACAGCCAGAAGTGGTAATGAGGACAAGTGGTTGGGCTTTTCCCAGTGAACAGCCAGAAATCCTCAAGTAGGCCAGGGCTTGTTGCCAGGTCAACAGCTGGAAGGGGTCAAGTGTTAACTATGGTAGAGCAGGGTGAATACATTGGAAATTCAATGAGGTCAGAAAATCCCCAAGTTTCTGAGTTTCATTACGTGGAAGGCAGGGAGAGGATACCTATCCTCAGAACAGGGCATTTCCCATGAATTAAGCAAAAAGCTGGCCCTCAGGGCGCTTGGAAGTCTAAGTGATCCTGGAGTGTCAGGACTTGGCTCCCAGTGTGGAAAGTGTTTACAGGGCCTCAACACTGCTTTTCTCCAGATTGCAAAGCCTATAGGCAGGGCTCTCAGAGTCTTAGGACACTCCAGGTTGAGATGCATCCATACTTTCCTCCTGTTATATCTGCTCCATGAAATGAATTAAATGTTTACCCACTTTATTCCAAAGAAGCCAACTCATTTAGACTGAATCATAAATACAACCAGTATCCAACTCAGTTCTCAGCTCTTTGAACACGATTTCACAGTAATTAAACATTGTCCTACAGATATTAAGGCTCTATGAGTGTGCATTCCTTGTTTCTCCAGCACATTGCTAGATATTTCCCCAGTCAATCATGGTGAATTCTCAGAGTTTGATACGCTGTTTTCCAGTCATTCAAGCTCATTTCTTATTAATTCCAAGTGTGTATACAGCGTTTTCCATATATACCAGCTCTTTAAGAGTGAATTATTACTATTTTAAAGACTGTCCAACCTCTCAAAGCGCTTTGAATGTAAATTCTCAGTATTTCAACATGCAGTAGGGAGGTTACATTTCTACAACTTATTCCTAGTGTTTCAGAAACACTCCTACACATTTCCCTGGTCTGGTTTTTTCAGTTCTGAGACTTTTAACATTTTAATACATGTATCATACCAGGTCCTTAAAGGTACATGGTTACTATTTTGAACACTAGCCCAACTATCATTTTGATTTCTTAGAATTTTGAATCCTTTCACACTGCTATATCAGCTCTATGAAAATGAATTAAGTGTTTCACCAACTTTCTTCCAAAAACGCCAACTCATTTGGAATGAATTATAAAAGTAAGCATTACTGCACTCACTTCTCAGCTGGGTGAACAAAATTTCCCAGTGATTAAAGAGTGTCCTTCAGATATTTAGTCGCTTTGAATATGTATTCTTAGTGTTTCCATCACATTCCTAAATATTTCCCCAATCAATCTCTGTGAATTCTCAGAGTTTGAATCACTGCTGTCCAGTGATTCAAGCACATTTACTGTGAATTCCAAGTGTTTATACTCCGTGTTCTATATATACCAGCTCTGTAAACGTTAATTACTACTACTTGAATAGTTAACCTAACTATCATCGGGATTTCTAATAGTTTGGAATACTTTCCTCCTGTTATATCCGCTCTATTAAAATGAAATAAATGTTTAACCCACTTTATTCCAAAAACGCCAACTCAGTTAGACTGAATCATAAATGCAACCAGTATCCAACTCAGTTCTCAGCTCTTTCAACACGATTTCTCAATAATGAAACATTGTACTACACATATTAATGTTCATTATTATTGGACTCCTACTTTATCGAGCACATTGCTAAATATTTCCCCAGTCAATCATAGTGAATTCTCCAAGTTTGAATCTCTGTAGTCCAGTGATTCAAGCTCATTCATTGTGTATCCCAAGTGTTCATGCAGCGTTTTCCATATATGCCAGCTCTTTAAATGTGAATTATTACTGTTTTAAGGGATATCCTACCTTTCACAGCATATTGAATACAAATTTTCAGTATTTCAACATACAGTAGAGAGGTTACAGTTCTGCAAACCTACTCCAAACATTTCAGAAACACTCCTCCACAATTCCCGATCTGGTGTTTTGAATTCTGAGATTTTTAACATTTTAACAAGGGTATAATACCAGCTCTTTAAAGATACATTATTATTATTTTGAACACTAACCCAACTATCCTTTTGATTTCTTAGAATTTTGAATACTTTCATACTGTTATATCAGCTCTGTGAAAATGAATTGTCTCACCAACTTTCCTCAACACGCCAACTCATTTTGACTGAATTATAAAAGCAAACAGTATTGCTCTCACGTCTCAGCTCTTTGAACACAATTTACCAGTGATTCAACACTGTCCTTCAGATATAAGGCTCTAAGAATATGTATTCTTAGTGTTTCAAGCACATTCGTAAATATTTCCCCAATCAATCATTGTGAATTCTCAGAGTTTGAATCACTGTTGTCCAGTGATTCAAGCCCATGCTTTGTGAATTCCAAGTGTTTACACAGTGTTTTTCCATATATACCAGCTCCTTAAACATAAATTGTTACTACTTGCATCGTTAGCCGAACCATCTAATAGTCTGGAATACTTTCCTCCTGTTATATCCACTCGATGAAAATGAATTAAATGTTTGACCCACTTTATTCCAAAAACGCCAAATCTGAGACTGAATCATAAATGTAAGCAGTATCCAACTCAGTTCTCAGCTCTTTCAACACGATTTCCCAGTAGTTAAACATTGTCCTACAGATATTAACGTTCTTTACTAATGTATTCCTACTTTTTCAAACACATTGCTAAATATTTCACCAATCATTGTGCATTCTCAGTTTGATTCACTGTTGTCCAGTGATTCAAGCTCATTCATTGTGAATGCCAAGTGTTCATACAGGGTTTTCCATGCATACCAGCTCTTTAAGCGTGAATTTTTTCTATTTTAAAAAGTACCCTACCTTTCCCAGCTCTTTGAATACAAATTGTCCGTATGTAAACATGCACTACAGACATTAAGTTGCTACAAATGTATTCCAATTGTGTCAGACGCATTCCTAGACATTTCCTTGATATGTCATTTTGAGCTCTGCTAGTTTGAACATTTTCATACATGATGCTGAGCCCTAGGAAAAGAAATGTTAAAGTGTTTCACCTACTTCCAAAAAGGCCAACTCATTTTGACTGAATTATAAATGTAAAGAGTATCGCAATCAATTCTCAACACTTTGAATTATTACTATTTTAAAGACTATCCTACCTAACATTCACAGCTCTTTGAAAACAAATTCTCAGAACTTAAACATAACTAGATATTAAGTTGCTACAAACATATTCCAAGTGTGTCAGACACATTCCTAGACATTTCCCTGATCTGTCATTTTGAGCTCTGAGAGTCTGAATATTTTCATACAGGTGTCTGAGCTCTATGAAAATGAATGTTTAAGTGTTTCACCTTCTTTCCAAAACACCAACTCATTGAGACTGAATTATAAATGTAAACAGTATCACACTAAGCTCTTTGAACACGATTTCCCTGTGGTTGAACAGTGTCCTTCAGATATTAAGGCTCTATGAATATGTATTCCTAGTTTCTCAAGCACATTGCTAAATATTTCCCCAGTCAATCATGGTGAAATCTCAGAGTTTGATGCACTGTTGTCCAGTGATTCCAGCTCATTTCTTCTGAATTCCACATGTATATACAGCATTTTGCATATATACTAGCTCTTCAAGAGTGAATTATTACTATTTTAAAGACTATCCTACCTTTCAGATCGCTTTGAATACATATTCTCAGTATTTGCATATGCTGTAGAGAGGTTACAGTTCTACAACCTATTCCAACTGTTTCAGAAACACTCCTACACATTTTTCCGGTTTGGTTTTTTGAATTTTTGGGGAGAAACCAAGATGGCAGCATAGGTAAGCATCTAAACTGCTGCCCTGCACAACTATTTCAAAACTACAACTAAAAGACAGAACAGACACCATCCAGAACCACAGGAAAGCTGGCTGGGTGGAAATTCTACAACTAGAAGGAAAGAGAAAGCTCACGGAGAATTAGAGGAACGGCAAAGGGTTGAGGTACGGCAAAGGGTCTATGTGTGTGCAGAGAGGAAGAGCGGCTGAGAGCCTGGCTGACTTTCTCTGGCGGGAGGGGGAAAGAACCCCCCGACTGCACTGAACCCCGGTTCCAGGTGAAACCACGTGGACCCAGGCTCAAACACGGGGAGTCTGGATGTCAGGTAGAGAGAAAGGCACTGGAGTCTCAGAGACCCGGGGGACACCTGGGGGAGCCCTGGTGGGCAGAGGTCTGGAGGCGCGCGAGCTACTGTGCACAAAGACTGCGGAGGTTGTCACAGGCTTTCCCTAGCAGAAGGGAGTTGGAAGCTCCTGACTGCACTGAGCCCCAGTTCTGACTGCACTGAACCCCAGTTCCAGGGGAGCCCCTGGGGGAA
Source organism: Corynorhinus townsendii (assembly GCA_026230045.1). NCBI lineage: Eukaryota > Metazoa > Chordata > Mammalia > Chiroptera > Vespertilionidae > Corynorhinus > Corynorhinus townsendii. The sequence goes on from JAPDVU010000001.1 coordinate 122,889,300, forward strand.
ATCTGGACTCTCGGGTAGAGGCTCGGGAGCCAGGGAAGGCAGAGGTCTGGAGTCGCACCTGTGCAAGGTCAGGGCTGATGGAAAGCCAAGACTGTCTGCTCCACCCTGAGACTCCACCCCATCCAAGCTGAGCACAGAGGCTTTTGCAATTTGGCAACTCTAATCCTATAAGGCTGTCTCCAGCACCAAACTTCTCCCAGCGTAGACATAGCTGATCCTCACAACCTACTGGCCTGACGGTCAATTCCTCCCAGTGATACCAACAACAATCAAAACTTAACTACAACAAGGCTATACACACCATCCACAAAAGGGGTGCACCAAGAGTGTCCACCTCGGGTTAACTGGAGAGGCTAACCCACTGGGCCATATAGGAAACCTAGCACACAAAGCTACCCTGCCAACTCAGGGAAGCAGTGAAAATGCGGCGACAAAGAAACAGATCACAAACAAAAGAAATGGAGGAAAACAAATGACTGGATATAGAATTCAAAACCAAGGTTGTAAGGCTTTTCAAGAATATCCCAGAAAAGGCCTATAAATATAACGAGACCTCGAAGATATGAAAAAGGACCTAATAGAAATTAAACATACACTGACTGAAATAAAAAATATTTTACAGAGACCCAACAACAGACTAGAGGAATGCAAGAATCAAGTCAAAGAATTGAAATACACAGAAGCAAAACACATTCAACCGAAAAAGCAAAAAGCACAAAACGTCCAAAAAGTTGAAGATAGTGTAAGAAGCCTCTGGGACAACTTCAAGTGTACCAACATCCGAATTATGTGGGTGCCAGAAGAAGAGAGAGAGTGAGATACTGAAAACCTGTTTGAAGAAATGATGACTGAAAACTTCCCCCACCTGGTGAAAGAAATAGACTTACAAGTCCAGGAAGCACACAGAACCCCAAACAAAAGGAATCCAATGAGGACCACACCAACACACATCATAATTAAAATGCCAAGAGCAAAAGACAAAGAGAATATTAAAAGCAGCAAGAGAAAAATACTTAATCACCTACAAGGGAGCCCCCATGCGATTGTCAGCTCATTTCTCAACAGAACCTATGCAGGCCAGATGGGAGTGGCAAGAAATATTCAAAGTGATGAATAGCAAGCATCTACAACCAAGATTATTCTACCCAGTAAAGCTATCATTCAGAATTGCAGGGCAGATAAAGAGCTTCACAGATAAGAAAAAGCTAAAGGAGTTCATCACCACCAAACCAGTATTACATGAAATGCTGAAAGGTATTCTTTAAGAAGAGGAAGAAGAAAAAAGTAAAGATAAAAATTATGAACAACAAATACACATCTATCAACAAGTGAACCTAAAAAACAAGTGAATTAATAACCTGAGGAACAGAATAAACTGGTGAATATAATAGAATCAGGGGCATAGAAAGGGAGTGGACTGATAATTCTCAGGGGCAAAGAGGTATGGGGACGTGCAGGAAGAGACTGGACAAAAATCCTACACCCATGGATGAGGAGAATGGGGCGGGGCAGGGGGGTAAGGGTAGAAGGTGGGGTGGGAACCGGTGGAAGAAAGCTCTGGGGGGGAAAAGGAGAAACAATTGTAATAATCTAAATAAAGATTTATTAAAAAATAAAAGGTACATTATTACTATTTTGAAAACGAGCCCAACTATCGTTTTGATTTCTTAGAATTTTGAATACATTCATACTGTTATATCGGCTCTATGAAAATGAATTGTGTTTCACCAACTTGCTTCCAAAAGGCCAACTGACTTAGACTGAATTATAAAAGTAATTTTATATCGCACCCACATCCCAGCTCTTTCAACATGATGTCCCAGTGATTAAACAGTGTCCTTGAGATATTATGGCTCTTTGAATATGTATTCTTAGTGTTTCAAGCACATTCCTAAATACATCCTGTCCATCATTGTGAATTCTCAGAGTATGATTTACTGTTGTCCAGTGATTCAAACGCATTCTTTGTGAATTCCAAGTGTTTACACAGTGTTTTTCCATATATACCAGCTCTTTAAACGTAAATTATTACTACTTGAATCGTTAGCCTAACTATCATTGTGGTTTCTAATAGTTTGGAATACTTTACCCCTGTTATATCCGCTCTATGAAAGTGAATTAAATATTTAACCCACTTTATTCCAAAAACGCCAACTCATTTAGACTGAATCATAAATGTAACCAATATCCAACTCAGTTCTCAGCTCTTTCAACACGATTTCCCAGTAGTTAAACATTGTCCTCCACATATTAACGTTCTTTACTAATGTATTCCTACTTTTTGAAACATATTGCTAAATATTTCACCAGTCATTGTGCATTCTCAGTTTGATTCACTGTTGTCCAGTGATTCAAGCTCATTCATTGTGAATCCGGTGTTCATACAGCATTTTCCATACATACCAGCTCTTTCAGCATGAATTATTTATATTTTAAAGACTATCCTACCTTTCACAGCTCTTTGAATACAAATTCTCAGTATGGAAACATGCACTAGAGACATTGAGATTGTACAAACGTATTCCAATTGTGTCAGATACATTCCTAGACTTTTCCCTGATCTGTCATTTTGAGCTCTGAGAGTTTGAACATTTTCATATATGTATCTGAGCCCTATGAAGAGGAATATTTAAGTGTTTCACTTACTTATAAACATGCCAACTCATTTAGACTGAATCATAAATGTAACCAGTATCCAACTCAGTTCTCAGCTCTTTGAAAAAGATTTCCCAGTAATTAAACATTATCCTACAGATATTAATTTTCATTATGTATGTATTCTTACTTTATCAAGCACATTGCTAAGCATTTCTCCAGTCAATCTTTCTGAATTCTCAGTTTGATTCACTGTTGTCCAGTGATTCAAGCTCATTCATTGTGAATTCCAAGTGTTCATACAGTGTTTTCCATATATACCAGCTCTTTAAGCATGAATTATTTCTATTTCAAAGACTATCCTACTTTTCACAGCTCTTTCAATACAAATTCTCAGTATTTAAACATGCACTAGAATGATTAAGTTTCTACAAACGTATTCCAAGTTTGTCAGACACATTCCTACACATTTCCCTGATCTGTCATTTTGAGCTCTGAGAGCTTGAACATTTTCCCACAAGTATCTGAACCCTATGGAAATGACTGTTTAAGTGTTTCACCTTCTTTCAAAAACACCAACACATTGAGACTGAACTATAAATGTCAACAGTATCGCACTCAGCTCTTTGAACAAGATTTCCCAGTGATTAAACATTGTCCTTCACATATTAAGGGTCTATGAACATGTATTTCTTGTGTTTCAAGCCCATTGCTAAATATTTTCCCAATCATTGTGAATTCTCCTCATTTGATTCACTTTTGTCCAGTGATTCAAGATCATTCATTGTGAATTCCTAGTGTTTATTCAGCATTTTTAGATATATACCAGCTTTAAACTAAATTATTATTATCATTGTGATTTCTAAGTTTTGAATACTTTCATACAGTTATATCAGCTTTATGAAAATGAATTTGTAAATGTTTCACCAACTCTCTTCCAAAAACGCCAAGTCATTTAGACTGTCTCAGTGTTAAGACACTGCACCACAGGTATTGAGGTTCTAGAAATCTGTATTCCCATTGTTTCAAGCACATTCCAAAACGTTTCCCTAGTCTATCATAGTGAAATCTGATATTCTAAGCACTTTCACTCAGTTAACGGATTTCTATGAGCATGAATTCTTAGGATTGTGAAAAACATCTACTCTTTGATACTGACTTATAAATGTGCTTTTGGACACGAATTCTCAGTGCTTCACCACAGCTCCACAGATATTAAGGTTGTAAAACTTGTATTCCAAGTGTTTGTTTCAAGCACATTCCAAAAAGTTTCTCTGGTTTATCAGTGTGAGTTCTCAGAGTTCTAAGCACTTTCATACAGTTAACTGTGTTCTGTGAACATGAATTCTTTGTTTTGTAAACAACTTTCTTCACAAAACGCCAACTCATTGAGACTGACATATAAATTGGTCTTTGAGTTTCAACACTGCCACATAGATATTAAGGTTCTACAAACATGGATTCTAAGTGTGTGTCTGAATTATAAATATTGTAAACACAATCCTAATCAGTTAACAGCTCTTTGAATACTGTCCCACAGATATTAAGGTTCTGTGACTTTCAATGTGCAGCATGACATCATTAAAGGCAATGCTATCCTCAAAGTCTAGGCTAGAATCACAGACTCTGAGCCAAATCTCCATACTTGGAGAGCCCAGCCTAGCCCCACATAGCTGAGCCTATCACCAAAGGGCCGCGCCTCGGTCAGGGAGAATACAGGCAAAGTCTCAAGCAATGGCAGACTGGGCACTAGGCCTCTCTCTCAGTGAGTCTTAGAAGGCCCTTGGCACACTACTCCCTTGGTCTCTCTATCAGAGATTCCTAACAAGGCCCAGGACTTTGGAAACTTTGGCCCTGGGCCTCTCTTAGAAACTTCTAAAGACTCAGTAAGTTCTTATAGTCCAAGCCCCATAGAGATCCAGAGTCCCTAGAGGACTGAAGGGGCAAGATTTCTGGCTGAGGTCCACATGAGTATCCCTGGTGGCTTCTATCCCCTCCTTAGGCTTAATTAGCCCTAGCATTAAGAGGCAGATAGTGAGGGTAAGGTGCTGTAGTCACGCTGATGATAGCCTGTGACTTTTCTGAAAGAGTTATTTGGGTTTCAAAAAGGAAGTGCTTAACTATGGACCACTAAGTTACCATGCAACTGGCTGTCTGATGTCACTCACGGAGTCCCAAAGGGGCCACACACAGGAAGACTACATGAATTTAAAATAGTACATACATGACGGGACCTTGCAGGATCAGAGCTGTTATATAAGAGGTGGCCCAATTGCCCTTGGTCTCTACTGCCCAACAATAATTCCTTCTTTCAGCCTAGATTTGTGGGCTCATGGAAGGCTCCCTATGACCTGCTAACAGAGGAAGGAAAGTTGTGGAGTGGCTTTGCATGATGTCAATATCCAACCAGAAACTGCACTGCTGCGATACAACAGGCTGTTCTGGATATTTGTGAAGGACAGTGGTAATGAACCCATAGCAATGGGCAGAGCATGGGGCCTCAGTTCTCTTTGTTTAGATGACAAATGACCAGATTTGCAATCAGATTCTGATTCATGGCTCCAGCCATGATCTTGCAATTGTAGTCAGAGACATGAAAGACACATTATTAGAAGATCATTCCCAATGACATTTGGGCAGAAGTTTCTTAGACTCTTTTCAAACAATGGGCATGAAATACAGATATTTGTGTTGCATATACTGTTTATCACAGTGAATTCTCACAGTTAAGGATTTCATTAATCAAGAAGAGAAAGTGGTCCTAGAAGGTTTGGCTCAGGTTTTTTTTCTGACCAAGGGAATATGCCAAGGTTGTAGGCTCAATCCCCAGAAGGATGCATGCAGGAGGCAGCAAATCAATGATTCTCTCTCATCTTGATGTTTCTGTCTCTGTCTCTCCCTCTCCCTTCTTCTCCAAAATAAATAAAAAATATATCTATTTTAAAAAATAAGATAAAGTGGCATATTCTATATATTCCCTCATATATGGAATGTAAAACCACAAACAAACAAGCAAAACCTCCCACATAGAGATGAAATCATGGTGGGTACAAGAGGGGAAAAACATGAAGGAGGAAAGGAGGTAAAAGGGTCAAATAAAAGAGGACAGAGGATGCTAGACTTTGGGAGGTGAGCACATAATGGATTATGCTATGTTGTACTATAGAGTCATAATATGACATTTATTTAATATTATTAACCACATTACCTACCACTCTTGTTCATGAAAAGAAGATATTTTTCTGTTTTTGGATCAACATATTTTTGCTTATCTACAATTTGTTCAACCAGAATGAGGATAATCACCTGAGACTTGGTAATAGAACATGGGCGGCATGGTCTTAGCCATCAGACGGTTAGTGAGGAGTAGTGCTTAGAAAAATAAAAGAAATTCATAATGTTATCAAACCCAGCTCTGAATCCAGACTCCTGCCAATCAAGGCAATTTCCAAGTACTGGGCTACAGCTTCAGTAGCTGGGGAGTGAAGAGCACTGGGCAATCCAATGGGTTTCCTGCATTCCAGTTCCCATGTCTGTGGTGATAACATAGATTCTGAAAAATTTCCAAGTGGTCCCCTGCAGTAGACATGGATGTGCTCTTGCTCAGCACTTAATTTATATCCAGAATCAGATTGAAGAGATTCAGGACATGAACAGATTATTCTTTTTCAATGGTTCAACAAAATATGAGGAAAATTGGAAAGGTTCCTAGTACAGTTGTAACTGATAAGGAAGGAAACTAGAATTATTCATGATTTGTCATGGACAGGAAAAGTGTGCAATAAAGAGGAGGCACACAAGGGCAATAATGGCAGTGACGTCTCCTGTGGCAGTTGCCAATGTGAATAGATGCAACTCTCAGCAGGAAATGAAAGGTGAAGGATGAAATGTGACCCCTGAGGAAATGTGCTACTCTTTGGAAGAACTACGTGAGTACAATAATGTAAACAAGCAGAAAAGTATAGAATATGTGTGGAAATAATTAATGTTGGGGGAAATGTTACAAGGTACATAGATTTGGATGAGAGGGAATGTATTAATTTTAGCTCACCAGACAGAGACTCTGCATTTAAATCTTCCGAGTGGGTGATTAGAAAAAGCTCTAAAAGCTTATAGGGATGATTGCCTGACAAATGCATTGAATCATGGCCCAATAAATGTGACATGGAAATGCCCACTGTCTCTTCTTTTAATAAAGAACAAGCAGTTCAAAATTTTATGGAGGAGAGAATGTTTGAGTGGATTGGTCATAAGAGTCCTATTCCAAACTCTGTGCATGTTCACCTGGCATAACTTTCACCAATACATTGCAAAATATATTTAGAAATGGCATGTTTGAAGAGCTGTGTGCTGACGCTTCTATGAAGGCTAGACATTGGAAACTGAAACCTCTCAATAGAAAAATCTAAATGTGATGGTGTCTATGGATACCCAGGTGATTCAGGGAATGCAACCACCAAACTCATGGTAGATCTGATCACACTGAAAGACTGCAAGTCAAAGCAGCATCAATGAGTCTGAACTCTCCAAAAGATAAACCAAACAATCCCATTTACCACTGCAACAAAAAAAAAATAATAAGATACTTAGCAATAAACTTAAACAAGGAAGTAAAAGACCTATCCTTGGAAAACTACAGGATGTTGAAAAAAGAGAGGAAGATGTAAACAACTAGAAGAATATACCATGTTCATGGATTGGTAGAATCAACATCATTAAAATGTCCATACTATCCAAGGCAAACTATATATTCAATGCAATTCCTATTCAAATACCAACAGCGTATTTCAAAAGTCTAGCACAAACAGTCCAAAAATTATATGGAACCAAAAAATACCCCTAATGGCCATGGAAAATCTTGAGAAAGAAGAACAAAATTGGAGGAATCAAAATTTCACATATCAAGTTATACTACAAAGTCCCTGTACTCAAAACAGCCTGATACTGGCACAAGAATAGGCATATGGATCAATGGAACAGAACAAAGACCCCAGAAAATCTACCCAAGCCATTACACTCAATTAATATTTGACAAAGGAGGCAAGAGCATACAATGTAGTAAGGACTGTGTCTTCAATATATGGATTGGGAAAACTGGACAGGTATATGCAAAAAATAAAAAATAAAAGTAGACCTCCAAAGGACAAAATGTCAGCAGAATAGAAGGATGTCTCCTGAGCCTTGTCCCGAAGCAAATAGAGGGAGCAGCTAAAACGAGTGGAATCCAGCCCGAATTGGCGAAGGAGGTGCAGCTGGTTAGACAGTTTGCAGCCGGGAAGGGCAGGGATCCCACAGATAAGGGTAAAATCAAAGATCTAGGCAGTAGAATCTGCCAGACCTCTGTGCCCAGAAGGTCAGGTAGAAACTACACAGCACCAAGCTGCATCCCTGAGGACAGGCAAAGCGTCTGACAAAAAAAAAAAAAAAAAAAAGGTCAACGGCACTGCGGAAGTTAATGGATTTTAGACCTTGGAGTCTGGATTTGGGATCTGAGCTCAAAGGCAGCCCTAAAGAGCTGCCAGACCATGCAGTGCCTTCAAGAGAGAAACTTGCAGAGATGCGGTCCTTCCTCGCGCAGAGGCCTTAGACCTTTCCCACTGAACCTAGTTCGTGGGACCTTACAGAGACAGACACTTACCTGTGGCTGAAGTGCTAGAGAAGGGGTGGAGTTGTGGACTCTGGGGAGAGTAGGCAGCTGAAGGTCCAGGAGAGGTGGAAGCCCCAGAAGCCATTTTCTCCTGAGAGATAGCCTCTCCCTCCAGTCTCCAGGCAACCAATATAACTACATGCAGATTCCACCCTGATTAACACCATGGAATCTGAATACTCCCTGAGTCCATAGCATCTACTCAAAAGAGATATCTTTAGAAGCTAGGCACCTCAATTACACGGCTACACTGCCAGGGCCCTTCACAGTGCTACAGTGTACCTCGCTGGCAAACTTACTGCAGGTGCTCCTGTGAGCTGCCACCGGGAGTAAGCGCCTATCCACCACAGGCACAGCAGTGAAAGTTGAGTCTGCCCACCTCACAACTAAAGAACTCTGGCCAACATAGTTACCCTTTTCCAAAGTAGGGCCCTTGAGCCACATTACCCTGACAGATGGTTCCTTGGTGCCACTGTGAGCCCCCACTTAGCACAAGTGATTTCAATTAAGGGTGCAAGACAGAAAAATTGGGACACTGCCCTCCACAGCGGCTGACTTCTAGACACCTCAGTTGTGCCTCTCACTCACAGGCCTACAACAAGAGAACCCAAATAGCTGAAGTAGGGAGCTACACTAGATTACCAAGCCCAGGAGAACTCAGAGATTTCACCAGTAGCACTGTCACCAAAAGAACCTGGGTAGCAAAGGTAGCAAAGCAATTGGATCTACAATTAAAACATTACAGGAAAACATGGGGAGACAAAAAAGCAATACCCAAAGGAAAAAAAGAGAGGAATCACCAGAAAGGGAATTAAATGAAATTGAGGCTGGCAGCTTAACAGAGAAAGAATTCAGAGTAATGGTTATAAGGATGTTTAAACGGATGGATGACAAATACACACAACTCAACGAGAACTATAAGGAACTGAATGAAAATGTCACCAACATAAAAAGAAACCAAGAGGAGATGAAGAACGACATAGCTGCAATAAAGAACACATTAGAAGGCTTAAACAGTAGACTAGAAGAGCCTGAGGACTGCAGCAGCGAATTAAAAGACAAGGTAGGAAAAAACACACAAACACAGCAGCAACTGGAAAGGAGACTTAAAAAGCAAGAGGAGAGCCTAAGGGAATCTTGGGACAACAAAAAAACGAAACAATATTCAAATAATAGGGATACCAGAAGGAGAGGAAGAGAAGCAAGGAATAGAAAAGCTGTTTGAAGAAATAATGACAGAAAACTTCCCTGATATTGGCAAGAAAAAAACTATGCAAGTCCAAAAAATACATAGAGTCCCAAACAAGTTGAACCGCAAAAGACCGGCACCAAGACACATCATAATTAAATTGGCGAATACCAATTTAAGAATCTTAAAGGCTGCCAGAGAGAGACAGAAAGTTACCTACAAGGGATCTCCTATTAGAATATCAACTAATTTCTCAACAGAAACACACCAGGCCAGAAAGGAACGGACTAAAATATACAAAGTGAAGCAAAGCTAGGGACTGTATCCAAGAATATTATACCCAGCAAGGCAATCATTTAAAATTGAAGTTGGAATCAGAAGCTTCACAGACAAAAAAGGGCTAAGAGAGTTTATCACTACCAAGCCAGCAATGCAAGAAATGCTAAAAGGACTGCTGTAAAAAGAAAAAAGAGAAAGGCAAAGAGAAACATAAACACTAAGGGGAAATATGACAACAAACATGTACTTGTCAATAGTAACATTAAACGTAAATGGATTAAATGCACCAATCAAAAGACATAGGGTAGCTGAATGGATAAGAAAACATGACCCATGTATTTGCTGTCTACAAGAGACCCACCTCAGAGCAAAGGATTCACAAAGACTGCGAGTGAAGGGATGGAAAAATATTTTTCAGGCAAATGGAAATGAGAAAAAAGCTGGGGTAGCGATACTTATATTTGATGAAATAGACCTCAAAGTAAAGGCCATAACAAGAGATAAGGAAGACCACTACATAATACTAAAGGGAGCAAATCAACAAGAAGATATAACTTTGGTAAACATACATGCACACAATGCAGGAGCACGCAAATACATAAAAAAACCTCCTGGAAGATATCAAGGGAGAGGTCAACAACAATACAGTCATAGTAGGAGACTTTAATACACCACTGACATCATCACTGGCTAAATCCTCTAGACAAAAAATCAGCAAAGAAAGAGCAATGCTAAATGATGCACTAGATCAAATGGACTTAATTGACATCTTCAGAGCATTTTACCCCAAAGCCACGGAATATACGTTCTTCTCAAGTGCACATGGGACATTTTCAAAAATAGGCCACATATTTGGTCACAAGCAAAGCCTCCCTAAATTCAAAAAGATTGAAATCATATCAAGCATTTTATCAGACCACAATGGCAAAATATTAGAAATAAACTATAATAAAAACATTCCAAAAAATTCAAATATTTGGAACCTGAATAGCATGCTATTAAACAATGATGGGGTGATCAACGAGAGCAAAGAAGAAATTAAAAACATCCTGGAGAATAATGACAATAAAAACACAACAATGCGAATGCTATGGAACACAATGAAAGCAGTCCTGAGAGGGAAGTTTATAGCTCTACAGGCCTACCTCAAAAAACAAGAAAAAATGGTAATAAATCTTCTAACTCAACAACTCAAAGAATTAGAAAGTGAGCAACAAGAAAAGCCCACAGTGAGTACAAGGAAGGACATAATAAAGAGGAGAGCGGAAATGAATGACATAGAGACCAAAAACACATTACAAAGAATCAACAAAACCAAGAGCTGGTTCTTCGAAAGGATAAACAAGATTGATGAACCTCTAGCCAGGCTCACCAAGAAGCAAAGAAAGAGGAACCAAATAAACAAAATCAGAAATGAAAGAGATGAAAGAACAACAGACCCCACAGAAATACAAAGCATTGTTAAAAAAATACTATGAACAACTCTATTCCAACAAAGTGGACAACCTGGAGGAAATGGACACATTCCTAGAAAAATACAACCTTCCAAAACTCAATCAGGAAGATTCTAAGAATCTCAATAGGCTGATAACTATGGAAGAAATTGAAACAGTCATCAACAAGCTTCCAGCAAACAAAAGCCCAGGGCCAGATGGCTACACAGGGGAGTTTTACCAAACATTCAAGGAAGAACTAAAACCTACCCTACTCACAATATTCTAGGAAATTCTAGAAGAAGGAACACTTCCAAGCTCCTTCTATGAAGCCAATATCACCCTAATACCAAAACCAGATAACGATAACACAATGAAAGAGAATTACAGGCCAATATCCCTCATGAACATAGATGCCAAAATCCTCAACAAAATTCTAGCAAATCGAATCCAGCAGTACATCCGAAAGATCATACCCCATGACCAAGTAGGATTTATCCCAGGGATGCAAGGATGGTGCAATATTCACAAATCAATAAACGTGATACATCACAAACAAATTGAGAGATAAAAATCACACAGTCATATTAATTTATGCAGAAAATGCATTTGACAAAATCCAACATCCTTTCTTGATAAAAACTCTCAGCAAGGTGGGAACAGAAGGATCATACCTGAACATAATAAAAGGCACATATGACAAACCCACAGGCAACATCATACTCAAGGGGCAAAAACTAAAAGCATTTCCCATAAGAACAGGAACGATGCAGGGATGCCCTCTCTCACCACTCCTGTTCAATATAGTGCTGGAAGGACTAGCCATTGTGATGAGACAAGAAGAAGAAATAAAAGGCATTCAAACTGGAAAAGAAGAAGTAAAGCTGTCCTTATTCACAGATGACATGATACTGTACATAGAAAACCCTGAAGACTCCATGAACAAATTAGGAGACTTAATAAATGAATTCGGTAATGTAGCAGGATACAAAATTAACGCCAAAAATTCTATGGCATTTCTATATACCACTAGTGAACTTACAGAAAGACAGACTAAAAAAGCAATCCCATTTACCATCGCACCAAAAAATTAAGATACATAGGAATAAACTTAACCAAAGAGGTAAAAGACCTATACGTGGAAAACTACACAACACTGAAAAAAGAGATAGAGAAAGACATAAACAGATGGAAGAACATACCATGTTCATGGATTGGTAGAATCAACATCATAAAAATGTCCATACTACCCAAAGCAAACTATAAATTCAATGCACTTCCCATTAAAATACCAATGACATATTTCACAGTTCTGGAACGAACTTTCCAAAAATTTATCTGGAATAAAAAAAGAACCCGAATAGCTACAGCAATCCTGAGAAAGAAGAACAAAGTAGGTGGGATCTCAATACCAGATATCAAGCTGTTGAAAGCCACTGTTGTTAAAACAGCCTGGCACTGGCTCAAGAACAGACATACAGATCAATGGAATAGAATAGAGAACCCAGAAATTTACCCAAATCTATATGCTCAATTAATATTTGAAAAAGGAGGCACGAACATACAATGGAGTCAAGACAGTCTCTTCAACAAATTGTGTTGGGAAAATTGGACAGATACATGCAAAAAAATGAAGCTAGATCACCAATTTACACCATACACAAAAATAAACTCAAAATGGATACAGGACTTAAACCTAAGACAGGAAACCATGAAAATACTAGGGGAATCCACAGGCAGCAAAATCTCAGACATATGCCAAAAGAACTTCTTCACTGATACTACTCCTAGGGCAATGGAAGCTAAAGAGAAAATAAATAAATGAGACTACATCAAAATAAAAAGCTTTTGCACAGCAAAGAAAACCATCAATAAAACAACAAGAAAGCCCACTGCATGGGAGTACATATTTGCCAATGATATCAATGATAAGGGTTTAATCTCCAACATTTACAGAAAACTCATACAACTTAACAAAAAGAAGATAAACAACCCAATCAAACAATGGGCAACTGATCTAAATAGAATCTTTTCGAAAGAAGACAGAAGGAAGGCCAAGAGACATATGAAAACCTGCTCACAGTCACTAATCATAAGAGAGATGCAAATCAAAACAACAATGAGATACGATGGCATCACACCTGTCAGAATGGCTATTATCAGCAAATCAACAAACAACAAGGGTTGGCGAGGATGCGAAGAAACAGCAACTCTTTTGCACTGCTGCTGGGAATGTAGACTTGTGCAGCCACTGTGGAGAACAGTATGGAGCTTCCTCAAAAAACTGAAAATGGAACTCCCATTTGACCCAGTGATCCCACTTCTGGAAATATACCCCAAGAAACTAGAAACACAAATCAGACAGGATATATGCAACCCTATGTTCAGAGCAGCACAATTCACCATAGCTAAGATTTGGAAACAGCCTAAATGCCCAACAGCAGATGACTGGATTAAAAAACTGTGGTATATCTACACAATGTAATACTATGCTGCGGTCAAAAAGAAGGAGTTCCTACCATTTGCAACAATATGGATGGAGATGGACAATATTATGTTAAGTGAAATAAGCCAGGCAGAGAAAGATAAATATCACATGATCTCACTCATTTGTGAAATATAATGAATGGCATAGACTGATGAACAAGAACATACCCAGAGGCTGAGAAACGTTGATCAGAACGTCATACCTCAGGTAAGGTAGGGGAGGGTGCGGGTAAGGTGGAGAGATCAACCGAGGGACTTGTGTGCATGCATATGAACCTAATCAATGGACACAGACAACAAGGGGGCGGGGCATAAGTGGGGAGTGCGGGGTTATGGGGGAATAAGGACACATATGTAAAAGAATAAAAATTTAAAAAACTATAAAATAGAAATAAAATACTATATCTAATCCATACTAGTGGTCACCATAACCTTAAGAGAAATTGTTTCATGTGACAAAGATTTTTAAATGAAAGTCTCTGTAGCCTGAAAATTATTTTGGAAGGAAACAAAGAGAAGTTTCCTTCAAAAGTCATAAGGACTGTAATTGAAAGTCAATATATTTGGCCTCTTCAACTAAAGTAAGTAATTTGTGTTTTTGCCTCCCTGACAAAGTTTATATAAAGTTACAAAAGAAATTTACAGCCAGTTTCAAATGGAATTGCCAGGGCTTAGAGCAAAGAATATCCTTACATGATATTATTCTATAATGTCATTATAATTTTAGATATTTTACAACAGCATATTGTTCAAATATCCCAAACAAACTTACAGACCAATTCTTTGAATGCTTGGCAGCAAATTTAAAAAAAAGGACATGATAGGATTTAATCCCTTTCAGAAGGAATTAAGGCACTGGGAAGGCACTTGAGCATCCTATTTTGGCCCCTCTTGCCTTTTGTGTCAAGAGGGACCCTCTCCTCAAAATCCAATTGCCCTCAGCTGTTGCCTCAGCTTTCAGTTCATGCTGAGCTTGAAGCCTTGTGGTGGCTGGTACCATGGATCTTGTCTCACACCCAATCGTGTGAGCCGGGCCCTCACTGGAGAAGAATCACAAGTTCCCCGAGATATGTGATCAGCACCGGGACCCCACCAGCAGGCCAGGGGATCCCAAGGCAGGTGCTGGGCATGAGGCCATGGGGGCATAGGCTACCAAGGAGACAGAACTCACATCACCCTGCTTGGCCCCAGAGGATGACTGGTTAGCCAGAGATGGGTAAGATTCCTGAGGAAAGGAACAACCTAAGACAGGCACAGTCACAGTGGGGCCATCAGGAGAGAACTTGGGGGTCAACAGAGTTGGGGCATAGACCCTCACCCCCCAAACCCTGAAGGGGCCTGAACCCTCACCCCTTCTAAGGGAGGTCTCCTGCCCCCATGGCTGCTTTGCTTCCCATGCCCAGCTCACATTGGGAAACAGGTGACACAGACTTGGCCCAGCTCATATCGGGGCCCAGGTAACAGACAAGAGACTTGGCTGACAGCAGCTGCCCTATATCTAAATTCAGTGTAGCATCAGGAATGCTCAGGGCCTACTCCAGAATGCAAATAATCCTTCCCACTAATATTTACAGGGTAAACTAAGAGTGTTGGTAGAGTATTAAATTTGACAGTAAAATAGTAATCAAGTTTTCAGATTAATTTAAATAGGCTAATTGAAATAAGCAAATATTCAATAATTTAATTGTACTGGACAAAAAGCTGTTCTTAAAGTAATAACTAAACTTTCTATTGGTAGTTTATCTCATGGTAAAATTCCTGAACATGCAATGAACCTAAAGCAGTCATATTTGGGGCAAAAAAAAAAATTTAAAGTTATCAAGACTGCATTGCAAAATTTACAGAAGCCTCCATTTATAAAAAAAAAAAAAAAAGGAGGGGGATAGTAGGGTAATATCATGTAAGGAAAAATATCCTATAACTAAATTACATCTAGAAAATTTTTACTTCACAAAATTAATTTTCATTTATAATGCTAACAGCAAGACGTCCATGAAAAACACACATGGTATCTAAATAAGACAAAGGAAAATCGTTGGGGCAAAAATAAAAAGGATCCCAAATCAATTATATAGAAAAGATTTCTTTATTAACTTTTGGTCGAGAATATGTTTGTATATTTTCAGAAAACAACTCCAAGACCATGTGGATTCCTGCAACAGAGAAGAATTGACAGGTCTGCTCCAACCACGAAGTCAAGAGGAAAAACATTCCAGAGATGGAAGATGCTGACGCCTTGCCATGCAAGCAGTCAGCAGCTGTGCACCACTGCAGGTTGCCTAGGACCAACCCAGAGAGGGTTGGACCTTCATTGCCACCATGTGCCCACCATCCAGATATCATTGCTGACATGTACACATAAGGAACTGTTAGACATTGAAACCGGGACTCAGAACTGTTGGGCATTGAAATTGGGACTCAAACATTTTTTTTTTTGGTTATTATATGATTATTTCTAGTCTGCAGAGGCAAAATTTTTTAAAGGAAAGAAATGTGGGAAAAATAGATACAGAAGCAAAGAAGCATTGAACAGACTGTCAAACTACATCGGGAAGGCAGGGGAGGTTGGGTGAGGGGGGCTGTAAGATATAAACTGAAGGACTTGTACGCATGCATATGAGCATAGCCAATGGATACAAGACATTGGGAGGGGAGTGGGCAGGTGAAGGCAGGTACTGGAGTGTAGGGGAGGCCGGGGGGAGGTCAATGGGGTAAAAAAAGGAGACATATGTACTATTTGTAATACTTCAAACAATAATAAAAAAACGTAGACCACCAACTTACACCATACACAAAAATAAACTCAAAATGGATAAAAGACCAAAATGTAAGTTGTGAAACCATAAAAATCTTAGAAGAAATGATAGGCAGCAAAATCTCAAGACATCTCTTGCAGCAATGTGTTTACCGATATATCTCCTAGTGCAAAAGAAACTAAGGAGAAAATAAACAAATGGAACTATGTCAAAATAAAAAGCCTCTGCACAGCAAAAGTACCATCAATGATATGAAAAGGGAGCCTACTGCATTGGAGAACATATTTGCCAATGATAAATCTGATAAGGGGTTAATTTCAAAAACATATAAGGAACTCATACAATTTAATAAAAGGAAGACAAACAGCCCAATTTAAAAATGGGCAGAGGACTTAAACCAAGTAGACATACAAAAGGCCAAGAGACATGAAAAAGTGCTCAAAGTCACCAATCATCTAAGAGATGCAAATTAAAATGACAATAAAGTGTCACCTCAAACCTGTCAAAATAGCTACCACTAACAAATCAACAAATGACAAGTGCTGGCGAAAATATGGAGAAAAGGGAACACTGCTGGTGGGAATGCATACTGGTGCAGCTACTGTGCAAAATAGTATGGAGTGTCCTCAGAAAATTAAATATGGAACTGCCATATGAGCCAGTGATCCCATTTCTAGAAATATATTCTAAGAAACCTTAAATACCAATCAGAAAGCATGTACTTACACCCCTATGTTCATGGCAGCGCAATTTATAATAGCTAAGATTTGGAAACAGCCGATGTGCCTATGAGTGGATTAAAAACTGTGATACATCTACAGAATGTAGTAATACACAGCTGTAAAAAAGAAAGAACTCTTACCATTTGCAGCAGCATGGATGGACCTGGAGAGCATTAAGCTGAGAGACATAAACCAGTCAGTGAAAGGTAAGTATCACATGATCACACTCATATGTGGAATCTAATGAACAAAATAAACTGATGAACAAAAATAAATCTGGAGACAAAGAAACATCAAACAGATTGTTAAAACACAGAGGGAAGGCAGGGGAGGATGGGTGGGTGTGAAGAGGTCAACCAGGGGAGAAACCAAGATGGCGACATAGGTAAGCACCTAAACTGCTGCCTCGCACAACAGTTTCAAAACTACAACTAAATGACAGAATGTACATCATCCAGAACCACAGGAAAGCTGGCTGAGTGGAAATTCTACAACTATAAAGAAAGAACAAAGCTCACGAAGAATCAGAGGAGCTGCAAAGGGCTGAGGTATGAAGACACACGTGCAGAGAGGAAGGGCAGCTGAGTGCCTGGCTGGATTTCTCTGTCAGGAGAGTGAAGGAAGCTCCCGACTGCACTGAACCCCAGTTCTGGGCAAGACCCTGTGAACCCAGGCTCATACGGAGGGAGTCTGCACTGTCAGGTAGAGAGAAAGGCACACGGAGACCTGGGGGAGCCGTCGAGGGCAGGGGTCTGGGGCCGTGAGCGCACGAGTGCTCACAGAGAGGACTGGCTGCTGAGGTTGCCACTGGCTTTCCCTAGCGGGAGGGAGTCGGAAACTCCCGACTGCACTGAACCCCAGGCTATTATGGGGGGAATCTGGACCGTCAGGCAAAAACTCACAAGAGCCACGAAAGGCAGAGGTCTGGAGGTGCGCGCACAAGTGCCCACAGAAATGATTGATTGCTGAGTGTACCACTGGCTGTCCTAGCTGCAGGGAACTGGAACTCCCAACTGCGCTGAACTCCAATTCTGGGTGAGAATCTGGAAATCCAGATTCATTGGGGGAGAAACTGGACTGTCTGGCAGTGGGCGAAATTCGAGTGTGGCTTTCTCTCAGAGGTGATTGCAGCAATTACTGAGGGACACTGAGGCCCAGGGGCCTCAGAGGGCAGGGCTGATGAGAAGCCAAGACTGTCTGCTCAGCCCTGAGACTCCGCCCATCCAATCACAGCACAGAGGCTTTTGCAAATTTGCAAGTCTTGTCTCATAAGGCTGTCTCCATCACAGAAGTTTTCCCCACGTAGACACAGCTGATCCTCACAGCCAACTGGCCTGGAGGTAAATTTCTCCCAGTGATACCAACAACAATCAAGACTTAACTACAACAAGGCTGTACACACAGTCCACAAATGGGTGCACCAAGAGTGTCCACCTCAGGTAACTGGGGAAGCTGACCCACTGGGCCATACAGGACACATAGAACACAAAGCTACCCTACCAACTCAGGGAAGCAGGGAAAATGTGGAGACAAAGAAACAGACCACAAACGAAAGAAATGGAGGAAACAAACGACTGGATATAGCGTTCAAAACCACAGTTATAAGGTTTTTCAAGAATTTCCTAGAAAAGGCCGATACATTTATCAAGCCCCTCGAGGATATGAAAAAGGACCAACTAGAAATTAAGCATACACTGACTGAAATAAAAAATATTATATAGAGACCCAACCGCAGACTAGAGGAACACAAGAATCAAGTCAAAGATTTGAAATACAAAGAAGCAAAATCACTCAACCGGAAAAGCAAAAAGAAAAAATAATCCAAAAATTGGAAGATAGTGTAAGTAGCCTCTGGGACAACTTCAAACGTACCAACATCAGAATTATGGGGGTGCCAGAAGAAGAGAGAGAGCAAGGTACTGAAAACCTATTTGAGGAAATAATGACTGAAAACTTCCCCCACCTGGTGAAAGAAATAGACTTCCAAGTCCAGAAAGTGCATAGAACCCCAAACAAAAGGAGTCCAAAGAGGACCACACCAAGACACATCATAATTAAAATGCCAAGAGCAAAAGACAAAGAGAGAATATTAAAAGCAGTAAGAGAAAAACAGTTAATTACCTACAAGGGAGCACCCATGAGACTGTCAGCTCATTTCTCAACAGAAACTATGCAAGCCAGATGGGAGGGGCAAGGAATATTCAATGTGATGAATAGCAAGAACCTACAGCCAAGATTACTCTACCTAGCAAAGCTATCATTTAGAATTGCAGGTCAGTTAAAGACCTTCACAGATAAGAAAAAGCTAAAGGAGTTCATCACCATCAAACCAGTATTATATGAAATGCTGAAAGGTATTCTTTAAGAAGAGGAAGAAGAAGAAAAAAGTAAAGATAAAAATTATGAACAACAAATACACATCTATCAACAAGTGATTCTAAAAATCAAGTGAATTAAAAATCTGAGGAACAGAATAAACTGGTGAATATAATAGAATCAGGGGCATAGAAAGGGAGTGGACTGATAATTCTCAGGGGCAAAGGGGTGTGGGGGGGTGCGGGAAGAGACTGGACAAAAAAGTACACCTATGGATGAGGACAGTGGGGGGAAGGTAAGGGCAGAGGGTGGTGTGGGAACCGGGTGGAGAGGATCAATGGGGGAAAAAGGGGGAATCAATTGTAATAATCTGAACAATAAAGATTTATTAAATTTAAAAAATAAACTAAAAAAATAAAAGTATGATTTTCTATGGAAAAAAAAGAGATCAACAAAAGAACTTGTATGCATTATATGCCTAACCCATAGATACAGACAATAGGGTGATTAAGGCCTGGTGTGGGGGTGGGGGCAGGCTGCAAGAGGCCACTGGGGGAAAAAGGGAACATATGTAATACTTTCAACAATAGTGATTTAAAAAACAAACACATAAATAGTGGAATTCAGCCTCTCTCTTTGAGAATATTAGTGAAGCTCAAAGGATTAGCAGGCAAGTCCCTTGGACTTTCTCTTAGAGAGTCCAAGCAAGGCCCAAGACTGAGGCAGCATTAGCCTTGGGCCTCTCTCTTACAGAGTTTGAGTAAAGCAAGAAGTAACCTTAGAAGCTAAGCTCCATACAGACCCCGGCTCCCCAAAGAACTGGGAGAGGCACCATTTCCAGTCTCTGATTGAGGTCCATCTGGACATCACTGGTGGCTTCCATCCCCTCTTTAGACCAAAGCAGCACTAGCTAAGATGAGCTAATATTTATGGCACGGGGCTGTAATTGCTCTGAAGATAGGCTCTAATTGGTCACAAAGAATTATCTCAGGTGCATAACCATGCATGGGTTATCAAGTTACTATGCATAATGACCTGGGTGTGATGTCTACCATGGGGGTCACAAAAAGGTCACGTACAAGAAGACAACATAAGCTTAAAGTAGCCCATACAAGATCGAACCTGGAGGGGATCAAAGCAGTTATATAGAGGTGGTCCAAATTCCCACCCTACTGCCAACAATGAATCCTTCTCTCAGCCTAGACCTGTGGACTCATGGAAGGCTCCATATGACCTTTTGGTAGAAGAAGGAACATCGAGGCCTGGGTACCAATGATTTTGCATGAATTCAATGACTCACCAGAAAGTGCACTGATGCCGCATTGTCGACCCTCTCTGGACATCTGTGAACGATCATGGGTAATGAAACCTTTCCAAAAGGCGGATTTGGGGGCTATTCATCTCCACATTCACTTTGCAGGGATGACAAATGACCAGATGTGTAAGGAGATACTGATTCATGCTGCTGGCAATTATTTTCCAAAATAAGGACATGAAGGAAACATGATTGGAAGATTCTCCATAATGACATTGGGCACAAGTTTGTTGGACAGTTCTCACTTAATGGGCAAAAATATACAAGGATATTTGTGTGTCATATACTATTCCTCACAGTAAATTCTCACAGTTGAGTATTTCATTAAACACGAAGATAAAGTGGCACATTCTATATTTTCCCTCATCTATGGAATATAAAACCACACACAAAAGAAATAAACAAACAAACAAATAAAATATCTTCTATACAGCCTAAATCATGGTTGTTACAAGAAAAGGAAAAGCCTGAGAAAGGATAAGGACAGTCTTGAAGACAGAGGAGACCACACTTTTCTGGTGAGCACATAACATGTTGTGCCATGTTGTAGCCATAAATTCGAACAACTGAAATTTATATAATGATGTTAACCACGTTACCCCCCAAATTGTAACAATGAAGTAATGTTTAAAGCAACCCTCTTGCTCGGCCCTGGTCAAGGCATGCGCAGGAGGGAGGAGAAAAATGGTGGTGGAATAGACAGACGTGTTCTGAGCCTTGTCCCAGAGCAGAAAGAAAGAACAGCTGAGGGTCGCACGAGGAGTGTTTGTTGGCAAGTTAAAGGACAGCTAAACTCCAAGAGAAGGTGGGGGACTGCTAGAAGGGGTTCCCCTGACCAGGTGGCCCCCACTGTGGCTGGCTCCCCTCCCGGAGCTATGGGCTTGGACGCGCCATCTTGATAGGGAAAGTGGAGGTTATCAGAAGCCTGAAAATCCCCAACTGCAGCAACCACCGAACAGCTGCAAGGCCCAGAATACCAGTCCCCAATTGCCACAAACACGTGGATTCAAAGGAGCTCTTCATTCCACCACAGTAAGGTCAGATTTCGCCTGGGATAAGGTGAGGTCTCTGGTCCAGGCGGGAGAGAGAAACGAGCGTTTTGCGGGAGCTGGAGGACCAGGGAAGTCTTTGCCTAGAAAAATCCATGGCTGTTGGGGCTGGCGTGGTCTGTGATGGCGGAAGGGGGTCCTAAGAGCTGCTAACATAAGGAATCCCTAAAAAGCAACCCATTTTGATATGATGTGCAGGGACAGCCTAAGAATTTCAAACGTGTGCCGGCTGCTTAGACTTGCACGCAGACCCATTGTTCGTGCACTTGGGATTTTTCCTCTTCAAATCCTTGCTTCTCATTACTAAGCCCAATACATAGGATCACCCAGTTGGGGACACGCTGGGAGACTGCAGGGGAAAGTTGTTTTTCTGGAACCTGGGGGTCAGAGCGGGGAGTAACCGTCGGAGAGCCAGCTCTGAGGCAGCCCACTCCCACAAACTGGTATTGAGTGCCACAGGGAAAGAAGGCTCTAAACACAGGCTCCAGAGGCCATATATAAACCTGGAAGTCAATCCAGAAACACTGCCACCCAGAGGCTGAATCAAAAATTGACTCTGTGTAATCAAAGATAAAGGAGTACGAGAAATTAAGACAACGACTGCTTAAAAATCAGGATTGGCTTACAACACTGAGGAACAGTGGAATACAGCGAACTGCAATACTGTCCGGACTGAGAAACAGGCATGCCAAACAGGACAATAGAGGAAGTGAATGACCTTCACTATTGCACATTATATATTTTTATTTTTTATTTTCATTTTTTGCATCTTTTACTTAATAATCTATTTTTTTATTTTTTCCTCACTTGATTTTACCTTTTTAATTATTACATTTTTATTTTCAATCAGTATTACTACTACTAATATTTTACCTTTTTTTTTTAAGTGTCATTTTATTTTCTTTTTATTTTACTTTGGGATTAGTGTTCTACATTCTATTTTCATCTTTCTTTTAGCATTGTTTTACTCTATCTCAACTCTACCTTTATGCCATCACTCTCTTCCTAACCTTTCCCCTTTTGGTGTCCTGTTTGTCTTACCCCTTTCCTGCTTTAGATTTTCCCTATTCTTTCTGTTTACCCCCTGTTAAAATTTCACCCTAATATCTAATTTCCAATCCCATGCTACAAGTCCATACACACCTCTCTCTTCCCTGTCTTAAATACCCAAAAAATTGTTTTTATCTCTGTCCTTTTGTTGTTGGTTGCTTGAATATTGATTATATCAAATTTTTATGTTTTTTTGTGAGATTGTTTTGCTTATTTTTTTGTTTGTATTTTGCTTCTCTTTGCCCTTGCCTCACTTGATATTAGTTGGTGTTGTTGTTTGTATTAATCCCCAGGTACTTGTTGCTGGCATTTGCTGGGATTAGTGGTTGTTCTATTGGAGTTTTCTCCCAATATATATAGTTTGTTCCCTTTTCTCTCTTAGTCTCTTTTTTGTCTCTCTTATTCTTTTTCTTTTCCCAATTTCATTTTGACACACCTGTTTTTTTCTTTTTCCTATTCTTCTTTCTCTCCTATCTCCTAATTTGCCTTTCTCTGGTGGCCACCTATATTACAGGTTATTAATATAGAGAATACATTTCTGTTCAGTGCCTTGTGTGTTGTACCTGGTTGTGTTGTATTTTGTGCCTTTAAGTCAACACAGGAGAAAGAGAACTACATAACCAGAAATCTGGAGGAGAGAACATGGGGAGACAAAGAAACAGCCCACATATGAAAGAACAGCAGGCATCACCAGAAAAGGAAGTAAACGAAATAGAGGCAAGCAACCTGCCAGAGAAAGCATTCAGAGAAATAGTCATAAGGTGGCTGAAAAGAATGGAAGACAAATTCGACAATGTGAACAAGAACCAAGAGGAAATGAAGAAGAACCAAGATGAAATGAAAGATTACATCGCTGCTGTTAAGAACTCAATAGAAAGCATGAAGAGTAGACTAGAAGAAGCAGAGGACCGCATCAGTGAGCTAGAAGACAAGGTAGGAAAAAATACCCAAGTAGAGCAGCTTATAGAAAAAAAAATTAAAAAGCAGGAGGAGAGCCTAAGGGAACTTTGGGACAACACCAAACAAAACAACATCCACATAATAGGAGTGCCAGAAGGAAAGGAAACTGAGCAAGGAATAGAAAACCTGTTTGAAGAAGTAATGACAGAAAACTTCCCTGATATAGGGAAGAAAAAACCCACACAAATCCAAGAAGCTCACAGAGTCCCAAATAAAATGAACCCGAAAAGACCAACACCAAGGCATATTATAAAGTGGCAAACACCAACGACAAAGGAAGAATCTTAAAAGTGGCCCGAGAGAGACAGAAAGTTACATACAAAGGAACCCCCATCAGACTAGCAACTGATTTCTCAACAAAAATTCACCAGGCCAGAAGGGAATGGAATGAAATATACAAAGTCATGCAAAGGAAGGGTTTGAATCCAAGAATACTGTACCCAGCAAGGCTATCAATCAAAATTGAAGATGAAATCAGGAGCTTCACAGACAAAAAAAGGATTAAGGGAATTTATTACCACTAAAGCAGCAATTCAAGAAATGCTAAAGGTCTGCTGTAAAAAAAAAAAAAAAAAAAGACATAGGAAGCAAAGAAGGAACACAAGGGTAAAGAATAGAAATGACTACAAATAAGTGCCTATCAACAATAACTTTAAATGTAAATGGATTAAATGCCCCAATCAAAAGACATAGGGTAACGGATTGGATAAGAAAACAAGACCCATATATCTACTGTCTACAAGAAACCCACCTCAGGAAAAAGAAGCACACAGACTGAGGGTGAAGGGGTGGAAAAAGTTGTTCCAGGTGAATGGAAATGAAAAAAAAAAAAAAAGCTGGGGTAGCAATACTTATACCTGACAAATTAGATCTCAAAGTGAAGCACATAACAAGACATAAGGAAGGCCACTTCATAATACTAAAGGGAGCAATCCAACAAGAAGAAATAACTCTGGTAAACATATATGCACCCAATACAGGAGCACCCAAATACATAAAAAAAACTCCAGGAGGATATCAAGGGGGAGATTAACAGCCATACAATCATAGTAGGAGTCTTTAATACCCCGCTGTCACCATTGGACAAATCCTCAAAACAAAAAATCAGCAAAGAAACATCAATCCTTAATGACTCACTAGACCAGATGGAATTAATTGACATCTTCAGGACATTTCACCCAAAGACACAGAATATACATTCTTCTCAAGTGCACATGGCTCATTTTCAAAGATAGACCATATGTTGGGACATAGGCAAAGTCTCTTCAAATTCAAGAATATTGAAATCATATCAAGCATCTTCTCACACCACAGTGGCATAAAACTAGAAATCAACCACAATAAAAACAATCCAAAGAACTCAAACATGTGGAGACTAAACAGCATCTATTAAACAATGACTGGGTTCCCAGAGAGATCAAGGAAGAAATAAAAAAACATCATGGCAACAAATGACAATGAAAACACAACAATCCAAAATCTATGGGACACAGTGAAAGCATCTTGAGAGGGAAGTTCATAGCTCTACAAGCATACTGCAAAAATCAAGAAACAATGGTAATAAATTACCTAACCCTACAACTCAAAGAGTTAGAAAAAGGGCAACAAGAATAGCAGAAGGAAGGAAATAATAAAGATCAGAGCGGAGATAAGCGAAATTGAGACCAAAGAAACAATACAAAAGATCAACAAAACCAAGAGTTGGTTCTTTGAAAGGATAAACAAGATTGATGAATTTCTAGCAAGGCTCACCAGGAAGCAAAGAGAGAGGACCCAAATAAACAAAATCAGAAATGAAAGCGGTGAAATAACAACAGTTCCCGCGGAAATACAAAAGATTGTTAAAATATACTATGAACAACTCTATTCCAACAAACTGGACAACCTGGAGGAAATGGACATATTTCTACAAAAATATAACCTTCCAAAACTAAACAGCTCATTATGCCAGAACTATGGAAGTAATTGAAACACTCATCAAAAAGGTCCCAGCAAACAAAACCCCAGGGCCAGAAAGCTTCACAGGAGAGTTTTACCAAACATTCAAGAACTAAAACCTATCCTCCTCAGACTATTCCAAAAAATTCAAGAGGAAAGAACACTTCCAAACTCTTTCTATGAAGCCAGCATCACCCTAATACCAAAACTAGATAAAGACAACACAATGAAAGGAAATTACAGGCCAATATGCCTCATGAACATAGATGCCAAAATCCTCAGAAACTTGTAGCAAATTGGATCTAGCAGTTCATCAGAAAGATCATACAACATGACCAAGTAGGATTTATCCCAGGAATGCAAGGATGGTACAATATCTGCAAATCAATAAATGTGATACCTCACATAAACAAATTGAGAGTTAAAAACCACATAGTCATATCAATTGATGCAGAAAAAGCAGTTGA
The DNA here is from genome assembly GCA_026230045.1 of Corynorhinus townsendii. Classification (NCBI taxonomy): domain Eukaryota; kingdom Metazoa; phylum Chordata; class Mammalia; order Chiroptera; family Vespertilionidae; genus Corynorhinus; species Corynorhinus townsendii. Next base: position 122,915,503 of record JAPDVU010000001.1, read on the forward strand.
CAAAATCCAACACCATTTCCTGATAAAAACTCTCAACAAGGTGGGAATAGAAGGATCATACCTCAACATAATAAAAGCTATATATCATAAACCCACAGCTAACATCATACTCAATGGGAAAAACTAAAACCATTTCACCTAAGAACAGGAACAAGACAGGGATGCCCACTCTCACCACTCCTGTTCAACATGGTACTGGAAGTATTAGCCATTGCAATTAGACAAGAAGAAGAAATAAATGGCATCCAAACTGGAAAAGAAGAAGTAAAGCTGTCCTTATTTGAAGATGACATGTTATTGAACATAAAAATCCCGAAAGACTCCATCAAAAAACTAACAGACTTAATAAATGAATTCGGCAAAGTAGCAGGATACAAAATTAATGCCAAGAAATCTATGGCATTTCTATACACCAATAGTAAACTTACAGAAAGAGAGACTAAAGAAGCAATCCCATTTACCATCGCACCAAAAAAATTAAGATACCTAAGAATAAACTTAACCAAGGAGGTAAAAGACCTATACACGGAAAACTAAAGGACACTGAAAAAAGAGATAGAGGAAGATGTAAACAGATGGAAGAACATACCATGTTCATGGAATGGTAGAATCAACATCATTAAAATGTCCATACTACCCAAAGCAATCTATAGATTCAATGCACTCTCCATTAAAATACCAATGGCATATTTCACAAACCTAGAAAGAACTATTCCAAAATTCATCTGGAATAAAAGAAAGACCCCAAATAGCCACAGCAATCCTGAGAAAGAAGAATAAAGTAGGAGGGATCTCAGGACCAGATTTCAAGTTGTATTACAAAGCCACTGTTCTCAAAACAGCCTCATACTGGTATAAGAACAGACACAGAGATCAATGAAATGGAATAGAGAATCCAGATATCGACCCAAACCACTATGCTCAATTAATATTCAACAAAGGAGGCATGAACATACAATGGAGTCAAGACAGTCTCTTCAACAAATTGTGTTGGGAAAATTGGACAGATTCATGCAAAAAAATGAAACTAGATCACCAATTTACACCATACACAAAAATAAATGCAAAATGGATACAGGACTTAAACATAAGATGGCAAACCATAAAAATACTAGAGAAATCCATAGGCAGCAAAATCTTAGACATATACCGAAAGAACTTCTTCACTGACACTACCCCTAGGGCAATGGAAGCTAAAGAGAAAATAAACAAATGGGACTACATCAAAATAAAAAGCTTTTCCACAGCAAAAGAAACCATCAACAAAACAACAAGAAACCCCACTGTATGGGAGAACATATTTGCAAATGTTATCACTGATAAAGGTTTAATCTTCAGCATCTACAGGCAGGTTATACAACTTAATAAAAGGAAGATAAATGATCCAATAAAAAATGGGGTATGAAACTTAATAGAATCTTTTCAACAGAAGACAGAAGGAAGGCCAAGAGACACATGAAAACATACTCAAAGTCACTAATTATCCAAGAGATGCAAATCAAAACGACAATGCGGTACAATCTCACACCTCTCAGAATGGCTATCATCAACAAATCAACAAACAAGTGCTGGCGAGAATGTGGAGGAAAAGGAACCTTCGTGCACTGCTGGTGGGAATGCAGACTGGTGCAGCCACTGTGGAGAACAGTATGGAGTTTCCTCAAAAAACTGAAAATTGAAATCCCATTTGACCCAGTAATCCCACTCCTAGGCATATATCCTAAGAAACTAGAAACAGCAGTCAGAAAGGATATATGCACCCCTATGTTCATAGCAGCACAATTTACAATAGCTAAGATTTGGAAACAGCCTAGGTGCCCGTCAGCAGATGACTGGATCAGAAAACTGTGGTACATCTACACAATGGAATACTATGCTGCCATAATAAAGAAGGAATTCTTACCATTTGTAGCAACCTGGATGAAATTGGAGAACATTATGCTAAGTGAAATAAGCCTGTCAATGAAAGAAACATACCACACGATCTCACTCATTTGTGGATAATAAAAAACACATTATAAACTGATGAACAAAAAGATAGATACAGAGGCAGGAAAGCATCAAACAGATTGTCAAATTACAGCGGGAAGGTTAGGGAGAGGTGGGCGAAATAATAGATCAACTGAAGGACTTATATGCATGCATATAAGAATAACCAATGGATGCAAAACATTGGGGGGTGAGGGCATGTATGGGAGTGGGGTAGGGGGGGATAATGGTAAGATATGTACACATATAATACCTGAATAAAAAGTGGAAAAAAAAATAAGCCACGATGCTACTCTGATTACTCAGACACTTATACAACTTGAAATACTGTGTGATCTATAGGTTCATTCATTTCACTAATTACTGTTATACTTACCATATTCATGATATGAGAAACATTTGTGTCTAAACCAGAAGTCTTAATAGTAAAATTACCAACAACCAATCTTGCATGGCTACACAGATGTCCTCCACCTTAGCACACATTTGAAGAGCCTACAGACATAAATCCCAAGTAAGAAAGGAAGGAATCAAGCGCTCTTAAATTGATTGCAAACCAATGTCATGGGCATACTGTCTTTCTCTAAAATTGAGATATTAGTAAAATTTATATAACTTTGTCAAAATTAAATTATAAGTGGAACCCCTATATATCTCTATGACATATCCATTTCAACTAGGCTTTCAAGACACAGCATCATCAATTATGGTAGAATTATCACACTTCCAGGATAAGACCTTATTCATTGTTTTTCTAATTAGGTCTCTTGTACTATACATTATTTCACTTATATTGCCATCCTGACTCATACAGGTACTGTAGATGCACAAGAAGTAGAAACTATCAGAACAATTCTGCCAGCTACTATTCTAATTACAATTGCCCTACCTATGAATTCTTTATATAATAGACAAAATTAACAACCCTTCTATAACTATTAAAACAATAGGCCCCCGATGGTACTGAAGCAATGAACATACAGATTATGAAGACCTTAATTTTGACTCAAACATAATCCCCACATGTGACCCAAACCCAGAGAGCTTGGCCTTCTAGAGGTTGATAACCAAATAGTATTGCCTATAGAGATTACAATTCGAATATTAATCTCATCCAAAGATGTACTACTCTCATGAGCTATCCCTCTACTAGGATTAAAAGCGGATGCTATTCTGGGCTCTGCCCAAATCAAACAACACTCCTATCCATCCAAAAAGGATTATATTATGGGGAGTGCTCTGAAATCTGTGGATCTATCATAGTTTTATGCCAATCATTCTACAAATAATCCCACTAAAATATTTCAAAAATGATCATCCTCCTTACTATAATTTCATTAAGAAGCTAATTAGCATTAACCTTTTAAGTTGGAGATTAGAAGTTTAAACCTTCTTTTTTCCTTTTTAAATCTTTATTGTTGAAAATATTACATATGTCCCTTTTAATTTTTAACCTATTAATGATATGCTTCATGAGATACATCAACTTATTTACCACAATTTTATCAATAATTCTTAGATTATTTATAACTAGAGGCCCAGTGCATGAAATTCGTGCACTGGAGGGGGGTGTCCCTCATCCCATCCTGCACCCTCTCCAATCTGGGACCCCTTGGGGAATGTCTGACTGCCAGTTTAGGCCCAATCCCTCTCACAATCTGGGACATCCCTCTTACAATCTGGGACTGCTGGCTCCTAACCACTCACCTGCCTGCCTGCCTGATTGCCCCTAACCGCTTCTGCCTTCCAGCCTGATCAACCTCTAACTGCTCCCCTGTCAGCCTGATTAACACCTAACTGCTCCCCTGCTGGCCCAATTTCCCCCAACTGCCCTCCCCTGCAGGCCTGGTCCCCACCAACTGCCCTCCCCTGCTGGCATTGTTGCCCCAACTGCCCTCCCCTGCTCACCTGATTGCCCCAAACTGCCCTTCCCTGCCAGCCTGATCACCCCTAATCGCCTCTGCCTGCCTGGTCATTCCTAACTGCCCTCCTCTGCAGGCCTGATCTCGCCCTCAACTGCCCCCCTTTGCCAGCCAATTTGGTTCTGATTGGTCGGTTTCTATGCCAGTCAGCGTCAAAAACTCCCTCTCCTAGGAAGCCATTGGCTCCTCACAATTCACCCATATTTGGTTCTGATTGGTTGGTTTCTACGCCAGTCAGCATCTCTGAGCTTATCTCCAGGCCTGATCATAGAGGCACAGCTGATTAGCAGCCACCTCGGGCTGCTGGTGAGCAGCTGAACTGCTGACCTCTGAGAGAGAGAGAGAGAGAGAGGCTTGGCTGCTGGTGAGGATAGAGAAGCAGGTCTGATCACCCTGCTTCTCTATCCAGGCTTCGCCAGCAGCCACTGCCACTGGTGATCAGCCATGCCTCTCTCTCTGAGAGGGAAGCAGTTCAGCCTGCTCACCTGCTGAGCGCTCAGCCTGGTGAGCAGTCAAGCCTCTCAGTTGTTGCGGATGTGACGGACACAGGGTTTTTATATATTAGGGTAATACAACTTAAAATTTCAAAACACTCTTACTATTCAAACCAAGAATCTCTAACAACTAAATCCCTAAAACTTTCAACCCTTTGAGAAACTAAATGAACTCAAATCTATTTGCCTCTTTCATTACCCCTATGATAATAGACTTACCCTCTGTCATTTTAAATATATTTCCCAATATGCTCTTTCCATCAACTACATAGCTTATATTAATAACCTCCTAGTTGCAATTAAACAATGACTTATTCACTTAACAACAACACAAATAATTCATAGTAAAAAGGGCCACACTTGAAAGCTTACATTAATCCTACTAATTATATATTTTGGTTTAACAAACTTATTAGATCTTTTACCCCATTCATTTACTCCTACTGCTCAACTCTCAGTGAATCTTGGAATAGCTTTCCCTCTACTAGTATGAGCTCACAGTAAGTTTTGGCTTTCGACATGAAACCAAAGCACACTTGCACACTTTTTACTACAAGGAACCCCAATTCCCTTTATCTCCATATTAGTAATCCTCAAAACAATCAGCCTATTCATGCAACCAATAGTACTAGCAGTACAACTGACAGCCAACATTACTGCAGATCACCTACTTATCCACTTAATGGGAGAGCAACCCCAGCTGTAATAAGCATTAGTATAACCAGCACCCTCATGACATTGATTGTTCTTATCCTATTAACTATTCTAGAATTTGCAAGTAGCTCTAATTATGTATTCACCTTACTGGTTAGTCTTCATCTGCATGACAATGGTTAGTCACCCACCAAATGCATGAATACCACATAATCAACTCAAGCCCCTTAGGACTTACAGGAGACCTATCAGCCCTCCTCATAACAGCAGGCTTAGTTATATGATTTCACTTTAACTCACCATTATTATTAACTGTAGGCCTGGTTACTAATATATTAACCATTTACCAGTGATGATGAGATATTGTTTGAGAAAGCACATTTTAAGGCCATCATACACCAATTGTATAAGAAGGACTCCATTACAACATAATTTTTTTTTAATTTGTCGTCTCTGAAGTATTTTTCTTTTCAGGATTTTTCTGAGCTTTCTATCATTCAAAGCTAGTCCATACTGCAGAACTAGGTGATTACTGATCCCCATCAGGCATCAATCCTCTTAATCCCTTACAAGTACCTCATCTAAATACATATGCTCTGGCATTTCTATCACTTCAGCTCATTATAGTTTAATATTAGGGAGTTGCAAGCACATGGTTCAAGCACTATTCACTATGATTTGTGTAGGCTTGTACTTCACATTACTTCAAACCTCAGAATATCACGAAACATCGTTTTCTATCTCAGACGGTGTCTACAGGTCAATGCCCTTTATAGCCACAGGTTTTATTGGCTCTACCTTCCTTATTGTATGACTCCTACAACAACTAAAATTCCACATCACATCTCATCATTTTGGATTTGAAGCTGCTGCCTGATAATGGCACTTTGTAGATGTCATATGACTACTCTTATATGTCCCTATTTATCGATGAGGATCCTATTCTTTTAGTATTAATTAGTACAACTGACTTCCAATTAGTCCAAAAAAGAAAAATTAACCTTGTACTTACTTTATTTATTAATACTAGCATCTTTACTTGTAATAATCAAATTTTATCTTCCACAAACAAATGTTTATGCCAAAAAAAATCAAGCCCTTATGAATTTGGTTTTGACCCAAGAAATGCTAAAGGGGCTGTTGTAAAAAGAAGAAATAGAAAGAGAAGGAGGAGTGAGGAGACAAAATGGCGGCGGAATAGAAGGACGTGTCCTGAGCCTTCTCCTGGAGCAAATAGAGGAGGCAGCTGAGACGAGCGGAATCCAGCCCGAATTGGCGAAGGAGGCACAGCTGGTGAGACAGTTTGCAGCTGGGAAGAGCAGGGATCCCCCGGATAAAGCAAGACGGCCATTACACACATGGTGTCTAAATAAGACAAAGGAAAATCGTTTGAACAAAAATAAAAAGGATCCCAAATCAATTATATAGAAAAGATTCCTTTATTAACTTGTGGTCGAGAATATATTTGTATATTTTCAGAAAACAACCCCAAGACCAGATGGATTCCTGCAACAGAGAGGAATTGACAGGAGTGCTCCAACCACGGAGACAAGAGGAAAAAACAGTCCAGAGATGGAAGACGCTGACAACGCCTTGCCATGGGAGCAGTCAGCAGCTGTGCACCGCTGCAGGTTACCTAGGACCAAACCAGAGAGGGTCGGACCTGCATTGCCACCATGTGCCCACCATCCAGATATCACTGCTGACATGTACACATAAGGAACTGTTGGACATTGAAATTGGGACTCAAACATTTTTTTGTTTTGTCTTGTTTTGTTATTATATGTTTATTTCCAGTCTGCAAAGGCAAAACTTTTTAAAGGAAAGAAATGGTGGGAAAAAGATACAGAGGCAAAGAAGCATTGAACAGACTGTCAAACTACATTGGGAAGACAGGGGTGGTTGGGCGAGGAGGGCTGTAAGAGACCAACCGAAGGACTTGTACGCATGCATATAAGCACAACCAATGGATATAAGACACTGGGGTGGGGGGGGGGGGAGGGTGGGCAGGTGAAGGCATGTCCTGGGGGGTAGGGGTGGTCGGGGGGAGATCAAAGGGGAAAAAAAAAAGGAGACATATGTACTACTATTTGTAATACTTAAAACAATAAAAATAAAATAAAATTTAAAAAAAAAAAAAAGAAAGAGAAGGAGGAACACAGGCTTAAAGAATAAAAATGGCAACAAAAAGTACCTTACATGTAAATGGATTAAATGCTCTAATCAAAAGACAAAGGGTAGCTAAATGAATACAAAAACATGACCTATATATATGCTGTCTACAAGAGACCCACCTTAGAAAAAAGGACTCACACAAACTGAAAGTGAACAGATGGGGGGAAAATAGAAATGAAAAGAAAACTGGGGTAGCAATACTCATATTTGACAAAATAGACTTCAAAGTGAAGGCCATAATAAGGGATAACGAAGGCCCAATAATAACACTAAAGGGATTGATACAACAAGAAAATATAACTCTGGTAAACATGTATGCACCCAATACAGGAGCACCCAAATACATAAAAAGAACTCCTGGATGAGATCAATAGTAATACAATCATACTAGGGGACTTTAACACCCCACTGACATCACAGGATAGATATTCTAGACAAAAAAATCAATAAGAAAATAGCGACCTTAAATGACACACTAGATCAGATGGGATTAATTGACATTTTCAGGACATTGCTTTCTAAAGCTAAATAATATACATTCTTCTCAAGTGCATATGGGACATTTTCAAAGATAGGCCACATGTTAGGACACAAGCTCAGTCTCTACAAATTCAAGAATATTGAAATTATATCAAGCATCTTCTCAGACCATAATTGCATGAAATTAAAAATCAAGTACAATAAAAGCACTCAAAAACAATCAAACACATGTAGATTAAATAGCATGCTATTAAATAATAAATGGGCTACCAAAGACATCAAAGAAGAAATAAAACACATACTGGAAACAAAAGAAAGTGAACACACTGCAAACCCAAATCTATGGGACACAGCAAAATCAGCCTTGAGAGGGAGGTTCATAGCACTACAGGCCAACCTCAAAAAGAAAGAAAGAAAGAAAGAAAGAAAGAAAGAAAGAAAGAAAGAAGAGAAAGAAAGAAAGAAAGAAAGAAGGAAGGAAGGAAGGAAGGAAGGAAGGAAGGAAGGAAGGAAGGAAGGAAGGAAGGAAGGAAGGAAAGAAAGGAAGGAAGGAAGGAAGGAAGGAAAGAAGGAAGGAAGGAAGGAAGGAGGAAGGAAGGAAGGAAGGAAGGAAGGAAGGAAGGAAGGAAGGAAGGAGGAAGGAAGGAAGGAAGGAAGGAAGGAAGGAAGGAAGGAAGGAAGGAAGGAAGGAAGGAAGGAGAAAGAAAGAAGGAAAGAAAGAAAGAAAGGAAGAAGGAAAGAAAGAAAGAAAAGAAAGAAAGAAAGAAAAGAAAGAAAGAAAGAAAGAAAGAAAGAAAGAAAGAAAGAAAGAAAAAAGAAAGAAAGAAAGAAAGAAAGAAAGAAAGAAAGGAAGGAAGGAAGGAAGGAAGGAAGGAAGGAAGGAAGGAAGGAAGGAAGGAAGGAAGGAAGGAAAGAAAAACTTGTAATCAGTTATATAACCCTAAAACTTAAAGAATTAGAACGAGAATAGCAAGAAAAGACCAGAGTAAGTAGCAGGAAGGAAATACTAAAGGTCAGAGTAGAAATAAATGGCATAGAGTAAAACAAAACAAAAACAAACAAACAAAAGATTAATAAAACCAAGAGCTGGTTCTTTGAAAGGATAAACAAGATTGATGAACCTTTAGCCAGAATCATCAAGAAACAAAGAGAGAGAGCCCAAATAAATAAAATCAGAAATGAAAGAGGTGAATTAACCAATGACCCTACATAAATACAAAGAATCATAAAAAATACTTTGAATGCCTTTATTCCAAAGTAATGGACAACCTGAACAAAATGGACATATTCCTAGAAAAATTCCAATCTTCCAAAACTCAATCAGGAAGAATCAGAAAATTCTGATAGGCCAATAATGACTGATGAAATGGGAGCAATAATAATAACTTAAAAAAACTTCCAGAAAACAGAAGCCCTGGCCCGGATGGCTTCACAGGGAAGTTTTAGCAAACATTCAAAGAATTAACACCTATACTCCTCAAACTGTTGCAAAAAATTCAAGAAGAAGGAACACTTCGAAGCTCTTTCTATGAGACCAGCATTACCTGAATTCCAAAATCAGATAAAGACACTACAGAGAAAGAGAACTACAGACCGATATCTCTGATGAACATAAATGCTAAAATCCTCAACAAAATATTAGCAAATTGGACCCAGCAATGCATTGCAAAGATCATACACCATGACCAAGTGGGATTTTTCCACCTGGGTATGCAAGGTGGTACACTATTCACAAATCAATAAATGTGTTGCATCACATAAACAGATTGCAAGACAAAAATCACATGATCATATCAATTGATGCAGAAAACGCATTTAACAAAATCCAACACCATTTCTTGATAAAAACTCTTGGCAAAGTGAGAATAGAGGGATCATATCTCAACATAATAAAAGCAATATATGACAAGCCTACATCATACTCAATGAAAAAAACTAAAACCATTTCCCCTAAGAACAGGAACAAGACATGGATGCCCTCTTTCACCACTCTTGTTCAACATAGTATGGGAAGCCCTAACCATAGTGATTAGACGAGAAGAAGAAATAAAAGGCATCTAAATTGGAAGGGGGAAAACAAACTGTCATTATTCACAGATGACATGATATTGTACACAGAAAACCCTAAAGACTCCATCAAAAAATGAGTAGATTCAATACATAAATTCAGAAATGTAACAGGATACAAAATTAACACCCAGAAATTGATGGCATTTTTATACATCAACAATGAAAAAGCAAGAAAACAATCCCATTTACCAAAATATTTTTTAACAAAAAATTAAGGTAATTAAGAATAAACTTAACCGAGGAAAAAGACCTGTACTAAGAAAACTACAGGACATTGAAAAAAGAGATAAAGAAGATATAAACAAGTGGAAGAATATACCATGTTCATGGATTGGTAGAATCAACATATGAAAACGTTCATTCTACCCAAATAAATCTATAGATTCAATGCAATTCCTATTAAAATACCAAATACCTATTAAAATACAAGGAAAGTGAAAGAGAAACAGCGCCAGCCCTGGCATGGTGGTTCCACCACCCCCTCTGCCCTCCCACTGCAGGCAGGAGAAGCACCTCTCCAGTACTAATTACATTTAAAACTCTTTTAGTAAGGAAAGAGATTAAATGTTGGAGGTATTTCAGGATCCATTGGAATACCTTAGTTATTTTTTGGTCAATTAAAATGTCTCTGAAATTTTTAATTTGAAGAGGTTGTAAAACAAGTTTCTAAAATAATAAAAGCTTAATATGCTAATTAGACCAGACGTCCTTCCACACAACCTTTCTGATGAACACAGGCCTGCAAGTTAAGCCTGGGTTCCAGGTGCCACAAGGAAACCAATGCCGGCAGCAGGGGGAAGAAAGGCCTACTCTTGCATGAATTTTGTGCATGGGGCCTCTAGTAATTAAGTATTATGATATACATTTAGTGAAAACTGGGTAAGACATCAATTAAACTTTAAAATAGAGTTAGTATTAAATATTTTATCCAAACTATAAGATTTCCTCTAATTTACATAAGTATTTAATTTTTTTAGGCAAGTAAATGATTACATCCTGTAATGCCATTTGGAGAGAGAAAATGCACAACACATAATACAAAGATGAATAGATATCATACAAATGCTACAGACCATATACATAATTCAAGAGAAATTCACCTTTTATCCTAAAATATATATTTCCATATTTTTTAATCCTCACCTGAGCAACGAGGATATTTTTTTCCATTGATTTTTAGAGAATGGGAGAAGTGAGGGGGGGAGAGAGGGAAACATCAATGTGACAGAGACACATCTATTGATTACCTCCCACACAAGCCCTGAATGAAAGTGGGATCAGACCTGCAGTCCAGATACAAGCCCTTGACTGGGAATGAAACCTGCAACCCTCTGATGCATAGGACAATGCTGTAACCACTGAATGCACAAGACATGGCTGTATTTTCATTTTTTAAATTAAAAGTAATTTAATGTAAGAATTTTTAATGTTTGGAAACCTCACTTTTCAATGATAGTGAAAAATTAAGCAACCAATATTTCTTTCAACTTTTATTAACATTTTATTATTTTTAACTTAGGCACCCAGAGTCCACTGAAATATGGCCATTTTAAAATGGGATTTCTAGTGAGATCTTGCTATTTCTGTAGAGCAATTACCAGTAACAGGATTTCTATCAGGAGTATTAATGAGAGCTGGGCTCCGGAAGTTTCTGGCCTTGGAGGCACAATTTCTCGTATTAACTGTAGTGGGTTTTTTGTTTTGAACATTGGTAGTCTGAGTAAATTCTCTATGAAGGTAATGTAGTGGGTGAATGTCTGCTGCTTATGAGTACCATGAGGCTCTTAGTCCTCAAGTGGCAAATTCGGACCACTAGGTGTCCAACCTTTATATGGGCATACCTGGATAAGTCAATTTCTTAATTACAGTTGAGTTCGATGTTCCCTATGGGGACCCTACACATCGTGAGGAATGACTTCTGACACCTCCATAAACATTCTTAGTCATCTATGAGCATCTGAGATTCGGGCTGGAGGGAGGATGTACCCCTTATCTTCAGAGCTGAATGAGTTCAGCTCTCATTTATACTGCAAGGACACTTGCTCAGATTCTCAGAAAGCAATTCCAGTGGAAAAGGCAAATTTAAATACCAGCCAACCATTTTTCCTCCTGTCTCACTTTGTAGCCTGGGTTCTGTTAACCCTAAACCTTGTCAGGTTAGCATGTGGCCCATTTTCATCCACATAGTGAAACAAAGAGAGGGATTAAAATAGAAGAAACAAGATCAAGGGGGCCCTGGAGACAGGTTCAAGGGGTTAGCCTGGGACAAGCTGCCACTGCCCACTGATCCCCTGGTAGCAAGTCTCATAGGGATCTTTAGAGTTTAGGAGAAACAAAGTAAAAGTAGCAAATAAGAGAAGGGAACACACAGGTGTAAGGAACAACACACACCTTTGTCTTAGGGGTTTTACCTGTTTCATTTGTTTGATTTTCTAAATATGATGTTATTGATTTCAGAGAGAGAGGAAAAAAGAGAGAAACATCATCGATATGAGAGATATATCAATCAGTTGCCTCTTGTTGAACCCACACCTGGATATTGGAATTGAACAGGTGACCTTTTGATGCATGGGACAACATTCAGTGAAGGTAGTCACAATGGCCAGGACAAAGATTTTACCTGGTGTTTAACAGTGGCAATTTTAGAGGAGGCCTCAATGGAATATCTCAATAGAATATTTATAAACTCTCCAGGTGTGCCATTTGATATGCTGATGTATTACAATGAATGTATACAGTGATGTGGGTCATTCTCTGATCAGTTTCACCTTAAAAAATGTCACTGGAAGGGATTTTGAAGCAACATGGGTCTGCTGGGCATGGTCTGGACCATGTAATCGATTTTCTCCTAAGCATCCTAGGTTAGGGAAGATAAGTTCTTGTGATTTAGTAGTTGTGCATATAAATTACTAGGCCTTGTTAGAGTCTCAGATTTCCCACTCCACTTGTCAAGGAATTTTCCTAGCTTTTTATTAACATGCCCCAACTCTATAAACTTGGGGACTCTAGTTAGTATTGAACTCAACACAATGACCATCAGTTGACAGACACTAAACACCAGAGCCAAAATCTGGTGTTTAGTGTTGAGGACCCAAACACACACCATGGACTCTAGAAGCTGTACCCTACAGCAACCACAAACCAAAAGCTGGACCCCAGCCCCGGGACTCAAACTCAAAGCAATTCCCCTGACTCAGGCATATTATGCAGCACAAAAGCCAGAAACCAGATGCCAGAGACTGACAGCTAATTCTTAAGACCAGATTCAATACACCAGGATCTGAATCTATAGCTGCACTTGGACCCCACACAAGAACCCCGGATACAAAGTCATACCCAAAGAGACCCAAAACGCCAGACATACAGCTGAATACATATTTGATCTGAAACCACAGATCCTGGACATATAACAGGGATCTATAACTAAGACACCATAGCCACAATGTGGATTTGGAGACAGACAACAGACCTCAGTTGTCAGATGCCAGATGCATGAACTGAACCAGATCCTCACGTTGTACACAAATCCATGATTCAATAAAGGGAACCCATGTCACTCTAAGCTCAAGCAGCTAGTTTCACTAATACTTTTTGTATGCCAATGTGAATGTATAAGAGAAAAAAGTAACTTGCAAAATTTCAAAATTCTGCCAAACCCTGCAGTACTACACACAAAAGACTAACAGAAGGAAAAGATAATAATAATGCTTACCTTTGCTGGCAGGTATCCATGATCTCTTGGCTGTAGTGGTGTCAGAAGTTTACCATGTCACAGCCGATAATTTCACAAGGCCGGCTCTTATTTACCTCATACCTTATAAATTTGAACAACTGGGTTAATAACCAAATTGACATGACCAAATTAACAAGAGATGTACAACGCTTAATCCATGCACAAGGAAAACTCACATACAAATGAATACCAAAGACCATGAGGTAATATTAGGAACAGAAAATGTTGAAAAATGGGGAAACAGGGTCTTAGATTGTAGAGGTGAAATGGGTAATATTTAGGAAAAGTACAGGATATGTGACATGATAATTTTAGTTAGGTAATCCCAACAACTATATGATAGCCATATCAAGAAACTCGTGGTAGCCTGGCTGGTGTGGCTCAGTGGTTGAGCATCAACCCATGAACCAGGAGGTCAAGGATTCATTCCCTGTTAGTGCACATGCTCAGGTTGTGGGCTTGATCCCCAGTGTGGGGCGGGCAGGAGGCAGCCGATCTCTCATCATTGTTTCTATCTCTCCCTTTCCCTTCTTCTCTGAAATCAATAAAAATATATTTTAAAAGGAAATCCTGACATCCCCCACACACATACAGCACCTTCAGTCAATGTGTGCTCCACCATCAAGCTCCCCACAGAGCTGTCACAAAGCACATGCCCTACCCTGAGCCCAGGTCAAAGCTGCTGGTGTGACCTGGTATGCCCAGCCACAGGTCACAAGACCATGCTGCATGTGCGAGAGGGTCCTAGCGTAGCATCCTGCCTGGAGTGCTGGGTCTGCAGGGTGAATTGCATGCCACAGGGCTCTGGGTCCTCATGGGGAGTTGCATGCCAGAGGAACTGTGCATGCACCCCCACCACCCAGAGAATCTGAAGCGGACAACTGAAGGACCAGAATCATGGGAGAAGGGAGTACAACTCAGAGCAGATGGTAAAGGTGTGAAACTCAAGGCACACCCAACCTCTGGTCTAGCGAGTTCCAGATCATTGGACCACTAGGGGATTCAACCCCTTGAATCCCAAGCAGGGAGTCCAAGGTCAGGAAGAGGAGACAGCAAAAAGGAGGAGACAAAGAAAAAAACCCCAAAGGAAAGAAAAGGAGAAATCACCAGAAAAGGAATGAAATGAAATGGAGGCAAGCAATATGTCAGAGAAATAAGTCAGAGTAAGGGTCATGCACTTCCTAAACCGACTGGATGAGAAAATTACCAACATATGTAAGAATCAAGAAAAAATGAAGAATGGTATAGCTGAAATAAAAACCACAATGCAAGGTTTCACTAGTAGACTAGAAAAAACAAAGGACCGAATCAGTGATTTAGAAGACAGGGTTTAAAACATACCCAATCAGAACAGCAATTGGAGAAAAACTTTTAGAAATCAGGAGAAGTGCCTAAGAGAGATTTTGGGACAACATGAAATGAAGCAACATCTATATAATAGGGGAGTCAGAAGGAGAGGAAGAGGAGTAAAGATTAGAAAACCTATTTGAAGAAATAATGACAGAAAACTTCACTAACTTGGGGAAGAAAAAGGTCATGCAAACAAAGAGAGTCCCAAACAAGATGAACCCAAAAAGACCCACACCAAGACACATCATAATTACAATGGCAATTGTTAGTGACAAAGAGAGAATCTTAAAGGCTGCAAGAGAGAAAGAGTTACCAACAAGAGATCTCCCATTAGACTATCAACTTACTTCCCAACAGAAACACATCCAGCCAGAAGGGAATGGAATGAAGTATACAAAGTGATACAAAGCAAGGAAATGAATTCAAGAATACTCTTTCCAGTGAGGCTATCATTAAATTAAAAGGGACTTCAGGAGATTCACAGACAAGAAAAGGCTAAGGAAATTTATTACTATCAAGCCAGCAATGCAAGAAATGCTAAAGGGACTGTTGTAAAAAGAAGAAATAGGAAGAGAAGAAGGAACACATGCATAAAAATTAAAATTGCTACAAACAAGTACTTATCAATAATAACCTTAAAGATTAATGGATAAGTGCTGCAATCAAAAGACATCAAGTGGCTGAATGGAAAGAAAACATGACCCATACATATGCTGTCTACAAGAGATCCACCTCAGAACAAGGGACTCATAATACTGAAAGTGAAGGAATGGAAGAAATTTTTCAGACACATAAAAATGAATAAAAAAAACCTGGGGTAGCAATACTGATATATCAGAAAATAGACCTCAAAGTGAAGGCCATAACAAAAGATGAGGAAGCCTACTCCATAATACTAAAGGGATTGGTACAACAAGAGGATATAACTCTGGTAAACATATATGCACCCAATGCGGGAGAATCCAGATACATAAGAAAACTTCTGGAAGATATTAAGGGAGAAATCCATAGCAATACATTCATAGTAGTGAGCTTTAATATCCCATTGACAACAGTGGATAAATCTAGACAAAAAATCAACAAAGAAACAGCAATCTAAAGGACTCACTAGATCAGTTGGAATTAACTGACATCTTCAGAACATGTCACCCCAAAGCCACAGAATATACATTCTTCTCTAGTGCACATGGGACATTTTCATAGATAGACCACATATTATGACATAGGTTAAGTCTCTACAAATTCAAGAAGGTTGAAATCATATCAAGAATCTTCTCAGGTCACAATGGCAGAAAATTAGAAATCAACTACAATAAAATCAATTTTATAAAAATCAAACACTTGGAGGCTAAATAGCATGTTATTAAACAATGATTGGGTTACCAAAGAGATCAAATAAGAAATAAAAAACATCCTGGGAAAAAATGACAATGAAAACACCACAATCCAAAAATGTTGGGACATATTGAAAGCAGTCGGGAGAAGGAAGTTCATAGCACTACAGGTCTATCTCAGAAAACAAGAAAAACAGGTAATAAATTATCTCACCTTACAACTTACAGAATTAAAAAGAGAGCAACAAGAACAGCCCAGAGGAATCAGAAGGAAGGAGATAATAAACATCACAGCAGAAATAAATGGTATCAAGGAAAAGAAGATCAATAAGACAAGGAGCAATTTATTTGAAAAGATACACAAGATTGTTGAATTTCTAGCAAGGACCACCTAGAAGTAAAGAAAGATGGCCCAAATAAACATAATCAGAAATGAAAGAAGTGAAGTAATAACCAACCCCACAGAATTATAAAGGATTGTATAAAAAAAATACTATGAACAACTTCATTACAACAATCTGGACAACCTAGAGGAAATGGGCATGTTCCTAGAAAAATACAATCTTCCAAATCACAATCAGGAAGAATAAAAAAATCTGAAAAGGCCAATAACTATGGAGGAAATTGAAGCATTCATCAAAATACTTCCAGCAAACAAAAGCCCTGAACTGGACAGTTTCACAGGGGAGTTTTACCAAACATTCAAATAACTAAAATTACCCTCCTCAGACTATTCCAAAAAGTTCAGTAGGAAGGAACACTTCCAAGATTTTTCTATGTAGCTAGCATTACCCTAATCCAAAAAGCAGATAAAGACAACCCAAAGAAAGACAATTACAGGCTAATATTCCTGATGAACATAGATGCTAATATACTCAACAAATTCTAGCAAATTGGATCCAGAGATACATTCAAAAGATCATACACCATGACCAAGTGGTATTTATTCCAGGGTTGCAAGGCTAGTATAATATCCACAAATCAATCAACGTGATACAGCACATATACAAAGTGAGAGACAAAAATCACCAAGTCATGTCAATTGATGCAGAAAAAGCACTTGACAAAATCCAACACGCTTTCTTGATAAAAACTCTCAGCAAACTGGTTGTAGAGGGATCATACCTCAACATAAAAAGGACCATATGACAAACCTAGAGCCAACAGCATACTCAGTGGGCAAAAACTAAAACCATTTCTCTAAGAACAGGAACAAGACAGATATACCCACTTTCACCATTCCTGTTCCACATAGAGCTGAAAGTGCTATCCATAGCAATCATACAAAAAGAAAAAAGAAAAGGCATCCAAGTTGCCAAAGAAGAAGTAAAACTGTCATTATTCACAGATGACATGATGTTGTACTTAGAAAACCCTAAAGACTCTATCAAAAAACTAATAGGCTTAAATGAATTTGGCAATGTAGCAGGATACAAAATTAACACTCAGAAATGTATGGCTTTTTATACACCAATAACAAACTCACAGAAAGAGAAAGTTAAAAAAATTCAATTTATCATTGCAAAAAAAAAAAACACCCACCACCAACAAAAAACGAAGATACCTAGGAATAAACTTTACTAAGGAGTTAAAAGGCCTGTGCTCAGAAAACTACAGGACATTGAAAAAGCAGAGGAACATGTAAACAAATAGAAGAATATACCGTGTTCATGGATTGGTAGACTCAACATCATTAAAAAGTATATACTACCCAAATCAATCTATAGAATCAATGCAATCCCCATTAAAATGCCAATGGCATATTTCATAGACCTAGACAAACTCTCCAAAAATTCATAAGGAACTGAAAAAGACCCCAAATAGCTGCAGCAATCCTGAGAAAGAGGAACAAAGTTGGAGGAAGATATAATACAAAGCCATTGTTCTCAAAACTGCCTGGTACTGGCACAAGAACAGACATATGGACCAATGGAACATAACAGAGAACCCATAAATCAACCCAAGCATTTATGCTCAATTTATATTTGACAAAGGAGGCAATAGCATACAATTTAGTGCATGGGTAGACCCAGGGCCTGCAGCTTCCAAAGTGTTCTCCCCAAGAACCCTTAGGTTCTTCTCCAAGGCCAGGGTGGCCTCCATGGAGCTCTGAGTTTTGCCCACTCATCTTGGGGGAGCCTTCAGCATATCCTGGAAAAGATGTGGCCACCGGGCTGGTTTTGCAACTCTCAGAGTGATTGAGCACCCTCACGCTTCTTCTCGGCCAACTTGAGGAAGTAGTGAGAGCCACTTCATCATGGTGGAAATACAAGTAGAAGCCCAGAGACAGAAGAAAACTGTGTGAGGACACAGTGAAGAAGCAGACATGTATACACCAGAAAAAGAGTCCTTATGGAAATTGAACCCTGATGGTGACACCTTGATATTGGCCTTCTAGTCTTCAGAACTGAGGAGCAGCAGTCCTGCGAGCAGTGTGCCCCCATCTGAGGAGCAGCAGCCTTGCACAGCCCACGCTCATCTCAGGAGCAGCAGCCTCATGAGCAGCCTGTCCCCATCCAAGGATCTGCAGCTGCATGCTCTCTGATCCTGTCTGAGGAGCAGTAGCTGTGCGATCTGCCCATCCCCATTCAATGAGCAGTGGCTTTGCACAGCCCACTCCCATCTGAGGAGCAGCAGCTGCATGAGCTGCCTACCACCATCCAAAGAGCAGCAGGTTGTAAGCAGCCTCCCCCTCTCCAAGGAGCAGCAGATGGAAGATCATCCCACCCCCAATAGCCAGAGGAGCCCCACTGCTGCGAGCACCGGCACAAGCAGCACTCACTAGAGGAGCTTCTGCCAAGTGAAGAGCAGCCACTGCCATGACTGCCTGAGGACCAGCCGCCACCCAAGGAGCCACTGCAGCCTGAGGTGCAGCCCCTGCATGATTCGGCACCTAGGTCCTTCAGTGAGAGCATAAATGGGGAGACAAAGAAATCCCCAAAGGAAAGAAATGGAATTGCCAGAAACTGAGATAAGTGAAACAGAGATATGCAATATGTCAGAAAAAGAATTCAAAGTAAGTGTTAAACATTTCATAAACCAGATAGATGAAAAAATCAACAACTTATGTGAACACCAAGAAGAAATAAAGAGTGTGTAGCTTCAATAAACAACACTATGGACAGTTTCAACAGTAGACTAGGAGAAGCGGAAGACTGAATTAATGAATTAGAAGACAGGGAAGAAAAATGCACCCAAACTGAAGTGCAATTGGGGCAAAATATTAAAAGACAGTAGGAGAGCCTAAGGGAGTTTTTGCACAACATTAAATGAAGCAACATACAAATAATAGGGGTGCCACAACGACAGGAAGAGGAACAAGGGTTAGAGAACATATTTGAAGTAATAACATCAGAAAACTTCCCTGATGTGGGGAAGAAAAAAGTCACACAAGCACAGAGTCCCAAACAAGATGAACCCAAAAAGACCCATGCCAAGACACATCATAATTACAATGGTGATAGTTAACAACAAAGAGATAATATTTTTTAAATTTCTTTATTGATTAAGGTATTACATATGTTTCATTATTTTCCCATTACCCCCACCCCCCCATTCATGCCCTTACCCTTCTGTTGTCTGTGTCCATTGATTAGGCTTATATGCATGCATATAAGTCCTTTGGTTAATCTCTCCCCCTACCCGCACCATCCCCTACCTTCCCTGAGGTTTGACATTCTGATTGATGTTTCTCTATCTCTGGATCTGTTTTTGTTCATCAGTTTATGTTGTTATGATATTCCATAAATAGTGAGATCATGTGATATTTATCTTTCTCTGCCTGACTTATTTCACTTAGTATAATGCTCTCCAGCTTCATCCATGTTGTTGCAAAAGGTAAGGACTCCTTCTTTTTGCCCAAAAAGGCTGCTTTCCAAATCTTACCTATGGTGAATTGTACTGCTATGAACATAGGGGTGCATATATCCTTTCTGATTCGTGTTTCTAGTATACAAAGTGAGAATCTCAAGGCTGCAAGAGAGACACAGAAAGTTATGTACAAGGGATCTCCCATTAGGTTATCAAATGACTTCTCAACAGAAATACATAAGGACAGAAAGGAATGGAAGGTAGTTTACAAAGTGATGCAAAGTAAGGGACTGAATACAAGAATATTACATTCAGCAAGGCTATCATTCAAAATTGAAGGGGCAATAAGGAGCTTCACAGAAAACAAACAAACAAACAAACGAAAACCTACGGGGATTTATCACCACCAAGCCAGCAATGAAAGAAATGCTAAAGAGAATGGTATAAAAATAAAAAGGGAAAGAAGAACACAGGCACAAAAAATAAAAATGGCTACAAACAACTACCTATCAATAATAACTTAAAACATAAATGGACTAAATGAGCCAATCAACAGACAGTGAGTGGCTGAATAGATAAGAAAACATTAACCATACATTTTCTGATAGGTATCTTAGAACAAGGGACTCACACAGACTGAAAGTGAAGGGATGGGGAAATATCTTCCAGGCAAGGTGAAAAAAAAAAAGCTGGGGTAGCAATACTTATATATCACAAAATATACCTCACAGTAAATGCCATAACAAGTGATAAAGAAGGCCACTACATAATTCTAAAGGGATTGGTACTACAAGAGGATATAACCCTGATAAACATATATGCACCCAATACAGGAGCAGCCAAATATATTAAAAAAGACCTCCTCAAAGATATCAAGGACGAGATTAACAACAATACAATCATAGTAGGAGACTCTAATACCCCATTGACATCACTGGATAATCATCTAGACAAACAATCAGTAAAGAAACAGCAATCCTAAATGACTCACTAGATCAGATGGACTTAATTGACATCTGCAGAACATTTCATCCCAAAGCCAGTAAATGTACATTCTTCTCAAGTGCACATGAGACAACTTCAAAGATAGACCACATATTGGGTCACAGGCAAAATCTCTTCAAATTCAAGAAGATTGAAATTCTATCAAGCCTCTTCTCAGACCACAATGGAATAATATTAGAAATAAACTACAATAAAAACAATTAAAAATCAAACACTTGGAAGCTGAATAGCATGCTATTAAACAATGATTGGGTTATCAAAGAGATCAAAGAAGAAATTAAAAACATCCTGGAAACAAATGATAATGAAAACACAACAATCCAAAATCTATGGGACACAGTGAAAGCAGTTCTGAGAGGGAAGTTTATAGCTCTGTTACAAAAGACAGTGAGAATATGAAGAGGAGGAAGATGAGAACTGTGACTCCAAAATGGAAGATTTTATCAAAGATGAAGGAGAATCTCAGGAAGAAATATCTAAGCACATTCTTTGGCTATGACCGAAAAAAAAAAATACAAAGATGAAGAAACAAAGAGTTTAAGACCGGGTATGCAAGATGACTTAGAAGAAATGAGATGGGAGGAAGAAGCAATGAAATGTGGAGAGGTCAAGAAGCTGAAAAGATGTTACCTGCTGTTTTTATTTATTTTTGTGAAACACTGGAGACACTCTACTGCAAAGAAGTCCTGCCTTTGGACTGAAGAAGCCTATTATCATTTTAGATTTACTAGTGGCACAGTGCACGAAATTCGTGCACAGGTGTGGGGGAAAGGTCTTCAATCTGGGACCCCTTGGGGGATGTACAGGATTGGGCCTACGCTGGCAGTTGGAAATCCCACTCACAATCCAGGACTGCTGGCTCCCAACTGCTTGCCTGCCTTCCTGCCTGATTGCCCCAAACTGCTTCTGCCTGCCAGCCTGATCAACCCCTAACCATTTCCCTGCTAGCCTGATTAACACCTAACTACTCCCCAGCTGGCCTGATTGCCCCCAACTGTCCTCCCCTGCCGCAACCTGCCTTCTCTGCCAGGGCCCGCCTCTGCTGCATCAGGTAGAGGAGGTGCTGGGAACCTCAGGCCTCACCACACGAAGGGGCTCCTGGGCCCCACCTGCTCTGTACACTTGGCCTTCTTGTGGTGGCCACCTTGTGGTGTCCAGCTTTTGGCAGCCATCTTGTGGCAATATCACGAGGGAGGACCACCTCGGTTTTTATTAGCATGGATACTTGGATCCTCAAGGACAAGGAATGGATATTTTACACTGAGTGGCCAGATTATTATGATCTCTGAACGCATCATTATCTGGCCACTCAGTGTATTCCAACCCAGGCCCTTTGGAAGCTGCACGAAATTCATGCATGGGGGTGTGTGTCCCTCAGCTCAGCCTGCACCCTCTCCAATCTGGGACCCCTTCAAGCGATGTCCGACTGCCTGTTTAGGCCTAATTCCGGTAGGATCGGGCCTAAATGGGCAGTCGGACATCCCTCCCACAATCCAGGACTGCTGCCTCCCAACTGCTTGCCTACCTGCCTTCCTGATTGCCCCTAACCGCTTCTCTCTGCCAGCCTGATCAGCCCCTAACCACTCCACTGCCAGCCTGATTGATGCCTAACTGCCCTCCCCTGCAGGCCTGGTCACCCCTAACTGCCCTCCCCTGCAGGGTTGATTGCCCCCACTGCCCTCCCCTGCAGACCTGGTCCCTCCCAACTGCCCTCCCCTGCTGGCCATCTTGTGGCAGCCATCTTGTGTCCACATGGGGGCAGCCATCTTTGATCACATGGGGGCTGCCATCTTGTGTGTTGGAGTGATGGTCAATTTGCATATTACTCTTTTATTAGATAGGATAGAGGCCTGTTGCACAGGTGGGGGCCGGCTTGTTTACCCTGAAGGATGTCCTGGATCAGGGTGGAGGTTCTCCTGGGGCGTGGGGTGGCCTGGGTGAGGGGCCTGTGGTGGTTTGCAGCCTGGCCATGCCTGCCGGTGACCCAGGCGGAGGTCCTGGTATCTGGGATTTATTTATCTTCTATAATTGAAACTTTGTAGCCTTGAGCAGAACCCAAGCCTCCTGCTTGCTCCATGGCTGCTGCCAATTTTGTTGGGATTTATTTGTCTTCTATAATTGAAACTTTGTAGCCTTGTGCAGAGACCTGGGCTGGCCAGGGAATGCAGGAAAGCTTGGCTTCCTCTATTGCCGGGGAAACCCAGGCCTCCTGCTCTCTTCATAACCGCGGCCATCTTGGTTGTGTTAGTTTGCATACTCACTCCTGATTGGCTGGTGGGTGTGGCTTGTGGGTGTAGCGGAGGTATGGTCAATTTTCATATCACTCTTTTATTAGATAGGATGGATGTCCTCTCTGTGACTTTGAAGTAAAAAGTAGAATAAATTATATTGTATTCTATCTTCATGGATTGGAAGCTGAGCATTCTTATTCACTCATTAAGGTAATTAGGCAATTAACAAAAAATTTCAAGTTAAAAAACAAGTTATGCTATATGGTGTAAGAATATTCTTTTCTAAATGTTCCTTTCAGATTTATTGTAAAATAGAGAATGTTGCTGTTCTGATTTTTATCCAAAAAGCCATTTTATAGTGTAGAAAAAATATCTTATTCAAAGATTCGAATTGAAAGAGTAATAGTTTATAAATAAGCAATTGACACGTTCGGTTCCTCTTACTCCCCCGTTATAAAGATATTTTGGAATCCAAAGTGCCCTTGAGTCTCTTGATGTTAATGACTTTGTATTTTTATCTTAAAATTCCTTAGCAATTAATGGCAAAAAATAAAAGCAAAATTCATGTGTATCAAGAGAAAATAAATAAAGAAACAGTTTCAAAGAGTACCAAAATTTTGCATTGGATGTACAGATTTTATGCTCATTGTTAAGAATTAAAAATTGTCTCCCATTCCTTTCTAAAATATTTAGTTGAAAAAAAAAACTGGTGTAAGAAGAGAACTTTACCAGGAGTTCCTTTTAATTTTTTAAAATTCTTTATTGTTTAAAGTATTACATATGTCTCCATTTCCCCAATTGGCCTCTTCCTGCAAGCTCCCTTTCCCCCCCCACCCCCCCGCAACCCAGCACATGCCCTCACTCCCTATTTTCTGTGTCCATTGGTTATGCTTATATGCATACATACAAGTCCTTTGGTTGATCTCTTACCTCACCCTCCCAACCTCCCCTGCCTTCCCTCTGAGGCTGCATGGTCTGTTCTATGTTTCTAAGTCTCTGGATTTATTTTTGTTCATCAGTTTGTTGTTCATTATATTTCACAAGTGAGTGAGATAATGTGATGTTTATCTTTCTCTCCAGGACCATTCATGCTGTTGCAAATGGTAGGAGTTCCTTCCTTTTTACAGCAGTATAGTATTCCATTGTGTAGATGTACCACAGTTTTTTAATCCACTTACCTGCTGATGGGCACTTAGGCTGTTTCCAAATCTTAGCTATTGTAAATTGTTCTGATATGAACATAGGGATGCATATATTCTTTCTGATTGGTGTTCCTAGTTTCTTGCAATATAGTCCTAAAAGTGGGATCACTGGGTCAAATGGCAGTACCATTTTTATATTTTTGAGGAAACTTCATACTGTTCTCCACAGTGGCTGCACCAGTCTGTATTATCACCAGCAGTGCATGAGGGTCCCTTTTTCTCTGCATCCTGCCAACCCTTGTCATTTGTTGATTTGTTGATGATTGCCATTCTGACAGGTGTGAGATGGTACCTCATTGTCGTTTTGATTTGCATCTCTCAGATGATTAGTGACTTTGAGCATGTTTTCATATGTCTCTTGACCTTCCTCCGGTCCTCCTATGAAAAATATGTATTTAGATCTGTTGTCCATTTTTTTCATTGGGTTGTTGTCTTTCTTTTGTTAATTTGTATGAGTTCCCTATAAATGTTGGAGATTAAACTCTTATGTTCTTCTATGCAGTGGGCTTTCTCCTTGTTTTCTTTTGCTGTGCAGAAGCTTTTTATTTTGATGTAGTCCCATTTGTTTATTTTCTCTTTAGTTTCCATTGCCCTAGGAGCTATATCAGTGAAGATATTGCTTTGGCATATGTCTGAAATTTTGCTGCCTGTGGATTCCTCTGGTATTTTTATGGTTTCCCGCCTTATGTTTAAGGCCTGTATCCATTTTGAGTTTGTTTTTGTGTATGATGTAAGTTGGTGGTCTAGTTTCATTTTATTGAACTGATTTGTCCAATTTCCCAAACACCATTTATTGAAGAGACTGTTTTGACTCCTTTCTATGCTCTTGCCTTCTTGGTCAAATATTAATTGAACAGAATGGGTTGGGTCGATTTCTGGGTTCTCTGTTCTGTTCCATTGATCTATATGTCTGTTCTTGTGCCAGTACCAGGGAGTTTTGAGAGTAGTGAGTGTGTAAATACAGCTTTATATCTGAAATTGAGATCCCTCCTACTTTGTTCTTCTTTCTCAAGATTTCTGCAGGTATTTGGAGTCTTTTTTTAAAAATCCCAGATGTATTTTTGGAGAGTTCGTTTTAGGACTGTGAAATATGCCTTTGGAATTTTAATGGGACGTGCATTGAATCTATAGATTGCTTTGGGTAGTATGGACATTTTAATGATGTCGATTCTATGGTATGTTCTCCTATCTGTGTATGTCTTCCTCTATCTCCTTTTTCAGTGTCCTGTAGATTTCTGAGTACAGGTCTTTTACCTACTCAGTTAAGTTTATTCCTAGGTATCTTAATGTTTTTGGTGCAATGGTAAATGAGATTTTTTAAACCACTCTTTCTGTAAGTTCGCTATTGGTGTATAAAAATTCCATAGATTGGAGAGAATCCAAGATGGCGGCGTAGGTAAACACCTAAACTGCTGCTTCCCACAACAATTTAAACTGCAACTAAAAGACAAAACGTCTATCACCCAGAACCACGGGAAAGCTGGCTGAGTAGAAGTTCTACAACTAGAAGGAAAGAGAAAAGAGCTTTGAGACGTGCACGAGCGCTGAAAAGCTGAGGTACGGAGGCATGTGATCCGGGCTGGCTGCGGGCGACTGGGTGCATTGCTTTTTTCAACCCAAACGGAGACAAGCCCCCGATTACTCTGAAATCCAGTCTCTGGGGAGACGCGGGGGACCCAAACTCCTACGGGGAGAAGCTGGACTGTCTGCCAGCGAGGGTGGCTTGCTTGCAGAGCTGCACGCAGGAATAATTCTTTATTCCTGAACTGGGGCGATGCCTTTGGGGACACAGAGCCGGCTACCTAGCAGCCATTGCTGTTTGCCATGCCCTAACCTAGTGACACCCTGAGGCCCCACCCTGCACAACCTACAAACCCACCCAAGCTCCAAGCAACCGAGTTAGCATAAGAAAAGCCTGCCCTATCCCAGCTTAACCTAGCAAACTTGCAGCCCGGGTCAGACAGTTCCAAAACCTCCAAACCCCAAGCAAAGAGGAGAAAACTGCAGCTCTCACTGTAGCTCCTGCTGAGTGGCCTCAGACAGTAGCTGACCTGCACCCCATTGGAGATCCAGAAGCCAGTGTACCTAGTGGTCAGTGTGAGACACCAGATTTCAACTCCTCACATCCATAAGTGACACATTCAAGAGGCAAACTCAGTGAGCACCGAAGCCCCACTGAAACAAGTCCTGCGTGTCTTCAGCACAGCAGTTTTTCCATTATAGACACAGGGAGTGCTCACAGCTAATTGGCCTGGAGGTCAATTCCTCCCAGTGTACCAACAGAAATTAAGGCTAACTACACCAAGACTTTGCACTCAGCCCACAAAGGGGTATACCAAGAGCATCCACCTCATGTAATTGAGGAGGTTGAGCTACTGCCCCCTATAGATCACCTACCACACAAAGCTACTCCATCAACACAGGGAAGCAGCCAAAATGTGGAGACAAAGAAACATGTCACGAATGAAAGAAACGGAGGAAAGCAAACTACTGGATGACATAGAGTTCAGAACCACATGTATAAGGTTACTCAAGAATCTTCTAAAAACCGTTGAGAAACTTGATGACACTTCTGAGGAGCTTAGTGAGACCTTCAAGGACCTTAATGAGAATGCCAAAAAAAATGAAAAAGGAACAGTCAGAAATGAAGCATATACTGTCTAAAATAAAGAATATAATAATCTGAACAATAAAGATTTATTTAAAAAAAAACTTTAACTGACTTTCAAAAAGTATTAGGGGACATTAACTGGTTAAGACCTTATCTGAAAATCTCTACAGGAGAAATGACAAATTTATTTAATATACTTGGTAACTCTAATCTTTCCTCATCCTAAACATTAACAGATGAAGCTAGGAAGGAGTTGCTAAGAATTGAGCAGGCAATCTCCTCAGCCCAAGTATCATGGGCAGAGGCTTAATTGCCTTTATTGGGACAGATTAACCCTACTGCAAATAGTCCCACTGGAGTCATCTTCCAAAAAACTCTCCTGCTATTATTGAATGGGTCCGCCTAGGGCATCAATCCTCTAAAACTGCGGTTACATATGTAGAACTTATGGCTCAGTTGATATCTCAACTTAGAAAGCCCTGCAGGAAGCTTAGAGGAGAAGAACCCCAATGCATTTACCTTCCCCTCACTGGGAAGCAATTAGAAATATTATTTCAAACTGATTTGAATTGGCAATTGGACTAAGTGGATATTCAGGGGAACTTAGTTTTCACCTATTAAAAGACAAATTACTACAATTTTTATATTCTACCCCCTTATTATACCAAAAAAATACTAGGCAGGAACCTATTCCTGGAGCATTAACTGTTTTTACTGATGGGTCATCGAATGGTAAAGCTGCCTATCATACAATGAATTCAGACTGAGTCATACTGACCAGTCATACTTCTGTACAAAGAATTGAATTAGAGGCTATTAAGGCTGCATTGCAGGATTTCCAAGAGCTTCTTAATATTATCACTGGCTCTTCTTATGCTGTGGGCCTAGTGAATAGAATTGAAACTGCTCGGTTAAAATGGCTCAGTGACCAAAGTTTATTTTTCACTATTTAAACAATTCAGCAGATTGTACACTCACATCAGGGCTCACAGTGTATTACTTGGCCGGCTAACAAAAGGAAATGCACATGCTGACCAATTGGTTGCTTTATTAAAACAGGCCTCAGCATCTCATCAGCCTGCCAAAATGTTGTCCAAACAATTCTCAATCACTCGACAGCAGGCAAAAGAGATTATCAGAGAATGTCCCACTGGCATGTTACATCTGCCTCAAGGACTTAATACAGGAATTAACCCTTGAGGATTGATAAGGGAAGGTATCTGGCAAATGGATGTAACACATTATATTTCTTTTGGACACCTCGGGGCATTGAATGTCTCTGTATATACCTTTTCAAAGGGCCTATGGGCTACTGCATCTACAGGGGAAACAGAAAAACAGGTTATTAATCATTCCTAGCTGCTTTTGCCGTCATGGAAATTCCAAAAATCATTAAAACCGACAATGGAACAGCTTACACAACCTGTCATTTCCAGCAATTTTGTAAAAAGTGGAAAATTCAGCACATTATATGAATACCTTATAATTCGCAGGGACAGGCAATTATAGAATGCCAGCAACATAGGCGTTGAAAAACAGAAAAGTGGGAATATGGAGAAATCACCTGTAGGTAGAGTACACGAAGCCTTAATTACTTTAAATTTTTTCACTTGTGATGCCGATAGCAAGACACCCATGAAAATAAACTAGTGTCAGAATAAGCCAAAGGAAAATGGTCTGGTTAAATGGAAAGATCCCGAGTCTGGTTTATGGAAAGGCCCAAACCCCCTGTTATCATTTGGTCAAGGCTATGCTTGTATATTTCCAGAAAATGTCTCGAAGCCCATGTGAATTCCCACAAGAAATATTAAACTTCAACATGGATCTGAGGGATGTACTGGCCAGGTTAATGAGGGCCATGCCTAACAATCAACTATCCCAGCCACAAGTAGCAGCAGCCCCAAGCAAGCCAATGAACATAAGGAATGGGAGGAGAATGAGAGAAATAGCCCAGAGGTTACCTGCGGGATGGTAAAGAAGATGGTCCAGAAAGCTGAGAGAATTTGTGAGGAGACCAGAACCCCAAGAACGCCTGAGAATGTCTTTCTTGCCCTGCTAGCAGTCATCAGCTGTGTGGTAATGCTACCGGTGCAAATGGGGATGTATTTTGGACTTATGTTCCTGACCCTCCATGGGAAGACAATTTATGTAGGCTGATCCCCTGCCTAATGTAGTCACCAATAACACCAAACACCTTGGTCACCCAGGAGGACCATGGGTGGGGCAAGGAAGTATATGGGCAAAGTATAATTACATGGGTATCACCACCTAGCTTCCCTTTTGCATGACACAGAACCAAACCACAGCTCCTTTGTGTGTAAAATTAAAAAGAGGCTTCTGGCTAACATGGACACCAAAGGAGGGGGAAGCAAAAGCCCACAGACATCTACTATCACTACTTGCTCTGGAGAGAGGTACAGTAAATGTAACTTTACTAAGACACCTCCCCTCACTAAGCCGTTATGGAAAAAGTCTTATGAATGGCACCCTACCGAGGAAGAAATTAATAAGCAAGACTGTTATAGTGACCACCACACCAGCAGCAAACTTAATAACAGTTTTTTCTTTGTGGACTGGAGCCCCTAGATGGGTTTGCATATAGTCACAATCACACCCTAAAATGGAAGGGGAAAGCATCCTATCTACATGTTGAAGCTAATCACTCTATTTCATGGCATGGAGGAGGATTTGTTGCATCTCAATTTCAACATGATAATTGGCCCCTAAAAAATACATAATGGAAATTAGCTGCTCCACTTGCACTTATTAAATAGTATAGTTTTAACTATAGCTCAGATCATTCCATTCATACCTTATGGGAACTCCCAATAAGACAGTATTTGCCACAGCCTGTGTATTTGATCCATTTGTTCTCCTCTCAGGCCCCATCCAGATGCACCTTAATATTACAAGCCATCTGTATGAGGTGTCATGCACAGGCTGCACACTATCCCATTGTATTAATTTTACATTCCAAAAGGATTCCCTCATGATTTTAAAACAGCCAGCTTTCTCTTAGTTTCCTACTAACCTAACTGAGCCTTGGGAATCTCATCAATCCTACTGTTACATGATCTGGTAAAAATCTTAAAAAGACAAAAGAGATTTCCTGGAATGTTAATTGCATGACTCTTTGCCCTCGTAACATTACTTACTTCTGTGGGCATTGCTGTTCAATCCATGGCACAAACTGTTCAAACTTCTCCATTTGTACAACTGGTCTACACAAAAAAAGAATTGATAGCCAGTTTGAGATAGAATTATCAGCATTAAAGTCCAGTCTTGTGGATGAGTGATAAAATCCACAGCTTAGAGCAAAGAATATCTTTGTAGTGGCATTATAATTTCCCCCAGATTTGTGTTACCACACCCCACCCTCCACCCCCATTCCCTATTGGGAATAAGTAGAAAATGACCTTGGTGCTTCAGGTAAAGATAACACAACCTTAATATTTTAAAATTACAACAGCATATTATTGTACAATTATCCCAGGCAAACACATAAACTAATTCCTTAGATGCCTGGCAGAAATTTTAAAAAGACATGAAAGAATTTAATCTTTTCCACTGGGTCTCCTTACATTTGCCGCTTAGCATAACCACTATTGCTTGTCTCATTTTTGTTCTTATGTTTATTTCTAGTCTGCAGATGTGGAATGAAGAGTCTTCAACGGACTTGAACCCTTTAGGTGGCATTGACTTTTCAACATTTATTAAAAAAAAGAGAAGGGGAAGATGTTGGAAGCTACCCATTGCCTTCCCTATCAGAAACAAAGAATGCAGAAGGCTCGTGAACCTTGAGCTCTGGCAAGGGACAAAGCTATGCACTGATTGTTGAGTTGACACAATGGTAGCTCAAGCAATTTCCTGACCAAATAGTCTCAAAGTAAGTCTTTACTAACATTTACTGACCTTTAAGATAGTCTTTCTGTTATCAGAATTGCCTGCCTATGGGCAATATGTGTATCTAAAATTGAATAAAAGCCTGGCAGGGCCTGGGAACCAGTGAAGTCCTTGCCCTTGCATTGGACTCTCTGCCTGGCCCCCATTATTTCCAAATTATTATTTCTTGTCTTGTCTGATCATTTGCCCACAGCCCTTCTGCAGATCCCAAACCCAGAACCATGCAGGACATGGACTCTCACATCATACTGCTTTTTCTCAGCCAGCCTGAGTGGGTCAGTGAAGTTCATGATGGTGGGGCATTTTAAGGGGGACCTTTGCTTACTTTCAACTTTGGGAGGTCGTTCTTGCTCTGATGCTGCTTGATCATATTCTAAGAATTCTTCCATTTCATACTCTGGTCTGTTCCCTGACTAGTCGCTTTACATTGCCTGTCTTTTCTTTCACTTTTCCTCAACAGGAATCCCACTTAACCATGGAAATTGTCCTTTGTCCTTTTGGCCATGGCTCTTGCTTTCTACTCATGTTTTAGCTCAATTAACTTTTTCACTAGTTCTTCTCTTCTCCTTTTTTTCTCTAAAGCTTTTTGTCCAAGCTCCTCCATTTTTCTTCTGAGAAAAGCTTGTATGCTGATGATTACACATCCTTAACTTTGGGGTCTTTTTTGGGAGGAACCACTGCCAAACTATACCTTTTTGGTATCCTGTTGGTTCCTTGTCCTTTAGAAGCTATCATGAGAATTTCCCTGAAATCCATGTTGACAGAACTGGGCCGGCTCTCAGAGAGGAATGAAAGCGCATCTTACTCAGTGGCCAGCTGAAGCCAAATGAACTGGCTGGCCGCCTCTTTCCTACCTCTACTCAGCACCACCAATTCCAGCACTGCCCAAGGCGGTCTGCCTGCCCCCTTCCTCAAGCAGCCCATATCCTTACAAGTCCAATGCTCCGCTCCTACCTTTGAAACTTGAAATAAAAGTTTTACATCCACAAGATAAATTAGTAGATTGTTCCACATTTATTGACATAATCATTCAGTTGAGAATAAGTTACTTTAGTTTAATTGTTAAATCTCAGTTCAGCCTTGCTGGTGTGGCTCAGTGGACTGAGTATTCTCTCAGGCACCGAGAGGTTGCTGGCTTGATTCCTGGTCAGGGCACATGTCAGGGTTGTGGGTTCAATCCCCAGAAGGGGGCATGCAGGAGGCTGCCGATTGAGGTGATATCTCTAACTCATCAATGTTTCAGTCTCTCTCTCCCTTTCCCTTCCTCTTTCTCTGAAAATCAGTATTACCATATAATTTTTAAAATCTTTGTTCAGGAAATGGTGATAGACATGTTTCCCAAAATGTCTGAATACTTGCTTATATGGTGAAGAAACGAAAGTTCATATTGAATTTTGCTAACAATCAATAATCTTACTCATTTCATATTTTTTAATTTATTTCAGAGAGAAATAGAGATCTTACATGCATATAAATACATATCCTTTAAAACAGTACATGAAATGTATAATCAAAGAAAATGTACAATGGAAACAAAACATAAGATGCCTAGGAATGATCTTAACAAAAATGTGCACAATCTGTATAAATAACATTTTTAAATGCTACCCCATGACTGACACTTGAACAACTGGATAGTAATATCGTATTCTTGGGTAAAAAAAACAACAAACCATAATGATGTCAATCTCCCAATGTTGATTATAAATTTACTATGATTTGATTAAAATATCAGCAAGATTTTTAAGACCAAAACAAGCTCATTTAAGTTCACATGTCAAAATGAAACATGTAAAAGAAAATTCTGGCCTGGCCAGCATGGCTCAGTGGTTGACCCGTGAATAAGGAGGTTAAAGTTTGATTCCTCGTCAGGTCACATGTCCTGATTGCAGGCTTGATCTCCCTAGTGGGGAGCATGTAGGAGACAGCTGATGGATGATTCTCTCTCATCATTGATGTTTCTCTGTCTCCCTCTCCTTTCCCCTCTGAAATTAATAAAAATATTTTTAAATAAAATTCTGAAAAAAATGAATGAATAAAAGCTACCCAAACAGATAGAATAATGTATCTACACTAATAAAAGAGTAAGATGCAAATTGACCATACTTTTGTGATGCATACCAGCCAATCAAGAATGAGTATACACATTAACCCAACAAAGATGGCGAGTTAATTTGCAGATGCCGAGCAGCCAGGGGTGGGGCAGGACACTTGCATCATTGCCATAGTGATGATGCAGGTGCTCTGCACTGGCCCAGCCACTCCGGGTCTCTGGGCAGCGTGGCAAGGCAGAAAGGCTGCTCCAGGCCAGAGAGAAAAGGTGGCTCCAGAGTGAAGGCAGTGCTGGCAGCCAGGGTGAGGAAGGCCCATTCTTGCATGAATCTTCGTGCATCAGGCATCTAGTTGTGTTATAAAGCTACAGTAATTAAAAACTTGGATAATGTCCTGTGAACAGATAAACTGATGGAACAGAAAACAAAGTCCAGTAATAGACTCAAATACATATGGAAATTTGGTAAAATAAAAATATCTCCTTAGATCAGTGGGAAAATACGCATTATATAATAAAGAGTATTGGAACAACTGAATGGGGAAAAATATTGAACCAAAAATTAACTCATTTTATTCATAACTAATATAAAAACTGAAACCTACCGAAAACCTAAGGGTACAAAGATATCAAAAGTGAAAGAATGGAAAAAAATATATTAAGCAAACATAAACCAAATAAAAAGTATATGATAACACAGGAGACTTGAAGGCAAATAGCATTACTATAAATAAAGAGCACTTCATATCAATACTTTCATTTTACCAGGAATATCCAAATTCACAAGCACTTCACAACATGAAATCAAAGTACATAGAAGAGAGCTACAAGAGAAACTAGATACATTTATAATCATAATAATTTTAACACACCTCTCTCATTCAGAGACAGAGCATACCTCTTTCAGAACCAATAGCCTCACAACAAAGACTTCAGTAAGGGTGTAAAACACTTCAACAACCTGAGCAGCAAACTGCATTCAACAAGCACATAACCCACTGTACCCAACAACCTTTCCTGCTGAAAGGCACTAAGGTATTATTCCCAAGTTTCACATGCATACAAGTCCTTTGGTTGATCTCTTCCCTTCCCCCCACCCTCCCATGCCTTCCCTCTGTGGTTGGACTGTCTGTTTGATGCCTCTAAGTCTTGTATTTATTTTTGTTCATAAATTTATTTTGTTCATTATATTCCACAAATAAGTGAGATCATGTGGTATTTACCTTTCTCTGACTGGCTTATTTCGCTCAGCATAATGCTCTCCAGGTCCATTCATGCTATTGTGAATGGTAAGAGTTCTTTCTTTTTTACAGCTACATAGTATTCCATTTTGTAAATGTACCACAGTTTTCTAATCCACTCATCTGTTGATGGGCTCTTAGGCTGTTTCTAAATCTTAGCTGTTGTAAATTGTGCTGTTGTGAACATAGGGGTGCATATAATTTTTCTGATTGGTGTTTCTGATTTCTTGGGATATAGTCTTAGAAGTGGGATTACTGAGTGAAATGAGAGTTTCATATATAAGTTTTTTAGGAAATTCCATACTGTTTCCCACAGTGGCTGCACCAGTCTGCATTCCCACCAGCAGTGCACCAAGGTTCCTTTTTCTCCACCTCCTTCCCAGCACTTCTCTTTTCTTGATTGGTTGATGATAGGAACGTTCTTAGTTGTAAAAGTTCTGAAATACACTCCTAAAATTGCATTTCATTCAGCACTTAGAGATGCTCCACTATAGCCACCCCCTTAGTCCTGCTGACCTGCACTGAGGTGCTACTCCCAAGATGCACACGAGATGGCAGTGGAGGAGCATTTCAATTATTTTTCAAGTGAACCTGCTGGACTATGAAGCAGGTTTCAACTAACTTCAAACAATTGAAATTACATGCAATATGTTTCTTGTTGTCATTGTACTTAATGCAGAAATCAGGAACTGAAGTACCTAGAAACTCCTTATTTTCAAAAGTTGTCAAATACACTTCTAACCCCCAAATACATCACAATTCAAGTTAGAAAATAAGTTGAACTAAATGATAATACCACATACCAAAACTTATGAAAAAATGTGCACTCATAAATGCACATACTAGGAATAAAAGTTGAAATTTTACATGTTTTGCATCCATATTAAGAACCTAAAATAGTAAATTATATAGAGATAAAACAGAAGAAAGGAAATGTGCACACGTAGAGATGTCTGATGGGATATATACTTAAAATGATAGCAGGTTTTTTTTAACTCTTTGGGTAGAATTTTGAGTTAACTCTATATTTTATTGCTTAAGTAAACTACACACAGAAAGCCATTTTCATTTTAGGAAAAATGTTTTACAGGAAAACATGGGATAATCCTAGATAATAAAGAGGTAATATGCAAATTGAACATCACAACCTCACACAATATGGCCATCCCCATGTGGTCATAAGATGGCTGCCCCATGAGGTCATAAGTTGGCCACGCCCATGTCATCACAAGATGGCCATCTCCATGTGGTCACAAGATGGTCTCACCCATGTGGTCACAAGATGGCCACCGCCATGTAGTCACACGATGACCACCCCCATGTGGTCACAAGATGGCCATGCCAATGTCGTCACAAGATGGCCACCACAAGATGGCCAAACGGGAAGGCAGTTGGGGGCAACCTGGCTGGCAGGGCAGGGCAGTTGGGTGTGACCAGGCCGGCAAGGGAGGGTAGTGGGGGCGATCAGGCCAGCAGAGGAGGGCAATTGGGGGTGATCGGGATGGCAGGGGAGTAGTTAGGGGGAGATCAGACTGGCAGGCAGAAGCAGTTAGGGGCAATCAGGCAGGTAGCCAGGCAAGCAGTTGGGAGCCAGCAGTCCCAGATTGTGAGAGGGATGTCCCAGATTGGAGAGGGTGCAGGCTGGGCTGGGGGACACCCCAACCCCCAGTGCACGAATTGCATGTACCGGCTCCCTAGTCCTATATTATAAAAGGCTAATATGAAAATCAACTGAATGGCAGAACGACTGGTCTCTATGATGCGCACTGACCACCAGGGGGCAGACGCTCAATGCAAGAGCTGCCCACTGGTGGTCCATGTGCTCTCACAGTAGGAGAGCTGCTCAGCCAGTAGCTGTGCTTACTGCTGGCCAGTGCAGCAGTACTGGCAGGAGTCCCTCCTGCCTCCATAGCAGTGCTAAGGATGTCCAACTGACAGCTTAGGTCCCTCAGTCGGACATCCCCTAAGGGCTCCTAAACTGCGAGAGGGAGCATGCTGGCCTGAGGGAACCCCCAACCACAGTTCATGAATTTCATTGTGATGGCAACACAAGTTTTTCCTTTGCTCACCAAGCCTGGTCTCTTAGACTAAAGAGAATAAAAATTCTTCCTAATTTTTTAGCCCAAAGTGGCTCCTTTCATAATCTGCACCTCTTCCTGTGCAGTCCCAACAGTTCTGAGAAAGGGAAGCCCTAAAGCTTGGGGTCCCTAGAATCTACCTGAGCCTGGTTCTAAGATTTACAAGCAATGTTCTTTTTAACACAGAACAGATTTCTCAGGGTTTTCATTTTGTAACTTGGAAAAAAAAAACACCCTTTTTTTTTTTGGTTAATCCTCAACCTGAGGATATTTTCTCCATTGATCTTTTAGAGAGTGGAAGGGAGGGAGGGAGCAGGAAAAAGAGAGAAAAATCAATGTGAGGTAGACACATCAATTGGTTGCCTCCTGTACTCATGGGGTATCAAACCTGCAACTCAGGTACATGCCCTTGACTGGGAATCAAACCTGCAACTCTTCCCAGTGCGGACTGACCCTCTAACCACTGTGCAGCACCGGTCAGGCCAAATTCTCCTGTTTTATAGTGTAGTTCATTCATTGCTGACAGACCAAGCCTTAGCACCTTGGCTCTGCCTCCAGAGAGACTGTAAGATGGGACCATGCAGCTCAGGTAAGCAGTGCACTTCAGAATTCAGGTGTTCAGCCTGCAATGTATGCTCATGAAAAATGGTCCCACAGGAAATTCTCACTAATGGCCACCCCATCTCTCAAATCAGAAAAAAATCCTGCTGGTTGTCCTGTATCTGTGACCCGCTGTTTGCCCCATGTCCCAACACCACTTATTTTATAAGGCACATCTTCACAACTGATCTAAGGAGACATCTTTGTCTTACAAAATTTACTGACAATTTCAGTAACTTACTAAACCTTCTATTCTGTTCAATTAATTTACATACAAATAAATGTGAAAAACAATGAGGAAACATTTGGTATATAAAACGCTTTGGGAAATGGTAGAGTGAAGCATAATAATAATTCCTCCCTTGGAAAAGCTGCTATTTGAAATTCTCTGCTATTTTTAGATAGTCCCTGGCTCTGTAAGTCAACTCTGTCATTTTTAGATGGTCTCTTATTCCATAAAATAACTTTGCTTTTTAGCTTAAATAATAGGAAAGATAAACTTAACTGCCTGACCTTCCAAGCTAGCCATCCAATGTAAGGGGCTGATACAATGATACTGATATGTACTCCCATACCAGGTGTCTCTATAGATATGATATGTAGTCAAGGTTACAAGTTGTCTGTATAGATATGACAGGTGTTTGTTAGATATGATATATACCCAAGGTTACAAGCTGTCTGCAAAAATAACTTAGACAAAGACCTAGTATGATATAAAAAGGGAATACTCCTTCCTGTGATTATTCAGAAATTGACAGAGGTATTCTGCTCTGAACCAGTGCGAAATAAAGATGACTCCTAAGTAATTGACCCATTATGGTGTCTTGTCTAGCTCGCTGATTTATGATACAACCTTTGGAGGCCCCAGCAAGATAAGAGACAGGTGCCTACCAGCACCTGGCCTCTCAGATGCCTGGATGGACTGCCTCGCCCGCCTGGCTACCAGGCCATGAGGATCTCTAAGGGGAGGTACCACCAGGTGAAGTACCAGGACCCCGGAGACACTTCTTGGTGGACTTGACAGCCAGACAAGAGACACCTGACATGCTGCTACATTCTTTATGAGTCATCAGAAACAAAGCCGCCTGAGGTGAGTGAATTCAAATTCCACCTGTTGACCTGGCAACAAGCCTTTGGCCACCTGAGCATTTCTAGCTTTTCACTGGGCCAATCCCAACCACTGGGTTCCTCACCACTTCAGCCTGCCCATGTGGCCCCACCCATTGATGACATTGCAACTTCTGGCTGGTCCGTTGGCCCCAAACCCTTGTCCACCAGAGCAGTTTAGGCTGTCCTCCTGGCCCTCCCCCTTGATTACGGAAGCACTTCTGGTCGGTCCCCACAAACCAAACCAAGCCTTATCCACCTGAGGACTTCTGGCTATCCACTTGGCCCCTCCCCACTGATGACATTAGCACTTCCTGCCGGTAACAGGGCCCCAAACCCTTGTCCACCTGGGCACTTCAGGCTGTCCATATGGCCCTTCCCCCATGATGATGTCAGCACTTATGGCCAGTCACAGTGCCAAAAGCCCTTATCCACCTGAGCACTTCTGGCTGTTCACTGGGACAAGCCCAACAAATTGGCCTCGTCATCACTTCAGGCTGCCAAGTGACCCCTCACCTCATGACAACAGCACTTTGGGCCTGTCCCCGGGCCCCAAACACTTAACCACCTGAGAACTTCAGGCAGTCCACATGGCCCCTCCCTCTTGATGACGTCAGCACATCCAGCTGGTCATTGAACCACAAACCCTTATCCACCTGAGCACTTCTGGATGTCCACGTGACACTTCACCCCTTGATGACGTTATCACTTCCGGCCTGTCTCCAGGCCCCAACCCCTTGTCCACCAGAGCACTTCCAGCTACTCATCTGGGCCAGCCCACATACTTGGTCAAGTCAGCACTTCTGACCATCCCCATTGATGAAATGACCCAAACCTAGTTCACATGACTATTTCCGGCTGTTCCCCAGGCCCTTGTTTGCCTGACATATGAGCCACAATGGCTGGCTTCTTAGTTCCTGAAAAGAGGGGTGACTTCACAATCCCTAGAAGTTGGCTTAAGGGCCTAACACCCACAGCCCCAGGTCACCTTCTGCTCACAGACTGCCTCTTGCCCGGTGGGACGGTGGCAAGCAGGAGGCCACCAGCAGTTCTTTGAGACAACCCTGGGCCTCCATGAAGCCAGGGATCCCCCATGGTACCCAACATGTGGGCATCTAACACTGGAGTGACCTGCGATTCTGACAGCCATGCCTGTGGGCTTTGAAATCTGAGAAACAGCAGTGTTGCGGTCCCAAAAACACTTTCCATACTGGGAGCAAAGACCTGCCCCCTGCAGTGTCACTTACAATTCGCGGCGAACTGAAGGCCAGATTTTGCTCAATTCCCGGGGAACAACTTTCCCTGAGGAGAGGTACCTTCTTACTGCCTTCCCGAGTATGGACCACCAGCCCATACTCTGGCCAGTCCCTGGTGCTTATCCACCAAAGCACTTCCGGCATTCCACCTGGGCCAGACCATATCCTTGGTCACCACAGCACTTCTACCTCTCCACCTGGCTCCCCCCATTGATGATATGAACACCTTAAATTGGTTACCGGCCCCCAACCCTTGTTCATGTGACTATTTCCCGCTGTTCCCCAGGCCCTTGATCGCCTCAGCAATGAGCAACACTGGCTGGCTACTTATCTCCTAAGAAGCGGGATGATTTTCCAATCTCTGCAAGTTGGCTTTAAAGGCCTAACATCCACAGCCCCACGTCAACTTCTGCTCACAGACTTCCAATTCCCAGGTGGTACAGAGGCCAGCTGGGAACCGCCAGCACTCCTTTAAGACAACCCTGGGCTTCCAGGAGCCGAGGGATCCCCCAAGCTCCCAAACATGGTGACATCTCTCCCTGGAGTGACCTAAGACTCTGACAGCCCTGCCAATGGGCCTTGAAATCCAGAGAAAAGCATTGTTGAGGCCCTGAAAACCCTTGGCATACTAGCAGCAAAGTCCTGACACTCCAGGGTCACTTAGACTTCTGCCCGCCCTGAGGGCCAGCTTTTTGCTTAATTCATGGGAAACGCCCTTTTCTGAGGATAGCCACCTTCTCCCTGCCTTCCAGAGTATGGACCTCAGAATGTTGGGGAGTTTCTCAACTCTTAGAATTGTCCAATGCATTCAACTGGCTCTACCAGCCATAAGACTTGACCACTTCAAGCTGATCACCAGGCAACAAACTCTGATATACCTGAGAATTTCTGGATGTTTACCAGGACAAGCTCAACCACTAGGCCTCATTACCACTTCTGGCTGTCCCAGTGGCCCCTCCCCTTGATGACGTCAGCAGTCTCAGCAGGTGCCAGGCCCCTAAATCTTAACCACCTGAACACTTCAGCCTCTCCATGAAGCCCCTCCCCTTTGATGACTTCAGCACTTCCAGCCGGTCCGGACGCCCCAAACCCATAACCCTCCGAGCACTTCAGCCTCTCCAAATGGCCCCTCCATTTGATGACGTCAGCACTCCCTGCTGGTTCCCAGGCTTTAAAACCTAACCCATCTTACCACTTCCGGCTGTCCGTGGCCCCTCCCCTTGAAGACTTCAGCAGTCTCAACCATTACAGGGCCCCAAAATCTTAACCACCTGAGCACTTCAGCCTGTCCACGTTGCCCTCCCCCTTTGAGACATCAGCACTCTCTGCTGCACCCTGGTCCCCAACACCTTAACCACCTTAGCACTTCAGGCTGTCCACGTGGCCCCTCTCCCTTGATGCAGTCAGCACTTCTGGCTGGCCCCTGGTTCCCAAGCCCTTGTCCACCAGAGCACTTCTGGCTGTTCATCTGGGCCAGCACATATCCTTGGTCACCTCAGCACTTCAGGTTCTTCACCTGGTCCCTGCCCATTGATGATATGAACACTTTAATTGGGTCATCGGGCCCCAACCCTAGTTCACGTGACTATTTCTGGCTTTTCCACAGGCCCTGGTTCACCTGACCAATGGTGGGGTGGTGCTGAGGTGACCAAGGATATGGTCTGGCCCAGGTGAACAGCCAAAAGAGCTCTGGTGGGTAAGGGCTTGGGGACCAGCAGGGAATGCTGACTTCATCAAGGGCAGGGGGCCCTTGGACAGCCAGAATTAGTGATGAACCGCAGTGGTTTGGCTTGGCCCAACTGCTGGAAGTGCTCAGATGTCCAAGGGCTTGCTTCCAAGTCAACAGGTGGAAGTGGTCAAGTGTTAAGGCTAGCAGAGCCAGGTGAATGCATTGGAGGATCCCAAGAGGTCGCAAATGCCCCAACTTTCTTATGTCCATATTCTGGAAGGAATGGAGAAGGTACCTCAGGGAAGGGCATTCCCCATGAATTAAGCAAAAATCTGGCTCTTTGGGCGTGGGGTAGTGTAAGTGACCCTGGAGCATCAGGACTTTTCTCCCAGTATGGAAAGGGTTTTCATGGCCTCAACACTGGTTTTTCTCGATTTCAAAGTCCAGAGGCAGGACTGTCTGCGCCACAGGTCAGCTCAGAATGAG
Source organism: Corynorhinus townsendii (assembly GCA_026230045.1). Classification (NCBI taxonomy): domain Eukaryota; kingdom Metazoa; phylum Chordata; class Mammalia; order Chiroptera; family Vespertilionidae; genus Corynorhinus; species Corynorhinus townsendii. The sequence goes on from JAPDVU010000001.1 coordinate 122,956,953, forward strand.
ATGCTCCTATGATGGGGAGCATGGGGGATCCCTGGGCTCATGTACTCCCATGATTGTCTTAAAGGAGTGCTGGCGGCCCCCTGCTTGCCACCCGCTCCACTGGGAATTAGGCAGTCTGTGAGTATAAGGTGACCTGGGGCTCTGGGTGTCAGGTCCTTAAGCCAAGTTCCAGAGATTGGAAAGTCACCCCTTTTCCTAGCCGGCCAGTGTGGTTCATTGGTCAGGTGAACCAGGGACTGGGAAACAGCCAGAAATAGTCACATGAACTAGGGTTGTGGTGCGATGATTAGATCAAAATGTTCATATCATCAATGGGGAGGGGCCAGGTGAAGAGACAGAAGAGCTGAGGTGACCAAGTATATGGGCTGACCCAGATGAACAGCCAGAAGTGCTCTGGTGGACAAGGGCTTGGGGACCGGGGACCGGCCGGAAGTGCTGATGTCTTCAGGAGAGGGGCCACGGAGAGAGGCTGAAGTGCCCAGATAGTTAAGGGTTTGGGGCCTGGGGACCTGTCGGGAGTGCTGATGTCATCAGGGAGAGAGGTCACTTGGACAGCCCGAAGTGCTAAGGTGGTTAAGGTTTTGGGGCCCCGGGACCGGCCAGGAGTGCTGACATAATCAGTGGCTGGGGACTCATGGACAGCCAGAATTGTTGACCAACCCCAGTGGTTTGACTTGGCCCAGTGCACTGCTGGAAGTGCTCAGGTGACCAAGGGCTTGCTGCCAGACCAACAGGTGGAAGTGGTCAAGTGTTAAGGCTAGCAGAGCCAGGTGAATGCATTGGGGGGTCTGAAGAGGTCGCAAACGCCCCAACTTTCTGTGATCCATACTCTGGAAGGCAGTGAGAAGGTACCTGTCCTCAGGTAAGGGCATTCCCCATGAATTAAGCAAAAAGCTGGCTCTCAGTTCGCGACGAAATTTAATTGACCATGGAGGGGGCGGGTCTTTGCTCCTAGTATGGAAAGGGTTTTCATGGCCTCAACTCTGCTGTTTCCCAGATTTTAAAGTCCAGAGGCAGGGCTGTCTGTGTCGCAGGTCAGTCCAGAATGAGATGCTCCTATGATGGGGATCATGGATAGTCCCTGTGTTCATGTACACAGATGATTCTCTTAAAAGTGTACTGGCACCCCCCTGCTCATGGGTCAGGCGAAGAAGGGCCTGGGCAACAGCCGGAAATATTCACATGAACAAGGGTTGGGGCCAGATGACCAGCTTAAAGTGTTTATATCATCAATGGGGAGGGGCTGGGTGGAGATTCGGAAGTGCTGAGGTGACCAAGGACATGGTCTCGTGCAGGTGAACAGTGGGAAGGGCTCTGGGTGAATAAGGGCTTGGGAGCCTGGGACCAGCAGGGAGTGCCGATGTCATCCAGGGGGAAGGGCTATGTGTACCGCCCGAAGTGCTAATGTGGTTAAGGGTTTGCGGCCAGGGGACCAGCAGGGAATGCTGAAGCCCTCAAGGGGGAGGGGCCACGTGGACAAGCTGAAGTGCTCAGGTGCTTATGGGTTTGGGGACTGGCCGGAAGTGCTGATGTCATCAAGGAGAATAGGCCTCCTGGACAGCCAGAATTGGTGACGAACCCCAGTGGTTTGGCTTGGCCCAGTGAACTGGTGGAAGTGCTCAGGTGGCCAGGGGCTTGCTGAGAGGTCAACAGCTGGAAGTGGTCAAGTGTAAAGCCTTGTAGAACCAGGTGAATACTTTGGAGGATCCCAAGAGGATGCAACCTTCCTGTGGTCCATACTCTGGAAGGCAGCGAGAAGGTTCCTCTCCTCAAGGAAGACCGTTTCCCAGGAATTAAGCAAAATCTGGCCCTCAGTTTGCCACAAACTGTAAGTGACCCTGGAGGGGGCAGGTCTCTGGTCCCAATATGGAGAGGGTTTTCAGGACCTCAACACTGCATTTTCCCGGATTTCAAAGTCCAGAGGCAGGGCTGTCTGCATCACAGGTCAGTCCAGAATGAGTGCTCCTACGATGGGGAGCATGGGGCGTCCCGATGTTCATGTACTCCCATGATTGTCTTAAAGGAGTGCTGGTGGCCCCCTGTTTGCCACCCTCTCCAGAGGGTATTAGGCAGTCTGTGAGTATAAGGTGACCTGGGGCTCTGGGTGTTAGGCCCGTAAGCCAACTTCCAGGGATTAGAAAGTCACCCCTTTAAACTGGTCAGGGATTAGAAAGTCACCCCTTTAACCTGGTCAGGGATTAGAAAGTCACACTTTAAACTGGTTACCGGGCCCCAAACCTTGTTCATGTGACTATTTCCCGCTGATCCCCAGGGCCTTGTTTGCCTCACCAAAGAGCAACACTGGCTGGCTACTTAGCTCCTAAGAAGAGGGGTGACTTCCCAATCTCTGGAATTTGGCTTAAAGGCCTTACACCCACAGCCCCAGGTCACCCTTCTGCTCACAGACTGCCTCTTCCCCGGTGGGAGGGTGGCCAGCAGGGAGGCGCCAGCACTCCTTTAAGACAACCGTGGGCATCCATGAGCCCAGGGATCCCCCATGCTCCCAAACATGGGGGAATCTCACCCTGGAGTGACCTGCGTCTCTGACAGCCCTGCCTATGGGCTTTGAAATCCGGGAAAATGCAGTGTTGAGGTCCTGAAAACCCTTTCCATACTGGGAGCAAAGACCTGACCCCTCCATGGTCACTTACATGTCCTAGTGACTGAGGGACAGCTTTTAGCTTAATTCTTGGGGAACGTCCTTCAGTGAGGACAGGAACCTTCTTGCTGACTTCCAAAGTATGGACCACAGGAAGTTAGGGAGTTTCTGAACTCTTGGGATAGTCCAATGCATTCACCTGGCTCTACCAGCCTTTACACTTGACCACATCTAGCTTTTGGCCTGGCAGCAAGCCCTAGTGTATGGGAGAATTTCTGGTTCTTCACTGGGACAAGCCAACCACTTGGCCTCGTTACAACTTCTGACTGTCCATGTGGCCCCTCCCCCTTTAAGACATCAGCACTCTCTGCTGGACCCTGGTCCCCAACACCTTAACCACCTTAGCACTTCCAGATGTCCACGTGGCCCCTCCCCCTTGATGACGTCAGCACTTCCGCCGGTCCCTGGTTCCCAAGCCCTTGTCCACCAAAGCACTTCTGGCTGTTTACCTGGGCCAGTGCATATCCTTGCTCACTTCAGCACTACAGGATCTTCACGTGGCCCCTCCGCATTGATGATATGAACACTTTAATCTGGTCATCGGGCCCCAATCCTAGTTCACGTGACTATTTCTTGGCTTTTCCTCAGGCCCTGGTTCGCCTGACCAATGAGCCACACTGGCCAGCTAAGAAAAGGGGTGACTTTCCAATCCCTGGAAGTTGGCTTAAGGGCCTAACACCCAGAGCCCCAGGTCACCTTATACTCACAGACGGCCTAATCCCCACTGGAGAGGGTGGCAAGCAGGGGGCCACCAGCACTCCTTTAAGACAATCATGGGAGTACATGAGCCCAGGGATCCCCCATGCTCCCCATCATAGGAGCATCTCATTCTGGACTGACCTGTGATGCAGACAGCACTGCCTCTGGACTTTGAAATCTGGAAAAAAGCAGTGTTGATGCCCTGAAAACCCTTTCCATACTGAGAGCAAAGTCCTGACACTGAAGGGTCACTTACAGTTCCTGAGGGCCAGATTTTTGCCTAATTCATGGGGAACGCCCTTCCCTGAGGATAGGTACCTTCTCCCTGCCTTCCAGAGTATGGACCTCAGAAAGTTGGGGAGTTTCTGATCTCTTGGGATTCTCCAATGATAACATTAAACATAAATGGGTTAAATGCACCAATCAAAAGACATAGGGTACCTGAATGGATAAGAAAACATGACCCATATATTTGCTGTCTACAAGAGACCCACCTCAGCGCAAAGGATTCACACAGACTGAGAGTGAAGGGATGGAAAAATATTTTTCAGGCAAATGGAAATGAGAAAAAAGCTGGGGTAGCGATACTTATATCTGATAAAATAGACCTCAAAGTAAAGGCCATAACAAGAGATAAGGAAGGCCACTACATAATACTAAAGGGACCAATTCAACAACAAGATATAACTCTGGTAAACATATATGCACCCAACGCAGGAGCACCCAAATACATAAAAAACTCCTGGAAGAGAACAAGGGAGAGATCGACAACAATACAATCATAGTAGGAGACTTTAATACACCACTGACATCACTGGCTAAATCCTCTAGACAAAAAATCAGCAAAGAAACAGCAATTCTAAATGACACACTAGATCAGATGAACCTAATTGACATTTTCAGAGCATTTCATCCCAAAGCCTCGGAATATACGTTCTTCTCAAGTGCCCATGGGACATTTACAAAAATAGATGACATATTGGGTCACAAACAAAGGCTCCCTAAATTCAAAAAGATTGAAATTATATCAAGCATTTTTTCAGACCACAATGGCATAATATTAGAAATAAACTATAATAAAAACATTCCAAAAAATTCAAACACGTGGAAACTGAATAGCATGCTATTAAACAATGATTGGGTGATCAACGAGATCAAAGAAGAAATTAAAAACATCCTGGAGAATAATGACAATAAAAACACAACAATGCAAATGCTATGGGACACAATGAAAGCAGTCCTGAGAGGGAAGTTTATAGCTCAACAGGCCTACCTCAAAAAACAAGAAAAAATGGTAATAAATCTTCTAACTCAACAACTCAAAGAATTAGAAAGAGAGCAACAAGAAAAGCCCACAGTGAGCAGAAGGAAGGACATAATAAAGATCAGAGCAGAAATGAATGACATGGAGACCAAAAAAAAAAAAAAAATACAAAGAATCAACAAAACCAAGAGCTGGTTCTTCGAAAGGATAAACAAGATTGATGAACTTCTAGCCAGGCTCACCATGAAGCAAAGAGAGAGGACCCAAATAAACAAAATCAGAAATGAAAGAGGTAAAATAACAATAGACCCCACAGAAATACAAAGGATTGTTAAAAAATACTATGAACAACTCTATTTTAAAAAACTACACAATCTGGAGGAAATGGACACATTCCTAGAAAAATACAACCTTCTAAAACTCACTCAGGAAGATTCTAAGAATCTCAATAGGCTGATAATTATGGAAGAAATTGAAGCAGTCATCAAAAAGCTTCCAGCAAACAAAAGCCCAGGGCCTGATGGCTTCACAGGGGAGTTTTACCAAACATTCAAGGAAGAACTAAAACCTATCCTCCTCAGACTATTCCAGAAAATTCAAGAAGAAGGAACACTTCCAAGCTCCTTCTATGAGGCCAACATCACCCTTATACCAAAACCAGATAAAGACAACACAATGAAAGAGAATTACAGGCCAATATCCCTCATGAACATAGATGCCAAAATCCTCAACAAAATTCTAGCAAATCGGATCCAGCACTACATCAGAAAGATTATACACCATGACCAAGTAGGATTTATCCCAGGTATGCAAGGATGGTACAATATTAACAAATCAATAAACGTGATACATCACATAAACAAATTGAGAGATAAAAATCACATAGTCATATAAATTGATGCAGAAAAAGCATTTGATAAAATCCAACACCCTTTCTTGATAAAAATTTTCAGCAAGGTGGGAATAGAAGGGTCATACCTGAACATAATAAAAGCCATATACGACAAACCCACAGCCAACATCATACTCAATGGGCAAAAACTAAAACCATTTCCCCTAAGAACAGGAACAAGACAGGGATGCCCACTCTCACCACTCCTGTTTAACATAGTGCTGGAAGTACTAGCCATTACGATCAGACAAGAAGAAGAAATAAAAGGCATCCAAATTGGAAAAGAAGAAGTAAAACTGTCCTTATTCGCAGATAACATGATACTGTACATAGAAAACCCTAAAGACTCCATAAAAAAATTATTAGACTTAATAACTGAATTCGGTAATGTAGCAGGATACAAAACTAAAGCCAAGAAATCTATGGCATTGCTATACACCAATAATGAACTTACAGAAAGAGAGACTAAAAAAGCAATCCCATTTACCATCGCACCAAAAAAATTAAGATACCTAGGAATAAACTTAACTGAAGAGGTTAAAGACCTATACGTAGAAAACTACACGACACTGAAAAAAGAGATAGAGGAAGACATAAACAGATGGAAGAACATACCATGTTCATGGATTGGTAGATCAACATCATCAAAATATCCATACTACCAAAAGCAATCTATAAATTCAATGCGCTTCCCATTAAAATACCAACAACATATTTCACAGACCTAGAACGAAATTTCCAAAAATTTATCTGGAATAAAAAAAGAACCCAAATAGCTACAGCAATCCTGAGAAAGAAGAACAAAGTAGGTGGGATCTCAATACCAGATATCAAGGTATATTACAAAGCTACTGTTCTCAAAACAGCCTGGTACTGGCACAAGAACAGACCTATAGATCAATGGAATAGAATAGAGAACCCAGAAATTTACCCAAATCAATATGCTCAATTAATATTTGACAAAGGAGGCACGAACATTCAATGGAGTCAAGACAGTCTCTTCAACAAATGGTGTTGGGAAAATTGGACAGATACATGCAAAAAAAATGAAGCTAGATCACCAACTTACACCATACACAAAAATAAACTCAAAATGGATAAAGGACTTAAACATAAGACGGGAAACCATGAAAATACTAGAGGAATCCACAGGCAGCAAAATCTCGGACATATGCTGAAAGAACTTCTTCACTGATACTACTCCTAGGGCAATGGAAGCTAAAGATAAAATAAACAAATGAGACTACATCAAAATAAAAAGCTTTTGCACAGCAAAGAAAACCATCAATAAAACAACAAGAAAGCCCACTGCATGGGAGAACATATTTGCCAATGATATCAATGATAAGGGTTTAATCTCCAACATATACAGAGAACTCATACAACTTAACAAAAAGAAGATAAACAACCCAATCAAAAAATGGGCAACTGATCTAAAGAGACACTTTTCGAAAGAAGACAGAAAGCAGGCCAAGAGACATATGAAAACCTGCTCACAGTCACTAATCATCAGAGAGATGCAAATCAAAACAACAATGAGGTATCATCTCACACCTGTCAGAATGGCTATTATCAACAAATTAACAAACAACAAGTGTTGGCGAGGATGCGGAGAAAAAGGAACACTTGTGAGCTGCTGGTGGGAATGCAGACTGGTGCAGCCACTGTGGAGAACAGTATGGAGCTTTCTCAAAAAACTAAAAATGGAACTCCCATTTGCCCAAGTGATCCCACTTCTAGGAATATATCCCAAGAATCTAGAAACACAAATCAGAAAGGAAATGTGCACCCTTATGTTCATAGAGTACAATTCACCATAGCCAAGATTTGGAAACAACCTAAATACTCATCAGCAGATGAATGGATTAAAAAACTGTGGTATATCTACACAATGTAATACTACGCTGCGGTAAAAAATAAGGAGTTCCTACCATTTGCAACAATATGGATGGAGGTGGAGAATATTATGTTGAGTGAAATAAGCCAGGCAGAGAAAGATAAATATCACATGATCTCGCTCATTTGTGGAATATAATGAATGGCATAGACTGATGAACAAGAACAGATCCAGAGGCTGAGAAACATCATACCTCAGGTAAGGTAGGGGAGGGGCGGGTAAGATGGAGAGATCAACCAAGGGACTTGTATGCATGAATATGAACCTAATCAATGGACACAGACAACAAGGGGGCGGGGCATAAGTGGGGAGTGGGGGGTTATGGAGAAATAAGCACACATATGTAAAAAATAAAAATTAAAAAAATTAATTAAAATATTATAAAATAAAAATAAAATTCTAAATCTAACCAATACTAGTGGTCACCATAGCCTTAAGAGAAATTGTTTCATGTGACAAAGATTTTTAAATGAAACTCTCTGTAGCCTGAAAATTATTTTGGAAGGAAACAAAGAGAAGTTTACTTCAAAAGTCATAAGGATTGTAATTGAAAGTCAAAATATTTGGCCTCTTGAACTAAAGTAAGTAATTTCTGTTTTTGCCTCCCTGACAAAGTTTATATAAAGCTACGAAAAGAAATTGACAACCAGTTTGAAATGGAATTGCCAGGGCCTATGGCAAAGAATATCCTTACATGATATTATTCTACAATGTCATTATAATTTTAGATATTGTACAACAGCATATTTTACAATTATCCCAAATAAAGTTACAAACTAATTCTTTGAATGGTTGGCAGCAATTAAAAAAAAAGGACATGAAAGGATTTGATTCCTTGCAGAAGGAATTAAGGCACTGGGAAGTCACTTGAGCATCCAGTATTGGCCCCTCTTGCCCTTTGTGCCAAGAGGGACCCTCTTCTCACAATCCAATTGCCCTCAGCTGTTACCTGAGCTTTCTGTTCATGCTGAGCTTGAAGCCTCCTGGGAGCTGGTACCATGTATCTGTCTCACACCCAATTGTGTGAGCTGGGCCCTCACTGGAGAAGAAACCCAAGTTCCCCGAGATATGTGATCAGCACCGGGACCCTGCCAGCAGGCCAGGGGTTCCCAAGGCAGGTGCTGGGTGTGGAGGCCACGGGGGCATAGGCTACCAAGGAGACAAAACTGAACCTCACATCACCCTGCTTGGCCCCGGAGGATGGATGGCTGGTTAGCCAGAGACTGGTAAGATTCCTTAAGGAAGTAACAACCTAAGACAGGCACGGTCGCAGAGGGGCCATCAGGAGAGAACTTGGGGGGGCAACAGAAGTGGTGCACAGACCCTCACCCCCCCAACATAGCAGGGGCTTGAACCCTCACCCCTTCTGAAGGAGGTCTCCTGCCCCCATGGCTGCTTCGAGCTTCCCACACCCAGCTCAGATCGGGACTGAGGCAAAAGAAAGAGACTTGGCCCAGCTCAGATCGGGACCCAGGTAACAGACAAGAGACTTGGCCTACAGCAGTTGCCCTATATCTAAATTCAGCCTAGCATCTGGAATGCTCAGGGCCCACTCAAGAATACAAATAATCCTTCCCACTAATATTTGCAGGGTAAACTAAGATTATTGGTAGAGTATTAAATTTGACAGTAAAATAGTAATCGAGTTTTCAGATTAATTGAAATAGGCTAATTGAAATAAGTGACTATTCAAGTAAAGTTAATTGTACTGGACAAAAAGCTGTTCTTAAAGTAATAACTAAAATTTCTATTGGTAGTTCATCTCATGGTAAAATTCCTGAATATGCAATGAACCTAAAGAAGTCATATGTGTGGGCAAAAAAAAAAAAAAAAAATTAAATTGAAAGTTATAAAGACTGCATTATAAAATTTACAAAAACCACCCTTAATAAAAAAAGGGGAGGGGATAGTAGGGCAATATCATGTAAGGAAAAATATCCTATAAGTAAATTACATCTAGAAAATTTTTACTTTACCAGATTAAGTTTCATTTGCAATGCTACCAGCAAGACGGCCATTAAAAACACACATGCTGTCTAAATAAGACAAAGGAAAATTGTTTGAACAAAAATAAAAAGGATCCCAAATCAATTATATAGAAAAGATTCCTTTATTAACTTGTGGTCGAGAATATATTTGTATATTTTCAGAAAACAACCCCAAGACCAGATGGATTCCTGCAACAGAGAGGAATTGACAGGTGTGCTCCAACCACGAAGACAAGAGGGAAAAACAGTCTAGAGATGGAAGATGCTGACAACGCCTTGCCATGGGAGCAGTCAGCAGCTGTGCACCGCTGCAGGTTACCTAGGACCAAACCAGAGAGGGTAGGACCTGCATTGCCAACATGTGCCCACCATCCAGATATCATTGCTGACATGTACACATAAGGAACTGTTAGACATTGAAACGGGGACTCAGAACTGTTGCACACTGAAATTGGGACTCAAACAATTTTTTGTTCTGTCTTGTTTTGTTATTATATGTTTATTTCTAGTCTGCAAAGACAAAACTTTTTAAAGGGTAGAAATGGTGGAAAAAGATACAGAAGCAAAAAAGCATTGAACAGACTGTCAAACTACATTGGGAAGACAGGGGAGGTTGGGCGAGGGGGGCTGTAAGAGACCAACCGAAGGACTTGTACGCATGCATATAAGCAAAACCAATGGATATAAGACACGGGGGCGGGAGGGAAGGCAGCAGGTGAAGGCATTACTGGGGGGTAGGGGAGGTCGGAGGGAGATCAATGGGGGGAAAAAAAGGAGACATATATACTACTATTTGTAATACTTAAAACAATAAAAAATGGTAGTAAATAAATAAATAAATAAAAGCACACAGTACCACACACGCTACTGAGCTCTGTGACCACGATTTCCCTGTAATTCAAGAGTGTCCTCAGAGACTAAGGCTCTATGAATATGTATTCTTGGAGTTTCCAGCACATTCCTAAATATTTCCGCAATCTTTGTGAATTCTCAGAGTTTGATTCACTGTTGTCCAGTGATTGAAGCTCATTGTTTGTGAATTCCATGTGTTTTACACAGTGTTTTCACATATACACCAGCTCTTTCAACATTAATTACTACTACTTGAATCATTAGCCTACCTACCATTGGGATTTCTAATAGTTTGGAATACTTTCTTCCTGTTACATCCCTTCTACGAAAAAGAATTAAATGTTTAACCTACTTTATTGTAAAAACGACAACTCATTAGACTGAAACATAAATACGACCAGTATCCAACCAAGTTCTCAGCACTTTGAGCGCGATTTCGCAGTAATTAAAGATTTTCCTACAGATATTAAGGGTCTTTCCTAATGTATGCCTCCATTTTCAAGCACATTGCTAAATAGTTCCACAATCATGGGGAGCACTAAGAGTTTGCTTCACTGTTGACTTCACTGATTCAAGCTCATTGCTAAATAGTTCCACAATCATGGGGAGCACTAAGAGTTTGCTTCACTGTTGCTTCACTGATTCAAGCTCATTGATTCTGAACCCCATGTGTTTACGCCGCATTTTCCCACCTGTACCAGCTCTTTAAAATGCGAATTAATTCCATTTTGAAGACCATCCTACCTTTCACAACCGTTTAAATAGAAATTCTCAGTACTTAAACATCACTAGAGATATTAAATATCTACAAACGTAGTCCAAGAGGGTGAGACGGATTCCTAGACATTTCCCTGATCTGTCTTTCGGAGCTCTGAGACTTGAACGTTTTCATATAAGTCTCTGAGCCCTAGGAAAAGGAATGTTTAAGTGTTTCTCCTTATTTCAAAAACCGCAACACTTTGAGACGGAATTTTACATGTCAACTGTATGGCACTCAGATCCTGGAACACCATGTACCACATATTAAACAGTGTCCTTCAGATATTAAGGCTCTATTAATACGTATTCCTAGTTTCTCGCGCACATTGCTAAACATTTCCCTAATCATGGTGAATTCTCCGAGTTTGATTCACTGTTGTCGCAAGATTCAAGCCCATTTCTTGTGAATTCCAAGTGTATGTACAGCGTTTTCCATATATACCAGCTCTTTAAAAGTGAATTAGTACTATTTTAAAGACTATCCTAGCTTTCACAGCGCTTTCAATGCAAATTCTCAGTATTTCAACATGCGGTAGACAGGTTACAGTTCTACCACTTATTCCAAGTGTCTCAGAAACACTCCTACACATTTCCCTGGATCGGTTTTTTCAGTTCTCAGACATTGCACATTTTAATACAGGTATCATACCGGGTCCTTAAAGGTACATGATTACTATTTTGAAAACTCACCGAACTTCCATTTTGATTTCTTAGAATGTTGAATCTTTTCGCACTATTAAATCAGCACTATGACAAGGAATTCAGTGTTTCACCAACTTTCTTCCAGAAACGGCAAGTCATTTTCACTGAATGGTAAAAGATCACAGTACCACACTAAATACTCAGCTCTGTGACCACGATTTCTCAGTGATTAAACAGTGTCCTTCAGAGACTAAGGCTCTATGAATATGTATTCTTGGAGTTTCAACACATACCTAAATATTTCCGCAATCTGTTTGAATTCTCAGAGTTTGATTCACTGTTCTCCAGTGATTCAAGCTCATTCATTGTGAAATCCAAGTGTTTTCCCATGTACAGCAGCTCGTTCCACGTAATTAGTACTACTTGAAGGGTTAGCCTAACTATCATTGGGATTTCTGATACTTTTCAATACTTTCCTCCTGTGATATCTGATCCATGAACATGAAATAAATGTTTAACCCACTTTATTTAAGCACGCCAAGTCATTTAGACTGAATCATAAAGGCAACCAGTATCCAACTCACTTCCCAGCTATGTCAATACGATTTCGCAGTAATTAAACATTGTCCTGCACATTCTAAAGTTCTTTCCTAATGTATTCTTACTTTCCCAAGCACATTACTGCATATTACACCAGTCAATCTATCGGAATTCCCAGAGTTAGATTCACCATTGTCCACTGAGTCAAGCTCATTCATTGTGAATCCCAAGAGTTTTTACACAGTATTTTCTTATACACACCAGCTCTTTCAACGTTAATTACTACTACTTCATTCGTTAGCCCAATTATTATTGGTATTTCTAATAGTATGGAATACTTTCCTCCTGTGATAGCTGATCTATGAAAATGAAATACATGTTTAACCTACTTTATTTCAAGAACGCCAACTCATTTAGACTGAATCATAAATGCAACCAGTATCCAACTCACTAGCCAGCTCTATGAACATGATTTCGCAGTACTTAAACGTTGTCCTGCAGATTGTAAAGTTCTATGCTAATGTATTCCTACTTTTTCAAGGACATTGCTACATATTTCACCAGTCAGTCTTTGTGAATTCCCAGTTTGAATCACTGTTGTCCAGTGATGGAAGCTCATTTATTGTGAGTTCCAAGAGTTTTACACAGTGTTTCCCCATATATACCAGCTCTTTCAACCTTAATTACTACTACTTGAATGGTTAGCCTAACTACCATTTGGATTTGTAATAGTTTGGAATACTTTTCTTCTGTTATATCCCCTCTCCGATAAAGGATTAAATGTTTAACCTACTTTATTCTAAAAACGACAACTCATTAGACTGAAACATAAATGCGACCAGTATCCAACTCAGTTCTAAGCACTTTGAGCGCGATTTCGCAGTAATTAAACATTGTCCTGCAGATTGTAAAGTTCTATGCTAATGTATTCCTACTTTTTCAAGGACATTAATACATATTTCACCAGTCAGTCTTTGTGTATTCCCAGAGTTTGAATCACCGTTGTCCAGTGATGCAAGCTCATTTATTGTGAGTTCCACGTGTTTTACACAGTGCTTCCCCATATATACCAGCTCTTTCAACGTTAATTACTACTACTTGAATCGTTAGCCTAACTACCATTTGGATTTCTAATAGTTTGGAATACTTTTCTCCTGTTATATCCACTCTCCGATGAAGGATTAAATGTTTAACCTACTTTATTCTAAAAACGACAACTCATTAGACTGAAACATAAATGTGACCAGTGTCCAACTCAGTTCTAAGCACTTTGAGCGCGATTTCGCAGTAATTAAACATTGTGTTTCAGATATTAAGACTCTATTAATACGTATTCCTCGTTTCTCGCGCACATTGCTAAACATTTCCCTAATCATGGTTAATTCTCCGAGTTTGATTCACTGTTGTCGCAAGATTCAAGCCCATTTCTTGTGAATTCCAAGTGTATGTACAGCGTTTTCCATATATACCAACTCTTTAAAAGTGAATTAGTACTATTTTAAAGACTATCCTAGCTTTCACAGCGCTTTCAATGCAAATTCTCAGTATTTCAACATGCGGTAGACAGGGTACAGTTCTACCACTTATTCCAAGTGTCTCAGAAACACTCCTACACATTTCCCTGGATTGGTTTTTTCAGTTCTCAGACATTGCACATTTTTTTTCCTTTTTTTTTTTAATTTAATTTCTTTTTTGTTTGTTTTAAGTATTACAAATAGTAGTACATATGTCTCCTTTTTTTTTCCCCTTTGATCTCCCCCCAACCTCCCCTACCCCCCAGGACATGCCTTCACCTGCCCACCCTCCCCCCCCACCCCAGTGTCTTATATCCATTGGTTGTGCTTATATGCATGCGTACAAGTCCTTCGGTTGGTCTCTTACAGCCCTCCTAGCCCAACCACCCCTGTCTTCCCAATGTAGTTTGACAGTCTGTTCAATGCTTCTTTGCCTCTGTATCTTTTTCCCACCATTTCTTTCCTTTAAAAAGTTTTGCCTTTGCAGACTAGAAATAAACATATAATAACAAAACAAGACGAAACAAAAAAATGTTTGAGTCCCAATTTCAATGTCCAACAGTTCCTTATGTGTACATGTCAGCAGTGATATCTGGATGGTGGGCACATGGTGGCAATGCAGGTCCGACCCTCTCTGGTTTGGTCCTAGGTAATCTGCAGCGGTGCACAGCTGCTGACTGCTCCCATGGCAAGGCGTTGTCAGCGTCTTCCATCTCTGGACTGTTTTTTCCTCTTGTCTTCATGGTTGGAGCACTCCTGTCAATTCTTCTCTGTTGCAGGAATCCATCTGGTCTTGGGGTTGTTTTCTGAAAATATACAAATATATTCTCGACCACAAGTTAATAAAGGAATCTTTTCTATATAATTGATTTGGGATCCTTTTTATTTTTGTTCAAACGATTTTCCTTTGTCTTATTTAGACACCATGTGTGTTTTTAATGGCCGTCTTGCTGTTAGCATTGCAAATGAACCTTAATTTGGTAAAGTAAAAATTTTCTAGATGTAATTTACTTATAGGATATTTTTCCTTACATGATATTGCCCTACTATCCCCGCCCCTTTTTTTTAATGGAGGTTTTTGTAAAATTTATAATGCAGTCTTGATAACTTTAAATTAAAAAAAAAAATTTTTTCCCCCACACATGACTGCTTTAGGTTCATTGCATATTCAGGAATTTTACCATGAGATGAACTACCAATAGAAATTTTAGTTATTACTTTAAGAATAGCTTTTTGTCCAGTACTTGAATATTCACTTATTTCAATTAGCCTATTTCAATTAATCTGAAAACTTGATTACTATTTTACTGTCAAATTTAATACTCTACCAACAATCTTAGTTTACCCTGTAAATATTAGTGGGAAGGATTATTTGCATTCTTGAGTGGGCCCTGAGCATTCCAAATGCTCAGCTGAATTTAGATATAGGGCAACTGCTGTCGGCCAAGTCTCTTGTCTGTTACCTGGGTCCCGATCTGAGCTGGGCCAAGTCTCTTTCTTTTGCCTCAGTCCCGATCTGAGCTGGGTGTGGGAAGCGCGAAGCAGCCATGGGGGTAGGAGACCTCCTTTAGAAGGGGGTGAGGGTTCAAGCCCCTGCAATGTTGGGGGGGTGAGGGTCTGTGCCCCACTTCTGTTGCCCCCCCAAGTTCTCTCCTGATGGCCCCTCTGCGACTGTGCCTGTCTTAGGTTGTTCCTTCCTTGAGGAATCTTACCCGTCTCTGGCTAACCAGCCATCCTCCGGGGCCAAGCAGGGTGCTGTGAGGTTCAGTTCTGTCTCCTTGGTAGCCTATGACCCCGTGGCCTCCACACCCAGCACCTGCCTTGGGAACCCCTGGCCTGCTGGCAGGGTCCCGGTGCTGATCACATATCTCGGGGAACTCGGGTTTCTTCTCCAGTGAGGGCCCAGCTCACACAATTGGATGTGAGACAGATCCCTGGTACCAGCCCCCACGAGGCTTCAAGCTCAGCATGAACAGAAAGCTCAGGTAACAGCTGAGGGCAATTGGATTGTGAGAAGAGGGGCCCTTTTGGCACAAAGGGCAAGAGGGGCCAATATAGGATGCTCAAGTGCCTTCCCAGTGCCGTAATTCCTTCTGCAAGGGATTAAATCCTTTCATGTCCCTTTTTTTTTTTTTAATTGCTGCCCACCATTCAAAGAATTAGTTTGTAAGTTTGTTTGGGATAATTGTAAAATATGCTGTTGTAAAATATCTAAGATTATAATGAGATTATAGAATAATATCATGTAAGGATATTCTTTGCCCTAGGCCCTGGCAATTCCATTTCAAACTGGCTGTCAATTTCTTTTAGACATTGCACATTTTAATACAGGTATCATACCGAGTCCTTAAAGGTACATGATTACTATTTTGAAAACTCACCGAACTTCCATTTTGATTTCTTAGAATGTTGAATCTTTTCACACTCTTAGATCAGCACTATGACAAGGAATTCAGTGTTTCACCAACTTTCTTCCAGAAACCGCAAGTCATTTTCACTGAATGATAAAAGAACACAGTACCACACTAAATACTCAGCTCAGTGACCACGATTTCTCAGTGATTATACAGTGTCCTTCAGAGACTTAGGCTCTATGAATATGTATTCTTGGAGTTTCAACACATACCTAAATATTTCCGCAATCTGTTTGAATTCTCAGAGTTTGATTCACTGTTCTCCAGTGATTCAAGCTCATTCATTGTGAAATCCAAGTGTTTTACACAGTGTTTTCCAGTGTACAGCAGCTCTTTCCACGTAATTAGTACTACTTGAAGGGTTAGCCTAACTATCATTGGGATTTATGATACTTTTCAATACTTTCCTCCTGTGATATCTGATCTATGAACATGAAATAAATGTTTAACCCACTTTATTTAAGCACGCCAAGTCATTTAGACTGAATCATAAATGCAACCAGTATCCAACTCATTTTCAGCTATGTGAATACGATTTCACAGTAATTAAACATTGTCCTGCACATTCTAAAGTTCTTTCCTAATGTATTCTTACTTTCCCAAGCACATTCCTGCATATTACACCAGTCAATCTTTCGGAATTCCCAGAGTAAGATTCACCATTGTCCACTGATTCAAGCTCATTCATTGTGAATTCCAAGATTTTTCCCAGTATTTTCTTATACACACCAGCTCTTTCAACGTTAATTACTACTACTTGCTTCGTTAGCCCAATTATTATTGGGATTTCTAATAGTATGGAATACTTTCCTCCTGTGATAGCTGATCTATGAAAATGACTTACATGTTTAACCTACTTTATTTCAAGAACGCCAACTCATTTAGACTGAATCATAAATGCAACCAGTATCCAACTCACTAGCCAGCTCTATGAACACGATTTCGCAGTAATTAAACGTTGTCCTGCAGATTGTAAAGTTCTATGCTAATGTATTCCTACTTTTTCAAGGACATTGCTACATATTTCACCAGTCTTTGTGAATTCCCAGAGTTTGAATCACTGTTGTCCAGTGATGGAAGCTCATTTATTGTGAGTTCCAAGAGTTTTACAGTGTTTCCCCGTATATACCAGCTCTTTCAACCTTAATTACTACTACTTGAATCGTTAGCCTAACTACCATTTGGATTTCTAATAGTTTGGAATACTTTTCTCCTGTTATATCCCCTCTCCGATAAAGGATTAAATGTTTAACCTACTTTATTCTAAAAGCGACAACTCATTAGACTGAAACATAAATGCGACCAGAATCCAACTCAGTTCTAAGCACTTTGAGCGCGATTTCGCAGTAATTAAACATTGTGCTTCAGATATTAAGGCTCTATTAATACGTATTCCTAGTTTCTCGCGCACATTGCTAAACATTTCCCTAATCATGGTGAATTCTCCGAGTTTGATTCACTGTTGTCGCAAGATTCAAGCCCATTTCTTGTGAATTCCAAGTGTATGTACAGCGTTTTCCATATATACCAGCTCTTTAAAAGTGAATTAGTACTATTTTAAAGACTATCCTAGCTTTCACAGCACTTTCAATGCAAATTCTCAATATTTCAACATGCGGTAGACAGGTTACAGTTCTACCACTTATTCCAAGTGTCTCAGAAACACCCCTACATATTTCCCTGGATCGGTTTTTTCAGTTCTCAGACATTGCACATTTTAATACAGGTATCATACCGGGTCCTTAAAGGTACATGATTACTATTTTGAAAACTCACCGAACTTCAATTTTGAATTCTTAGAATGTTGAATCTTTTCGCACTATTAAATCAGCACTATGACAAGGAATTCAGTGTTTCACCAACTTTCTTCCAAAAACGGCAAGTCATTTTCACTGAATGATAAAAGAACACAGTACCACACTAAATACTCAGCTCTGTGACCACGATTTCTCAGTGATTAAACAGTGTCCTTCAGAGACTAAGGCTCTATGAATATGTATTCTTGGAGTTTCAACACATACCTAAATATTTCCGCAATCTGTTTGAATTCTCAGAGTTTGATTCACTGTTCTCCAGTGATTCAAGCTCATTCATTGTGAATTCCAAGTGTTTTACACAGTGTTTTCCCATGTACAGCAGCTCTTTCCACGTAATTAGTACTACTTGAAGGGTTAGCCTAACTATCATTGTGATTTCTGATACTTTTCAATACTTTCCTCCTGTGATATCTGATCCATGAACATGAAATAAATATTTAACCCACTTTATTTAAGCACGCCAAGTCATTTAGACTGAATCATAAAGGCAACCAGTATCCAACTCACTTCCCAGTTATGTCAATACGATTTCGCAGTAATTAAACATTGTCCTGCACATTCTAAAGTTCTTTCCTAATGTATTCTTACTTTCCCAAGCACATTACTGCATATTACACCAGTCAATCTATCGGAATTCCCAGAGTTAGATTCACCGTTGTCCACTGAGTCAAGCTCATTCATTGTGAATTCCAAGAGTTTTTACACAGTATTTTCTTATACACACCAGCTCTTTCAACATTAATTACTACTACTTGATTCGTTAGCCCAATTATTATTGGTATTTCAAATAGTATGGAATACTTTCCTCCTGTGATAGCTGATGTATTAAAATGAATTACATGTTTAACCTACTTTATTTCAAGAACGCCAACTCATTTAGACTGAATCATAAATGCAACCAGTATCCAACTCACTAGCCAGCTCTATGAACATGATTTCGCAGTACTTAAACGTTGTCCTGCAGATTGTAAAGGTCTATGCTAATGTATTCCTACTTTTTCAAGGACATCGCTACATATTTCACCAGTCAGTCTTTGTGAATTCCCAGAGTTTGAATCACTGTTGTCCAGTGATGGAAGCTCATTAATGTGAGTTCCAAGAGTTTTACACAGTGTTTCCCCATATATACCAGCTCTTTCAACCTTAATTACTACTACTTGAATCGTTAGCCTAACTACCATTTGGATTTCTAATAGTTTGGAATACTTTACTCCTCTTATAACCCCTCTCCGATAAAGGATTAAATGTTTACCCTACTTTATTCTAAAAACGACAACTCATTAGACTGAAACATAAATGCGCCCAGTATCCAACTCAGTTCTAAGCACTTTGAGCGCGATTTCGCAGTAATTAAACATTGTGTTTCAGATATTAAGACTCTATTAATACGTATTCCTCGTTTCTCGCGCACATTGCTAAACATTTCCCTAATCATGGTTAATTCTCCGAGTTTGATTCACTGTTGTCGCAAGATTCAAGCCCATTTCTTGTGAATTCCAAGTGTATGTACAGCGTTTTCCATATATACCAGCTCTTTAAAAGTGAATTAGTACTATTTTAAAGACTATCCTAGCTTTCACAGCGCTTTCAATGCAAATTCTCAGTATTTCAACATGCGGTATACAGGTTACAGTTCTACCACTTATTCCAAGTGTCTCAGAAACCCTCCTACACATTTCCCTGGATCGGTTTTTTCAGTTCTCAGACATTGCACATTTTAATACAGGTATCATACCGGGTCCTTAAAGGTACATGATTACTATTTTGAAAACTCACCGAACTTCCATTTTGAATTCTTAGAATGTTGAATCTTTTCGCACTATTAAATCAGCACTATGACAAGGAATTCAGTGTTTCACCAACTTTCTTCCAAAAACGGCAAGTCATTTTCACTGAATGATAAAAGAACACAGTACCACACTAAATACTCAGCTCTGTGACCACGATTTCTCAGTGATTAAACAGTGTCCTTCAGAGACTAAGGCTCTATGAATATGTATTCTTGGAGTTTCAACACATACCTAAATATTTCCGCAATCTGTTTGAATTCTCAGAGTTTGATTCACTGTTCTCCAGTGATTCAAGCTCATTCATTGTGAATTCCAAGTGTTTTACACAGTGTTTTCCCATGTACAGCAGCTCTTTCCACGTAATTAGTACTACTTGAAGGGTTAGCCTAACTATCATTGTGATTTCTGATACTTTTCAATACTTTCCTCCTGTGATATCTGATCCATGAACATGAAATAAATATTTAACCCACTTTATTTAAGCACGCCAAGTCATTTAGACTGAATCATAAAGGCAACCAGTATCCAACTCACTTCCCAGCTATGTCAATACGATTTCGCAGTAATTAAACATTGTCCTGCACATTCTAAAGTTCTTTCCTAATGTATTCTTACTTTCCCAAGCACATTACTGCATATTACACCAGTCAATCTATCGGAATTCCCAGAGTTAGATTCACCGTTGTCCACTGAGTCAAGCTCATTCATTGTGAATTCCAAGAGTTTTTACACAGTATTTTCTTATACACACCAGCTCTTTCAACATTAATTACTACTACTTGATTCGTTAGCCCAATTATTCTTGGTATTTCAAATAGTATGGAATACTTTCCTCCTGTGATAGCTGATGTATTAAAATGAATTACATGTTTAACCTACTTTATTTCAAGAACGCCAACTCATTTAGACTGAATCATAAATGCAACCAGTATCCAACTCACTAGCCAGCTCTATGAACATGATTTCGCAGTACTTAAACGTTGTCCTGCAGATTGTAAAGGTCTATGCTAATGTATTCCTACTTTTTCAAGGACATCGCTACATATTTCACCAGTCAGTCTTTGTGAATTCCCAGAGTTTGAATCACTGTTGTCCAGTGATGGAAGCTCATTAATGTGAGTTCCAAGAGTTTTACACAGTGTTTCCCCATATATACCAGCTCTTTCAACCTTAATTACTACTACTTGAATCGTTAGCCTAACTACCATTTGGATTTCTAATAGTTTGGAATACTTTACTCCTCTTATAACCCCTCTCCGATAAAGGATTAAATGTTTACCCTACTTTATTCTAAAAACGACAACTCATTAGACTGAAACATAAATGCGCCCAGTATCCAACTCAGTTCTAAGCACTTTGAGCGCGATTTCGCAGTAATTAAACATTGTGTTTCAGATATTAAGACTCTATTAATACGTATTCCTCGTTTCTCGCGCACATTGCTAAACATTTCCCTAATCATGGTTAATTCTCCGAGTTTGATTCACTGTTGTCGCAAGATTCAAGCCCATTTCTTGTGAATTCCAAGTGTATGTACAGCGTTTTCCATATATACCAGCTCTTTAAAAGTGAATTAGTACTATTTTAAAGACTATCCTAGCTTTCACAGCGCTTTCAATGCAAATTCTCAGTATTTCAACATGCGGTATACAGGTTACAGTTCTACCACTTATTCCAAGTGTTTCAGAAACCCTCCTACACATTTCCCTGGATCGGTTTTTTCAGTTCTCAGACATTGCACATTTTAATACAGGTATCATACCGGGTCCTTAAAGGTACATGATTACTATTTTGAAAACTCACCGAACTTCCATTTTGAATTCTTAGAATGTTGAATCTTTTCGCACTATTAAATCAGCACTATGACAAGGAATTCAGTGTTTCACCAACTTTCTTCCAAAAACGGCAAGTCATTTTCACTGAATGATAAAAGAACACAGTACCACACTAAATACTCAGCTCTGTGACCACGATTTCTCAGTGATTAAACAGTGTCCTTCAGAGATTAAGGCTCTATGAATATGTATTCTTGGAGTTTCAACACATACCTAAATATTTCCGCAATCTGTTTGAATTCTCAGAGTTTGATTCACTGTTCTCCAGTGATTCAAGCTCATTCATTGTGAATTCCAAGTGTTTTACACAGTGTTTTCCCATGTACAGCAGCTCTTTCCACGTAATTAGTACTACTTGAAGGGTTAGCCTAACTATCATTGTGATTTCTGATACTTTTCAATACTTTCCTCCTGTGATATCTGATCCATGAACATGAAATAAATATTTAACCCACTTTATTTAAGCACGCCAAGTCATTTAGACTGAATCATAAAGGCAACCAGTATCCAACTCACTTCCCAGCTATGTCAATACGATTTCGCAGTAATTAAACATTGTCCTGCACATTCTAAAGTTCTTTCCTAATGTATTCTTACTTTCCCAAGCACATTACTGCATATTACACCAGTCAATCTATCGGAATTCCCAGAGTTAGATTCACCGTTGTCCACTGAGTCAAGCTCATTCATTGTGAATTCCAAGAGTTTTTACACAGTATTTTCTTATACACACCAGCTCTTTCAACATTAATTACTACTACTTGATTCGTTAGCCCAATTATTCTTGGTATTTCAAATAGTATGGAATACTTTCCTCCTGTGATAGCTGATGTATTAAAATGAATTACATGTTTAACCTACTTTATTTCAAGAACGCCAACTCATTTAGACTGAATCATAAATGCAACCAGTATCCAACTCACTAGCCAGCTCTATGAACATGATTTCGCAGTACTTAAACGTTGTCCTGCAGATTGTAAAGGTCTATGCTAATGTATTCCTACTTTTTCAAGGACATCGCTACATATTTCACCAGTCAGTCTTTGTGAATTCCCAGAGTTTGAATCACTGTTGTCCAGTGATGGAAGCTCATTAATGTGAGTTCCAAGAGTTTTACACAGTGTTTCCCCATATATACCAGCTCTTTCAACCTTAATTACTACTACTTGAATCGTTAGCCTAACTACCATTTGGATTTCTAATAGTTTGGAATACTTTACTCCTCTTATAACCCCTCTCCGATAAAGGATTAAATGTTTACCCTACTTTATTCTAAAAACGACAACTCATTAGACTGAAACATAAATGCGCCCAGTATCCAACTCAGTTCTAAGCACTTTGAGCGCGATTTCGCAGTAATTAAACATTGTGTTTCAGATATTAAGACTCTATTAATACGTATTCCTCGTTTCTCGCGCACATTGCTAAACATTTCCCTAATCATGGTTAATTCTCCGAGTTTGATTCACTGTTGTCGCAAGATTCAAGCCCATTTCTTGTGAATTCCAAGTGTATGTACAGCGTTTTCCATATATACCAGCTCTTTAAAAGTGAATTAGTACTATTTTAAAGACTATCCTAGCTTTCACAGCGCTTTCAATGCAAATTCTCAGTATTTCAACATGCGGTATACAGGTTACAGTTCTACCACTTATTCCAAGTGTCTCAGAAACCCTCCTACACATTTCCCTGGATCGGTTTTTTCAGTTCTCAGACATTGCACATTTTAATACAGGTATCATACCGGGTCCTTAAAGGTACATGATTACTATTTTGAAAACTCACCGAACTTCCATTTTGAATTCTTAGAATGTTGAATCTTTTCGCACTATTAAATCAGCACTATGACAAGGAATTCAGTGTTTCACCAACTTTCTTCCAAAAACGGCAAGTCATTTTCACTGAATGATAAAAGAACACAGTACCACACTAAATACTCAGCTCTGTGACCACGATTTCTCAGTGATTAAACAGTGTCCTTCAGAGACTAAGGCTCAATGAATATGTATTCTTGGAGTTTCAACACATACCTAAATATTTCCGCAATCTGTTTGAATTCTCAGAGTTTGATTCACTGTTCTCCAGTGATTCAAGCTCATTCATTGTGAAATCCAAGTGTTTTACACAGTGTTTTCCCATGTACAGCAGCTCTTTCACGTAATTAGTACTACTTGAAGGGTTAGCCTAACTATCATTGTGATTTCTGATACTTTTCAATACTTTCCTCCTGTGATATCTGATCCATGAACATGAAATACATGTTTAACCCACTTTATTTAAGCAAGCCAAGTCATTTAGACTGAGTCATAAATGCAACCAGTATCCAACTCACTAGCCAGCTCTATGAACATGATTTCGCAGTACTTAAACGTTGTCCTGCAGATTGTAAAGGTCTATGCTAATGTATTCCTACTTTTTCAAGGACATTGCTACATATTTCACCAGTTAGTCTTTGTGAATTCCCAGAGTTTGAATCACTGTTGTCCAGTGATGGAAGCTCATTTATTGTGAGTTCCAAGAGTTTTATACAGTGTTTCCCCATATATACCAGCTCTTTCAACCTTAATTACTACTACTTGAATCGTTAGCCTAACTACCATTTGGATTTCTAATAATTTGGAATACTTTTCTCCTGTTATATCCCCTCTCCGATAAAGGATTAAATGTTTAACCTACTTTATTCTAAAAACGACAACTCATTAGACTGAAACATAAAGGCGACCAGTATCCAACTCAGTTCTAAGCACTTTGAGCGCGATTTCGCAGTAATTAAACATTGTGTTTCAGATATTAAGACTCTATTAATACGTATTCCTCGTTTCTCGCGCACATTGCTAAACATTTCCCTTATCATGGTTAATTCTCCGAGTTTGATTCACTGTTGTCGCAAGATTCAAGCCCATTTCTTGTGAATTCCAAGTGTATGTACAGCGTTTTCCTTATATACCAGCTCTTTAAAAGTGAATTAGTACTATTTTAAAGACTATCCTAGCTTTCACAGCGCTTTCAATGCAAATTCTCAGTATTTCAACATGCGGTAGACAGGTTACAGTTCTACCACTTATTCCAAGTGTCTCAGAAACACTCCTACACATTTCCCTGGATCGGTTTTTTCAGTTCTCAGACATTGCACATTTTTTTTCCTTTTTTTTTTAATTTAATTTATTTTTTGTTTGTTTTAAGTATTACAAATAGTAGTACATATGTCTCCTTTTTTTTTTCCCCTTTGATATCCCCCCAACCTCCCCTACCCCCCAGGACATGCCTTCACCTGCCCACCCTCCCCCCACACCCCAGTGTCTTATATCCATTGGTTGTGCTTATATGCATGCATACAAGTCCTTCGGTTGGTCTCTTACAGCCCTCCTAGCCCAACCACCCCTGTCTTCCCAATGTAGTTTGACAGTCTGTTCAATGCTTCTTTGCCTCTGTATCTTTTTCCCACCATTTCTTTCCTTTAAAAAGTTTTGCCTTTGCAGACTGGAAATAAACATATAATAACAAAACAAGACGAAACAAAAAAATGTTTGAGTCCCAATTTCAATGTCCAACAGTTCCTTATGTGTACACGTCAGCAGTGATATCTGGATGGTGGGCACATGGTGGCAATGCAGGTCCGACCCTCTCTGGTTTGGTCCTAGGTAATCTGCAGCGGTGCACAGCTGCTGACTGCTCCCATGGCAAGGCGTTGTCAGCATCTTCCATCTCTAGACTGTTTTTCCCTCTTGTCTTCGTGGTTGGAGCACACCTGTCAATTCCTCTCTGTTGCAGGAATCCATCTGGTCTTGGGGTTGTTTTCTGAAAATATACAAATATATTCTCGACCACAAGTTAATAAAGGAATGTTTTCTATATAATTGATTTGGGATCCTTTTTATTTTTGTTCAAACGATTTTCCTTTGTCTTATTTAGACACCATGTGTATTTTTAATGGCCGTCTTGCTGTTAGCATTGCAAATGAACCTTAATTTGGTAAAGTAAAAATTTTCTAGATGTAATTTACTTATAGGATATTTTTCCTTACATGATATTGCCCTACTATCCCCCCCCTTTTTTTTTAATGGAGGTTTTTGTAAAATTTATAATGCAGTCTTGATAACTTTAAATTAAAAAAAAAAATTTTTCCCCCACACATGACTGCTTTAGGTTCATTGCATATTCAGAAATTTTACCATGAGATGATCTACCAATAGAAATTTTAGTTATTACTTTAAGAATAGCTTTTTGTCCAGTACTTGAATATTCACTTATTTCAATTAGCCTATTTAAATTAATCTGAAAACTCGATTAGTATTTTACTGTCAAATTTAATACTCTACCAACAATCTTAGTTTACCCTGTAAATATTAGTGGGAAGGATTATTTGCATTCTTGAGTGGGCCCTGAGCATTCCAAATGCTCAGCTGAATTTAGATATAGGGCAACTGCTGTCGGCCAAGTCTCTTGTCTGTTACCTGGGTCCCGATCTGAGCTGGGCCAAGTCTCTGTCTGTCACCTGTATCTCGATGTGAGCTGGGCCGGGTCTCTTTCTGTTGCCTGGGTCCCGATCTGAGCTGGGTGTGGGAAGCGCGAAGCAGCCATGGGGGTAGGAGACCTCCTTTAGAAGGGGGTGAGGGTTCAAGCCCCTGCAATGTTGGGGGGGTGAGGGTCTGTGCCCCACTTCTGTTGCCCCCCCAAGTTCTCTCCTGATGGCCCCTCTGCGACTGTGCCTGTCTTAGGTTGTTCCTTCCTTGAGGAATCTTACCCGTCTCTGGCTAACCAGCCATCCTCCGGGGCCAAGCAGGGTGCTGTGAGGTTCAGTTCTGTCTCCTTGGTAGCCTATGACCCCGTGGCCTCCACACCCAGCACCTGCCTTGGAAACCCCTGGCCTGCTGGCAGGGTCCCGGTGCTGATCACATATCTCGGGGAACTCGGGTTTCTTCTCCAGTGAGGGCCCAGCTCACACAATTGGATGTGAGACAGATCCCTGGTACCAGCCCCCACGAGGCTTCAAGCTCAGCATGAACAGAAAGCTCAGGTAACAGTTGAGGGCAATTGGATTGTGAGAAGAGGGGCCCTCTTGGCACAAAGGGCAAGAAGGGCCAATATAGGATGCTCAAGTGCCTTCCCAGTGCCTTAATTCCTTCTGCAAGGGATTAAATCCTTTCATGTCCCTTTTTTTTTTTTTTAAATTGCTGCCCACCATTCAAAGAATTAGCTTGTAAGTTTGTTTGGGATAATTGTAAAGTATGCTGTTGTAAAATATCTAAGATTATAATGAGATTGTAGAATAATATCATGTAAGGATATTCTTTGCCCTAGGCCCTGGCAATTCCATTTCAAACTGGCTGTCAATTTCTTTTAGACATTGCACATTTTAATACAGGTATCATACTGAGTCCTTAAAGGTACATGATTACTATTTTGAAAACTCACCAAACTTCCATTTTGATTTCTTAGAATGTTGAATCTTTTCGCACTATTAAATCAGCACTATGACAAGGAATTCAGTGTTTCACCAACTTTCTTCCAGAAACCGCAAGTCATTTTCACTGAATGATAAAAGAACACAGTACCACACTAAATACTCAGCTCAGTGACCATGATTTCTCAGTGATTATACAGTGTCCTTCAGAGACTTAGGCTCTATGAATATGTATTCTTGGAGTTTCAACACATACCTAAATATTTCCGCAATCTGTTTGAATTCTCAGAGTTTGATTCACTGTTCTCCAGTGATTCAAGCTCATTCATTGTGAAATCCAAGTGTTTTACACAGTGTTTTCCCATGTACAGCAGCTCTTTCCACGTAATTAGTACTACTTGAAGGGTTAGCCTAACTATCATTGGGATTTCTGATACTTTTCAATACTTTCCTCCTGTGATATCTGATCTATGAACATGAAATAAATGTTTAACCCACTTTATTTAAGCACGCCAAGTCATTTAGACTGAATCATAAATGCAACCAGTATCCAACTCATTTTCAGCTATGTGAATACGATTTCACAGTAATTAAACATTGTCTTGCACATTCTAAAGTTCTTTCCTAATGTATTCTTACTTTCCCAAGCACATTCCTGCATATTACACCAGTCAATCTTTCGGAATTCCCAGAGTAAGATTCACCGTTGTCCACTGATTCAAGCTCATTTATTGTGAATTCCAAGAGGTTTTACCCAGTATTTTCTTATACACACCAGCTCTTTCAACGTTAATTACTACTACTTGCTTCGTTAGCCCAATTATTATTGGGATTTCTAATAGTATGGAATACTTTCCTCCTGTGATAGCTGATCTATGAAAATGACTTACATGTTTAACCTACTTTATTTCAAGAACGCCAACTCATTTAGACTGAATCATAAATGCAACCAGTATCCAACTCACTAGCCAGCTCTATGAACACGATTTCGCAGTAATTAAACGTTGTCCTGCAGATTGTAAAGGTCTATGCTAATGTATTCCTACTTTTTCAAGGACATTGCTACATATTTCACCAGTCTTTTTGAATTCCCAGAGTTTGAATCACTGTTGTCCAGTGATGGAAGCTCATTTATTGTGAGTTCCAAGAGTTTTACACAGTGTTTCCCCGTATATACCAGCTCTTTCAACCTTAATTACTACTACTTGAATCGTTAGCCTAACTACCATTTGGATTTCTAATAGTTTGGAATACTTTTCTCCTGTTATATCCCCTCTCCGATAAAGGATTAAATGTTTAACCCACTTTATTCTAAAAGCGACAACTCATTAGACTGAAACATAAATGCGACCAGTATCCAACTCAGTTCTAAGCACTTTGAGCGCGATTTTGCAGTAATTCAACATTGTGCTTCAGATATTAAGGCTCTATTAATACGTATTCCTAGTTTCTCGCGCACATTGCTAAACATTTCCCTAATCATGGTGAATTTTCCGAGTTTGATTCACTGTTGTCGCAAGATTCAAGCCCATTTCTTGTGAATTCCAAGTGTATGTACAGTGTTTTCCATATATACCAGCTCTTTAAAAGAGAATTAGTACTATTTTAAAGACTATCCTAGCTTTCACAGCGCTTTCGATGCAAATTCTCAGTATTTCAACATGCGGTAGACAGGTTACAGTTCTACCACTTATTCCAAGTGTCTCGGAAAGACTCCTACACATTTCCCTGGATCGGTTTTTTGAGTTTTGTGACATTGCACATTTTAATACAGTTGTCATACCGGGTCCTTAAAGGTACATGATTACTATTTTGAAAACTCACCGAACTTCCATTTTGATTTCTTAGAATGTTGAATCTTTTCGCACTATTAAATCAGCACTATGAAAATGAATTCAGTGTTTCACCAACTTTCTTCCAGAAACGGCAAGTCATTTTCACTGAATGATAAAAGAACACAGTACCACACTAAATACTCAGCTCTGTGACCACGATTTCCCAGTGATTAAACAGTGTCCTTCAGAGACTGAGGCTCTATGAATATGTATTCTTGGGGTTTCAACACATACCTAAATATTTCCGCAATCTTTTTGAATTCTCAACGTTTGATTCACTGTTCTCCAGTGATTCAAGCTCATTCATTGTGAAATCCAAGTGTTTTACACAGTGCTTTCCCATATATACCAGCTCTTTCCACGTTAATTAGTACTAATTGAATGGTAGCCTAAGTATCTTTTGGATGTATAATAGTTTGGAATACTTTCCTCCTGTGATATCTGATCTATGAATATGAGTTAAATGTTGAACCCACTTTATTCCAAACACGCCAACTCATTTAGACTGAATCATAAATGCAACCAGTATCCAACTCACTTCCCAGTTCTGTGAACACGATTTCGCAGTAACTAAACATTGTCCTGCAGATTCTAAAGTTCTTTCTTAATGTATTCTTACTTTTTCAAGCACATTACTACATATTACACCAGTCAGTCTTTGTGAATTCCCAGAGTTTGATTCACTATTGTCCAGTGATTCAAGTTCATTCATTGTGAATTCCAAGAGGTTTTACACAGTGTTTTCCCATATTTACAAGCTCTTTCACCGTTAATTACTACTACTTGAATCGTTAGCCTAACTACCATTGGGATTTCTAATAGTTTGGAATACTTTCCTCCTGATATATACGCTCTACTAAAAAAAATTAAATAGTTAACCTACTTTATTCTAAAAACGCCAACTAATTTAGACGGAAACCTAAATGCAACCTGTATTTAACTCAGTTCTCAGTACTTTGAGCACGGTTTTGCAATGAGACTTTGTGCAGATATTCATGTTCTTTACTCATGTATGCCTAAATTTTCAAGCACTTTGCTAAATATTTCCGCAGTCAATTATGGTGAATTACCAGACACTGATTCACTGTTTTCCAGTGAATCAAGCTCCTTTCTTGTGAATTCCAAGTTTATATACCGTGTTTTCCATATATACCAGCTCTTTAAAAGTGAATTATTGCTATTTTAAAAACTATCCTACCTTTCAGTGGGCTTTGAATAAAAATTCTGAGTATTTCAACATGGAGTTGAGATGTTAAAGTTCTACAACGTATATCATGTGTTTCATAAACACTCCTACAAATTTCTCTGTACAGGTTTTTTGAGTTCTGAGACTTTTAACATTTTAATACAGGTGTCATACCAGCTCTTTAAAGGTACATTATTACTATTTTGAACACTAGCCGAACTTTCACTTTGATTTCTTAGAATTTTGAGTACTTTTCTCCTGTTATATCAGCTCTATGAAAATGAATTCAGTGTTTCACCAACTTTCTTTCAAACACTCCAACTCATTTTGGCTGAATTATAAAAGTACACAGTACTGCACTCACTTCTCATCTCTGTGAACACGATTTCCCAGTGATTAAACAGTGTCCTTCAAATACTAAGGCTCTATGAATATGTATTCTTAGTTTCACGCACATTCCTAAATTTTCCCGCAGTCAATCTTTGTGAATTCTCAGAGTTTGATTCACTGTTGTCCAGTGATTCAAGCTCATTGATTGTGAATTCCAAGTGTTTATACTCTATTTTTCATATATACCAGCTCTTTTAAACGTGAAGTATTTCTATTTTGAAGACGAGCCTATGTTTCACAGCTCTTTGAATATAAATTCTCAGTATTTAAACATCACTAGAGATATTAAATATCTTACAAACATATTCACAGAGGGTCAGATGGATACCTAGACATTTCTCTGATCTGTCATTTTGAGCTTTGAGGCTTAGAACATTTTCATATAATAACTGAGCCCTATGAAAAGGAATTTTTAAGCGTTTCACCTTCTTTCAAATACACCAATACATTGAGATTGAATTATAAAGGTAAACAGTATCGCACTCAGCTCTTCGAACACAATGTCCCACAGATTGAACAGTGTCCTTCCGATATTGAGGCTCTATCGGTTTGCACTCCTAGTTTCTCATGCACTTTGCTAAATAGTTCCCCTGTCAATCATGGTGAATTCTCAGAGTTTGAATCACTACTATCCAGTGATTCAGTCCCATTTCTTCTGAATTCCAGATAAAAATTCACCATTTTCCATATATGCCCGCTCTTTAAATGTGAAATATTTCTATTTTAAAGACTGTCTTACCTTTCGAAACTCTTTGTATACAAATTCTCAGTATTTAAACATCACTAGAGAGAGGAGAAAAGTGGCAGCGGTATAGAAAGATGTGTTCCGAGCCTTGTCCCGGAGCAGAAAGAATGAACAGCTGAGGGTCACACGAGGAGTGTTTCTTGGCAAGTTAAGGGACAGCTAAACTCCAGGAGAAGGTGGGGGACTTCTAGACAGAGTTCCCCTGACCGGGCAGCCCCCACTGCGGCTGGGTCCCCTTCTGGACCTATGGGTTTGGACGCAGAGACCGTGCTATCTTGATAGGGAAAGTGTAGCTTATTGGAATCCTGGAAATCCATAACTGCAGCAATCACTGAACAGCTGCAAGCCCCAGAACATCGGTCCCCAATTGGCGCCAACTCGCGGATTCAATGGAGCTCTTCATTCCACCACAGAAACGTCAGATTTCGCCTGGGATGAGGTGAGGTCTCTGGTCCCTGCGGGAGAAACGCACGAATTGTGGGAGCTGGAGGACCAGGGAAGTCTGTGCCTAGAAAAATCCGTGGCTGTTGGCGCTGGCATGATCCATGAATGTTGAAGGGGGTGCTAAGAGCTACTAACAGAAGGGATCCCTAAAAAGCAACCTATTTTGATCTGATGTCCCAGGACAGCCTAAGAATTTCAAACATGTGCCAGCTGCTTAGACTTGCGTGCAGTCTTATTGTTCGCACACTTGGGCTTTTCCCTCTTCAAATCCTTGCTTCCGATTACTAAGCCAAATACATAAGGATCACCCAGTTGGGGACACCCTGGGAGACTGCAGGAGAAAGTTGTTTTTCTGGAACCTGGGGGTCGGAGCTGAGAGTAACCATTGGATTGCCAGCTCTGAGGCAGCCCACTCCCACAAACCGGTATTGAGTGCCACAGGGATAAACACAGGCTAGAGAGGCCATATATAGACCCGGAAGTCAATCCAGAAACACTGCCACCCAAGGGCTGAATCACAAATTGACTCTTGTGTAATAAAAAATAAAGGAATACGAGAAATTAAGACACTGCCTGCTTAAAAATCAGGACTGGCTTACAACACTGAGGAACAGTATAACGTGGGGAACTGCAATACTGTCTGGACTGAGAAAGAGGTGTGCCAAATAGAACAATAGAGGAAGTGAATGACCTTCACTATTGCACATTATATAATTTTTATTTTCATTTTTTGCATCTTTTACTTAAGAAACTATTTTTTCTTTTTTTCTCACTTGTTTTTACCTTTTTAATTATTACATTTTTGTTTTTAATCAGTATTATTACTACTACTATTTTACCTTTTTCTTTTTTAAAGTGTAGTTTTATTTTCTCTTTATTTTACTTTGGGACTAGTGTCCTACATTCTATTTTCATCTTTCCTTTAGCATCGTTTTACTCTATCTCAACTCTACCTTCATGCCATCTCTCTCTTCCTAACTTTTCCCCTTTTGGTGTCCTGTTTATCTTACCCCTTTCTTGTTTTAGATTTTCTCTGTTCTTTCTGTTTACCCCGTTAAAATTTCAACCTACATATCTATCTATTTCCCAATCCCCTGCTCCAAGTCCATACACACCTCTCCCTTCGCTGTCTTAACTACCCAAAATTGTTTTTATCTCTGTCCTTTAGTTGTTGTTTGCTTGAATGTTGATTATATTGAATTTTTATGCTTTTTTTTGTGAGATCGTTTTGCTTAGTCTTTTGTTTTGTTTGTTTTCGTTTGGTTTGTTTTTTGCTTCTGTTTTCCCTTGCCTTGCTTGATATTAGTTGGTGTTGTAGTTTGTATTAATCCCCAGGTACTTGTGGCTGGCATTTGCTGGGATTAGTGGTTGTACTATTGGATTTTTCTCCCAATATATATATAGTTTGTTCCCCTTTCCTCTCTTAGTCTCTTTCTTGTCTCTCTTATTTTGTTTTCTTTCTTTTTCTAATTTAATTTTGACACTCCTTTTTTCCTTTCTTTTTCCTCTTCTTCTATCTCTCCTATCCCCTAATTTGCCTTTCTCTGGTGTCACCTTTATTGGAGGTTATTAATATCATGAATACATTTCTGTTCAGTGCCTTGTGTGTTGTACCTGGTTCTGTTGTATTTTTGTGCCTTCAAAGTCAATGCAGGAGAGAGAGAACTACATAACCAGACATCTGGAGAAGAGAGAACATGGGGAGAGAAAGAATCAGCCCAGATATGAAAGAAAAGCAGGCATCACCAGAAAAGGAAGTAAACAAAATAGAGGCAAGCAACCTGCCAGAGAAAGAATTCAGAGAAATGGTCATAAGGTGGCTGAAAAGAATGGAAGACAAAATCGACATTATGAGTAAGAACCAAGAGGAAATGAAGAAGAACCAAGAAGAAATGAAAAATGACATTGCTGCTATAAAGAACTCATAGAAAGCATCAATAGTTGACTAGAAGAAGGAGAGGACTGCATCAGTGATCTAGAAGACAAGATGGAAAAAAATACCCAAGTAGAGCAGCTTCTAGAAAAAAAAATTAAAAAGCAGGAAGAGAGCCTAAGGGAACTTTGGGACAACACGAAAGAAAACAACATCCACAGAATAGGGGTTCCAGAAAGAGAGGAAACTGAGGATGTGCCCCTTATCTTCAGAGCTGAATGAGTTCAGCTCTCATTTATACTGCAAAGGTATTTACTCAGATTCTCAGAAAGCAATTCCAATGGAAAAGGCAATTTTAAATACCAGCCAACCATTTTTCCTCCTGTCTCACCTTATAGCCTGGATTCTGTTAACCCTTAACCTTGTCAGGTTAGCATGTGGCCCATTTTCATCCACATAGTGAAGCAAAGGGAGGGATTAAAATGGAACAAACAAGATCAAGGGGGCCCTGGAGACAGGTTGAAGGGGTTAGCACGGGACAAGCTGCCACTGCCCACTGATCCCCTGGTTGCAAGTCTCATAGGGTCCTTTAGAGCTTAGGAGAAACAAAGTAAAGATAGGAAATAAGAGAAGGGAACACACAGGTGTAAGGAACAATACACACCTTTGTTTTACCTGTTTCATTTGTTTGATTTTTTAAAAATATGATTTTATTGATTTCAGAAAGAGAGGAAAAAAGAGAAACATCATCAATGTGAGAGATATATCAATCAGTTGCCTCTTGTTGAACCACAACCTGGACATGTGTCCAAACCTGGAATTGAACAGGTGACCTTTTGATGCATAGGACAACATTCAGTGAAAGTAGTCACAATGGCCAGGATAAAGATATTTTACCTGGTGTTTAACAGTGGCAATTTTAGAGGAGGCTTCAATGGAATATCTCAATAGAACATTCATCAACTCTCCAGGTGTGTCATTTGATATGCTGATGTATTACAATGAATGTATATAGTGATGTGGGTCATTTTCTGATCAGTTTCACCTTAAAAATGTCACTGGAGAGGGATTTGAAGTAACATGGGTCTGCTGGGCATGGTCTGGAACCCATTGATTTGCTCCTAAGCATCCTAGGTTAGGGAAGATAAGTTCTTGTGATTTAGTAGTTGTGCCTATAAATTACTAGGCCCTGATAGAGTCTCAGATTTCCCATTCCACTTGTCAAAGAATTTTCCTAGCTTTTTAATAACATGCCCCGACTCTATAAATTTGGGGACTCTTGTTAGTATTGAACTCAACACAATGACCATCAGTTGATAGACACTAGACACCAGAGCCAGAATCAGGACCCAAACACACACCCTGGACTCCAGAAGCTGTACCCTACAGAAACCACAATCCAAAAGCTCGACCCCGGCCCTGGGACTCAAACTCAAAGCGATTCCCCTGACTCAAGCATACTATGCAGCACAAAAGCCAGAAACCAGATGCCAGAGACTGACAGCTAATTCTTAAGACCAGATTCCATACACCAGAATCTGAATCTATAGCTGCACTTGGACCCCACACAAGAACCCCAGACACAAAGTCATACCCAAAGAGACCCAAAATGCCAGACACACAGCCGAATACATATTTGATCTGAAACCACAGGCCCTGGATATATAACAGGGATCTATAACTAAGACGCCATAGTCACAATGTGGAGTTGGAGACAGACAACAGACCTCAGTTGCCAGATGACAGATGCATGAACTGAACCAGATCCTCACGTCGTACACAAATCCATGATTCAATAAATGGAACCCATGTCACTCTAAGCCCAAGAAGCTAGTTTAACAAATACTTTTTGTATACCAATGTGAATGTATAAGAGGAAAAAGTACCTTGCAGAACTTCAAAATTCTACCAAACCTTACAGTACTACACACAAAAGGCTAACAGAATGAAAAATAATAATAATAATGCTTACCTTTGCTGGCAGGTATCCATTATCTCTTGGCTGTAGTGGTGTCAGAAGTTAACCATGTCACAGCTAAAATTTCACAAGGCCGGCTCTTATTTACCTCATACCTTATAAATTCTAATAACTGCGCTAATAACCAAATTGACATGATCAAATTACAAGAGATGTATAATGCTTAATCCATGCACAAGGAAAACTCACATACAAATGGATACCAAAGACCATGAGGTAATATTAGGAACAGAAAATGGGGAAACAGGGACTTAGATTGTAGAGGAGAAATGGGTAATATTTAGGAAAAGTACAGGATATGTGGCATGTTAATTTTACTTAGGTAATCCAAAAAACTATATGATGAGGGGGTTAAGATAGGCATATCAAGAAACTCGTGGTAGCCTGGCTCAGTGGTTGAGCATCAACCCATGAACCAGGAGGTCATGGTTCAATTCCCCATTAATACACATGCCCAGGTTTTGGGCTTGATCCCCAGTGTCGGGCGTGCAGGAGGCAGCTGATCTCTCATCATTGTTTTTATCTTCTCCCTCTCCCTTCTTCTCTGAAATAAATAAAAATATATTGTTAAACAAAGTCCTGACCTCCCCCAGAAACATACAGCACCTTCAGTCAGTATGTGCTCCACCCTCAGGCTACCCATAGAGCTGTCACACAGCACATGCCCTACCCTGAGCCCAGGTCAGAGTTGCTGGTGTGACCTGGTATGTCCAGACACAGGTCACAAGACCATGCTGCATGTGCGAGAGGTCCTAGGGCACCATCCTGCCTTGAGTGCTGGGGCTGCAGAGTGAATTGCATGCCACAGGGCTCTGGGTCCTCATGGGGAGTTGCACGCCAGAGGAACTGTGCATGCACCCCCAACACCCCAAGAATCTGAAGTGGACAACTGAAGGACCAGAATCATGGGAGAAGGGAGTACAACTCAGAGCAGATGGTAAAGGTGTGAAACTCAAGGCACACCCAGCCTCTGGTCTAGCGAATCCCAGATCATTGGACCACTAGGGGATTCAACCACTTGGATCCCAAGCAGGGAGTCCAGGGCCAGGAAGAGGAGACAGCAAAAAAGAGGAGACAAAGAAAAACCCCCAAAGGAAAGAAGAGGAGAAATCACCAGAAATGGAACGAAATGAAATGGAGGCAAACAATATGTCAGAGAAATAAGTCAGAGTAAGGGTCATGCAGTTCCTAAACTGACTGGATGAGAAAATTACCAACATATGTAAGAATCAAGAAAAAAATGAAGAATGATATACCTAAAATAAAAACCACAATGCAAGGTTTCACTATTAGACTAGAAAAAAACAAAGGACCGAATCAGTGAGTTAGAAGACAGGGTTTAAAACATACCCAATCAGAACAGCAATTGAAGAAAAATTTTTAGAAATCAGGAGAAGAGCCTAAGAGAGATTTGGGACAACATGAAATGAAGCAACATCTATATAATAGGGTTGCCAGAAGGAGCGGAAGAGGAGTAGGGATTAGAAAACCTATTTGAAGAAATAATGATAGAAAACTTCACTAACTTGGAGAAGAAAAATCATACATACAGAGTCACAAACAAGATGAACCCAAAAGACCCACACTAAGACACATCATAATTACAATGGCAATTGTTAGTGACAAAGAGAGAATCTTGAAGGCTGCAAGAGAGAAAGAGTTACCAACAAGGGATCTCCCATTAGACTATCAACTTACTTCCCAACAGAAACACATCCGGCCAGAAGGGAATGGAATGAAGTATACAAAGTGATACAAAGCAAGGGAATGACTTCAAGAATACTCGTTCCAGTGAGGCTATCATTTAAATTGAAAGAGAAATCAGGAGCTTCACAGACAAGAAAAGGCTAAGGAAATTTATTACTATCAAGCCAGCAATGCAAGAAATGCTAAAGGGACTGTTGTAAAAAGAAGAAATAGGAAGAGAAGAAGGAACACATGCATAAAAATTAAAATTGCTACAAACAAGTACTTATCAATAATAACCTTAAACATTAATGGATTAAATGTTACAATCAAAAGACATCAAGTGGATGAATGGAAAGAAAACATGACCCATACATATGCTGTCTACAAGAGACCCACCTCAGAACAAGGCACTCACAATACTAAAAGTGAAGGAATGGAAGAAATGTTTTTAGGCACATGGAAATGAATTTTAAAAAGCTGGGGTAGCAATACTGATATATCACAAAATAGACCTCAAAGTGAAGGCCATAACAAAAGATAAGGAAGGCTACTTCATAATACTAAAGGGATTGGTACAACAAGAGGCTATAACTCTGGTAAACATATATGCACCCAATGCAGGAGCATCCAAATACATAAAACACTTCTGGAAGTTATTAAGGGAGAAATCCACAGCAATACATTCATAGTAGCGAACTTTAATATCCCATTGATAACACTGGATAAATCTAGACACAAAATCCACAAAGAAATAGCAATCTAAAGGACTCACTAGATCAGTTAGAATTAATTGACATCTTCAGAACATTTCACCCCAAAGCCACAGAATATACATTATTCTCAAGTGCACCTGGGCCATTTTCATAGATAGACCACATATTAAGACATAGGATAAGTCTCTACAAATTCAAGAAGATTGAAATCATATCAAGAATCCTCTCAGATCACAATGGCATAAAATTAGAAATCGGCTACAATAAAAACAATTTTATAAAAATCAAACACTTGGAGGCTAAATAGCATGTTATTAAACAATGATTGGCTTACCAAAGAGATCAAATAAGAAATAAAAAACATCCTGGAAACAAATGACAATTAAAACACAATAATCCAAAAATGATGGGACACATTGAAAGCAGTCGGGAGAAGGAAGTTCATAGCACTACAGGTCTACCTCAGAAAACAAGAAAAACAGGTAATGAATGATCTAATCCTACAACTTAAAGAATTAAAAAGAGAGCAACAAGAACAGCCCAGAGGAATCAGAAAGAAGGAGATAATAAACATCAGAGCAAAAATAAATGGCACAGAGAAAAAAAAAGATCAATAAAACCAAGAGCAATTTCTTTGAAAAGATACACAAGATTGTTGAATTTCTAGCGAGGACCACCTAGAAGTAAAGAGAGATGGCCTAAATAAACAAAATCAGAAATGAAACAAGTGAAGTGATAACCAACTCCACAGAAATATAAAGGATTGTAAAAAAAAAAAAAAGTACTATGAACAACTCCATTCCAACAAACTGGACAACCTAGAGGAAATGGACATGTTCCTAGAAAAGTATAATCTTCCAAAACTCAATCAGGAAAAATAAAAAAATCTGAAAAGGCCAATAACTATGGAAGTAGTAATCAAAAAACTTCCAGCAAACAAAAGACCTGAACTGGACAGTTTCACAGTGGAGTTTTACCAAACATTCAAAGAACTAAAATTACCCTCCTCAGACTATTCCAAAAAACTAAAGAGGAAGGCACACTTCCAAGCTTTTTCTATGTAGCCAGCATTACCCTAATCCCAAAAGCAGATAAAGGACACCCCAAAGAGAATTACAGGCTAATATTCCTGATGAACATAGATGCTAATATACTCAACAAAATTCTAGCAAATTAGATCCAGCATTACATTCAAAAGATCATACACCATGACCAAGTGGGATTTATTCCAGGGATGCAAAGCTAGTATAATATCCACAAATCAATCAACGTGATACATCACATATACAAATTGAGAGACAAAAATCACTGAGTCATATGAATTGATGCAGAAAAAGCACTTGAAAAAATCCAACACCCTTTCTTGATAAAAACTCTCAGCAAAGTGGGAATAGAGGGATCATACCTCAACATAATAAGGGCCTATGACAAACCTGCAGCCAACAGCATACTCAATGGGAAAAAACTGAAATCATTTCCCCTAAGAACAGGAACAAGACAGGGATACCCACTTTCACCACTCCTGTTCCCCAAAGAAGAAGTAAAATAGTCATTATTCACAGATGACATGATATTGTACATAGAAAACCCTAAAGACTCCATCAAAAAACTACTAGACTTAATAAATTTGGCAATGTAGCAGGATACAAAATAAACACTCAGAAATGTATGGCTTTCTATACACCAATAATGAACTCACAGAAAGAGAAAGTAAAAAATAATTCAATTTATCATTGCAAAAACAAAACAACAACAACAAAAAACAAAGATACCTAGGAATTAACTTAACTAAGGAGGTAAAAGGCCTGTACTCAGACAACTACAGGACATTGAAAAAACAGATAGAGGAAGATGTAAACAAATGAAAGAACATACCGTGTTCACGGATTAGTAGACTCAACATTATTAAAATGTCTATACTACCTAAAGTAACCTATAGATTCAATGCACTCCCCATTAAAATACCAATGGCATATTTCAAAGACCTAGAACAAACTCTCCAAAAATTCATATGGAACTGAAAAAGACCCCAAATAGCCTCAGCAATCCTGAGAAAGAGGAACAAAGTTGGGGGAATCATAATACCAGATATCAAGATATATTACAAAGCCAGTGTTCTCAAAACTTCCTGGTACTGGCATAAGAACAGACATATTAACCAATGGAACATAACAGAGAACCCATAAATCAACCCAAGAAATTATGCTCAATTTATATTTGACAAAAGAGGCAGTAGCACACAATTTAGTGCACGGTGCACGGGTAGACCCAGGGCCTACAGCTTCTAAAGGGCCTGGGTTGGGTTCCTCTCCAAGGCCAGGGCGGCCTCCATGGAGCTCTGAGGTTTGCCCACTCATCTTGGGGGAGCCTTCAGCACATCCTGGAAGAGATGTGGCCACCGGGCTGTTTTTGCAACTTTAAGAGCCACTCAGCACCTTCATGCTTCTTCTCCATCAACTTGAGGAAGTAGTGAGAGCTACTTCATCATGGTACAAATACTAGTAGAAGCCCAGAGAGAGAAGAAAAGC
This sequence comes from Corynorhinus townsendii, assembly GCA_026230045.1. Classification (NCBI taxonomy): domain Eukaryota; kingdom Metazoa; phylum Chordata; class Mammalia; order Chiroptera; family Vespertilionidae; genus Corynorhinus; species Corynorhinus townsendii. The sequence goes on from JAPDVU010000001.1 coordinate 122,997,300, forward strand.
CATGTGAGGACACAGTAAAGAAGTGGACATCTATATAAAAGGAAAAGAGTCCTTATGGAAATTCAAACCTGACAGTGACACCTTGATATTGGCCTTCTCGTCTTCAGAACTGAGGAGCAGCAGTTCCGTGAGCAGTGTGCTCCCATCTGAGGTGCAGCAGCCTTGCAAGCCCACCTTCATCTGAGGAGCAACAGCCTCACAAGCAGCCTGTCTCCATCCAAGGGTCTGCAGCTGCATGCCACCTTCCCCTCTCCGGGGAGCAGCAGCTGTGCAAACTGCCCATCCCCATTCAATGAGCAGCAGCCTTGCACAGTCTTCTCCCATCTGAGGAGCAGCAGCTGCATGAGCTGTCTGCCACTATCCAAGGAGCAGCAGCTTCATAAGCAGCCTCCCCCTGTCCAAGGAGCAGCAGATGGAAGATCAGCCCACCCCACCAGCCAGAGGATCCACCACTGCTCAAGCAGCGGCATGAGCAGCACCCACGAGAGGAGCTTCTGCCAACTGAAGAGCAGCCACTGCCATGACTTCCTGAGAAGCAGCCACCACCCAAGAAGCCACTGCTGCCTGAGGTGCAGCCCCCGCATGACTGGACACCTAGGTCCTTCAGTGAGAGCAAAAATGGGGAGACAAAGAAATCCCCAAAGGAAAGAAAAGAAGGAATTGCCAGAAACTGAGTTAAGTGAAACAGAGGTATGCAATATGTCAGCAAAAGAATTCAAAATAAGTGTTATACAGTTCATAAACCAGATAGATGAAAAAATCAACAACTTATGTAAAAACCAAGAAGTAATAAAGAGTGTGTAGCTTCAATAAAAAACACTATGGAAAGTTTCAACAGTAGACTAGGAGAAGTGGAAGACTGAATTAATGAATTAGAAGAGAGCCTAAGGGAACTTTTGGACATTAAATGAAGCAACATACAAATAATAGAGGTGCCACACTGACAGGAAGAGGAACAAGGATTAGAAAACATATTTGAAGTAATAACGTCAGAAAACTTTCCTGATGTGGAGAAGAAAAAAGTCACACAAGCATAGAGAGTCCCAAACAAGATGAACCCAAAAGACCCACACCAAGACACGTCATAATTACAATGGCAATTGTTAACAACAAAGAGAGAATTTTTTTAAATTTCTTTATTGATTAAGGTATTACATATGTGTCATTATTTTCCCATTACCCCCAACCCCCCCCATTCATGCCCTTACCCCTCTGTTGTCCATGTCTATTGATTATAATTATATGCATGCATATAAGTCCTTTGGATAATCTCTCCTTCTTACCTCCACCATCCCTTCCCTTCCCTGAATTTTGACATTCTGATTGATGTTTCTCTGTCTCTGGATCTGTTTTTGTTCATCGGTTTATGTTGTTCATTATATTCAATAAATGAGTGATATTTATCTTTCTCTGCCTGACTTATTTCACTTAGTATAATGCTCTCTAGCTCCATCCATGTTGTTGCAAATGGTAAGAACTCCTTTTTTACCACAGCATAGTATTCCATTGTGTAGATGTACCACAGTTTTTTAATCCACTCATTTGCTGATGGGCACTTAGGCTGTTTCCAAATCTTAGGTATGGTGAATTGTGCTGCTATTGAAAGGGCAGAAGAGGACTGACTCCATTTTGTACTGTGTCCTCCATCTTGTGTATCTGTTACAGAGAACCAGAAAAATCAAACAATGCCAGAGAGCTTGGGGTGGCACTTTGTTTGCTGCCGCGGCTTGGAGAAAGTGAATTCAAATTCTAAGCCAGACTACAAGCAGAACGTCCCTTCTTATTAAAGAGCCAGCCCTTCGTGCACTGAGTGGTTATCTTGCTGCTGGCCTTGACAACAACACAGCTCTATCCAATTTTTAAAAAATGCTCCTGGCATGGGCATATCTAGTCGCTGGCCTACAAGGTCGGACAGTGAGGTTCATCTTCCTCATTGTTCAGGCAGGCTGGAGAGAAAATTTCTTTTTTAGTCTGGGAAGGATGGCAGGGAGTTCCAGGGAGAACCACAGAGTGTACCGGTCACTCATCCCACCCCTAAATCAGCCAATGGGAATGCAAGGGGAACTAACCCAAGGCCAAAAAAATATCTGACAGCATCCTGTCTTTGTATAACCAGACCCTAGCCCTCACCAATCAGAATCGGCCAACTCAGTGGTCCGAGCATCACCCCACCACCCGACCAGCCCTATAAAATTGCTGTGCTTTTGAAGCTCGGGGCTCTCTTGCATCCTACCGCTGCACCGGTGGGGGCTGAGAGACCAAGCCCCAGCTTGAATAAAGGCTCTTCGCATTTGCGTCGAACTCGGCCCCCTGGTGGTCTTTGGGGACCTTGAAATCTGAGCATAACACTATGAACATAGGGGTGCATATATCCTTTCTGATTCGTGTTTCTAGTTTACAAAGAGAGAATCTTAAAGTCTGTAAGAGAGAGACAGAAAGTTATATACAAGGGATCTCACATTAGATTATGAAATGTTTTCTCAACAGAAATACATCAGGACAGAAAGGAATGGAAGGAACTTTACAAAGTGATGCAAAGCAAGGGACTGAATACAAGAATATTACATTAAGCAAGCCTATCATTCAAAATTGAAGGGGAAATAAGGAGCTTCACAGACAAAAAAAAAAAAAAAAAAAAAGAAAGGCTAAGGGAGTTTATCACCACCAAGCCAGCAATGAAAGAAATGCTAAAGCGAATGGTATAAAAATAAGAAATAAAAAAGGAAGGAGGAACATAGGCATGAAAAACAGAAATGGCTACAAACAACAACCTATCAATAATAACTTTAAAAATAAATGAACTAAATGATCCAATCAAAAGACATTGAGTGGCTGAATGGATAAGAAAACATAACCCATACATTTTCTGTCTACAAGAGGCCCACCTTAGAACAAGGGACTCACACAGACTGAAAGTGGAGGGATGGGAAAATATCTTCCAGGCAAATGAAAATGATGGAAAAAAAGCTGGGACCGCAATACTTACACATCACAAAATATACCTCAAAGTAAATGCCATAACAAGTGATAAAGAAGGCCACTACATAATACTAAAGGGATCAGTACTACAAGAGGATATAACCCTGGTAAACATATAGGCACCCAATACAGGAGTACCCAATACATAAAAAAAACAACCTTAATACCAAAACCAGATGAAGACACCACAAAGAAAGAGAATTATAGGCCAATATCCCTCATGAAAATAGATGCCAAAATCCTCTACAAAACTGTAACAAATCAGATCCAGCATTACATCAGAAAAATTCACCTATCATGACCAAGTGGGATTTATCCCAGGGATGCAAGGATAGTACAATATCCACAAATCACACAAACAAATTGAGAGATAAAAATCACATAGTCATATCAATTGATGCAGAAAAAGCTTTTGACAAAATCTAACACTCTTTCTTGATAAAAACCCTCAGCAAAGTGGGAATAGAGGGATCATACATCAACATAATAAAAGCCTTCCTTATACATCAAATCTCAGCCAACAGCATACTCAATGGACAAAAACTAAAATCATTTCCCCTAAGAACAGGAACAAGACAGGGATGCACACTGTCACCACTCCTGTTCCACACAGTACCAGAAGTGCTAGTCATAGCAATTAGACAAGAAGAAGAAATAAAAGATAACCAAATTGGAAAAAAATACATAAAACTGTCATTATTCACAGGTGACATGATGCTGTATGTAAAAAAACCCAAAGACTCCATATAAAATTATTAGATGAGTTAATTAGATGAATTAATTAGAAAAATTAATAAATGAATTTGGCAATGTAGCAGGATACAAAATTAATGCCAAGAAATCTATGGAATTTTTATATACCAGCAGTGAACTTACAGAGAGAGAGGTTTAAAAAATCCCATTTACCTTGCACCAAAAACATTGAGATACCTAGGAATAAACGTAAGTGAGGAGGTAAAAGACACATATGCGGAAAACTACAGGACACTGAAAAAAGAGAGAGAGGTAGACATAAGCAGATGGAAGAACATACCATAGAATCAACATCATTAAAATGTCCATACTACCCAAAGCAATCTATAGATTCAATGCACTCCCCCATTAAAATGCCAATGGCATATTTCACAGTCCTAAAACGAACTCTCCAAAAATTCATCTGGGATAAAAAAAAAAAAAAAAGACTCCAAATAGCTGGAGCAATCCTGAGAAAGAAGAACAAATAGGAGGGACCTCAATACCAGATATCAAGCTGTATTACAAACTCACTCCTCTCAAAACTCCCTGGTACTGGCACAAGAACAGACATATAGATTAATGGAACAGAACAGAGAACCCAGAAATCGACCCAAGCCCAGTATGCTCAATTAATATTTGACAAAGGAGGAAAGAGCATACAATGGAGTCAAAACAGTCCCTTCAATAAATGGTGTTGGTGAAATTGGACAGATAAATGCAATAAAATGAAACTAGACCACCAACTTATATCATACACAAAAATAAACTCAAATGGATAAAGGACTTAAATGTAAGATAGGAAATCATAAAAATATTAGAGGAATTCACAGGCAGCAAAATCTCAGACATATGCCAAACAATATCTTCACTGATATAGCTCCTAGGGCAATGGAAACTAAAAAGAAAGTAAACAAATGGGACTACCTCAAAATAAAAAGCTTCTGCACAGCAAAAGAAACCATCAAGAAAACAACAATAAAGCCCACTGTATGGCAGAACATATTTGCCAATGTTAACAACAATAAGATTTTAATCTCCAACATTTACAAGGAACTCATACAAATTAACAAAAGGAAGACAAACAACCCAATCAAAAAATGGGCAACAGATCTAAATAGATATTTTTCATAAGAGGACAGAAGGAAGGCCAAGAGACATATGAAAACATGCTCAAAGTCACTAATCATCCGAGACATGCAAATCAAAATGACAATGAGGTACCATCTCACACCTGTCAGAATGGCTATCATCAACAAATCAACAAACGACAAGTGTTGGCGAGGATGTGGAGAAAAAGGAACCCTCGTGCACTGCTGGTGATAATGCAGACTGGTGCAGCCACTGTGGAGAACAGTATGGGAGTTTCCTCAAAATACTAAAAGTGGAAATGCCATTTGACCCAGTGATCCCACTTCTAGGACTATATTCCAAGAAACTAGAAACACCAATCAGAAAGAATATATGCACCCCTAAGTTTATAGCAGAACAATTTACAATAGCTAAGATTTGGAAACAGCCTAAGTGCCCATCAGCAGATAAGTGGATTAAAAAACTGTGGTACATCTACACAATGGAATACCACACTGCTGTAAAAAGGAAGGAACTCCTACCATTCACAATAGCATGGATGGTCCTGGAGAAAAAGATAAATATCATATTATCTCACTCACTTGTGGAATGTAATGAACAACATAAACTGATGAACAAAAATAGATCCAGAGACTTAAAAGCATCAAACAGACAATCCAACCTCAGAGGAAAGGCAGGGGAGGGTGGGAGGGTGAGGTAAGTGATCTAAGGATTTGTATGTATGCATATAAACATAACAAATGGACACAAAAAAATAGGGAGGGAGGGCATGTGCTGGGGGGTGGGGGGGGGGTGGGAGCAGCCAGGGAGAGGTCAATTGAGGAAATGGAGACATATGTAATACTTCAAACAATAAAGAATTTTTTTAAATTAAAAAAACTCCTGGTAAAGTTCTCTTCTTACACCAGTTTTCCAACTAAATCTTTTAGAAAGAAATGAGAGACAATTTTTATTTCCTAATAATGAGCTTAAAATGAGTATATTCCAATGCAAAATTTTGGTACTCTTTGAAACTTTATTTATTTATTTATTTATTTTCTCTTGATACACATGAATTTAGCTTTTGTGTTGTTTTTTTTTTGGCCATTAATTGCTAAGGAATTTTAAGATAAAAATATAAAGTCATTAATACCAAGAGACACAAGGGCACTTTGGATTTCAAAATATATTTATAATGGGGGAGGAAGGGGAACTTCATGTGTCACTTGCTTATTTTTTAAACTATTACTCTTTCAATTCTAATCTTTGAATAAAATATTTTTTCTTTTCTTTTTCTTTTTACTTATTTATTTTTAAATAAATCTTTATTGTTCAGATTACAGGTGATCCTCTTTTTGTTTTCCCCCTATAGCTCCCCTCCACCTGTTTCCCCATCCCACCCTACGCCATGCCCTTACCCCATGCCACTGTCTTCATCCATAGGGGTAAGATTTTTGTCCAATCTCTTCCCGCACCACTCAAACCCGCTTCCCCCTGAGAACTGTCAGTCCACTCCCTTTCTATGTCCCTGATTCTATTATATTCACCAGTCCATTCTGTTCTTCAGATTTTTTATTCTCCTGAGTTTTAGATTCACTTGTTGGTAGGTATGTATTTGATGTCATTTTATTGTTCATAATTTTTATCTTTACCTTTTTCTTCTTCTTCCTCTTAAAGAATACCCTTCAGCATTTCATGTAATCCTGGTTTGGTGGCAATGAACTCCTTTAGCTTTTTCTTGTCTGTGAAGCTCTTTATCTGACCTTCAACTCTGAATGATAGCTTTGCTGGGTAGAGTAATCTTGGTTGTAGGTTCTTGCTGTTCATCACTTTGAATATTTCTTGCCACTCCCTTCTGGCCTGCATAGTTTCTGTTGAGAAATCAGCTGACAGTCGTATTGGTACTCCCTTGTAGGTAACTAACCGTTTTTCTCTTGCTGCTTTTAATATTCTCTCTTTGTCTTTTGCCCTTGGCATTTTAATTATGATGTGTCTTGGTGCAGTCCTCTTTGGATTCCTCTTGTATGGGGTTCTGTGCACTTCCTGGACTTGTAAGTCTATTTCTTTCACCAGGTAGGGAAAGTTTTCTGTCATTATTTCTTCTAATAGGTTTTCAATATTTTGCTCTCTCCCTTCTTCTGGCACCCCAAAAATTTGGATGTTGGTTCGCTTGAAGTTGTCCCAGAGGCTCCTTACACTATCTTCATATTTTTGGATTCTTTTTTCTTTTTGTTTTTCTGGTTGGATGTTTTTTGTTTCCTCATATTTCAGATCTTTGGTTTGATTCTTGGGTTACGTTGATCTACAGTTGAGTTTCTGTATATTTTTTATTTTAGACAGTGTATGCTTCATTTCTGACTGGTCCTTTTCCATTTTTTTGGCATTCTCATTAAGATCCTTAAAGGTCTCATCAAGTTTCTCAGCGGTTTTTAGAAGATTCTTGAGTAACCTTATAAATGTGGTTCTGAACTCTAAGTCATCCAGCAGTTTGCTTTCCTCCATTTCTTTCATTCGTGACATGTTTCTTTGTCTCCACATTTTGGCTACTTCCCTGTGTTGATGCAGTGGCTTTGTGTGGTAGGTGATCTATAGGGGGCAGTAGCTCAGCCTCCCCAATCACCTGATGTGGACGCTCTTGGTACACCCCTTTGTGGGCTGAGTGCAAAGTCTTGGTGTAGTTAAGCCTTAATTGCTGTTGGTACGCTGGGAGGAATTGACCTCCAGGCCAATTAGCTGTGAGGACTCGCTGTGTCTATAATGGAAGAACTGCTGTCTGGAGACACGATTATGGTGCAGGACTTGTTTCAGTGGGGCTTTGGTGCTCGCTGAGTCTGCCTCTTGAATGTGTCACTTATGGATGTGAGGAGTTGAAATCTGGTGTCTCACACTGACCACTAGGTATACTGGCTTCTGGATCTCCAATGGGGTGCAGGTCAGCTACTGTCTGAGGCCACCCAGCAGGAGCTACAGCGAGAGCTACAGTTTTCTCCTCTTTGCTTAGGGTTTGGAGGTTTTGGAGCTGTCTGACCTGGGCTGCAAGTTTGCTAGGGTAAGCTGCGATAGGGCAGGCCTTTCTTATGCTAAAGCTGCTGCTTGGAGTTTGGGTGGGTTTGTAGGATGTGTGGGGCGGGGTCTCAGGGTGTAACTAGGCTAGGGTGTGGCAAACAGCGATGGCTGCTAGTTAGCTGGCTCTGTGTCTCCGAATGCGTCCCGTGCCCCAGTGCAGTAAACAATTATTCTTGCACGCAGCTTTGCAAGCAAGCCCCCCTCACTTTCTGACCCGATGGCAGACAGTCCCACTTATCCTCGTAGGAGTTTGGGTCCCCTGCGTCTCCCCAGAAACTGTATTTCAGAGTAATTGGGGGCTTGTCTCCCTTTGAGTTGAAAAAAGCAACGCCTGCTGCCAGACCGGATCTCGTGCCTCCGTACCTCAGCTTTTCAGCACCTGTGCACGTCTCAGTGCTCTTTTCTCTTTCCTTCTAGTTGTAGAACTTCCACTCAGCCAGCTTTCCTGTGGTTCTGGGTGATAGACATTTTGTCTTTTAGTTGTAGTTTTGAAATTGTTGTGCGAGGCAGCAGTTTAGGTGTTTACCTACACCACCATCTTGGATTCTCTCCATAAAATATTTTTTTCTACAATATAAAATGACTTTTTAGATAAAAATCAGCACAGTAACATTGTCTATTTTATAATAAATCTGAAAGGAAAATTTGGAAATGAATATTCTTATGCCATATAGCATAACTTGTTTTTAACTTGAAATTTTTCAGTTGATTGCCTAATCACCTAAATCAGTTAACAAGAATGCTCAGCTTCCAATCCATGAATATAGAATACAATATGACTTATTCTACTTTTTACTTCAAAGTCACAGAGATGACATCCATCCTATCTAATAAAAGAGTAATATGTAAATTGACCATACCTCCACTACACCCACAAATCACGCCCAGCAGCCAGTCAGGAGTGAGTAAGCAAATTAACCCAACCAAGATGGCTCTGGCCACAGAGAGAGCAGGAGGCTTGGGTTTCCCTGGCAATGGAGGAAGCCAAGCTTTCCTGCACACCCTACCCAGCCCAGGCCTCCTCTCAAGGCTACAAAGTTTCAATTATAGAAGATAAATAAATCCCAGATATCAGGGCCTCCACTTGGGTTGCTGGAGGGTGTGGCCATCCTGCAAACCACCACAGGCCCCTCAACCAGGCCACCCCATGCCCCAAGAGAACCCCCACCCTGATCCGGACACCCTTCAGGGCAAACAACCTGGCCCCCATCCATGCACCAGGCCTCTATCCTATCTAATAAAAGAGTAATATGCAAATTGACCATCACTCCAACACACAAGATGGCTTCCCCCATGTGGTCAAAGATGGCTGCCTCCATGTGGACACAAGATGACTGCCACAAGATGGCCAGCAGTGTAGGGCAGTAGGAGGGACAGTGTCTGCAAGGGAGGGCAGTTGTGGGCGATCAGGCCAGCAGGGGAAGGCAGATGGGAGGGAACAGGCTTGCAGGGGAGGGCAGTTAGGGGTGAGCAGGCCGGCAGAGGAGGGAAGTTGGGGGTGACCGTAACTGCAGGGAAGGGCAGTTGGGGGGACACAGGCCTGCAGGGGAGGGCAGTTAGGGGTGACCAGGCCTGCAGGGGAGGGCAGTTGGGGGCAAACAGGCTGGCAGGTGAGCAGTTAGGCATCAATCAGGCTGGCAGGGGAGTGGTTAGGGGGTGATCAGGCTGGCAGGTGAAGTGGTTAGGGGCAATCACGAAGGTAGGCGGGCAAGCAGTTGGAAGCCAGCAGTCCAGGATTGTGAGAGGGATGTCCAACTGCCCATTTAGTCCCGATCCTACTGGCATTAGGCCTAAACAGGCAGTCGGACATCGCTTGAGGGGTCCCAGATTGAAGAGGGTGCAGGCTGAGCTGAGGGAAACACACCCCATGCATGAATTTTGTGCACTGGGCCTCTAGTATAATTGTAAAGCCTACTCTACATTTTCAAGATCTCAAGCCAAATATATAGATTAGAACAGGTCACTTTATTGCTGACAACATTCATAGAAGGGCCAGATTCCTCATAAAAAGACAAAATAAGTTTGATTGGGAGCCGGCCATTGTCCTACTCACCCATCAACAGAATTATGGAAGTCAAGAGGCAATATTTTTTCCTTTCTAAAAGAGCAAAGGAACAAAAGAAGATTGGCTGGTTGTTGAGTGGGTCCCACATTAGAGTGCATAGCTTATCAGGATTAAGGCTGGCACCTGTGAGCAGTTAACTTCCTAAGAGCAATCACTAGGCATTATGTCATCTGTACTACAGCTTTCACCCTGGAAAGTATTTAAAATACTTTATGCTCAAAATATACTCTGAGTGGCCAGATTATTATGATCTCTGAACACATAATAATCTGGCCACTCAGTGCATATCCTATATTATAAAAAGCTAATATACAAATTGTCCCCTTGACCAGCAGGCAGGCCAGCCAACTACCCATGTTCCCTCCCCCTGGCCAGGCTGGCCGGACCCCACCCATGCACAAACTTATGCACTCATTGGGCCTTTAATATATATATACTAGAGACCTGGTGCACGAAATTCGTGCACGTGGGGGTGGGTGTCCCTCAGCCCAACTTGCACCCTCTCCAATCTGGGACCCCTCGAGGGATGTCCGACTTCTCATTTAGGCTCGATCCTACTAGCCTTCTTCGTCTTTGTATTTTTTTTTTTTTTTGGTCATAGCCAAAGAATGTGCTCAGATATTTCTTCATGAGATTCTCCTTCATCTTTGATAAAATCTTACATTTTGGAGTCATAGTTCTCATCTTCCTCCTCTTCATATTCCCACTGTCTTTTGTAACCACCAGGGAAGGGAAACCCTGGAGAACGTTGGGCAGATCTGTAGCCAGCTACAGAAGGCTTCATTCCATTCATCTCTCCATTGGTGGTCCGGGTAATGATATTCTTAGAAGATATTGTTTCTGGACAAATGTGCATTTGGGCCTCTGGGGGGATCTAAGCTACTAACTATTCACCCAGGTCCCAAGCTGCTCACTGGTCTTCTAGGGCCTGAACTGCTAAAAGACTGTCCCGCTGAAACTGTGCCACTTACTGATCACCCAGAGACACTGACTGACTGCCTGGGGGGCACTGAGCCACTCGTTGATCGTCAGATATGTGGATTGTGCACAGGCCACCCAGAGTCACCAGAACTGACCACTGACTTCCTAGAACCACCTGGGACAATGATGGGTCATCCAGAGCCACCTGTACTGCTGACTGCCCTTCCAGGAGGATTTAAGTCACTATCTGGCCTCTTGGTCCCACTGTTTGATTGCTCAGGTGCTGAGCTGGAGCTGCCATTCTGGTGCCTGGGAACGGAGCCAGAACTAACCATAGGCTGAAGACTCCCTGTGATTGGCTGCCAAGGAGCTAAGCTGGAGCTGATGCCTGACTGCCTGACACTTGGACTCTTAGCCTTATGTGGGGAGACCACAGGTCCAGGTCTGGAATGGCTAAGATAGAGAGGAGATTTTTTTGGCTGTGTGCTCAGTAACAGATTTCTGAGTCCCTTTAGCAGAAGTCTTTGGAACACTTGGTGAAATGGTGGTCAAGTGGGTCTTTTCAAGCCCATTGAAAACAGGCCTGTCATGGTCCTTCTGAAGTGAGGCTTGGTAGCAATTGCTAGATTCTACTTTGGTCCTCTCTCCTGGCGTGGATTTGGATGAAAAAAAACCGAAATGTTTCTTATTATCTGTGCTGGGTCTGGATTTCTTCTCAGCATGAGGAAGGGGAGTAACTTTGGGAAAAGGATGCTTGTCCCTGGAAATTCTGCTAGGTTTTATGCCCATACTTTCTGTATGAGAGGGCACCATTTTGGTCAGAGATAGTGCTGCATCTGCTTCAGGCTTCTTTTTCATATGTCTTTATTCAAGAAGTTTTCACTCCCTAAGTTCTTGCACAATCATAGGCCACTTTTCTGTGTTTTTTTCCACTACCTTGATTTCCACTGGTTCATACTGTTGGAAGCTAGCCAATGTCTGCCCTATCAGAAAAGTGTAAACAAGGAATGCAGAAGGCTCATGAACCTTGAGCTCTGGCAAGGGCCAAAGCTATGCACCACTGATTGTTGATTTGACACAAATGGTAGCTCAAGCAATTTCCTGACCAAATAGACTCAAAGTAAATCTTTACTAATATTTACTGAACTTGAAGATAGTCTTTCTGTTACTGGAATTGCCTGCCTGACTAAGGGCGATATGTGTATCTAAAATTGAATAAAAGACTGGCAGGGTATGGGCACCAGTGAAGTCCTTGCCCTTGCTTTGGACTCTCTGCCTGGTCCCCCATCGTTTCCAAATTATTATTTCTTGTCTTGTCTCATAATTTGACCACGGACCTTCTCCAGATCCCAAACCCTGAGCCATCCAGGACATGGACTCTCACATCTGGCACCTCAAATGATGGATATCTGGAGAAGAAGATTTGCCTGGAGCAGAAAAACAACGTTTCACCAGCAAGGAGGGGAAAAAGAATTCACCGAATTGGTGGGGAAATTTGCTGCATGCAAAGCCCACAGCCAGCTGCAGAAGTTGAGATCTGTAAGTAGGGTGGGAACATCTTTTTTTATCCAGGCTAATAGGGCAGAATTTGTCAAAAGCGGAGAAGCTTTATTGTAGACTTTTGGTTTGCATGCTTAAGGATAAAGGAATTAAACAGTCAGAAGGTATTCTCTTACAGTTTTTGCATGTTATTATAGAACATAATCCCTGGTTTCCTGAAGAAGGTACATTAGATGTTGAATGTTGGGAAAGAGTTAGTCAGAACTTGAAAGAACCTCAGCAGCAGGGGGGAAATTTGCCTCCAAATTGTTTCTCCTTGTGGAACATGGTATTGGATTTGCTAGAGCCTTTTAGAAAGACAAAAGAGGATAAACCCTCTCCCATTGGACATTCCTCTCCTAAAGTGGAGCAAAAGGAAAAATTGGAGGAATGGCCTTCATGGCCCCCTCTCCCTCCATGTCCAAATCTTGAAACATTTAATTCACCATTAATAGAATCACCTATGCAAAGAGCTATCCGAGAAGGATTAAAGGACATGACGGTGGAGGAACAACTTGCTTTTCCTATTATCCAAGTAGCTGACCCACAGTTCCTGAATCATATAAAAAGACAGCATGAAAAATTTGACTTTAAAATGATAAAGGCCTTGGGGAAAAAAATATGGCAGCGGAATAGATGGATGTGTCCCGAGTCTTGTCCTGGAGCAGATAGAAAGAGTAGCTGAGGGTCTCACGGGGAGTGTTTGTTGGTGAGTTAAGGGTCAGCTATACTACAGGAGAAGGTGGGGGACTGCTGGATGGGGCTCCCCTGATGGGGCAGCCCCCACTGCTGCTGGGTCCCCTCCTGGAGCCACCTGCTCAGATGCGGAGACCACGCCATCTTGAAGGGGAAAGTGGATATAATCAGAAGCCTGAAAATCTGCAACTATGGGAACCACCAAACAGCTGCAAACCCCAGAACACCGGTCCCAAATTGGCACAAACACGTGGATTCAGAGGAGCTGTACACTCCACCACAGAGGGGTCAGATTTAGCCTGGGATAAGGAGAGAAAGAACTACATAACTAGACACCCGGAGAAGAGAGACCATGGGGAGACAAAGAAACAGTCCGCATATGAAAGAAAAGCAGGCATAACCAGAAAAGGAAGAAAACGAAATGGAGGCAAACAACCTGCCAGTGAAAGAATTCAGAAAATTGGTCATAAGGTGGCTGAAAAGAATAGATGACAAATTCGACAATATGAGTAAGAACCAAGAGGAAATGAAGAAGAAACAAGAAGAAATGAAAAATGACATTGCTGCTGTAAAGAACTCAATAGAAAGCATCAAGATTAGACTAGAAGAAGCAGAGGACCGCATCAGTGAGCTAGAAGACAAGGTAGGAAAAAATACCCAAGTAGAGCAGCTTCTAGAAAAAAAAAAATTAAAAAGCAGGAGGAGAGCCTAAGGGAACTTTGGGACAACACGAAACAAAACAACATCTGCATAATAGGGGTTCCAGAAGGAGAGGAAACTGAGCAAGGAATAGAAAACCTGTTTGAAGAAATAATGACAGAAAACTTCCCTAATATAGGGAAGAAAAAACCCACACAAATCCAAGAAGCTCACAGAGTCCCAAGCAAAATGAACCCCAAAAGACCAATGCCAAGGCACATTATAATTAAAATGGCAAACACCAATGACAAAGTAAGAATCTTAAAAGCAGCCAGAGAGAGACAGAAAGTTACCTACAAAGGAACCACCATCAGGCTAGCGACTGATTTCTCAATAGAAACTCATCAGGCCAGAAGGGAATGGAATGAAATATAAAAAATCATGCAAAGGAATGGTCTGAATCCAAGAATACTGTACCCAGCAAGGGTATCAATCAAAATTGAAGGTGAAAACAGGAGCTTCACAGACAAAAAAGGACTAAGGGTATTTATTCCCACCAAACCAACAATTCAAGAAATACTAAAAGATCTGCTGTAAAAAAAAGAAATAGGAAGCAAAGAAGGAACACAGGAGTAAAGAATAAAAATGGTGAGGAGAAACCAAGATGGCAGCATAGGTAAGCACGTAAACTGCTGCCTCGCACAAAATTTTCAAAACTACAACTAAAAGATAGAAGGAACACCATCCAGAACCACAGGAAAGCTGGCTGAGTGGAAATTCTACAAGTAGAAGGAAAGAGAAAAGCTCACTGAGAATTGGAGGAATGACAAAGGGTTGAGGTACAGAAAAGGGTCTTTGTGCATGCACAGAGGAAGGGCGGCTGAGAGCCTGGCTGACTTTCTCTGGCAGGAGGGGGAAGGAAGCCCCTGACTGTACTGAACCCCAGTTCCAACTGCACTGAACCCCAGTTCTGGGCAAAACCTCGTGGACCCAGGCTCATACAGGGGAAGTCTGGACTGTCAGGTAGAGAGAAAGGCACTTGGAGACTCAGAGACCCGGGGGAGACCTGGGTGAGCACCGGTGGGCAGGGGTCAGGAGGCACACGAGCTAGTGTGGATAAAGACTGCCAGGTTGCCCCAGTTCTTACTACACTGAACCCCAGTTCCAGGTGAGCCCTTGGGGACCCACAATCTTGCGGGGGTAATCTGGACTATCAGGCAGAGGCTTGGGTGCCAGGAAAGGCAGAGGTCTGGAGGCATGCACCTGCAAGGGCAGGACTGACAGGAAGCCAAGACTGTCAGCTCCGCCCTGAGACTCCACCCCATCCAAGCTGAGCACAGAGGATTTTGCAACTTGGCAAGTCTAATTCTATAAAGGCTGTCTCTAGCACCAAACTTCTCCCAGCATAGACACAGCTGATCCTCACAACTAACTGGCCTGGAGGTCAATTCCTCCCAGTGATACCAACAACAATCAAGACTTAACTACAACAAGGCTGTACACACAGTCCACAAAGGGGTGCACCAAGAGTGTCCACCTCAGGTTAACTGGGGAGGACGACCCACTGGGCCATATAGGAAACCTAGCACACAAAGCTACCCTGCCAACTCAGGGAAGCACTGAAAATGCAGCGACAAAGAAACAGATCACAAACGAAAGAAATGGAGGAAAATAAATGACTGGATATAGAATTCAAAACCATGGTTATAAGGCTTTTCAAGAATATCCTAGAAAAGGCCAATAAATATAATGGGACCCTCAACGATATGAAAAAGGACCAACTAGAAATTAAATATACACTGACTGAAATAAAAAATATTATACAGAGACCCAACAACAGACTAGAGGAACACAAGAATCAAGTCAAAGAATTGAAATACAAAGAAGCAAAAATCACCAACTGATAAGGCAAAAAGAAAATAAAATCCAAAAAGTTGAAGATAGTGTAAGAAGCCTCTGGGACAACTTCAAGTGTACCAACATCAGAATTATGGGGGTGCCAGAAGAAGAGAGAAAGCAAGATACTGAAAACCTATTAGAAGAAATAATGACTGAAAACTTACCCCACCTGGTGAAAGAAATAGACTTACAAGTACAGGAAGCACACAGAACCCCAAACAAAAGGAGTCCAAAGAGGACCACACCAAGACAAATCATAATTAAAATGCCAAGAGCAAAAGACAAAGAGAGAATATTAAAAGCAGCAAGAGAAAAATAGTTAATTACCTACAAGGGAGCACCCATATGATTGTCAGCTGATTTCTCAAGAGAAACGATGCAGGCCAGACAGGAGTGGCAAGAAATTTTCAAAGTGATGAATAGCAAGAACCTACAACCAAGATTACTCTACCCAGCAAAGCTATCATTCAGAATTGAAGGTCAGATAAAGAGCTTCCCAGATAAGAAAAAGCTAAAGGAGTTCATCACCACCAAACCACTATTATATGAAATGCTGGAAGGTGTTCTTTAAGGAGAGGAAGAAGAAAAAAGTAAAGATAAAAATTATGAACAACAAATACATATCTATCAAGAAGTGAACCTAAAAATCAAGTGAATTAAAAACCTGAGGAACAGAATACACTGGTGAATATAATAGAATCAGGGGCATAGAAAGGGAGTGGACTGATAATTCTCAGGGGCAAAGGGGTAAGGGGGGGGTGCAGGAAGAGACTGGACAAAAATCGTACACCTATGGTTGAGGAGAGTCAGGGGGAGGTAAGGGCAGAGGGTGGGGTGGGAACCGGGTGGAGGGGAACTATGGGGGGGAAAAGGAGAAAAAATTGTAATAATCTGAATATAGATTTTTTTAAAAATTAAAAGAATAAAAATGGCGACAAATAAGGACCTATCAATAATAACTTTAAATGTAAATGGATTAAATTCCCCCATCAAAAGACATAGGGTAATGGATTGGATAAGAAAACACAACCTATATATCTGCTGTCTATAAGAAACCCACCTCAGAAAAAAAGACACACACAGACTGAGGGTGAAGGTATGGAAAAAGGGTTTTCAGGTGAATGGAAATGAAAAGAAAGCTGTGGTAGCAATACTTATATCTGACAAATTAGATCTCAAAGTGAACGACATAACAAGAGATAAGGAAGGCCACCTCATAATATTAAAGGGAGCAATCCAACAAGAAGATATAACTCTGGTAAACATAAATGCACCCAATACAGCAGCATCCAAATACATTTAAAAAAAAAACTCGTGGAAGATATCAAGGGAGAGAGTGACAGCAATATATCATAGTAGGAGACTTTAATACTCCACTATCATCATTGGACAAATCCTCTAAACAAAAAATCAGCAAAGAAACATCAATCCTAAATGTCTCACTATACCAAATGGAATTAATTGACATCTTCAGGACATTTTATCCCAAAGCCACAGAAGATACATTCTTCTGAAGTGCACATGGCTTGTTTTCAAAGATAGACCATGTGTTGGGTCATAGGCAAGGTCTACTCAAATTGAAGAAGATAGAAATCTTATCAAGCATCTTCTCAGATCACAGGGGCATAAAACTGGAAATCAACTACAATAAAAACAATCCAAAAAAATCAAACACATGGAGACTAAAGAGCATGCTATTAAACAATGACTGGGTTACCAGAGAGGTCAAGGAAGAAATAAAAAACATCATGGCAACAAATGACAATGAAAACATAACAATCAAAAATCTATGGGACACAGCGAAAAAAGTCTTGAGAGGGAAGTTCATAGGTCTATAAGCCTACTGGGAAAAAACAAAAACAAAAACAAAAACAAAAAACCAAGAAACAATGGTAATAAATTACCTAACTCTACAACTCAAAGAGATAGAAAGAGAGCAACAAGAAAAGCCCAGTGTAACCAGAAGGAAGGAAATAATAAAGGTCAGAGTGGAGATAAACAACATAGAGACTAAAAAAACAATACAAAAGATCAACCAAACCAAGAGCTGGTTCTTTGGAAGGATAAACAAGATTGATGAACCTCTAGCCAGGCTCACCAAGAAGCAAAGAGAGAGAACCCAAATAAACAAAATCAGAAATGAAAGAGGTAAAATAACAACAGATACCGCCGAAAAACTCAGGATTGTTAAAAAATACTATGAACAACTCTATCCCAACAAACTGGACAACCTGGAGGAAATGGACATATTCCTAGAAAAATATAACCTTCCAAAACTCAATCAGGAAGAATCTTAACAGCTCAATAGGCCAATACCTCTGGAAGAAATTGAAGCAGTCATCAGAAAGCTTCCAGCAAACAAAAGCCCGGGCCCAGATGGCTTCACAGGGGAGTTTTACCAAACATTCATGGAAGAACTAAAACCTATCCTCTTCAAACTATTCCAGAAAATTCAAGAGGAAGGAACACTTCCAAACTCCTTCTATGAATCCAGCATCACTCTAATACCAAAACCAAGTAAAGACAACACAACGAAAGAGAATTACAGGCCAATATCCCTCATGAACAAAGATGCCAAAATCCTCAACAAAATTCTAGCAAATCAGAACCAGCATTACATCAGAAAGATAATGCACCATGATGAACAAGTAGGACTTATTCCAGGAATGCAAGGATGGAACAATATCCCAAATCAATAAACATGATACATCACATAAACAAACTGAGAGATAAAAATCACATAGTCATATCAATTGATGCAAAAAAAGCAGTTGACAAATCCAACACCCTTTCTTGATAAAAGCTCTCAGCAAGGTGCAAATAGAAGGATCATACCTCAACATAATAAAAGCCATATATGATAAACCCACAGCCAACATCATACTCAATGGGCAAAAACTAAAACCATTCCCCCTAAGAACAGGAAGAAGACAGGGATGCCTACTCTCACAACTCCTGTTTGACATAGTACTGGAAGTATTAGCCATTGTGATTAGACAAGAAGAAGAAATAAAACACATCCAAATTGGAAAAGAAGACGTAAAACTGTCCTTATTCCCAGATGACAGGATATTGTACATACAAAACCCGAATGACTCCATCAAAAAGTAATAGACTTAATAAATGAATTTGGCAATGTAGCAGGATACAAAATTAACACCAAGAAATCTATGACATTTCTATACACCAATAGTGAACTTACAGAAAGAGAGACTAGAAAAGCAATCCCATTTACCATTGCATCAAAAAAATTAAGATACCTAGGAATAAACTTAACCAAGGAGGTAAAAGACCTATACACGGAAAACTACAGGACACTGAAAAAAGAGACAGAGGAGGACGTAAACAGATGGAAGAACATACCATGTTCATGAATTGGTAGAATCAACATCATTAAAATGTCCATACGACACAAAGCAATCTATAGTCAATGCACTCCCCGTTAAATACCAACGGCATATTTCACAGACCTAGAAAGAACTCTCCAAATATTCATCTCGAATAAAAAAGACCCCAAATAGCCACAGCAATCCTGAGAAAGAAGAAAAAGGTAGGTGGGATCTCAATACCAGATTTCAAGCTGTATTCCAAAGCCACTGTTCTCCAAACAGCCTCGTACTGGCACAAGAACAGACATAGAGATCAATGGAATAGAATAGAGAATCCAGATATAGATCCAAACCATTATGCTCAATTAATATTTGACAAAGGAGGCATGAACATACAATGGAGTCAAGATAGTCTCTTCAATAAATGGTGTTGGGTAAATTGGACAGATATATGCAAAAAAAGAAACTAGACCACCAACTTACACCATACACAAAAATAAACTCAAAATGGATACAGGACTTAAACATATGATGAGAAACCATAAAAATACTAGAGGAATCCACAGGCAGCAAAATCTCCGACATATGCCAAAGCAATTTCTCCACCAATACTGCTCCTAAGGCAATGGAAGCTAAAGAGAAAATAAACCAATGGGACTACATCAAAATAAAAAACTTTTTCACATCAAAAGAAACCATCAACAAAACAAGAAAGCCCATTGTATGGGAGCACATATTTGCAAATGTTATTACTGATAAAGGTTTAATCTCTAACATCTACAAGCAACTTACACTACTTAATAAAAGGAAGATAAATGATCCAATAAAAAAATGGGCAATGGACCTAAATAGAATCTTTTTGGAAGAAGACATAAGGAAGGCCAAGAGACACATGAAAACATGCTCAAAGTCACTCATTATCCGAGAGATGCAAATCAAAACAACAATGCGGTACCATTGCACACCTTTCAGAATGGCAATCATCAACAAATCAACAAACAACAAGTGCTGGTGTGGATGTGGAGAAAAAGGAACCCTCGTGCACTGCTGGTGCGAATGCAGACTGGTGCAGCCACTGTGGAGAACAGTATGGAGTTTCCTCAAAAAACTAAAAATGGAGCTTGCATTTGACCGAGTAATCCCACTTCTGGGAATATATCCCAAGAAACTAGAAACACCAATCAGAAAGGATATATGCACCCCTATGTTCATAACAGCACAATTCACCATAGCTAAGATTTGGAAACAGCATAAATGCCCATCAGCAGATGAGTGGATTAGAAAACTATGGTACATCTACACAATGGAATACTATGCTGCTATAAAAAAGAAGGAATTCTTACCATTTGCAGCAGCATGGATGGACCTGGAGAGCATTATGTTAAGTGAAATAAGCCAGGCAATAAAAGAAAAATACCACATGATCTCACTCACTTATGCAAAATAAAGAACATTATAACCTGATGAATAAAAAGATAGATACAGAGGCAGTAAAGCACTGAACAGACTGTCAAATTACAGCAGGAAGGCTGGGGAGTGTTGGGGAGGGAGGGAAATAGATCAACCAAAGGACTTCTATGCATGCATATAAGCACACCATTGGACTGAAGACACTGGGGGCGTGGGTGGGATGAGGGCATGCGACAGAGGTTAGGGGAGGCTGACGGAAGGTCAATGGGGGGAAAGAAGGAGATATATGTACTAATATATGTAATACTTTAAACAATAAAATAAAATAAAATTATAAAGGCCTTCCGTGAAAGCATAGTCCAGAATGATCCCATAGCTCTTTACCAGAGAAATTATGACTAATATTTCTGAAGCATTCTTAGCTCCTTATGATTGGTATTCTCTGGCTCACATAACTCTGGATGGAGGAGACTATTTACTATGGAAGGGAGAATTTTTGGAGAAATGTCAGGAGGAAGCCCATGCAAACTGCGGGCTGAATGCTCAAATAACTTATGAAATGCTGACAGGACTGGGACAATATAATGACATGCAAAATCAGCTAAATTATGTGCAGCCAGCATATGAGCAAATTAAACTTTGTGGAAGAAGAGCTTGGTGGGCTTTACCATCAAAAGGGGACCCTGAGAGAGCTTTTAGTAAATGTATGCAGGGGCCTACAGAGTCATTCTCTGACTTTGTGGCTTGCCTCACTCAAGCAGTGAGATGACAGATTCAAGATGAAACAGCAAGAGACATTTTACTTCAGCAATTAGCTTATGAAAATGCCAATGCTGATTGTAAGAAATGCCTGACGCCTCTGAGGAAAAATAGTACCATTACAGAAGTGATTCAAGCATGTCAGAATGTGGGGTCAGGCACTTTTCAAGCACAGGACATTTTTAAAAAGAATGTAAGCAACCAAGAAGGACACAAGATGGCGATCTAGGGAAAGGCATGAGCCTTCTGCCTCCCAATTCAATCAACACAGATTAAACCTCTCTGTGTCCTAGAAGTCAGAAGGGAAACAATTGGGTTGGTTAATGTAGATAGAAATTTCATAAAAATGGGAAGCCATTAGATCATGACATAGGGAATGTCCAACCACAGGGAAATGGCCCCCCAGCAACGTCATCAATAGGGGAAATTTGCCCTGCAAGGCCCACAGTGGACTCCCTCATCTGAGCCACTTCAGGGAGCGCAGGCCTAGTTCTTAACAGTATTATAGTGGTCACTTTGACCCCCGATATGGCTTGGCTAGCTGTTCCTACAGGAATCTGGGGACCTGTGCCACCAAGAACTTTAGGATTAATCTTAGGGAGAAGTGGAAAAACTCTGAAAGGACTAACTGTTCTGCCTGGAGTCATAGTTTCAGATTATGAGGGAGCAATTGAGGTAATATTGGAATGTAATCATATTATGCAAATTACTTCATGACAAAGAATTGCTCAGATACTACTTCTACCTTTTATTCAGCAAGGCGAAGCTATAAATGGGAAAAGAGGAACACAAAGATTTGGAAACTCAGATATCTATTGGATACATGAATTAGCAAAACCCATCCTATTATTAATTTAAGAATAGAGAGAAAATGACTTAAAGGTTTAATAGACACTGGAGCGGATGTCAGCATTATCAGCAAAGAATTCTGGCCTTCAAGTTGGTCCATGGTAGAAGCTATAAGCTCTATCATGGGGGTGGAGTTCTTGATAATACACAATGCAGTGCTGCAGTGTTAAGGTGGCAAGATGAAGAAGGACAGACAGGATGGTTTCAGCCTTACATAGTCTCTGGGATTGCAGTCAACTTATGGGGCTGGGATGTTTTAGAAGCTTTACAAGCTTGTATTATTACCAGCAAAGGACAGCAGTTAATAACTCAAATGAGATATCAGACTGGTCAAAGCTTAGGAAAAAATAATCAGGGAATTAAAGAGCCCATTCAAGCCAAAGGAAACCCAGGAAGATGAGGATTAGGATATCAACCTTTTGAGGAGTGGTCACTGCTCAATATCCTCACCCTCATGCAGATCCTATACAATGGAAAGATGATAGACCTATATGGGTGGATCAGTGGCCATTAACCAAGGAGAAATTAGGTCATATTCATGAATTAATACGGGAACAAATAGAGGGTGACCACATAGAGCTTCCAATAGTCCTTGGAATATACCTATATGTACTATACCATAGAAAGCAGCAGGAAAATGGCAATTGTTACATGATCTTAGAGCAGTTAACAGTGCTATGAATACCATGGAGCTTTACAGCCTGGACTCCCAGGGCCTTTGCAAACTCTCTAGGTTGGTCTCTTATAGTAGTAGATCTTAAGGATTGTTTCTTTACCATTCCATTGGCACCTCAAGGTAAACAGAGATTTGCATTTTCAGTGCCAGCTATTAATAATATAGAACCCATGAAAAGATATCAATGGAAAGTTTTGCCTCAAGGAATGGCCAATGGCCTCACCTTGTGTCAAAAATATGTAGCTCAAGCTGTTCAGCCTTTAAGGGACAAATATTCCCGATGTTACATTATTCATTACATGGATGACTTGCTCTTAGCAAGTCCATGGGAAGAGCAGACTTTGGCAATGTAAACATTGCTCCAGAAAAGGTACAGAAAGAAACACCTTTCAAATATCTGGGAACCATAATTGAAAACCAACGTATTAGGTCTCAAAAGGTGGAAATAAGATTGCCTTAAAACTTTAACCGACTTTCAAAACTTATTAGGGGACATCAACTGGTTAAGACCTTATCTGAAAATCTCTACAGGAGAAATGACAAATTTATTTAATATACTTAGGGGTGACTCTAATCTTTCCTCATCCTGAACATAAACAGATGAAGCTAGGAAGGAGTTGTTAAGAATTGAGCAGGCAATCTCCTCAGCCCAAGTAGCATGGATAGAGCCTGAATTGCCTTTATTGGGACAGATTAACCCTATTGCAAATAGTCCCACTGGAGTCATCTTCCAAAAAAAATCTCCTGCTATTATTGAATGGCTCCGCCTAGGGCATCAATCCTCTAAAACTGCAGTTACATATATAGAACTGTGTCCTAGAAGTCAGAAGGGAAACCATTGGGTTGGTTAATGTAGATATGGCTCAGTTGATACTTCAACTTAGAAAGCGCTGCAGGCAGCTTAGAGGAGAAGAACCCCAATGCATTTACCTTCCCTTCATTGGGAAGCTATTAGAAATATTATTTCAAACTGATTTGAATTGGCAAATTGGACTAAGTGGATATTCAAGGGAACTTAGTTGTCACCTATTAAAAGATAAATTACTACAATTTTTATATTCTACCCCCTTATTATACCAAAAAATACTAGGCAGGAACCTATTCCTGGGGCATTAACTGTTTTTACTGATGGGTCATCGAATGGTAAAGCTGCCTATCATTCAATGAATTCAGACTGAGTCATACTGACCAGTCCTACGTCTATACAAAGAATTGAATTAGAGGCTATTAAGGCTGCATTGCAGGATATCCAAGAGCTTCTTAATATTATCTCTGGCTCTTCTTATGCTGTGGGCCTAGTGAATAGAATTGAAACAGCTCAGTTAAAATGGCTCAGTGACCAAAGTTTATTTTTCACTATTTAAACAAGTTCAGCAGATTGTACACTCACATCAGGGCTCACAGTGTATTACTTGGCTGGCTAACAAAAGGAAATGCACATGCTGACCAATTGGTTGTTTTATTAAAACAGGCCTCAGAATCTCATCAGCCTGCCAAAATGTTGTCCAAACAATTCTCGATCACTCGACAGCAGGCAAAACAGATTATCAGAGAATGTCCCATTGGAATGTTACATCTGCCTCAAGGGCCTAATACAGGAATTAACACTTGAGGATTGATAAGGGAAGATATCTGGCAAATGGATGTAACACATTATACTCCTTTTTGACACCTTGGGACATTGCATGTCTCTGTATATACCTTTTCAAAGGGCCTATGGGCTACTGCATCTACAGGGGAAATGGCAAAACAGGTTATTAATCATTGCTAGCTGCTTTTGCCATCATGGCAATTCCAAAAATCATTAAAACCAACAATGGAACAGCTTACACAACATGTCATTTCCAGCAATTTTTTAAAAAGTGGAAAATTCAGCACATTACATGAATACCTTATAATTTGCAGGGACAGGCAATTATAGAATGCCAGCATCATAGGCATTGAAAAACAAAAGTGGGAATATGGAGAACTCGCCTGTAGGTAGACTACACTAAGACTTAATTACTTTAAATTTTTTCACTTGTGATGCCGATGGCAAGACACCCATGGAAATAAACTGGTGTCAGAATAAGCCAAAGGAAAATGGTCTGGTTAAATGGAAAGATCCCGAGTCTGGTTTATGGAAGGGCCCTAACCCCCTGTTAACATTTGGTCAAGGCTACACTTGTATATTTCCAGAAAATGTCTAGAAGCCCATGTGGATTCCCACAAGAAATATTAAACTTCAACATGGATCCAAGGGATGAACTGTCCAGGTTAATGAGGACCTTGCACCTGGTGCCATGCCTAACAGCTGCAGATAATCGACTACCCCAGCCAGAGGTAGCAGCAGCCCTGAGCAAGCCACTGAAGATAAGGAATGGGAGGAGAACGAGACAAATAGCCCAGAGGTCACCTGCAGGGTGGTGAAGAAGATGGTCCAGAAAGCTGAGAGAATTTGTGAGGAGACCAGAACCCCAAGAACGTCTTTCTTGCCCTGCTAGCAGTCATCAGCTCTGTGGTAATGCTACCAGGGAAAATGGGGAACTATTTTGGACTTATGTTCCAGACCCTCCATGGGTAAGACACCTTATGTTGGCTGATCCCCCGCCTAGTGTAGTCACCAATAACACCAAACATCTTGGTCACCCAGGAGGACCACGGGTGGGGCAAGGAAGTATATGGGCAAAGTATAATTACATGGGTATCACCACCTAGCTTCCCTTTTGTAGGACACAGAACCAAACCACAGCTCCTGTGTGTGTAAAATTAAACAGAGGCTTCTGGCTAACATGGACACCAAAGGAGGGGGAAGCAAAAGCCCAAATACATCTACTATCACTACTTGCTCTGGGGAGAGGTGCAGAAAATGTAACTTTACTAAGAGACCCTCCCACACTAAGCTGCTATGCAAAAAGTCTTATGAATGGCACACCACCGAGGAAGAAATTAATTGGCAAGATTGTTATGGTGACCACCCTACCAGCAGCAAACTTAATAACAGTTTTTCCTTTGTGGATTGGAGCCCCTATGGGTTTGCATATAGTAACAATCGCACCCTAAAATGGAAGGGGTATGCAACCTATCTATATGTTGAAACTATCACTCCATTTCATGGCATGGAGGATGATTTGTTGGATCTCAATTTCAACATGACAATTGGCCCCTACAAAATACACAATGGAAATTAGCTGCTGCACTTGCACCTATTAAATAGTATAGTTTTAACTATAGCTCAGATAATTCCATTCGTACCTTATGGGAACTTCCAATAAGAGAGTATTTGCCACCGCCTGTGTATCTAATCTGTTTGTACTCCTCTCAGCCCCATCCAGGTGCACCTTAATATTACAAGCCATCTGTATGAGGTGTCATGCACAGGCTGCACACTATCCCATTGTATTAATTTTACATTCCAAAAGGATTCCCTCATCGTTTTTAAACAACCAGCTTTTGCTTAGTTTCCTACTAACCTAACTGAGCCTTGGGAATCTCATCAAACCTACTAACTGTTACATGATTTGGTAAAAATCTTAAAAAGACAAAAAAGATTTCCTGGAATGTTAATTGCAGGACTCTTTGCCCTTGTAACGTTACTTACTTCTGTGAGCATTGCTGCTTCATCCATGGTACAAACTGTTCAAACTTCTCAGTTTGTACAACCAGTTAAGGAAAATGTAACTAAGACCTGTCTATACAAAAAAGAATTGATAGCCAGTTTGAGATAGAATTATCAGCATTAAAGTCTACAGTCTTGTGGATGGGTGATAAAATCCACAGCTTAGAGCAAAGAATCTTTGTAGTGTCATTATAATTTTTCCCAGATTTGTGTTACACCCCCACCCCGTTCCCTATTGGGAATCAATAAAAAATCATTTTCTTGATGCTTGGGGTAAAGGTAACACAACCCTTGATATTTTAGAATTACAAGAGCATATTGTGCAATTATCCCTGGGAAACTTACAAACTAATTCCTTAGATGCCTGGCAGAAATTTTAAAAAGACATGAAAGAATTTAATCTCTTCCACTGGATTTCCTTACATTTGCCTCTCAGCCTAACCACTATTGCTTGTCTCATTTTTATCCTTATGTTTATTTCTAGTCTGCAGATGTGGAATGAAGAGTCTTAAAAGGACTTGAACCCTTCAGGTTGCATTCACTTTTCAACATTTATTAATAAAAAGAGAAGGGAGAGATGTTGAAGCTACCCATTGCCTTCCCTGTCAGAAAAGTGTAAACAAGGATTGCAGAAGGCTCATGAACCTTGAGCTCTGGCAAGGGCCAAAGCTATGCACTGATTGTTTAGTTGAGACAATGGTGGCTCAAGCAATTTCCTGACCAAATAATCTCAAAGTAAATCTTTACTAACATTTACTGACCTTTAAGACAGTCTTTCTGTTACCAGAATTGTCTGTCTGACTAAGGGCAATATGTGTATCTAAAATTGAATAAAAGGCTGGCAGGACCTGGGCACCAGTGAAGTCCTTGCCCTTGCATTGGACTCTCCACCTGGTCCCCACTATTTCCAAATTATTATTTCTTGTCTTGTCTCATCATTTGCCCACAGCCCTTCTCAAGAACCACGTGAGATATGGATTCTCACATCATACGGCTTTTTCTCAGCCAGCCTGAGTAGCTCAGTGAAGTTCATGATGGTGGGGCACTTTTAAGGGGGGCCTTTGGTTTACTTTCAACTTTGGGAGGAGGTTCTTGTTCTGAATAATGGGGGCCAGGCGGAGAGTCCAATTGTATTCTAAGAATTCTTCCTCTTCTTCCATTTCATACTCTTGGTCTGTTCCCTGACTAGTGGCTTTCCATTGCCTGTCTTTTCTTTGACTTTTCCTCAACAGGAATCCCATTTAACCATGGAAATTGTAATTTGACCTCTTGGCCATAGCTCTCGCTTTCTTCTCATGTTTTAGCTCAATTCACTTTTTCACTAGTTCTTCTTTTCTCCTTTTTTTCTCTAAGGCTTTTTGTCCAAGTTCCTCCACTTTTCTTCTGAGAAAAGCTTGTATGCTGCTGATTGGACACCCTTAACTTTGGGGTCTCTTTTGGGAGGACCCAGTGCCAAACTATACCTTTTTGGTATGCTGTTGGTTCTTTGTCCTTTAGAAGCTATCATGAGAATTTCCCTGAAATCCATGTTGACCAAACTGGATAAAATGGGCCGGCTCTCAGAGAGGAATGAAAGCACATCTTACTCAGTGGCCAACTGCAGCCAAATGAACTGGCTGTCTGCCTCTTTCCTAACTCTACTCAGCACCACCAATTCCAGCACTGTCCAAGGCAGTCTGCCTGCCCCCTTTCTCAAGCATCCTATATCCTTACAAGTCCAACATTGCGCTCCCACCTTTGAAACTTTAAAAGTTTTACACCCACAAGATAAATTAGTAGATTGTTCCGCATTCATTGACATAATCATTCAGTTGAGAGTAAGTTACTTTAGTTTAATTCTTAAATCTCACTTCAGCCTCGCTGGTGTGGCTCAGTGGATTGAGTATTCTCTCAGGCAACAAGAGGTTGCTGGTTCAATTCCTGGTCAGGGCATATGCCAGTGTTGTGGGTTCAATCCCCAGAAGGGGGCATGCAGGAGGCTGCCGATTGAAGTGATATCTCTATCTCACCAGTGTTTTAGTCTCTCTCTCTCTTTCCCTTCCTCTCTCTGAAAGTCATTATTACCATATATTTTTAAAAATCTTAGTTCAGGAAATGGTGATAGACACGTCTTCCCAAAATGTCTGAATACTTGCTTATATGGTGAAGAAACAAAAGTTCATATTGACTTTTTTACTAACAATCAATAATCTTACTCATTTAATATCTTTTTTATTTATTTCAGAGAGGAAGAGAGAGATAACATGCATATAAATACATATCCTTTAAAACAGGACATGAAATGTATAATAAAAGAAAATGTGCAATGGCAACAAAACATAAGATGCCTAGGAATGATCTTAAGAAAAATATGCACAATCTGTATAAATAAAATTTTTAAATGCTACCCAATAACTGACACTTGAACAACTGGACAGTAACATCGTATTCTTGGGTAAAAAAACCCAAAAACATAATGATGTCAATCTCTCAATGTTGGTTATAAATTTATTATGATTTGATTAAAATATCAGCAAGATTTTTAAGACCAAAACAAGCTCATTTATGTTCACATGTTAAAATGAAAAATGTAAAAGAAATTTCTGGCCTGGCCAGCATGGCTCAGTGGTTGACCCATGAATAAGGGGGTTACAGTTTGATTCCTGGTCAGGTCACATGTCCTGATTGCAGGCTTGATCTCCTTAGTGGGGAGCATGCAGGAGACAGCTGATCAATGACTCTCTCTCACCATTGATGTTTCTCTGTCTCCCTCTCCTTTCCTCTCTGAAATTAATAAAAATATTTTTAAATAAAATTCTGAAAAAAATGAGTGAATAAAAGCTACCCAAACAGATAGAATAATGTATCTACACTAAAAAAAGGGTAAGATGGGAACGAATCCAAGATGGCGGCGTAGGTAAACACCTAAACTGCTGCCTCCCGCAACAATTTCAAAAAATACAACTAAAAGAAAAAACGTCTATCACCCAGAACCACGGGAAAGCTGGCTGAGTGGAAGTTCTACAACTAGAAGGAAAGAGAAAAGAGCATTGAGACGTGCACAAGCGCTGAAAAGCTGAGGTACGGAGGCACGTGATCCGGGCTGGCAGCGGGCGTTGCTTTTTTCAACCCAAAGGGAGATATGCCCGCGATTACTCTGAAATACAGTTTCTGGGGAGACGCGGGGGACCCAAACTCCTACGGGGAGAAGCTGGACTGTCTGCCAGTGAGGGTGGCTTGCTTGCAGAGCTGCGCGCAGGAATAATTGTTTACGGCACTGGGGCACGGAACTGCCGACAGGGACTCAGAGCCAGCTAACTAGCAGCCATTGCTGTTTGCCATGCCCTAGCCTAGTGACACCCTGAGACCCCGCCCTGCACAACCTACAAACCCACCCAAGCTCTAAGCAGCAGCCTTTGCATAAAAAAGCCCTGCCCTATCGCAGCTTAACCTAGCAAACTTGCAGCCTGGGTCAGACAGCTCCAAAACCTCCAAACCACAAGCAAAGAGGAGAAAACTGTAGCTCTCACTGTAGCTCCTGCTGGGTGGCCTCAGACAGTAGCTGACCTGCACCCCATTGGAGATCCAGAAGCCAGTGTACCTAGTGGTCAGTGTGAGACACCAGATTTCAACTCCTCACATCCATAAGTGACACATTCAAGAGGCAGACTCAGTGAGCACCAAAGCCCCACTGAAACAAGTCCTGCCCCATAAGCGTGTCTTCAGCGCAGCAGTTCTTCCATTATAGACACAGCGAGTGCTCACAGCTAATTGGCCTGGAGGTCAATTCCTCCCAGTGTACCAATGGCAATTAAGGCTTAACTACACCAAGACTTTGCACTCAGCCCACAAAGGGGTGTACCAAGAGCATCCACCTCATGTAATTGAGGAGGCTGAGCTACTGCCCCCTACAGATCACCTATCACACAAAGCTACTCCATCAACACAGGGAAGCAGCCAAAATGTGGAGACAAAGAAACATGTCACGAATGAAAGAAACAGAGGAAAGCAAACTACTGGACGACATAGAGTTCAGAACCACATTTATAAGGTTACTCACGAATCTTCTTAAAACCGCTGAGAAACTTGATGAGACCTTCAAGGAGTTTAATGAGAATGCCAAAAAAAAATGGAAAAGGATCAGTCAGAAATGAAGCATACACTGTCTGAAATAAAGAATATACAGACACTCAACTGTAGATCAACGTACCCCAAGAATCAAACCAAAGATCTGAAATATGTGGAAACAAAAAACATCCAACCAGAAAAACAAAAAGAAGAAAGAATCCAAAAATGTGAAGATAGTGTAAGGAGCCTCTGGGACAACTTTAAGCGAACCAACATCCGAATTTTTGGGGTGCCAGAGGAAGGGAGAGAGCAAAATATTGAAAACCTATTAGAAGAAATAATGACAGAAAACTTTCCCTACCTGGTGAAAGAAATAGACTTACAAGTTCAGGAAGCACACAGAACCCCATACAAGAGGAATCCAAAGAGGACCACACCAAGACACATCATAATTAAAATGCCAAGGGCAAAAGACAAAGAGAGAATATTAAAAGCAGCAAGAGAAAAACAGTTAATTACCTACAAGGGAGTACCCATACGACTGTCAGCTGATTTCTCAACAGAAACTATGCAGGCCAGAAGGGAGTGGCAAGAAATATTCAAAGTGAGGAACAGCAAGAACCTACAACCAAGATTACTCTACCCAGCAAAGCTATCATTCAGAGTTGAAGGTCAGATAAAGAGCTTCACAGACAAGAAAAAGCTAAAGGAGTTCATCGCCACCAAACCAGGATTACATGAAATGCTGAAGGGTATTCTTTAAGAAGAAGAAGAAGAAGAAGAAGAAGAAGAAGAAGAAGAAGAAGAAGAAGAAGAAGAAGAAGAAGAAGAAGGAGGAAAGGTAAAGATAAAAATTATGAACAATAAAATGACATCAAATACATACCTACCAACAAGTGAATCTAAAAATCAAGTGAATAAAAAATCTGAAGAACAGAATGGACTGGTGAATATAATAGAATCAGGGACATAGAAAGGGAGTGGACTGACGATTCTCAGGGGAAGCAAGTGTGAGGGGTGCGGGAAGAGATTGGACAAAAATCTTACTCCTATGGATGAAGACAGTGGCGGGGGGTAAGGGCAAGGGGTGGGGTGGGGAATCAGGTGGAGGGGAGCTATAGGGGAAAAAAAAGAGGAACACCTGTAATAATCTGAACAATAAAGATTTATTTAAAAAAAGAGTAAGATGCAAATTGACTATATCTTTGTGATGCCAACAACCAATCAGAAGTGAGTATGCAAATTAACCCAACAAATATGGCGGGTTAATTTGCAGGCGCAGAGCAGCCGGGGCTGGCGTGGGACACTTGCATCATTGCCATGGCAACGATGCTGACATTCTACACTGCCCCAGCCACTCCGGGCCTCTGGGCAGCATGGAAAGGCGGCTCCAGAACGAAGGCAGTGCTGGCAGCCAGGTTAAGGAAGGCCCATTCTTGCAGGAATCTTCCTGCATCAGGCCTCTAGTTGTGTTATAAAGCTACAGTAATTAAAAAAAGTTGGATAATGTCCTATGAATAGATAAACTGATGGAACAGAAAACGAAGTCCAGTAATAGACTCAAATGCATATGGAAATTTGGTAAAATAAAAATATCTTCCTTAGATCAGTGGAAAAATATGCATTATATAATAAAGAGTGTTGGAACAACTGAATGGAGAAAAATATTGAACCAAAAATTAACTCATTTTATTCATAACTAATATAAAAAGTGAAAGCTACCTAAAACCTAACAGTACAAAGATATCAAAAGTGAAAAAATGGAACAAAATATATTGAGCAAACATAAACCAAATAAAAAGTTTATGCTAACACAGGAGACTTGAAGGCAAAAAGCATTACTATAAACAAAGAGCACTTCATATCAATAATTTCATTTTACCAGGAATATCCAAATTCACAAGCACTTCATAACATGAAATCAAAGTACATAGACGAGAGCTACAAGGGAAACTAGATACATTTATAAACATAATAAATTTAACATACCTCTCTCATTCAGAGACAGAGCATACCTCTTTCAGAACCAATAGCGTCACATAAAGACTTCAGTAAGGATATAAAACACTACAACAACCTGAGCAGCAAACTGCATTCAACAATCAGATAACCCACTGTATCCAACAACCTTTCCTGCTGAAAGGCACTAAGGTATTATTCCCAAGTTTCACATGCATACAAGTCCTTTGGTTGATATCTCCCCTTCCCCCACCCTCCTCTGCCTTCCCTCTAAGGTTGGACGGTCTGTTTGTTGCTTCTAAGTCTCTGGATTTATTTTTGTTCATCAGTTTATTTTGTTCATTATATTCCACAAATAAGTGAGATCATGTGGTATTTATCTTTCTCTGACTGGCTTATTTCGCTCAGCATAATGCTCTCCAGGTCCATTCATGCTATTGTAAATGGTAAGAGTTCTTTCTTTTTTACAGCTACATAGTATTCCATTTTGTAAATGTACCATAGTTCTCTAATCCACTCATCTGCTGATGGGCTCTTAGGCTGTTTCCAAATCTTAGCTATTGTAAATTGTGCTGTTGTGAACATAGGGGTGCATATAATTTTTCTAATTGGTGTTTCTGATTTCTTGGGATATAGTCCTAGAAGTGGGATTACTGGGTCAAATGGGAGTTTCATATATAAGTTTTTTAGGAAATTCCATACTGTTTTCCACTGTGGCTGCACCAGTCTGCATTCCCACCAGCAGTGCACCAGGGTTCCTTTTTCTCCACAGCTTTATCAGCACTTGTCGTTTGTTGATTGGTTGATGATAGGGAAGTTCTTAGTTTTAAAAGTTCTGAAATACACTCCTAAATAGCATTTCTTTCAGCACTTAGAGATGCTCCACTATAGCCACCCCCTTGTCCTGCTGACCTGCACTGAGGTGTTACTCCCAAGATGCACGTGAGATGGCAGTGGAGGAGCACTTCAAATATTTTTCAAGTGAACCTGCTGGACTATGAAGCACCTTTCAACTAACTTCAAACAATTGAAATTATATACAAAATGTTTCTTGTTGTCATTGTAGTTAATCCAGAAATCAGGAACTGAAATACCTAGAATCTCCTTATGTTTAAAAGTTGTCAAATACACTTCTAACCCCAAAAATGCATCACAATTCAAGTTAGAAAATAAGTTGAACTAAATGATAATACCACATACCAAAACTTATGAAAAAATGTGCACTCATAAATGCACATACTAGGAATAAAAGTTGAAAATTTACATGTTTTGCATCCATATTGAGAACCTAAAATAGTAAATTATATAGAGATAAAACAGAAGAAAGGAAATGTGTGCATGTAGAGATGTCTGAAGGGAGATATAGTTAAAATGATAGCAGTTTTTTTTAACTCTTGGGGTAGAATTTGAATTAGCTCTATATTTTATTGCTTAAGTAAACTGCACACAGAAATCCATTTTCATTTTAGGAAAAATGTTCTAGAGGAAAACATGGGATAATCCTAGATCAGTGGTCAGCATACTGTGGTTTGCGAGCCACATGCAGCTCT
The DNA here is from genome assembly GCA_026230045.1 of Corynorhinus townsendii. Taxonomy (NCBI): domain Eukaryota; kingdom Metazoa; phylum Chordata; class Mammalia; order Chiroptera; family Vespertilionidae; genus Corynorhinus; species Corynorhinus townsendii. The sequence continues at coordinate 123,031,084 of JAPDVU010000001.1, forward strand.
TTGGGCCTGTGAGTGTGGTTCTTCCATAAAATACCACGGCCTGGGTGAGTCTGTTTTGAAGAAGTGGAATTAGGAGAAGTTTAAGTTTAAAAAATTTGGCTCTCAAAAGAAATTTCAGTCGTTGTACTGTTGATATTTGGCTTTGTTGACTAATGAGTTTGCCGACCACTGTCCTAGATAACAAAGAGGTAATATGCAAATTGACCATCACACCCTCACACAAGATGACCATCCCCATGTGGTCATAAGATGGCTGCCCCATGTGGTCACAAGTTGGCCACGCCCATGTCATCACAAGATCGCCATCTCCATATGGTCACAAGATGGTCTCATCCATGTGGTCACAAGATGTCCATCACCATGTGGTCACAAGATGGCCATGCCCGTGTCATCACAAGGGGGCCACCACAAGATGGCCAGCAGGGGAGGGCAGTTGTCGGGGACTGGGCCTTTAGGGGAGAGCAGTTGGGGGTGACCTGGCTGGCAGGGGAGGGCAGTTGGGAGCAATCGGGCTCGCAGGGGAAGGTATTTAGGGATGACCAGGCCGGCAGGGGAGGGTAGTAGGGGTGATCAGGCCAGCAGGGGAGGGCAATTGGGGGTGATTGGGCTGGCAGGGGAGCAGTTAGGCATCGATTAGGTTGGCAGGGGAGTGGTTAGGGGGTGATCAGGCTGGCAGGTAGAAGCATTTAGGGGCAATCAGGCAGGCAGGCAGGCGAACAGTTGGGAGCCAGCAGTCCCGGATTGTGAGAGGGATGTCCCAGATTGGAGAAGGTGCTGGCTGGGCTAAGGGACCCCACCTCCCAGTGCATGAATTTCATATACTGGCCCCCTAGTCCTATATTATAAAAGGCTAATATGAAAATCAACTGGATGGTAGAACGACTGGTTGCTATGATGCACACTGACCACCAGGGGGCAGACGCTCAATGCAAGAGCTGCCCCCTGGTGGTCTGTGTGCTCCTACAGTAGGAGAGCTGCTCAACCAGTAGCTGGGCTTACTGCTGGCCAGTGCAGCAGTGCTGGCGGGAGCCTCTCCTGCCTCCATAGCAGTGCTAAGGATGTCCAACTGACAGCTTAGGTCCCTCAGTCAGACATCCCCTAAGGGCTCTGGACTGCAAGAGGGAGCACGCTTCGCTGAGGGAAGCCCTCCTGCCCCCGGGCCTCTAGTTTATAAATAATAAGCTAGCTAGACTGTTGTGATGGCAACACGAGTTTTTCCTTTGCTCACCAAGCCTGGTCTCTTAGACTAAAGAGAATAAAAATTCTTCCTAATTTTTTAGCCCAAAGTGGCTCCTTTCATAATCTGCACCTCTTCCTGTGCAATTCCAGCAGTTCTGAGAAAGGGAAACCCTAAAGCTTGGGGTCCCTGGAATCTAACTGAGCCTGGTTCTAAGATTTACAAACGATGTTCTTTTTAACACAGAACAGATTTCTCAGGGTTTTCATTTTGTAACGTGGAAAAAAAACCTTTTTTTTTTTTTTGGTTAATCCTCAATCTGAGGATATTTTCTCCATTGATCTTTTAGAGAGTGGAAGGGAGGGAGGGAACAGGAAAAAGAGAGAAAAATCAGTGTGAGTGAGACACATCAATTGGTTGCCTCCTGTACTCATGGGGTATCAAACCTGCAACCCAGGTACATGCCCTTGACTGGGAATCAAAGCTGCAACTCTTTCCAGTGTGGGCTGACCCTGTAACCACTGAGCAGCACCGGTCAGGCCAAATTCTCCTGTTTTATAGTGTAGTTCATTCATTGCTGACAGTCCAAGCCTCAGCACCTTGGCTCTGCCTCCAGAGAGACTGTAATATGGACCACGCAGCTCAGGTAAGCAGTGCACTCCAGAATTCTGGTGTTCAGCCTATGGGACATGCTCATGAAAAGTGGTCCCACAAGAAATGCTCACTAATGCCACCCCGTCGCTCAAATCAGAAAAAATCATGCTGGTTGTCCTGTATCTGTGACCCGCTGTCTGCCCCATGTCCCAACACCACTTATTTTATAAGGCACATCTTCACAGGTCATCTAAGGAGACATCTTTATCTTACAAAATTTACTGATGGATTTCAGTAACTTACTGAACCTTCTATTCTGTTCAATTAATTCACATACAAATGAATGTGAAAAACAATGAGGAAACATTTAGTATATAAAACGCTTTGGGAAATGGTAGAGTGAAGCATAATAGTAATTCTTCCTTTGGAAAACCTGCTATTTGAAATTCTCTGCTATTTTTAGATAGTCTCTTGTTCTGTAAGTCAACTCTGTCATTTTTAGATGGTCTCTTATTCCACAAAATAACTTTGCTTTTTAGCTTAAACAATAGGAAAGATAAACTTAACTGCCTGACCTTCCAATCTAGCCATCCAAAGTAAGGGGCTGATACACTGATACTGATATGTATTCCCATACCAAGTGTCTGTATAGATATGCTACGTACTCAAGGTTACAAGTTGTCTGTATAGATATGACAGGTGTTTGTTAGATGTGATATATACTCAAGGTTACAAGCTGTCTGCAAAAATAACTTACACCAAGACCTAGAATTATATAAAAAGGGGATACTCCTTCCTGTGTTTGTTCAGAATTTGACAGAGATATTCTGCTCTGAACCTGCATGAAATAAAGATAACTCCTAACTAATTGACCCATTAAGGTATCTTATCTAGTTTGCTGATTTATGATACAACATTTGGAGGCCCCAGTAAGATAAGAGACAGGTGCTTGGTCTCAGACGCCTGGATGGACGGCCTCCCTGACCTGGCTGCCAGGCCCTGAGGATCTCTAAGGGGAGGTACCACCTGATGAAGTTCCAGGGCCCCAGAGACGTTTCTCGGTGGTCTTGACAGCCAGACAAGGGACACCTGACATGCCCCTACATTCTTTATGAGTCATCAGAAAGAAAGCCTCCTGAGGTGAGTGAATTCAAATTCAATTAAGGAATTTTGAGTTCACTTTTCTGTCTGTCTGCCTGTGACTAGTCGTCTTGTACTGAGAGAAGGACTGGACGCAGCTGAAACTTCTCTGTGAGGTTCTCACCAACATGTTGGTTGAGCATCCTCTCCTATTCCTAGGGCATGGGTGCCAGGAGTGCCCCCATGGCTATTAGGGTAGTGAGGCAGTGTTTTGGTTAACTGTTTATCCTCCAAGAGTGATTGTCTGCTGAAAGAGTGTGAATGCAGAGAGAGAGAGTTCATGTGCTCTCCTATCCATTGTGTGGCTCCACAACCTCAGTTATGGAGTCTGAGTGGGCCCTAACCTGCGTTTCCATGATTTGTCATATGGCATAATGGTGACTCATCCCTGTTCAGAGGTGACCAGGCCTGGGGTTTATAAAACAAATCTAAGCTACCAAGGGACATGGCCAGACAGGCATCTGAATGAATCTATGAATATAGATTACCCATCCCCACATTCATTTGTCAGTCTGTCTCGGCATAATTATCTATTCATTAACTGGTCTATAAATATAACTGTGAAAGCCTGCATAAAATCGAAAGCTACTTTGATTTATTCTGTACTTCTGTTGATTCGTCTGGATAAAACGTTTGATTTATTTAAGGCTGAGTGCTCTGACAGACTGCAAAAATCCTCAAGCAACTGCTGGGATTTCTTTTTTTTCTCAGGGTTGTTTTTTTTTTTTATCTCTGTCAGAGAGGGAATCGGCCTGCTTAAGCTAATAAAATTTCTGTCTATGTTTCATAGTAGTAACTTTAATTTGCTCTTCTCTGATTTATGATTTTGTTATGTTGCGTTAAAATTTTAGAATTCTAGGATTGATTTAAAGGTTAAAAATTTGTAAAGGTTGTAGCCCAGAGAAGGTTAAAACAAAGGCTGGATAAGTTCCAAGGAAAAGCAAGAAAAAAGTCTTTCAAGTTAACCATTTGCAAAGAAGGCATAATTAACTGCTTTGTGGGCTGCCTTTTCAGCCCTTCTAGCAATCAGAGAATCATGTGGTCCTGAGACCTGCGACCTGCCTGCCCTTCCTGATATATTTACAGTGAGTCTCTATTAGGGACAGCTTCTGCTCTGACTCGAGGAGGAAGAGAGCCTAGAACTGCTCCAGAGTGGGTGTGAGATGGGGTAGTGGTGGTGGGATTCGCTGGGTAGGGTAGTAGGCTCTCAGCCTACTGAGATGGAGTAGCCCTAGGCTAGGGGACAGGGGGACAGTAGGAGAGATCGAAAGTCATAAATGAGGAGGAGGATTTAAGATCCTCTGGGGGCTTAAAGTAAAGAAGAAAAAAGTCTGGAAGGAAGAGCAGCTGTCACAGAAAGAAGAACGTGCCCTGAGTATAAAAAGCCTGAATATACAGGACTTCAGACCACTTGCCTTGTTTACCCTGCTAAGGACAGAGTAAATGGTTAATGCAGAAAGGGGGGGCATTGGCAGGGAGAGTGGGGAGAGATAGGTTTTTGTTCACTTTACTGGCTGCAGACTGCTCTGCTGACTTGAAGGTCTGGTCTGTCCTTGGCAGCCTACCAGGTGTCTTATCTAAGCTGTACTCGGCTCAAGGCTGCAAGCTTTCTACAAAGCACAATAAATCTTTCTGCCCCATTTTATTCCCTTTAACCCTTAATTTAACTGAAATACAATTTTATAGCATCTCAAGGGCCCTGAAGTAACTCAAAAATCTCTCTCTCTCTCAAAAAGAGATATTTTTGAACTAGCTGTTTCCTTTTTAGTAATCACTAAAGGATTGAGGTTTCTAAGAATAAGAAAAAATATTAGAATAAAAATACTAAATAGAAGCTCTAAGGCATCATTATGCATTTCTTAAGGATATAGAAAGAAGGTTTAAAGGCTAATTTAAAAGTGTAAAATTTATAAAGATTCTATATACAGTATAATAAGAAGGAGAAAAGAAATATTAAAATGAAATTAATTAAATAATACATACCAGTAAGCCAGGTGAAAGAAGGCAGTATGGGGGGTGGGGAGGGAGTGGTAGATGCCAGAGCCACCTGCAGTGGCTGGAAGAAGCAGCAGCAGTGAGAAAGTGGGAAATGCCAGACAATAACCTGACACCTGAGCTGCTGCCCAATAAATTAAAGGATTTAAGCATTTGGCTTACTAATTAAAAAGTTAAAACTACAAAAAATTAATAAAATTATATAAAAAGAAAATATTCCCTTTGAGTTAGAGGGCTTCCAGTGCCTTGAACTCTCCCAGAGAAGCTGAAAGATTTAACCCCTTAGATTAAGGGGTGGGCCAAGACACCAGGTTAGAGGAGGGGGACAGATGCCCTGTTCTTACTTACAAAGAAGCCTGTGAGAAAGGTCAAGGTCTCTACCAGGAAAGAGGACAGGTGGGAAGGCAAGGGCCTAATGCCCAAGCCACCACCAGAGCGCTTTGCTATGTGCAAATTTGTGTTTCCCTGCACCCCTGGCTGTGTTTGGCTCGCCACTAGAAACCAAGCAGTGGTGAGATACAGGGATGGCAAGGCCCTGTAACTGGTAAACAGGGTTAACAGGAAAGGGTAAAGGGAAGGCACTCTCCATGGACCAAAGAGCCTTCAGGATTTTCAGACTCTCCTAGAAAAGAGGAGTCTTATTGAGGGAATGGCCGAAACCCCACTGGGCTGGGAGGACCTGAGGCTGCATATTGAACTTGTAGACCAAAGTTTGCTGGGCAGATATACAAGCCCAGTTGTGTAAAGGTTAGCTGCCTGTGTACAGCAAAATAACTTTCTCCCATGCCAGAATGCATTTTAGGGAAATTAGACAGACTGTGTTTGTGACTAGGGAGAAGAACTAGCTGCCATGCACAGCCCTGACAGTGACTTGCAGAGATCTGAGCAAGGTGACTTTCCTGCTACACTTCCAGGTGCTGGTTATAGCCAAGAGCATGGATCACCCTACATGGCATTAGAGCAATGCCCTACATGATAGACTTGGCTGATGCCTTCTTCTCATGAACATGGCTCCAGAGAGTCAAGGACAATTTTACTTTGTTTAGAAAAGTCAAAAATAAACTTTAATAACCTCCCTGAGATGTTTGTATAGCCCTACCATGTGTCTTGTTTGGTAGCAGAAGATTTGGCTAACAGAAGCGGCCACAGTGCCAATGTTATACTTCATTATGTTAGTACTAGAGGCCCGGTGCATGAAATTTGTGCACTGGGGAGGGATGAGGGGGTTGTTGTCCCTCAGCCCAACCTGAACCCTTTCCAATCTGGGACCCCTTGAGAAATGTCCGACTGCCAGTTTAGGCCCAATACCTGGGGGGTCGGACCTAAACTGGCAGTCGGACATCCCTCTCACAATCCGGGACTGCCGGCTCCTAACCGCTTGCCTGCCTGCCTGCCTGATTGTCCCCTAACCACTCCCCTGCCAGCCTGATTGATGCCTAACTGCTCCCCTGCTGGCTAAATTGCCCCCAACTGCCCTCCTCTGCCAACCTGGTCGCCCCCAACTGCCCTCCCATGCAGTCCTGGTCCCCTCCAACTGTCCTCCCCTGCAGGCCTGGTTTACCCCAACTACCCTGCCTGCTAGCCATCTTGTGGTGACCATCTTATGACTACATGGGAGTGGCCATCTTGTGACCACATGGGGGTGGCCATCTTGTGTGAGCGCATGATGGTCAATTTGCATATTACCTCTTTATTATATAGGATCTTGTATTAACCTTTAATTCTCTTGCAGATTTAAATGCAGCTGCCACCAATTACTATAGACCTATGTAGGTCCACAGGTTTTAGCAGTCTTTGGGAGTAACTGGCAAATGCCCAGTTTTCCACACTAAATGTCATTGTTATAGCCATATGTTAGCTATCCTAGAAAAGGGTTATATAGGGTTAAATCCCAAACGAAATAAAGGGTACCTAGCTGCCAAAAGGGCAGGTGCCCAAATGGGCAAGTAAAATCAGAAAATCTTAGAACAGGTCAGTATATTTTTCTCCTTATATAATTCTTCTGAAATTTGACAATTCTTAATAAATAAATCATGGCAATACATTTCTTTGCATAAATTCAATAAGACTGGTTTCCAACAGTGGTTTTATTAACCAAAAACTTTGACTGGAGTATCATGTTTTAAAGAGCCCTGTCTGATTGCTAAAGACTTGAAGCCAATAAGAGTGTCATGGAGAAAGCCTAGTATCCTGCTTGGTAGTCCTGAAAATAGCTGGTGCTAGAGCATCAGACCCATACCCTACCATCACTGGCAGTTCATCAGAGTAGAAGGGGAGCAATAAGGGCACCTCTGTGTCACTGCAGGACCCCCACACACTCTAGGCCATGAGGAGTAGGAGGGCTGCTGAGATGGACCTTAAAGCCCAGAGCGTGGACCCGGGTGGAGTTGCTACAGGTGAAGAATTCACCTAACTCAGCAGATACTGCAGGCAGGCCTGACAGCAGCTGAATGACTTGGCTTCCCAGCCCTATGGGTCACATTAAGATTCAATCATGAAATTCCAGCAAATGTAGCCAGTTACCATTCTTATTGTGTTTATGCAAACAATCAGGCCAAATTGAATAAACATAAGGGTAATTTTAAGGAGAAAAGTTCTATTTCAATAGAGGTTATTAAAACTGAAATGTTTTCTTTCCCTTCCATCAGATCATTTGTTACAGTTTGTCTCTGCCAGGTCACAAGCCCACCTCCTTCTGTGCCCAGGCTTCATTGTCCCTCTGACAGAGAGCAAGGATCTCTTGGCTCTGAAAAGAAAATGCTGTTCCTCTTCAGCATGGAAGTAACCAGAGGAACCCCACTGACGTCCATTTTCCCTGAAAGAATTCAGAGCCAGGAGTAATATATTAGGCAGTAAGGCAGACATGAGCTGAGCAAGGACGATGGGCCAACTGGCACTACCAGATATAACTAAAGTCATTCCACCCCTATGTATGTGAGACAAGGGTCATAGCCAACAGGGTTCTCACCCAAAGTCTTGGCCCCTAGAATAGGCCAGTAGCCTACTTGTCCAAAAGACTCAACCCCGTTGCATCTGGGTGGACTGCCTGCCTCCAGAGAGTAGCAGCCACTACTATACTTGTCAAGGAAGTAGATGAAGCAGCCCGGAAGACTGCCCTAAAACCAGTAGGGCCTCTACAGATTCTAGTGACTCTTCAGACCCTGACCTACCCACTTCACCTACCCACTTTACATGGAAACCCAATCTAGTAAAGCTGAAATCCATAACCAATCTCTTTTTAAAATATTTTTATTGATTTTTTTACAGAGAGGAAGGAAGAGGGATAGAGAGTTAGAAACATCGATGAGAGAGAATCATCAATTAGCTGCCTCCTCCACACCCCTTACTGGGGATGTGCCCACAACCAAGGTACATGCCCTTGACTGGAATCGAACCTGGGACCCTTCAGTCTACAGGATGATACTCTATCCACTAAGCCAAACTGGTTAGGGACATAACCAATCTTTACTCAAGTCCTTACAGGCTTTACAGTCCACCCAGAAAGCATTCCAGAAGCACATTCAAGACGCTCTGCATATACCAACTTCTGATCCCGTCCATCCTTTCCAACCTGGTAATTCTATTTAAGTAAAGAAATTTGCCACCCAAGGATTGACTCCTACCTGGAAAGGACCACACACCATCATCTTGACCACCCCCACAGCAGTCAAGGTTGATGGGATGCCGATTTGGCTTCATCACACCGGGCTTAAGGCAGCCCAGGCAGAATAAAGAATCCAAGACTCTTCATCAGACCCACTAAAGCTGAGACTGTTGCATATACTCCTGGCCCTCATTCCAGGCCCTTATCTTATAAACTGATTTATTAACTTTATTCAACCGAAAATTAATTCTATCAATCTCATGGTCCTCAGGGGTAGATATGATCCTCTCCCCAACAATGACCCACAAGAGTCAATGATTTGACTCAGTACATAAAACCAGTGGGGAATGAAGCATACTAGTAATCCCTCTTTTGGAAAACCTGCTATTTGAAATTCTCTGCTATTTTTAGATAGTCCCTTTCTCTGTAAGTCAACTCTGTCATTTTTAGACGGTCTCTTATTCCATAAAATAACTTTGCTTTTTAGCTTAAATAATAGGAAAGATAAACTTAACTGCCTGAACTTGCAAGCTAGCCATCCAACATAAGGGGCTGATACACTGATACTGTTATGTACTCCCATACCAGGTATCTGTATAGATATGATATGTACTCAAAGTTACAAGTTGTCTGTATAGATATGACAGGTGTTTGTTAGATATGATATATACTCAAGGTTACAAGCTGTCTGCAAAAATAACTTACACCAAGACCTAGAATGATATAAAAAGGGGATACTCCTTCCTGTGTTTGTTCAGAATTTGACAGAGGTATTCTGCTCTGAACCTGCATGAAATAAAGATGACTACTAACTAATTGACCCATTAAGGCCTCTTGTCTAGCTTGCTGATTTACAATCCAACAAGAGCAGGTGATATTTAGGAAAAGCACAGCACACTTGGCAGGTTATGTTTATAAGACAACCCCAAAGCAACAGGACATGCATGGGTGGGGGTGGTCAACAGGCTCCTGCTTGGAGCCTTAAGGTCTAAAGCTGAGGCAATCAGGCTAACGTTCCCTCCTGAAACCAGGTATTTCCATAGAAATCTCTTAGGAAGAATTGGGGGGAACTATAGGTCCTTTCTTAACTTAACAGTTTAAAATCAACATGCACAATGCAAAGCTGAGGTCATATTTATTATTCCCACCTTTGGAAGAGAAAATAAAAGTTTTATATCTAGAAACTAAACTAGTAAATTGTTCTAAATTTCATTGATAAAATCATCCAGTCCCAAAAATGTTACTTTAGATAACCTGATAAATCTTAGTTCATGACAGGGTGGAGTAGATGTACTTCCAAAGTACAAATACCTGGTTACTTGCTTATGTGGGAGAGAAACAAACTTCCCTCTAAACTCAAGATTTTCTTCTGGTCTAATAATCAAATAGATATGACACTAATTAGCAACAGAAATAACTACCTGTAAGACATACGTGTGGATGGGCCCTTCACATACATGAGAGAGTCAGAGACCCTGCCTGCAGGAGAGGCTGAAACAGAAAGAAAACGTGGGTACATACAGAAGGCATTTGGAGCTTGGGGCCTTCAAGTCCTTGCAAAATGACATGAGCAGATTCTTTAGTAGAGAGATGCTATTCCTAATATGTACACTAGGGGGAAGCAGAGAAGAGCATTTCCTTGGGCAGGAAAAGGGGCGGGGCCACAGGTTCTGTCTGAGTCCTGCTCCTTGATAAACAGCTTAAGATAAAGATTCCAAAAAGCAGCATCAGGGTGGCAGAATGGTGATCTCTTCATAAGGAATGTAAATTGTCTGTGACACCAGTATTCTTTAGATAGGTAAATGTATGAATAAATTCCCTTCTAGAAATATACTTCCTCATGGTACAATTTTTTAATGTTCCACAGGACATGTTTGCTAACAGTCCCAACGTCTTTAGTTCCTCCATAAGATGAAGCAAAGCATGAATATATCTATGTTCAGTAACCCCACTCCTCACCGAAACTCTCACTATATCACAACACACAATAAACTAAAACATACACCATTTCCCACACCAGCTATCCCCTGCTGGTCCTCTGTAGGCGGATACTCTTTCTGCCTCATCTTTCCTCAGGTTTTGTGGAGATGCCTCCAGTCCTTTGGAAATGCCCCTAAGTATCTGCTGAGGTACATGGGACGGTCTCAGTGACATGGTGCCACCTGAGGCAGAGAGAAGTGTCTCAGGCTCGCTTCTGGCATGGCTGAGCTGGCTGAGCTGCCTGTGCATTCCTTGGATGCTAGCACCACTGGTTGACAGCACAAGCGCCATGTGGGTCAGAGAGGACACTCAGGTGTGCCTTGCAAAGAACATGACCCCCTGGGAGATGGAATTCCACTGCAGGCATCTGGATATTGTTGCTTTTCTTCTCAATGCTCATACATCACTCTCTAAGGACCATTCTATACTGTAAATAAGAATCAATGATCTTGACCTTTTAGTGTCCAGAATTCACCATCAAACGTTTCGCTCTTTGAAATTGGAACATCTGTCATATTGTGACTTTCTCAGATTACCTATAGGGGACACAATTTCATTTACATAAACTTCTGATTTCTAGAACACCATGTGTCCAGACCCTGATCTCATTTTAAATGCAAAGAAAGTTGTTCCTACTTTATTGAATCATTAAAAAACCTAAAATTAAGAAAAATAATTTTTCTACCTCCTCACATTATATTTCTTCATGTTTTTTTTTTCCCAAGCTTAAACTGCCTACATATGTGTGGCAGGTTTTTTTGTTTTGTTTTGTTTTGTTTTTGTGCATTTAATCATCACTAATTAGAGAGAGAGACAGGGGGAGACAGAGAAACATCCATGTGACAGAGAAACATGGATTGGTTGCTGGGATCCCAGCCTCACCCTTTGTTGTGCACAGGAGGACAGTCCAGACGCAGGCAGCCCTACACAGGTTTCTACATGGGTAACACACAGCATCATTGTTCTTGTAAAGCTGGGGAGAGGGAAACAAAAAGCAGCTTAGCACAGAAGGAACAGGAGAGAGCCAGGAGGGGCACATTGGCTCTCTAGACAGGAGCCTCGGGGCACTGTGGCTTCTGGAGAAATAAAACTTCAAGTGACAAAAGTGAGCAGAGAAAGCTGGCCTCACTTGTGGCCCAACTCTCATCGAGATACAGGGGACTGACAGAGACTTGGCCCAGCTCAGATCGGGACCCAGGTAACAGACAAGAAACTTGGCCGGCAGCAGTTGCCCTATATCTAAATTCAGCGAGCATTTGGAATGCTAAGGGCCCACTCAAAAATGCAAATAATCCTTCCCACTAATATTTACAGGGTAAACTAAGATTGTTGGTAGAGTATTAAATTTGACAGTAAAATAGTAACCGAGTTTTCACATTAATTTAAATAGCCTAATTGAAATAAGTGAATATTCAAGTACTGGACAAAAAGCTGTTCTTAAAGTAATAACTAAAATTTCTATTGGCAGTTCATCTCATGGTAAAATTCCTGAATATGCAATGAACCTAAAGCAGTCATATGTGTGGGGGGAAAAAAAGTTTTTAATTTAAAGTTATCAAGACTGCATTATAAAATTTACAAAAACCTCCATTAATAAAAAAAAAAAAAGGGGGGGGATAGTAGGGCAATATCATGTAAGGAAAAATATCCTATAAGTAAATTACATCTAGAAAATTTTTACTTTACCAAATTAAGGTTCATTTGCAATGCTAACAGCAAGACGGCCATTAAAAACACACATGGTGCCTAAATAAGACAAAGGAAAATCATTTGAACAAAAATAAAAAGGATCCCAAATCAATTATATAGAAAAGATTCCTTTATTAACTTGTGGTCGAGAATATATTTGTATATTTTCAGAAAACAACCCCAAGACCAGATGGATTCCTGCAACACAGAGGAATTGACAGGTGTGCTCCAACCACAAAGACAAGAGGAAAAAACAGTCCAGAGATGGAAGACGCTGACAATGCCTTGCCATGGGAGCAGTCAGCAGCTGTGCACCACTGCAGGTTGCCTAGGACCAAACCAGAGAGGGTCGGACCTGCATTGCCACCATGTGCCCACCATCCAGATATCAATGCTGACATGTACACATAAGGAACTGTTGGACATTGAAATTGGGACTCAAACATTTTTTTGTTTTGTCCTGTTTTGTTATTATATGTTTATTTCCAGTCTGCAAAGGCAAAACTTTTTAAAGGAAAGAAATGGTGGGAAAAAGATACAGAGGCAAAGAAACATTGAACAGACTGTCAAACTACATTGGGAAGACAGGGGAGGTTGGGCAAGGAGGGCTGTAAGAGACCAACCGAAGGACTTGTACGCTTGCATATAAGCACAACCAATGGATATAAGACACTGGGGCGGGGGGGGGGGCAGGGTGGGCAGGTGAAGGCATGTCCTGGGGGGTAGGGGAGGTCGGGGGGAGATCAAGGGGGAAAAAAAAGGAGACATATGTACTACTATTTGTAATACTTAAAACAATAAAAATAAATTTAAATTTAAAAAAAAACTTAAAACTAAGAAAAATAGTTTTTCTACCTCCTCACATTATATTTCTTCATGTTTTTTTTCCAAGTTTAAACTGCCTACATATGTGTGGCAGGTTTTTTTGTTTTGTTTTGTTTTGTTTTTGTGCATTTAATCATCACTACTTAGAGAGAGACAGGGGGAGACAGAGAAACATCCATTTGACAGAGAAACATGGATTGGTTGCTGGGATCCCAGCCTCACCCTTTGTTGTGCACAGGAGGACAGTCCAGACACAGGCAGCCCTACACATGTTTCTACATGGGTAACACACAGCATCATTGTTCTTGTAAAGCTGGGGAGAGGGAAACAAAAAGCAGCTTAGCACAGAAGGAACAGGAGAGAGCCAGGAGGGGCACATTGGCTCTCTAGACAGGAGCCTCAGGGCACTGTGGCTTCTGGAGAAATAAAACTCCAAGTGACAAGAGAGAATCCAAGATGGCGGCGTAGGTAAACACCTAAACTGCTGCCTCCCGCAACAATTTCAAAAATACAACTAAAAGAAAAAACGTCTATCACCCAGAACCATGAGAAAGCTGGCTGAGTGGAAGTTCTACAACTAGAAGGAAAGAGAAAAGAGCATTGAGACGTGCACGAGCGCTGAAAAGCTGAGGTACGGAGGCATGTGATCCGGGCTGGTGGCGGGCCTTGCTTTTTTCAACCCGAAGGGAGACAAGTCCCTGATTACTCTCAAATACAGTTTCTAGGGAGACGCGGGGGACCCAAACTCCTATGGGGAGAAGCTGGACTGTCTGCCAGTGAGAGTGGCTTGCTTGCAGAGCTGCACGCAGGAACAATTGTTTACGGCACTGGGGCACGGAACTGCCGACAGGGACTCAGAGCCGGCTAACTAGCAGCCATTGCTGTTTGCCACGCCCTAGCCTAGTGATGCCCTGAGACCCCGCCCTGCACAACCTACAAACCCACCCAAGCTCTAAGCAGCGGCTTTTGCATAAGAAAGCCCTGCCCTATCACAGCTTAACCTAGCAAACTTGCAGCCTGGGTCAGACAGCTCCAAAACCTCCAAACCACAAGCAAAGAGGAGAAAACTGTAGCTCTCACTGTAGCTCCTGCTGGGTGGCCTCAGACAGTAGCTGACCTGCACCCCATTGGAGATCCAGAAGCCAGTGTACCTAGTGGTCAGTGTGAGACACCAGATTTCAACTCCTCACATCCATAAGTGACACATTCAAGAGGCAGACTCAGTGAGCACCAAAGCCCCACTGAAACAAGTCCTGCCCCATAAGCGTGTCTTCAGCGCAGCAGTTCTTCCATTATAGACACAGCGAGTGCTCACAGCTAATTGGCCTGGAGGTCAATTCCTCCCAGTGTACCAATGGCAATTAAGGCTTAACTACACCAAGACTTTGCACTCAGCCCACAAAGGGGTGTACCAAGAGCATCCATCTCATGTAATTGAGGAGGCTGAGCTACTGCCCCCTATAGGTCACCTACCACACAAAGCCACTCCATCAATGCAGGGAAGCAGCCAAAATGTGGAGACAAAGAAACATGTCACGAATGAAAGAAACGGAGGAAAGCAAACTACTGGACGACATAGAGTTCAGAACCACATTTATAAGGTTACTCAAGAATCTTCTAAAAACCGCCGAGAAACTTGATGAGACCTTCAAGGAGCTTAATGAGAATGCCAAAAAAATGGAAAAGGATCAGTCAGAAATGAAGCATACACTGTCTGAAATAAAGAATATACAGAAACTCAACTGTAGATCAACGTACCCCAAGAATCAAACCAAAGATCTGAAATATGTGGAAACAAAAAACATCCAACCAGAAAAACAAAAAGAAAAAAGAATCCAAAAATATGAAGATAGTGTAAGGAGCCTCTGGGACAACTTTAAGCGAACCAACATCCGAATTTTTGGGGCGTCAGAAGAAGGGAGAGAGCAAAATATTGAAAACCTATTAGAAGAAATAATGACAGAAAACTTTCCCTACCTGGTGAAAGAAACAGACTTACAAGTTCAGGAAGCGCACAGAATCCCATACAAGAGGAATCCAAAGAGGACCACACCAAGACACATCATAATTAAAATGCCAAGGGCAAAAGACAAAGAGAGAATATTAAAAGCAGCAAGAGAAAAACAGTTAATTACCTACAAGGGAGTACCCATACGACTGTCAGCTGATTTCTCAACAGAAACTATGCAGGTCAGAAGGGAGTGGCAAGAAATATTCAAAGTGATGAACAGCAAGAACCTACAACCAAGATTACTCTACCCAGCAAAGCTATCATTCAGAGTTGAAGGTCAGATAAAGAGCTTCACAGACAAGAAAAAGCTAAAGGAGTTCATCGCCACCAAACCAGGATTACATGAAATGCTAAAGGGTATTGTTTAAGAAGAAGAAGAAGAAGAAAAAGGTAAAGATAAAAATTATGAACAACAAAATGACATCAAATACATACCTACCAACAAGTGAATCTAAAAATCAAGTGAATAAAAAATCTGAAGAACAGAATGGACTGGTGAATATAATAGAATCAGGGACATAGAAAGGGAGTGGACTGACGATTCCCAGGGGAAGCAAGTGTGAGGGGTGCGGGAAGAGATTGGACAAAAATCTTACTCCTATGGATGAAGACAGTGGCGGGGGGTAAGGGCATGGGGTGGGGTGGGGAATCAGGTGGAGGGGAGCTATGGGGGAAAAAAAGGAGGAACACCTGTAATAATCTGAACAATAAAGATTTATTTTAAAGAAAAAAGTAAAATAAATAAATAAATAAAATTTAACTGCAAACTCAATTCTAGCCAAAAAAAAAAAAAAAAAAAAAAAAACTCCAAGTGACAAAAGGGAGCAGAGAAAGCTGGCCTCACTTGTGGCCCAGCTCTCATCCTGACCACAGCCCCATAGCCAGCGCCCCACTGCCCTCAGCTCCTCCCCCTGTTCCCCTCTTGCCTCAGCTCCTCCCCTACTCCCTTCTTCCCTCAGCTCCTCCCCTGCTCCCCTCTTCCCTCAGTTCCTCCCCTACTCCCTTCTTCCCTCAGCTCCTCCCACTGCTCCCCTCTCCCCTCAGCTCCTCCCCTACTCCCTTCTTCCCTCAGCTCCTCCCCTGCTCCCCTCTTCCCTCAGTTCCTCCCCTACTCCCCTCTCCCCTCAACTCCTCCCACTGCTCCCTCTCCCCTCAGTTCATCCCCCTGCTCCCCTCTTCCCTCAGCTCCTCCCCTGCTCTCCTCTCCCCTCAGCTCTTCCACTGCTCCCCTCTCCACTCTCCCCTCAGCTCATCCCCTGCTCCCCTTTCCCCTCAGGTCCCAGCCATGCTGCTTCCTTCTATTCCTTCTTCAGGCAGTTTCTGCACTTTGGGAATGTGAGGGAATTGTACAATTCTTCTAAATTGTGGAGTCTATTGTTAGGAAACTGTTTATGTCACTTACTTCAAACCTAAATTGGTAATTTGTGTTTTCTCTTTTTCTTCCTGATTAGTCTAGTTAGGGTTGGATAACATTTATTGATTTTCCCCCAATAAATACTATTTGGTTTCAGTACATTTGTATAGTGTTTATTTACTCTTTCACAAGTACTCATATCTTTGTTCAACACTTTCAGCTATATACCTTGGACTTAGTTTGCTCATTTTTCTAGCTTAAGGTGGCAGTTAGGGCTACTGACTATGCTTTTTGGTGTGTCTAATATAAGGACTTATGACTTGAAATTTTTCTTAGTTATTTAATTTTATTCCACACATTTTAATGGGTTGTGTTTATATTCAGTTCCAAATATAGTCTAATCTTCCTTGTGATTTTCTTCTTTGACCCTTTTCTACCAAGGGCCATTTGGATGTTTTTAACATACAAAGTTATGAACTTAAAAATTAGCCTGCTATCCCATTTACCATCGCACCAAAAAAATTAAGATACTTAGGAATAAACTTAACTAAAGAGGTAAAAGACCTATACGTAGAAAACTACACGACACTGAAAAAAGAGATAGAGGAAGACATAAACAGATGGAAGAACATACCATGTTCATGGATTGGTAGAATCAACATCATCAAAATGTCCATACTACCCAAAGCAATCTATAAATTCAATGCACTTCCCATTAAAATACCAACAACATATTTCACAGACCTAGAACGAACTTTCCAAAAATTTATCTGGAATAAAAAAAGAACCCGAATAGCTACAGCAATCCTGAGAAAGAAGAACAAAGTAGGTGGGATCTCAATACCAGATATCAAGCTGTATTACAAAGCTACTGTTCTCAAAACAGTCTGGTACTGGCACAAGAACAGACATATAGATCAATGGAATAGAATAGAGAACCCAGAAATTGACCCAAATCAATATGCTCAATTAATACTTGACAAAGGAGGCACAAACATTCAATGGAGTCAAGACAGTCTCTTCAACAAATGGTGTTGGGAAAATTGGACAGATACATGCAAAAAAATGAAGCTAGATCACCAACTTACACCATACACAAAAATAAACTCAAAATGGATAAAGGACTTAAACATAAGACGGGAAACCATGAAAATACTAGAGGAATCCACAGGCAGCAAAATCTCGGACATATGCCGAAAGAACTTCTTAACTGATACTACTCCTAGGGCAATGGAAGCTAAAGAGAAAATAAACCAATGGGACTACATCAAAATAAAAAGCTTTTGCACAGCAAAGAAAACCATCAATAAAACAACAAGAAAGCCCACTGCATGGGAGAACATATTTGCCAATGATATCAATGATAAGGGTTTAATCTCCAACATATACATAGAACTCATACAACTTAACAAAAAGAAGATAAAAAAACCAATCAAAAAATGGGCAACTGATCTAAGTAGACACTTTTCGGAAGAAGACAGAAGGCAGGCCAAGAGACATATGAAAACCTGCTCACAGTCACTAATCATCAGAGAGATGCAAATCAAAACAACAATGAGGTACCATCTCACACCTATCAGAATGGCTTTTATCAACAAATCAACAAACAACAAGTGTTGGCAAGGATGCGGAGAAAAAGGAACTCTTTTGCACTGCTGGTGGGAATGCAGATTGGTGCAGCCACTGTGGAGAACAGTATGGAGCTTCCTCAAAAAATTAAAAATGGAACTCCCATTTGACCCAGGGATCCCACTTCTAGGAATATATCCCAAGAATCTAGAAACACGCATCAGAAAGGAAATATGCACCCCCATGTTCATAGCAGCACAATTCACCATAGCCAAGATTTGGAAACAACCTAAATGCCCATCAGCAGATGAATGGATTAAAAAACTGTGGTATATCTATACAATGGAATACTACGCTGTGGTAAAAAAGAAGGAGTTCCTACCATTTGCAACAATATGGATGGAGATGGAGAATATTATGTTGAGTGAAATAAGCCAGGCAGAGAAAGATAAATATCACATGATCTCGCTCATTTGTGGAATATAATGAACGTCATAAACTGATGAACAAGAACAGATCCAGAGGCTAAGAAACTGCGATCAGAACATCATACCTCAGGTAAGGTAGGGGCGGTGGGGGTAAGGTGGAGAGATCGACCAAGGGACTTGTATGCATGCATATGAACCTAATCAATGGACACAGACAACAAGGGGGCAGGGCATAAGTGGGGAGTGGGGGGTTATGGAGAAATAAGGAAACATATGTAAAAAAAAAAATTAAAAAAATTAATTAAAAAATTGTAATATAAAAACAAAATACTAAATCTGATCAATACTAGTGGTCACCATAGCCTTAAGAGAAATTGTTTCATGTGACAAAAATTTTTAAATGAAACTCTCTGTAGCCTGAAAATTATTTTGGAAGGAAACAAAGAGAAGTTTCCTTCAAAAGTCATAAGGATTGTAATTGAAAGTCAATATATTTGGCCTCTTGAACTAAAGTAAGTAATTTGTGCTTTTGCCTCCCTGACAAAGTTTATATAAATCTACAAAAAGAAATTGACAGCCAGTTTGAAATGGAATTGGCAGGGCCTAGGGCAAAGAATATCCTTGCATGATATTATTCTACAATGTCATTATAATTTTAGATATTTTACAACAGCATATTTTACAATTATCCCAAACAAACTTACAAACTAATTCTTTGAATGGTTGGCAGCAATTAAAAAAAAAAAAAAAAAAAAAAGGACATGAAAGGACTTAATCCCTTGCAGAAGGAATTAAGGCACTGGGAAGGCACTTGAGCATCCTATATTGGCCCCTCTTGCCCTTTGTGCCAAGAGGGACCCTCTTCTCACAATCCAATTGCCCTCAGCTGTTACCTGAGCTTTCTGTTCATGCTGAGCTTAAAGCCTCGTGGGGGCTGGTACCATGGATCTGTCTCACACCCAATTGTGTGAGCTGGGCCCTCACTGGAGAAGAAACCCAAGTTCCCCGAGATATGTGATCAGCACCGGGACCCTGCCAGCATGCCAGGGGTTCCCAAGGCAGGTGCTGGGTGTGGAGGCCACGGGGGCATAGGCTACCAAGGAGACAGAACTGAACCTCACACCACCCTGCTTGGCCCCGGAGGATGGCTGGTTAGCCAGAGATGGGTAAGATTCCTCAAGGAAGGAACAACCTAAGACAGGCACAGTCACAGAGGGGCCATCAGGAGAGAACTTGGGGGGGGGCAACAGAAGTGGTGCACAGACCCTCACCCCCCCAACATTGCAGGGGCTTGAACCCTCACCCCTTCTGAAGGAGGTCTCCTGCCCCTATGGCTGCTTCGAGCTTCCCACACCCAGCTCAGAACGGGACCCAGGCAACAGAAAGATTCCTGGCCCAGCTCACATCGAGATACAGGTGACAAACAGAGACTTGGCCCAGCTCAGATCGGGACCCAGGTAACAGACAAGAGACTTGGCCGACAGCAGTTGCCCTATATCTAAATTCAGCCTAGCATCTGGAATGCTCAGGGCCCACTCAAGAATGCAAATAATCCTTCCCACTAATATTTGCAGGGTAAACTAAGATTGTTGGTAGAGTATTAAATTTGACAGTAAAATAGTAATCGAGTTTTCAGATTAATTTAAATAGGCTAATTGAAATAAGTGAATATTCAAGTAAAGTTAATTGTACTGGACAAAAAGCTGTTCTTAAAGTAATAACTAAAATTTCTATTGGTAGTTCATCTCATAGTAAAATTCCTGAATATGCAATGAACCTAAAGCAGTCATATGTGTGGGGAAAAAAAAATTTAAATTTAAAGTTATCAAGACTGCATTATAAAATTTACAAAAACCTCCATTAATAAAAAAAAGGGGGGGGATAGTAGGGCAATATCATGTAAGGAAAAATATCCTATAAGTAAATTACATCTAGAAAATTTTTACTTTACCAAATTAAGTTTCATTTGCAATGCTAACAGCAAGACGGCCATTAAAAACACACATGGTGTCTAAATAAGACAAAGGAAAATCGTTTGAACAAAACTAAAAAGGATCCCAAATCAATTATATAGAAAACATTCCTTTATTAACTTGTGGTCGAGAATATATTTGTATATTTTCAGAAAACAACCCCAAGACCAGGTGGATTCCTGCAACAGAGAGGAATTGACAGGTGTGCTCCAACCACAAAGACAAGAGGAAAAAACAGTCCAGAGATGGAAGACGCTGACAACACCTTGCCACTCGAGCAGTCAGCAGCTGTGCACCGCTGCAGGTTACCTAGGACCAAACCAGAGAGGGTCGGACCTGCATTGCCAACATGTGCCCACCATCCAGATATCATTGCTGACATGTACACATAAGGAACTGTTAGTTATTGAAACGGGGACTCAGAACTGTTGGACATTGAAATTGGGACTCAAACATTTTTTTGTTTTGTCTTGTTTTGTTATTATATGTTTATTTCTAGTCTGCAAAGGCAAAACTTTTTAAAGGAAAGAAATGGTGGGAAAAAGATACAGAGGCAGAGAAGCATTGAACAGACTGTCAAGCTACATTGGGAAGACAGGGGAGGTTGGGCGAGGGGGGCTGTAAGAGACCAACCGAAGGACTTGTACACATGCATATAAGCACAACCAATGGATATAAGACACTGGGGCGGGGTGGGGGGGGAGGGCGGGCAGGTGAAGGCATGTACTGGGGTTAGGGGAGGTCGGGGGGAGATCAATGGGGGAAAAAAAGGAGACATATGTACTACTATTTGTAATACTTAAAACAATAAAAAAATTAAAAAAAAATTAGCCTGCTATATTTTGTCACACATTTAATTAACCCTTCCCTAATGCCATGGCAGGGCCAGACCCAATGATTTCTCGGACCTTATAAAGGCCCGCAGGCCAGACCTTCCCCAACTCTGATGTAGAAGATTGTAGTTTTATTCCCAGAAATTTTTGTGACTGAATTCTAAGCTAATTATTTTGTATGAAAGAACGTACACTATATATTTCAATTCTTTTCCATTGAGACATTTTTGTGGCCTAGAATGTAGTCTATCTTGGTGAATATTCCCAATACATTTGGGTGGGTAATGCTCTCTACTGTTGTTGGATAGAAGTTTCTATAAATGACAATTAACTTAAATCAAGTAATAAACCATAATTCTCAGGTGCAGATATTCTTGTTGGTTCTCCCCCCTAATTTGTTCTACCAATTACTGAGAGAAGTGTTAAAATCTCAAGGTTTTCTGGAATTGTCTATTGCTTCTTTCAATTTTGTCAATTTTGTGTATTTTGAAGTTATATTATTTAATCATACATATTTAGGAGTATCTTCTTGTTGAAATGATCTTTTCATTATTATGGAATAGCCCCTTTTAACACTGATGATTTTCATTGGTATAATATTTCTTTAATGTTAATTAATATAACCACTTTACTTTTCTTATAATATTAATGTAGCCACCGCAGCTTTCTTATAAAAAATTTTAGGTAATTTTAAAGAAATCATTTTACTTGCAAACCTTTTGGTCCCTTTATAACTTTACAATTAAAATGTGGGGATCAGGGGGCAGCTGGTGTGGCTTGGTGATTGAGCGTTGACCTATGACCCAGGAGGTCCCAGGTTTGATTCCCAGTCGGGGCACATGCCCGGGTTTCAGGCTCAATCCCTGGTGTGGGGTGTGCAGGAGGCAGCCAATTGATGATTCTCTCTCATCATTGATGTTTCTATCTCTCTCTCCCTCTCCCTTCTTTTCTGAAATCAATAAAAATATATTTTTTAAAATGAGGTGGGGAGAAGGGGAACAGACATCTGTAATAATCTCAACAATAAAGATTAAAGAAAGAAAAAGGGGGGGCTATTTATGAAGAATTAATCCACTTAAGTAAATAAATTCAGAACTATCCTTTAAAAAAAACTAAAATAAAATTAGATAGTTTTTTGTATGTGCTAAGCAACTCAATGAGTCTTTTAATCCAGTCATACATTGTCTGCCTTTTTTATTTCATGATTTAGTCCACTTCTTATTTCATTTCTTTTGTTTAATATCCTCACCCGAGGATATGTTTATTTTTATTTTATTTTATTTTATTTTATCTTATCTTAGCAAGAGAGGGAGAAAGAGAGACACAGAAACATTGATGTGAGAGAGAAACATGAAAATATCAAACTCACAACCTAGGTATGTGTCCTGACCTGGAATCAAACACTCAACCTTTTGGTGTATCAGATGATGCTCCATCCAACTGAGCCAACTGGCCAGGGTTAGTCCATTTATTTTTGATGAAATATATGCCCATCTTAGGTTTAATTCTACCCTCATTTTACAATTTGTTTTTGTTGGCGCACTCATTTAATTTTTTTCTCTCTCAAACTTTTTCCTTTAGGCTTATGGATTATCTTTGAGCTCCATTTTATGTCCTCTGCTGACCTATTAGCAATGGCTTTTTTGGTAGTATTATTGTTTTTATGACTGTTAATTGTTTCAGTCATTGGTCTAAGATTATTTAACTTATCAAAGTCTAGCTTCATATTATCAATACCACTTCCACACACTATTAAAAACTTACAGTACTGACTTTGTTTTCTCTTGCATGATCCTTTTATTTTAAATTTACTCAGCTGATTTGCATTTAAAAGTAATAATTTTTAGTTTCCACATTTTACTATTCTAGTGATTCACAATTTAGTGGGGAGAGAGCCACAGTTTTGATTCCCCCTTTTCCCTCTTTTCTTTCTTTTATCTCTAAACTCAGAGCACAGGAGTCTTCAATTGCAGGTACACACCCAGGCAGTGGCTCAGTGTGGGAGGCACTGACTGAGGCACCTGAGAAGACGTGGGGAGGGAAGCAGGGCAAGGAGACCTGGAAAGCAGGAACCAGAAGTCCTGCAATGGGTCGTTCATAGGTTCCCAAACCAAACGGACAGTTTCCCTGGGAGGAGCTACCTGCTCCCAATACCCAGAGATCAGGTAAAGGGGAACCGCCCCATACAGCCTGCCACACCTGCACTTTAGGTGCACTGAGAAACAAAGGCAGAGGCCAAACTTGCAGGTCTGAACAGTCTCAAGGAGCCTCAGTGACCAGATTGGAAGAAGGGCTGTTATATTGTAAATCAGCAAGCTAAACAGAGGACACCTTAGGAAGCCAAATTAATTTGGAGTCTTTATTACGCTAGTGGTCTCAGAGGAATAGTTTCCAGAAGTCTGAGCAAAATAACATAGAGGAAGCCCTCTCTTTATACTCTCCCAGACTCTTTGTCTTTCAAATATGGAATGGGCCTTCTGGACCTTACACAGGCTTTGCAAAAAAAAAAACAAACACCTATGTGCTGGGATGGGGCAGTGAGTCTGTATCTCAAGGCCTGGCCTGGCGCCAGTATTGATAACTTCATCTGGGAGTTGTATGGTTTATGGCCTTTCCAAAATGGGAGCAGTGCTTAAGTAAACAGGCCTTGCAGGACCAGATAAGTGAGCTCATTTCCCTTATTATGCGAGCAAGTGTGTTTACAGCAGCCAAGAATAGTAAAGTTAACTGACAGAACAAAGGACCATTTTAGCAGAAAATTTCAAACAGCAGTTTTTACAGCACAGAGGTTACTGGAACAAGATGGCTTATGTGCTTCAGGGCCATCTGCCCACTATTCTAGGAACCCGGCTGATACAAACTCCAGGATCCCAGATGACCCCATCGGTCTCCATACAAGGATCTCTGACCAACCAAGGCCAGAGTCATATTTTGGGCCACTGGCGGAGGAGTAGCTCTGACACAGGAAACACACCCAATCATATTCTCTGAAATTGAAACAGCACCAACCCCTCCTAAAGCTGAGTCAGCAACAGGCCTTGAGTGATTAAGATTAACAGCTGGCAGACAGGCAAAGAGGGCAGATGGGAGACGGACACAAGCAGTAGACCTGTGGATCCTGGGAGCTCCAAGCAGTTGCTAGAAGCCAAAGACAGTGCCCGGCAGTGGCCAGCACCTAGGTCCTCACAGGAAGCCCAGCATCCACAGTCAGAACAGAAGAGTGAGGTCCTGAACCAGCTCCAGTGGGGCAGTAAAACATGGCTGAAGCAAACAACACTTCATTTATTTTATCCCCATTATATTTTGCAACGTTTTCTTCTTCTCTTCTCTTTTTTTCCTCCCATTTTTCTTCTCCTTTCACCTTTTTGGTTTTTCTATTTCCTTTACTTTTCCCCCTTTAAAAATTGAACTTCCTCATTTATGTATCTGTTTTATTGATTTGTTATTATTCTATCTCTGTTGTTTTGTTCATAATTAACTCTTTTTCCTTTGGTTGATCTCTTATCCCCCACCCCATCACACCCTCTCTTGCCTTCCCCCTGAGGTTTGACAGTCTGTTTGATGCTTCTAAGTCTATGGATCTATTTTTGTTCATCAGTTTATGCTGTTGATTATATTCCACAAATGAGTGAGATCGTGTGATATTTATCTTTCTCCGACTGGTTTATTTCACTTAGCATGATGCTCTCCATGTCCATCCATGCTGTTGTGAATGGTAAGAGCTCTTTCTTTTTTATGACAGCACTAGAAACCCAGCACACGAAATTCATGTGTGGGTACAGTCCCTAGGCCTGGCCTGTGATCAGGGCCATCTCCCCCGGCTGTCGGCAGCCACTGCCACCCACCCCTGGTTCCCCATTCGCCATCAAGGGATCGGAGCCTGCCAGCCAGAGGGAGGGACCGAGAGGTGGTCAGTGCGCCTCATAGCGACTGGTCAAGCAGTCATTCTGGTTGTTCTGTCATTCGGTCGGTTTGCATATTACTTTTATATATATAGATGTGCTCCAATCCTTCCACTTCCAGGGAAAGGGGCAAAGGAGGGTTGCTGAAAGTGATAAGGGAGGCAGCAGGGTGAACTTTTTTTTTTGGGGGGGGGGGGGCGCAGGAGAGTTTCCTCCTAATGAGGGGCTTCAAAGGACAGCAGCCTACTTCTGCTACCCTCTGTCTCCAGAGACACATTTCTGATTGGCATCTGACAGGACAGAGCAGTTGCAGGTTCAGAATGGGAGCGCCTTTCTGCATGGAGCTCCCTGGAGAGTCTCTTCCAGCCAAGGAAAGCTTTGTGCTAGACATTTATCCTGGAAACAGGGCTGCTGGGTGGTGTGGGGCAGGAGGGCAGAATGGAGGTGGGCAGGGCAGGGCAAGAAGAAGTATGGGGTAGAAGACTGGGGGGTCGGGGAGGGAGAGGGTGAAATCTGTGTGTGGAGGGAGGAGGAGGGCTGGTGCAGAAGGAGAGTTGGGGTCAGCATAGGAAGGTTTGAAGGTTCCGGGGGAATAAGAGGGACCAGCAGATGCCAGAATAGGGGAAAGGGTCTACGGAATCAGGTGGGGGTCCATGAGGGTGACTCTAGACTAAGTCCCTTTCCCAGACCCTGCCATCCCAGGTGTCTAGTGGGAGGGGACCATTGCGAGGTGCTGAGCCCCTTACACTTTGTGTCTGAGACTCCAGAACATGTGGCCAACATGCCCCGCCCCTGCCACCCCCACCAAAGTGCTGCCATTTGGAACACATTTGCAGACACATGGATTGTTTTTAAGTTAATGCTTTTTAATTCACCGTTTCCCACTTGTCTTTTTTATTGAAAAGGCGGATTCTGCTGGTGTGTTCCTTTGCAGGGGCAGCAGGGGTGTTCTCCACGGGCAGAGATCCAATGAGAGACAGAGATAAAAGGCCCAGCGAGACATGGGGAATGAGTAAACAGGATCAGAGAGCAAGGAACAGGGAGAGAGATGCACAGGGCAAGACAGACACATGACACAGGGTGCTGTGGACAAGGATAGAGCTTCCTGCCTGGTGAGAGGGCTCAAAGGGCTCATTCGGTGGAGTAGTGGCTCTGTGGGGGCATTCACCCCAGGCACAGCTCCCAGGCCCGGGGGAGTCAGCAAACTGAAAGCCCCAGTTAATTAGAGCTAATTACATGTGTCCAAACAGCCTCAGTGGAGGCCACATGTCAGCCACCCCTCCCCCGGCCTTTCCCCTGTGATCCTGCTCCAGCAAAGGGGCTTTGCTGGCACAGTTGGGGGTGAGCACCTGGGGGAAGGGCATGCAGGCAGAGATCCCCTGGGACCCAGGGGTTGGGGTGAACCCTCCGCCTCCAGAGCACCCTCCGCCTCCAGAGCGCCCCCTGCAATTACACACTCCAGCACACTGTGGCCCCAGGATGGCAGATCACAATTGGGTTAGGAATTGGACCAGAACTTGGTCCAAGCTCCCCTTGGCCTTGTGCTGAGTGGGTCCTGGCGGCATGGGCCCCAGCATTTGGATCCTTAGTTTTCTATTATCTTGGCCTCCTGAGCATTCCGGTCTCTGCCAAGATTCCAGACAGGGCTCTCCCTGTATCCTGCCCCGGGGAGTGCATGTCTGGAGCTGAGGCTGCGGGATGAGGAAGGGACAGAGTCTGGTGCTTGACTTTTGGTAATCAGTCTGTCTCTGCCTGGACGCACCACAGGACCCCAAAAGAGTGACTTTTCTGAGCTTTCATTTGTGCATCCATACCCTGCATGCCTCCTCTGAGAGGTGGAGTCCAAGGGGAAGGAGAAAGGTGTGAATTCCTCATATGTGAATGAGGCTTTACACTTTGAACTGCTAGCCTGAATCTGTGATCTAATTTTGTGGTTTCAGGCACTTTTGGCGGGTTGGGGTGGAGTGGTGGCAGGATAGGGTTTTATATTTCTATAGAGGCCTGGTGCACAGGTGGGGGCCTGCCCTTATGGGGTCCCCAATCCGGGTGGGGATTCCTGCTAGGGGAAAGCTTGCCTGGGTTTGGGCTGCTGGCCGTTTGCAGGCCGGCCACACCCCAATTGGGATGGGAGTCCCCACTGGGGGCAGGCAGCCTGGGCAAGGGGCTGCAGTGGGGGTTGGCCAGCCGCCCCCCCCCCCCAAATCCGGCTGGGTTCACTGGCCACAGTGGAGGTCATAGAAACTGGTTGTTAGGTCATTACAACGTTACAGCCACTGGCCTTTTATAATATAGATAGCATTCCATTGTGTAGATGTACCACAGTTTTCTAAGCCACTCCTCTGCTGATGGGCACTTAGGCTATTTCCAAATCTTAGCTATTGTAAATTGTGCTGCTATGAATATAGGGGTGAATATATCCTTTCTAATGGGTGTTTCTGATTCCTTAGGATATATTCCTAGAAGTGGGATTACTGGGCCAAATGAGAGTTCCATTTTTAGTTTTTTGAGGAAACTCCATACTGTTCTCCACAGTGGCTGCACCAGTCTGCATTCCCACCAGCAGTGCATGAGGGTTCCTTTTACTCTTCATCCTCACCAGCACTTGTCATTTGTCGATTTGTTGATGATAGCCATTCTGACAGGTGTGAGATGGTACCTCATTGTTGTTTTGATTTGCATCTCTCTGATGATTAGTGACTTTGAGCATGTTTTCATATGTCTCTTGGCCTTCTGTATGTCCTCTTTTGAAAAGTGTCTATTTGGGTCCTTTGCCCATTTTTTTAATTGGATTGCTTATCTTCCTTTTGTTAAGATGTATAAATTTTGAAGATTAGACCTTTATCTGATATAACATTGTCAGATGTTCTCCCATGCAGTGGGCTTTCTTTCTTGTTGTATTGCTGATGGTTTCTTTTGCTGTGCAGAAGCTTTTTATTTTGATGTAGTCCCATTTGTTTATTTTCTCCTTAGTTTTCATTGCCCTAGGAGCTGTATCAGTAAAGATATTGCTATGACATGTCTGAAATTTTGCTGCCTAAGGATTATTCTAAGATTTTTATGGTGTCTCTCTTACATTTAAGTCCTTTATCCATTTTGACTTTACTTTTGTGTATGGTGTACGTTGGTGGTCTAGTTTCTTTTTTCTTTTCTTTTTTTCTCCTTCTTTTTCTTTTTTCTTTTCTTTTTTTGCATGTATCTATCCCATTTTCCCAACACAATTTTTAAAAGATATCTTTACTGATAGAGAGAAGGGAGAGGGAAAGAGAGATAGCAACATCAATGATGGGAGAGAATAATTGATTGGCTGCCTCCTGCATGCCCCCCAATGGGGATCAGGCCTGCAACCGGACATGTGCCCTTGACTGAAATTGAACCCAGGACCCTTCAACCCACAGGCCAATACTCATTCCGTAGAGCCAAACCCACTAGGGCCCCAACACCATTTATTGAAGAGTCTCGACTCATTGTATGCTCTTGCCTCCCTTGTCAAATATTAATTGAGCATAATGGCTTGGGTCTGTTCCATTGGTCTATATCAGTGGTCGGCAAACCATGGCTCCCGAGCCATATGCGGCTCTTTGGCTTTTTCACAAAATACCACGTGGAGGCGCGCACATACAGTGCGATTGAAACTTAGTGGCGCATGCGCAGAAGTCGGTTTTCGGCTCTCAAAAGAAATTTCAATCATTGTACTGTTGATATTTGGTTCTGTTGACTAATGAGTTTGCTGACCACTGGTCTATATGTCTGTTCTTATGCCAGTACCAAGCCATTTTGAGAACAATGGCTTTGAAATACCGCTTGATGTCTCGTTTTGTGATCCCTCCACCTTTGTTCCTCTTTCTCAGGATTGCTGCGGCTATTCTGGGTCTTTTTTTATTCCATATGAATTTTTGGAGAGTTTGTTGTAGGTCTATGAAATATGCCATTGGTATTTTAATGGAGATTGCATTGAATATACAGATTGATTTGGTAGTATAGACATTTTAATGATGTTGATTCTACTAATCCATGAACACGGTATATTCCTCCATTTATTTACATCCTCCCCTATTTCTTTTTTCAATGTTCTGTAGTTTTCCAAGTACAGGTCTTTTACCTCCTTAGTTAAGTTTATTTCTAGTTATATTAGTTTTTTGTTGCAATGGTAAAGGGGGTTGTTTTATTAGTTTCTCCTTCTGTGAGTTCATTATTGGTGTATAAAAAAGCTAAAGATTTCTTGGTGTTAATTTTGTATCCTGCTACATTGCCAAATTCACTTTTTTAGTCCAGTAGTTTTTTTATGGAGTGCTTAGGGTTTTCTATGTACAATACCATGTCATCTGTGAGTAATGACAGTTTTACGTCTTGTTTTGTGTGTGGCAATTTGGAAGCCTCTTATTTTATCTTATTGTCTGATCACTATGGCTAGCACTTCCAGTACTATGTCAAACAGACATGGTAAAAGTGGGTATCCCTGGAGAATCCAAGATGGCGGCGTAGGTAAACACCTAAACTGCTGCCTCCCGCAACAATTTCAAAAATTCAACTAAAAGACAAAACGTCTATCACCCAGAACCACGGGAAAGCTGGCTGAGTGGAAGTTCTACAACTAGAAGGAAAGAGAAAAGAGCATCGAGACGTGCACGAGCGCTGAAAAGCTGAGGTACGGAGGCGCGTGATCCGGGCTGGCGGCGGGCGTTGCTTTTTTCAACCCGAAGGGAGACAAGCCGCCAACTACTCTGAAATCCAGTTTCTGGGGAGACGCGGGGGACCCAAACTCCTACGGGGAAAAGCTGGACTGTCTGCCAGTGAGGGTGGCTTACTTGCAGAGCTGCGCGCAGGAATAATTGTTTATGGCACTGGGGCATGGGACTCCAGGACGCCCTTGGGGACACAGAGCCAGCTAACTAGCAGCCATTGCTGTTTGCCACGCCCTAGCCTAGTGACACCCTGAGACCCCGCCCTGCACAACCTACAAACCCACCCAAGCTCCAAGCAGCAGTGTTAGCAGAAGAAAGCCCCGCCCTATCGCAGCTTAACCTAGCAAACTTGCAGCCTGGGTCAGACAGCTCCAAAACCTCCAAACCACAAGCAAAGAGGAGAAAACTGTAGCTCTCACTGTAGCTCCTGCTGGATGGCCTCAGACAGTAGCTGACCTGCACCCCATTGGAGATCCAGAAGCCAGTGTACCTAGTGGTCAGAGTGAGACACCAGATTTCAACTCCTCACATCCATAAGTGACACATTCAAAGGCAGACTCAGTGAGCACCAAAGCCCCACTGAAACAAGTCCTTCCCCATTAGTGTGTCTTCAGCGCAGCAGTTCTTCCATTGTAGACACAGTGAGTGCTCACAGCTAATCGGCCTGGAGGTCAATTCCTCCCAGTATACCAACAGCAATTAAGGCTTTAACTGCACCAAGTCTTTGCACTCAGCCACAAAGGGGTGTACCAAGAGTGTCCACATCAGGTGATTGGGGAGGCTGAGCTACTGCCCCCTATAGTCACCTACCACACAAAGCTACTCCTTCAACACAGGGAAGCAGCCAAAATGAGGAGACAAAGAAATATGTCACGAATGAAAGAAACGGAGGAAAGCAAACTACTGGATGACATAGAGTTCAGAACCACATTTATAAGGTTACTCAAGAATCTTCTTAAAACCGCTGAGAAACTTGATGAGACCTTCAAGGAGCTTAATGAGAATGCCAAAAAAATGGAAAAGGATGAGTCAGAAATGAAGCATACACTGTCTGAAATAAAGAATATACAGAAACTCAACTGTAGATCAACGTACCCCAAGAATCAAACCAAAGATCTGAAATATGTGGAAACAAAAAACATCCAACCAGAAAAACAAAAAGAAAAAAGAATCCAAAAATATGAAGATAGTGTAAGGAGCCTCTGGGACAACTTTAAGCGAACCAACATCCAAATTTTTGGGGTGCCAGAAGAAGGGAGAGAGCAAAATATTGAAAACCTATTAGAAGAAATAATGACAGAAAACTTTCCCTGCCTGGTGAAAGAAATAGATGTACAAGTCCAGGAAGCGCACAGAACCCCATACAAGAGGAATCCAAAGAGGACCACACCAAGACACATCATAATTAAAATGCCAAGGGCAAAAGACAAAGAGAGAATATTAAAAGCAGCAAGAGAAAAACAGTTAATTACCTACAAGGGAGTACCCATACGACTGTCAGCTGATTTCTCAACAGAAACTATGCAGGCCAGAAGGGAGTGGCAAGAAATATTCAAAGTGATGAACAGCAAGAACCTACAGCCAAGATTACTCTACCCAGCAAAGCTATCATTCAGAGTTGAAGGTCAGATAAAGAGCTTCACAGACAAGAAAAAGCTAAAGGAGTTCATCACCACCAAACCAGGATTACATGAAATGCTGAAGGGTATTCTTTAAGGAGAGGAAGAAGAAGAAAAAGGTAAAGATAAAAATTATGAACAACAAAATGACATTAAATACATACCTACCAACAAGTGAATCTAAAAATCAAGTGAATAAAAAATCTGAAGAACAGAATGGACTGGTGAATATAATAGAATCAGGGACATAGAAAGGGAGTGAACTGACGATTCTCAGGGGAAGCAGGTGTGAGGGGTACGGGAAGAGATTGGACAAAAATCTTACTCCTATTGATGAAGACAGTGGCGGGGGTAAGGGCATAGGGTGGGGTGGGGAATCAGGTGGAGGGGAGCTATGGGGGAAAAAATAGAGGAACACCTGTAATAATCTGAACAATAAAGATTTATTTTAAAAAATAAAAAAAAATAAAAGTGGGTATCCCTGTCTTATTCCTATACTTAGGGGAAATAGTTTGAGTTTTGTCCATTGAAAATGATATTGGCTGTAAGTTTGTCAAATAAGGCTTTTATGTCGAGGTATGGTTCCTCTATTCCTACTTTGCCAGCATCACCCTAATGCCAAAACCAGATAAAGACAACACAATGAAAGAGAATTACAGGCCAATATCCCTCATGAACGTAGATGCCAAAATCCTCAACAAAATTCTAACAAATTGGATCCAGCAGTACATCAAAAAGATTATACACCATGACCAAGTAGGATTTATCCCAGGGATGCAAGGATGGTACAATACCTGCAAATCAATAAACGTGATACATCACATAAACAAATTGAGAGATAAAAACCACATAGTCATATCAATTGATGCAGAAAAAGCATTTGACAAAATCCAACACCCTTTCTTGATAAAAACTCTCAGCAAGGTGGGAATAGACGGGTCATACCTCAACATAATAAAAACCATATATGACAAACCCACTGCCAACATCATACTCAATGGGTAAAAACTAAAACCATTTCCCCTAAGAACAGGAATGAGACAGGGATGCCCACTCTCACCACTCCTGTTTGACATAGTACTGGAAGTATTAGCCATTGTGATTAGACAAGAAGAAATAAAAGGCATCCAAATTGGAAAAGAAGACGTAAAACTGTCCTTATTCCCAGATGACATGATATTGTACATAAAAAAACCCTAAAGACTCCACCAAAAAAATATTAGACTTAATAAATGAATTCGACAATGTAGCAGGATACAAAATTAATACCAAGAAATCTATGGCATTTCTATACACCAATAGTGAACTTACAGAAAGAGAGACTAAAAAAGCAACCCCATTTACCATCGCACCAAAAAAATTAAGATACCTAGGAATAAACTTAACTAAGGAGGTAAAAGACCTATACGTGGAAAACTACAGGATACTGAAAAAAGAGATAGAGGAAGACATAAACAGATGGGAGAACATACCATGTTCATGAATTGGTAGAATCAACATCATTAAAATGTTCATACTACCCAAAACAATCTATAGATTCAATGCACTCTCCAAAAATTCATCTGGAATAAAAAAAAAAAAAAAAAAAAAAAAAAAAACCAAATAGCCACCAGCAATCCTGAGAAAGAAGAACAAAGTAGGTGGGATCTCAATACCAGATTTCAAGCTGTATTACAAAGCCACTGTTCTCAAAACAGCCTTGTACTGGCACAAAGAACAGGCATATAGACCAATGGAATAGCATAGAGAACTCAGATATCAACCCAAACCACTATGCTCAATTAATATTTGACAAAGTAGGCATGAACATACAATGGAGTTAAGATAGTCTCTTCAATAAATGGTGTGGGGTAAATTGGACAGATACATGCAAAAAAATGAAACCAACTTACACCATACACAAAAATAAACTCAAAATGGATAGAGGCCTTAAACATAAGATAGGAAACCAAAACAATACTAGAGGAATCCCCCGGCAGGCAAATCTCAGACATATGCTGAAGCAATTTCTTCACCGATACTGCTCCTAGGGCAATGGAAACTAAAGAGAAAATAAACAAATGGAACTACATCAAAATAAAAAGCTTTTGCACAGCAAAGGAAACCATCAACAAAATAAGAAAGCCCACTGTATGGGAGAACATATTTGCAAATGTTATCACTGATAAAGGTTTAATCTCCAACATTGATAGGGAACTCATACAACTTAATAAAAGGAAGATAAATAAAAAAGTGGGTAATGGACCTAAATAGATACTTTTCGAAAGAAGACAGAAGGAAGGCTAAGAGTCATATGAAAACATGCTCAAAGTCACTAATTATCTGAGAGATGCAAATCAAAACAACAATGAGGTACTATCTCACACTTGTCAGAATGGCAATCATCAACAAAATCAACAAACACCAAGTGCTGGTGAGGATGAGGAGAAAAAGGAACCCTCGTGCACTGTTGGGGTGAATGCAGACTGGTGCAGCCACTGTGGAGAACAGTATAGACTTTCCTCAAAAAACTAAAAGTGGAACTCTCATTTGACCCAGTAATCCCACTTCTAGGAATATATCCCAAGAAACTAGAAACACGAATCAGAAAGTATATATGCACCCCTATGTTCATAGCAGCACAATTCACCATAGCTAAGATTTGGAAACAGCCCAAATGCCCATCAGCAGATGCGTGGATTAGAAAACTATGGTACATCTGGAGAGATCCAAGATGGCGGCGTAGGTAAACACCTAAACTGCTGCCTCGCGCAACAATTTCAAAAATTCAACTAAAAGACAAAACATCTATCACCCAGAACCACGGGAAAGCTGGCTGAGTGGAAGTTCTACAACTAGAAGGAAAGAGAAAAGAGCATTGAGACGTGCATGAGCGCTGAAAAGCTGAGGTACGGAGGCGCGTGATCCGGGCTGGCGGCAGGCGTTGCTTTTTTCAACCCAAAGGGAGACAAGCCCCCGACTACTCTGAAATCCAGTTTCTGGGGAGACGCGGGGGACCAAAACTCCTACGGGGAGAAGCTGGACTGTCTGCCAGAGAGGGTGGCTTGCTTGCAGAGCTGCGCGCAGGAATAATTGTTTACGGCACTGGGGCTCGGGACTCCGGGACACCGTCTGGGACACAGAGCCGGCTAACTAGGAGCCATTGCTGTTTGCCACGCCTTAGCCTAGTGACACCCTGAGATCCCGCCCTGCACAACCTACAAACCCACCCAAGCTCCAAGCAGTGGGTTAGCATAAGAAAGCCCTGCCCTATCGCAGCTTAACCTAGCAAACTTGCAGCCCGGGTCAGACAGCTCCAAAACCTCCAAACTCCAAGCAAAGAGGAGAAAACTGTAGCTCTCACTGTAGCTCCTGCTGGATGGCCTCAGACAGTAGCTGACCTGCACCACATTGGAGATCCAGAAGCCAGTGTACCTAGTGGTC
The DNA here is from genome assembly GCA_026230045.1 of Corynorhinus townsendii. Taxonomy (NCBI): domain Eukaryota; kingdom Metazoa; phylum Chordata; class Mammalia; order Chiroptera; family Vespertilionidae; genus Corynorhinus; species Corynorhinus townsendii. The sequence continues at coordinate 123,065,882 of JAPDVU010000001.1, forward strand.
AGAGTGAGATACCAGATTTCAACTCCTCACATCCATAAGTGACACATTCAAGAGGCAGACTCAGTGAGCACCAAAGCCCCACTGAAACAAGTCCTGCCCCATAAGTGTGTCTTCAGCGCAGCAGTTCTTCCATTATAGACACAGTGAGTGCTCACAGCTAATTGGCCTGGAGGTCAATTCCTCCCAGTATACCAACAGCAATTAAGGCTTAACTGCACCAAGTCTTTGCACTCAGCCCACAAAGGGGTGTACCAAGAGCGCCCACATCAGGTAATTGGGGAGGCTGAGCTACTGCCCCCTATAGGTTACCTACCACACAAAGCTACTCCATCAACACAGGGAAGCAGCCAAAATGTGGAGACAAAGAAACATGTCACGAATGAAAGAAACGGAGGAAAGCAAACTACTGGATGACATAGAGTTCAGAACCACATTTATAAGGTTACTCAAGAATCTTCTTGAAACCGCTGAGAAACTTGATGAGACCTTCAAGGAGCTTAATGAGAATGCCAAAAAAATGGAAAAGGATCAGTCAGAAATGAAGCATACACTGTCTGAAATAAAGAATATACAGAAACTCAACTGTAGATCAACGTACCCCAAGAATCAAACCAAAGATCTGAAATATGTGGAAACAAAAAACACCCAACCAGAAAAACAAAAAGAAAAAAGAATCCAAAAATATGAAGATAGTGTAAGGACCCTCTGGGACAACTTCAAGTGTACCAACATCCGAATTTTTGGGGTGCCAGAAGAAGGGAGAGAGCAAAATATTGAAAACCTATTAGAAGAAATAATGACAGAAAACTTTCCCTACCTGGTGAAAGAAACAGACGTACAAGTCCAGGAAGCGCACAGAACCCCATACAAGAGGAATCCAAAGAGGACCACACCAAGACACATCATAATTAAAATGCCAAGGGCAAAAGACAAAGAGAGAATATTAAAAGCAGCAAGAGAAAAACAGTTAATTACCTACAAGGGAGTACCCATACGACTGTCAGCTGATTTCTCAGCAGAAACTATGCAGGCCAGAGGGGAGTGGCAAGAAATATTCAAAGTGATGAACAGCAAGAACCTACAACCAAGATTACTCTACCCAGCAAAGCTATCATTGAGAGTTGAAGGTCAGATAAAGAGCTTCACAGACAAGAAAAAGCTAAAGGAGTTCATCACCACCAAACCAGGATTACATGAAATGCTGAAAGGTATTCTTTAAGAAGAGGAAGAAGAAGAAAAAGGTAAAGATAAAAATTATGAACAACAAAATGACATCAAATACATACCTACCAACAAGTGAATCTAAAAATCAAGTGAATAAAAAATCTGAAGAACAGAATGGACTGGTGAATATAATAGAATCAGGGACATAGAAAGGGAGTGGACTGATGATTCTCAGGGGAAGCAGGTGTGAGGGGTGCGGGAAGAGATTGGACAAAAATCTTACTCCTATGGATGAAGACAGTGGCAGGGGGTAAGGGCATGGGGTGGGGTGGGGAATCAGGTGGAGGGGAGCTATGGGGAAAAAATAGAGGAACACCTGTAATAATCTGAACAATAAAGATTTATTTAAAAAAAAAAACTATGGTACATCTACACAATGGAATACTACAGTGCTATTTTTAAAAAAAAGGAATTCTTACCATTTGCAACAGCATGGATGGAACTGGAGAGCATTACGCTAATTGAAATCAGCCAGTCAATGAAGGAAAAATACCACATGATCTCACTCATTTATGAAAAATATAGAACATCATAATCTGATGAACAAAAAGATAGATACAGAGGCAGTAAAGCATCGAACAGACTGTCAAATTTCAGTGGGAAGGGTGGGAAGTGTTGGGAAGGCGGGGAAAGAGATCAACCGAAGGACTTGTATGCATGTATATAAGTACAACCATTGGACACAAGACATTGGGACAGGGGGGAAGGATGAGGCCATGTGACAGGGGGAAGGGAAGGCTGGACAAAGGTCAATAGGGGAAAAAAGGAGATATATGTACACCTTCAACAACAACAAAAAAAATTATTTTTAAATCAATGAAACCAAGAGCTGGTTCTTGAAAGAATAAACAATATTGATGAACCTCAGCTGAATCCAAGATGGTGGCATAGGTAAACACCTAAACTGCTTCCTCGCACAACAATTTCAAAACTACAACTAAAAGACAAAACGTCTATCACCCAGAACCACGGGAAAGCTAGCTGAGTGGAAGTTCTACAACTAGAAGGAAAGAGAAAAGAGCATTGAGACGTGCACAAGCGCTGGAAAGCTGAGGTACAGAGGCACAGAATAGGGCTGGCAGCAGGCGTTGCATTTTTCAACCCAAAGGGAGACAGGCCTCCAATTACTCTGATGCGGGGGACCCAAATTCCTACGGGGAGAAGCTGGACTGTTTGCCATTGGGTCGGAAAGTGACGGGGGCTTGCTTGCAGAGCTGCACACAGGAATAATTGTTTACTGCACTGGGGTGCGGGGACACAGGGACCCGGTCGGAGACACAGAGCCGGCTAACTGGCAGCCATCGCTGTTTGCCACGCCCTAGCCTAGTGATGCCCTGAGACCCCGCCGCCCACAACCTACAAACCCATCCAAGCTCCAAGCATCGGCTTTAGCATAAGAAAGGCCTGCCCTATTGCAGCTTAACCTAGCAAACTTGCAGTTAACCTAGCAAACTTGCAGCCCGGGTCAGACAGCTCCAAAACCTCCAAACCACAAGCAAAGAGGAGAAAACTGTAGCTCTCGCTGTAGCTCCTGCTGGGTGACCTCAGACAGTAGCTGACCTGCACCCCATTGGAGATCCAGAAGCCAGTATACCTAGTGGTCAGTGTGAGACACCAGATTTCAACTCCTCACATCCATAAGTGACATATGCAAGAGGCAGACTCAGTGAGCACCAAAGCCCCACTGAAACAAGTCCTGCACCATAAGCATGTCTCCAGCACAGCAGTTTTTCCATTATAGACACAGCGAGTTCTCACAGCCAATTGGTCTGGAGGTCAATTCCTCCCAGTGTACCAACAGCAATCAAGGCTTAACTACACCAAGACTTTGCACTCAGCCCACAAAGGGGTGTACAAAGAGCGTCCACCTCAAGTGACTGGGGAGGCTGAGCTACTGCCCCCTATAGGTCACCTACCACAAAAAGCCATTCCATCAACACAGGGAAGCAGCCAAAATGCGGAGACAAAGAAACATGTCATGAATGAAAGAAATGACGGAAAGCAAGCTACTAGACGACATAGAGTTCAGAACCACATTTATAAGGTTACTCAAGAATCTTCTAAAAACCTCTGAGGAACTTAGTGAGACCTTTAAGGATCTTAATGAGAATGTCAAAAAAATGGAAAAGGACCAATCAGAAATTAAGCATACACTGTCTAAAATAAAGAATATACAGAAACTCAACTATAGATCAATGTACCCCAAGAATCAAACCAAAGATCTGAAATATGAGGAAGCAAAAAACACCCAACCAGAAAAACAAAAAGAAAAAAGAATCCAAAAATATGAAGATAGTGTAAGGAGCCTCTGGGACAACTTTAAGCGTACCAATATCCGAATTTTTGGGGTGCCAGAAGAAGAGAGAGAGCAAAATATTGAAAGCCTATTTGAAGAAATAATGACAGAAAACTTCCCCCACCTGGTGAAAGAAATAGACTTACAAGTTCAGGAAGCACACAGAACCCCATACAAGAGGAATCCAAAGAGGACCGCACCAAGACACATCATAATTAAAATGCCAAGGGCAAAAGACAAAGAGAGAATCTTGAAAGCAGCAAGAGAAAAACGGTTGGTTACCTACAAAGGAGTACCCATACAACTGTCAGCTGATTTCTCAACAGAAACTATGCAGGCCAGAAGGGAGTGGCAAGAAATAATCAAAGTGATGAACAGCAAGAACCTACAACCAAGGTTACTCTACCCAGCAATGCTATCATTCAGAGTTGAAGGTCAGATAAAGAGCTTCACAGACAAGAAAAAGCTAAAGGAGTTCATCACCACCAAACCAGGATTACATGAAATGCTGAAGGGTATTCTTTAAGAAGAGGAAGAAGAAGAAAAAGGTAAAGATAAAAATTATGAACAACAAAATGACATCAAATACATACCTACCAACAAGTGAATCTAAAACTCAGGAGAATAAAAAAATCTGAAGAACAGAATGGACTGGTGAATACAATAGAATCAGGGACATAGAAAGGGAGTGGACTAACAATTCTCAGGGGAAAGTGGGTGTGAGGGGTGCAGGAAGAGATTGGACAAAAATCTTACACCTATCGATGAAGACAGTGGCAAGGGGTAAGGGCATGGGGTGGGGAGGGGAATCAGGTGGAGGAGAGCTATGGGCGGGGGGGGGGGGGGAGAGGAACACCTGTAATCTGAACAATAAAGATTTATTTTAAAAAAATATTGATGAACCTCTAGCCAGACTCATCAAGAAGCAAATAAAGCCGAATCCAGTTTGGCTCAGTGGATAGAGCGTCAACCTGCGGACTGAAAGGTCCCAGGTTCTATTCCGGTCAAGGGCATGTACCTGGGTTGTGGGCACATCCCCAGTCGGGGGCGTGCAGGAGGCAGCTGATCGATGTTTCTCTCTCATAGATGTTTCTAAGTATCTCTCTCCCTTCCTCTCTGTAAAAAAAAATCAATAAAATATATTTTTTTGAAAAGAAGCAAATAAAAATAATCAAAAATGAAAGAGGCGAAGTAACAACTGACCCCACAGAAATACAAAGGATAGTAAAAAAAAAAAAAAAATACCATAAATGGCTTTATTCTAACAAATGAGACAACTTGGACAAAATGGACATATCTCTAGGAAATTGCAACCTTCCAAAACTCAATCAGAAAGAATCAGAAAACCTAAATAGGCTGATAACTACTGATGAAATTGAAGCAGTAAAAAAAATAAACAAACAAACAAAAACTCCCAGCAAACAAAAGCCCTAGACCAGATGGCTTCACAGGGGAGTTTTACCAAACATTCAAAAAAGAACTAAAACTTATTCTCCTCAAACTATTCCAAAAAATTCAAGAGGAAGGAACACTTCCAAAATCTTTCTATGAGTCCAGCATTTCCCTAATTCCAAAATCAGATAAAGACATGACAAAGAAAGGGAACATCAGGCCAATATCCCTGATGAACATAGACACTAAAATCCTCTCCATAATTTTATCAAATCAGATCTAGCAGTATATTAAAAAGATCATACACCATGACCAAGTGAGATATATTCCCAGGATGCAAGGCTAGTATAATATTCCCAAATCAATAAATGTGATACATAACATAAATAGATTAAATGACAAAATCACATGATCATATCAATTGATGCATAGAAAGCATTTGACAAAATCCAACACCTTTCTTGATAAAGACTCTCAGCAAAGTGGGAATAGAGGGATCATACCTCAACATAATAAAGACCATATATGACAAACCTACAGCCAACATCATACTCAATCGTCAAAAACTAAAACAATTTCCCTTAAGAAAAGGAACAAGACAGGGATGCCCCTTTTCACCACTCTTATTTAACATAGTACTGGAAGTCCTGGCCATAAGTATCAGACAAGAAAAAGAAATAAAAGGCATCTACGTTAGAAAGCAGGAAGTAAAACGCTTATTATTCACAGATGACATGATACTGTACATATAAATGCCAAAGTACTCCATCAAAAAACTACTAGACTTAATAAATGAATTCAGAAACATAGCAGTGTACAAAATTAACACCCAAAAATCCATCACATTTTTACACACCAATAGTGAATGCTCAGAAATATAAACTGAAACAACAATTCTATTTACCATTATAACAACAAAATTAAGATACTGAGGAATAAACTTAATCAAGGAAGTAAAAAAACTGTACTCTGAAAACTATAGGACATTGAAAAAAGTGATAGAGGAAGATATAAACAAGTGGAAGAATATACCATGTTCATGGATTGGTAAGATCAAATGTCCATATTATCCAAAACAATCTATAGATTCAATGCAATATCCATTAAAATATCAACATGTTTCAAAATTCTAGAACAAACATTCCAAACATTTACATGGAACAACAACAACAAAAAGACCCTGAAAAGCTGCCGCAATCTTGAGAAAGAAGAATAAAGTTCGAGGAATCACAATACCAGATATCAAGTTATATTACAAAGCCACTGTAATCACAGAAATCAACCCAAGTCACTATGCTCAATTAATATTTGACAAAGGCAGCAAGAGCAAACATTGAAGCAGAGAAAATCTCCTCAATAAATGGTGTTGGGAATATTGGACAAGTACATGCAAAAAATGAAACTAGACCACCAACTTACACCATACATAAGAATAAAGTCAAAATGGATAAAAGACTTAAATGTAAGATGTGAAAACATAAAAGTCCTAGAAGAAGCCCTAGGCACCAAAATCCCAGACATCTCTCATAGCAGTATGTTTACCGATACATCTTCTATGGAAACTAAGGAGAAAATAAACAAATGGGACTACATCAAAACAAAAAACTTGAAGGGGTTGCCAAACTGGGCAGTCTTAGACAGCGGAGCCCCGCTCCCAACATAGACATTCTGGGGTGGCCAGCTCGGGCACAGAGACCATGCCATCTTGAGAAACAGAGCTACTTGAGACTAGGATCCTGGCCTCAGCACCACTCAGTCTGGTCTCAGATACAAACCAGGACGCTGCAGACATTGGGGACAGAGACCTGTGACCACAGCTGCAGACCCACAGACACCAAGAATCCAGACATCCCAGCTGCAGATTTCTGTGAGTTACAAAGCCTATCTCCTCCCTGCAGGCTTGCATGCAGCGCCATAGTAATGGATAGACCCATCCCTCACATAGGCCACGGCTCCACTACAGGAATTTGAGCCTGGGAGCGTGCAAACACTGGGAATATGTTTCCCACAATCAGGCAACCAAACCCGAAGCCCACGCAGGGTGGCAGTGCCACTTGACTTCGATTCTGGGCAAGCGCACAAAGAAGTTTGTTTTCTGCAGTGCAGGAGTGGACCTCCTGCTGACACAGTGCTACTGTGCAACCCAGTCCCCCAAGCTGTCCGGGATCCCGATTCTCCAGGAGGGAGGCAGCACTAAGCACCAGTGACTTGACTGTTTTGTATCACGTGCCCCTGGGATTCCTGACACACAGTGAATTCACACGAAGAGCCAGTGACTTCAATATTTGGTGCATGCACACACAGGGACCCTGATTCTCAGCATGAGGCTGCATGAAGCAACAGAGACTCTGAAACTGGATTCTTGGTGCAGGCACGGGGGAACTCTGACTCCTGGCACACAGTAGGGGGCTCTGATTTTTTGCACACACCAACGGGGTCTCTGTTTCATCGCGGTGCAGGCAGGGTCCCTGATTCTAAGTGCACACCTGAGGCAACACTGAGCGCTGGTAATGCTGACTCTGGGCAAGCTGGGTTCCCACCAATCCATGGCAGCCACACATCTTAGTGTTGGAGCTCTTCAGTGACACTTGGGTGGTGCGAAGCTCCCAGTGCACACGGCCCAGGCCCATGAAACTTGACGTTTGAACTTTCTAATGATAGTCAGAATGGGGAGACAACACAATCCCCATAGGAAAGAAAATGAGGAGTCACCAAGAAAGGATATTAATGAAATTGAAGCATGCAACATGACAGAAAAAGAATTCAGAGTAATTGTTGTACAATTCATTCAATGGATGGATGAGAAAATCAACAACCTATGCAAGAATCAGGAAGAAATGAAAAGCAATATAGATACAATCAAAAACACCATGGGAGGTTTCAATAGTAGACTAGAAGAAGCAGAGTACCGAATTAGTGAGTTAGAAGATAAAGTAGGGAAACAACCTCAATCTGAGCCTAAGGGAACTTTGGGACAACACGAAATGAAGTAACATACATATAATAGGGCTGCCAGAAGGACAAGAAGAGCAACAAGGATTAGAAAATCTATTTGAAGAAATGAGGACAGAAAACATCCCAGATATGAGGAAGAAAAGAGTTACACAAGTACAGAGAGTTCCAAGCAAGATGAATCCCAAAAGACCCACACCAAGACACGTCATAATTACAATGGCAAATGTTCATGACAAAGAGAGAATCTTAAAGGCTACAAGAGACAGAGGGTTACCTACAAAGGATCCCCATCGGATTATCAAATGATTTCTCAACAGAAACACATCAAGCTAGGAGGGAATAGAAGGAGGTATACAAAGTGTTGCAAAGCAAAGGACTGAATTCAAGAATACTCTATCCAGCAAGACTATTAATCAAAATTTAAGGGGAAATCAGGAGCTTTGCAGACAAAAAAAGGCTAAGGGAGTTTATCACTACCAAGCCAGCAATGCAAGAAATGCTAAAGGGAATGCTGTAAAAAGAAGAAATAAAAAATAAGAAAGAACACAGGCACAAAAATATAAATGACTACAAACAAGTACCTTTCAATAATAACTTTATTTTTTTCAACAATAACTTTAAAAGAAAACTGACTAAATGCTCCAATCAAAAGACATCGAGTGGCTGAATGGATTTTAAAAAAAAACATGACCCATATATATGCTGTCTACAAGAAACCCATCTCAGAACAAGGGACTAACACAGACTGAAAATGAAGGGATGAAAAAATATCTTCCAGGCAAATGTAAATGAAAAAAAAAAAAAGCTGGGGTACCAATACTTATATCTGACAAAATAGATCTCAAAGTGAAGACCATAACAAGAGATAAGGAAGGATACTTCATAATACTAAAGGGATTGATACAACAAGAGGATATAACCCTGATAAACATATATGCACCCAATGCAAGCGCACCCAAATACATAAAAAAACTCCTGGAAGATATCAAGGGAGAGATTGACAATAATACAATCAGAATAGGGGACTTTAATACACCACTGACATCACTGCATAAGTCCTCTAGACAAAAAAAATTCAGCAAAGAAACAGCAATCATAAATGACTCACTAGATCAGATGGACTTAATTGACATCTTCAGAACATTTCACCCCAAAGCCACGGAATATATGTTCTTCTCAAGTGCACATGGGACATTTTCAAAAATAGACCACATATTGGGTCATAAGCAAACTCTCCCCAAATTCAATAAGATTGAAATCATACCAAGCATCTTCTCAGACCACAATGGCATAAATTTAGATTGCAATAAAAACAATCCAAAAAACTCAAACACTTGGAAGCTGAATAGCATGCTATTAAATAATGATTGGGTTACCAATGAGATCAAAGAAGAAATTAAAAACATTTTGGAAACTAATGACAATAAAAAACAACAGCCCAAAATCTTTGGGACACAATAAAAGCAGTCCTAAGAGGGAAATTTATAGCTCTACAGGCCTACCTCAAAAAAAAAAAAAGAAGAAAAAGAAAAAATGATAGTAAATCATCTAACTCTACAACTTGAAGAATTAGAAAGAGAGCAATAAGAAAAGCTCAGATTAAGCAGAAGGAATGAGATAATAAAGATGAGAGAAGAAATAAATGACATAGAGACCAAAAAAAGAATACAAAAGATCAATGAAACCAAGAGCTGGTTCTTTGAAAGGATAAACAAGATTGCTGAACCTCTAGCCAGGCTTACCATGAAGCAAAGAGAGAGGACCCAAATAAACAAAATCTGAAATGAAAGAGGTGAAATAACAACAGACCCCACAGAAATACAAAGAATTTTTTAAAAATACTATGAACAATACTCCAACAAACTGGACAACCTGAAGGAAATGTACATATTGCTAGAAAAATACAACCTTCCAAAGTCAATAAGGAAGATTCCAGAAATCTCAATAGGCCAATAACTATGGAAGAAATTGAAGCAATCATCAAAAAGCTCCCAGCAAACAAAAGCCTGAGGCCAGAGGGCTTCAGAGGAGAGTTATACCAAACATTCAAGGAAGAACTAAAACCCATCTTCCTCAGACTATTCCAAAAAATTCAAGAGGAAGGAACACTTCCAAGCTCATTCTATAAAGCCAGCATTACCCTAATACCAAAACCAGATAAAGACAACACAATGAAAGAGTATTACAGGCCAATATCCCTCATGAACATAGATGCCAAAATCCTCAACAAAATTCTAACAAATCGGATCCAGCAATATATCAGAAAGATCATATACCATGACCAAGTAGGATTTATCCCGGGGATGCAAGGATGGTACAATATCTGCAAATCAATAAACCTGATATATCACAAAAACAAACTGAGAGATAAAAACCACATAGTTATATCAATTGATGCAGAAAAAGCATTTGACAAAATCCAACACCATTTCTTGATAAAAACTCTCAGCAAGGTGGGAATAGAAGGATCATATCTCAACATAATAAAAGCCATATATGACAAACCCACAGGCAACATCATACTCAATGGACAAAAACTAAAACCATTTCCCCTAAGAACAGGAACAAGACAGGGATGCCCATGCTCACCATTCCTGTTCAACATAGTACTGGAAATACTCGCCATTGCGATCAGACAAAAGAAGAAATAAAAGGCATCCAAATTGGAAAAGAAGAAGTAAAATCGTCCTTATTCGCAGATGACATGATACTGTACATAGAAATCCCTAAAGACTCCATCAAAAAATTATTAGACTTAATAAATGAATTTGGCAGGATACAAAATTAATGCCAAGAAATCTATGGCATTTCTTTACACCAATAGTGAACTTACAGAAAGAGAGACTAAAAAAGTAATCTCATTTACCATCTCACCAAAAAAAAATTAAGATACCTAGGAATAGAGAAACCAAGATTTTGCATAGGTAAACACCTGAACATGCTGACTCACACAACCACTTCAAAACTATGACTAAAAGACAAAATGGAAATCATCCAGAACCACAGGAAGGCTGGCTGAGTGGAAATTCTACAACTAGAAGGAAAGAGAAAAGCACACTGAGACTCAGAGGAGCTCCGGAAGTAAAGTGCAGAGGTACACAGGCGCATGCGCGTGTGGAAAGGGCTGGCAACTGAGTAAACAGTTCTCTTTTTCAATCAGGATGGAGACACAAGCTCCCGACTGCCCTCAACTCCAGTTCCCGGCAAGATTCTGGGGACCCAGACTCATATGGGGAGACACTGGACTGTCTGGCCTCAGGCGGAACTCAAGGGTGGCTTTCTCTCAGAGGTGCTTGCAGCAATTACCGAGGGACACTGAGACCCAGGGGCCTCTTAGAGCAGGGCTAAGGATCAGCCATAGCTGTTTGCTCTGCCCTGAGACCCCACCCCACCCAAGCTGTGTGCAGAGGCTTTTGCATATGAATGTCCTCGCCCTTTGCAACCTAAAATTACCTAACAAACTGCAGCTGGGTCAGAGAGCCCCAGAGCCACCAAAAGAAAGACCAAGGCCCCCCAGCAGCTTGCATTGCTTCACAGCTGAGCCTCATCTAGGCACCTCCAAACCCACACAAAGAAGAGGAATCTGCAGATCTCTCCATAGCTCCTGCTGGGTCGCCTCAGGCAGAGGCTAAATTAGCACCTCCTTGGATCTTCCAGTGGTCAGATTGGGATCATCCAGATTACAACTAAAAGATCCATAAGGGACACACTCAAGGGGCAGACTCAGTGAGCACCAAAACCCCACTGAAGCAAGTCTTGCCTTATAAGGGTGTCTCCAGCACAGAAGTTCTCACATCATAGACACAGCTGATCCTCACAGCCAATTGGCCTGGAGGTCAATTCCTCCCAGTGATACCAACAACAATCAAGACTTAACTACAATAAGACTGCACACACAGCAAAAAAAAAGGGGGTGCACCAGGAGTGTCCATCTCAGGTAATTGGGGAGGTTGAGCCACTGGGCCCTATAGGACCCCTAGCACACAAAGCCACTCTATCAACACAGGGAAGCAGCCAAAATGCAGAGACAAAGAAACAGGTCACAAATGACAGAAATGGAGGAAAGCAAACTACTGGATACAGAGTTCAAAACCATGGTTATAAGGTTTTTCTTTTCTTTTAAAAAAAAATATATATTTTATTCATTTTTTACAGAGAGGAAGGGAGAAGGATAGAGAGTTGGAAACATTGATGAGAGAGAAACACCAATCAGCTGCCTTCTGCACACCTCCCACTTAGGATGTTCCCACAACCAAGGTACATGCTCTTGACCGGAATCGAACCTGGGACCCTTCAGTCCCCAGGCTGACACTCTATCCACTGAGCCAAACCAGTCAGGGCATATTATAAAGTTTTTCAAGAATCTTCTAGAAACTGCTGATAAATGTAGTGAGACCCTCGAGGACATAAAAAAGGACCAACTAGAAATTAAGCATACACTGATTGAAATAAAGAATAATATACAAAGAAGAGAAACCAAGATGGCGGCATAGGTAAACACCTGAACTTGCTGCCTCGCACAACAACTTCAAAACTACAACTAAAAGACAAAGCAGACATCATCGAGAACCACAGGAAGTCTAAGTGGAAATTCTACAACTGGAAGGGAAGAGAAAAGCACTCTGAGACTCAGAGAAGCTGCAGAAGTAAAGTGCAAAGGTACAGAGACGCGCGTTCAGAGAGGGCTGCCAACTGAGTACACAGCTGGCTTTTTCAATCCGGAGGGAGACACAAGCTCCCGACTGCTCTGAATTCCAGTTACGGGTGAGACTCTGGGGACCCAGACTCATATGGGGAGAAACTGGACTGTCTGGCCTTGGGCGGAACTCAAGGGTAGCTTTCTCTCAGAGGTGCTTGCAGCAATTACCAAGGGACACTGAGCACTGAGACCAGGGGCCTCTTAGGACAAGGCTGACTGGAAGCTTTTGCTGTTTGCTCCGCCCTAAGACTCCACCCCACCCAAGCTGTGTGCAGAGGCTTTTGCATATGAATGGCCTGGTCCTTTGAAATCTAAACTTACCTAACAACCTGCACTTGAGTCATTGAGACCCAGAACATCCAAAAGAAGGCCCAAGGCCCCACAGCAACTTGCATTGCTTCACAGTTGGGCCTCATCTGGGCACCTCCAAACCCCAAACAAAGAAGAGGAATCTGCAGATCTCTCCATAGTTCCTGCTGGGTCGCCTCAGGCAGAGGCTAAATTAGCACCTCCTTGGAGATCCAAAGCCAGAGTACCCAGGGGTCAGAGTAGGACCATCCAGATTACAACTCCTCAGATCCATAAGGGACACACTCAAGGGGCAGACTCAGTGAGCACCAAAGCCCCACTGAAGCAAGTCTTGCCTTATAAGGGTGTCTCCAGCACAGAAGTTCTCACATCATAGACATAGCTGATCCTCACAGCCAATTGGCCTGGAGGTCAATTCCTCCCAGGGATACCAACAACAATCAAAGCTTAACTACAACAAGACTGTGCACACAGCCCACAAAGGGGTGCACCTAGAGTGTCCACCTCAGGTAACTGGGGAGGCCAAGCCACTGGGCCCCATAGGACCCCTAGCACACAAAGCCACTCTATCAACACAGGGAAGCAGCCAAAATGCAGAGACAAAGAAACAGGTCACAAATGGAAGAAATGGAAGAAAGCAAACTACTGGATATAGAGTTCAAAACTACGGTTATAAGGTTTTTCAAGAATTTCTTAGAAAAGGCCGATAAATTAGTGAGAACCTCGAGGATATAAAAAAAAAACAATTAAAAATTAAGCATACACTGACTGAAATAAAGAATAATATAGAGAGATCTAACAGCAGACTAGAAGATCACAAGAATCAAGTCAAAGATTTGAAATACAAAGAAACAAAAGCCACACAACCCAAAAAGCAAAAAGAATAAAGAATCCAAAAATATGAAGATAGTGTACGGAGCCTCTGGGACAACCTCAACCATACCAACATCAGAATTATGGTTGTGCCAGAAGAAGAGAGAGAGCAAGATACTGAAAACATATTTGAAGAAATAATGACTGAGAACTTCCCCCACCTGGTGAAAGAAATAGACTTACAAGTCCAGGAAACACACATAACCCCACACAAAAGGAATCCAAAGAAGACCACAGAAAGACACATCATAATTAAAATGCCAAGGGCAAAAGACAAAGAGAGAATATTAAAAGCAGCAAGAGAAAAACAGTTAATTACCTACAAGGGAGTACCCATACGACTGTCAGCTGATTTCTCAGCAGAAACTATGCAGGCCAGAAGGGAGTGGCAAGAAATATTCAAAGTGATGAACAGCAAGAACCTACAACCAAGATTACTCTACCCAGCAAAGCTATCATTCAGAGTTGAAAGTCAGATAAAGAGCTTCACAGACAAGAAAAAGCTAAAGGAGTTCATCACCACCAAACCAGGATTACATGAAATGCTGAAAGGTATTCTTTAAGAAGAGGAAGAAGAAGAAAAAGGTAAAGATAAAAATTATGAACAACAAAATGACATCAAATACATACCTACCAACAAGTGAATCTAAAAATCAAGTGAATTAAAAATCTGAGGAACAGAATAAACTGGTGAATATAATAGAATCAGGGGCATAGAAAGGGAGTGGACTGACAATCCTCAGGGGGCAAGGGATGTGGGGGGTGGGGGAAGAGACTGGACAAAATTCGTACACCTATGGATGAGGACAGTGGGGGGCAGGGTAAGGGCAGAGGTGGGGTGTGAACCGGGTGGAGGGGAGGTATGAGGGGGGGAGGGGAAAAGAGGAACAACTGTAATAATATGAACAATAAAGATTTATTTAAAAAATTTAAAAAAGCTTTTGAACAACAAAGGAAACCATCAACTAAACAACAAGAAAGCCCACTGTATGGGAGAACATATTTACCAATGTTATCACCAATAAGGGTTTAATCTCCAACATTTACAGGGAACTCATACAACTTAACAAAAGGAAGGTAAACAAACCAATCAAAAAATGGGCAATGGACCTAAATAGATACTTTTTGAAAGAAGACAGAAGGAAGGCCAAGAGACATGTGAAAACATGCTCAAAGTCACTAATTATCTGGGAGATGCAAATCAAAATGACAATGCAGTATCATCTCACACCTGTCAGAATGGCAATCATTAACAAATCAACAAATGACAAGTGTTGGAGAGAATGTGGAGAAAAAGCAACCCTCGTGCACTGCTTGTGGGAATGCAGACTGGTGCAGCCACTGTGAAGAACAGTATGGACTTTCCTCAAAAAACTAAAAATGGAACTCCCATTTGACCCTGCGATCCCACTTCTAGGAATATATCCCAAGAAACTAGAAACACCAATCAGAAAGGATATATGCACCCCTATGTTCATAGCAGCACAATTCACCATAGCTAAGATTTGGAAACAGCCTAAGTGCCCATCAGCAGTTGAGTGGATTAAAAAACTGTGGTACATGTACACAGTGAAATACTATGCTGCGGTAAAAAAGAAGGAATTCTTACCATTTGCAACAGCATGAATGGAACTGTGGAGCATTATGCTAAGTGAAATAAGCCAGTCAGAGAAAGATAAATACCACATGATCTCACTCATTTATGGAATATAACGACATAAACTGATGAACAAAAACAGATCCAGAGACAGGGAAGCAACAATTAGATCGTCAAATCTCAGAGGATAGGTAGGGGAGGATGCGGTTATGGGGGAGAGATAAACCAAAGGACTTGTATGCATGCATATAAGCCCAAGCAATGGACACAGACAACAGGGGCGTGAGAGTATGAGTGGGGAGGGGGGTTTGGAGGATTATTGGGGGGATGAGGACACATATATAATACCTTTATTAATAAAGAAATTAAAGATTGAAAAAAACAAACAAACAAAAAATACCACTTCTGCACAGCAAAAGAAACCATCAGCAAAATAACAAGAGAGCCCACTACATGGAAGAACATACCAGTATTTGCCAATGATACATCCTATAAGGGGTTAATCTCCAAACTTATAGGGAACTGATACAACTTAACAAAAGGAAGACAAACAATTCTGCTAGAAGCCACCCATTGTCTACACTATCAGGAAACTGTAAGGAAGGAACCCAGAAGGCTGACGGATCTTGAGCTTTGGCAAGGGCTAAAAGCTATGCACTGATTATTTAGTTGAGACAATGGTGACACAAGCAATTTCCTGACCTAATAGTCTCAAAGTAAATCTTTACTAATCTTTACTGACCTTTAAGATAGTCTATCTGGTGCTGGAATTGCCTGCCTGAATAAGGGTAATATGTGTATCCAAAATTGAATTTAAAGCTGGCAGGGCCTGGGCACCAGTGAAGTCCTTCCACTTGAGTTGAGTCTCCACCTGGCCCCGTCATTTCCAAATTCATATTTCTTGTCTAGTCTCTTAATTTGTGCGCAGTCCTTCTCCAGGTCCCAAACCCAAGCCACGCAGGATGTGGCTATCACAAGTTTCACACAATCCAATTTAAAAATGGGCCAAGGACCTAAATAGACACTGGTCCAAAGGGGACATACAGATGGCCAAGGCACATATGAAAACATGCTCAAAGTCACTAATCGTCTGAGAGATGCAGATCAAAACGACAATGAGGTTTCACCTCACACCTGTCAGAATGGCTACCATCAACAAATCAACAAATGACAAGTGCTGGTGAGGATGTGGAGAAAAGAGAATCCATCCTAGTACACTGCTAATGGGAATGCAGACTGGCACAGTCACTATGGAAAACAGTATGGAGTTTCCTAAAAAAATAAATAAGTAAAGGAACTCCCATTTGACCCAATGATCTCACTTCTAGGAATATATCTAAGAAAGTGGAAACACTCATCAGAAAAAATATATGCACCCCTACATTCATAGCAGCATCATTTACAATAGCTAAGTTCTGGAAACAGCCCAAGTGCCCATTAGCAGATTAATGGATAAAAAAAACAACAACAAAAAGCTTTGGTACATACCATTTGCAACAGCATGGAGGGACCTGGAGAGTATAATGCTGAGCGAAAAAAGCCAGTCAGAGAAAGATAAGTATTACATGACCTCACTCATATGTGGAATCTAATGAACTAAATAAACTGATGAACAAAAATAGACCCAGAGACACAGAAGCATGAACAGACTGTTGAACCTCAGAGGGAAGGCAGTGTGGGACAAGATCTACCAATGAACTTGTATGCATCACCCTTGAGGGCCTGGGGTGGGGAAGGGAGCTGCTGGAAGAGGTTAATGGGGGGAAAGGAGGACCTATGTAATACTTTCAACAATAAAGATTTTTTTTTAAGTGGGATGCAGAGTTTGATAACTTGATAAGGTGGCTCCCAATAGATTTATACATTATTAAAAAATACTTTGAATTTGTTAATAGTCTGTTCCCCAATTAACTTGCATTCAATGCTATAGACCCAATGATAATTCTTGCCTGAACAAATTATGATATTAGTGATTGAAAAAAAGTGATCTTATAATATTATCATTAATCACACAATTTTTCACACAACAGTCTTCTGAAAAAGAAGCTTTTACTTTTCCCTCTCTTTTCTCATTTTTTGTGTGGATTGGTACACTTTTTGTTTTTCAATGTGCTAAAATCCATAGTAAGCAGGTTGTTTTGATGTTTAAATTCCTCGAGGTTGGACAGTAGATTCCTTGGATGCCTCCACCAGTCTCTATGCACTTCCTTGCTTTCTGGCACATTAACTCACCTGCACCTTCTTCTCTCACCCAAAGCTTTATCAGTTCTTTCTCCAAAGAGGCCAGTTCCTTTTACTGAGAAATGAATTAGGAACAGAGAATTACCTAATCCTCTAGCATACCAGAGAAATTGCTCTACTTCCATGTATTCTCCATCTGTATATTGCCATCCTCCTTTTCTGATGTTTTGTGGTATGTAAGAAAAGGCCACAGGTTGGCCTTTCTGAAAATCATGTTTGTAATGAGGCTGTTCTACTATTTGGGTAGGCCATTAGCTCAAGAATATGGTGAGAAAGGGTTTGGGAACAGGTTATAGCTTTTAAAAATGTTTGTCTATCTTTTGCCCTGGCCGGTGTGGTTAGGTGGTTAGAGTGTCGGCCTGAGCACCAAAGAGTCACAGGTTCAATTCCCAGTCAAGGGCATATACCTGGGTTGTGGGTTCACTCCCTGACCCCAGAAGGGGTGAAGGGGTGAGTGGGGGAGGCAACCAGTCCATGTTTCTGTCTTATATCTGTTAATGTAAAAAAAAAAAAAAAAAAAATTGAAACCTGTAAAGAATTTTTGTGTTTATTTGATCTGAACTGTCAACATAAGCCAGGAAGCAGAACCTCAAGGAATTGAAATAATGCTCTGGAGAATGGCGGGTTACATTTCTATTTATATATTGCAATCAAAGGAGGGACATAGATGGGTTACATGAAATTCATTGGTGATAGATTATGGAGGTGGGATAAAGCAAAGTGGTGGGAAACCCCTGGGATTGGATAAAAAGTAAAATGATGGACACATACTTAGGTGGGTGCAGGAACAATTAACATGATAATGAAGGAATTTGTGGTATCTGTCCTGGTGCCCACCACATTTGGTTGTGCCCCAGGGGCTCCAGAAAAAGGGAAGTTACAAGTTACCCAGACATTTCAAGGGTATGTTATCATAGATGCAAAAGACAGATAGGTTCAGTTAAGGTAAAGGTTGACCTTGTCAGTGAAGATATGGGCCTAGGATTTAACTGCCCACCATCACTGTGTTTAGTTCAAGTTTAATTTCAGACCATCCTTTGTGGTTACTTTAGGTCTCTGAGTTTGCAAGACTGTCATGCAGGCCTCCCCTGAGCTTGTCAGGGTCAGCATGTGGCCCTTTCATCCACACATCACTATTTCTCTTCTCTCCCCTCCCCTCCCCTCCCCTCCCCTCCCCTCCCCTCTGCCCCCTCCCCTCCCCTCCCCTCTCCTCTTCATACTTCTCCTCTCCTCTCCAAAACTCTCCTCTCCTCTCTCCCTTCCACTCCCTGAAAAGCAATGGGGAAAAAATATCCTCTAGTGAGGATTAACAACAAAAAAGTTTATGTTTATGTTTACTCCACACCCACCCTATTTCAAAAAGCATTGAGATGCTTAAAACGTATAAGAGATTGTAAAAACGTTTTTACACAATGCAAAGAGCACTACAGGCTGAAGAGTGAAATTGAAGCCCAGACGGGCTGTTCCCTGATGTTTATGCCCAGAGCCCTTCATCCCACTGCAGGTCAAGTGTCTCATCCCAGCTGGCTAGTAACTGTGGGGAACAGGGAGGCCCGGCTCCTTCACCCAGTGTTACAGGAAAGGAACCTCACAGGAGCTTCAAGACCTTCCCAAGTAAAGAGGCAGCAGATCTACCAGCAAAAGTCCCACCTTCCGCCCGCAGCTGGGTTTCCGATGCCCAGACTTCAGCTGGGTGACCTGGGAAGCGGGGGTGGTTCATGAACTCTGTTCTGACCTGAGGTCCAGCCCCTGTTGGGGCTCCCAGCGCCCCTGACAGTGTCGAGGCCACCCTCCCCTCTGCCCTCACCCCACCAGTCCCGCTGAGCCGGCTTCCCCAGGAGCAGTCACTCCAGGCCTTTGTCAGGGCAGAAGTGCAGCAGGTTGTCAGGTCTGCAGGGCCCTCAGAGTGGGGCGCTGGGATTCTGCATTGTTACCCAAGTGCCCAGGCCAGGACCTCAGGGCTTGTTCTTGGATCTGGACAGAGAAGTAACTGGGGAGACAGGCAGTGAGAGGGGGCAGTAGGGCCCCTGCGCGCCCACCTGCTGCCAGTCCCGCCAGCGTCCCTGCCTCAGGGGGCGGGTGGGGGGAGGGGCCGCTCCCCAGGCTTTCTGGGTGCAGGTGTCATAGGAAACAAGGGAACCCGGCTTGCAGCAGAGGGGTTGGGAGCTGCGCGAGTGGCAGCCAGCCATTTCCTGGCTGAGGGACGCCTGGCTCCCTGGTCTGAGGCGGAACATGTCCCATTCACCGTGTGTGTATTAGGGCAAATCATGAACCAAAGGCCATAATTATAAGGAACGATGCTTTGGTCTCAATAAAATAAAAACCCTCCTAATAACAGGGCTGTCTATGCCCTGAGTGGATTAGACGCGTGGCGTGGGGGGAGCAATGGCAGAGGTGGGGGGCTCCCACCCCTGCAGCAGCCCCCAGACAGGCTGGTGCCCACTCAGCTCCACTGGCTGGTAGAGGCTCTGCCTCTGCTTCCAATGCCTCCGGGTGCAGGGAGGCCCCTTGTGTGCCTGCCCCTTGCAGTCCTGGCTGCCTGTCCCAATAGTGGGGGCCTGTTCACTCTCCCTTCAGCCTGAATGAAACATCAAGCAGGGCAGCCCCTGTGAACATGGTCTCCTTTCTGACATTTCCCAACTCTCCTCTCCTCCTGGGCCTTGGGGATAAAGCTTTAGGCCTTTGTAGAGACCGCCGTCTCATAAAGATTGCTGTTGGGAGGCAGAGGAGGCAGCCTTTTTGCATTTTCATCTGCGCTGCAGTTTAGTTGCTGTTTCCATGTCTCCCAGTTCACAAATCTCGTTTCCACAACATGCAACTTACTGTTGAGCCCATCAACAGGCATAAGGTTTTGGATTTTAGATTTTTTACACATACATTCTTCCTTTCTTTCATTTTTATTTTTATGTTATAAACACCTGAATATACTTTTAAATGCTGGGGTGGTTTATCATCAACCCTGTCATTCTGTGTTGGTTTCTACTATTTTCTTTTGACAATCAGTCACACATTGGCTTCTTTGCCTCTAGTATTTTGTTGGGTGCTGCACGCCACGCTGTTCATCCTGAGGCAGCCATATCCGGGCGCGTTTCTGTAGATCTTGTGCTTCGTGTGGCAACAACTTATTAAATTTCAGACAGATGTGGTCCGTCTGAGGCTTGCTTTTAAAATAAGTCCAGGTGCCTCTAGAGCAGCCATGACCGGTCCCAGCTCTCTCCTGGGGGACTGGTCCTCAGGGAGTCTCTGCGCCCAGCCCGCGAGGAGGGATTCCCGAGCCTGAGGGCTCCCGCCTCCCAGGAGAGGCTCGGTCTTCAGTCGTGTTCTTCCAGGCTTCTTGGGATCTCATCCATGTATATGCAGCTTGGTGCTCAACCAAAGAATCAAGAAGAATCTTCATGACATTTTGGAGACTCTTTTTTTCTGCTTAAAAAACCCTCCTCTCTGGTACTCACCCCGCAAACTCCAGACATCTCACCATTACCACTCCCACTCCCTGCCTCCAGCGTGTTTTGTTGTTTTAACTGATTTTAGAGAGAGAGGAAGGGAGAGAGGAAGATGGATAGAGAGAAACACCAATGTGCTGCCTCCCGCACGCCCATACCCAGGACCAAGCCTGCACCTGGGCCGTGCCCTGACCAGGAAGAGGACTGGGGCCTCCTGATGACAGGACGATGCAGCCCCAGAGCCACGGGCCAGGCTACTCCGGGAGTTGGAATCTGTGTTCCTGGCCACAGCGCGGGTCTGCTTCCGCCCAGCCCCTTCCCCGGGCCTCACCTGCCCAGAGCTTCTGGCGGCTCCAAGTGGAGCCCAGGCCCTTACAGGCAGGGCCTGAGCCCCACAGCGCAGAGCCCGCTTCTGGCCCCACCACCTCCCGGCTGTGCGGCTTCAGGCAGAGAAACGGAGCCTTGGTCTCCTCTGTCAGAGGGGATGACGCTCCCTCTGGGTGGCTGGGAGGACGCAGTGAGGTGGTGCCATTGGCTGCTGCCCAGAGTGCGACCAGCACTCTCCCCCCTCCCTTCTTAGTCCTTCCTTCCTTCGATGGCCCATAAACCCAGAGGTTAGCAAATAGTATCCTTGCAGCAGAATGAGCTCTCCTATTGGGATCCAAATGGCCAGTCCCCCTAGGCACCAGCTCCCACACCCGTGAGGGCTCCATCCTCAGGACAGTGCTGACCACGCCTCTCTGGTCCTCACACCCTGCTTCTCTGCCAACCCTGTCCTGCCTTAGCTCGGCAGGCACCACGCTCACCAGCCGTCCCACTGCCCGGCTTCCTGTCCCCTCTGTCCAGTCCCACCTCCACACTGTGACCAGCAGACCTTTCTAAGTTAGGACCAACTCCTGTCACTTTGCATGTGTAAGAGCTGCCCACATGCCTCCCCATGTGAAAGAACAAAGCAGAACTGACTATCCCCTATCTTGCAGAGCTAGATCCTCAGCCTGACCCTCCCCACTGGGGGTCACCACAGGAATGTCAGAATTGTCCTAACTCCCCCAACCGCTGCCTGAGTAGACCAATAAATCTCCAGGAACGTAGCTAAGGTCCTAATAAGGCTATCAAGAAGCAATGGTCGGGGGGATGGCTCAGACCTTGGAATGTATTGGCCACTCCCTGGCCTTTGTGCCCTAAGACCCTGCAGAAAAACCCTGACCAAAGTGACCACTCTCTGTAACCCAGGTCACTCACCCAAGCCCACCCAAATGACTAGCCCTATATAACCTTTGTTCCCCTGGGGCTCGCTCTCTTGTCTCGCCGCTGCGTTGGTAAAGCGGCTGGGAGCCAAGCCCAGGCTTGAATAAAGACTCTGTTTTTTTGCATCGGAAGTGGCTCCCTGGTGGTTGATCTTTGGGGACCCCAAAATCTGGGCATTACACATGCAGTCCCTGCGGGCTGCACAGCACGGATTTCTCCCCTGCCAGAGCAT
This sequence comes from Corynorhinus townsendii, assembly GCA_026230045.1. NCBI lineage: Eukaryota > Metazoa > Chordata > Mammalia > Chiroptera > Vespertilionidae > Corynorhinus > Corynorhinus townsendii. The sequence continues at coordinate 123,088,391 of JAPDVU010000001.1, forward strand.
TTCTCCCCTGCTCCCATGTCCTAGCATAACACCCCAACCAGTGGGAAGACTGGAGAGTAATTAAATGAGGTGTCAGGACTGAGACTGAGCCTTGACTATGGGAGCCTAAATGAAATGTAGACTTAAGTTGACAATAATGTATCAATATTTGTTGATTAACTATAACAATTCTGTAGAAAACTAGAAAGAGGAGAAATTAAAAGTAAAATAAGAGAAACCTATTGCATCAACCTGGAAACCTGGAGGACTTGGGTGATTTCCTAGTAAAAATACACGTTAATAAAACAGAACGTAAAATGAAGACACTACAAACAGACCAATTAGCTACCTGAACAAAGCTGTGTCCTCTCCCCCTTCCTCTGCTCTCACCCCCTCAGGCCTACAGGACACAGAGCACCAGGGAGCCCTCTGTACTCCCAGGGGGTGAGGGTGGAGGGTATAAGCTGATCAGCCTCTGGGGTTAGCGGCTGCGATGCAGGTGCTGCTGCAATTGGGCAGTACAGCCTGCTCACCTGCCCTTGAGGAACAGAGAAAACAGGCTCTACCCACAAACATACTGCACTTACACTCTCACTCCATTTCTATTTCTTTAGAAACATATTTTCTTAGAGATTTTTATACCAATGTGTCTTCTGCAACACAGAAGTTCAGTAGTGAGATTTCTCCAAGTTTACTTTGTGTACATGGTGTGTCCTTAAAGAGGGCTCTGTGTAAGTGTGATGTGTGGTTGGCCATTTCTGTGAAGTCAGAGGCACAGAGGGCAGAGCAAGCCTGTATTAGTGTGACTGCCACAGTTCCTGGAGTTTTCACACCTTTATCTCCAGACTCAGGGGCAGGAAACAAAGGCAACACGGACTTCACACTCACAATGACTGCAGGAATCTGCAAAACCACGTTCTTATAGGAGCTAAAGGGCAGGGACATGGGCACCCAGAGGGAGGCTGGCAGCTCACCAGGAGCAGGTGCATGGCCGTGTCTGGGCAGCCCACCTTCTCCACCTGCAAGAACCAGCACCACCGCAGCCTGTCCCCCAGTCCTGCTGTCCTAAGCCATGGCTTTGGTGCGGTTTGTTACTCAGTAGCAGGTAACTGGAACTGTTGCTTCAGTAGTCAAGGAAGCAAGAAGAAATATTTTATAGGCTGACACATTACCTGCTTATATTGTGCTTTTATTCTAAAAGGCATATTAGCTCATCTGAAGAGAGATGGCAAAATATCATAATCATGAATGCCTTGGATTGATGAGTATTATTTACCATATGTTGAGTAACCATAAACTATGATATTATCTTTAAACTAGAACAAAGTGATACTTATCTAATAAACCTTTTGAAATTTTTGTAAAACTCAACATTGCTACAAATGTAATCACACTAGACACACTACCTTTTATAGTATAAGATGAGTAATTGCCATCAGCTGTAATACCCTCAAATGTGGTCTAAAACAGATAGAGAAGCCATAAAAAGAAGCAAGAAAAAAAATGTTTACTAATAATTTTACATAGACAATAAAGAAACCTTAGTTGTAAAAGTATATTCCTACCTAATAAAAGGGTGATATGCAAATTAACTGTCACTCTGTCACAAAGATGGTGGCTCCCATAGCCACAAGATGGTGACGCCCAGTCCCCTCAGCCCTGTCAGAGTCCCTGGTCCTGTCAGCCCCATTGCTGGAGTTCCTGGTCCTGTCAGACACACCAGGGGTGGGGGTGAGTTGGGGGGTGTGCGGCAGGTGAGTGGCGCAGCTGGATCCGCCCTTAGGCAGATCCAGACACGCTGCTCATCTGCTGCTGGACAGAGAACAGACAGCAGGGCATGGCAGCTTCATTCCCATGGTGGTGGTGAAGCCCCCAGGCCCTGCAGACAGAGAGAGGACAGCAGGGCATGGCAGCTTCATTGCAGCAGCAGCGGCGAAGGCGCCAGGCCCTGCAGAGAGCAGAGAACTACGGGGAGTGGGCCTAAGCTGTCAGTAGGACATCCCCTGATGGCTCCTGGATTGGAGAGGGTGCAGGTTGGGCTGAGGGACCTCCCTCTCCCATGCACAAATTTCGTGCACCAGGCCACTAGTGAAATAATAAAACCATTGGTCAGTCACATGTCAAAACTCTCATCTTCATCCAAAAATCAAGAAATGCTCTTAACTTTTTTTTTTCTCTTAACTCAGACAATTCTTTTAGTGAGATTCTACATCTGTGTGAGATTTGTTCATATACTCCTTTGCTTATTGATTTGGCAAATAGTTATTAATCACTTATTACTGTGCCAGACATTGTGTTAGGTGCTGGAGATGTCCTGGTGAATTAGGTGTGGTTTCTGTCCACAGTCAAGATTGGTGGGTAATTGAAATGTGGACACACTGTTACCAAAGAGTGTGACTGATGACAGGACAGGACACTATAGTAATATGATTTTGTTGATTCTTCTTAAAAGTTTCTTTAGCTCAGTAGATTCCAGACTGTGGCTGTTAAGACATTGCTGTTTATTTTCTAAATCAAGCATGTCAAACTTGTGGCCCACAACAAATATTTCTGTGGCCCAGCTAATAAAACAGTATGTAAGAAATGTTTCAATAAAAATTTTGTAATTTAATTTTTACAATATCCTATTATACATAATTAATAACAAACTACAACGTTCGCTAATGACTGATTACTACAATCGTGTTGCATTCATTTCCCTTATGTGCTCATGTGCAGGTGCACCATTTCTCTCCACTAATACTAGCAGTGAATATTTTAGCACCTGATGGCCATGTCATTAGTCTCGGATTGACTTGTTTGGTGTGCGCAACAGGAAATATTTTGCTTTCGGAGAACAAGAAAAAAAGGTTTATTTGTGTTATGCTTATTAATTTGTGCAGTTATTCAGTGTCTGGTAAGTTAATGTTCAATAAAAATATTAATTTTTATTAAAATGTTCTATTGTTTTATGTTAATGATGACTCATTTATTTCAGCCCTTTGTATTCAGCATGTCTCTATCAGAATAAACCTATGTTTCCATGGAAAGCGAAGCTTTTGTTTGTTTGTGGCCAACATAAACTTACACCTTGTTTATTTGGCCCCTGTTAGCCTTTGAGTGTGACATGCTTGTTCTAAACAGTTTGCTTTTGCTGGGCCTGCTCAGCCTTGACCCCTCACTCCCTGTGCCATTGGCCTTGCACCATATCAGAGGATGACCCTTTTGTTATACTGTGTCCTGACGCTGCTGACCCACAAAAGAGAACACATAAGAAACACCATGCATTGCCTTTCCTTTAAGGCTTCAATCTGATGCCTAAGTGCACTTTTTGAAAGAAAGAGTATCTTCAGAGAGCAACATAAAGACCCTTATTTTTTTAAAATATATTTTTATTGATTTCAGAGAGGAAGGAACATTAATAATGAGATAGAAACATTAATAATGAGAGTCATTGATGGCTGCCTTCTGCACGTCCCCTACGGGGGACCGAACCCACAACCTGGGCATGTGCCCTTGACTGGAATCGAACACAGGACCCTTCGGTCCTCAGGCCAACACTTTATCCACTGAGCCAAACCAGCTAGGGCTGAAGATGCTTCTTAACAAGACAGAAGTAATTTCAATTGTCTACAGTCTGCTTTTCCTCACACAGCTTTAGATCTATGGCTGGGACTTCGACCTGCCTTATTCACCTTTGTAGACCCTGTGAGCACATAATACATGTTTGCTGAATGATTCACTGAAGAAAAATGACCATTCAAGATCATTACTAAGTTCCAATTGTGTGAGTTTTTTGTGTGTGTTTTTTTTTTAATCTGGGCATGTTCAAAATTTTGATTTTTTTCAAAATATATTTTTATTGATTTGAGAGAGAGGAAGGGAGAGGGAGAGAGAGAGAAATATCAATGATGAGAGAGTCCCCTGACTATAGAATTGAACTGTGACCCTCCTGGTTCATGAGTTGATGCTCAAACACTGAGCAACATTGGCCTGGCCAAATCTTTGATTTTTAAACCACTTTCGCAAACTACCAAAACAGAAAATTAAAAAAAAAAAAAAAAAAAAAGACAGAAAGCAGGACAAGCATGGTGCCCAGCTGTTTTTTGTGGGTTTTTTTTTTTTACTCTTTTACATGTGAAAGATATTTTAAAGCATTATCTCAAGAAAATAGTTATTCCTTTCTTATTTATAAACTTCATTATTGTCTATGTGTCAGGCACAATTTAGTACAAAAACAAAACTAAATTACTAACCTATTTTGTGAAATGAAACCTAAACCAATTTGCATTGTTTCAATAAGCCATTGTTACTAGAAGGCCAAACAGATATTAAACAATTAACAAAACATTATCAAAAATTTATTTTCTTTTAGATGACAGATCATCATTGAAAATGACTGGAAAATGATTTTCCAGCAAAAGAAGCGGCCCCAAGAAAAAAACCTACCGCCCGAGGAATAAGCTGCAAAAGTGACAGCAAGGACCTCTCCCAGGAGGGCTGAGCTGACCCCTGAGCTCCGCCTTCTGGGTCCAGCCTGAGGCTCTCCTCTGACCCCCTGGGTCTCTCTACAGGAGCCGCAACTCAGGTAGGAGTTCACTCCTCCCAGTCGGTCACTGCTCCCAGCCCTTCCTCCTGGGTCCCCGCCTCCCCAGTCCCTCCCTCCTTCCCTCTCTCCCAGCAGCGCGGCAGGCACCTCCTCCGGCGCCGCAGCCGTGGCTGCAGATGGGGCGGGTGAGCGCTCGCCTCTGCCGTCCGCCCCCGACTCGGGGACACGTCACCCTCACCGCCCCGCCGCGCTTACCGGAAAGCAGTCCGCGAGGTGAGACCTGCATTGCACTTCCTACCCGCCGGCCCAGCGAGAGAGGGGCGCTGTCCCCAGCGGGAGAGGAGCATTGTGGGGGGAGAGGAACTGAGGGGGGTAAGAGGGGCGCTGTCCGGGGTGGAGGAGAGAAGCGCTGTCCCCAGGGAGAGAGGAGCATGGGGGGGGGGGGGGGGGGGGGAAGAAGGGAGGGGAAGGCGCGACGTGGGGGGTGGGGAGTGGGGAGAGGGGAGAGGGCGCTGACTGCGCTTTCTGGTGTTAGAGTGTGCGCGCGCGCACCCCTCTGACCTGGTTGCGGGGCGCCACGGGCCTGCGGGAGCCGGCCTCGCGGATTCAGAGCGGACTCGGGCCACGGGGAGGCGGGGCCGCTCCGGGTCTGACACAAACCCTTTCAGCTGTGGAGGAGCCTGGGCGCGCTGCTCACCTTGGCTTTTGTCCTTGAAAAGCTTAATTTGAAAAATGTGCGTCTGCTAGGTTCACCCACCAATACTCGGGTCAGTCCGGGCAATTGCCTTAACAACGGGACAGAGTTAATCAATTTTCCTGTTAGCTCGGGATTCCTGCCTCTCCTTGTTACTGCTGCTTGTGAATGAGGAGGGAGAGACGGAAGATGGGGTGTTTTTGATGTATATCTAGGTGAGATTGAAATTAACTTTAATAAGTAACCCAAGTTAATATTGTGTATATGTCTACCCATTTTTCTTCTCTAGATAGAATCCGAAAAGAATTGATAGCTTTTTGGGAACTGGAGAAAGAAGGATCTATTTACCAAATTATTAAATTTATTCAAAGATCTTCGTTGTAAACCTTTTAGTTCACTTGTGTGGGTAAAATAAGGTGGGGTCAGAAGTATAGAAAATGGAAGGCAATACTTAAAAAAAACACTTAAGAGTAGTGAGATTGGTCAAAAACGGCTCTTGCAAATGTAGTTTAAGTGCATCTGTCTTTTCCAGATGAATGTGAGAGGTTTAAAAACCCTAGGAGGTACATGTCAATGTTTTTGACAATCTGGGCAGATCGTGTTTCTTGTGCACACTTTTTCCTAGTCCCAGCTGGAATTGGAGTGGCTGTGGAGCAGGTTAAACTTGTGTAGTATTTAAACGTTTTTACTTAACACATGATAGCTTGAAAAGCAACTACTGAGATCTTAATCCACACTTAGCAAGAAGCAGGAAAGTGAAAAGAAGTTTAGCTGTGAATATTTCAACGTGATCAATGAGTGAGAAATAAGGTACAAAATTAAACAGAAACTCACCCGAGAAAGCACGCGGTGCTGCTCTGGGTCAGCATTAAACTGCCAGAGGATGCCAAGTGGCGAACTTCCTTCAGTGGGCACATTTGATATTAATAAATCACTGTTATCTACATATTATGGTCTAGAATATATTTAACTACTTATCAGTTAATGTTTCAACTTTATCAAGTCACCCTTTTAACACAAAATATTTGACAGTTTGTTAAGAGGAGGAGTTTGGGTTTAACTAACTTCCTATAATAGATTTCATGTCCTCTATGTCGCATCTATGTTTTTGATCAAATACTGGCTAGATTATTCCACCAAATGGTCATACTCATAGATCTGCCTGTAGACTTCATCATTTGTCATATATTTTTTTAATCTGATAAGACCCCTCAAACTGCAAAATAAGGTACAAGTTTCAGTTCAGCCACTGAGAAAAAGAAGTTTCATTCCAGAAAACCTTTAAGAACCAAAGAAATTCAAGTGTTAAAAAACAGAATTGGACTGAGTACATTTTAAAGATATTGGCTTTATTCAATGATTCATGGCTCTGGCAGCATCCCATCCAGCCAATAGAAGGGAGCTCCGGTGAGCTGTGCCAATGAGAAACTGTTCTAGGTAGAAGGAGGCGGGAACAAGGAAGTCATATAGCAAAGCATGGACTGGCTGTGACAAGGACACTTTCCTTGGGGATCACAATGCTGGCCCCGCAGCTCCGCCCGGACTAGTTTACCCTCCCATTTCTGGGAGAGGCTGCACGTGTGATTGTCTCCTTTTGGTGACATGGGGCTGAGCATAAGTTGCTCCGTGTGGGGCCTGTTGTCTTGTTTTTAAGAACTGCTTTAGCAAAAAGTTCCTGTTGCTTTGGCACTTTTCTAGATTTTTTTTCCCCTTTCCCTGGCTACTGTATGACCATACCCCTTATTATGGTCTCAGGGACAACCTGCCTCAGGCGTTGTTTGGCCTGGGGGGATTCACTTCTGCCAGTGCCCAGCTGATGACCTTGGATTCTAAGTTCACATCCTTGGGATCAGCTTGCCACCTAACCAGGCATGGTGTATTGTGTTCCCTTTTGCTCTCCCAGCCTGCGACACCGTGTTCTTGGTATGGAACCTGGATACTCGAGTCTAGGAGATATGTCTACTACTTAGAAATGGAGACACAGCCCTCCGTGGCACCCCGAGGGAATCCTCGGCTCAATTGAACAGGCAGATGTTGTGGGGACCCCCATTCTCCGCACTGGTGCTCCAGGCTGGGGAGCCCAGTGTGCCGGAGGTCACCTCTCTCCAAAGAGGGAACTTCTCAGTCAAGATATTCCGCCCAGCCCACGAGCCTCCACCCTTAGCCTAGGAGTCTGCCCACCCGGCTCCCTCTGCCGTGGGTGTGGAGGAGTGGTCATGGGCTCTGCCCTCAGGAAGCTCCCCTGGCACGCTTGTGAGAGGGCACCTGCCATCCGGGGCTGTGCCTTGTGCTAAGAACAGGAGCTCTTCGAGCCTCTCCAGGCCTCATGCTCCCTGCGGCCCTGATGTGTTTCCTGCACAGCGTCTGGTGCAGAACAGATGCTGGGATCTCCTGGGGCACCCGCAGGTACCCGCCCCCAGGTGCCCACCCTGCAGGTGCCTGCCGGGCACTGCGTGTCATCTGACTGGAGCTGAAGAGCTCTGTGCTGTCTGGACTCTCTCTGGCCTCAGAGCTCTCGAGGACTCACATCCACTCCCGCCATTAGAAAGCTGTGGTTGCCCTGGGGCAGCTGCCATGCTCAGCACACAGGCGAGAGGACAGATGGGACAGACGGGACAGGTCTTCTCCCCCTCCTGCAACTGTCAGACCTTGGCAGTGGCGGTGGGGTGCTGGCTGTGCAGTCCTCCTGGGAGTGGCATTGCTGCTGGTCGTTTCCAAGGGCCTCTACGGAAATCTACCCACTTGCTCTGTGGGTCAGAACCCATACGGGCATGTTGCCAGTTGCCAAGAATGTCTGTCCTCATCATACATTCAGGCCCCAGGGAAGTAACTGCAGAGTGGGTCCTCTGGTGCCCGGGCCACGGGAGTGGGTGCTGGGCTAGCCATCGCCTGTCACCTGGACCACAGGCCTCTGGACCAGGGTGGAAGTTTGAGTGGGAATCAACACAGGTAAGAGCCGTTGTCTGTGAACCCTATGAGGTGCAGGCACCACGTGGCCCGTCCCTCTGCCCTGGACTCCGGCTCTGCGGGAGGCGCGGGGAGGGACCACAGGCACCGGCCGTGATGCTGGCTCCGCTCCCAGAGCACAGCCACCTGCAGGGACCGCCTGGGCTTCGAGCTGCTCTGTTAGAAACTGGCCACTCACATCGGTTTGCCGATTACAAGACCTGGGTTTTTTAAATTGCATCTAACAAGTGACACCTGTTTCAAGCCTAGACTTCAGTTAGCTGCTGCCCCAGTCCTTGTGGGTCAGAGTGTTCTATCAACCGTTTACCACAATCCACGGCCCCCCCAGCCCCCCTCCCCCTCCTCTGAGCCTTTGGCTGCTGCTTCTGCCTCCTGCTCAGGGCGCTGAGACATCTCAGTGCGATCAATGTGAGGCCAAGCCGGTCACCTCCAAGGACACTGATCAGCCACCGGCAGCTTCAGGACCATACGGAGTGTGGCACGCCTGGCCTCGCCCAGCTGTTGCGTTTGGCCCAGCCCAGTGTGAGGTTGTGGAGAGTGGCCACCGTGTTTGGAGAGGTTCAAGCCTCGGACTAATGAGAGGGCACAGTCCTCTCATGGCCACGTGCAAGTCCCAGCTTGAAGGGCAAAGCCTCCCAGCACTATTATAGCCAACAGCTGGAGTTGTAAGCTTGAACCTATGGTCTGAAAGTGTGGACCCACGAGCCTGAGTGATGTGGGCTTGATAGAGTTCAGGTGCATGTAATTGAGTAGGATCAAAACCCACGAGAATGTTGTAAACATCTTGACCATGCCCTTACTTTGCCTCATGGCATCTGCTATTAAAAGAAAGACACAGCTTGTAGTCCATGGCGCTGTTTCTCCAGGAGAGAGGGCATCATCCCACTGAGACCCAGCTTTCTTCTCTTGTCTGTCTTTTCTAATCTTTCACCGTCCCCCTCCAGGCTCACTGAACCTGGCTGAGCAGGTGTCCATAAGGCGCCCTGGGACTGAGTATGCCGTGGCCACCAGCCCGCCACATGAGGTCCTCCCCTCCACACCTCTCCCAGGCTGCAGGGATCTGGCCGAGTATTTTATCAAAGCTTTGTTCATTGCGAGTCACACCTGTACTTGACCTGCTGGGCAATTTGAAATCAGGTCCTAGCTATGGGTGTGGAGGGAACAGGGGGTTGAAGGAAGAGTCTCAGCAAGAAGGCTCCCCTGGGCAAGTCAGCGGCTGGGGGATGCCAGGCAGAGTCCTTGGGGGGAACGTGTGTCCTCAGACACAAGAGGACAAACTAACTGCTCTCTCCTCAGAAGTGAGGCTCAGCAGGATGAGGGTGAACGCTCTCTGCTCTGGCTGATACTTTATAATTTTGCAATCTACACAGTGAGATTTGTGTCTCATTTCCAGCAATTAAGTATGTGAGGGTTAGAAATAAGTGGTGGTTTTAGGCTGTGATAGAAGTTCTCTGGTTGTCTGACTAGGACTTGACCAGAGAGCTTCTCATTTTCTTTCTGTCAAGGCTCCAGTGGATGTGAGAGCCCACCCAGGCCACAGTCCATCAGCAGCCCATTCCGACTCAGAGGAAGCTTCGCTTGTGCCATCGTCACCATACCGAGCCCTCCAGCCCTACCCAGGGTCACTTCCTGGGTGTGAGTTTACATAAGTGAAGACCTGAAGGTAGAAACCACACAGTAAAATATAATAGGAATAATTGTTAATTAGGTAGAAAGTTATTACTTAGGTAACTAAAAGGTAAAAATATTAAAGCATCCATCTTATATAAAAACTGTTTAAAATTTTAAACCTGCTATTTTGGCTTCTGTATATGCTTGCTTCCTTAAATAATAAGGAAAATAAGACTACTCCCATGTCAGAGAGGCCATTAAATCTTCCCCAGATGAACTTACCAGTGTTGGCATCAGGCCAAGCCTTTGGTTGAGGTCTCAAAGCCCCGATACATAGGGGCTCTTTAAGAACTTGCAAAGGGGACCAGAACAGAACCCCATATTTGGGAGACAAAGAAGGTAAAAACATATAAATAGGGAAAGTTCCTCCATTTTGGGGCCCAGAATTTGAGAGACATTTTCCTCTGGGCCTGTGTGTAATAAATGTAACTCCATCTTTCTAAGCATTGCTTGGTTCTTCTCCAGTTTTCTGTAACATTATTGGTTCCCTGACTGAGAAATAACCGAGCTCGGCCTTTTGGCCTCCGGTGAATGGGCCAGGTTTGGGGACTGGGGGAGCCGGATAGGCCTCCGGGAGGCGCCGCTCTGCTGATTTAGCAGAATTGAACCGGGGGATTCCAGGTGCTCCCCGACCTCAGCCCAGGACCCAGCTGGCATCTGGAGAGAGTGGACGGACACTTCTGGACCTGTCGACAAAATCTGTAAGGTAGGGGCCCCTTACAGATTTTGTCAGTTAGTCCCACTCCGAGTGAGTGGAAGGGGGAGCTTGATCACCTCCCTGGAAGTCAAGGACTTCCTCAGGCAAGTTAATTAGGAATCAAGTGGACTGTTTAAACTCTGGGTAAATATCTGATAGAAGTCAAAAACTCAGACTATCTGATATATAAATGTGGGACTCTGGAGGTGAATGAATTCAGATTCAATTAAGGAATTATGAGTTCACTCTGCTGTTTGTTTGTGTGGAACTAGCCAAATTGCTACCGAGAAGGGGGACTGGACACAGTCTTAACTCCTCCGGTAGGTTCTCACCAAGACGGTTGAGAATTCTGTTCTGGGGCATGGGTGCCGGGAGTGCCCCCATGCCCATTTGGGGAGTTGGGCATTGTTTCCTTTATCTGCTCAGCTCCAGTCTGGGCTAGTCTACTGAGAGAGTGTGAGTAGGGATGTTTGTCTTGGCATAATTATCTGCTCATTAACTGGTCTGTGTGAAGGGAAAGCCACTTTGTGCCTTCTGGCTGTACACATGAGAGTATTTGTTATCTCTTCTATCGTTTAGTTTGTTTAAAGATAGGGCAGACCTGCTGGGCCAAAATGCAAAAGTCTCTAGCAGCTGAGAGATTTATTTTTCTCAGAGTCTTTTGCTCTTTGTGAGAGAGGGAATCAGCCCACTTAGCTGATAAAAATTTCTGTTTATCAGTTGCTCTTCCCTGAGTTGTGAATTTGCTGTATTAAATTGAAATTTTGAAGTTCTGTGGTAGATTTAAAGGCTAAAATAAAGGCCGGCTAGGTTCCAAGATTGCTTGATTCTGAGATTGCTTGTAAGAAAAGCAAGAGAAGTCTTTTCAAGTGAACTATTTGCAACAAAGTAGTAAATTTCAAAGAATAAAGAACTTATTTATGGCTTTTCTTATCTCTTGGTGGACAGAGACTTCCAGGGACAGGGCTTACAGCTCTGCAAAATGGAGAGATGTACAGGCCCTGTCCATGCCTGTGACATCATAGTCCAATGTGAGCCACCTGAGGCGGAACTAAAGCTGAAGTTATTAACTATCTATAGACCCCGTTAACCCTGGTTGTGCGTCTTGTGTGATCTGTTGTCTTTGTGGTTGTGTGTTTTGTTTGACTTGCCATTTTCAGTTATTTATTAGGATCCTCATAGAGGACATAACCTGGTCTTTCCCTTCCTCCCTCATCCTGATTCTGACAGCATCTGTAACTGGATTAAAGATATTTTCTTTCAGGAGGCCCTCCAGGCTTTCAGTACGAAAGAAATCTCCCTACCACACTCTTATCCTCATCTGCTATCTTTCCAGGCTGACTAAGTCATTTTTCTTCACAGGTCAGACCCCAGCCTCCAGCAGGGAGGACTCCTACAGCGATAGTCTGTGGTTTTCTCCTAAACTCCCACTGTTTCTATTTCTCCCCTCTGTAGGAATTATCTTTCTCTGACTCACAATAGGAAAGGGAGACAAGAAATGGGCCCTGGACTGGGGACAGGAGGGTGTCGGCAGCTAATTATGAAGCAGGGAGAGATAGATTTTGTTGATTTTTTACTGGCTGCAGACCGCTCTGCTGGTATAGTGGTCTGGTCCAGGTGTCTTATCAGAACTACACTAGATTCAAGGTCACATTCTTCTGTAAGCACAATTAATCTTTCTCTGCCCTGGTTTATTCTTTTTAACCCTTCCAACACTAAATTAGACCAATACAATATACTTGAAATTCATAAATATTAATCTAAAAATGCTGACTGTTCACTTATGATAATCATTAAAGGATTGAGGTTTCTAAGAATAAAGAATTCTAATACATTAAAAAAACTAAACTTCCAGGAGCCAAGCAGAGTAGAAACGGAGCTGAAGTCCCCAGCTACCTTGGTGATTTAAAACTGGTTGCTAGGCAGACTCAGCCCCAAGAGCAGGCAAAAGAAGGTAGAGGGGCCAAATATCTAAGCTGCAGCCAGGAAATCCAGAGATTCCTCAACCCCAGCAGAAACCCTTGCCTAGAATGAGAGCAGGCAGGTAAGGGGGGGTAAGAAGAGTGAGCGGAAGGGAAGGTCAGACACCCATAGCCCAACAATGACAAGCAGCCATAGGCTGAGTGTGCTTTCGAGGAAGAAATGCACCTGTCTCATAAACATCAGTGACTCACTCATTTACTCTTTCATTCCTCCTTCCAGACAACAGATATTTAGTGAGCGTCTCTCAGAGACCAGACACCATGGCAGAGCTTATAAATCAGTCCAAGCAAGCCTCTTGGAATTTATAATCTCTCCGTTTTAGATTTATAATCTTCACTGGGTATTGTTCTCTCTCTCTCTGCTTCCCAAGTTTCCAAAGTAGTAGATTTGGGCATATTTTTGTCATTGAAGGCTTTTTAAAAAAAGATTAGACATTATGAAAAATTAAATAAAAATAAAAAAGAGAAATTATATAGCGCAAGTTTTAGAGGAAAGATACACAGGATTTCGCTGGCTCTGGTGCAAATATTTCATAAGGTCACTCTGAGACTCTATTTGAGCCCAGATCTTGCCTGAGTTCTGTGTCCTTTTGTGTGATTGTGATTATGGCCTCCTTCCCTTGACTCCACTGCACTTGTTTTCTTTGTGGTATTGTCGTGTCTTAACATTTATTTTCTATCAGACTATGTAAGATCGAGGCCTGCATTATAGGCCTGTGTCATAAGGGAAAGGCAAGAGAGAAAGCTCGTGTTCACTGGTAATGCTACCGCTCATAATTACTCACGACGACATTTATTGTCACTCACCAGGCTGTGCGATTGTCCCCTGAGGTGTGTGTCCTTTTGCCAGGACAACAACTTTATTGAGACCTGATCAACTTCTCTGCCACTTGCAAGGCTAACTCTGTGTGACTCTGTTCCTTTAACCTGCTGGTGTCTTCTTGGTTTAATACAATGCAGGTCACTCTGCATCACCCTCAAATTCTTTCCAGGATGTAAAGCTATTTGTAAAATTTAAGACATCTGTAGCTTCTTTCAGGTTGTGCTGGGCATTGTCTCTCCATAGTGGCCAGTTCAGAGCCATGGCTGACACAGATGTTCAGCTTCTAATAAGTCATTTGAATGAATAGCACTTGTTGCTAATCCTTTGCAAGACTGAAAAAATGTACATGATAAACTGCAATGATGCCAGGTGGAAACATGTGAATTTTAAACATACCATAATGTACTCTACTCTCATTCATTTTAAAATATCTCAGAGCTCAGAATCCAATCCAGTGGATAGACAATCTCTATTTCAGAAGTAGCTCTTTTCACGGTTAGCTATTATGATCAAATTTTGGAGCCCTTGCAAACATCAGTTCTTTTTTGTGGGACTTCAGTCATGTGAAGGCCTTTCTGGACCCTAAGACAATGCTGTATATTGGGATGTTCTCTGCTTGCAGTTGAGAAGCCTATGGGGGCCAGGGCCGGGGGGGTTGGGGGTCGTCACGGAGGAGCAGGCCCAGATCGCGCTTGTCAGACATTCAGACAAGTATGCACTTCTGGTAGATAAACATGACCCTGAAACTGGGCCTCCGTTCTATACCCACTCAGTCAGCCTTAGGACTATTAAAAACAGTGTGTGGATCTCTGTATTCTGAGAATTTCGAAACACACACAAAAGCAGTAAAAACAAAATGACCTTCTATCTCATTATATTTATCACTTATTAAAATTTTGCTACTCTTGTTTCATCTAATTCTTTTTTTTCTTGGAGTATTTAAACTCGATCCCAGCCATACTTTTTACCCATACTTCACTGAAATCCTTAGATTTTTAATGTTAAATAAAATTTTTTATTTTTGTTTTTTGTCTGAAATTAACATCCTAATTAGCTTTGTTCCGTGTTGATAAGTTTATTTTTGTCTTTCTTTGATTGACACCAAAACTCTATTTGTTTATCATAGCAGCAGTTATTATACTGGTTCTAGTATAAACTCAGAATAACAGCTACATAGATGTGTGTTTATAAGCTATGTAAAAACTTTGCTTTCATTGACTATTTCTATTTCTTGGTAGTCAGATTGTTAATGTAAGGTTTTTACTTTGGGCATAAATCAACACTTTCTAAGGTACGCCCTATGGGTTTGCACATAGGAAGGCAGTTGATATTTGGGGTATAATTTTGTAAATAGGAACTGAGTCATTGGGGTAGAGCTGGCAAGATGAGTTGGATTTTATCAGTCCCATGTGTGTTTCTGCTCTGAAATGATGATACTGTAGATTGACTAGTTTTATGCACGTTACTAAAAGAAAAGGGGACCTTTTTGACAGTTTCCTATGCTCAAATCCAACATGTGTGACTGACTCAGTGACTGGTATCTTTTTAGCGGATCTGCCTCCTCCATACACCACCATTGCCAGCCCCGACGCTGGGGGCATCCCAGTGATAAATTGTCGCGTGTGCCAGTCACTGGTCAGCCTGGACGGCAAGCTCCACCAGCACATGGTGAAGTGCACGGTCTGCAATGAGGCTACAGTAAGTGGAGTTTCCACAAGTAAAAGCATCGATTGTTACCTGACATCTTCTCTGTCAAGAAAGTACTTTAACAGCATGACTTAAGCGTGGATGCAGGCTGGATACAGGGATGGTGCATCTCTTCATCCTTGCTTTCTTCTCTCAGCTGTCCATTCCTCTTGAACATACAAGGATCCTCTGGGTGTGGGCTGAACAGAATGGCTCATTCTCTTTGGGTCAGCCATCTCTGAGAGGAACCTGATATTCCTGTGGAGAAAAAACAACCCTCACAACAACAAAAACTCAGAACAAGGCTAACACAAGCCCTATTTATTTCAGTAGATAGGATTGGAAAGGGAAGTAGGAGGGTGTGTGTGTGTGTGTGTGTGTGTGTGTGTGTGTGTGTGTGTGTGTGTGTGTATAAATACGGATACATTTTAGCAAGCTTTAGACAACATGACATTTAAGGTGAAAGAAGAAGTGATGTCTAGAACAAGTGAATGGAAAACTGGAGAAGCACCGAGAAGAGGGGCTCGCTGGCCATGGCAGGTGAGGAGGCTGAGGCCAAGGCCTGGCCCTGCCACTTAGCAGCTGCATACCCTGGGGACTCCTGCACTTGTTCTCTTGTGAAAAGTGATAGAACAGTCCTCTCTGCCTTAGAGTCGCTGTGGGGGCGGGAGGGGGGTGATCTCCCAGGGGGTAGAGTGCCCAGCACAGTCTCTTATGGGTTCACTTTGCCAAGTAAGAAGGAGAACTCGTGCCGAAGGATGACATTGCTTCCCCTTCGCACTGCACAGTGGCCTGGGCTGGCGCTGAGGCCGCACTTCACACCTTCTCGTTCAATGGCCTGTTTTACAGAGAGGAACTGTGGGACATGAGGTGGGAATGAAATATAAAAACAAATCTTGCCATTTGCCAAGCACACATTTGCTTAAAGGTAAAATTTGGAGGTACAAAAATTAAGGTTTTCTTCATATTCTGGTTCTCTTAACCTTTTAGGTATTATAATACTACATTCTGGATGTTTGTGAATTTTAAATATTCAGATTTTCTATATAATGTTTAATAAACTAAAGGTGCTTATTGCTAACTTTTATATATTTCTACCAAGATTATTTACTTAAGTTTTTTAAAATCTTTTTGATTGATTTGAGAGAGAGAGAGAGAAACATTAATTTGTCGTTCCACTTATTCATACACTCATTAACTGATTCTTGTTCATGCCCTGACCGCGGATGAAATCCACAACTTTGGTGCATCCGGATGGCACTCTGACCAACTGAGCTACTGGGTAGGGCTAGAAGTCTTTTTAAAATAAGATTCAGACTTACAGAGAAGTTATAAAAATAATAGTAGGTGGCACAGAGAGTGCTCATAGTTTCTTCGGGCACAGTCCCCACATATTAACATCTTGTCACATCAGCTGTCTGTAGAGGGTTGCCTGGGAAGGCACATGGGCATTTCTTTAAATTGTCAGCTGAGCCCGAGGCGATTGGCAGAGCCCCCTGTTGGTTACACCCTCCCCAAGAAGGTGGGGGGTGTTATCAGTACTGACTTTTTATCTTTGTCCAGGTGTCCTAGCAGACTTTGATATGTAAATCCAGGCAAGCACCAGGAAGCTAGGGCCTACTTGCTGCATGGGCTCGAGGTCCCTGCCTCTCCATCAGAGAAGATGGCATCCCACCTGGCTCCCAGCTTTGTTTCTATCTTTCTATCTGGTCTCTTTCTTTCTTTTATTTCTTAATCCCCAGCTCCTCTACTCAGGAACTGGACCTGCTCTTTTTCCACACTGGACGTGGAAAAGAGAGAAACACCCACATTTGGCGCCCCGGAACAGGGACTGCATACAGAGGCAATAAGCGGGGGGAGGGGGGGGTGTCACTCCTAAAAGTGTGCGCACCACAGATTAAAGGAATAAGGTAAGAAGAGGAGTGGATTGTTGTGAATTGAATTGAATTAGCTGGGTGTAAAATATGGGTAATCCTCAAATGCTTAAAACTATGCTCAAAGCTCAAGGATACTCTGTTAAGCGTAGTCAGATTCTTGATTTCTTTCTTAAGTTTTGTTGATGAAATGTGGGAAAAGGTCAGAAAGCAGTTGTGTGACCGATACTCAGCAGAAAGTCCAGAGAAAATTCCTATTCCTACTTTAATTCTTGATTCAGCACAGGAGAGTTAAGAATGTCTAAGAGGGATGTGGTCACGGCCTTACAGCCGCAGCCTCCTCCCGCTGTTCCTGCAAGTGTAGTTAAGAGCCCGCCTGACAAAGATTCACCTCCTAAAAATGAGCGGGAGCTAGAGTTTGAGGAAAAGAGAGGCAAGCATCACTGTGAGCGGGATAGGAAAGGTTTTGCTCGCAGCTGCCCAGCCTTTATGGCTGGATGCAGGCGCTTGGCCGAAAGTGACTTCATATTTCATTTTGTTGGAGGCTCAAACTGCTTGTAACTAAGTAGAAAGGATTAAAGGAATTTCTCAGCAACTGCCAATAATTCTTTGTCTTAAAGAATCTTTTTCTTTCCTTAAAAAATAAAAATAAAATAAAATGAAAAGAGTAAATGCCAGACCATTACTGAATCTTCCCCCTAAGAAACAAGGAGGTGGGGGAAGCTCACGTGGCCATCCAATATGGACGTCACTCCTCAAGAAAGCCACTTCTTCGCCTCATCTTCGCCATCTTTATCTTTTTTTACCAGCTAATGACTTAAAGCTTTTACAAATTCATAAATGCATCTGGGATTTCTGTGCACATGTAAAGGGAAAAGGCCAGTTTAAAGACAAGTGTGCATAGTTTTGAGCTGAACTTGACCTTTTGCTGTGTACAGAATAAAAGCCCCAGACTGTTTTGGCCTTAAAAATGGCGGAGATGAACAGGAGAAAGAAATACAGGCTAGTTACCCAAGGCATCTAAAGTAGCTCTTGAAATTTCCCGCCCTGAGGCAAATAACCACTAGGAAGTAGAAAGTCAAGTTTACATGTAAATAGCTATGGGTTTGTTTCTTGACTTCCCCAGCAGGAAATTTCTTTAAAAAATTTAGCAGTTGTGCCAGGCCTATTGACTGGAAATTTAAAACTTTTAAGTTCAAATGATCTAAAATATATTGAAATTTATAATACTGAAATGTTGATCTGGGTATGCCTAGTATGAAGAGTAGATGATATAAGTTAATCTATTAATTGAATATGCCTTATATTTTATTTGAAATGTATTCTTAAAAATGTAAAGGTATTATTGATTTGAGAAATGCTAAGTATTTAATTTTGCTACCTAAAATTTAAAGCTCTGAAAGCTTAAGGTCTCTTTCCTTGCCATGAAAAAGTTTTTAAAGCTACACCCTTTTTAATGGAGGAATGGGTGGACACGCCCTTCCCCTAGCATGCAGGTAGGCTGGTTCCAGGCAGCAGCCATCTTTAATTTGCATTTAAATGGCTACACCTTTTGCTAGCTGACCTTCCCAGAAAAGGTCAAGTGGCTTCTTTAAAATCAGCTTTCCACCAGTAGTCATTTTTTAATACCTACAAGTTTGCTTCTCAGTTTCCCCAGGCAGAAAAAACATGGTTTAAAGTTAATTATTTGATTTTAAAATTTATTATTAAAAATATAAATATGTTGTTAATCAAAGAACTGCTAATATTTGACTTGCAAGCTCTGAAAGTTTGAAGTGCAAATTGAATTGGGAGAAATTAATTAAATATCTAAAGTATAACTTGTTTTTGAAAAAAAGAAAATGTGTTTTCTCTTAAATAATTAGGAATTCAAAATATGTTACTACTTGGTCTGATTTAAAAAAGAGGAGTAACTCTATGATCCAGTTTAAATTTAACTGATATTCTTTAAGATAATTTAAGTATATAATCTTTAAATCATATAGTTTGATCTTTCCAAGTGTATTTCAAGACTGAGAGTAACTTTTAAACATTTCACAGGCCCCGAAATGTTACAAAAGTCTGTTCCCTCTCAAAAGAAATATATATATTTTTTTAATGAAACTGATTGATACTTGAAATCACATGGAAAGCTTTATCAAGTAAAAGTTAATTAATATATTTTACTTATACATATATTAAATGTTATGAAGGTTTTCGCCTGTAAAAAAGGCAAAAATCAATATATTTCTTAAACATAGCCAAAATTTTCAACAGCAGTAGAATTTCAAGAAAGACAAACCCCAAGCAGCTGAAAGAAGAAAGCAGAACTGACTATCTCCCATCTTCCAGAGCTAGATCCTCAGCTGACCCTCCCCACTGGGGGTCACCACAGGAATGTCAGAATTGTCCTAACTCCCCCAACCGCTGCCTGAGCAGACCAATGAAGCTCCAGGAATGTAGCTAAGGTCCTAATAAGGCTATCAAGAAGCAATGGTAGGGGGATGGCTCAGACCTTGGAATGTATTGGCCACTCCCTGGCCTTTGTGCCCTAAGACCCTGCAGAAAAACCCTGACCAAAGTGACCACTCTCTGTAACCCAGGTCACTCACCCAAGCCCACCCAAATGACTAGCCCTATATAACCTTTGTTCCCCTGGGGCTCCCTCTCTCGTCTTGCCAAGAGGCTGGGAGCCAAGCCTGGGCTTGAATAAAGACTCTTTGTTTTTTTGCATCAGAAGTGGCTCCCTGGTGGTTGAATTTGGGGACCCCAAAATCTGGGCATTACACAGCCTCCATTTTGAATTGGCTGGAGGGACACTGTTGATGCTTTTAGATCAGACCAACAAAGTATCAAACCTATAAGTTTTACTGAATAAGTTTCTTTGCCTTTTTTAATTAAAGATACCTACTTAAGTATAAATTAGATTTTTAAAATATAATCAAGATCTCATATAAATTAAGTTACATGAGAAGCCAATGTATAAGTAACTGAATTCAAATAAATCTAAAAACAGATTGAGCAGCCGCCATGATGGCCACATGTCTTACCACTCACATGGCTTGGGGGCCACCATCTTGAATTAACAAAAGCCAACCCACTTCCTTTAAATAAGCTAATATCTTTGTTAGCAATTTAAGTCTTCTAAAAGGGTTACTGAAGCCTTCCCATGATCCCTCTGTATATGCAAATTAGCTAAAACGGGAATACTCTTAAAACATAAATTTCTAGCTTACTATAAAGGAGAAATTTGAACATTTTGAAATCTCTTTCACTGGTATTACAGGATAAAGTGAGGGTTGTTATTAAAATATTAAATCTAATCCATACTAGTGGTCACCATAACCTTAAGAGAAATTGTTTCATGTGACAAAGATGTAGCCTGAAAATTATTTTTGGAAGGAAATAAAGAGAGGTTTCCTTCAAATATCATAGGGATTGTAATTGATAACCAATGCATTAGGCCTCCGAAGGTGGAGATAAGAAAAGATTGTCTTAAAACTTTAACTGACTTTAGAGATTATTAGGGAACATTAACTGGTTAAGACCTTGTCTATACAGAAAGAAGTTGATAGCCAGCTTGAAATTGAAATGCCAAGGCCTAGAGCAAAGACTATCCTTACATGATATTATTCTACAATTTCATTATAATTTTTGATACTTTACAACAGCATATTGTACGTACATTTATCCCAAACAAACTTACAAACTAATTCTTTGAATATTTGGCAGCAATTTAAAAGGACATGAAAGGATTTAATCGCTTCCACTGTGTGGAAGGCCCCCTGGGAAGGCACTTGAGCATTCTATATTGGCCCTTCTTGCTCCTTTTGCCAAAAGGGACCCTCTTCTCACAATCCAGTTGCCCACAGCTGTTGCCTGAGTTTTCAGTTCATGCTGAGGTTGAAGCCTCATGGTGGCTGGTACCATGGATCTGTCTCTCACACAGTGGCGTGAGCTGGGCCCTCCCTGGAGAAGAAACCTGGGTTCCCCAAGATGTGTGATCAATGCCGGGGCCCCGCCAGCAGGCAAGGGAATCCCAAGGCAGGTGCTGGGCGTGGAGGCCAGGGGGCATAGGCCACCAAGGAGACAGAACTGAACCTCACATCACCCTGCTTGGCCCTGGAGGATGGCTGGTTAGCCAGAGATGGGTAAGATTCCTCAGGGAAGGAACAACCTAAGACAGGCACAGTCGCAGAGGGACCATCAGGAGAGAACTTGGGGGTCAACAGATGTGGGGCACAGATCCTCACCCCGCCCCCCCCGCCCCAACATTACAGGGGCTTGTACACTCGCCCCTTCTGAGGGAGGTCTCCTGCCCCATGGCTGCTTTGCGCTTCCCATGCCCAGCTCAGATCGGGACCCAGGCAACATATAGAGACTTGGCCCAGCTCAGATCTGGACCCAGATAGCAGAGACTTGGATTGGGACCCAGGCAACAGAGAGTTGGCCGATGGCAGCTGCCCTATATCTAAATCCAGCCTAAATCCAGAAATGCTCAGGGCTTTCTCAAGGATGCAAATAATCCTTTCCATTAATATTTACAGGGTAAACTAAGATTGTTGTTAGAGTATTAAATTTGACAGTAAAATAGTCAAGTTTTCAGATTAATTTAAATTGGCTAAATGAAATAAGTGAATATTCAAGAAAATCTAATTGTACAAAAAGCTGTTCCTAAAGTATTAACCAAAATTTCTATTGGTAGTTCATTTTATGGTAAAATTGCTTAACATGCGATGAATCCAAAGCAGTCATATTTCTGTGTAAAAATAAAAGGTTATCAAGACTGCATTAAAAATTTTTTTTATCAAAGCCTCATAATAACACAATAAAAAAGGGGATTATTAAAATAATATCCTGTAAATCAGTTATATCAAGCCTTAATTGCTTTAAAATTTTATTTTAAAATTAATTTTTCATTAAGCCAAAGGAAAATCATTTGGACAAAAATCAAAAGGATCCCAAGTCTAATTTGTGGAAAAGATTTCTTTATTAACCTTTGGTAGAGAATATGTTTAAATTTCCAGAAAACTCAAAGACCATGTGGATTCCTGCAACAACGGATCCCAGAGAGGACCTGATAGGACTACAGCCACAGAATAAGCAGTGGCCCACGAGAACAGGGGAGAAATAGTCCAGAAATAAAAATAGTGAAGGTGTCTTGCCATGCTAGCAGTCAGCACCTGTGTATTGCTGCAGGTTGCCCAGGACCAAGGGCAAGGAAGGTCGATGTGCATGTGCTTCCAGACCATGTGTGCACACCCTTTTGCATAGAAGTCAATGTTTAATGTTTTGTGATTTTACCAGGACCCCTGACTTGGGGTCTTCCCTTATTTCTAACAGAATAGTATTAGCTGCCACACTAAAAGAAATGTTATACCTCAGGCATTAACCATTTTTACAGATAGATCCAGTTCTTGAGAGGCTGGATCTACTACAGCAGGGAAGTAAAGGTCCTTCAAACCTCTTATATTTCAGTAGAAATACAAGCTCTTATTTATGCCTTAACAGATTTTGTACGGAGCCCATCAACCTATAGTAATAGTGCTTATGTGGTAAGTATGGCAAAAATTGTTGAAACAGCTACTATAGGGCACACTAATTCAGAGGAAACTTTTCATTTAATTTTCAGCCTTTAAAATGTTATTTAAGAAGGACAATGTCCATGTTTTATTGGAAGCAATGTTCTCAGTCTGTTATCCACCTCTCTGTGCCAACTTCAGGGGTAAATCCCCGAGGACTTAAACATAATCAAATCTGGTAAAATGAATGTCACTCAATAGTGGAAAGAGCCAATCGTACTCTTAAAATCATTTATTAAAACAAAAAGGGGGAGACATGTTATGTGTCACCTCAAAACAAACTCAGTCATGCTTTCATATTTAAAAATTTTTAAATTGTGATGCAGAGGATTGTACAGCAGGTGAAAGGCATCAGGCCTCCTGTACAATAGCCTCCACTGAGTCAGCTAGGTGGAAGGAAGCATAAACCAGACAAGAGTTTTATCAGATTCAGTAATAATGTGGGGAAGAGTTTGTGTTTTATATCTTTCCAGAAAGAGCAATGCAGCCAATTTGGGTGCCAGAGCATTACCTCCGTCACCACAATGAACCCAGAGAAGCTCCTGTGCCCCTTTACTCAAAAGGACTAAGTACTGCCCTGATGACAGCAAAGCGGAGGAAGAAGAAAACTGAAAGCTATGCAAGGGACTGAGGTGCTAACATGGAGTCATCTGAAGAAGTTAACGACTGAAGTGCAGCAGTTTGTGGAAAAGCAAGAAGTTGAGGCTACTTCTTCAACCATGTTCCTGTTCATGCTAGCATCTGTTAGCTGCCAGTCTTCTGCAAAGTCTTGCGCAGCCAAGTCCAAGGACTCTGAGTAAATATACACTAGCAGCAAAAGAGACTTTCTTTCATTTAGTAGCTAAAAATGTTGACATGTCCATAGTTCTGATTTCTCTTCTTATTGTTTTGCCTTGGCATTGTTTTGTTATTATATAATAGCCAGAGTTTTGCTCTTGACATTCAAGTTTTGAAAATGATAACATGTATGTAGTTTAGTTTTTGCATTGGCATTGTTTTAATATTAGATCTTTATTCTTAATGTTTAAATTTTACTTTTATTATAGTAGCTTAAAAACAAAAAGAGGGTGAGATGTAGAGGGCTGCCTGGGAAGGCACATGGGCATTTCTTTAAATTGTTGTCAGCTGAGCCCCGTGTAGATTACACCCTCCCCAAGAAGGTGGGGGGTGTTATCAGGACTGACTTTTTATCTTTGTCCAGGTGTCCTAGCGGACTTGGATATGTAAATCCAGGCAAGCACCAGGAAGCTAGGGCCTACTTGCTGCATGGGCTCGAGGTCCCTGCCTCTCCATCAGAGAAGATGGCGTCCCACCTGGCTCCCAGCTTTGTTTCTATCTTTCTATCTGGTCTCTTTCTTTCTTTTATTTCTTAATCCCCAGCTCCTCTACTCAGGAACTGGACCTGCTCTTTTTCCACACTGGATGTGGAAAAGAGAGAAACACCCACAGCTGTCTCTTTCTAAATAAATAAATTATTTTTTTGCATAATATTTTAAGGTAATTGCAGTCATGATGCTTGACTACCACTAAACATTTTAGTGTGAATTTCTTTAAGACATTCAGCCCGGGTGGCGTGGCTCAGTGTTTGAGCACTGATGGCATGAGTCAAGAGGTCACTGGTTCTATTCCTGGTCAGGGCACATGCCTGTGTTGCAGACTTTATCCCCAGTGAGGGGAGTGCAGGAGGTGACCTCTCACTCTCTAGTTAACAAAAACATGCAAAAATAATAATAATAAAAATAATACATTCACCTATACAATTACAGTGTAATTATCAGATGCATAAAATCAACATACTGTTATGTAATTTTTGACCTAATTCATGTTTGTCCAATTACTCCATTAAAAATAAAAATCCAGTCCAAAGTCAATATAGAATTACATGCTGCACTTGGTTATCATGTTTCTTTAATCTCCCTTTATCTGAATTTGATTTTGCTTTGTCCTTTATTGCCTGGACATTTTTTGAAGACTACAGGCAGATACTCTGTGAGACATTCCTGAATTTGGTTTCTCTGATGTTCCCTGTGGTTAGATTCAGGTCACACATGTCCGGCTGTTGTGCCCAGGAGTGACATTCTACTCCTCTCAGTGCATCATGCTAGTACTGAAGCTTTTAAACTGATTATACTAGTAAAATTAAAGGAAATAAAAGAATTGCTAGCATTAGACCTATTGTACTTTTTAAAAGTTAAAAGGTATCATAAAATTAATCCTTCTGCTTGGTTGGCATGGCTCAGTGGTTGATCGTTAACCTATGAACCAGGAGGTCATGGTTCGATGCCTGGTCAGGGCACATGCCCAGGTTTGGGGATCCATCCCCAGTACAGGGCATGTAGGAAGCAAGACCCTGAGGCCTACTGATATGATGCCCTCAAGTGCTCCTAGTTGTGGCCTCCCTGAGATTGGACCAGGTCAGCCAGGGGGCTCAGCATTTAAGAGTTCCCTCTTTTGTCACTTTAGTGTCCAGAATGAGAAAACTAAAGAAGACAACAACACAGGGCAACAGAATCCCTCCACCGATGTTCCCACCTCCTGAGCCACAGAGAAACAGCAAGAACTGAGTCAGAAGCTGGCAAACCGGAGCCTCATGTTGCATTGTGCTGCACGGTGCTTGGGGTAGGGCCCTAACCATCAGATATTTAAAGAGGAACATTGTCTAAGAAAATCCTTCATTATGAGTTAATACCGAGTTGAGATTCTGGAGTCAAGCCAAACAAGACAATTTCTAAATGTGGTCACAGCATCACTAGATGGAGGAGTGAGGACCACTGTAGCAATCCAATGTGCTTTTTTGTTTCTAGTTTCCATGTTTGTGGTGATGGTATCGACGATCTGAAAATTTTCTGAGTGGTCTGCATTCTCAGGTTCAAGGGACCTATCAAATGTGTGAAGTGGAGAGAGGAGGGATCAAGCGTGCACCACACACTTTTCGCTTCTGTGATTGACAGCTGGTGTCCTTGGATAAGTAGGGAGCTCAGAGGAGCCAGGGACAGTGGAGGAAGCCTGCAGCCCAGGCAGTGGGCCTAAGGGGAGCAGGTGGGTCAGCCCTGCAGAGGGGGCAGGGAGGGAGCTGCCTCCATGGTGGAACACAGGAGTGACAGGAAGCTTTCAATGAGTGTTTGTGGAAGGAATGAGGGACTGACTAAGGGACTGGCAAGTGTGAGCCATGAAGAGCCGTCCCAGAGGGGAAAGAATCATGGGACAGAGGCTGAGAGCTCCAAGGGGTGACTGGCCAGTGTCAGACCCTCCAAACCAAAGGCGCAGGAAAGGAGGCCTGCAGGGGCTGCTGCTCAGTTTGGCTCCAAGCAGTGGGGAGGGCAGATTGCTGAGTGGGCGACTCCCAGAGATGCAGGGCCTCAGGAAAGAACGGGAAAGGAGGCCAGAGGAGGAACCTTACAGAAGAGGTTTTGGTGAGGAAGGAAGAGACATGCAGGTAAGAGCTTGACAGGCCACCATGAGATTAAGTGAGGTGGGGATCTTCACATGCCATCCTCCTCCCTCATCTGTCTCTTTCTAGTTGAGTAAAAAATCCAAAGGATCATTTTAAGCTGAGCTCCTGCTGTGATGTAACTCCCATATCAAAATGGGATTCAACTTATGGGAATATAAAATACACACAAGTCTAGATAAAGCTATTGCCTGGTAAACAGGAAACCTCACTTCCCCATTCTCTGACCTCGTGGCCATGGAAGATCAGGCTTCCAGGTGCCAAGGAGCCTGGGGGGCTGACCTGAGGAGCCTGGGGAGCTGATGCAGGGAGCCTGGGGGCTGAGGCAGGGAGCCCAGAGCCTGACACGCTGCCAGTGACAAGCGGCGAGGAAAACTAGGACTCACTTCTACTCCATCTCATTTTCTTACAAATCTATCCTTGTGTTCCAGAATCAATGGCTATTTAATACACCCCTCAAAGTACTTGGAAAACAGACCATGTTAGGGTACCTAATTCTCTCTCAGTACATTAACTCAAAATGAAAACATATTTATAAAATCCAAATCACCAGGTTTAGTACATCCCAGGAAGAGCCCCTTAGTAAACAACAGATAACAAAATGCTGTGTCAGGAACCCAGCCACACACACACAGCAGGTGAGACTCCCCAAGAGTAAGATTGCCAACTGATGTAAATATAGGGTGTCCCCCAAAAAAGGTCCACACTTTAACAGCTGATAACTCACTTAATTGTCACTCTTTTTCAGGTTTAACTGATTTGAAGAAATGGGTGAAGACAGACTAAGCTTTGAATGAAGAAAATTTCTCCACGAGGCTTTTTATGGGGATACACAAAAGTTCAAGTTTAGCATACACAACGCACAGCAGTTGAGGAATTGAGGGAAGCTATTGAAACAGATAAGCACAAATACCAACTGACGGAAGGATCCTTGATGTTTGTGACTCCATGGCTCACATGAGTTCTGGTCCAGGTGCTGCCGTTGCTGAAGCAATGGAATCACAAACATTGAGAATCGCTGCGTTCTGTGTTTCTGTGTGCACCCTCTGTCCACAGTGGTCCTGGATGCCTGGACTGTGGCCCACTCTGCACCATGCACTTCATCCTGTATGTGTCCCCATAAGAAAGTCCAGAGAATGCATGTTTGTTCAGAGCTTAGCCTGGCTTCACCCATTACAACAAATTCATTAACCCTGAGAAGGTGTGACAATTGAGTTATCAGCTGTTAAAGTGGGTGTACATTTTGGGAGGACACCCTACAATTGTATGGGTGCTCCCTTGTAGGTAATCAACTGTTTTCCTCTTGCTGCTCTCTCTTTGTCTTTTGCTCTTGGCATTTTAATTATGATGTGTCTTGGTGTGATCCTCTTTGGATTCCTTTTGTTTGGGGTTCTGTGCACTTCCTGGACTTGTAAGTCTATTTCTTTCACCAGTTCCTCCAATTCTCCGTGAACTTTTCTCTTTCCTTCTAGTTGTAGAATTACCACACAGCCAGCTTTCTTGTGGTTCTGGATGGTGTCCATTCTGTCTTTTAGTTGTAGTTTTGAAATCGTTGTGCGAGGCAGCAGTTTAGGTGCTTATCTATGCCGCCATCTTGGTTTCTCCTTCTAAACCAGAATTCTTAATAGTAAAATTACCA
This sequence comes from Corynorhinus townsendii, assembly GCA_026230045.1. NCBI lineage: Eukaryota > Metazoa > Chordata > Mammalia > Chiroptera > Vespertilionidae > Corynorhinus > Corynorhinus townsendii. Next base: position 123,115,943 of record JAPDVU010000001.1, read on the forward strand.
GCAACTAACCTTGCATGGCTACAGAGATGTCCTCCACCTTAGCACACATTTGAAGAGCCTACAGCCATGAATCCCAAGTAAGAAAGGAAGGAATCAAGCCCTCTTAAATTGATTTCAAGCCAATGTCATAGCCAAACTGTCTTTCTCTATAATTGAGATATTAGTAAAATTTATATAACTTTGTCAAAACTAAATTATAAGTGGAACCCCCATATATCTCTATGACATATCCATTTCAACTAGGCTTCCAAGACATCATCAATTATGGAGGAATTATCACACTTCCAGGATCAGACCTTAATAATTGTTTTCCTAATTAGCTCTCTTATACTATACATTATTTCACTTATATTGCCAGCCTGACACATACAACTACTGTAGATGCACAAAAAGTAGAAACTATTGGATCAATTCTACCAGCTACTATTCTAATTACAATTGCCCTACCTATGAATCTACACTAATAAAAGAGAAACATGCAAATTGACCATCACTCTGCTATACCCACCAGCCAATCATGATGAAATATGCAAGTTAGAAAGACAAAGATGGCTGCTGCCCTGCTGCTCCAGGTGAGGAGTGGCTGGGTGGGGCAAAACACTTGCTATGAGAGGGAGGGGCGGGTGCGAAGGGATCTACAGGAGCGGCACTCCGGCCACAGTGAAGACAAAGATGGCAGACTCCAGCCAGAGTCTGCAGGGAAGACAGCAGACTCTGGCCGGAGTCTGCAGCAGAGATGAAGAGGGCAGACTCCAGCTGGAGTCTGCAGCGAAGTAGTGAAGACAAAGATGGCAGACTTCAGCCAGAGTCTGCAGCGAAGGCAGACTGGCCAGAGCGAAAGGCCTGGGTCCCGGGTGCCAGAGGAAAACCAGTGCTGGAAGCCGAGGGAAGGAAGGCCTATTGCATGAATCTCTTCAAGCAATGGGCCTCTAGTTCTTTATATAATAGACAAAATTAATAACCCTTCTGTAACTATTAAAACAATAGGCCCCCTGCCGGAAATCGATCATTGTCTCACTAATAGAAAGATGTGGACAGGAAATTATGATTTGTGTAGGCTTGTACTTCACATTACTTCAAACCTCAGAATCTCATGAAACATCATTTTCTATCTCAGACGGTGTCTACAGGTCAACTTCCTTTATAGCCACAGGCTTTATTGGCTCTACCTTCCTTATTGAATGCCTCCTACACCAACTAAAATTCCACGTCACATCTCATCATTTTGGATTTGAAGCTGCTGCCTGATATTGACACTTTGTAGATGTCATAGTGTTACAGAAAACCGGAGAAGAACCAAGCAATACTTTGAGAGATGGAATTACATTTATTATGCACGGGTCCAGAAGAAAATGTCTCTCAAATTCTGGGCCCCCACATAGAGGAATTTTCCCTATTTATATGTTTTTACCTACTTTGTATCCCAAATATGGGGTGTTTCTGGCCCCTTTTGCAAGTTCTTAAAGAGTCCCTATGTGCTGGGGCCTTGAGACTTCAACTAAAGACCTGGCCTGGTGCCAGCACTGATAATTTTGTCCGGGGAAGGCTTAATGGCCTCTCAGAAGTGGGAGTAGTCTCATTTCCCTTATTATTTAAGCAAGCAAGCATTTACAGAAGCCAAATAGCAGAGTTAAAATTTCAAACAGCAGTTTTTATATAAGATGGATGCTTCATTCCCCACTGGTTTTATGTACATGAGTCAAATCATTGACTCTTGGTCATTGTCAAGGAGGGAGTTATATTTACCCCTGAGGACTATAATTTTAATTTTCTGCCTAATAAAGTTAGTGGGCCTACTTATAAGATAAGGGCCTGGATTGAGGGCCAGGGGTAATCTTTAGAGAGTCTGACAAGTCCTGGACTCTCTATTTTTCCTGGGTGGTCTTAAGCCAGGTGTGATGAAGCCACGTTGGGATTCCATTGACCTTGACTGCCGTGGAGGTGGTCCTTTCCAGATAGGAGTCAGTCCTTAGGTAGAAAATTTCTTTACCCAGAGTCACCAGGGTGGAAGGGATGAACTGGATCAGAAGTTGGTACAGGAAGAGCGTCTCAGATGTGCTTCTGGATTGCTTCCTGAGTAGACTGTAAAGCCTGTAAGAACTTGAATAAAGACTGGTTATGGATTTCAGCTTTTCTAGATTGGGTAGATCAGGGTCTGGAAGAGTCACTAGAATTTGTAGAGGCCCCACTGGTTTTAGGGCAGCCTCCCGGGCAGCTTCATCTGTGGCTCGGTTCCCTCTTGCTTCTGTGGAGACCCCTTACCTTGTAAATAGCACTATGTATGTGAGCCATTGTAAATGCATACCTGCTATCAGTATAAATTGTTACTGATTTTTCTTTTGTCTACCAGAGAGCCTGAAACTGGGTGACTCGAGTGTTTGACATCCAGTGCTCTAGTGTGTTCCGGAGTAAAGCCTTGACCTCATGTGGGGCAGTTAGGATTAGTTACTGCCCTACGGTTAACTTGTTTGCTTTTTCAGTAAGCATAGCTATGACTGCTACCACCTGGAGGCAAGTATGTCACCCAAATGCAAAGGGGTCAAGTCTTTTGGACAAGAGGCTCCTGGCCTTTTCTAAGGGCTGAGACTTTGGGTGAATACCTCTTTGGCTCTGCCCTTTGTCTCACATACATAGAGGTGGAAAGACTTAGTTACATCTGGTAGCGCTAGTTGGCCCATTGTCCTTACTCTGCTCATGTCCGTTTAACTGCCTAATATATTACCTCAAGGATCCTGGCTCTGAATTCTTTTAGGGAAAATAGATGTGGAATTTCTTCTGTAGCTGCTTCATGGGACAGAGTTTTTCCTCAGAGTCAAGAGATCCTTGCTATCTGTCAGAGGGACAATGAGGCCTGGGCACAGAAGGTAGTGGGCTTGTGACCTAGCAGAGACAAACTCTAACAAATGGTCTGGTGGAAGGGAAAGAAAACTAGAGGTTTTAATAACCTCTATTGAAATAGAATTTTTCTCCTCAAAATTACCTCTGTTTATTAAAAGAGCCAAATCAAGACCAATTTACCTTTTGTATTTAATTTGGCCTGATTGTTTGCATAAACACAACAAGAATGTTAACTAACTACCTTTACCAGAATTTCATGATTGAATCTTAGTGTGCCCCATAGGGCCAGGAAGCCAAGCCATCCAGCTGCCATCTGGCCTGCCTGCAGTATCTGCTGAATTAGGTGAATCCCTCACCTGCAGCGACTCCACCTGGGCTCATGCTCTAGGTTTTAAGCCCATCTCAATAGCCCTCCTACTCATTGCAACCTAAAGTGTGTGGGGGGTTCTGCAGGGACGCAGAGGTGTCCTTATTGCTCTCCTTGTTCTCTGACCAACCGCTAGTGATGGTAGGGCATGGGCCTGATGCTCCAGCGCCAGCCATTTTCAGGGCTACCAAGCATGATACCAGGCTTTTCCTTGGCACTCCTTTTGGCTTCAAGTCTTCAGAGTTCAGACAGGGATCTTTAAAACATGATACTCCCGTCAAAGTTTTCAGTTATTAAAACCACTATTAGAAACCGGTCTTATTGAATTTATGCAAAGAAATGTATTGCCATGATTTATTTATTAAGAATTGCCAAATTTTGGAGGAATTATGTAAGCAGAAAATATATACTGACCTGCTTTAAGATCTTCTGATTTTCCTTGTCAGTCCTTTTTATGGATTCTTCAGAGTAATATAACTGTCTTCAAATGACAAGGAGAAATTCAAAATGTGTCTATATTCAAGTAGACAATTATAGCTGTCCTTGTAGTAGGGTCCCCCCTACTTGACTTGTCCTTAAAATTTCATATGGTCTCTGGGAGGAGTGACATGCCCTCTGAGAAAGGACTAAGGGAGCTTTATTACTTTACAGGGTCTCACATGTGACAAGACCTCACGGGGTCTGTAATTCCTGTAACAAAGGGCTGGTGTTCACCACTTCCCTCTGTTCCAAACAGGCCTTCCCCGGTTTCCTAAAGTTGAGGTTTGTGCCACACCTGACATGGGTATGGCCATACAGGCCTGCAAGACAGTATACAGGCTGTCAACTGTCTTTCAATAGAGACCAAAACCAGATGGGTATTTTCCTTGCCCATTTGGTCACCTGTCCTTTTGGCAATTGCATTCAAATATGTAAGGTTAATGCAATATTATTAATACAATGATGTACAATATTGGCACTGTGGCCACCTTAGGTAGCCAAATCTTCTGCTACCATATATGACACATGGTAGGGCTATACAAATATCTTAGGGAGGTGACTAAAGTCTATTCTTGACCTTCCTACACAAAGCAAAATTGTCCTTGTCTCTCTGGACTCATGTCCATGAAAATGCAGGCATCATCTAAGTCTATTATACAGTTTTCTGCAGGCCACTGTCAGAGCTGTGCGTGGTGGTCAGTCTTCTTTCTAGCCACAAACACAGCCTATCTAATTTCCCTAAAATTTATTCTGGCATGGGAGAAAGTTGTTTTGCTGTAAACAGGCAGCTTAACCCCTACATAACTGGGCCTGGACATCTGCTTAGAAAGCCGTAATATATAAGTTTAACATGTGGCCTTAGGTCCTTCCAACCCAACAGGGTCTCTGCCATCCCTCAGTCAGACTCCTCCTCTCTTGGAGAATCTCAAAGTCCTGAAGGCTCCCCGGTCCAGGGAGAGTGCCCTTCCTTTGCTCTTTAACTTTAAGCTGTCAGTCCAAAACAGCCAGAGTAGCAGTTAGAAACAGCTTTGCATATTGCAAAGCGCTTCTGTGGCAGTGGCTTGGGTATTAGGCCCCTTGTCTTCCTGCCAGTCCCCTTTGTGTCAGAGCAGCGACCAGGTATCTCCCAAGGGACTGCACTGGAAAGGGATCTCAGTCCCTCCTCTTCCAACAGCAACAGGTACTGAACCCTTTCAGTACATTTGCAAACGGGGAGCTTTCACTAGCTTTATCTGTTGCTTTTACAGATCCCAGGCTTGCTGCTCTATTCCTGGGGCTGCCGAAAGGCCAGTAGCAATCACTGGCTTCTGGTTTAACTGCTGCAGCCAGCAAGCCAAAGGCCTAAGTCTTGTATTGCTTGTTGTAAAACACTCACTACTCACTGGGCAGCAGTGGGGCAGCTCTAGTGTCAGGTAAATGTCTGCTGTCCCCCGCTTTTCTTGCTGCTGTGGCTTCTTCCAGGGCCACTGCAGTCAGCTTGGGCATCCAGCCCCCCTTCTTTTACCTGGCTCTCAGGGGCTGAGCCTGCCTAGCAACCAGTTTTAAATCACCAGGGCAGCTGCAGACTTCAGCTTCGTTTCTCCTCCAATTGGCTCCTGGGAATTTAGTCTTTTTAATGTATTAATTATGCTTGCAGAAAACTTGTGACCTTGAATCTAGTGAAGTTCTGATAAGACACCTGGACCAGACCCCTATGCCAGCAGAGCCATCTGCAACGAGTAAAAATCAACAAAACCTATCTCTCCCTGCTTCATAATTAATTGCTGACATCCTCCCTCCCCACTTTTCTGCATTAACCATTTACTCTGTCCTGAAACAAGGCAAATGGTCTGATATCCTGTATATTTAGGCTTTTTACATTTAAGAATACTTTTTTTCTTTCTGTGACCATTGTTTTCCCTCATAGATTTTTACTCTAAGCCCCTAGAATCCTAAAGGATCTTAAATCCTCCTCCTTTACCACTCTTGATTTCTCTGACCATTCCTGTTCCCAAGTCCAGTTGCTTGTCTCTCTTTCCTATTGAGAGTCAGAGGAAAACAATTCCTACAGAAGGGAGAAATAGAAACAGTGGGAGTTTCAGAGAAAACTGCAGACTACCACTGTAGTAGTCCTCCCTTTCAAGGGGTGAGGTCCGACCTGTGGAGAAAAATGACTCTTATTCAGCCTGGAAAGATAACAGATGAGGATAAGGGTGTGTAGGGAGATTTCTTGCGAACTGAAAGCATGGATGGCCTCCTGAAAGAAAAGATCTTTAATCCAGTTACAGATGCTATTAGAATCAGGATGAGAGAGGAAAGGAAAGACCAGGTTATGTCCTCTATGAGGAACCTAATAACTGAAAACAGCAAGTCAAACAAAACACACAACCACGAAGACAACAGATCACACAAGACACACAACCAGGGCTAATGGGGTCCATAGACAGTTAATAATAACTTCAGCCTTAGTTCCACCTCAGGTGGCTCACATTGGACTATGATGTCACAGGCAGGGACAGGGCCTGTAAATCTCTCCACCCTGTGGAGCTGTAAGCCCTGGCCCTGGAAGTCTCCGACCAAAAAAGATAAGAAAGCCATAAATAAAAGTTCTTTGTTCTTTGAAATGTCACAAATTTATACCTTTATATTAACCCTAGGACTTTGAAATTTCAATTTAATACAGCAAATTCACAAATGAGAGCAAACTGATAATTTTTTATTAGCTAAGTGGGCTGATTCCCTCTCTCACAAAGAGCAAAAGACTCTGAGAAAAAGAATTCTCAGCAGCTGCTAAAGACTTTTGCATTTTGCCCCAGCAGGTCCGCCCTATCTTTAAACAAACTAAACAATAGAAAGAGATAACAAATACTCTCATGTGTACAGCCAGAAAGCACAAAGTGGCTTTTGCTTCACACAGACCAGTTAATGAGCAGATAATTATGCCAAGACAAACAAACATCCCTACTCACACTCTTTCAGTAGACTAGCCCAGACTGGAGCTGAGCAGATAAAGGAAACAATGCCCAACTCCCCAAATGAGTGTGGGGGCACTCCCGGCACCCATGCCCCAGAACAGAATTCTCAACCAATGTCTTGGTGAGAACCTACCGGAGGAGTTAAGACTGCGTCCAGTCCCCCTTCTCGGTAGCAAATTGGCTAGTCCCACACAAACTAACAGCAGAGTGAACTCATAATTCCTTAATCAAATCTGAATTCATTCACCTCCAGAGTCCCACATTCATATATTAGCTAGTCTGAGTTTTTTACTTCTACCAGATATTTACCCAGAGTTTAAACAACTGATTCCTGATTCCTGATTAATTTGCCTGAGGAAGCCATATAGCTTCTGGGGAGGTGATTAAGCTCCCCCTTCCACTCACTTGGTGTGGGCTGAACTGACGGGGCCCCTACCTTACCGATTCTGTCGACAGGTCCAAAGTTGTCTGTCCACTCTCTCCAGATGCTGGCCAGATCCTGGGCTGAGGTTCGGGAGTGCCCGGAGTTCCCCGTTTCAATTCTGCTAAATCAGCAGAGCAGCAACTCCCAGAGGCCTATCTGGCTCCCCCAGGGCCCAAAGCCGGTCCACTCACCAGAGGCTTAAAAGCAAAGCATGGGTTGGTTTTCCTGGAATCACAGGGAACCAATAATGTTACAGAACACAGGAGAAGAACCAAGCAATACTTAGAGAAATGGAGTTACATTTATTATGCACGGGTCCAGAGGAAAATGTCTCTCAAATTCTGGGCCCCCACATAGAGGAATTTTCCTTATTTATATGTTTTTACCTTCTTTATCTCCCAAATATGGAATGTTTCCGGCCCCTTTTGCAAATCCTTAAAAAGTCCCTATGTGCTGGGGTCTTGAGACCTCAACCAAAGACTGATAATTTTGTCCAGGGAAGTTTTAATGGCCTCTCAGAAGTGGGAGTAGTCTCCTTTTCCTTATTATTTAAGCAAGCAAGCATTTACAGAAGCCAAATAGCAGAGTTAAAATTATAAAAAAGCATTTTTATATAAGATTGATGCTTCAATATGACAATTCTTATATGCCCCTATTTACCAATGAGGATTCTATTCTTTTAGTATTAATTAGTATAAATGACTTCCAATTAGTTAGTTTTGGCAAAATCCAAAAAAAAATAAATAAATAAACCTTCTACTTACTTTATTTATCAATTCTAGCATCTTTACTTGTAATAATCACGTTTTATCTTCCCCAAACAAATGTTTATGCCAAAAAATCAAGCCCTTACGAATGTGGTTTTGACCCAAGAAATGCTAAAGAGACTGTTGTAAAAAGAAGAAATAGAGGGAGGAACACAGGCATAAAGAATAAAAATGGCAACAAACAAGTATCTATCAAGTACCTTAAATGTAAATGGATTAAATGCTCCAATCAGAAGACACAGGGTAGCTAAATGAATACAAAAACATGACCTACATATATTCTGTCTACAAGGGACCCACCTAAAAAAAAAAGGACTCACACAAACTGAAAGTGAAGAGATGGGCAAAAAATTTCCAGGAAAATAGAAATGAAAAGAAAGCTGGGGTAGCAATACTCATATATTACAAAATAGACTTCAAAGTGAATATAATAATAAGAGATAATAAAGGCCACTACACAACACTAAAGGGATTGATACAGCAAGAAAATATAACTCTGGTAAACATATATGCACCCAATACAGGAGCACCGAAATACATAAAAAAAAAAAAAACAACAAAACACTCCTGAATGAGATCATTAGTAATAAAATCATAGTAGGGGACTTTAACACCCCACTGACATCACTGGATAGATATTCTAGACAAAAAAATCAATAAGGAAATAGCGACCTTAAATGACACACTAGATCAGATGGAATTAATTGACATTTTCAGGACATTTTATTCTAAAGCTAAAGAATATACATTCTTCTCAAGTATGCATGAGACATTTTCAAAGATAGGCCATATGTTAGGACACAAGCTAAGTCTCTACAAATTCAAGAATATTGAAATCATATCAAGCATCTTCTCAGACCACAATCACATAAAATTAAAAATCAGCTACAATAAAAACACTCAAAAACAATCAAACACATGTAGACTAATTATCATGCTATTAAACAATAAATGGTTAACAAGAGATCAAAGAAGAAATAAAAAACATACTGGAAACAAATGAAAGTGAAAACACAACAAACCCAAATCTATGGGACACAGCAAAAGCAGCCTTGAGAGGGAAGTTCATAGTACTACAGGCCAACCTCAAAAAAAAAAAAAAAAAAAAAGAGAGAGGAAAAAAAAGAAAGAAAAACTTGTAATCAGTTATCTAACCCTAAAACTTAAAGAATTAGAAAGAGAACAACAAGAAATCACCAGAGTAAGTAGAAGGAAGGAAATACTAATATATATAGACATATATAGATATATAGATATAGATATATAGATATATACCTATATGTATAGAGATATAGCTATATCTATATATGTCTATACATATATAGACATATATAGATAGATAGATATAGAGATAGAGATACATGTCTATATATATACATATATATAGACATATATAGAGATAGAGATATAGAAATAGATAGATAGATATAGATATAGATATGGATATGGATATAGATATGGATATAGATATAGATATAGATATAGATATAGATATAGATATAGATATAGATATAGATATAGATATAGATATAGATATAGATATAGATATAGATATAGATATAGATATTGTGTGTGTATATCTATATCTATATCTATATATCTATATATGTCTATATATATGTGTGTGTGTGTATCTGTGTGTGTGTGTGTGTATGTCTGTGTCCATTGATTAGACTTATATACATGCATATAAGGCCTTTGGTTGACCTCTCCCTCTTGCCCCCACCGTCCCCTACCTTCCCTGAGCTTTGACGTTCTGATTGATGTTTCTCTATCTCTGGATCCATTTGTTCATCTATAGATATATAGATATAGATAGATATATATCTATATATATATAGATAGATAGATAGATAGATATAGATATAGATATATATTTCCATCTTTTTTTAATTCTTTTTTTTTTTTTTTTTTTTTTTTAAATATATTTTATTGATTTTTTACAGAGAGGAAAGGAGAGGGATAGTTAGAAACATCGATGAGAGAGAAACATCGATCAGTTGCCTCTTGCACACCCCCTACTGGGGATGTGCCCGCAACCCTGGTACATGCCCTTGACCGGAATCGAACCTGGGACCTTTCAGTCTGCAGGCTGATGCTCTATCCACTGAGCCAAACCGGTTTCAGCCATCTTTTTTTAATTCTTACCTGAGGAGCATTGTTTTTTTCATTGATTTTTAGAGAATGGAAGGGAGAAGTGAGGTGCGCAGAAAGATGGGAGAGAGGGAAACATCAATGTGACAGAGATACATCTATTGGTTGCCTCCCACACATGCCCTGACTGAGAGTGGGATCGGACCTACAGCCCAGGTACATGCCCTTGACTGGGAATCAAACCTGCAACCCTCTGATGTATAGGACAATGCTGTAACCACTGAAAGCACCAGACATGGCTGTATTTTCACTTTTTAAATTAAAAGTAATTTAATTTATGAGAATTTTTAATGTTTGGAAACCTCAATTTTCAATGATAATGAAAAATTAAGCAACCAGTATTTCCTAAAACTTTTATTAACATATTTTATTATTTTAAATTTAAGAATCCAAAGACCACTGCAATCTGGCCATTTTAAAATGAGATTTCTAGTGAGATCTTCCTATTATGTAAAGCAATTACCAGTAACAGGATTTCTATCAGGAGTATTAATGAGAGCTGGGCTCTGGAAGTTTCTGGCCTTGGAGGCCCAATTTTCCATGTTAATTGTAGTGGGGTTTTTTTGAACATTGGCAGTCTGAGTAAATTCTCTAGGGAGGTAAAGTAGTGGGTCAAAGTCTACTGCTTATGAGTACCATGAGTCCTCAAGTGGCATTCAACCTTCTTACATGCCTTGGTTTCTCTCCCTAGCTGTCTCATAAAGCTGTGAGTGAGGACTCGGAGCACTAGGTGACCAAACTTTATACATCATCCCTGGATGAGTCAATTTCTTAATTACAGTTGAGTTGGAGGTTCCCTATGGGGACCCTACATGTTGTGAGGAATGACCTCTGACACCTCCATAAAGATTCTTAGTCATCTAAGAGCACCTGAGATTCAGGCTATAGGGAGGATGTGCCCCTTATCTTCAGAGCTGAATGAGTTCAGCTCTCATTTATACTGCAAAGGCATTTGCTCAGATTCTCATAAAGCAATTCCAATGGAACAGGCAAATTTAAATACCAGCCAACCATTTTTCCTCCTGTCTCACCCTGTAGCCTGGGTTCTGTTAACCCTTAACCTTGTCAGGTTAGCATGTGGCCCATTTTCATCCACATAGTGAAGCAAAGGGAGGAATTAAAATAGAAGAAACAAGATCAAGGGGGCCCTGAAGACAGGTTCAAGGGGTTAGCCTGGGACAAGCTGCCGCTACCCACTGATTCCCTGGTTGCAAGTCTCATAGGGACCTTTAGATCTTAGGAGAAACAAAGTAATGATAGGAAATAAGAGAAGGGAACACACAGGTGTAAGGAACAGCACACACCTTTGTCTTAAGGGTTTTACCTGTTTCATTTGTTTATCTAAATATGATTTTATTGATTTCAGAGAGAGAGGAAAAAAGAGAAAAAAATCATCGATGTGAGAGATATATCAATCAGTTGCCTTTTGTTGAACCCACAACCTGGACATGTGTCCAAACCTGGAATTGAACAGGTGACCTTTTGATGCATGGGACAACATTCAGTGAAGGTAGTCACAATGGCCAGGACAAAGATTTTACCTGGTGTTTAAAGTGGCAATTTTGGAGGAGGCCTCAATGGAATATCTTAATAGAATATTCATCAACTCTCCAAGTGTGTCATTTGATATGCTGATGTATTACAATGAATGTATACAGTGATGTGGGTCATTCTCTGATCAGTTTCACCTTAAAAAAATATCACTGGAAAGGGTTTTAAGCAACATGGGTCTGCTGGGCATGATCTGGAACATGTAACCCATTTGCTCCTAAGCATCCTAGGTTAGGAAAGATAAGTTCTTGTGATTTAGTAGTTGTGTCTATAAATTACTAGTCCCTGTTAGAGTCTTAGATTTTCCATTCCACTTGTCAAGGAATTTTTCTAGCTTTTTAAAAGCATGCCTCATATAAACTTGGAGACTCTTGTTAGTATTGAATTCATCACAATGACAATCAGTTGACACACACTAGGCACTAGAGCCAAAATCAGGACCCCAAACACACACCCTGGACTCCAGAAGCTGTACTCTACAGCAACCACAAACCTAAAGCTGGACCCCGGCCCTGGGACTCAAACTCGAAGCGATTCCCCTGACTCAAGCATACTATGCAGCACAAAAGCCAGAAACCAGATGCCAGAGACTGACAACTAATTCTTAAGACCAGATTCCATACACCAGAATCTGAATCTATTGCTTCACTTGGACCCCACACAAAAACCCAGGACACAAAGTCATACACAAAGAGACCCAAAACGCCAGACACACAGCCAAATACATATTTGATCTGAAACCACAGACCCTGGACATATACCAGGGATCTATAACTAAGACGCCATAGCCACAATGTGGAGTTGGAGACAAATCCTCACTTTGTACATAAATCCATGATTCAATAAGGAGAACCCATGTCACTCTAAGCCAAAGCAGCTAGTTTCACCAATACTTTTTGTATGCCAATGTGAATGTATAAGAGGAAAAACTACCTTGCAGAACTTCACAATTCTACCAAACCCTGCAATACTACAAACAAAAGGCTAACAGAATGAAAAAAATAATAATAACGCTTACCTTTGCTGGCAGGTGTTCATGATCTCTCGGCTGCAGTGGTGTCAGAACTTAACAATGTCACAGCTGATAATTTCACAAGGCTGGCTCTTCACAACTGTGGGGAAGTTTAAAAGTAATTATTTACCTCATACCTTGTAAATTCTAACAGCTGGGCTAATAACCAAATTGACATGATCAAATTAAAAAGAGATGTACAACACTTAATCCATGCACATGGAAAACTCACATACAAATGAATACCAAAGACAATGAGGTAATATTAGTAACAGAAAATGTTGGAAAATGGAGAAACAGGGTCTTAGATTGTAGAGGTGAAATGGGTAAATTTAGGAAAAGTACAGGCTATGTGGTATGTTAATTTTAGTTAGGTAATCCAAAAAATATATGATGAGGGGGGTAAGTTAGGAATATCAAGAAACTCCTGGTAGCCTGGCTGATGTGGCTCAGTGGTTGAGCATCAACCCATGAACCAGGAGGTCATGGTTTGAGTCCCTGTTAGTGCACATGCCCAGATTGTGGGATTGATCCCCGGTGTGGGGCATGCAGGAGGCAGCCGATCTCTCATCATTGTTTCTATCTCTCCCTCTCCTTTCTTCTCTGAATTCAATAAAAAAATATTTTTTAAAGAAACTCCTGACCTCCCACACACACATACAGCATCTTTGGTCTGTGTGCGCTAGACTCCCAGGCTACCCACAGAGCTGTCACACAGCACATGCCCTACCCTGAGCCCAGGTCAGAGGTGCTGATGTGACCTGGTATGCCCAGCCACAGGTCACAGGACCATGATGCATGTGCGGAGGGTCCCAAGGTGCCATTCTGTCTTGAGTGCTGGGGCTACAGAGTGAATTACTTACCACAGGGCTCTGGGCCCTCACAGGGAGTTGCACGCCAGAGCAACTGTGTATGCACCCCCATCACCCCAACAATCTGAAGTGGACAACTGAAGGACCAGAATCATGGAAGAAGGGAGTACAACTCAGAGCAGATGATTAAGGTGTGAAACTCAAGGCACACCCAGCCTCTGGTCTAGTGAGTCCCAGATCATTGGACCACTATGGGATTTAGCCCCTTGGATCCCAAGCAGGGAGTCCAGGACCAGAAAGAGGAGACAGCAAAAAGGAGGAGACAAAGAAAAAACCCCAAAGGAAAGAAAATGAGAAATCACCAGAAATGGAACGAAATGAAATGGAGGCAAGAAATATGTCAGAGAAATAATTCAGAGTAAAGGTCATGCACTTCCTAAACTGACTGGATGAGAAAATTACCAACATATGTAAGAAGCAAGAAAAAATGTAGAATCATATAGCTAAAATAAAAAGCACATTGGAAGGTTTCACTAGTAGACTAGAAAAAGCAAAGGACCAAATCAGTGAGTTAGAAGACAGGGTTTAAAACGTACACAATCAGAACAGCAATTGGAGAAAAACCTTTAGAAATCAGGAGAAGATCCTAAGAGAGATTTGGGACAACATGAAATGAAGCAACATCTATATAATAGGGGTGCTAGAAGGAGAGGAAGAGGAGTAAAGATTAGAAAACTTATTTGAAAAAATAATGAGAGAAAACTTCACTAACTTAGGGAAGAAAAAAGTCACACAGAGTCCCAAACAAAATGAACCCAAAAAGACCCACACCAAGACACATCATAATTACAATGGCAATTGTTAGTGACAAAGAGAGCATCTTAAAGGCTGCAAGAGAGAAAGAGAGTTACCAACAAGGGATCTCCCATTAGACTATCAACTTACTTCCCAACAGAAACACATATGGCCAGAAGGAAATCTGGAATGAAGTATACAAAGTGATACAAAGAAAGGTAATGACTCCAAGAATACTCTTTTCAGTGAGGCTATCATTTAAATTGAAAGGGAAATCAGGAGCTTCACAGACAAGAAACAGCTAAGGAAGTTTATTACTACCAAGCCAGCAATGCAAGAAATGCTAAAGGGATGAAGGAAGATGGCTGCCGATGGGAAGGCAGACTGCAAGATAGTGCATAAGTGAGAGAACAAAGGGAGAGTGTATGGACCCATGGGGAGTGTTTGTTTGTGAGTTGATGGACAGCTATTCTCTAGGGGAATGTGGGGGATTGCTGCATGGGTTTCCCCTGACTGGGCAGCCTCTGCTGCTAAGGGGATCCCTCCCAGAGCAACCAGCTCTGACGCGGATACTGTCCCATCTTGAAGGGGAAAGTGGATGTTGTCAGAAGCCTGAAATTCCTGGGAATATACAACAACTGCACCCAGTGAACAGCTGCAAACCTGGGAACATTTGACCCCAAGTGATGAGAGCACATGGATTCAGAGGAGCTTGGTGCCTCCTCACAGAAAAGTCAGATTTTGCCTGGGATAAGGTGAGGTCTGTCGTCCAGGCAGCAGAGGGAAATGCGCCCAGAAAAGTCCGCGGCCGTTGGGGCTGGCATGATCCATGAGTGTGGAAGGGGATCCACAAGGCTGCTAACAGAAGGGAACTCTAAAAAGCCACCCTTAGCTGGACTGGGAGAAAAAGGCCAGCCTAAAAATTTTGACACTGTGCTGGCTACTTTGACCCAAGGAGAAAAAAGACTGCACAGACTTGTTTCGCAGAGCGGAAGTTTGCCAGTTACTCTGGCTCTTTTTTCTTTTCTTTTTCTCTCTTTAAATCCTTGCTTTTGATTACTAAGCCCAATACATGGGATCACCCAACTGAGGACACTCGAAGAGACTGTAGGGGAAAGTTGTTTTTGTGGAACCTGGGGATCAGAGTGGGTGATAACCATCAGAAAACCAGCTCTGGGGCAGCCCATTCCCCCAAACCAGTATTAAGTGCCACAGGGAAAACAAAAACTAAACGCTAGCTAGAGAGGACCTATAGACCAGAAGGTCAATCCAGAAACACTGCCACCCAGGGGTTGAAGCACAAATTGACTCTTGTGTAAACACAAATAAAGGAGTGTAAGAAACAATGAAGTACTGCCTGCTTAAAAATCAGGACTGTGGCCTACAAAACTGAGGAGCAGTGGAACACAGGAAACTTCAATACTGTCCTGACTAAGAAACAGGGGAGAGAAAGTGAATGACCTTCACCACTGAATATTTTTATTTTTATTTCATCTTTTATTTAAGAAACTATTTTTTCTTTTTTCCTCAATTGATTTTACCTTTTTAATTATTACACTTTTTATTTTTAATCAGTATTATTACTACTATTTTACCTTTTATTTTAAGTGTCATTTTATTTTCTCTTTATTTTATTTTGGAATTAGTGTTCTACATTCTATTTTCATCTTTCCTTTAGTATCATTTTACTTTATCTCAACTTTACCTTTATGCCAACACTCTCTTCCTCACTTTTCCCCTTTTATTGTCCTGTTTCTCTTACCCTATTCCTGCTTTAGATTTCCCCTATTCCTTATTTTTACCCCCTATTAAAATTTCACCCTACTTATATATCTAATTTCCAGTCCCCCTGTGCTAAGTCCATACACATCTCTCTTCTCTTTCTTCACTATCTACATTTATTTCTCTTTGTCCTTTTGTTGTTTGCTTGATTGTTGATTATATTGGTTTTTTATGCTAGTTTGTGAGATTGTTTCACTTTTTTTGTATTTTTTGTTTGTTTGTTTGTTTCTTGCTTTTCCTCTGCTCACTTGATATTAGTTGTTGTTTGTAGTTTGCATTCATCTCTAGGTATTTGTTGCTGGCATTTGTTGGGATTAGTGGCTGTTCTATTTGAGTTTTCTACCCATGTAAATAGTTCTTTCCCCTCTTCTTTTTTTTTCTCTTTCTTTCCCTCTTACTTTTTTTCCTTTTCCCAATTCCATTTTTGCACTCTTTCTTTCCCCCTTTTTTTCTCTCTTCTTTTTTCTTTCTTATCCCCTAATTCTCTTTTCTCTGGTGGTCACCTTTATTTGGGGTTATTAGTATTGTGAATGCATTTGTGTTCAGTGCTTTGTGCATTGTGCCTTGTTGTGTTGTGTTTTGTGCCTTTAAATCAACGCAGGAGAGTGAGATCTACATAACCAGATACCCAGAGAAGAGAGACAATGGGGAGACAAAGAAACAGCCCTAATATGAAAGAAATGCAGGCATCACCAGAAAAGAAAGTAAACAAAATGGAGGCAAGCAACCTCTCAGAGAAAGAATTCAGAGAAATGGTCATAAGGTGGATGAAAAGAATGGAAGACAAATTCCACAATATGTGTAAGAACCAAGAGGAAATAAAGAAAAACCAAGAAGAAATGAAAAGTGACATTGCTGCTATTAAAAACTCAATAGAAAGCGTCAACAGTAGACTAGAAGAAGCAGAGGACTGCATCAGAGAGCAAGAAGACAAGGTAGGAAAAAATGCCCAAGCAGAGCAGCTTCTAGAAAAAAAAAATTAAAAAGCAGGAGGAGAGCCTAAGAGAACTTTGGGACAACATGAAACAAAACAACATCCACATAATAGGGGTGCCAGAAGGAGAAGAAACTGAGCAAGGAATAGAAAACCTGTTTAAAGAAATAATGACAGAAAACTTCCCTGATATAGGGAAGAGAAAACTCACACAAATCCAAGAAGCTCAAAGAGTCCCAAACAAAATAAAGTCCAAAAGATTGACACCAAGGCACATTACATTTAAACTAGAGGCCTGGTGCACAAAATCCATGCATTCAGTGGGGAGGGGGGAGTGTCCCTCAGCCTGGCCTGAACCCTTTCACAGTCTGAGAGCCCTCAGGGAATGTCTGAATAATGGCTTAAGCCTGCTCCCCACAGGCAGTCAGACATCCTTAGTGCTGCCACGGAGGTGGGAGAGACTGCCACCACTACCACTGCGCTCTCCAGCCATGAGCCTGGTTTCTGGTTGAGCACCACTCCCCCTGTGGGAATACAATGACCACCAGGGGCAGCAACTGCATTGAGCGTTTGCCCCCTGGTGGTAAGTGCACATCATAGTAACCAGTCATTCTGCCATTTGGTTGATTTGCATATTAGCCTGTTATTATATAGGATTGGCAAACACCAATGACAAACTAAGAATCTTAAAGCAGCCAGAGAAAGACAGAAAATTGCCTACAAAAGATCCCCCATCAGATTAGCAACTTATTTCTCAATAGAAACACATCAGGCCAGAAGGGAATGGAATTAAATATACAAACTCATGCAAAAGAAAGGTCTGAATCCAAGAATACTGTACGCAGCAAGGTTATGAATCAGAATTGAGGGTGAAATCAAGAGCTTCACTGACAAAAAAGGACTAAGAGAGTTTATTACAACCAAACCAGCAATGCAAGAAATGCTAAAGGGTCTACTGTAAAAAGAAGAAATAGGGGTAAAGAATAAAAATGGTGACAAACAAGTACCTATCAATAATAACTTTAAATGTAAATGGATTAAATGCCCCAGTCAAAAGACATAAGGTAACGAACTGGATAAGCAAACATGACCCATATATCTGCGGTCTACAAGAAACTCACCTCAGAAAAGAAGACGTACACAGACTGATGGTGAGGGATGGAAAAAGGTTTTTCAGGGGAATAAAAATGAAAAAAAAAAGCTGGTGTACCAATACTTATATCTGACAAATTAGATCTCAAAGTGAAGGACATAACAAGAAATAAGGAAGGCCACTTCATAATACTAAAGGGAGCAATCAAACAAAAAGAAATAACTCTGGTAAACATACACCCACCCAATACAGGACCACCCAAATACATAAAAAAAACCAACTCCTGGAGGATATCAAGGGAGAGATTGACAGCAATACAATCATAGTAGGAGACTTCAATACCCCACTATCACCATTGGACAAATCCTCTAAACAAAAAATCATGAAAAAAACATCAATCCTAAATGACTTACTAGACCAGATGCAATTAATTGACATCTTCAGAACACTTCACCCCAAAGCCACAGAATATACATTCTTTGCAAGTGCACATGGGTCATTTTCAAAAATACACCATATATTGGGTGACAGGCAAAATCTCTTCAAATTCAAGCAGATAGAAATATTATCAAGCACCTTCTCAGATCATAATGGCATAAAACCGGAAATCAACTACAATAAAAACAATCCAAAAAAATCAAACACATGAAGAATATGCAGCATGCTATTAAACAATGACTGGGTTGCCAGAGGGATCAAAGAAGAAATAAAAAACATCATGGTAACCAACGACAATGAAAACACAAAAATCCAAATACTATGGGACACAGCAAAAGCAGTCTTGAGAGGGAAGTTCATAGCTCTACAAGCCTACTGCAAAAACAAAAACAAAAAACAACAACAACAACAAAAAAAACAACACAAGAAATGACGGTAATAAATCACCAAACCCTACAACTCAAAGAGTTAGAAAGAGAGCAACAAGAAAGGCCCAGTGTAAGCAGAAGGAAGGTAATAATAAAGATCAAAGCAGAGATAAACCACATAGAGAAAAAAAAAACACAACAATACAAAAGATCAACAAACCCGTGAGCTGGTTCTTTGAAAAGATAAACAAGATTGATGGACCTCTAGCCAGGCTCACCAACAAGTAAAGAGAGAGGACCTTAAATAAACAAAATCAGAAATGAAAGAGGAGAAATAACAACAGACCCCACAGAAATACAAAGGATTGTAAAAGTACTATGAACAACTTTATTCCAACAAACTGAACACCTGGAGGAAATGAACATATTCCAAGAAAAATACAACCTTCCAAAACTTACTCAGGAAGAATCTAAACATCTCAATAGGCCAATAACTATGGAAGTATTGAAGCAGTCATCAAAAAGCTTCCAGTAAACAAAAGCCCAGGGCCAGATGGCTTCACAGGGGACTTTTACCAAACATTCAAGGAAGAATTAAAACATATACTCCTCAGACTATCCCAAAAAATTCAAGAGGAAGGAACACTTCCATGCTCATTCTATGAAGCCAGCATCACCCTAATACCAAAACCAGATAAAGACAACACAATGAAAGAGAATTACAGGCCAATATCCCTCATGAACATAGATGCCAAAATTCTCAACAAAATTCTAGCAAATCAGTTCCAGCACTACATCAGAAAGATCATACACCATAACCAAGTAGGATTTACCAAGGGATTCAAGGATGGTGCAATATCCTCAAATCAATAAATGTGATACATCACATAAACAAATTGAGAGATAAAAATCACATAGTCATATCAATTGATGCAGAGAAGCATTTGTCAAAATGCAACACCTTTTCTTGATAAAAACTCTCAACAAGGTGGGAATAGAAGGATTATAACTCAATATAATAAAAGCCATATAGGACCAACCCACAGCCAACATCATACCTAATGGGCAAAAACTAAAACCATTTCTCCTAAGAACAGGAACAAGACAGGGATGCCCACTCTCACCACTCCTGTTCAAGTTAGTACTGGAAGTATTAGCAATTGCAATTAGAGAAGAAGAAGAAGTAAAAAGCACCCAAATTGGAAAAGAAGAAGTAAAGATGTCCTTATTTGCAGATGACATGATATTGTACATAAAAAACCCTAAAGACTCCACGAAAAAAAACTATAAGACTTAATAAATGAATTTGGCAATGTAGCAGGATACAAAATTAAGGCCAAGAAATCTGTGGCATTTCTATACACCAATAGTGAACTTACAGAAAGACTAAAAAAAAATCCCATTTACCATTGCACCAAAAAGATCAAGATACCTAGGAATAAACTTAACTAAGGAGGTAAAAGTTCTATACTTGGAAAACTACAGGATACTGAAAAAAGAGATAGAGGAAGACATAAACAGATGGAAGAACATACCATGTTCATGGATTGGTAGAATCAACATCATTAAAATGTCCATACTACCCAAAACAATCTATAGATTCAATGCACTCCCCATTAAAATACTTATGGCATATTTCACAGACCTAAAAAGATATCTCCAAAAATTCATCTGGAATAAAAAAAGACCCTGAATAGCCAGAGTAATCCTGAGGAAGAACAAAGTAGGTGGGATCTCAATACCAGATTTAAAGCTGTATTACAAAGCCACTATTCTCAAAACATCCTGGTACTGGCACAAGAATAGACATATAGATCAATGGAATAGAATAGAGAACCCAGATGTCAACCCAAACCACTATGCTCAATTAGTATTTGACAAAGGTGGCATGAACACAGAATGGAGCCAAGACAGTCTCTTTAATAAATGGTATTGGGAAAATTGGACAGATACATGCAAAAAAATGAAACTAGACCACCAACTTACACCAGACACAAAAATAAACTCTAAATAGATAAAGGACTTAAACATAAGACAAGAAACAATGAAAATACTAGAGAATTCCACTGGCAGCAAAATCGCTGTCATATGCTGAAAGAACTTCTTCACTGATACTACCCCTAGGGCAATGGAAGCTAAAGAGAAAATAAACAAATGGGACTACATCAATATAAAAAGCTTTTTCACAGCAAAAGAAACCATCAACAAAACAACAAGAAACCCCACTGTATGGGAGAACATATTTGCAAATGTTATCACTGAAAAAGGTTTAATCTCTAACATCTACAAGCAACTTATACAACTTAATAAAAGGAAGATAAATGATCCAATTAAAAAAAAGGCAATGGACCTAAATAGAATCTTTTTGAAAGAAGACATAAGGAAGGCCAAGAGAAACATGAAAACATGCTCAAATTCACTAATTATCAGAGAGATGCAAATCAAAACGACAATGCGGTACCATCTCACACCTGTCAGAATGGCTATCATCAACAAATCAACAATGACAAGTGCTGGAGAGGATGTGGAGAAAGAGGAACCCTCATGCACTGCTGGTTGGATTGCAGCCTGGTGCAGCCACTGTGGAGAACAGTATGGAGTTTCCTCAAAAAACTGAAAATGGAAATCCCATTTGACCCAGTAATCCCACTCCTAGGAATATATCATAAGAAACTAGAAACACCAATCAGAAAGGATATATGTTCATAGCAGTACAATTCACCATAGCTAAGATTTGGAAACAGCCCAAATGCCCATCAGCAGATGAGTGGATTAGAAAACTATGGTACATCTACACAATGGAATACTACGCTGCTATAAAAAAAGAAGGAATTCTTACCATTTGCAGCAGCTTGGATGAACCTGGAGAACATTATGTTAAGTGAAATAAGACAGGCAATGAAAGAAAAATACCACATGATCTCTTGATTTATGGAAAATAAAGAACATTATAACCTGATAAACAGAAAGATAGATATAGAGGCAGTAAAGCACCGAACAGGCTGTCAAATTACAGTGGGAAAGCAGGGGAGTGTTGGGGAGGGGGAGGGAGATATCAACCAAAAGACTTGTGTGCATGCGTTTAAGCATAACAAATGGACACAAGACAGTTGGGCGGGGGGAAGGATGAGGGCATGCGACAAGGGGTAGGGGAGGCTGGGGGAATGTCAATGGGGGAAAAAAGGAGATATATGTACCAGTACGTGTAATACTTTAAACAATAAAAAAATATTAAATAAGCATTAAAAAAAGAAGAAATAACTCTGGTAAATATATGTGCACCCAATACAGGAGCACCCAAATACATAAAAATCTTCTGGAGGATATCAAGGGAGAGATTGACAGCAATACAATCATAGCAGGTGACTTTAATGCCCCACTCTGAACAACTCTATTCGCCTTTGAGGAAATCCTCTAGACAAAAAAAAAAAATCAGCAAATAAATATCAATCCTAAATGACTCACTAGATCAGATGGAATTAATTGATAAATTAATTGATATCTTCAGAACATTTCACCCCAAAGCCACAGAATATACATTCTTCTCAAGTGCACATGGGTCATTTCCAAAGATAGACCATATATTGGGTCACAGGCAAACTCAAGAAGATAGAAATTCAAGAAGACAGAAATTCAAAGAAGATAGAAATCATTCAAATTCAAGAAGATAGAAATCATATCAAGCATCTTCTCAGATCACAGTGACATAAAATTGGAAATCAACTACAGTAAAAACAATCCAAAAAAACCAAACACATGAAGACTATACACCATGCTATTAAACAATGACTAGATTACCAGAGAGATCAAAGAAGAAATAAAAAACAGCATGTCAACAAACCACAATGAAAACACAACAATACAAATACTATGGGACACAGTGAAAGCAGTCTTGAGAGGGAAGTTCATAGCTCTACAAGCCTACTGCAAAAAACAAGAAACAATGGTAATAAATTACCTAACCCTACAACTCAAAGAGTTAGAAAGAGAGCAACAATAAAGGCCCAGTGTAAGCAGAAGGAAGGGAATAATAAAGATCAGAGCAGAGATAAATGACATAGAGATAAAAAAAAAAACAATACAAGAGGAGAATCCAAGATGGTGGTGTAGGTAAACACCTAAACTGCTGCCTCGCGCAACAATTTCAAAACTACAACTAAAAGACAAAATGTCTATCACCCAGAACCACGGGCAAGCTGGCTGAGTGGAAGTTCTAAACTAGAAGGAAAGAGAAAAGAGCATTGAGACGTGCACAAGCGCTGAAAAGCTGAGGTACTGAGGCGCGTGATCTGGGCTGGCATCAGGTGTTGCTTTTTTCAACCCAAAGGGAGACAAGCCCACGATTACTCTGAAATACAGTTTCTGGGGAGACGCGGGGGACCCAAACTCCTAAGGGGAGAAGCTGGATTGTCTGCCACCGGGTCAGAAAGTGAGGGGGGCCTGCTTGCAGAGCTGCGCACAAGAATAATTGTTTACTGCGCTGGGGCATGGGACGCAGTCGGAGACACAGAGCTGGCTAACTAGCAGCCATCGCTGTTTGCCATGCCCTAGCTTAGTGACGCCCTGAGACCCTGCCCCACAAACCTACAAACCCACCCAAGCTCCAAGCAGCAGCTTCAGCATAAGAAAGGCCTGCCCTATTGCAGCTTAACCTAGCAAACTTGCAGCCCAGATCAGACAGCTACAAAACCTCCAAACCCCAAGCAAAGAGGAGAAAACTGTAGCTCTCGCTGTAGCTCCTGCTGGGTGGACTCAGACAATAGCTGACCTGCACCTCATTGGAGATCCAGAAGCCAGTATACCTAGTGGTCAGTGTGAGGAACCAGATTTCAACTCCTCACATCCATAAGTGACACATTCAAGAGGCAGACTCAGCGAGCACCAAAGCCCCACTGAAACAAGTCCTGCACCATAAGCGTGTCTCCAGCACAGCAGTTCTTATAGACACAGTGAGTCCTCACAGCCGATTGGCCTGGAGGTCAATTCCTCCCAGCGTACCAACAGCAATTAAGGCTTAACTACACCAAGTCTTTGCACTCAGCCCACAAAGGGGTGTACCAAGAGCATCCACATCAGGTGATTGGGGAGGCTGAGCTACTGCCCCCTATAGGTCACCTACCACACAAAGCCACTCCATCAACACAGGGAAGCAGCCAAAATGCGGAGAAAAAGAAACATGTCATGAATGAAAGAAACGGAGGAAAGCAAACAACTGGATGACATAGAGTTCAGAACCACATTTTAAGGTTACTCAAGAATCTTCTAAATACTGCCGAGAAACTTGATGACACTTCTGAGGAGCTTATTGAGACCTTCAAGGACCTTAATGAGAATGCCAAAGAAATGGAAAAGGACCAGTCAGAAATAAAGCATACACTGTCTAAAATAAAGAATATACAGAAACTCAACTGTAGATCAACGTACCCCAAGAATCAAACCAAAGATCTGAAATATGAGGAAACAAAAAACACCCAACCAGAAAAACAAAAAGAAAAAAGAATCCAAAAATATGAAGATAGTGTAAGGAGCCTCTGGGACAACTTCAAGTGTACCAACATCCGAATTTTTGGGGTTCCAGAAGAAGAGAGAGAGCAAAATATTGAAAACCTATTAGAAGGAATAATGACAGAAAACTTTCCCTACCTGGTGAAAGAAATAGACTTACAAGTCCAGGAAGTGCACAGAACCCCAAACAAAAGGAATCCAAAGAGGACCACACCAAGACACATAATAATTAAAATGCCAAGGGCAAAAGACAAAGAGAGAATCTTGAAAGCAGCAAGAGAAAAATGGTTAGTTTTTTCTAATGGTTACCTACAAGGGAGTACCCATACGACTGTCAGCTGATTTCTCAGCAGAAACTATGCAGGCCAGAGGGGAGTGGCAAGAAATATTCAAAGTGATGAACAGCAAGAATCTCCAACCAAGATTACTCTACCCAGCAAAGCTATCATTCAGAGTTGAAGGTCAGATAAAGAGCTTCACAGACAAGAAAAAGCTAAAGGAGTTCATCACCACCAAACCAGGATTACATGAAATGCTGAAGGGTATTCTTTAAGAAGAGGAAGAAGAAGAAAAAGGTAAAGATAAAAATTATGAACAACAAAATGGCATCAAATACATACCTACCAACAAGTGAATTTAAAAATCAAGTAAATAAAAAATTTGAAGAACAGAATGGACGGGTGAATATAATAGAATCAGGGACATAGAAAGGGAGTGGACTGACAGTTCTCAGGGGGAAGCGGGTGTGAGTGGTGCGGGAAGATATTGGACAAAAATCTTACTCCTATGGTTGAAGACAGTGGCAGTGGGTAAGGGCATGGGGTAGAGTGGGGTGGGGAATCAGGTGGAGGGGAGCTTAGGGGGAAAACAAAAAGAGGAACACCTGTAATCTGAACAATAAAGATTTATTTAAAAAACAAACAAAAAACAATACAAAAGATCAATAAATCCAAGAGCAGGTACTTTGAAAGGATAAACAAGATTGATGAACTTCTAGCCAGGCTCACCAAGAAGCAAAGAGAGAAGACCCAAATAAACAAAATCAGAAATTAAAGAGGATAAATAACAACAGACTCCACAGAAATAGAAAGGATTTTTAAAAAATACTATGAACAACTCTATTCTAAGAAACTGTACAATGTGAAGGAAATGTACCTATTCCTAGGAAAAAACAACCTTCCAAAACTCAATCAGGAAGATTCTATAAATCTCAATAGGCCAATAACTATGGAAGTAATTGAAGCAGTCATTAAAAAGCTTCCAGCCAAGAGAAGCCCCGAGCCAGATAGCCTTCACAGGGGTGTTTTACCAAATATTCAAGAAAGAACTAAAACCTATACTCCTCAGACTATTCCAGAGAATTCAAGAGGAAGCAACACTTCCAAGCTCCTTCTATGAAACCAGCATCACCCTAATACTAAAACCAGATAAAGACAACACAATGAAAGAGAATTATAAGCCAATATCCTTCATGAACATAGATGCCAAAATCCTCAACAAAATTCTAGCAAATCAGATCCAGCAGTACATCAGGAAGATCATACACCATGACCAAGTAGGATTTATCCCAGGTTTGCAAGGATGGTACAATATCTGCAAATCAATAAACATGATACATTACATAAACAAATTGAGAGATAAAAACCATTTATCCAAGGATGTAATATGGCGTCCGGTAGGAGGGTAGCAAAGGAGAGAGTGTGAGAGAGTAAGGGAGCGATAGAGGAGTGTGTTGATGTGTGTGGTGTGTGTGTGTATGAACTAGGGACAGTTATATTCTGCAGGTCTTCCAAGGGTCTGCCAAACTGGGCAGTCTTAGATGGCAGAGCCCCATGCACAGCTTGGACACTTCTGAGTGGCCAGTGCGGACACAGAGACCACGCCATCTTGAGAAACAGAGCTGCTTGAGACTAGGATCCTGGCCTCAGCACCACTCAGTCTGGTCTCAGATGCAAACCAGTACCCTGCAGCCACCAGGGACAAAGATCTGTGACCACAGCTGCAGACCAAAAGACAACAAGAATCCAAACATCCCAGCCATAGATTTATGTGAGTCAAGGAGCCTATTCCCCTTCCTGCAGGCTCGCGGGCAATGCCATAGTAACTGATAGACCTGCCCCTCACATGGGCCGCAGTGCTGCTACAGGAAATTGAGCCTGTGAGTGCATGGACACTGGGAATCTGCTCCCCGCAATGTATTCGGGCGACCAAACCACGCAGGGTAGCAGTGCCACCTGACTTTGATTCTGGGCAAGCACACACAGAAGTCTGTTTTCCGCAACACAGGAGCAGACCTCTGGCTGACACAGTGCTACTGTGCAATCCAGTACCCCAAGCTGACTGGGACCCTGATTCTCTGGGCGGGATCCAGCACTGAGCACTACTGACTTGACTCTGTTCCTTATCACATGCGCCTGGTATCCCTGACTCCCAGTGCACTCCCACTAAGAGTCAGTGTCTCCAATTCTTGGTGCATGCACACACAGGGACCCTGATTCTCAATAAGAGGCCACACGAAGCAACAGAGACTCTGATACTCAATTCTTGGTGCAGACACAGGAGAACTCTGACTCCTGGCATGTGCTAGGGGATTCTGATTTTAGGCACATGCCAACAGCATATTGCATGTGGGGTCCCTGATTCTAGATGCACACATGAGACCACACTGAGCACTGGTAACACTCACCCTGGGTGAGCCTGGTTCCCACCAACCAACAGCAGCCACATCTTAGTGTCAGAGCACTTCAGTGACACTCGGGTGGTGGGAAGCTCCCACTGCACACAGCCCAGGTCCACGCAACTCAAAGTTTGAACCTTCTGGTGATAGTCAGAATGGGGAGACAACACCATCCCCAGAGGAAAGAAAATGAGGAATCACTAAGAAAGGCAATTAGTGAAATTGAAGCATGCAACATGACAGAAAAAGAATTCAGAGTAATGGTCATGCAATTCATACATCAGATGGATGAGAAAATCAACAACCTATGCAAGAATCAGGAAGAAATGAAAAGTGAAATAACTACAATCAAAAACACCGTAGAAAGTTTCAACAGTAGACTAGAAGAAGCCGAGGACTGAATTAGTGAGTTAGAAGATAAGATAGAGAAATATCTTGAAATTATGACCAAGACATGTCATAATTTCAATGGCAAATATTTAACGACAAAGAGAGAATCTTAAAGGCTCAAGAGAGAGACAGAGAGTTACCCACAAAGGTTCCCCCATCAGATTATGAAATGATTTCTCAACAGAAACACATCAAGCTAAAAGGGAATGGAAGGAGGTATACAAAGTGTTGCGCATTTATAAGTCACTATGAACTTTCAGAGATTTCCTCGCATTGGACTAACTCGTCTACACTTTTTGCTCACATTAAGAAGTGACTTATCCTTGTTTTCCAAGTACTTGGTGAGTTTACTACTGCTGTCAGTGAATTCTCAGTTATGTCCAACACTGTACTATTGTGTGCCTCCTACTCTATTTAAGGGTTTTCACCAAATTGTACACAGAGTTTTCTACACTTTTTCTTCATGATGAGAAGTTATTTGAACATGTTTTCTGTTTTGTCCAGTTACTGCCGCTATTTAGCAAATTCCTGGTGATTTCAAACATTGCTATATTGTGCTTACTGCTCTATCTAAAGTAATTTCCTCACATAGTAACAACACCTCTCTTCCCCCTTTGCTCACATTGAGAAGTGATGGATACTTGTTTTCCAACAGTTTTGTACAGTTTGCTGCTGCTTTTCAGTGAACTCACAGTCGATTGTAACACTGGGCAATAGTGTACTTAGTCCTCTAAGTGATTAACCCTCATTCTCAAACACGTGCTACACTCTTTCTTCATATTCAAAAGTGATTTTCACTCGTTTTCTATTTGGTATACATTACTGCTTTTTTTCAGTGAACTCTCAGTGGTTACTGACACTGTGCTTCCTGCTCTTTTTCAGGGATTTCCTCGCATTGGACTAACTCTTTTCTACATTTTTTGCTCACATTAAGAAGTGACTTACACTTGTTTTCCAAGTATTTGGTAAGTTTACTACTGCTGTCAGTGAATTCTCAGTTGTGTCCAACACTGTGCTATTGGGTGCCTCCTACTCTATTTAAGGGTTTTCACCACATTGTACACACAATTGTCTACACTTTTTCTTCATGTTGAGAAGTTATTTGACCATGTTTTCTGTTTTATCCAGTAACTGCCGCTATTCAGCAAATTCCTGGTGATTTCAAACATTGCTATACTGTGCTTACTGCTCTATAAAAGGAATTTCCCCGCATAGTACAAACACTTCTCTTCCCCTTTTCCTCACTTTTAGAAGTGATGGACATTTGTTTTCCAACTTTCTTGTACAGTTAACTGCTGTTTTTCAGTGAATTCACATTTGTCTCTAACACTGCGCCATAGTGTACTTAGTCTTTTATTTAAGTGATATCCCCTCAGTCTCAAACATGTTTCTACACTTTGCTCATATTCAAAAGTGATTTTCACTAGTTTTCTATTTGGTATACATTACTGCTTCTTTTAGGTGAACTCTCAGTGTTTACCAACACTGTGCTTCATGCTCTTTTTCAGGGATATCCTTGCATTGGACTAACTCTTTTCTACAATTTTTTGCTCACATTAAGAAGTGACTTACACTTATTTTCCAACTATCTTATAAGTTTACTACTGCTGTCAGTGAATTCTCAGTTGTGTCCAACACTGTGCTACAGTGAGCTTACTGCTCTTTGTTAGGATTTTCCCCGCATTGTACATACATTTGTTTACTCTTTACTTCACGTTGAGAAGCTACTTGAACATGTTTTCTAACTATTTTGTCCAATTGCTGCTGCTATTCAGCGAATTCCTAGTGGTTTCTGACACTGCTATAGTGTGCTTACTGCTCTATGTAAGGGATTTCCCCGCATAGTACAAACACCTCTCTTCCCCCTTTGCTCACATTGAGAAGTGATGGACACTTGTTATCCAACAGTTTTGTACAGTTCACTGCTGCTTTTCAGTGAATTCACAGTCATTTATAACTGTGCAATAGTGTACTTAGTCCTCTATTTATATGATTTCGCCTCATTCTCAACCACGTGTCTACACTCTTTACTCACATTCAAAAATGAGTTTCACTTGTTTTCTAGCTGTTCGGTATACATTACTGCTATTTTAAGTGAACTCTCAGTGGTTACTAACACTGTGCTTCATGCTCTTTTTCAGGGATATCCCCGCATTGTACAAACACTTTTCTATATTTATCCCTCACATTAAGAAGTGACTTACACTTGTTTTCCAACTATTTCTTAAGTTTACTACTGCTCTTATTGAATTCTCAGTTGTGACCAGTAGGCTATTGTGTGCCTTCTACTCTATTTAAGGGTTTTCACTCAATTGTACATACATTTGTTTACACTTTTCTTCACGTTGAGAAGTTATTTGAACATGTTTTCTATTTTGTCCAGTTACTGCTGCTGTTCAGCCAATTCCGTGTGATTTCAAACATTGTTATAGTGTGCTTACTGCTCTATGTAAAGGAATTTCCCCGCATAGTACAAACACCTCTCTTCTCCATTTCCTCACTTTTAGAAGTGAGGGACACTTGTTTTCCAACTTTTTTTTACAGTTAACTGCTGTTTTTAAGTGAATTCACATTTGTTTCTAACACTGTGCCATAGTGTACTTAGTCTTTTATTTAAGTGATATCCCCTCAGTCTCAAACATGTTTCTACACTTTCCTCATATTCAAAAGTGATTTTCACTTGTTTTCTATTTGGTGTACGTAACTGCTTTTTTCAGTGAACTCTCCGTGGTTACTGACACTGTGCTTCTTGCTCTTTTTCAGGGATTTCCCCGCATTGTGCAACACTTTTCTACATTTTTTGCTCACATTAAAAAGTGACTTACACCTGTTTTCCAACTATTTCGTAAGTTTACCTCTGCTGTCAGTGAAGTCTCAGTTGTTTCCACCACTGTGCTATAGTGTGCCTACCACTCTATTTAAAAGATTTCCCTACCTTGTACAATCCCCTTTCTGCATTCTTTCCTCACTTTGAGAAGTGATTTACAATTGTTTTCCTCCTATATTTTACAGTTTACTGTTGCCTGTCAGTGAATTCTCACTGGTTTTATCTCTGTGCAATGGGGGTACTTACTCACTGTTCTATTTCAGGGATTTCCCTACATTGTCCAAACACCTTTGTACACTCTTTCCTCACAATGAGAAGTGATGTTCATGTGTTTTCTGATTATTTTGTCCAGTCTACAGTTGCCTGTCAGTGAATTCTCAGTGGTTTTATCTCTGTGCAATGCTGTACTTACTGCTCTATTTCAGGGATTTCCGTACATTGTACAAACACCTTTCTACACTTTTTCCTCACATTGAGATGTGATTTCTATGTGTTTTCTAACTATTTTGTCCAGTCTACTGCTGCTTTTCAGTGAATTCTTAGTGGTTTCTAAGACTTTGATACAGTGTGCTTACGGCTCTTTACCAGGGATTTTCCCACATTGTACAAACAGTTTTCTGCACTCTTTCCTGCTGTTAAATGTGATTTCCAACTATTTTGTACATTTTAGTGCTGCTTTTTAGTGAATTCCTCGTGGTTCCTAACTTTGTGCTATAGAATGCTTAGTGCTCTATTTAACAGAATTCCCCACAATGTCACAACACCTTTATATACTCTTTCCTCAAAGGAGAAGTGATTTACACTTGTTCTCCAACTATTTTGTAGTTTACTGCTGCTTTTCAATGAATTCTCAGTTGTTTCAAACACTGTGCTATATTGTGCGTACTGCTGTATGGTAGGGTTTTCCTCACATTGTACAAACATTTTTCTACACTCTTTTTTCACATTGAGAATTTATTTGAACATGTCTCTATTTTGTTCAGTTACTGCTGCTTTTCAGTGAATTCCTAGTGGTTTCTAACACTGCTATAGTGTGTTTACTGCTCTATGTAAGGGATGTCCCTGCATAGTACAAACACCTCTCTTCCATTGAGAAGTGAGGTACTCTTGTTTTCCAACTGTTTTGTACAGTTTACTGCTGCTTTTCAGTGAATTCATAGTGGTTTCTAAGACTTTGGTATAGTTTGCTTACTGCTCTTTTCCAGGGATTTTCCCTCATTGTACAAACAGCTTTCTGCACTCTACCCTGATTTGTAGAAGTGATTTCCACCCCTTTCCTTCTATATTGACAGTTTTGAGTTGCTGTTCTGTGAATTCAAAGTGATTTCACAGTGTTGTATAACTCTTTTCTACAATATCTACACTTCTATACAAATGATTTCTAACTCTGTACTACACTATCCTGTTTATAACTGCAACTTCCAAGAATTTTCAAACTCTTTCCTAGGTGGTTTACAGCGAAACAGCTCTGAATTCCCTTGTTTTGAAACAGATTCCTATATAGTGTCCAGTCTTTAGCAAGCTTGTCAAGTGTTCTCGAACACTTTCCTAGAGGGTAAATAGGGATGTGGCAGTGAGTTCCAATTGTTTTGAAACAGATTCCTATGTATCTTCACCATTTCATCTGTGATTTCCATTTTCTCCAGTACCTTCCTGGAGAGTTCAGAGCTTTGTAGCAGTGATTTCCAAGTGTTTTGAAACAAGTCTCTACCTAATGAACAGATTATAGCAGTGATGCCCAAGTGTTTCCAAAACCTTTCCTAGAGAGTTTACAGCACTGTAGTAGTGAATTCCCATATTGTGAAACAGATTACAACAGTTTCTTGCTATTACCAGTGATTTCCAAGTGTTTTCAAACTCTTTTGTACAGAGTTTACAGCTCTGTAGCAGTGAAAAGCAAGTGTTTTGAAACAGCTTTCTACATAATTTCCAGAATATATGCATAATGTCCCAGTGTTTCCAAAGGAGCATTTACAGCGCTGAAGAAGTGAATTCCCAGTGTTATGAAACATATTCCAGCACAGTTTCTTGCTAGTACCAATGATTTGCTAGTGTTTTCTTACTCTTTTCTACAATGTCTACACCTCTACATCTATGAATACAAATGTTTTCAAACACTTTTCTACATTAGCCTGGTACTAGCAACAATTTGCAATTGTTTACTAGAGCTTTTACACTGCTGTAGTAGTGAAACAGATTCCTGAAGCTTACACCTCTGTTGCACTGAAATCCAAGTGTTTTGAAACTGCTTTCTACATAATTTCCAGATTTTAGCAGTGATTTCCACCTGTTTTCTAACTATATTGTACAGTTTCAGAGCTGCTGTTCAGTGAATTCAAAGTGGTTTCCAACAGTGTGCATACTTATCTTCAGCACTGATTTCCCCTCATTCTCAAACACTTTCTACACTGTTTCCTCATATTCAAAAGTGATTTTCACTTATGTTCCAACTATTTTGTACAGTTTATTGCTGCTTTTCAGTGAATTCCCAGTGGTTTCTAACACAGTGCTATAGTGTGCTTACTGCTCTATTTAAGGGATTTCCCCTCATACTCAAACACCTTTCTGCACTCTTTCCTCATGTTCAAAAGTGGTTCCTGGAATGCAAACAAGGCTCTGTTTTAAAACCTAAGAAAGTCCCACGCATATAGAAATGAGCTGGTTACCCTACTGATCACACTTACGGAATGACAGGGCATCTATTGTGGAAGTCAGTGGCAACCTTGTCAAAAGCTGCTTCAGTGGAATGATGGAGACAAAAGTCTTTTAGAATAGTTCAACACCAATGGGAGAAGAATTGGGGACACTGAATATAGACAAATCTTTTGAGGAGTTTTGTTGTAACAGCAAGGAGAGCATTGTGGTGGTAGTTGGAGAGGATGTGAAGTCAAGGAGGTAAATTTTAAGATGGCAATCATTACAGCATGTTTGTGTATTAATGGGAATAATGTAGTAGAGAGAAAATATTTCATAATATGGAAAAGAGATACTTAAGGAGGAAAGGCCTTGAGTAGGCAAGTCTTACTTCTCAAAGCAGTTTCCACTAGTCGCCAGAGGCTCCCTGCCAGGCCATAGGGCTTCTACAACTGGTCAGAGACCTGAAAGTGCATGTTCTTTTTCAGTTTTTACAATCAAGTGATTCATGCTTCTATAGATGCCCATATTTTGGGACAACTAAGAGTTACTTACTGGTAACCTAATGAGTGAATCATAAACTGAAATGACCTAGGAGTTTGCTTGTGTCCTTTGCTCAGAAATCTGGCTGCACACAACACTTATTAATATTTTCCAAACTCCTACCCTGTATGCATATTTGCAGATGGTTAAAATTCCACATTTTGGGGGAAGGATGCATGGTCAGCATATCATCAGTGTTACCCTGAACTGGCTGTGGGTTTTTCTTCATTACAAGGCCTTGCTTTAGAAAACAAACAATTTAAAAGAAATAAAAAACATTTTAAATATGTTTTTATTGATTTTAGAGAGAGAAAAACATTGGTGAAAGAGAAAAATCAATTGGCTGCCTTCTGCATACCCTGACAGGGAATTAAACCAGTAATCTCTTAGTTCATGGGTTGATGCTCAACCACTGAGCCACATCAGCTGCTCTAACCTTGCTATTTTCAATTATAAAACTCTTTTATTTTTTTAATTTATTTTTATTATTTATAGTATTACAGATGTCTCCTCCTCCCTCTCACCCTCCTCCTCAGACCCTCACCAAACTATTGTTTGCCCCTGGGTTATGGATAAATGCATATAAGTTCTTTGGTTAATCTCTTCCTGCTTCCCCCATTACCTCTGAAATTTGCCAGTCTGTTCTATGCTTCAATGTCTCTAGATCTGTTTTGTTCATCAGTTTCTTTTGTTCATTAGATTCCATATACCAATATATTAGTAAGTGAGATCATGTGATAGTTGTCTTTCTCTGACTTGCTTATTTTGTTTAGCATAATGCTCTCCAAGTGCCCACCACTAGATGTGTGTGTGTGGGCGGGGGGGGGGGGGGAAGGGGGGAGATATGGTACATTTACACAATGGAATACTATGTAGCTATAAAAAAAAGAATTCCTTACCCTTTGAGATAACATCAAAGGACATGGAGAGTATAAAAGTCTCTTTCATTTAACATTATCTTTTTAGCTTTTTGTGGGTTGTTAGGTTCATTTCACAGTCAATAGTGATCCAAATTTGCATCAATAATTTTTAATCTACAATTTTCCTATAATAGACTTCAAGACCATATGAGTTTGATGCTCAACTATGAATCACGTCCTTATTGCCTGTGAAAATCATCATATGTACTGGACTGCTTTTAAATATTGGCTACTTTAATAAGTAAAATAAAATTATTACGTGTTTTTAAGTGTTTAGAAAATTGTTTTATAATGCAAAAAACTAACAAGTGAATCATTTATATTGCTGGCAACATGATAAATCCCACTTGTTTATTTCTTCCCTTTCTTTGTAATCCTTGAGTTTTCCTCTAGTGGAAACTGAAAAGGAGGGGAGAGCACAAAGCCTTATATTCTGCATGTGGGTGCCACAATCAAAAGGTTCAGAAGCCACAAATGCAGATAGGCTTTTTTAGGGCTTCTCAGAGCAAGCCTTTTTACCATGTCAGGCAGAGTTTACAACTCCAAAATCATGTCAACCAGTTTTCCTATTTCCAGGCTGGTGCCACAGGCAATACCTTCTTCTTAAGGACCACTGTAGCTTTGCTGTAGGGGAGTAACATTCTATTTTCTGGGCTGTGTCTTTC
Organism: Corynorhinus townsendii; assembly: GCA_026230045.1. Taxonomy (NCBI): domain Eukaryota; kingdom Metazoa; phylum Chordata; class Mammalia; order Chiroptera; family Vespertilionidae; genus Corynorhinus; species Corynorhinus townsendii. Next base: position 123,150,873 of record JAPDVU010000001.1, read on the forward strand.
CTTTTTTTCTTTTATCATGTGGCTTCTTTCTTTCCCTTGCCCCAAGATTTACTGTTCTAACTATAGTTTCTAACAGGTGTGAGGCCATTGCAGGGACACTGTGGTCCAGCTGTACTGACACATGGATTCTCTCCAAAGATCTTGCAGGAATCATGAGCACATGCACTGAGTGAGGACAGCCCTTTCTGGTCATGGCAGGGACAGGAGCAAATGCAGGGGAAGCATCTCATTCCCAAAGCAAAGTGAAGCTAAAGACAGTATGTAAGCAATCCCCATATCTCAGGGAATTACTCTGGTTCAACAAGGAATCAGGAATTAGGTCCTATTTTCCCATTCATAGCAGAGACTACCAGGTATATACTCAATATCCATCTCCTTCTCCTTTCTTATTAGTACACCCCTCATTCGAGCCTCTCCTGTGAGCAAGCTACTGCTGTGTCATTTTATTTCTTGCAACAACTCATTGCACAGAAGTGTTCAAACTTATGCTCAGTGATTTACTCAAGATCTCAGATCCAACTGGGTGCAGAAGTGGAATTCAAACCCAGGCCTATCAGACTCAGAGATTTATCCTCTTTCCTCTCTACCTCCTGTCTTCCGGAGAAGAGAAAGAATCCACATGCAGAGGTGTAAACCTTAGAAAACACCTATGAGATCCAGGCTTGTCTCTGGAGCTAATACTATCCCACACAGCAGGTGGCAGGTTCTCCACAAAGTACACGAATTTTCACTCCCCTCTCCCATTGCACGTTCACAAGCTTGGCACATAGTGCAAACTCACAGAAAAGGAAGAAATGGATGAGAGGAGAGACATAAGGGAGAAAGAAGGGAACATATCACGCAGGAGTGTACCTAGCTACCTACCCCAGCCCTAGGTGAAGGAGAGTTTATCAGTTAGGCCTTAGATTCAATTCACAATAACAGTGATAGAACTTAAACATATAACGCTGCATTACTATTTTTCCCGCACACAATCAGAGACTTGGGTAGTGGTATTGTATTAGTGGTTCAAAATCAGTGGATATACATCTCTGCTTCTCTTGGCCTTTTTCCTTATGATCACAATATGGCTGCTGCAGGTTTCATTATTATGATCTAGGCAGGAAGAAAAGAAAGCAAATATCTCTTAGAAACCTTTAACTTATGTCTTATTTTGACTGAACTATCAGGGAAATGTAAAGTTTTAGTGGTTTGTTTTCTTCCTTTTTAAAAAATTTATTGGGTAACATTGGGTAATAACATAATTTTCTTGTGTACAAAAGTCAACATCTGTATACTCTATTGGTTGCTCACCACCAGAAGTGTAGTTTGCTTCCATTACCACATATTTGATGTCCTCCCTCCACTCTCTTTCCCCTCTGGTAACAACTATTCTGTTGTTTGTATCTGTTTTTGTTTGTTTTGTTGGTTTGTTTGTTATTTTTTTGTTTTGTTTTAGCAAGGCTTCTTTGTTCTGTCATCACCTTCCCAGTCTCCTTCTTCACTTCTCAGTCCTAGGAAATAATCTCTAAAGTACAAAGGAGGCTCAGATTAAACACATAACCTAAGGAGAAAGGAAAAAGCATGTCCTCCTGAAATTGTGAACATTTCTAGAAAATAGATTCAAACCTCAGAAGTTTCAGCCTTCACTTTCAGAGTATATGTCTGCCTCCACCTGACCCACTTAAGTTTCTGTAACTAGACAGCTCCTCTGGGAGATCCCTGGTTCCTAGAATACACAGAGAAGGCAGGAATTTCTTATAGCCACCAGGCATCAGGTAGGATTATTTCAGCTACAAGTAACAGAAAACCTCAACTCAAAGTATCTTAGGAAAATTTTAAATTTATTGGGTCCAGAAACACTAAAAAGATCATACACCATGACCAAATAGGATTTATTCTGGGGATACAAGGCTGGTATAATATTCACAAATCAATAAATATGATATATCACATAAATAAAGTAAAAAATAAAAATTACATGATCAGAGAGAATCCAAGATGGCGGCTGATGGGATGGCAGGCTGTGAGATACTGTGTGAGTGAGACAGTGAGAGTGCATGGACATGCAGGGAGTGTCTGTATTTGTGAGCGAGGGACAGCTATATTCCACAGGACTGTTGGGGACTGGTAGACCAGGCTACCCTGCCTGGGCAGCCTCTACTACTGCTGAAATATCTCCTGGAATGGCCAGCTCTGCTACAGAGAATGCACCATCTTGAAGGGAAGAGCAGCTGTGACCAGAAGCCCAGCCTAATCTTCAACCAGAGAGATGTCAGATACCTCCCAGGACCCTACAGTCAATGCCCAGAGACCACCTGCCTCAGCTGAAAATCCACAAACACTGAGGCTCCAGCCTCCCCAACTGCCGGCACCTAAAAAGTTTGTCCAGGGGGAGACAAAGTGTCACAGAATACATGGATAGATCCTGTGCCCTCTCACAGAGCAGATAGAAGGAACAGCTGAATAGAATAACATCCACCTGGAATTGGTGAATTAAACATGGCTGGTGAGGCAATCCATGGACAGAAAGTTCAGAGGTCACCTAGAGACAGCCAACACAGGAGAGAGAGAGCTACATAACCAAACACCCTGAGAGGAGAGATCATGGAGAAACAAAGAAACAGCCTGCATACAAAAGAAAAGGAGGAATCACTGGAAAAGGAAGTAAATGAAATGGAGGCAAGCAATATGTAAGAGAAATAATTCAGAGCAATGCTCATAAGGATGCTGAAAAGGATAGAAGACAAATTCAACAATATTTGTAAGAACCAAGAGGAAATGAAGAACCAAGAAGAAATGAAAAATGACATCACTGCAATAAAGAACACAATAGAAAACATCAACAGTAGAAGAAGTGGAGGAATGCATCAGTGAGCTAGAAGACAAGGTAGGAAAAAATACCCAAGCAGAGCAGCAACTAGAAAAAAATAAATCTTTAAAAAACAGGAGGAGAGCCTACGGGAAATTTGGGACAACATGAAATGAAACAACATCCACATAAGAGGGGTGCTGGGATTATGCTTACTTCCTACTCCTTGACATGTCATATTCTTCCACAACTGCCCACTCTTCATCAAACCCAGGGTACAACACTCAGACATGCCTCGAAACTGCCCCGTGACCCAGCAGGCACTCCAGCCAAAATCCTGCTATCCCAGCTGCAGACATGTGGACCCTGGGACCTCCACCTCCAAAGGAGCACCCTCAGCAGCAGTAAGTACAACCTCCCCCTCTCCAGCGACAGAACTCTGGATTCACAAGTATCCAGCTTCACGCATTTCCAGCCTCACAGGACACTCCACTCCTTAGGCAGTGCTTGGGAGCCCCTGAGAGCCTCCGAGTGTGTGATTCTGCACAGACAAGGGCATGCAGCCCCTAAATAGAAATTCTGAATTCACTCTTTCTGGATAACTGCCCACATTCACCCCAGCGGCTCAACCGCAGCGCCAGGACCCCTCAGAGTGCATCAGAACTCTGCACCTGGCAAGCGCACCTCCACAGAGGTGAAGTTCCAACAGGCAGGCACCCTGAGCCCATCTACCCATAGGGCACTAGTGGGTAGTTGTGCCTCTCAAGCTCACAGGCCTACATCAAGAGAACCCAAATAGCTCAAGTAGGGAGCTACACTAGATTAACAAGCTCAGGAGAACTGAGAGATTACGCAAGTAGCACCATCCCCAAAAGAACCTTGGTAGCAAAACAATTGGATCTACAATAAAAATATTACAGGAAAACATGGGAAGACAAAAAAGCAATACCCAAAGGAACCACCAGAAAGGGAGTTATATGAATTCCAGGCTAGCAGCTTATCAGAGATAGAATTCAGAGTAATGGTTATGAGGATGTGTAAATGGATGGATAACAAATACACACAACTCAATGAGAACTATAAGGAGCTGAATGAGAATGTCACCAACATGAGAAGAAACCAAGAGGAGATGAAGAACGACATAGCTGCAATAAAGAACACAATGGAAGGCCTAAACAGTAGACTAGAAGAGGCTGAGGACCGCATCAGCTAATTAGAAGACAAGGTAAGAAAAAACGTACAAACACAGCCCCAACTGTAAAGAAGACTTAAAAAGCAAGAGGAGAGCTTAAGGGAGCTTTGGGACAACACAAAACCCAACAACATTTGCTTAATAGGGATACCAGAAGGAGAGGAAGAGAAGCAAGAAATAGAAAACCTGTTTGAAGAAATAATGACAGAAAACTTCCCTGATATTGGCAAGAAAAAAAACTATGCAAGTACAAGAAGTACATAGAGTCCCAAACAAGTTAAACCCCAAAAGACCAACACCAAGACACATCATAATTAGATTGGCGAACACCAATGACAAAGTAAGAATCCTAAAGGCTGCCAAAGAGAGACAGAAAGTTACTTACAAGGGGTCTCCTATTAGAATATCAACTGATTTCTCAACGGAAACAAACCAGGCCAGAAGGGAATGGAATGAAATATACAAAGTGATGCAAAGCAAGGGACTGAATCCAAGAATACTATACCCGGCAAGGCTATCATTCAAAATTGAAGGTGGAATCAGGAGCTTCACACACACAAAAAAAGGCTAAGAGAGTTTATCACTACAAGTCAGCAATGTAAAAAATGCTAAAGGGACTGCTGTAAAAAGAAGAAAGGGAAAAGCAAGAAGAAACACAAAAAAACAAGAAAAAACATGACAACGAACATGTACTTGTCAATAATAACATTAAACATAAATGGATTAAAAGCACCAATCAGAGAGAGAATCCAAGATGGCGGCGTAGGTAAACACCTAAACTGCTGCCTCGCGCAACAATTTCAAAAATTCAACTAAAAGACAAAACATCTATCACCCAGAACCACGGAAAAGCTGGCTGAGTGGAAGTTCTACAACTAGAAGGAAAGAGAAAAGAGCATCGAGACGTGCACGAGCGCTGAAAAGCTGAGGTACTGAGGCGCGTGATCCGGGCTGGCGGCGGGCGTTGCTTTTTTCAATCCAAAGGGAGACAAGCCCCCGATTACTCTGAAACCCAGTTTCTGGGGAGACGCGGGGGACCCAAACTCCTACGGGGAGAAGCTGGACTGTCTGCCAGTGAGGGGGGCTTACTTGCACAGCTGCGCGCAGGAATAATTGTTTACGGCACTGGGGCACGGGACTCCGGGACGCCCTTGGGGACACAGAGTCGGCTAACTAGCAGCCATTGCTGTTTGCCACTCCCTAGCCTAGAGACACCCTGAGACCCCGCCCTGCACAACCTACAAACCCACCCAAGCTCCAAACAGCAGCGTTAGCAGAAGAAAGCCCCACCCTATCGCAGCTTAACCTAGCAAACTTGCAGCCTGGGTCAGACAGCTCCAAAACCTCCAAACCCCAAGCAAAGAGGAGAAAACTGTAGCTCTCACTGTAGCTCCTGCTGGATGGCCTCAGACAGTAGCTGACCTGCACCCCATTGGAGATCCAGAAGCCAGTGTACCTAGTGGTCAGAGTGAGACACCAGATTTCAACTCCTCACATCCATAAGTGACACATTCAAAGGCAGACTCAGTGAGCACCAAAGCCCCACTGAAACAAGTCCTGCCCCATAAGTGTGTCTTCAGCCCAGCAGTTCTTCCATTATAGACACAGTGAGTGCTCACAGCTAATTGGCCTGGAGGTCAATTCCTCCCAGTATACCAACAGCGATTAAGGCTTTAACTGCACCAAGTCTTTGCACTCAGCCCACAAAGGGGTGTACCAAGAGTGTCCACATCAGGTGATTGGGGAGGCTGAGCTACTGCCCCCTATAGGTCACCTACCACACAAAGCTACTCCATCAACACAGGGAAGCAGCCAAAATGAGGAGACAAAGAAACATGTCACGAATGACAGAAACGGAGGAAAGCAAACTACTGGATGACATAGAGTTCAGAACCACATTTATAAGGTTACTCAAGAATCTTCTTAAAACCGCTGAGAAACTTGATGATACCTTCAAGGAGCTTAATGATAATGCCAAAAAAATGGAAAAGGATCAGTCAGAAATGAAGCATACACTGTCTGAAATAAAGAATATACAGAAACTCAACTGTAGATCAACGTACCCCAAGAATCAAACCAAAGATCTGAAATATGTGGAAACAAAAAACATCCAACCAGAAAAACAAAAAGAAAAAAGAATCCAAAAATATGAAGATAGTGTAAGGAGCCTCTGGGACAACTTTAAGCGAACCAACATCCGAATTTTTGGGGTGCCAGAAGAAGGGAGAGCGCAAAATATTGAAAACCTATTAGAAGAAATAATGACAGAAAACTTTCCCTGCCTGGTGAAAGAAATAGATGTACAAGTCCAGGAAGCGCACAGAACCCCATACAAGAGGAATCCAAAGAGGACCACACCAAGACACATCATAATTAAAATGCCAAGGGCAAAAGACAAAGAGAGAATATTAAAAGCAGCAAGACAAAAACAGTTAATTACCTACAAGGGAGTACCCATACGACTGTCAGCTGATTTCTCAACAGAAACTATGCAGGCCAGAAGGGAGTGGCAAGAAATATTCAAAGTGATGAACAGCAAGAATCTACAGCCAAGATTACTCTACCCAGCAAAGCTATCATTCAGAGTTGAAGGTCAGATAAAGAGCTTCACAAGAAAAAGCTAAAGGAGTTCATTGCCACCAAACCAGGATTACATGAAATGCTGAAGGGTATTCTTTAAGGAGAGGAAGAAGAAGAAAAAGGTAAAGATAAAAATTATGAACAACAAAATGACATCAAATACATACCTACCAACAAGTGAATCTAAAAATCAAGTGAATAAAAAATCTGAAGAACAGAATGGACTGGTGAATATAATAGAATCAGGGACATAGAAAGGGAGTGAACTGACGATTCTCAGGGGAAGCAGGTGTGAGGGGTGCAGGAAGAGATTGGACAAAAATCTTACTCCTATGGATGAAGACAGTGGCGGGGGTAAGGGCATGGGGTGGGGTGGGGAATCAGGTGGAGGGGAGCTATGGGGGAAAAAATAGAGGAACACCTGTAATAATCTGAACAATAAAGATTTATTTAAAAAAAAATTTAAAAAAAAAAAAAAAAGCACCAATCAAAAGACATAGGGTAGCTGAATGGATAAGAAAACATGACCCATATATTTGCTGTCTACAAGACACCCAACTCAGAGCAAAGGATTCACACACCTGAGAGCAAAGGGATGGAAAAACATTTTTCAGGCAAATGGAAATGAGAAAAAAACTGGGGTTGTGATACTTATATCTGATAAAATAGACCTCAAAGTAAAGGCCATACAAGAGATAAGGAAGGCCACTACATAATACTAAAGGGAGCAATTCAACAAGAAGATATAACTCTGGTAAACATATAAGCACCCAACGCAGGAGCACCCAAATACATAAAAAATCTCCTGGAAGATATCAAGGGAGAGATTGACAACAACACCATCATAGTAGGAGACTTTAATACACCACTGACATCACTGGATAAATCCTCTAGACAAAAAATCAGCAAAGAAACAGCAATTCTAAATGACACACTAGATCAGATGGACCTAATTGACATCTTCAGAGCATTTCACCCAAAAGCCAAGGAATATACTTTCTTCTCAAGTGCACATGAAACATTTTCAAAAATAGACCACAAGCAATGTCTCCCCAAATTCAAAAAGACTGAAATCATATCAAGCATTTTCTCAGACCACAATGGTATAATATTAGAAATAAACTACAATAAAAACATTCCAAAAAATTCAAACACTTGGAAGCTGAATAGCATGCTACTAAACAATGATTGGGTTATCAATGAGATCAAAGAAGAAATTAACAACATACTGGAGACTAATGACAATAAAAACACAACATTGCAAATCCTATGGGACACAATGAAAGCAGTCCTGAGAGGGAAGTTTATAGCTCTACAGGCCTACCTCAAAAAAACAAGAAAAAATGGTAATAAATCTTCTAACTCAACAACTCAAATAATTAGAAAGAGAGCAACAATACAAGCCCACAGTGAGCAGAAGGAAGGACATAATAAAGATCAGAGCAGAAATGAATGACATAGAGACCAAAAAACAATACGAAAGACCAATGAATCCAAGAGCTGGCTCTTCTAAAGGATAAGTAAGATTGATGAACCTTTAGCCAGGCTCACCAAGAAGCAAATAGAGAGGACCCAAATAAACAAAATCAGACATGAAAGAGGTGAAATAACAACAGACCCCACAGAAATACAAAGGATTGTTAAAAAATACTATGAACAACTCTATTCTAACAAACTAGACAACCTGGAGGAAGTGGACAACTTCCTAGAAAAATAGAACCTTCCAAAACTTACTCAGGAAGTTTCTAAAAATCTCAATAGGCTGATAACTATGGAAGAAATTGAAACAGTCATCAAAAAGCTTCCAGCAAACAAAAGCCCAGGGCCAGATGGCTTCACAGGTGAGTTTTACCAAACATGCAAGGAAGAACTAAAACATATACTCCTCAGACTATTCCAGAGAATTCAAGAGGAAGCAACACTTCCAAGCTCCTTCTATGAAAGCAGCATCACCCTAATACTAAAACCAGGTAAAGATAACACAATGAAAGAGGATTACAGGCCAATATCCCTCATGAACATAAATGCCAAAATCCTCAACAAAATTCTAGCAAATCGGATCCAGCACTACATTCAAAAGATCATAGACCATAACCAAGTAGGATTTATCTCAGTGATGCAAGGATGGTATAATATCCGGAAATCAATAAACATGATACATCACATAAAGAAATTGAGAGATAAAAAACACATAGTCATATCAATTGATGCAGAGAAAGCATATGATAAAATCCAACACCCTTTCTTGATAAAAACTCTCAACAAGGTGGGAAGAGAAGGATCATAACTCAACATAATAAAAGCCATATATGACAAACCCACAGCCAACATCATACTCAATGGGCAAAAACTAAAACCATTTCCCCTAAGAACAGGAACAAGACAGGGATGCCCACTCTCACCATTCCTGTTTGACATAGTGCTGGAAGTACTAGCCATTGCGATCAGACAAGAAGAAATAAAAGGCATCCAAATTGGAAAAGAAGAAGTAAAACTGTCCTTATTCATAGATGACAGAAAACCCTAAAGACTCCATCAAAAAATTATTAGACTTAATAAATGAATTCCACAATGTAGCAGGATACAAAATTAACACCAAGAAATCTATGGCATTTCTATACACCAATTATGAACTTCCAGAAGTTTCCACCTATATGTGGAAAACTACACAACACTGAAAAAAGAGATAGAGGAAGATATAAAAAGATAGAAGAACATACCATGTTCATGGATTGGGAGAATCAACATCATCAAAATGTCCATACTACCCAAAGCAATCTATAAATTCAATGCACTCCCCGTTAAAATACCAATGGCATATTTCACAGACCTAGAAAGAACTCTCCAAAAATTCACCTGGAATAAAAAAAGACCCCGAGTAGCTGCAGCAATCATGAGAAAGAAGAACAAAGTAGGGGGGATCTCAATACCAGATATCAAGTTGTATTACAAAGCACTGTTCTTAAAACATCCTGGCACTGGCACAAGAACAGACATATAGATCAATGGAATAGAATAGAGACCCAGAAATCGACCCAAACCACTATGCTCAATTAATATTTGACAAAGGAGGCATGAATATACAATGGAGTCAAGACAGTCTCTTCCACAAATTGTGTTGGGAAAATTGGGCAGATACATGCAAAAAAATGAAACTAGGTCACCAACTTTCACCATACACAAAAGTAAACTCAAAATGGATAAAGGACTTAAACATAAGATGGGAAACCATAAAAACACTAGAGGAATCCACAGGCAGAGAAATCTCAGACATATGCCAAAGGAACTTCTTCACTGATACTGCTCATATGGCAATGGAAGCTAAAGAGAAAATATACAAATGGGACTACATCAAAATTAAAAGCTTTTGCACAGCAAAGGAAACCATCAATAAAACAAGAAGAAAACCCACTGCATGGGAGAACATATTTGCCAATGATATCAATGATAACAGTTTAATCTCCAACATTTACGGAGAACTCATACAACTTAATAAAAAGAAGATAAAAAATCCAATTAAAAAAATGGGCAACTGATCTAAATAGACACTTTTCAAAAGAAGACAGAAGGAAGGCCAAGAGACATATGAAAACCTGCTCAAACTCATCATCAGAGAGATGCAAATCAAAGCAACAATGTGGTACCATCTCTCACCTGTCAGAATGGCAATCATCAACAAATCAACAAACGACAAGTGTTGGCAAGGATGTGGAGAAAAAGGAACTCTTTTGCACTGCTGGTGGGAATGCAGACTGGTGCAGCCACTGTGGAGAACAGTATGGAGTTTCCTCAAAAAACTAAAAATGGAACTTACATTTGACCCAGTAATCCCACTTCTAGAAATATATCACAAGAAACCAGAAACAGCAATCAGAAAGAATATTTGCACTCCTATGTTCATAGCAGCACAATTCACCTTAGCTAAGATTTGGAAACAGCCTAAATGCCCATCAGCAGATGAGTGGATTAAAAAACTGTGGTACACAGTGGCTTCATAGAAGGAGCTTGGAAGTGTTCCTTCCCCTCAAATATTTTGGAATAGTTTAAGGATAGGTTTTAGTTCTTCCTTGAATGTTTGAAAGAACTCCCCATGTGAAGCTGTCAGGCCCCGGGCTTTTGTTTGCTGGAAGCTTTTTGATGACTGCTTCAATTTCTTCCATAGTTATTGGCCTATTGAGATGTTTAGATTCTTTCTGATTGAGTTTTGGAAGGTTGTATTTTTCTAGGAATATGTCCATTTCCTCCAGGTTGTCCAGTTTGTTGAAATAAAGTTGTTCATATTATTTTTAAAAATCCTTTGTATTTCGTTGGGGTCTTTGGTTATTTCTCCTCTTTCATTTCTGATTTTGTTTATTTGGGTCCTCTCTCTTTGCTTCTTGGTGAGCCTGGCTAGAGGTTCATCTATCTTTTTTATCCTTTCAAAGAACCAGCTCTTGGTTTTGTTGATCTTTTGTATATACATACATATATATATATATATACATATATATATATATACACATATATATATATATATATATATATATATATATATATATATATATATTTTGGTCTCTATGTCATTTATCTCTGCTCTGATCTTTATTATTTCCTTCCTTCCTTCTGCTTACACTGGGCTTTTCTTGTTGCTCTCTTTCTAACTTTTTGAGTTGTAGGGTTAGGTGATTTATTAACATAGTTTCTTGTTTTTGCAGTATGCTTGTAGAGCTATGAACTTCTCTCTCAAGACTGCTTTCTCTGTGTCCCATAGTATTTGGATTGTTGCGTTTTCATTGTCAATTGTTGACATGCTGTTTTTTATTTCTTCTTTGATCTCTCTGGTAACCTAGGCATTGTTTAATAACATGCTGTTTAGTCTCCATGTGTTTGATTTCTTTGGATTGTTTTTATTGTAGTTGATTTCCATTTTTATGCCACTCTGATCTGAGAAGATGCTTGATAAGATTTCTATCTTCTTCAATTTGAAAAGACTTTGCCTATGTCCCAACATATGCTCTATCTTTGAAAATGACCCATGTGCACTTGGGAAGAATGTATATTCTGTGGCTTTGTGGTGAAATGTTCTGAAGATGTCAATTAATTCCATCTGGTGTAGTGAGTCATTTAGGATTGATGTTTCTTTGCTGCTTTTTGTTTAGAGGATTTGTCCAATGGTGATAGTGGGATATTAAAGTCTCCTGCTATGGTTGTATTGCTGTTAATCTCTCCCTTGATATCCTCCAGGATTTTTTTATGTATTTGGGTGCTCCTGTATTGGGTTCATATATGTTTACCAGAGTTATTTCTTCTTGTTCGATTGCTCCCTTTAGTATTATAAAGTGGCCTTCCTTATCTCTTGTTATGTCCGTCACTTTGAGATCTAATTTGTCAGATATAAGTATTGCTACCCCAGGTTTTTTTTTCATTGCCATTCCCCTGAAAATCCTTTTTCCATCCCTTAACCCTCAGTCTGTGTGTGTCTTTTTTTTCTGAGGTGGGTTGGTTATAGACAGAAAATATATGGGTCAGGTTTTCTTATCCAGTCTGTTACCCTTTGTCTTTTGATTGGGTCATTTAATCCATTTACATTTATTTTATTCTTTACACCTGTTTGCATTCTTTGCTTCCTGTTTCTTCTTTTTTTACAGCAGACCCTTTAGCATTTCTTGCATTGCTGGTTTGGTGGTAATAAACTCCATTAGTCCTTTTTTGTCTGTGAAGCTCCTGATTGCCCTCTCAATTTTGATTGATTGCCTTGCTAGGTACAGTATTCTTGGATTCAGACCCTTTCTTTGCATGACTTTGTATATTTCATTCCATTCCCTTCTGGCCTGATGTGTTTCTGCTGAGAAATCAGTCATTAGTCTGATGGGGGATCCTTTGTAAGTAACGTTCTGTCTCCCTCTGGCCACTTTTAAAATTCATACTTTGTAATTGGTGTTTGCCAATTTAATTATAATGTGCCTTGGCATTGGTCTTTTGGGCTTCATTTTGCTTGGGACTCTTTGAGCTTCTTGGGTTTGTGTGGGTTTTTTCTTCCCTATATCAGGGAAATTTTCTGTCATTATTTCTTCAAACAGGTTTTCTATTCCTTACTCAGTTTCCTCTCCTTCTGGCACCCTTATAATGCGGATGTTGTTTTGTTTCATGTTGTCCCAAAGTTCCCTTTGGCTCTCTTCCCGCTTTTTAATTATTTTTTCTAGAAGCTGCTCTACTTGGGTATTTTTTTCCATCTTGTCTTCTAGCTCACTGATGCGGTCCTCTGTTTCTTCTAGTCTATACTTCATGCTTTCTATTGAGTTCCTTACAGCAGCAATGTCATTTTTCATTTCTTCTTGGTTCTTCTTCATTTCCTCTTCATTCTTACACATATTGTCAAATTTGTCTTCCATTCTTTCATCCACCTTAAAACCATTTCTCTGAATTCTTTCTCTGACAGGTTGCTTGCCTCCATTTCATTTACTTCCTTTTCTAGTGATGCCTGCTTTTCTTTGTGTTTTTTTAAAATTATATTTATTTATTTTTTTTAATAAATCTTTATTCAGATTATTACAATTGTTTCTCCTTCCCCCCCCTCATGCTCCCCTCCACCCAGTTCCCAAACCACCTTTTGCCCTTACCTCTGCCCACTGTCCTCATCCATAGGTGTACAGTTTTTGTCCAGTCTCTTCCTGCAACCCCCTGAGAATTATAAGTCCACTCCCTTTCTGTGCCCCTGATTCTATTATATTCACCAGTTTATTCTGTTCATCAGATTTTTTATTCACTTGATTTTTAGATTCACTTGTCGATAGATATGTATTTGTTGTTCATAATTTTTATCTTTACCTTTTTCTTCTTCTTCTTCTTAGAGAATACCTTTCAGCATTTCATATAATACTGGTTTGGTGGTGATGAACTTCTTTAGCTATTTCATATCTGTGAAGCTCTTTATCTGCCCTCCAATTCTGAATGATAGCTTTGCTGGGTAGAGTAATCTTGGTTGTAGGTTCTTGCTATTCATCACTTTGAAAATTTCTTGTCACTCCCGTCTGGCCGGCATAGTTTCTGTTGAGAAATCAGCTTACAGTCATATGGGTGCTCCCTTGTAGGTAATTAACTGTTTTTCTCTTGCTGCTTTTAATATTCTCTCTTTGTCTTTTGCTCTTGGCATTTTAATTATGATGTGTCTTGTTGTGGTCCTCTTTGGATTCCTTTTGTTTGGGGTTCTGTGCACTTCCTGGACTTGTAAGTCTGTTTCTTTCACCAGGTGGGGTAAGTTTTCAGTCACTTTTTCTTCGATTAGGTTTTCAGTATCTTGATCTCTCTCCTCATCTGGCACCCCCATAATTTTGATGTTGGTACATTTGAAGTTGTCCCAGAGGCTTTTTTTTTTAAATAAATCTTTATTGTTCAGAGTATAGGTGTTCCTCTTTTTGTTTACCCCTATAGCTCCCCTCCACCTGATTCCCCACCCCACCCTACCCCATGCCCTTACCCCCTGCCACTGTCTTCAACCATAGGAGTAAGATTTTTGTCCAATCTCTTTTCGCACCACTCACACCCACTTGCCCCTGAGAATTGTCACTCCACTCCCTTTCTATGTCCCTGATTCTATTATATTCACCAGTCCATTCTGTTCTTCAGGTTTTTCATTTACTTGATTTTTAGATTCACTTGTTGTTAAGTATATATTTGATGTCATTTTGTTGTTCATAATTATTATCTTTACCTTTTTCTTCTTCTTCCTCTTCTTAAAGAATACCCTTCAGCATTTCATGTAATCCTGGTTTGGTGGCAATGAACTCCTTTAGCTTTTTCTTGTCTGTGAAGCATTTTATCTGACCTTCAACTCTGAATGAGAGCTTTGCTGGGTAGAGTAATCCTGGTTGTAGGTTCTTGCTGTTCATCACTTTGAATATGTCTTGCCACTCCCTTCTGGCCTGCATAGTTTCTGCTGAGAAATCAGCTGACAGCCATATGGATACTCCCTTGTAGGTAACTAACCATTTTTACTCTTGCTGCTTTCAAGATTCTCTCTTTGTCTTTTGCCCTTGGCATTTTAATTATGATGTGTCTTGGTGTGGTCCTCTTTGGATTCCTTTTTTTTGGGGTTCTGTGTGCTTCCTGGACTTGTAAGTCTATTTCTTTCACCAGGTAGGGAAAGTTTTCTGTCATTATTTCTTCCAATAGGTTTTCAGTATTTTGCTCTCTCTCTTCTTCTGGAACTCCAAAAATTCGGACATTGGTACGCTTAAAGTTGTCCCAGAGGCTCCTTACACTATCTTCATATTTTTGGATTCTTTTTTCTTTTTGTTTTTCTGGTTGGGTGTTTTTTGTTTCCTCATATTTCAGATCTTTGGTTTGACTCTTGGGGTACGTTGATCTACAGTTGAGTTTCTGTATATTCTTTATTTTAGACAGTGTATGCCTCATTTCTGACTGGTCCTTTTCCATTTCTTTGGCATTCTCATTAAGGTCCTTGAAGGTCTCACTAAGCTCCTCAGAAGTGTCATCAAGTTTCTCGGCGGTTTTTAGAAAATTCTTGAGTAACCTTATAAATGTGGTTCTGAACTCTTTGTCGTCCAGTAGTTTGCTTTCCTCCATTTCTTTCATTCGTGACATGTTTCTTTGTCTCACATTTTGGCTGCTTCCCTGTGTTGATGGAGTGGCTTTGTGTAGTAGGTGACCTATAGGGGGCAGTAGCTCAGCCTCCCCAATCCCCTTATGTGGACGATCTTGGTACATCCCTCTGTGGGCTGAGTGCAAAGTCTTGGTGTAGTCAAGCCTTAATTGCTGTTGGTATGCTGGGAGGAATTGACCTCCATGCCAATCGGCTGTGAGGAATCGCTGTGTCTATAATGGAAGAACTGCTGTGCTGGAGACACGCTTATGGTGCAGGACTTGTTTCAGTGGGGCTTTGGTGCTCACTGAGTCTGCCTCTTGAATGTGTCACTTATGGATGTGAGGAGTTGAAATCTGGTTCCTCACACTGACCACTAAGTATACTGCCTTCTGGATCTCCAATGAGGTGATCTCAGCTATTGTCTGAGTCCACCCAGCAGGAGCTACAGTGAGAGGTACAGTTTTCTCCTCTTTGCTTGGGTTTTGGAGGTTTTGTAGCTGTCTGATCCGGGCTGCAATTTTTTTAGGTTAAGCTGCGATAGGGCAGTCCATTCATATGCAAAAGCTGCTGCTTGGAGCTGGGTGGGTTTGTAGGTTGTGTGGGGTGGGGTCTCAGGGCGTCACTAGGCTAGGGCGTGGCAAACAGCTATGGCTGCTAGTTAGCTGGCTCTGTGTCTCCGACTGCGTCCCGTGCCCCAGCGCAGTAAACAATTATTCTTGTGCGCAGCTCTGCAAGCAAGCCCCCCTCACTTTCCGAACCGGTTGCAGACAGTCCAGCTTTTCCCCGTAGGAGTTTGGGTCCCCCGCGTTTCCCCAGAAACTGTATTTCAGAGTAATCAGGAGCTTGTCTCCCTTTGGGTTGAAAAAAACAACGCCTGTCACCAGCCCGGATCACTTGCCTCCATACCTCAGATTTTCAGCACTTGTGCACGTCTCAATGCTCTTTTCTCTTTCCTTCTAGTTGTAGAACTTCCACTCAGACAGCTTTCCCATGGTTCTGGGTGATAGACGTTTTGCCTTTTAGTTGTAGTTTTGAAATTGTTGTGCGAGGCAGCAGTTTAGGTGTTTCCCTATGCCACCATCTTGGATTCTCCCTCTGAATTTTTTTTTCTTTTTGCTTTTTCAGTTGAGTTTTTTTTTGTTTTTTTTTTTTTGCTTCTTTGCATTTCAATTCTTTGACTTAATTCTTGTGCTTCTCTAGTCTGTTGTTGGGTCTCTGTATAATATTTTTTATTTCAGTCAGTGTATGTTTAATTTCTAGTTGGTCCTTTTTCATATCTTCGAGGGTCTCGTTATGTTTATCGGCCTTTTCTAGGATATTCTTGAAAAGCCTTATAACTGTGGTTTTGAATTCTATATCCAGTTGTTTGTTTTCCTCCATTTCTTTCGTTTGTGATCTGTTTCTTTGTCGCTGCATTTTCACTACTTCCCTGAGTTGGTAGGGTAGCTTTGTGTGTTAGGTTTTCTATATGGCCCAGTGGGTCGGCCTCCCCAGTTAACCTGAGGTGGACACTCTTGGTGCACCCCTTTGTGGACTGTGTGTACAGCTTTGTTGTAGTCAAGTCTTGATTGTTTTTGGTATCACTGGGAGGAATTGACCTCCAGGCCAGTTGGCTATGAGGATCAGCTGTGTCTACGCTGGGAGAAGTTCGGTGCTGGAGACAGCCTTATAGGATTAGACTTGCCAAGTTGCAAAAGCTTCTGTGCTCAGCTTGGATGGGGTGGATTCTCAGGGCGGAGCAGACAGTCTTGGCTTCCCGTCAGCCCTGCCCTAGTGCGCGTGAGCTCTTGCCTCCATACCTCTGCCTTCCCTGGCTCCTGAGCCTCTGCCCGAGAGTCCAGATTCCCCCGCTAGAGCGTGGGTCCTCAGGGGCTCACCTGGAAGTGGTGTTCAGTGGAGTCAGAACTAAGGCTCAGTGCAGTCAGGAGCTTCCGACTGACTTCCGCTTGGGAAAGCCTGTGGCAATCTCTACAGTCTTTGTGCACACTCGCGCGTGTCCCTCCAGACCCCAGCCAGCCAGGGCTCCCCTGGTCTCCCCAGGGTCTTTGAGTCTCCATGTCTCCAAGTGCCTTTCTCTCTACCTGACAGTCCAGACTCCCCCTGTATGAGCCTGGGTCCACAGGGTTTCACCCAGAACTGGGGTTCAGTGCATTCAGAACTGGGGTTCAGTGCAGTCAGGGACTTCCTGCCCCCTCCCGCCAGAGAAAGTCAGCCAGGCTATCAGCCACCCTTCCTCTCTGTACATACAAAGACCCTTGGCCGTACCTCAACCCTTTACCATTCCTCCAATTCTCCGTGAGCTTTTCTCTTTCCTTCTAGTTGTAGAATTTCCACTCAGCCAGCTTTTCTGTGTTCTGAATGGTGTCCATTCTGTCTCTAAGTTGTAATTTTGAAATTTTTGTGCAAAGCAGCAGTTTAGGTGCTTACCTATGCTGCCTTCTTGGTTTCTCCTCCCTCACCTGCTTTTCTTTTATATGTGGGCTGTTTCCTTGTCTCCCCATGATCTCTCTTCTCCGGGTGTCTGGCTATGTAGTTCTCTCTCTCCTGTGTTGATTTAAAAGCACAATATAACAAGGTACAATGCACAAGGCACTGAACACAAATGTATTCATGATATTAATAACCTCAAATAGAGATGACCACCAGAGAAAGGCAAATTAGAGGTAGGAGAGAAAAAAGAAGAAAAAAAAAGTAGTGCAAAAATGAAATTGGGAAAAGGAAAAAGAAGGGAAGAGAGAAAAGAAAGAGAATAAGAAAGAAGAGGGGAACAAACTATATATATGGGGAGAAAACTCCAATAGAACAGCCACTAATCCCAACAAATGCCAGCAACAAGTACCTGTAGATGAATGCAAACTACAAACAACAACTAATATCAAGTGAGGCGAGGGAAAACAGAAGCAAAAAACAAACAAAAACAAAACAAAAATACAAAAAGAAAAAGCAAAACAATCTCAGAAACTAGCATAAAAGACCAATATAATCAATAATCAAACAAACAACAACTAAAGGACAGAGAGAAATTTTTTTTGGATAGTGGAGAAATAGAAGAGAGAGGTGTGTATGGACTTGGAGCAGGGGATTGGAAACTAGATATGTAAGTAGGGTGAAATTTTATCAGGGGGTAAAAAGAAGGAATAGGGAAAATCTAAAGCAGATGTAGAGTCAGAGAAACAGGACAACAAAAGGGGAAAAGTGAGGAAGAGAGTGATGGCATAAATGTAAAGTTGAGATAGAGTAAAATGATGCTAAGAAAAGATGAAAATAGAATGTAGTACACTAATTCTGAAGTAAAATGAAGAGAAAATATGATGACACTTAAAAAAAAGGTAAAATAGTAGTAGTAATAATATTGATTGAAAATAAAAATGTAATAATTCATAAGGTAAAATCAAGTGAGGAAAAAAGAATGGCCCCGCCACTGTCTTCATCTTTAGGAGTAAGATTTTTGTCCAATCTCTTCCCAAACCCCTCACACCTGCTTCCCCTGAGAATCGTCGGTCCACTCCCTTTCTATGTCCCTGATTCTATTATATTCACCAGTCCATTCTGTTCTTCAGATTTTTTATTCACTTGATTTTTAGATTCACTTGTTGGTAGGTATGTATTTGATGTCATTTTGTTGTTCATAATTTTTATCTTTACCTATTACTTCTTCCTCCTCTTCTTAAAGAATACCCTTCAGCATTTCATGTAATCCTGGTTTGGTGGTGATGAACTCCTTTAGCTTTTTCTTATCTGTGAAGCTCTTTATCTGACCTTCAACTCTGAATGATAGCTTTGCTGGGTAGAGTAATCTTGGTTGTAGGTTCTTGCTGTTCATCATTTTGAATATTTCTTGCCACTCCCTTCTGGCTTGCATAGTTTCTGTTGAGAAATCAGCTGACAGTCGTATGGGTACTCCCTTGTAGGTAATTAACTGTTTTTCTCTTGCTGCTTTTAATATTCTCTCTTTGTCTTTTGCCCTTGGCATTTTAATTATGATGTGTCTTGGTGTGGTCCTCTTTGGATTCCTCTTGTATGGGGTTCTGTGCACTTCCTGAACTTGTAAGTCTATTTCTTTCACCAGGTAGGGAAAGTTTTCTGTCATTATTTCTTCTAATAGGTTTTCAATATTTTGCACTCTCCCTTCTTCTGGCACCCCAAAAATTGGGATGTTGGTTCGCTTAAAGTTGTCCCAGAGGCTCCTTACACTGTCTTCATATTTTTGGATTCTTTTTTCTTTTTGTTTTTCTGGTTGGATGTGTTTTGTTTCCACACATTTCAGATCTTTGGTTTGATTCTTGGGGTACGTTGATCTACAGTTGAGTTTCTGTATATTCTTTATTTCAGACAGTGTATGCTTCATTTCTGACTGATCCTTTTCCATTTTTTTGGCATTCTCATTAAGCTCCTTGAAGGTCTCATCGAGTTTCTCAGCGGTTTTAAGAAGATTCTTGAGTAACCTTATAAATGTGGTTCTGAACTCTATGTCAACCAGTAGTTTGCTTTCCTCCGTTTCTTTCATTCGTGACATGTTTCTTTGTCTCTGCATTTTGGCTGCTTCCCTGTGTTGATGGAGTGGCTTTGTGTGGTAGGTGACCTATAGGGGGCAGTAGCTCAGCCTCCCCAATCACCTGATGTGGATGCTCTTGGTACACCCCTTTGTGGGCTGAGTGCAAAGTCTTGGTGTAGCTAGGCCTTAATTGCTATTGGTTCACTGGGAGGAATTGACCTCCAGGCCAATTAGCTGTGAGCACTCGCTGTGTCTATAATGGAAGAACTGCTGCGCTGAAGACACACTTATGGGGCAGGACTTGTTTCAGTGGGGCTTTGGTGCTCACTGAGTCTGCCTCTTGAATGTGTCACTTATGGATGTGAGGAGTTGAAATCTGGTGTCTCACACTGACCACTAGGTACACTGGCTTCTGGATCTCCAATGCGGTGCAGGTCAGCTACTGTCTGAGGCCACCCAGCAGGAGATACAGTGAGAGCTACAGTTTTCTCCTCTTTGCTTGTGGTTTGGAGGTTTTGGAGCTGTCTGACCGGGGCTGCAAGTTTGCTAGGTTAAGCTGCGATAGGGCAGGCCTTTCTTATGCTAACTAAGCTGCTTGGAGCTTGGGTGGGTTTGTAGGTTGTGCAGGGCAGGGCCTCAGGGTGTCACTAGGTGGCAAACAGCAATGGCTGCTAGTTAGCCGGCTCTGCGTCTGGTAGGCGTCCCATGCCCCAGCGCCGTAAACAATTATTCCTGTGCGCAGCTCTGCAAGCAAGCCACCCTCTCTGGCAGACAGTCCAGCTTCTCCCCGTAGGAGTTTGGGTCCCCCGCGTCTCCCCAGAAACTGGATTTCAGAGTAATCGGGGGCTTGTCTCCATTGGGGTTGAAAAAAGCAACGCACCCAGTCGCCCGCAGCCAGCCCAGATCACGCGCCTCTGTACCTCAGCTTTTCAGCGCTCGTGCACGTCTCAATGCTCTTTTCTCTTTCCTTCTAGTTGTAGAACTTCCACTCAGCCAGCTTCCCCATGGTTCTGGGTGATAGACGTTTTTTCTTTTAGTTGTATTTTTGAAATTGTTGTGCGAGGCAGCAGTTTAGGTGTTTACCTACGCCGCCATCTTGGATTCCTTCTTTTCTCCAGAGTATTATTTCTTTTTTTCCCATGTTTTATTAAGGTATTATATGTGTATATATCTTACCATTGTCCCCCCCCCCACATGCACACCCCACTCCCATACATGCCCTCACCCCCCAATGTTTTGCATCCATTGGTTATTCTTATATGCATGCATATAAGTCCTTCGGTTGATCTCTTATTTCCCCCACCTCTCCCTAACTTTCCCGCTGTAATTTGACAGTCCATTTGATGCTTTACTGCCTCTCTATCTATCTTTTTGTTCATCCGTTTATAAAGTGTTTTTTATTATCCACAAATGAGTGAGAACATATGGTATTTTTCTTTCATTGACTGGCTTATTTCACAAGACAGTCAAGAGACTGTCTTGACTCCATTGTATGTTCATGCCACCTTTGTCAAATATTAATTGAGCATAGTGGTTTGGGTCGATATCTGGATTCTCTATTCTATTCCATTGACCTATATGTCTGTTCTTGTGCCAGTACCAGGCTGTTTTGAGAACAGTGACTTTGGAATACAGCTTGAAATCTGATATTGAGATCCCACCTACTTTATTCTTCTTTCTCAGGATTGCTGTGGCTATTCGGGGTCTTTTTTCATTCCAGATGATTTTTTGAAGAGTTCTTTCTAGGTCTGTGAAATATGCCATTGGTATTTTAACGGGAGTGCATTGAATCTATAGATTGTTTTGGGTACTATGGATATTTTAATGATGTTGATTCTACCAATCCATGAACATGGTATGTTCTTCCATCTGTTTACTTCTTCCTCTATCTGTTTTTCCAGTGTCCTGTAGTTTTCCGTGTATAGGTCTTTTACCTCCTTGGTTAAGTGTATTCCTAGGTATCTTAATTTTTTTTGTGCGATTGTAAATAAGATTGCTTTTTTAGTCTCTCTTTCTGTAAGTTCATTATTGGTGTATAGAAATGCCATAGATTTCTTGGCATTAATTTTGTATCCTACCACATTGACGAATTCATTTATTAAGTCTGTTAGTTTTTTGATGGAGTCTTTTGGGTTTTTTATGTACAATATTATGTCATCTGCAAATAAGGACAGCTTTACTTCTTCTTTTCCAATTTGGATGCCTTTTATTACTTCTTCTTGTCTAATTGCAATGGCTAACTATTCCAGTACTATGTTGAACAGGAGTGGTGAGAGTAGGCATCCCTGTCTTGTTCCTGTTCTTAGGGGAAATGGTTTTAGTTTTTGCCCATTGAGTGTGATGTTAGCTGTGGGTTTATGACATATAGCTTTTATTATGTTGAGGTATGATCCTTGTATTCCCACCTTGTTGAGAGTTTTTATCAAGAAAGGGTGTTGGATTTTGTCAAATGCTTTTTTGCATCAATTGATATGACTATGTGGTGTTTATCTCTCAATTTGTTTATGTGATGTATCACGTTTATTGATTTGCGGATATTGTACCATCCTTGCATCACTGGGATAAATCCTAGTTGGTTATGGTGTATGATCTTTCTGATGTACTGCTGGATCCGATTTGCAACAATTTTTTGAGGATTTTGGTATCTATGTTCATGAGGGATATTGGCCTGTAATTCTCTTTCATTGTGTTGTCTTTATCTGGTTTTGATATTAGGGTGATGCTGGCTTCATAGAAGGAGCTTGGAAGTGTTCCTTCCTCTTGAATTTTTTGGAATAGTTTGAGAAGGATAGGTTTTAGTTCTTCCTTGAATGTTTGGTAAAACTCTCCTGTGAAGCTGTCAGGCCCCGGGCTTTTGTTTGCTGGAAGCTTTTTGATGACTGCCTCAATTTCTTCCATAGTTACTGGCATATGGAGATGTTTAGATTCTACCTGATTGAGTTTTGGAAGGTTCCATTTTACTAGGAATATGTCCATTTCCTCCAGGTTGTCCAGTTTGTTGGAATAGAGTTGTTCATAGTATTTTTTAACAATCCTCTGTATTTTGGTAGGATCTGTTGTTATTTCACCTCTTTCATTTCTGATTTTGTTTATTTGGGTCCTCTCTCTTTGCTTCTTGGTGAGCCTGGCTAGAGGTTCATCAATCTTGTTTATCCTTCCAAAGAACCAGCTCTCGGTTTTGTTGATCTTTGGTATTGTTTCTTTGGTCTCAATGTCGTTTATCTCCACCATGATCTTTATTATTTCCTTCCTTCTGCTTACACTGGGCTTTTCTTGTTGCTCTCTTTCTAACTTTTTGAGTTGTAGGGTTAGGTAATTTATTAACATAGTTTCTTGTTTTTTGCTATATGCTTTTAGAGCGATGAACTTCCCTCTGAAGACTGCTTTCGCTGTGTCCCATAGATTTTGGATTGTTGTGTTTTCATTGTCATTTGTTGCCATGATGTTTTTTATTTCTTCCTTGATCTCTCTGGTAACCCAGTCATTATTTAATAGCATGCTGTTTAGTCTCCATGTGTTTGATTTCTTTGGATTGTTTTTATTGTAGTTGATTTCCAGTTTTATGCCACTGTCGTGTGAGAAGATGCTTGATATGATTTTTATCTTCTTTAATTTGAAGAGACTTTGCCTATGTCCCAACATATGCTCTATCTTTGAAAATGACCCATGTGCACTTGAGAAGAATGTATATTCTGTGGCTTTGTGGTGAAATGTTCTGAAGATGTCAATTAATTCCATCTGGTGTAGTGAGTCATTTAGGATTGATGTTTCTTTGCTGATTTTTTGTTTAGAGGATTTGTCCAATGGTGATAGTGGGATATTGAAGTCTCCTACTATGATTGTATTGCTGTCAAACTCTCCCTTGATAACTTCCAGGATTTTTTAAAATGTATTTGGGTGCTCCTGTATTGGGTGCATATATGTTTACCAGAGTTATTTCTTCTTATTGGATTGCTCCCTTTAGTATTATGAAGTGGCCTTCCTTATCTCTTGTTATGTCCTTCACTTTGAGATCTAATTTGTCAGATATAAGTATTGCTACCCCAGCTTTTTTTCTTTTTCATTTCCATTCACCTGGAAAACCTTTTTCCATCCCTTCACCCTCAGTCTGTGTGCTTTTTTTTTCCCTGTGGTGGGTTTCTTGTAGACAGCAGATATATGGGTCATGTTTTCTTATCCAGTCTGTTACTGTATGTCTTTTGATTGGGGCATTTAATCCATTTACATTTAAAGTTATTATTCATAGGTATTTATTTGTGGCCATTTTTATTCTTTATCCCTGTGTTCCTTCTTTGCTTCCTATTTCTTTTTTTTACAGCAGACCCTTTAGCATTTCTTGCATTGCTAGTTTGGTGGTAGTAAATTCCCTTAGTCCTTTTTTGTCTGTGAAGCTTCTGATTTCACCTTCAATTTTGATTGATAGCCTTGCTGGGTACAGTATTCTTGGATTTAGACCCTTCCTTTGCATGACTTTGTATATTTCATTCCATTCCCTTCTGGCTTGATGAGTTTCTGTTGAGAAATCTGTTGCTAGTCTGATGGGGGTTCCTTTGTATGTAACTTTCTGTCTCTCTCTGGCCACTTTTAAAATTCTTACTTTGTCGTTGGTGTTTGCCAATTTAATTATAATGTGCCTTGGCGTTGGTATTTTGGGGTTCATTTTGCTTAGGACTTTGTGAGTTCTTGGATTTGGATGGGTTTTTTCTTCCCTATACCAGGGAAGTTTTCTGTCATAATTTCTTCTAAGAGGTTTTCTATTCCTTGCTCAGTTTCCTTTCCTTCTGAAACCCCTATTATGCAGATGTTGTTTTGTTTCGTGTTGTCCCAAAGTTCCCTTAGGCTCTCTTCCTGCTTTTTAATTTTTTTCTAGAAGCTGCTCTACTTGGGTATTTTTTTTTTCATCTGGTCTTCTAGCTCACTGATGTAGTCCTCTGCCTCTTCTAGTCTACTCTTGATGCTTTCTATTGAGTTCTTTACAGCAGCAATGTCATTTTTCATTTCTTCTTTGTTCTTCTTCATTTCCTCTTGGTTCTTACTCATATTGTAGAATTTGTCTTCCATTCTTTTCAGCCACTTTATGACCATTTTTCTGAATTCTTTCCCTGGCAGGTTGCTTGCCTCTATTTCATTTACTTCCTTTTCTGGTGATGCCTGGTTTTCTTTCATATGTGGGCTGTTTCTTCATCTCCCCATGTTCTCTCTTCTCCTGGGTCTGATTATGTAGTCTCTCTCTCCTGTGTTGACTGAAAGGCACAAAATACAACACAACCAGGTACAACACACAAGGCACTGAACAGAAATGTATTCACGATATTAATAACCTCCAATAAAGGTGACCAACAGAGAAAGGCAAAATAGGGGATTGGAGAGAAAGAAGAAGAGGAAAAAGTAAGAAAAAAAAGGAGTGTCAAAATGAAATTGGGAAAAGAAAGAGAAGAAAAAAATAAGAGAGATAAGAAAGAGACTAAGAGAGAAAAGGGGAACAAACTATATATATGGGGAGAAAACTCCAATAGAACAAGCACTAATCCCAGCAAATGCCAGCCACAAGTACCTGGCGATTAATATAAACTACAACACCAACTTTCTGTGGTGGAATGAAGAGCTCCTTTGAATCCGCATGTTTGTGCCAATTGGGGCCCGGTGTTCTGGGGCTCGCAGCTGTTCGGTGGTTGCTGCAGTTGTGGATTTTCAGGCTTCTGATCAGTTCCACTTTCCCTATCAAGATAGTGCGGTCTCCACATCTGAGCCCGTAGCTCTGGGAGGGGACCCAGCAGCAGTGGGGGCTGCCCGGTCAGGGGAACCCCGTCTAGCAGTCCCCCACCTTCTCCTGGAGCTTAGCTGTCCCTTAACTTGCCAACAAACACTCCTCGTGCAACCCTCAGCTGTTCTTTCTTTCTGCTCTGGGACAAGGCTCAGAACATGTCTGTCTATTCCGCCACCATTTTCCTCCTCCCTCAGAGTATTATTTCTTTAGGAAAAGCAGTCTTCCTAATTGGCCCTCAATGGTCATGAGACTAGATGCACACATTATTTTAGCATCAAGACTGATTTTATGATGGGTTATTCAGACCATTTTAGGTTTGGGAGTAGCAAGAACCTCTACATGTAGAGCATATTGCAATAGAAATGCTTGATAAACAGGGAATGGGTTTAGTCCAGCCATGCTCTCTCTGGTGCCCTTTGTCACTAACCTAAGTTACCACACAGTTAAGGAGAGGCCCAGATGAAGGTAAAACTCTAGCATGTTTGGGATCTGCTGAGCACAAGACTATTTCTGCAGTGTTTGTAGAGTACAAGAAACAGTTAAGTGTTTTGCCTAGTGTGCTGTTCCATTAATGATTACATCCATGTGTATTTGAGAACTTCAGTCTTCTGTTTCCTATTCATTTACACTTTGCACTTCAAAAGATTGTTTTGTAAGAGCTACTCATTGCACAAAAAAGTCTCATGAGTTTTCCTTCTAATTGAGCCAGAAACTATCCAAGAATCAGAAAGCTGCATGTTGCCAAGAATAAATAAATGAACTCCAGAAGGTTCAAGTTTGGTTTAAAACTGTTTAAGTAGGTTCTATATCTGGTTTAACTCCATGTCCTCATCTAAGGCAAAAACCTCAGAAAGGAATACTATTCCTGGCATGCAACTTTTCCCAAGCATTGAATTTAATGGTCATTTCCAATAATGAGTAATTAGAAAACCTTAGCAAAATACTTTCAATGCAATGCCATAAGGAGGAATAGAGGTATAGCAAAAGAGCTCTTGCCTGAAAGTTAGGCAGCCTCCGGCTTCTTTTTGTTCCCAAATACGCTGGAAAAAGTAAATCCTATCTGTGCCTCAGTTTCCTCATCTATGAAATGAAGAAATAAGAGTATATGGTCTCTAAAATTTTGTGATGAAAATTCAAAATAATCCCTTGTCTAATCATGGAACCAAGTAGTCTGTGGATTCAACATTATTGATTAAAATGGGAATTAGTTGATTGTGTTCATGTCCAACTATGAAGGTTTAAACAAAAGTCAAAGCAGGCTAGTAAAGGGCCTGTTAAAAGAAATTATGTGCAGTAGAAAAAAAGTAAGGGGGAGTATCCTGGTCAGTTAGGGCCCCCATAACAAGATCCCATAGACTGGATGGCTTAAACAAGAAACATTTAAATCTCACAGTTCTGGAGGCTGGACGTCTGAGATCCAGTTGCCGGGTTGGTAGGGTGATGGTGAGGACCCACTTCTGGGCTTGTAGACAGCTGTCTTCTCACTGTGTCCTCACATGGCTAAGAGTGAGCTCTAGTCTCTTCATTCCCTTATAAGGGCATGAAGGCTCATCATGGAGGCTACCACCCCATGACCTCATCCAAACCCAATTAGCTCTCAAAAGCTCAATCTCCAAACACCACATTGGAGATTAGGTCCATAGCATATGAATGGGGTGGCACAAATATTCAGTCTATAGCTGGGGGTGTAACATATGTTGTTTGTATCTCTCCCAGATCCCCTATACTGGGATGGTACACCCATCTCCTATGTGCTATGGGTGTTGGTAGCTAATAGCTTACACCTGTACTCTTGCCTGGAGGTGTGCCATTGGCTGCTAGAGGCTGGAGGCATGGGAGGTTACAAGTCCTATCACCTCAGGAGGCATCTTGGTCAATGACTGACCAATGGGGGAGGCTAACAACAGAGCCCCTTGCCTCTGTGCATGTTATGCTCCAGGGCTTCCCAGGGATAAAAAGTTTGTGGCTAGACTTCTCCTGGCATCCTTGCTGAGTTTCTTCCCCTGCCCTCTCCTGCTTTTCTCACTACTCACTCTGAGGTTTCTTCTGAGAGCATTTCCTCAATATATCACTTGACCAAGAACCCTATCTCAGGTTCTGCTTCTAGGGACCTGACCTAAAATGAGGGGAAAATGAAAAATGAGCTGTGCGAGTAACCCATTTGTGTTACAAGAACCATGCCAGGCTCCTGTGTCCTGAGCCTGGCACAGACCAGGTCACAATGGAGATGCAGGGCACCAGAGAGCTCTGGGCAATAGAATTCTGTGGTCTGGATAGGAGTTTTGCTCAGCCAGCCAACAGGAATTCACAGAGAATTATTACTTTGATGGCTCTGAGCCTGGAAGCAGCTTCACTTGGGTCAATTCAGTTCATGCTGTGAGTTGACCAAGCTGAGCCTTGTGTGTGCTGAAGCCTCGGCAGCAAGCTGAGAATGGGAGGGGATGGATGGGCCTTGTAGCAGGGGATGAGCTGCATCTGTTCTTCCCAGGAGATGTATGAATACAGGACAAAGGGATTTGAGAAGGAGGAACAATCACATTTATCTCAAATATCAGAGACTTTCTGAGGGAGATAGCATTTTTTTCCAGACCCTAACAGGATGTGTCTGATTTAAAAATGTGGAGAAGTGGTGGAAAAAAGACTCTTATCTAAATGAACATTACACACACACACACACACACACACACACACACACACAGGTTGAGGGCAAAAGTAGTTTTACAGTTGTGAATACACGAAACACAAAGTTTATTCTTGTATTATTATTTATTAATTATTCTATTGTTTTCCATATTAACAACTGTAAACTTAGTCTTGCCCCACCCTGTGTGTGTGTATGCATGCATGTGCCTGCATTTTTTAATCTCTTCATAAATCTATACCAAAGAAAAATTTCCACCTGGTTGGGCAAGATTCACATTTTAGGTATAGCAAAAGAAGCAGGTCCATTTGGGGAATTAAAACCAAGATCCCTTGGGACTTAGAGCCCCAGGATCTATTTTCCTCCTGGTGGAAACTGTATGTCCCTAGTCAGCTGTCTCAAGTACCAGGATGCACTCTTTTCTGAAGTTCTATACGATGGCACATATGACAGTAGGAAGCTCATTCAGGGAGGAATACAGACCTCAGTCCCCAAGGGCAAATCAGTTTGATGCTAAGTGAAGGGGAGAGACTGGGAAAGCTCCCTAAAGAAAGGACCCAGGCTGAGCAAGGACAGGAGAGAATACCATGTGCCTGAAAGTCAGGGAATCCTCAGGGGAGAAGAGAAAGCTAAGAGGAGATGGCAGCTGGTGGTAGTCATCAGCAGATGGTCTGCCTCGCTCCTGGAGACAGAGCAGCAATGATAGCCAAAGACACCAGTCTGGAGAGAGGAGGACAGCCACCCTGGCTCTTCTGTAGGAGTTCTTGGCCAAGCTGAAAGAGAAGCCTCTCGCCTTCTGCCAGGAAGAGGGATAAAGGAAAAATAGCTTTGACCTCTGGGAGAGGCATGAAGCAAAGATGGATGAATGGAAAGTGTTAAGAATTGTAATTGCTTTATGTCAAAGACAAGAAAGGTGCCTGTTGCACTAGAACCCTTCAGGCTATCTTACAGGAGAGGTGGCAGTAGAAATGAACAACCAGGGGCCAATCTGAACCACCAAGGAGAGGAGACAGGAGGCATATTAAGTCACACAGGCTGAAGGGAGAAGGAACCTTATGCTAGCATTTCTTTCTGAGTGTGAGTTACATCCCTGGGACTTGAGATACTATTATGATTTTGTGCCTTACAGAATTTTTATATAGCAATCTTTTTTCATGTGATTTCTTTTAGTATTTCTCTTAGTGTAGAAACCATCCCTTTCAAGAGGTTTTCTTTCATATTTTTAAAATTCTGTACAATTTGAAAAATTAACTTTTTAAAATCATGGAATGGATTTTGGTACATACAGTGAAGTGAAGACCTCATTTAAAAAATAATCGCCCTGGATGGTTTTCCCAGTGGTTAGAACATTGGCCAGGGGACTGAGGGGTTGTGCAGTAGGCAACCAATCAATGTGTCTCTCTCACTTCGATGTTTCTCTTTCTCTCCGCTCTCCCACCCTTCCACTTTTCTCTCCCTTCCACTCTGTCTGAAAAAATCAATGAAAAAATATCCTCTGCTGAGGTTTAAAAAAACATATGTAACTCCTATTGATGAAAAAAGAAAGTTGGTATTTTGTTATTATATTAGTAATTAGAAAAATATGAAAGGGTTGGAAGAAGGAAAAAACATCTTCTCACCACTCAGAAATAACGTTTTGGTACAATCCCTTTCCTTCTTTTGTTGTCTACAGTTTTAATGACTGTGATTATATGATACATGCAAAATTAGATAGTTCAATTTTAAAAATTGCAACTATCTTGATAATAAACTAGAGACCCCGTGCACAAAATTCCTGCACTGGGGGGACGGGTCCCTCAGCCTGGCCTGCACCCTCTCGCAGTCCAGGACCCCTCAGGGGATGTTCCCCTGCTGGCTTAGGCTGGATATCCACTCATTACTGCTTGGCTCACCGCTCCTCAGCACTGCCGCAGAGGCAGAAGAAGCTACCGCCACTGCTGCTGCGCTCACCAGCCTTGAGCCTGGCTTCTGGCTGAGTGGCACTCCCCTGTGGGAACACACTGACCACCAGGGGGCAGCTCCTGCATTGAGCACCTGCCCCCTGGTGGACAGTGCACATCACAGCGACTGGTTGTTCTGGTCATTCCATCATAATAGTCTCTTAGGCTTTTATTATATAGATATTAATATATGCTCATTAGAGAAAGTTTGGAAAATACATAAATTTATAAAACAAAATAAAATTCAGTTTTGTAAATTTCCTTGTAGTAATAACATAATATTTGTAACTATACTTTTATGTTTTTTAAATCATTAGGACCATACAGTATATACTAAATTTTAAGCATTGTGAACACATATTAGCAGGCTTTAGATATAATATAAAGAGGGACATTGAAATATACTTACATATGTAGCTAATCTATATCTTTTTTTATTCTTTACTAGAGGCCTGGTGCACAAAATTATTGCATGGGGAGGGTCCCTAAGCCTGGCAGGCGATCAGGGCCAAGTGGGGCCTTCCTTTGCCTGCCTGCTGGCTGCCAGCCAGAGCCTTCCCTCATTCTGCACCACCCCCTGGTGGTCAGTGCATGTCATAGCAAATGGTCAAACCCCTGGTTGGTTGAACTCCCGAGGGGACAATTTGCATATTAGCCTTTTATTATATAGGATTGCTGAAAGTATTACAGATGTCCCCACTTTCTTCCATTAACCCCTTCTAGCTTGTATGTGCTCCCCCACCCCAGGCCTTCACCACACCATTGACTGTCTCCAAGGGTTATGCAAATATGCATATAAATTCTTTGGTTAATCTCTTCCCACCCACCTACCCTCCCCTGCCTTCTCTCTGAAATTTGACAGTCTGTTCAATGCTTCTATGTCTTGGGATCTATTTTATTAATCAGATTATTTTGTTCATTAGATTCCACATATGAGTGAGATCATGTGATATTTGTCTTTCTTTGACTAGCTTATTTCACTTAGCATAATACTCTCCAGGTCCCTCCATGCTATCCCAAGGGTAACAGATCTTTCTTTTTTATTGCTGCATAGTATTCATGGTGTAAATGTACCACAACTTTTTTATCCACTCATCTACTGATGGGCACTTGGCTGTTTCCAGGACTTAGCTATTGTAAATTGCATTGCTATGAACATATGGGTGCATATATTCTTTCTGATTGGTGTTTTGGGTTTCTTAGGATATACTGCTAGAAGTGGGATCACTGGGTTAAATGGAAGTTCCATTTTTAATTTTTTGAGGAAACTCCATACTATTTTCCATAATAGCTGCACCAGTCTGCATTCCCACCTGCAGGGTTCCTTTTTCTCCACATCCTCACCAACACTTGTCGTTTGTTGATTTGTTGATGGTAGCCATTCTGACAGGTGTGAGGTAATGCTTTGTTGTTTTAATTTGCATCTCTCTGGTGATTAGTGATTTTGACCACTTTTTTTTTAAATTTAATTTTATTTTTATTGTTTTAAGTATTACAAATAGTAGTACATATGTCTCCTTTTTTCCCCCCTTGATCTCCCCCCGACCTCCCCTAACCCCCAGGACATGCCTTCACCTGCCCACCCTGCCCCCTCGCCCCAGTGTCTTATATCTGTTGGTTGTGCTTATATGCAAGCGTACAAGTCCTTCGGTTGGTCTCTTACAGCCCTCCTCGCCCAACCTCCCCTGTCTTCCTAATGTAGTTTGACAGTCTGTTCAATGCTTCTTTGCCTCTGTATCTTTTTCCCACCATTTCTTTCCTTTAAAAAGTTTTGCCTTTGCAGACTGGAAATAAACATATAATAACAAAACAAGACAAAACAAAAAAAATGTTTGAGTCCCAATTTCAATGTCCAACAGTTCCTTATGTGTACATGTCAGCATTGATAGCTGACATGTACACATAGCATTAATTATGTGGGCACATGGTGGCAATGCAGGTCCGACCCTCTCTGGTTTGGTCCTAGGCAACCTGCAGCGGTGCACAGCTGCTGACTGCTCCCATGGCAAGG
This sequence comes from Corynorhinus townsendii, assembly GCA_026230045.1. NCBI lineage: Eukaryota > Metazoa > Chordata > Mammalia > Chiroptera > Vespertilionidae > Corynorhinus > Corynorhinus townsendii. Next base: position 123,182,874 of record JAPDVU010000001.1, read on the forward strand.
CGTTGTCAGCGTCTTCCATCTCTGGACTGTTTTTTCCTCTTGTCTTCGTGGTTGGAGCACTCCTGTCAATTCCTCTCTGTTGCAGGAATCCATCTGGTCTTGAGCACTTTTTAATATCTCCACTTTGAAGAAGTGTCTGTTTAGGTCCTTTGCCCATTTTTTAATTGAATTGTTTGTCTTCCTTTTTTAAAGTTGTATGATTTCCTTATATGTTTTGGATATAAACCCTTTATCACATAAATCATTGGCAAATATATTCTCCCATACAGTGGGACCCATTTGCATTTTGTTGATGGTTTCTTTTGCTGTGCAGCTTTTATTTTGATGTAGTCCCATTTGTTTATTTTCTCTTTTGTTTCTCTTACCCTAGGAGATTTATTGGCAAACATATTGTTGTGAGAGATATCTGAGATTTTGCTGGTTATGGTTCCTTTAGGCTTTTTATGGTTTAATAACTTACATTTAAGTCTTTTTTTTATCAATTGTGAGTTTATTCTTGTGTATGGTATAAGTTGATGGTCTAGTTTCATTTTTTTGCATGTATCCGTCCAATTTTTCCAATACCATTTATTGAAGAGATTGTCTTTACTCCATTGCTCTTGGCTCCTTTGTCAAATATTAATTAAGCATAATGGCATGGGTCTTTCCTCCTCCTGAATGTTTTGAATAGTTTGAGGAGGATAGCTGTTGTTAGTTATTCTTATCATGTTTAGTAAAACTCCCCTGCAAAGCCATCTAGTACAGGTCTTTTGTTGGCAGGTAGTTTGTTTTTATTACTGCTTCAATTCATTATTTGTTATTGGTCTACTCAGGTTTTCTGTTTTGTTTTGTTTTGTTTTTTAAATAAATCTTTATTGTTCAGATTATTACAGGTGTTCCTCTTTTATTTTTCCCCATAGCTCCCCTCCACCTGATTCCCCACCCCACCCCATGCCCTTACCCCCCCCCCCCCCCACTGTCTTCATCTTTAGGAGTAAGATTTTTGTCCAATCTCTTCCCACACCCCTCACACCTGCTTCCCCTGAGAATCGTCAGTCCACTCCCTTTCTATGTCCCTGATTCTATTATATTCACCCGTCCATTCTGTTCTTCAGATTTTTCATTCACTTGATTTTTAGATTCACTTGTTGGTAGGTATGTGTTTGATGTCATTTTGTTGTTCATAATTTTTGTCTTTATCTTTTTCTTCTTCTTCCTCTTCTTAAAGGATACCCTTCAGCATTTCGTGTAATCCTGGTTTGGTGGTGATGAACTCCTTTAGCTTTCTCTTGTCTGTGAAGCTCTTTATCTAACCTTCAACTCTGAATGATAGCTTTGCTAGGTAGAGTAATCTTGGTTGTAGGTTCTTGCTGTTCATCACTTTGAATATTTCTTGCCACTCTGTTCTGGCCTGCATAGTTTCTGTTGAGAAATCAGCTGACAGTCGTATGGGTACTCCCTTGTAGGTAATTAACTGTTTTTCTCTTGCTGCTTTTAATATTCTCTCTTTGTCTTTTGCCCTTGGCATTTTAATTATGTTGTGTCTTGGTGTGGTCCTCTTTGGATTCCTCTTGTATGGGGTTCTGTGTGCTTCCTGAACTTGTAAGTCTATTTCTTTCACCAGGTAGGGAAAGTTTTCTGTCATTATTTCTTCTAATAGGTTTTCAATATTTTGCTCTCTCCCTTCTTCTGGCACCCCAAAAATTCGGATGTTGGTTCGCTTAAAGTTGTCCCAGAGGCTCCTTACACTATCTTCATATTTTTGGATTCTTTTTTCTTTTTGTTTTTCTGGTTAGATGTTTTTTGTTTCCACATATTTCAGATCTTTGGTTTGATTCTTGGGGTACGTTGATCTACAGTTGAGTTTCTGTATATTTATTTTAGACAGTGTATGCTTCATTTCTGACTGGTCCTTTTCCATTTTTTTGGTATTCTCATTAAGGTCCTTGAAGGTCTCACTAAGCTCCTCAGAAGTGTCATCAAGTTTCTCAGCGGTTTTTAGAAGATTCTTGAGTAACGTTATACATGTAGTTCTGAACTCTATGTCATCCAGTAGTTTGCTTTCCTCCGTTTCTTTCATTCGTGACATATTTCTTTGTCTCCTCATTTTGGCTGCTTCCCTGTGTTGATGGAGTGGCTTTGTGTGGTAGGTGACCTATAGGGGGCAGTAGCTCAGCCTCCCCAATCTCCTGATGTGGACACTCTTGGTACACCCCTTTGTGGGCTGAGTGCAAAGTCTTGGTGCAGTTAAGCCTTAATTGCTGTTGTTACGCTGGGAGGAATTGACCTCCAGGCCAATTGGCTGTGAGGACTCGCTGTGTCTATAATGGAAGAACTGCTGCGCTGAAGACACGCTTATGGGGCAGGACTTGTTTCAGTGAGGCTTTGGTGCTCACTGAGTCTGCCTCTTTTATGTGTCACTTATGGATGTGAGGAGTTGAAATCTGGTGTCTCACACTGACCACTAGGTACACTGGCTTCTGGATCTCCAATGGGGTGCAGGTCAGCTACTGTCTGAGGCCACTCAGCAGGAGCTACAGTGAGAGCTGCAGTTTTCTCCTCTTTGCTTGGGGTTTGGAGGTTTTGGAGCTGTCTGACCCAGGCTGCAAGTTTGCTAGGTTAAGCTGTGATAGGTCAGGCCTTTCTTATGCTAATTGAGCTGGTTGGAGCTTGGGTGGGTTTGTAGGGCGGGGCCTCAGGGTGTCACTAGATTAGGGCGTGGCAAACAGCAATGGCTGCTAGTTAGCCGGCTCTGAGTCTCCAACGGCATCCGCGAGTCCCGTGCCCCAGTGCCATAAACAATTATTCCTGCGTGCAGCTCTGCAAGCAAGCCAGCTTCTCTGGCAGACAGTCCAGCTTCTCCCCGTAGGAGTTTGGGTCCCCCGCGTCTCCCCAGAGACTGGATTTCAGAGTAATCGGGGGTTTGTCTCCATTGGGGTTGAAAAAAGCAACGCACCCAGTCGCCCGCAGCCAGCCCAGATCACGCGCCTCCGTACCTCAGCTTTTCAGCGCTCGTGCACGTCTCAATGCTCTTTTCTCTTTCCTTCTAGTTGTAGAACTTCCACTCAACCAGCTTTCCCATGGTTCTGGGTGATAGACGTTTTGTCTTTTAGTTGCAGTTTAAATTGTTGTAGGAGGCAGCAGTTTAGGTGTTTACCTACGCCGCCATCTTGGATTCTCCCAGGTTTTCTGTTTTGGAAGATTGTGTGTTTCTAGGAGTTTGTCCATTTTGTTCAGGTTGTCCAATTTGTTGGCATATAGTTTTTGTAATATTTTCTTACAATCCTTTGTATTTCTGTGGTGTTAGTTGTTACTTCACCTCTTTGTTTCTGATTTTATTCATTTGAGTCCTTTCTCATTTTTCCTGATGAATGTGACTAGAGGTTCATCAGTCTTATTTATTTATTGAGGAACCAGCTCTTGGTTTCGTTGATCTTTTGTATTTAAAAAAATCTCTATATCATCTATTTCCACTCTGATCTTTATTAATTCCTTCCTTCTACTTACTGTGGGCTTTTTTTGTTGTTCTCTTTCTAATTCTTCTAGTTGTAGGGTTAGATCGTTTATTAGAGATTTTTATTTTTTCTTGAAGTAGGCTTGTAGTTCTATGAACTTCCCTCTCAGGACTGCTTTCTCTGTGTCGCATACATTTTTGGATTGTTGTATGTTCATTTTTATTTGTTTCAAGGAAGTTTTTAGTTTCTTCCTTGATCTCATTAGCAAAATATTCATTGTTTAATAACATCCTATTTGGTCTCCATGTTTTTTAAATATTTTTGAGTGTTTTTATTTCTAGTTTCATGCCATTGTAATCTGAGAAAATGCTAAATATGATCTCAATCTTCTTGAACTTGTAGAGGCTTATTTTGTGTCCTAACATGTGGTCTATATTTGAGAATGTCCTATGTGCACTTGAGAAGAATGTATATTCTGCAACATTGGATTGAAATGTTCTGTAAATATTAATTAAATCCATCTGATCTAGTGTGTCATTTATGGTCACCATTTCCTTGTTGATTTTTTGTCTGGAAGATCTATCCAGTTAAGTTAGTGGGGTGTTAAAGTCGCTATTATGACTGTACTAGTGGCCCAGTGCATGAAATTTGTGCATGGAGGGGAGTTCCCTCAGCCCAGCCTGTACCATCTCCAATCAGGGACCCCATAGGGGATGTCTGACTGCCGGTATAGGCCCTGTGGGATCGGGCCTAAACCAGCAGTCAGACATCCCTCTCACAATCTGGGACCACTGGCTCCTAACCACTCACCTGCCTGCCTGCCTCATTGCCCCTAACTGCCTCTGCCTGCCTGATTGCCCCTAACCCCTCTGCCTGCCTGCCTGATTGTCCCTAACTGCCCTCCCCTGCTGGCCTGATATCGCCCCCAACTGCCCCTGTCTGCCTGATCACCCCTAACTGCCTGCCCCCCACCAGCCTGATCTCACCCCCAACTGCCCTCCCCTGCCAGCCTGATCTCACCCCCAACTGCCTTCCCCTGCCAGCCTGGTTACCCCCAAATGCCCTCCCCTGCCACCCTGGTTGTCCCTAACTGCCCTCCCCTGCTGGTCTGATCTCACCCCCAACTGCCCTCTCTGCCTCGGCCCCCACCACCATGGCTTTGTCCAGAAGTAAGTTGACGTCTGGAAGATGGCTGGTTGACCCAGTCTAATGAGCATATTACCCTTTTATTAGTATAGATAGATTATATAGGATAGGATTGCTTAAATGGGGGAGAAAAGCGTTTTCAGCAGAAGGAGATGCTCTTGGCAGATAAAAATACATAATCCCTATATCTGGACTGATAGCCAGCCGTATGCACTATGTTACCAAACTGGTCATTAAAAAAATGAACTGGTTTCTTACACCTTACACCAAACAGCTGTTGCCCTTAAAACCACTCCTCAGTCCCCACCTTAGGTTCTGCCTTTGCAGTTCACCCAGATTAGGTTCTGATAGGTCAGTTTCTATGCCAGTTAGCATCTCCAGGCCTATCTACAGGCCTGATCAGAGAGGGGGGGGCTGATCAGCAGCCCCCACAGAGGCCCAGAGAGAAACAGAGGTGTGGATACTGATCAGGCCTAGAGAGATAGAGAGAGGCAAGAGCTGATCAACAGCTGCCACGGAGGCTATGGATCAGACCCTGCTTCTCTGTCCAGGCCTCTCTCCAGGCCTGATCTTCAGCCCCCTCAGCAGTCAGTGCTGGGTCATCATGGCAACCCAGCACTGACTGCAGGACTGACTTCCAGTCAGGAGAGCCTTCGGTTGTTATGGACCCTTGATTTTTATATATTAGGACTAGAGGCCCGGTGCACGAAATTCATGCATGGGGGGGGGGTGTCCCTCAGCCCAGCCTGCACCCTCTCCAATCTGGGACCCCATGAGGGATGTCCAACTGCCCATTTAGGCCTGGTGGGATCAGGCCTAAATGGGCAGTTGGACATTTCTCTCACAATCCAGGACTGCTGGCTCCCAACTGCTCACCTGCCTGCCTTTCTGATTGCCCCTAACTGCTTCTGCCTGCCAGCCTGATCACCCCCTAACCAGTACCCTGCCAGCCTGATTGATGCCTAACTGCTCCCCTGCCAGCCTGCTTGCCCCTAACTTCCCTCTCCTGCAGGCCTGGTCCCCCACAACTGCTCTCCCCTGCAGGCCTGCATCCCTCCTAACTGCCCTTCCCTAGAGGCCCGGTCACCCACAACTTCCCTCCTCTGCCAGCCTGGTCACCTCTAACTGCCCTCCCCTGCAGGATTGATTGCCTCCAACTGTCCTCCCTGCAGGCCTGGTCCCTCCCAACTGCCCTCTCCTGCTGGCCTGATCACCCACAACTGCCCTTCCTTGCAGGCCTGGTCCCTCCCAACTGCCCTCCCTTGCTGGCCATCTTGTGGTAGCCATCTTGTGTCCACATAGGGGCAGGATCTTTGACCACATGGGGGCAGCCATCTTGTGTGTTGGAGTGATGGTCAATCTGCATATTGCTCTTTTATTAGATAGGATAGAGGCCCGGTGCATGGGTGATAGCCAGTTGGTTTGCCCTGAAGGGTATCCTGGATCAGGGTGGGGGTTCCCTTGGGGCATGGGGAGGCCTGGGTGAGGGGCCTGTGGTGGTTTTCAGGCTGGCCATGCCCCCCGGTGACCCAAGTGGAGGCCCTGGTATCTGGGATTTATTTATCTTCTACAATTGAAACTTTGTAGCGGAGGCCAAGGCAGGCCAGGGCTGCAGAAGCTTGGCTTCCTCCATCGCTGGGGAAACCCAAGCCTCCCTCCTGTTCTCTCTATGGCCACAGCCATCTTGGTTGGGTTAATTTGCATACTCGCTCCTGATCGGCTGGTGGGCGTGGCTGGCGGGCGTGGCTTGTCGGTGTAGTGAGTGTTGGTTAATTTGCATATTACTCTTTTATTAGATAGGATTATTGTCAATCTTTCCCTTAAATTCCTCCAGAAGTTTTCTTAAATATTTAGGTACTCCTATATTGGGTGCATATATGTTTGCTAGGGTTATGTCCTCTTGTTGCATTGATCCCTTTAATATTATGTAGTGGCCTTTACTGTCTCTTGTGATGGCATTCATTTTCAAATACTTTTGTCAGATATGAGTATTGCTATCCCAGCTTTTTATTTTGTTTTGTTTCCATTTGCATGGAAAAACTTTTTCTTTTCCTTTATTCTCATCCTGTGTGAGTCTTTTGTTCTGAGGTGGTTCTTTTGTAGACAGCATATGTTTGGGTTAAATTTTCGTTTCCATTAGGCTACTCTATGTCTTTTGATTGGAGCATTTAATCCATTTACAGTTAAGATTTTTATTGATAGGTACTTATTTATTGCCATTTTAATTCTTTATGTCTCTTGCTTTTTCTCTCTCTCTCTTTCTTCTTCTCTTTACAGCAGCCCCTTTAGCATTTCTTGCAATGCTTGTTTGGTGGTAATAAACTCCTATAGCCTTGTGTTTTTTGTTTTGTTTTGTTTTTTGTTTTTTGTTTGTTTGTTTGTCTTGTTAGCTCCCATCATCTATTTTGAATGATAGCCTTGGTGGGTATAGTAGTCTTGGTTTCAGATCCTTACTTTTCATTACTTTGAAAACTAAATGCCATTCCCTTCTGGCCTATAGTATTTCTGTTGAAAAGTCAGGTGACAGGTTTATGGGAACTCCTTTGTAGGCAACAAATTGCTTTCCTCTTGCTGCTTTTAAGATTCTCTCTTTGTATTTAATTTTTGGTGTTTAATTATGATGTATCTTGGTGTCTGCCTCTTTGGGTCATTTTTTGCTTTGAACTCTCTGTGCTTCCTGAACTTATGTGACCTTTTCCTTCACCAGGTTATGGAATTTTTCAGCCATTATTTCTTCAACAGGTTCTCTATCCCTTGCTCACTTTCATCTCCTTCTGGTACTCCCATAATGCAGATATTATTACATTTCATGTTGTTTCACAGCTCCCTTAAACTGTCCTGTTTTTTAATTGTTTTTTTTTCTTTTTGTTCCATTTCTTTTACTACAGCAACCTTTATTGTTTTGTAAGTAAAATGTCATTTTTTGAAGAAAACTATCTCTGAGGATATTAATGGTAACTTTTCATTTTTCTAAATGTTATTTTTGTACACACACAGTCTTTTTTTTCTATAGTTTATCTCTTCTCTTGTTTTGTGTTTTTTTTTTTTCCCTTGGCCTCTGCCTCCCTTGGTAGATAGCCAATGATCACTGAACATTTTTTATTTTATTTTATTATTTTATTTTATTTCTGTGGGTTTTGTGTGTGTGTGTGTGTGTGTTTTACTTAATTTATTGGGGTGACATTGGTTAATAAAATCATATGGGTTTCAGGTGTACAATTCCAAAATATATCATCTCGATATTGCATTATTTGTTCAGCACCCCAAGTCAAGTCTCTGTACATCACTATTCATCCTCCTATACCCTCTTCATCTTCCCCCCATTCCCCTCTGCTAATTGCCATGCTATTATCTTTGTTGATGATGTTTTTTTTTTCTTAATCTCTTCACCTTTTTTTACCCAGCATTGCAACCCTCCCAGTCCTCTAACAGCTGGCAGTCTATTCTTTATATATGAGTCTGTTTCTACTTAAAAAAAATCCTCACCCAAGGATATTTTTCCATTGTTTTTAGACATATTGGAAGTGGAAGAGAGAGCACACAAAACATAAATGTGAAAGAGACACAGATTTATTGTCTCCAGCATGCACCCCATCCTGGGTGGAAATGAACCTATAACCAAGGTACATGCCATTGACTGGGAATAAAACCTGTGACCCTTTGGTACATGGACCAATGCCCTAGCCATTGAGCAACACTGGTCAGGGTGAGTCTGTTTCTATTTTGTTTGTTAGTTAACTTTGTTAATTAGATTCCACATATGAGTGAAATTATATCAAACTTGTCTTTCTCTGACTGGCTTATTTCACTTAGCATAATATTCACCAGGTCCATCCATGCTGTCACAGAGATATGATTTTCTTCTTTTTTATGGCTGAGTAGTATTCTATTTTGTAAATGTATCACAGCTTTTTCATCCACTCATCTGCTGATGGGCAATTGGGCTGCTTCTAAATCTTGGCTATTGTAAATAATGCTGCAATGAACATAGCATTGCATATAATTAGTGTTTTGGGTTTCTTTGGATATATTACCAGAAATTGAATTGCTGGATCATAAGGCAGTTCCATTTTAAAATATTTGAGGTAACTCTATACTCCTTCCACAGTGGCTGTACCAATCTGCATTCCCAACAACTGTGCACAGGTTCCCTTTTCTCCACATCCTTGCCAACACTTGTTTGTTGATTTGTTGATGTTCACCATTTTGACAGGTGTAAGGTGGTTTTAATTTGCATTTCTGTGCTGATTCATGACATTGAGCATCCCTTCATATGTCTACTGGACATCTATATGTAATCTTGGAGAAGTGTCTATTTAGGTCTTTTGCTCATTTATCGATTGGTTTTGGATTTTTTATTTTGGTGTTGAGATTTAAATATCTTAGATATGAAGCCCTTATTAGAAGTACTAGAGGCCCAATGCACAAAATTCGTGCATGGGGGTGTGTGTTCCTCAGCCCAGCCTGCACCCTCTCCAATCTGGGATCCCTCGCACAAGCCAGGACTGCTCACCTGCCTGCCTGCCTGATTGCCCCTAACTACTTCTGCCTGCCAGCCTGATCAATGCCTAACTGTTCCCCTGCCAGCCTCATTGCCCCTAACTGCCCTTCCCTGCAGGCCTGGTCCCCCCAAACTGCTCTCCCTGAAGGCCTGTTCTCTCCCAACTGCCCTCCCCTGCAGGCCTGGTTCCCCCCACCTTCCCTCCCCTGCAGGCCTAGTCCCCCCCAACTACCCACCCCTGCAGGCCTGGGTCCCCCCCCTCCAATTGTCCTCCCCTGCATGCCTGATTGCCCACAACTGCCCTCCCCTGCCAGCCATCTTGTGTCCACATCAGAGCAGCCATCCATCTTTGACCACATGGGGGCGGCCATCTTGTGTGTTGGGGTGATGGTCAATTTGCATATTACCTCTTTATTATATAGGATTGGTGAGCAGGTTCTTCCTTTCAGTGGGTTGTCTTTTCATTTTGTTGATGGTTTATTTTGCTGTGCAAAAATATTTAGTTTGATGTAGAATCATTTATTTTTTTCTTTTGTTTCTCTTACTCAAGATGATATATTAGTAGCAGAAAAAAACATTGCTACAAGAAATGTCTGAGATTTTACTACTTGCATTTTCTTCTAGGACTTTTATGTGATACTGGATAGAGTATTCTTGGCTTCAGTCCCTTGGTTTGCATCACTTTGTAAATTTCCTTCCATTCTTTTCTGGCCTGATGTGTTTCTGTTGAGAAATCATTTGATAATCTAATGGGAGCTCCCTTGTATGTAACTTTCTGTCTCTCTCTTGCAACCTTTAAGATTCTCTCTTTGTCCTGAATATTTGCCATCGTAATTATGATGTGTCTTGGTATGGGTCTTTTTGGGTTCATCCTGTTTGGGACTCTGTGCTTGTATGACTTTTTTCTTTGCCACATCAGGGAAGTTTTCTGACATTATTCTTCAAAAAGTTCTTCTAACCCTTGTTCGTCTTCCTGTTGTTCTGGCACCCCTATTATTCGTATGTTGCTTGGTTTCATGTTGTCCCATAGCTCGCTTAGGCTCTCCTCCTGTCTTTTAAATTTTTTCTTCAGTTGCAATTCAGTTTGGCTGTGTTTTGCTTCCCTGTCTTCTAGTTCACTAATTTGGTCCTTCGCTTCTCCTAGTCTAGTGTTGAAACTTTCCATGGTGTTTTTTATTGCAGCTATATCACTCTTCATTTCTTCTTGATTCTTACATAAGTTGTTGATTTTTTAAAAATATATTTTATTGATTTTTTACAGAGAGGAAGGAAGAAGGATAGAGAGCTAGAAACATTGATGAGAGAGAAACATGGATCAGCTGCCTCCTGCACACCCCCCACTGGGGATGTGCCCGCAACCAAGGTACATGCCCTTGACTGGAATCGAACCCGGGACCCCTCAGTCCGCAGGCCGATGTTCCATCCACTGAGCCAAACCGGTTTCGGCGGAAAATTGAATGTTTCTAGGAATTTATTCAGTTCTACCAGATTGCTCAATTTTTTGGCCTAAAGTTGTTCATAGTATTTTCTTACAATACTTTTATTTGGTGTCAGTTGTTACTTCTTTAATTTCTAAATTTATTTATTTGGATCATCTCTGTTTTTTTTTCTTGATGAGTCCGGTGAAAGGTTTTCCAAGAACCAGTTCTTGGTTTCGTTGATCTATTGTATTGTTGTTTTAGACTCCACTTTGTTAATTTCTGTCTGATTTTTATTATTTTCTTCCTTCTCCTTAATTTGGGCTATGTTTGTTGTTCTTTTTCAAGCCCCTTTAAGTGTAAAGTTAGATTGTTAATTTAAGATTTTTCCTGTTCCTTGGGCCTGTAATGCTATGAATCTCACTGTTAGGACTGCTTTAGCTGTGTCTCATAGATTTTGGGTTGTTGTGTTCTCATTTTCATTTGTTTGAAGATACCTTTTGATTTGTTCCTTGATCTCATTGTTAACCCATTCATTGTTTAATAACATCTTACTTAACTCCATGCCTTTGAGTAATTATAATTTTATTCTTATGCTTCATTTTTAGTTTCAAACCATATGGTCAGAGAATATGCTTGATATGATTTCTATGTTTTTAAATTTATTAAGACTTATTTTGTGTCCTAACTTGTGGTCTATCTTAGAAAATGTTCCATGTGTACTTAAGAAGAATGTATATTTTGCTTCTTTGGGGTGAAATGTTCTGAAAATATTCATTAAATCCATCTGATCTAGCATGTCATTTAAGGCCACCATTTCCTTGTTGAGTTTCTGTCTGGAATATTTATCCATTGATAACAATGGGGTGTCAAAATCCCGTAATGTGACTGTATTACTATCAATATCTCACTTTATGTCCATCCAGATTTGCTTTATATATTTATATCCTCCTATGTTGGATGCATAGATGTTTACAAGGGTTCTATTCTTTTTTATTACTCCCTTTATCATTATGTACTATCCTGATTTGTCCTTATTGTAGCCTTTTTTTTTTAAGTCTATTTTGTCAGATATTAAGTATTGCTACTCTAGCTTTATTTTTTCTTTTAATTTGCATGATATATCTTTTTCCATCCACTTTTTAAAAGTCTCTGTGTATCTTTCATTCTCAGGGGCGTCTCTTCTGGACCACATATATATGGGTCTTGTTTTCTTATGCATTCAGCTGCTTTATGTCTTTTGATTGTAGCATTTAAACCATTTACATTTAAAGAGATTATTGATAGGTACATGTTTATTGTCATTTTATTCTTTTAATTATGTTCTTTTGTTTCTCGTCTTCTTTCTCCTTTCCCTCTTCCTCCTCTCCTCCTTCTTCATCTTAAAGCAGGCCTTTTGAAATTTCTTGTAATACTTGTTTTGTGTTAATAAATTCCCTTAGCCCTTTAAATATTTTATTTTATTATTTTATTTATTTTTATCTAGTAACTCTTTTTTTCTCTAATTTTAAATGATATCCTTGCTTGGAAAAGTAGTCTTGGTTGTAGGTTCTTTCTTTTCATTACTTTGAGTATTTCATGCTAATTTCTTCTGGCCTGAAATGTTTCTGTTGAGAAATCAGTTGTTAGTCTCATGAGAACTCCCTTGTAGGTAACTAACTGCTTTTCTCTTGCTGCTTTTAAAATTCTCTCTTTGTCTTTAACCTTTGACATTTTAATTATGATATGCCTTGGTGTGTGCCTTCTTGGATTCCTCTTGTTTAGGACTCTGTGCTTCCTGGACTTGTATGTCTATTTCATCAGGTAGGAGAAGTTTTCTGTCATTATTTCTTCAAATAGGTTTTCAATATCGTGCTCTTTCTCATCTCTATCTGGCTCCCCAGTAATGAAAATGTAATGCTTGAAATTGTCCCAGAGGCTCCTTAAACTATCATCCTTTTCTCTTTCTTTTTTGCCTGCTCTGGCTGGGGGTTTTTTCACTATCTTGTCTTTGTTAACGAAAAAAACCATTGAAACCTGTAAAGAATTCTGTGAGTTTATTTGAGCCAAACTGTCGACATATGCCAGGAAGCAGAACCCCAATGAATTGAGATAATGCTCCGGAGAAATGGAGAGTTACATCTGTATTTATACATTGCAATCAAAGGAAAGAGACGTAGGTGAGTTACATGAAATTCATTGGTGATAGATTAGGGAGGTGGGATAAAGCAAAGTGGGGAAACTTCTGGGATTGGAAAAAAAGTAAAATGATGGACACATACTTAGGTGGGTACAGGAGCAATTAACATGATAATGAAGGAATTTGTGGTATCTGTCCTGGCGCCCACCACATTGGGTTGTGCCCCAGGGGCTCCAGAAAAAGGGAAGTTACAAGTTACCCAGATATCTCACAGATATGTTATCCTAGAGGCAAAAAGGCAAATGGGCTCAGTAAAGATCTAAGTTGATCTTTGTCAGAAAAAATATCAGCCTAGGACATGACTACCCACTATAACCTGTTTGTAGTTAAATATTTAATTTTCAGACCATCCTTTGTGGTTACTTTAGGTCTCTGAGTTTGCAAGACTGTCATGCAGGCCTCCCCTGAGCCTGTCAGGTTAGCATGTGGCTCCTTTCATTCACATCTTCTAAATCTCCGATTTGATCCTCTGCTTCATCCAATGTATTGTTTATTTATTCCAGTATATTCTTTTCAGATATTGTATTCTTCATTTATGACTGGTCTTTTTTAATGGTTTTTATGTTTCAGTGTCTTTTTTCATACTGTTGAGCATTTTTATAATCATTTCTTTGAACTCTATATCTATAAATTGCTTACCTTTATTTAATTTAGCTCATTTTTCTGGAGATTTCTCCTGTTCATTCATTTGGGGCCTGTTTCTTTGTCTCCATTTTGGCTGCCTCTTCATGTTTGTTTCTATGTATTAGATAAATCTGCTATGACTTTCAGTCTTCAAGTAGTGGTCATATGTAGTCAGTGTCCTGTGGGATGCAGTCTCTTTGATCACCTGAGCTGGATGCTGCAGGAATGTTTCTTCTGTGAGGTATGTGAGCTCTACTATTGTAATTGAGTGTTGATTGCTACTGGCCCATTCATGTATGGGTTTGACCCTCAGGCTGGCTGACTCTGTGGCTCAACTGTGGGAATCCTTTTCACGTCCCGCATGGTTCAGGGTTCCAGTTCAGGGTTCGGGTTCTGGAGAAGGCCACACACAAATGAAAGAGACTAGAAAAGCATTAATTTGGGAATATTGGGGGCCAGGCGGGAGCCCACCTCTAGAGAGAGGACTACCACCCGCTCTGGCTTTGCTATCCTTTTTATTAAGGTTATGGGATACACTCATATCTTTTAAGCAGGAAATTCCAATAATAGCCAATCAGCAAGAATTTACATAAGAGTAACAGGTGGAGGCTGCTTCAACTACCAATATCTCAACTAAACAATGAGTGATTAGCTCCGACCTTTCAGAGCATTTAAGATTGACCAGCCTTCCAGATTCCCTTGCCACATCTCTCTATTAGTGGGACAATGTTCAGTTTCTGGCACTCAACCTTGACCACAGCATGTGATCTGCTGTGCAGGAGCGGACCACATGAAGTGGAAGGGTTTGGTGTCTACGAAGATATTCCTTTGGATATGCTGCTTGTGAAGCTTATTGGATCCTACTGTAATATTGTCTGAAGTTGGCCACTGGATGTGTTGGTTCTGAACCTATTGAGAGGAACTCTTGTGCAGGTTCTGAGCCTATTGAGAGGAGCTCTTGTGCAGGTCACAGACTCTGCTTGTGACTGACCCTGGGCAACTTCTTTGGAGCTACAAGAGAAGGATCACTTAACATTTAATATGGGAGACAGGCCAAATAAAGTCCTGTTCTAAGCAATAAAAGTGGAGCAGTGAGCAAAACAGCTTTGGCCCTGCCTTCAGGGAGGTTACATCTCTGGTGGGGTAAATATTAAGCAAACTACATAATTAATCATTGTGATTATAGTTGTGGTTAGAATTTCAGGGGAAATGGTCAGCCCAAAGGGCAAGGGAAAGATATAGTGGTGTTTATAATGTTTCCAGAATAGCCATTCTTAAAGAATTGGTATTAAAGTTGAGCTCTGAAAGATCAGAATTCATAAACTAGAAGAGAAGGAGAATATGAATGTTCCAAGAACATAGAAAAACATATATCAAGGCCCTGGGGCAGGAGGGATCATGGAAGGTTTGAGAGCACTATGAATGTTGATGTGGCCAGAGTATGGAGAGGAGAAAAAGAAGAGGTAAAGTTATGTTCACTGTTGCAACTTTAGTGCCTGGGCAGAGTAGGGCCTCTATAAATGTTTTAAATGTTTTTGTTTAATGGACAAAAGAAGGCAGTTGTATCTGGTCTGTAAGGAGGTGCCTGATGGCAAGTGTGGGGTCTGTCCTCACATTTTTCTTGTCCTTACATTTTTACCTGTGACTCGAATGAGAATGAAGAAGCTATGTTCAGTTGGCCAGGACATAAGAAATGGATTAAAGTCAGACAAAGGTTAAATGAGGGACAATGTGTGGCTGAGGTCAAAAGGGAAGAAAAAAAAAAAAAAAACACACCACGCTAATGTGAAGAGATCTGAAATGTTTCATGGGGAGATAGCTTTAGAGGTAGATCTTAGAGAGTGGGGGAAGAAGGTACCCCAAAAAGCAGCAAGGCAGGGAGAAAGGTCTCAGAGAACAGAACAATGAAGAAAACTCCATGAAAGAGAGTCTCAGGTGTGGGGGTTCTTCTAGGCTGCAAGTCCAGGGCTATGCTATTGAAAAACTGCATTATGAGATGGACAAGGCAGCATCTCTGCTTCTCTGGGTATAGGAGAACATACCCTAGACTAGATTTGTCCCCTTCATGGACCACATCAGGATGAGCTTGTGTCAGAATTTTTCATGCAAACCCCCAAGGTCCACTGCTTTTTATTTTTAATTTTTATTATTTTTATTTTTCCTTTTTGTTTTTCTAATCTTTATTGTTGAAAGTATTACACAGGTCCTCCTTTTTCCCCCATTAATCTTTTCCAGCCCACTCCCGTCCTTCCCCCCTCCCACCAGGCCCCCACCACCCTGTTGTCTGTGTCCACAGGTTATGCATATATGTCATTGGTTGATCTCTTCCCACCCATACTCCCTTGCCTTCCCTTTGAGGTTCAACAGTCTGTTCATGCTTCTGTGTCTATGGGTCTTTTTGTGTGTGTGTGTGTGGTGGTATGGTATGGTGGGTAGGTGGGTGGTCTGGGTCTATTTTTGATCATCAGTTTATTTGGTTCCTTAGATTTCATATATGAGTGAGATCATATGATACTTATCTTTCTCTGACTGGCTTATTTTGCTCAGCATAATACTCTCCAGGTGTATCTATACTGCTACAAATGGTAAAAGTTTTTCATTTTTATTGCCACATAATATTCCATTGTATAAATGTACCATAGCTTTTTATCCACTCATTTGCTGATGGGCACTTAGGATGTTTCCAAATATTAACTATTGTAAATTGCGCTGCTATGAACATAGAGGTGCATATATTCTTTCTGATGAGTGTTTCTGGTTTCTTAGGATATGTTCCTAGAAGTGGAATCACTGGGTCAAATGGGAGTCCCATTTTTAATTTTTTGAGGAAATTCCATACTATTTTCCATAATGGCTGCACCAGTCTGCATTCCTACCAGCAGTGTACCAGGGCTCCCTTTTCTCCACATCCTTGCCAGCGCCTGTCATTTGTTGATTTGTTGATGATAGCCATTCTGACAGGTGTGAGGCAATACCTCATTGTCATTTTAATTTGTATCTCTCTGAATATCAGTGACTTTGAGCATTTTTTCATATGTCTCGTGGCCATCTGTACATCTGCTTTGGAGAAGTGTCTAGTCAGGTCCTTTGCCCATTTTTTAATTGGATTGTTTGTCTTCCTTTGCTAAATTGTATGAATTCCATATATATTTTGGAGATTAACCCTTTATCAGACATACCAGTTCTATGTTCTCCCACATAGTGAGATCTCTTGTTATTTTGTTGTGCAGAGCTTTTTATTTTCATGTAGTCCCATTTCTTCATTTTCTCCTTACTTTCCATTGTCCTAGGAGATGTACCAGTAAACATTTTGCTATGTGAGATATCTGAGATTTTGGTGCCTATGGTTTCTTATAGGACTTTTACTAGAGGTGTGGTGTACGAATTCATGCATGGGTGGGATCCCTTGACCTGTCCAGCGATCAGGGCTGATCAGGGGGGCTGGCCAGCCAAAGGGAGGGACCGCAGGAGGTTGGCCAATGGGGGAGCTGGACAGCAAGTGGGAGAGACTGCAGGAGGTTGGCCTGCCGTGGGGAGGGAGGTTGGCCAGCCACTCCCCCCATTGGAGCTGATGGGGGAGACAGCCAGTAGGGAGGGAGGGACCATGGGAGGTTGGCTGACCAGGGGGAGGGGCTGAGGGAAGTTGGCTGGCCAGGAAGAGGTACTGCAGGGGGAGGTTGGCCAGTCACGGGAGGTTGGCCGGCTGGCCAGGGGTAGGGATGATGGGAAGTTGGCCAGCTGGGGGGGGGGGGGCGGGCCGTGGGAGGTTGGCCAGTCACGGGAGGTTAGCTGGCCATGGGAGGTTGGCTGTGGGAGCTGACTGCCAGGGGGCAGCTCCTGCGTTGAGTGTCCACCCCCTGGTGGTCAGTGTTCATCATAGAGACCAGTTGTTTCACAATTTGGTCAATTTGCATATTAGCCTTTTATTATATAAGATGGTTTCACATCTTACATTTAAACCTTTTATCCATTTTGAGTTTATTCTTGTGTATGGTGTAAGTTGGTGGTCTAGTTTCATATTTTGCAAGTACCTGCCCAATTTTCCTAACACCATTTATTGGAGAGACTGTCTTTGCTCCAAAGTATGTTCTCCCCTCCTTTGTCAAATACTAATTGAGCATAGTGACTTGGGTTGATTTCTGGGGTCTCTGTCCTGTTCCATTGATCTATATTTCTGTTCTTGTGCCAGTACCAGGCTGTTTTAAGCACAGTGGCTTTATAGTGTAACTTGATATCTGGTGTTGTGATTCTTGCAGCTTTGTTCTCCTTTCTCAAGATTGCTGCAGCTATTAGGGGTCTTTTATGGTTCCTTATATATTTTTGGAGTATTTGTTCTAGGTCTGTGAAATACGCCATTGGTATTTTAATAGGGATTTCATTCAATCTCTAGATTGCTTTGGGTAATTGGACATTTTAATGATGTTGATTATACCAATCCATGAACATGATATATTCTTCCACTTGTTTATATCTTCCTCTCTCTTTTTTTCAATGTCCTGTAGTTTTCAGAGTACAAGGCTTTTGCCTCCTTGGTTAAGTTTATTCCTAAGTATCTTAATTTTTTTTTTGTTGCAATGGTAAATGGGATTGTTTTTTAGTTTCTCTTCCTGAGAGTTCACTATTGGTATATTAAAATGCTATGGATTTTGGGTGTTAATTTTGTATCCTGTTATGTTTACAAATTTATTTGTTAAGTCTAGTAGGTTTTTTATTGAGTCTTTAGGGTTTTCTACATACAGTTTTACTTCCTTCTTTCCATTTGGATGCCTTTTATCTTCTTCTTGTCTGATCATTATAGCCAGGACTTCCAGGACTATTTTGAACAAGAGTGGTGAAATACCTGTCTTGTTCCTGTTCTTAGGGGAAATGATTTTAATTTTTGTTCATTGAGTATTAAGTTGGATGTAGATTTGTCATATATGGCCTTTATTATGTTGAAGTATGATACCTCTATTTCCACTTTGCTGAAAGTTCTTATCAAAAAAGAGTGTTGGCTTTTGTTGAATGTTTTTCCTGCATCAATTGATATGACCATGTGATTTTCATCTTGCAATTTCTTTATATGTTGTACCACATTTATTGATTTGTGAATATTGTACCAGCCTTGCATTCCAGAATAAATCCCAAATTGATCATGATGTATGATTTTTTTAATGTATTGCTGCATCCGATTTGCTAAAATTTTGAGGATTTTAGCATCTATGTTCATCAGGGATATTGGCATGTAGTTCTCTTTTTTGTAGTGTCTTTATCTGGTTTTGGAATTCGGGTAATTCTGGCCACATAGAAAGAGTTTGGAAGTGTTCCTTCCTCTTCAATTTTTTTTGGAAGAGTTTGAAGAGAATAGTTGTTAGTTCTTTAAATATTGTTAAACCTCCCCTGTGAGTCTGTCTGGACCAGGGCTTTTGTTTGCTGGGAGTTGTTTTTTGTTTATTTGTTTGTTTTGTTTTCATTACTGCTTCAATTTCACCATTTTTCCTGATTGAGTTTTGGAAGGTTGTATTGTTCTAGGAATATGCCCATTTTGTCTAGGTTGTCCCGTTTGTTGGAATAAAGTCATTCACAGTATTTTTTTTTATGATTCTTTGCATTTCTTTGGGGTCAGTTGTTACTACACATCTTTCATTTCTTATATTGTTTATATGGGTCCCCTCTCTGTTTCCTGGTGAGTCTGGCTAGAGGTTCATCAATCTTGTTTATCCTTTTGAAGAACAAGCTCTTGGTTTTCTTTTTTTTAATTTTTTTAAAATTTACTAAATCTTTATTGTTCAGATTATTACAATTGTTCCTCTCTTTTCCCCCATAGCTCCCCTCCACCCAGTTCCCATCCCACCTTCTGCCCTTACCCCGCCCCACTGTCCTCATCCATAGGTGTACGATTTTTGACCAGTCTCTTCCTACACCCCCTACACCCCTTTCCCACCGAGAATTGTCAGTCCACTCCCTTTCTATGCCCCTGATTCTATTGTATTCACCAGTGTATTCTGTTCATCAGATTTTTTTTATTCACTTGATTTTTAGATTCACTTGTTGATAGATATGTATTTGTTTTTCATAATTTTTATCTTTACCTTTTTCTTCTTCCTCTTCTTAGAGAATACCTTTCAGCATTTCATATAATACTGGTTTGGTGGTGATGAACTCCTTTAGCTTTTTCTTATCTGTGAAGCTCTTTATCTGCCCTTCAATTCTGAATGATAGCTTTGCTGGGTAGAGTAATCTTGGTTGTAGGTTCTTGCAATTCATCACTTTGAATATGTCTTGCCACTCCTGTCTGGCCTGCATAGTTTCTGTTGAGAAATCAGCTGACAGTCGTATGGTTGCTCCCTTGTAGGTAACTAACTGTTTTTCTCTTGCTGCTTTTAATATTCTCTCTTTGTCTTTTGCTCTTGGCATTTTAATGATGATGTGTCTTGGTGTGGTCCTCTTTTGGATTCCTTATGTTTGGGGTTCTGTGTGCTTCCTGGACTTGTAAGTCTATTTCTTTCACCAGGTGGGGGAAGTTTTTGGTCATTATTTCTTCAAATAGGTTTTCAGTATCTTGCTCTCTCTCTTCTTCTGGCACCCCCATAATTTGGATGTTGGTACGCTTGAAGTTGTCCCAGAGGCTCTTTATACGATCTTCATATTTTTGAATTTTTTTTTTTCTTTTCCAGTTGGGAGTTTTTGCTTCTTTGTATTTCAAATCTTTGACTTGATTCTTGTGATCCTCTAGTCTCCTGTTGGATCTCTGTATAATATTTGAGGTGGACACTCTTGCTGCACCCCATTGTGGGCTGTGTACACAGTCTTGTTGTAGTTAAGCTTTGATTGTTGTTGGTATCACTGGGAGGAATTGACCTCCAGGCCAATTGGCTGTGAGGATCAGCTATGTCTACACTCGGAGACCTTCTGTGCTGTAGACACCCTTATGAGGCAAGACTTGCTTCACTGGGGCTTTGGTGCTCACTGAGTTTGTCCCCTGAGTGTGTCCCTTATGGATCTGAATAGTTGTAATCGAGATGGTCCTACTCTGTCCCCTGGGTACACTGGCTCTTGGATCTCCAAGGAGGTGCTAATTTAGCCTCTGCCTGAGGCCACCCAGCAGGAGCTATAGAGAGATCTGCAGATTCCTCTTCTTTGTTTGGGTTTTGGAGGTGCCCAGGTGAGGCCCAGCTGTGAAGCAATGCAAGTTGCTTTGGGGCCTTGGGCCTTCTTTTGGATGTTCTGGGCCTCTCTGACTCAGCTGCAGTTTGATAGGTAAGTTTAGATTTCAAAGGACCAGGCCATTCATATGCAAAAGCCTCTGCCCACAGCTTGGATGGGGTGGAGTCTCAGGGTGGAGCAAACAGCAATGGCTTCTTGTCAGCCCTGCCCTAAGAGGCCCCTGGGTCTCAGTGTCCCTTGGTAATCACTGCAAGCACCTCTGAGAGAAAGCTGCCCTCGAGTTCCGCCCACTTCCAGACAGTTCAGTTTCTTCCTGTATGAGTATGGGTCCCCAGAGTCTAGCCCAGAACTGGAGTGCAGAGCAGTCAGGAGCTTGTGTCTCCCTGTGGATTGAAAAAGCCAGCTGCATACTCAGTTGCCAGCCCCCTCAGCGTGCCTCCATACCTCTGCCTTCTGCACCTCCTTTGAGTCTCAGTGTGCTTTTCTCTTTCCTTCTAGTTGTAGAATTTCCACTCAGCCAGTCTTCCTGTGGTTCTGGATGATGTCCGTTTTGTCTTTTAGTTGTAGTTTTGAAGTTGTTGTGTGAGGTGGCAAGTTCAGGTGTTTACCTATGCCACCATCTTGGTTTTTTTCTCCACTCTGATCTTTATTATTTTTTTCCTTCTACTTATCCTGGGCTTTTCTTGTTGTCCTCTTTCTAAGTTGTAGTATTATATAACTTATTGCCAGTTTTTCTTACTTCTTGAGGTAGTCCTGTAGTGCTATGAAGTTCCCTCTCAGGACTGCTCTCACTGTGTTCAATAGATTTTGAATTGTTGTGTGTTATTTTCATTTGCTTCCAGGATGTTTTTTTAATTTTTTCTTTGATCTCTTTGGTAACCCATTCATTTTTTAATAGCATGCTATTTAGCCTCCATGTATTTGATTGTTTTTGAGCATTTTATTGTAACTGATTTCTAATTTCATGTCATTGTGGTCTGAGAAGATGCTTGACATGATTTCAATCTTCTTGATTTCATAGTGTATCTGAGTCCTAATATTTCATCTATCTTTGAAAATCTCCCATGTGCACTTGAGAAAAATGTATATCCCATAGCTTTGTGTTGGAATGTTCTGGATATGTAAATTAGTTCTATCTGTTCTAGAGTGTCATTTAGGATTGCTGTTTTCTTATTGATTTTTTGTCTAGAAGATTTATTCAGTGATGTCAGTGGATATTAAAGTCCCATACTCCTGTATTGGGTGCATATATGTTTACAAGGGTTATAGCCTCTTATTGTATCTTTAATATTTTGAAGTGGCCTTCCATATCTCTTGTTATAGACTTTGAGGTCTATTTTGTCAGATATAAGTATTGCTACCCCAGCTTTTTTTTTTTTTCATTTCTATTTGCCTGAAATTTTTTTACATCCCTTCACTTTCAGTCTGTGTGAGTCTTTTGTATTGAATTTGGTCTCTTGTAGACAACATATATATGGGTCATGTTTTCTAATCCATTAAGCTACCCTGTATCTTTTGATTGGAGCATTTAGTCTATTTATGTTTAAGGTTATTATTGATAGGTACTTGTTTGTTTCTATTTTTATTCTTTATGCCTGTGTTCCTTATTCACTTTCTATTTCTTCTTTTTACAACAGTCCCTTTAGCATTTCTTGCATTGCTGGTTTGGTTGCAATAAATTTCCTTAGCCTTTTTTTTTTTTGGTCTGTGAAGCTCCTGATATCACCTTCAATTTTGAATGATAGCCTTGCTAGACAGAGTATTCTTGGATTCAGTCCCTTGCTTTTCATCACTTTGTATATTTCATTCCATTCCCTTCTGGCCTGATGTGTTTCTGTTGAGAAATCAGTTGATAGTCTAATGGGAGATCCCTTGTAGGTAACTTTCTGGCTCTCTTGCAGCCTTTAAGATTCTTTCTTTATCTTTTACCTTTGCCAATTTAATTATGATGTGTATTGGTGTCAGTCTTTTTTGGTTCATCTTGATTGGGACTCTTTGTGCTTCTTGGACTTGTGTGACTTTTTTTCTTCCCAATGTCAGGAAAGTTTTCTGTCATTATTTCTTCAAACAGGTTTTCTATTTCTTACTCAGTTTCCTCTCCTTCTGGCACCCCTATTATGCAGATGTTGTTACATTTTGTGTTGTCCCAAAGCACACTTAGACTCTCCTCCTGCTTTTTAATTTTTTTCTAGTTGCTGCTCTGCTTGGGTGGTTTTTCTTTTTTTCTACCTTGTTTTCTAACTTACTGATTTGGTCCTCAGCTTCTTCTTGTCTGCTGTTGAAACCTTCCCTTGTGTGCTTTATTGCAGCTATATCATTTCCTCTTGATTCTTACTCATGTTGTTGCATTTCTCATTCAGTTCCTTACACTTCTCATTGAGTTGCATGTATTTCTCATCCAGACATTTGAGCATCCTCATAACCATTTCTCTGAATTCTTTTTGTGGCAAATTACTTGCTTCCATTTAACTTACCTCCTTTTATGGTGATTCCTCCTATTCTTTCATTTGGAAGTTGTTTCTTTGCCTCCCCATTTTTGCTGTTCCTTTGCATTTGTTTCTATGTATTAGATCAAACTGCTATGTCACCCAGATTTTAGGGTTTGTCTTATAAAATAGATGTTTTATGGTACCCAGTGGTGCAGTCTCATAGGTCTCCTGGGCTGGGTGTTCTAGGGAGGCCCCCTACTTGAGATATTTGGGTTCTCTTGATGTAGCTGGGTCTTGAATGTTATTATCCCATTCGTTGATGGAGTCTCCTCTCTGGGTGCCTGATTCTGTGGCTTGCTCCCTACCACATCATGCCAGCCATTGTGGAGGTGCTGAACAACCAAACAGCACAAAATATAAGATAAGACACAACAAAGGAGGAACAGGACATGAATATAAATGAGATTCCTATAACCTAAACAAAAGTGATCACCAAAGTAAAGAGAATTAGGAAAGAGAAAAGAAAGCAAGAATAATAGGGAGAAAGAAAAAATATGGGGAGAAAACACAATAAAAGTAACAAATAAACCAAAAAGCACAAGCAAAAAACACCCAACTGGGGGACGGGGGACAGAATCTGTAGATGCAGAGCTCAAATAAAGAAAATAAGGTTAAATAATTGGAAGAATAGAGGAAGGATTACAGTTTAGAATAGAATAGAAAAAAAAAAGTGAGAAGACAATAAAAAATTTTTTGAGAAGGAGAACAGAGGAGAGAGCAGATAGGCCTAAATTTAGGAAGTGAAACAAGTTAAAAAATTAGGAGAAGAAGAAAAGAGCAATAGAAGAGAGAAAAAATTGAGTAGTGAAGAAAAAGAAAAGAGAAGGGGAAATTGAGGAGCAGGAAGAAGAAATTAGATATATGAGTAAACCAACAGAGACTAGAATAATAACAAATCAATAAAGCAGGTAGATAAAGAAGATCCATTTTTGAAATGTGGGAAAAAGAAATGAAAGGGAAAAACCAAAACAGAGAAAGGAGAAGAAAAATGGGAGGGGAAAAAGAGAAGAAAGGGTGCAAAAATAAAAAGTGAAGCTTAGTTTTAATGCCCCATGAGAGCTGGTTCAGAACCCCACTCTTCTGTCTTCCAATTCTGGGCTTCCTGTTAGGTTCTTAGGTGCTAACCACTGTCCAGCACTATCTTTTGGCTTTTAGCACCCTGCCTGAAGCTCCAAGTGATCCATTGGTCCACTACTTGTGTTTGTCTCCACAGGTCTTGGCTGCAAGCGTGAGGGGCCAATCTGCCCTCTTTTCCTGTCCACCAGCTGTCAATCTTAATTACTCTAAAGTTTGTTTCTGAC
This sequence comes from Corynorhinus townsendii, assembly GCA_026230045.1. Taxonomy (NCBI): domain Eukaryota; kingdom Metazoa; phylum Chordata; class Mammalia; order Chiroptera; family Vespertilionidae; genus Corynorhinus; species Corynorhinus townsendii. The sequence continues at coordinate 123,207,112 of JAPDVU010000001.1, forward strand.
AGATGTTTAGGTGGGGTTGGTGCTGGTTTGCTTTCAGGGAATATGATGGGTGTGTTTTCCTGTCCCAGGGCTACTCCTCTGAGAGTGACCCAAAATATTATTCTGCCCTTGACTGGACAGATAACCTTGTATGGAGACCAATGGGTCAGCTGGGGCCCTGGAGTTTTTATCAGTCTGATTCCCAGAGTAGCAGAGTGGTAGGCCCCTCTTCCAATCCAGTCACTGAGGGCTTCTTGAGACTGTTCAGCCCTGCAAGCTTGGCCTTTGCCTTTGTTTCCTTTGTAAAGCTCAAAATGCAGGCTGTATCATCTGTCCTGAGGCTACTGGGAGGGGCTAGCTCCTCTGCGGAGAAATGGCCATTTAGGTTTGGAAGCCTAAGAACATTCCAACGCAGGACTCCTGGCCAGGGCTCCCTGCCCTGCTTCCCTCTCCCAACTCTCCTCAGGCACCTCAAGTCTGAGTCTCCCCCCTGCAAAGCCTCCAAGTGAGTGTTTGCAATAGAAAAGTCCTATGTTCTGGGTTTAGGAATAAAAACAAAAAACAAACAACAAAAAAAACGAAACTGTGGCATTCCCCCCTCCTTCCCCCCCCCCCCCCCCCCGCCCCCAGCACCTTGGTGCTTTCCCCTCCGCAGCGCCATCTTTAGCAGGCAGGCAACCTTTCCTGGCTGTGGTCTCAGGTACAGACTCCCTAGGAGCCAGTAACCTGTGGCTTTTCCCATTCACAGTTGGATGTTATGCCTGCTGCCTTGGGATGCAGCTCTGGTGCTCAGCCTGGGCCAGGCTTCTATTTTTCTGAGGAAACAGATTTTCCCATAACATAGCTTCCTCCTATCCCTTCAGCCCCCCAGCCTGCCACCCCTCTCGCAACCTTGCAGCCCAGCCCTTCCTACCTGTCTCTAGATATTTTCTGTCCTTCCTTGCTATAAGTTGCCTCCTCAACTGGGCCTCAATTGTTAATTCCAGGTGGATGTTCTCCAATTTAGTTGTATTTCCAGTCTGGACGTGGGGACGAGGTGCACCACAGGTCTGCCTATTCGGCCGCCATTTTCTCCTCCCTTCCACTGCTATTCCAGCATTGGGTAAAAGGCAACTGATTATGGCTTTGGTTTCTGGGAAGTGAAGAAAAATGGCTAACCTGGCAAAGATCCAAATCTTCAAATGCATGCTTCACTTCCCATGGCTTCCCAGTGAACCTGAGAAAAAATTTGCCTCATCTCCTCACTCAGATCTCATCAGAACTGGGACCTAGTAAAAAGTCCTTCCCCAAAGCCCTGCAGAACCAGAACAAGGGAAAAGATAATCCACTACATTAGTTTTGATAAACATCTATGTCTGAAGAGCCTGGGTAATTCATTCAACAAACGTTTTCTGTGTGTTTTCTCTATGCCATGCACATTGGCTGGCATCAGGCAATTCAGCTATTCTTTTGATGCGGAGAAATACTCTAAACACCCCCATTCAAGACAGGAGAAATCCCAGAGAGCAGTCTCTGAGGAAGTGGCTTGGCTTCTCTGAGTACCCAGAAATCTTTGGCATTCACTCTCTGAGGGAGGGGGAAGTGAGGCTTCCTCAGAAAGCAAGAAGCCATGAGGCTGCAGCTTCCCAGGAACAGGCAGAAGTGCACAAACTCAAATGGATTAGGAGTGTAAATTAAGCAGTTTGACTTGGCTAGCACAGGACAGTGAAGATCTGCACACACTCAGCTCTGTATTGAACCCAAGGCAGAGTGATTAATTCATTATTCACTTTCCAGCCTGGAAGGGGCTGGAAAGTGAATAATGAATTAATCATGTATAAGTTGCTATAAATTGCCTCCTCAGCTGGGCCTCAGTTGTTAATTCCAGGTAGATGTTCTCCAATTTAGTTGTATTTCTAAAGCATGTATACCCAGGGCCAGCATGGATGAGCACAGTCATAAATCACGCCATTTACAAGCCTAGCAATAAGAAAATCAGCTGGCTGCAGGAGGACGCTCTGCAGGCAGAAACAGTAGCTGAAGAACTGACCTGTCAAAAGAGTCAGTCTGCTCTCTGGAGACCAACAGTTGGCCAGTCATGCAGCCTCCTAGCCAAGGCAGCCAGCCTCTTGACCACCCAGCTTGGCACTTCCTGGCCAGACCACAGAGAAACAAACTCTATTCCACCCAGGAGGAGGCTTCTTTGACCTGAGGTGGCCTCTCCAAAGTGCACAAAATACTAGGAATAGCATTAGAATCTTTCCAAAAGGCCTCTTACGGTCCAATTGGGATAAATTACTACCTGCTCCTTTCACTGGGATGTTCTGGCTTCCAGGTCTTTTTGGCCCAGCCAGAGGGCCAGGTTTGTGTCTGCTCAGCATCTTCCATCTAGTATGCCTGGTCATCATTAGCTGCTAGCTATGAGCCATGGCCTTAACACTCTAATCTCTATTGTCTTCAGGGCAGAACCCTTTGCCGTCCAGAGTTCTATTTAGAGTTGAAAGGACCATCCAGCACAGGACATCCTGTCAGGTGGCTTTTTAACTCCTATTGGAATACAATGTAGTTCCTTAAATATTTGACAATTCTTTCTCTTCCAGGTAAAACTGCCTCAGTTTCCTCAACTATTCTTCATATTCAAAATTTTCAGACCTCTCCATGTTCTGAGATTGTTATTGACTATTTCCCACTATGTATTTCCTTTTAAATCTCCAACCTCCCACAACCTCTGTGTGTTCTTATCATGAGAGTAACAAATAACAGAGACTATTATGTACCAGGGGCTTTAGACATATTATCTCATTCAATTCCTACCTGGTAAAGTAGTTATTAATTTTAATTTATAGATGAGGAAACTGAGGCATAAAGAAATAAAACAGTTTGTCAGGATTCAACCTTTGGTTGGCCTGACTTCAGAGACTGTGCTTCTGACCTTTTTGGCATGCCATCTTGCTCACCCAGAGCCTAGTGGGTTTATTAGCTAAGATGCTAGAGACATCTGTTTCAGGGCCTGCCAAACTTAAGGTTTTTCTTCCTCAAAGCCAAGATGAGCTTTGAGACTGGCTAATTCATACCAAATATAGCATCAAAAAGGAAAGAGAGAAAAGAAAATAATAAAAACATTATCCACATGGCTGTTCACTCGATGCTTGAGCTGAGCAACTCTTCCCAAAAAGGGAGCAGGAGTATTTATTTCTCTCATTCTTCTTTCCAGAACAGATGTTATGGCCCAGGATGCAACCTGTTTATTCCTCTCTTCTATTTTCTATGGGACACAAAGTAGCACGGTTCTCCCTAGTCTATTTATAGAGCAAATAAGAAGCAAACAGGATTCCTTAACCAAAGGGTCTCTAACCAAGGGTGGCTGATGTTCATTCTCGTCAGGGCTGCTAGACAGATACCTTAAAGAAAAGAGCACTGTGACTCAGCCTACCTTGTCCAAGAACAATAGGCATAATATATTAATATCTTCCCTTTCCCTAATCAGAGGGAAAAAATGTAACATGGCCAGAGCTAGAAGCCCAGGCTTCAGTTGGGAATTTTACCAAGCATTACCCATAGCAATATTATGAGATGCGGAGTTTGGTGAGTTTGTACTCTCATTGTGGATTCTTGTCCTTTGAAGTTTGTAGAATAAAATTCAGACTAATAGATTTTTAGGCAAAAGTGTAGAAATTTATTGTAAGGGTTTACAAACTCCCCCTGTGGAGGGGTCCTCAGATGGGAAAATCCTACAGTGAATGACCTTCTACACACCCTGGCAAATGGCCATCTGACCTTGGAATTGTCAGTCCCAGCAGAAGTACATCATGATCTTCACCCTGGTCTGCTACTTTGCCACTTTCATTGCATTGATATTTTCAACTGTGGACACCATGGGAGAGGATGAGAATAGATTCTCAGAAAAAAAATTGTTGGTAAGAGTTTACAAAATCCATTGCTAATGTTGCCAGGAAGAGGCCACATTGAGTGACTGAACTAAAAATAAGATTAAAAGTTATTAAGAAGTATGAAAGTGGAAATCAATGATGGTTATTATTCACCAGTCAGGTATGTCCCATCCCACCTCAGCTACGATCTTGAACAAAAGCACAAAGTGACAGAAGCTGTTAAAGGATCTGCTTCATTAAATCAACTGGACGAACAAAAGTTTGAAGAGGGCCTATATCAGACATAGAGAAACTTCTAATGATTAGACTGAAAACCAGACACAGAATTGCATTCCTCTCAACATCAAGAAGATTATGGTCAAAACAAAAAGTTTGTTTGCGATGTTGAAAGAAAAGGCTGGGCCCAACTACATGTTGATTTTATTGCTACCTCAGGGTGGTTAAAGAATTCAAAAAATGTTATTCATTACATAATGTGAAAGTGAGTGGTGAATCTGTGAGTGCTGATGTGAAGGCAGCTGAAGAATTTTCAGAAACTCTAGATAAGCTGATTGTGGAGGAAAATTACTTAGCAGAGAAAATATTCCATATGAAAACTTCCTATTCTGGAAATGGATGCCTGAAAGGACTTTCATCTGAAAAGAGGCTAAGTTAATCCCAGGTTTCAAGGCTTTTAAGGACAGAATAACTGTCTTGCTTGGAGGCAATGTTGAGGACTGCAAATTAAAACCCTTCTTGAGTCCTAACTGGAATTAGTAGGTCAAAGGTCATGTGCATTTTAAATTTGGATAGATAGTACACATTGTATTCCAAAGGGTCTGTATCATTAAAATGTAATATTGTTTGTTTTCTTCGCTTTTGCTAAACATTGTATATTACCAAATTCTTTACCTTTGCCAATCTGATAAGGAAAAAGTGATATATTTTTTATTTTTTTAAATTATGAGTAAGGTTGAAAATCTTTACCCATGTTTATGAGCCATGTATACCTTTTTATTTGTGACTTGTCTGTTCAAGTTCTTGGTAAAATATAGTTAGAAAAAGTGTGGCTTGGTAGAGGACCAAGTAAAACAGGGGTGGGGAACACCCAGCCCTCAGGCTGTATAAGGCCCACAAAATCATTTGGTCTGGCCCTGCCAAGGCATTAGGGGTGAGTTAATTAAATGTTTGACCATATATAGCAGGCTAATTTTTAAGCTGATAATTTCGTATGGCTCATGAATGATTTTATAAATATCCAGTGGCCCTTGGCAAAAAAAGGTTCCCTACCCCTGCAGTAAAACATGGCAAAATATCTGAGACCAATAAAATAATCTTTATAATAATACTAATACTAACACAATAAACGACATCATACAGAGCAAATCTATTTTATCAGAGAGGCATAATGAGATTCTTGAACCTTTCTTGTCCATTGACTTACAAAAATATCAAGTTGTAGGAGCTATTCACAGGTAATTATTAATGTGTTTTACTTTTATAGAACATTGGAAGTTAATTATTTATGCATCTATAAGGTGAACTTCCATTGAAATCTCTTTGTTTCAATAATTGACATTTACTACATAAGGAAAAGCAGGCTTGTTCTGCTTTATTTTTTATTTTTTTAAAGAATAAAACCAGAGTGAACTTTTTGTTCATATTCGTGTAAATACATACTGGTTTCTCTAGGGCATATACCTAAGAGTAGAACTTTATTAGAAATTGCCAAGTGATATACTGTAAGTTTAAAAATAACTTACAGAAATGTGAAATCAAAGTAGAAATGCCTTAAAATTGGCTTATTAATTAATAAAATATTTTAAAAGGCAAAATAGGAGAAGTTATCCGGCATTTTCAATGCTTTATATAGTTGGGTGATTTTTATCCTTATGAGCCACAAATGTACTCTTAAGATATGTTTTCAGAAGTTGGAACTCTAAGTAAATTGACTTTAGACAAATTGGTCTTAAGCAAATTGACCCAAAGGCTCAATATAGACTCCTGTCAAGAAAAGTCTCCCCCATTCTGAACTGCTGTAATTGAATTTTTAAACAACGCAGACTTGACATTCATCCCTGTGAGATTTTGTACTGGTGGGAAGTACATATATTTTTGTACATGGACATATGGGATTAGGATGTTGGAACAAGAAGGCACTTAATGGAAAGAAGGAAAGGAATTTCGGCTCTCTTCACAGAGCTCTGGGGATACTGATAATGGGCCCTGAGGTGGCAGGATGCCCAGGGAGTTAAAACCATGAGCCAGGGAAGGGGCATAAGCCTGGGAAGATCTTGAGGAACTCAAGGGCCGCAGTGGGGTTTGCCTCACAATGTTGGGACCTGTTTGTGGGGAGGAGCTGGGGTGTCATTACAGTTAATGAGAATAAGATAGAGGCTGACCCTGGGGATGGTGGCATAGAGAACGATGTAACCAAGGGGGCCAGCATTGTCAGTGGGCTGTGCAAGTTGGCATTTGTCTGAGAGTGAAAGACTGCGCTTGAATCAGACTTAAGCAGTCCTTGTCCTGATTGCAGATTTTTCAACCTATATTGCCAAAATGTGTCAGCAGATATGAATGCAAGTTTTTAAAAATTTATAATCATTCACATGTGTTCACTATCTCTTCTGCCTGAGTGTCTTCCACACTTTTTGATAAAATTGGCTTCAGTGTCATCTTTTAAGTTACTAATAAAAAATATTAACTTGGACAGAACCGGAGCAAAGTCCACTGGAATGCCACCATAGACTTGCCTCCAAGGTGACAAAAATTGATTAGTCAACACTCCCAGAGAACGATTGTCTAACCAAATACAAATCTACCTCCTAGTCCTCACTGACTCTGTTCCACCTTTGTACAAGAGAATCATGAGGGATTTAGAATAGGCCTCTCAGAAATAAGACACAAGCCAATGACATCCTCCCAAACCACTAAGTTAATAATTCATACAAAACAGAAATGAGATTAGATTTCTTCTTAGTGTGTCAGCACTAGTTCCTGGCAAACATCACTTTCTTTGTAAAATATCCAGAAAACCATCTGTTTAATAATCCCATCTATATTGTTGTTGGTACTGGTGATACTTATCAATCAAGTTATAAATTTCATCTATGCCCTCATTTTAAATCAGGATCACATTTTCTATTTTCATTCTTTTGGCTACTCTCTCTTATTTTCTAGAATATCTCAGAGATTTTGCAGGTGACTCTTGTGGTCATCTGAGAGGTCATTTGTTTGGACTGGCTGACTTAAACACATTTAAGCAAGCTAGGTAGCGTATTTGGTATAAATGAATTTCTGAAGTGTAAGGAAAACAACTTTATTAAGTCTCCATTTGTTTCTTAAAATTAATTCAGTAAGGGATAGCCTTCTGCTGTTGGTGGATGAAAATTCATCACTCCCATAACTTTTTGATTACTCGTGAGAAATAAAAGTTCTATAATCAATTTCAGTCACCAAATACAGTCTTCATTTAGATATTCAAAATCTATTCCTATATAATGAACAATACTGTAAGCTTTGCTTAATGTTAAATCTTCCTCATTACTCAGGGCTGAGGCAGTCAGGGAGCTCACAGCAGGTAAAAGCCTGTGCTGGCCTTTCTTTTTTTAACTTTTCTCCTCCTCCTTAGCTTGCAAACCTGGAATCTGACTCCTCTGAGGTGGAGTGGTGCTGAGAGGTCACCAAGCAAAAAAGCTCCTTTTTGGTACTTTTGTAGGGTCTTCACTTTATAGGCCCAGCAAGTGTTTCAAGCTTTCTTATTTTTTAGGTTTTTTAGGCAGGAATCAGGCCCCACTTTCCCATGTCCCATCTTCAGCCTCAGGTTTCAAACCGCTCTTCTTTGAACTCATTCTCTCTCTCTCTCTCTCTCTCTCTCTCTCTCTCTCTCTCTCTCTCTCTCTCTCTCTCTCCCCACACACACACACACACACATACACACACACACACACACCTCTCTCTCTGAAAGGGAAATACCTCAGCACACAAACCATTATCTCTAAAGATCTCTTTATCCCAAATCCTCTACCATCCACACTCCCCTGACCCTCAATGCTCTCATTGTGGTTTAAGGGGTCCAAGAGAAATTCCACGAGTTCAAAGACAGTTATGCAATATTTCAACAGTGGCCTCCTATGGAATGTAACTTCATGTTGCAGCCAAAAGAGAGGCAGAGTCCAATTTGTGTATTTAGTTAACATAGTTTTTCACTATCTGTTCTCCTATCTTGACCTTCAAGTTCCTTCCTTCTGGTGTGATGGCATTTCTTCTTAATAGGAGACAGATGCAAATGGTAGTTAAGAACATCTGCATTCTCTCTGAAACCTCTTGTTACATAACATCTTCCTTAAGCACAGGAATTTTCCTCCTTTTTGAAACATGTGCTTTTAAAGACCACAACCATCAGGCTCTTCAATTAATTTATAAGAAATAATATAATGGTGTACAGATCTCAATACTCATGTTCTTTTTATTATTTTCTAATGGTAAAACTAAAATAGAAGAGGGGAGAAGGAAAGCAGGGGAAATAATATAACATTTATTGAACACTTACTACATGCTCATCACCTTATACTCATTATACTAATAAAAGGGTAATATGCTAATTAGACCAGATGTCCTTCTGGACAAAGCCACAGTGTCAGGGCCAAGGCAGAGGCAGTTAGGGGCGATCAGGCAGGCAGGCAGAGGTGGTTAGGGGCGATCAGGCAGGCAGGCAGAGTGGTTATGGGCGATCAGGCAGGCAGGCAGGTGAGTGGTTAGGAGCCAGTGGTCCTGGATTATGAGAGGGATGTTTGACTGCCAGTTTTGGCTCAATCCCACATCAGGCCTAAACCAGCAGTCAAACATTCCCCAAGTGGTCCTGGATTGGAGAGAGTGCAGGCTGGGCTGAGGGGACCCCCTGCCCCCCATGCACAAATTTCATGCACCGGGCCTCTAGTCTATATATATATATATAAAAGTCTAAGTGCCCAAATGACCGAATGACTGCTCAGTTGACCAGTTGCAATGATGCACACTGACCACCAGGGGGCAGATGCTCAATGCAGGAGCTGCGGTGACTTGGCAGCTGCAGTTCTTGGGTGACACACCTGGAACCAGAGAGGAGGGAGCCCAATTCTGGGATGCGTCACCCAAGAACTGCCCGCTCACAATCCAGGGCACCTTGGGGGATGTCGGAGAGCCAGTTTTGGCCTGATCTCTGCAGGCCAGGCCGAGGAACCACACCTGTGCATTAATTCATGCACCAGACCTCTAGTCTATAATAATAAAAGTATAATATGCAAATTGACTGAACGGTGTAACAGTGGAATGACTGTCCAGATGACCAGGCTATGACACCCATTGGTGCCAGGCCAGGCAAGGTGGGTGTGATGGGATTGGTCGGGAGTCCTCACCATCGCTGCATGATCACCCCACAGAGGGAGGTCCAGGCCACCAGCCTGTGGGGAGATCAACTGGGGGGCTCCATGATCACCCCAAAGAGGGAGGCTCAGGCTACCCGGCGGCAGCAATGCGGTGGGTGGGCGGGGCCTCACTCTGCGGGGGCGATTAATCATGGGGCTCCTGGACTGTGAGAGGGTGCAGGCTGGGCTGAGGGACTCCCCCTCTCCCCTGAGTGCAAGAATTCCATACACCAGGCCTCTAGTCTTATTAAATAATCAGGATAGCCATGAAATAGTTGAGGAAACTCAGGTATAGAGAAATGAAGTCACTTGTCTAATGTTCATGGCTAGGCTAGCCTGGTATGTACTTTTTCTAATAGATCTCTGAATTCCAAATTCCTGTCATAAAATAAAGTGGTGAGCTTGGTAAAATAACAAATAGATTCAATTATTTTTATATACAAATAAACAAAAAAGCTGTGTCTCTGGTAGGGAATACAAAGAAGAAAATAAAAACCACCAGCTATAAATACCTAAAGAGTTGAAATATTATTTTTAATATTTTTCTTAGAAATATGCATGTAGAGGAGAAACCAAGATGGCAACATAGGTAAGCACCTAAACTGTTGCCTCGCACAACAATTTCAAAACTACAACTAAAAGACAGAACAGACACCATCTAGAACCACAGGAAAGCTGGCTGAGTGGAAATTCTACAACTAGAAGGAAAGAGAAAAGATCACAGAGAATTGGAGGAACGGCAAAGGGTACAGAAAAGGACAAACAATTGTAATAATGTGAATAAAGATTTATTTTTAAAAAAAGATAAACTCATCTTTTACAAACCTTTCTAGAAAGCAGTATGTCAATTTGTATCCAGCCTTTAAAAAGTCCAGACCTTTTGTTCCAGTAACTCCTCTTCTAATAATTGAAAAAAATTCACATGCAGATTTATACACAATAGTGTACATTATAATATTAGCCAAAATGCTACAAAATGGAAACAACCTCAGGTTTCAAAAATAAGCAAAATAAGATGAAATAAATCATGGTGTACTCATACATTGGCCCCATATGAAGTCATTAACAATGATTTTCAAAGAATTTTATTCACAATGGGAAATATTCACAATATAGTAAGTTTAAGATTAGGATTCAGAAGTGTCGATATAGTATTATTTTAATTTTATAAAATTATTACATGCATATTTCTTTTTTTTACTTTTGTGCTTTTTTATTATTTATTATTTTTAATAAATCTTTATTCAGATTATTACAATTGTTTCTCTTTCCCCACCCCCCCCATAGCTCCCCTCCACCCAGTTCCCACCCCACCTTCTGCCCTTACCTCCCCCGCACTGTCCTCATCCATAGGTGTATGATTTTTGTCGAGTCTCTTCCTGCACCACCCATACCCCTTTCCCCCTGAGAATTATCAGTCCACTCCCTTTCTATGCCCCTGATTCTATTATATTCACTAGTTTATTCTGTTCCTCAGATTTTTAATTCCCTTGATTTTTAGATTCACTTGTTGATAATATGTATTTGTTGTTCAGAATTTTATCTTTACTTTTTTCTTCTTCCTCTTCTTAAAGAACACCTTTCAGCAGTTCATATAATCCTGGTTTGGTGGTGATGAACTCCTTTAGCTTTTTCTTGTCTGTGAAGCTCTTTATCTGCCCTTCAATTCTGAATGATAGCTTTGCTGGGTAGAGTAATCTTGGTTGTAGGTTCTTGCTATTCATCACTTTGAAAATTTCTTGCCACTCCTGTCTGGCCTGCATAGTTTCTGTTGAGAAATCAGCTGACAGTTGTATGGGTGCTCCCTTGTGGGTAATTAACTGTTTTTCTCTTGCTGCTTTTAATATTCTCTCTTTGTCTTTTGCTCTTGGCATTTTAATTATGATGTGTCTTGGTGAGATCTTCTTTGGATTCCTTTTGTTTGGGGTTCTCTGTGCTTCCTGGACTTGTAAGTCTATTTCTTTCACCAGGTGGGGGAAGTTTTCAGTCATTATTTCTTCGAATAGATTTTCAGTATCTTGCTCTCTCTCTTCTTCTGGAACCCCCATAATTCTGATGTTGGTATGCTTGAAGTTGTCCCAGAGGCTTCTTACACTATCTTTAACTTTTTGGATTTTTTCTTTCTTTTTGCTTTTTCGGTTGAGTGTTTTTTGCTTCTTTGTATTTCAATTCTTGAATCTTGATTCTTGATTCTTGCGTTCCTCTAGTCTGTTGTTGGGTCTCTGTATAATATTTTTTTATTTCAGTCAGTGTATGTTTAATTTCCAGTTGGTCCTTTTTCATATCTTCAAGGGTCTCGTTATACTTATCGGCCTTTTCTAGGATATTCTTGAAAAGCCTTATAACCATGGTTTTGAATTCTATATCCAGTCGTTTGTTTTCCTCCATTTCTTTCGTTTGTGATCTGTTTCTTTGTCGCCGCATTTTCACTACTTCCCTGAGTTGGTAGGGTAGCTTTGTGTGCTAGGTTTTCTATATGGCCCAGTGGGTCGGCCTCCCCAGTTAACCTGAAGTGGACACTCTTGGTGCACCCCTTGTGGACTGTGTGTACAGCTTTGTTGTAGTCAAGTCTTCATTGTTTTTGGTATCACTGGGAGGAATTGACCTCCAGGCCAGTTGGCTGTGAGGATCAGCTGTGTCTACGCTGGGAGAAGTTTGGTGCTGGAGAAAGCCTTATAGGATTAGACTTGCCAAGTTGCAAAAGCTTCTGTGCTCAGCTTGGATGGGGTGGAGTCTCAGGGCGGAGCAGACAGTCTTGGCTTCCCGTCAGCCCTGCCCTAGTACGCGTGCGCTCTCGCCTCCAGACCTCTGCCTTCCCCGGCTCTTGAGCCTCGGCCCAAGAGTCCAGATTCCCCCCACAAGAGCGTGGGTCCCCAGGGGCTCGCCTGGAACTGGGGTTCAGTGCAGTCAGAACTGGGGCTCAGTGCAGTCAGGAGCTTCCGACTCCCTTCCACTTAGGGAAAGCCTGTGGCCACCTCTGCGGTCTTTGTGCGCATTCGCACGTGCACTTCCAGACCCCTACCCACCGGGGCTCCCCCAGGTCTCCCCTTGGTCTCCAAGTCTCTGAGTGCCTTTCTCTCTACCTGACAGTCCAGACTCCCCCTGTATGAGCCTGAGTCCACGGGGTTTTGCCCGGAACTGGGGTTCAGTGCAGTCGTAACTGAGATTCAGTGCAGCCGGGGCTTCCTTCCCCCTCCCATCAGAGAAAGTCAGCCAGGCTTTCAGCCGCCCTTCCTCTCTGCACGCACAAAGACCTTTTGCCATACCTCAACCCTTTGCCGTTCCTCCAATTCTTCGTGAGCTTTTCTCTTTCCTTCTAGTTGTAGAGTTGCCACTCAGCCAGCTTTCCTGTGGTTCTGGATGGTGTCCGTTCTGTCTTTTAGTTGTAGTTTTGAAATTGTTGTGTGAGGCAGCAGTTTAGGTGCTTACTTATGCCGCCATCTTTGTTTCCCAAAATGAGTTTATCTTAATGGACAGTGCCATCATTAAATTCCATTAGTCTAGCCTGGCCAGTGTGGCTCCATTGGTTGAGCATCATCCCATGCACCAAAAGTTCACTGGTTCGATTCCTGGTCAGGCCACAGGCCTGGCTAATGGACTCCATCAATGTTTCTCTTTAATTGATGTTTTTGTCTCTCTCTCCCTTTCCCTTCCTCTCTCTCTAAAATCAATAAAGACCCATTTCCACACTAGGGCTAGCTCACGGAACCAGAATATTTATGTGGTCTTGCCAGGTCATCCTCTCCTCCGGACAATGTCAGAGACATAGAACAAAAGTGTTTTTGGCTCCAGAAACCATAATCTCCAAACTAGGAATCTATTGCATGTTTATAGTTTGGGTTATCTTGGAAGGCCTAATATATTTCTGTATTCTCCTGAGATACAGTCCATTTGGTACATTGCCATCTGCTTCAGCCAGGTGGGCCCTAAAGCCACAGGGCAGGGCAGCTTTGTTTGCTTAGTTATATTGCGATCACACCTTCCTGCACAGAAATCCAGGGCTCCATGGATTCTCCCAAGAATCCCCAGCAAGAAGCTGATAAATACATTTTCAGATGGGTTTGCTTTGTACCTACTACCGATTGAATTGTCCTAGTTTTGCTTTCAAGTAATGACCTTTATCTAGAGCTTATTGCAAATCTTGCCCATTTTCCACCCCAGAACCACACTTTTAAGACAGAAAAGCAACATACAGCAATACTAAAAATACATTTAAATAACAATTTTTAATAACCTTTTTGTTCAGCATATTTAAAGCAGAAAACTTTGAAAACACAGGGAAGCGGGAAGAATGCAGTGACCAGCAAGGTCCAGATGGAGAATGTACAAGTCTTGGTGGACATCTGTGCAGGGTCAGCAGAGGTGGCATTCAGCTTAGCAGATGTCGGGTGAACATACCACAAAGACTGGGGACCAGTTAGAACTCTCCCACTTGATGCTATGTAAGCCCAAGAACTTAGTTCCAATCCCAGGGAGAAGGACAGAGGGAAACTCCTGAAATGATTGAGATGAAAGTCATAAGAGCAATAGAATGACACTTGATTCAGAATTTAAGTTCTTGTGTAAGAAAACTAAGAACAACAGAGTTGTTTTGTATTCGCTTCCTAACTCCCTTTGGCTTCTGATCTCCAACTTCGGTGCACCCACCGCCTGGCACTTTGCCAGTCCTGGGCCAGATTCTATCCTGGTACCTAGAGGGTCTGAAGGACAGAACTACAATCCTTTAGGCTCCCCATGAAAGCTAGCCCTGAAAGTCACCATGGAAACTGTAGATTCTGTGAATGTTCGTGGAGGGCTTAGATGGAGGTTGTTCCCAGATGAAGGCAGGGGAAAGCCACTCTTATCATGGTGTAACCCTGCCTATCATCCTCCATCTATGAGGACTTTCTTCCCTTCATTCTCTTCATTGGACTTGAGGGACTAAATCTTGGAAAGCAGCAGGTGGGCATAAAACAAGACACACGGCATAATAAACAACCTCACAGGGCCATGATCCCTTGCTGTAATGCACCAGGAGGAAAGGAATCTGGTTTCCCTGAGCCATGATGCCCACCCACCTCTTTGTCCCACAAGGGCCATCAGAGCCACCTAGCACAGTTGCTTTTCTTTTGAGGTTTTTGCTTTTGCATTCCTGCATCCTTGGCAACACTTTAGGGGAGCCCCAGGGTAGAGCAACATCCTAACTGTCAAGATAGTGTAGCCTCAGAGTCACTGAGGCAGGCTCTGGTAACCCTGGAGACCTCCAAGAAGAGAACACATGAACCAGGATTATCACTGAAGTGATGTCTACAGTAACAGAATGTGAAACATTGAGAGTATTGTCCACAGGAAACCACTTATGCAGAGTAAGGTACAGTCATACAAAGGAACACTATGCAGCCATTAGAAAATACATATATTTATGTACATTAAAAGGGAATGTGAATATGTTCATAATATATTTTCAGTTAAAAAGGTTTAAAACAGTATGTAGAGCAGGATCTTATTTTAAATAAAAATAACATTTATTTGTATATATTACAAATAGAAAATCTCTACAGAGATAAAAGCAACTTTCTTTTCTTTTTATATTCTCTACATGTTTAAATGATTATGAAATAGTATATTGCTTTAATCTAAAAAATTATAACTTATATTGTTGAAAATGTTGCTAAAACCTATGTGGCAGCCATGGGTCTCCCTTCTGCTCGCCGTAAGAAGAGCAGGTAGCTGACAGCTCCTGGTGGCAGGGCCTTGGGGATGCACTTTCTGGGCAGCCCTGGCAATGACAAGTCTGGAAGGGGTTCTAGTTCCCACCCTTGTGGTCCCATGCAGAAGTCCACTTGGAGCTGCCCTAGAGTCTGAGGCTCTTGCCACCCAGTTCTTCCTCTGCCTCTTTTCTTCCACAGGGCTCAGATCTGCATGGCAATCTGAAGGCTTCCCAGCTTCATCTTGCTCACCTACTCCTGCCCCCACTCTTTATTCTTTTTTAAAAAACATTTTTTTATTGATTTCAGAGAGGAAGGGAGAGGGAGAGATTGAAACCTCAATGATGAGAGAAAATCATTGATTGGCTGCTTCCTGCATGCCTCCCACTGGGGATTGAGCCCTCAACCTGACCATGTGCTCTTGACCGGAATCGAACCTGGGACCCCACGGTCCACAGGCTGACACTCTATACACTGAGCCAAACAGGCTAGGGCCTGCTCTTTATTCTAGACAGGCACCATACCAATAATCTCTTGCACTTCTCACTATTGATGTCTGTTTTCTGGAGGACCTAACAGGATGCCTCTGTGTTTCTGAACATGTTATAAGAAATTTGGACTTGGTTATTACATTCTTGACAAAAATACCCTCCCTCAACTTCCTGCAGGGAATTATTATCCCAGATAACTCCCAAGTGGTCTCACAAACAAAATGAAATGCTTTTTTCTACCAGGATTTTCCTCTTCTAACTGTTGTTGCCTGAAATTTGCTTCCTTTAAGCCCAACTCCCACCCCTCCCCCCCCCCCCCCCCACACACACACACACTGTGCTGATTCAGAAAGGCCAACAGTGTCCAGGTCAGTGTCCATGATCAATGTTACTTCTAGAATGAGAAAGGCCAGCCAAGAAAAGTGAAGACCTAACAGCCATGGATCCTTGCATGCCTCAAGCAGTGCATGAAATGACTACAGAAAATGCATTGACGCCACAGGTGCTGATACTGGAACCAGGGTCCGCTTTGAGTTTTGCCCACCTTCAAGCCTGGTCAGTACTTCCCAGATCAAACCTGCTTTTCCCAGGTCACAAGGCTCAGGTTACTTTTGGCGCCCTATGAAACACACCCCACAAAGTCTCTTACAGAGCCTGTAGTAGACACATGCCACATCTCGGGAGGCCACACAGAGTTGCTAGAAGATGCTCCCCCACCCCCCAAGTCATCCTCAGAACTTTGGCCTTAAATAGCTTAGGAATCATAGAGTCAGTACAACATGAGAAATGAAGAGAGATAGACACAGAAATGGGGCAGGGCACTCACAAGCACCTTTGAAGGAGGCCAGCAAGGGTTAAAAAAATCGAGTCAGAACACAACTGAATTTGTAACCAAGTGTGGTTGGGAGACAAAGAGCACCTAATACCCACCTACCCTCCCCGAAGGCTGCTGTCCAGCTGTGGGTGGAGAAGCCTTTCCTTCCCTGGTTCTGTGCCACAGGGCCTGGCTGTCACAATGATGTGTTCACTGGATCTGCCCATGATTTGGGACATGGTCCTGGGTGTACAGCCTTCAGGATGTTTCTCCAACCCACACAGAGAATCTGTGAACTACTCAATGTCTTTTTAAAGATACTTCCTTTCTGCTTAAATCAGCCAGAATTTGTGTCTGCTACTTGTTGAGAACCTTGGCTGATATGCATATGCAATGCATAGTATTTTTGTCTATGTTAAATTAGCACAGAGAAAGCCTTATTAACAATGAAGTTTAACATGGTTGTTAACACAGGTTGCCTGGGATAGGGATGAGGTGAAGATAAGGGGAAGAAGAAAAGAAAGGAGGCAAGCAAAAGCAGAGCAAGGAAAAAGTAAGACTGCACAAAGGAAAAGCTTAGCATGTATTATGATATGATTGTGTGCATGCATCCATATATTCAGTATATTCACATGCCAGCACTCTCAGATCTACTGAAAAAGAAGTTTCCCAAGGTTACACTGGGCTTGAGTATTTTCAGAGCTTCTCAGGAGATACTGATGAGGAGACAATTGGTAAGTGTTCATTTACCAGTGTGAGCCTGGACCACCTGCATCACTATTAGTGAGTAATTTATTTAAAAATTCTCGTTCTGGACTCCACTGCAGACCTCTTGAATCTGAATTTGAGTGGGGCATATTTTCTGGCTAGAGGGAGGAAGTTCAGAGTCTGTCGGGCACGGCATCAAATTCCTGGGCCTGGAGCCACTACAGGACTCCTCGGGGCCCAGCCAGGTCTGGTGCAGTGGGCTCTATCTTTTCAAAGGTCTGCTTTAAAAATCTTTAGGGACTGTTTCACCCAGTAGTCCCAGTTCTTGAAACTTATCTGAAGGAAATACAATGTCAAAGGATGTATGAGAAAGGATGTTCATCACAACCCTTATTTATATTAATCAGCACTTGGAAACAGCCCAAATATCAATCAATAGGGGAATAATTAAAACAACTATGACACTTCTGTACAATGGAAGGTGATGCAGCCATTAAAATTATGACATAGATGTCTATATAAAGAAATGGAAACGTGTCTACAATATATGTTAAGTTGGGGGAGGCAGAAATCAGATGGCAAAAGAGCAGGGATATGTCACATGCAACAGATGGCATTTACATGATGACATAACTTTGTGTCATGTATAATTTTAGGACACTTTCTTATTCACCCAAGCAAATAGATTGAATACTATTAGGGAGGGCCTTCAACACACTATTTTATTTTTCACAGACACACATACACATATTTACTTTTATTACTAAAAATTTTCAAAATAATAAAAATAGAGTGAGACTGTGTGTAACTAAAAACCTGCACAACAAAGGAAACCATGAACAAAATGAAAAGGCAACCTATTGAATGAGAGAAAATAATTGCATATCTGTAAAGGGCTTAATATACAAAATATGTAAAGAACCTCATGCAACTTAACAGTAAAAGACAATCTTTTTTTAAAATGGGTAGAGGAACTGAATAAACATTTTCCCAAAGAAGACATACAAATGTAAAGTGCTCAACATCACTCAACATGCAAATCAAAACCACAGTGAGCTATCACCTCACACCTGCTGGCATTGCTGATATGTTAGCCTCAAACGTTTTGTCATATATTTTTTGTATTTTAGGTATGTCTCTTAGAAATATAATATTTGTCTTTATGGCTTATTTTATTTGGTCTTTCTGTATAGGGGGTTTTATCTTTTGAATTTAGGCAAGTTTATATTTTTGTTCTAATAGTTACCTTTATATTCATTCTAAAATTTATACCCCTAGTCTCTCTTCTTTTTCATAATATTGTCTATTAGTTCCCCCTCCTCATGTGCAATCTTTTCTTTTTAATATGTTTTTATTGATTTCAGAGAGAAGAAGGGAGAGGGAGAGAGGGATAGAAATACCAATGATGAGATAGAATCATTGATCGGCTGCATCCTGCACCCCCCGCCCCCTCCACTGGGGATTGAGCCTGCAACCTGGGCATGTGCCAGGACCAGGAATCAAACCATGGCCTCTTGATTCACGGGTCGATGCTCAACCACTGAGCCACACCGGCTGGGCTCCCTATATGCAATCTTGATATTATCTAGTAACTTCCTCTTTCTCCTCTACACTATCTCCACAGCGTCTAATTTGAGGTCATATCCTTTTACTTTAAGTTAAAATCTACAAAGCAATTTGCAAGCTTGTTGAACTTTTGATATACTTTCTGCATTTTCCCCTCCATTTTTGGTAGTTACACTCTATTTACATCATCAGGACACAAAGTCATCAGTACTGTTTTCTCTACCTAACAACTGTCATTTCGTCTTAATTCTATAGGAAAATATATATTTTAATGCTCATGACCAGTCTATTTGTGGTACCTCTCTAGTCATTTGGTTTTTTGAAACTCATTCTCTAGTAGACACCTCAGAAAGGACTCAGGGGACAATATCCTCTGAATTTTGTGTGTGTTCTTAACAGTATGTCTGTGTCTTCGTATTTGAAGTTCAGTTTGGTTGCTATAAAATCCTTTCTTTCCTTGAGTAGTTTATATGGCTTCATTGTCCTCTGGCATAACATGCTGGATTCAAAGTCTGATGGCAATCTGATTTTTTTCCCCTAAGTGACTTGCTCTCTTTTGCAATTTTTTTCTTGGGAGTCCAGTAATTTTACTAGAATGTTGGCTATGGTAGGTTGATTTTCCAAGATATGAGATTCACCTTTCACTATGAAGTTTCAAGTCTGTTTTTTTTTTTTTACTTAAAATTTAAATATTTTTTTATATTTGTTTTGCATGTTGTTTTGGTTTTCATCTTTAGGATTTCCATTCCATTTCAATGCATTAGGTCATCTTTGCATAATGTATGTGTATGTGCATGTCTCTGTGTGTGCCATTTTCTGTTAAATTATTTTTCATTTTCTTTATTTCTTTTTTAGTTAAAAAAATTTTATTCTTTGCAACTGGTGTTCATTCATATTTAGGTTCTGTGGTGGTTTTAAAACATGGCCACAGAAAGGCATGATAAAACATTTTAAGGTGAGGGAATTGTCCTATTAGATACAGTCTTATAATCATGCTGGTGATTATAAGACTGTATCTAATTACCCAAAGTGATCAAACTACACAATTATAATGGGTGAATTTATTGTATGCAAATTACATTTTAATAAAGTTGAAAAAATGGACAAAAGCTCTTTAACACGCCTCCTAACAAGAGATGGGATCTATGACTCTTCCCTTTGCATCTGTGTGAGCCTGTGACAACTTTGACTAACAGAGCACAACAGAAGCGATGTTATGGGGCTTCCAAGGCTAGGTCAGCAAAGGCCAAGTTGGTCTGCCTTGGTCTTTGGAACATTCACTCTTAGAAACTTGATCTGTATAAAGCGCAGCTACCCTGAGAATGATATGCTGGATAGGCCACCTGTCATCATTCCAGTCATCAGTCCTCGCTGAACCTGCTCTCCAGCCACCCAAGCCAAGTGCCAGACTTATAACTGAAGAACCCATCTTGGAAGTCAACCTGCTCCAGCTGTCTCAGTCCAGCTAAGGTCAGGAGACATGAGCCTGGTACAATTGTTTTATCCCACTAAATTTTGGGGTAATTCATTATGTAGCAGTAGATAGTTGAAACATGTCCCTTCCATTTTAACCTGATTTATAAGATCATGTGTTTTATTTCTTATTCTTTTCTGAATTCTGTCACTTCTCTTGTCTCAATTACTTAATTTCTAAGTTTTTCTAAGTTTATTAGAATATAATCTTGTTAGAACTGTTCTTTCATAACATAATTTTCCTTAATTTATTTTAGTTCATTTAATATATTAGGCTATACGTTTTACCTGTTATTGGGCATGTCTTTCTAGCATGCCTTATTATCTCTAGGGACAGTATTCTGCCCTGTATTTTCTTTTCTCTTAGAGTGACTTTGTGTGGGTTTTGCTCATGATTATTTTCTGTCACTCATTTTAATGAGAGAAATATTTTGTACTTTTAGGAGGAGAAGGTAGGCTAGGATAACTTTTCTACATTCACTACCCTGGAAATTCTCCTTCCACTATTTTCACAAAATTGTTTTCCCTCCCTTTTCCTCCCCATCTCACCCCCATCCTCCACCCCCCACTGCAATTCTCAATTAAATTCTAATCCCAGTAAGTATTCCCCCTCACTCCACACACAGAACATTATCCTACAACAAAGTCTGATTTGTTAGTTTAAAAACATTTAGAAAGCCTAGAGTGTTCCAGCACCTTCCACCTCCCAGGACCTTATTGTAGTCACGTGGAAATTGGAACCCATAAAACTTCCTCCAGCTTTTGGCTGATGTTCTCAGATTGGGCCATCAATATTTCCAAGGCCATTTGTGAATTCTCTGGTTCTCAGGGCTAACTGGAGACCATTTCCTCTTCTCTCTTCCCCCCACGTAATTGCCAGAATCACACAGTCTCTCAGCTATAAGTAGTTTGCACCCACCTGCTCAGACTTTGGAGCTTGTTATGATACCTAGTCACCTAGATTTGTTGTAGATCAGTGACTCTCAAACTTTAGGATCAGCATCACCAGAATCATCTGGAAGGCTTGTTAAAACATATTCAGAGGTCTACTGTGGGCCCTCACATCTGCATTTCCAACAAGTTCCCAGGTGATACAGATATTTCTGCTTTGGAGACCTGGCTTTTAGAAACATTGTTATTGATGTTTGTGAGCTTTTGTTTTGTTACCCTCATTGTTTTGTCTATTTTTATGGAGGATATCGTGGAGTTCAAAAATTATGCTGCTGATGCTTTGGAAAACAATCTGGCAGTTCCTCAAAAGATTAAACCTAGAGTTACCTTATGACCCAGTAATTTTACTTCTGGGTATACCTAAGAGAAATGAAAACATAAGTCCACACAAAAACTTGTACACAAATGTTTATAGTAGCATTATTCACTATAGCCAAAGGTGGAAAACCCCAAATGCCCATTAGCAGATGAATGGATAAACAAAATGTGATATACTATGCAATGGAATATTATTTAGCTTTACAAAGGAAGGAAATTCTGACATATGCTACAACATGGATGAACCTTGAAGACATTATGCTAAGCAAATGACAGATATTATATGATTCCATTTATGCAAAATGTCCAGAATAGGCAAATCTCTAGAGACAGGAAGTATATTAGTGGTTGCCTACAAGTAGGGAGTATGGGGAGAAAAGGAGAATGACTGATAATGGGTACAGGGTTTAATTTGAGGGTATGAAAGTGTTCTAAATTGATTGTGGTGATGGTTGCATGATTCTGTGAATATACTCAAAACTACTGAATCATATAGTATAGTATATGAATTATATCTCAATAGAGTTGTTATTTAAAAACCAACTATGCTGCCACAACTGCCATCTTTCCATAATACTCTTATTTTAAAAATATTAATTATTCAAAATGGTGCTTTTATTCATTGTAACAAGTTTCATATAAAACTCCTTGCAAATAATCACAACATGGAGTCTAACCAGGGCACTGTTGTTGAAACTGGTGGTTGAGTGCACCCCAAGGAACGGTTTGTGGCTCCGGAGTGCTGCTCCCGTATAAGCTATGGTGATGTAAAGTGGGGTTTGCCATGATAAAGCCATACATCTGGCCTCAGAGCAAAGCCTCTGGGCTCAGAATCCTGGCCCCTCCCTGGCCTGCAGTGTAGCCCTCAGCCCATTGCTGACATGAAAGGGAGCATTCACCTTCATTGCTGGCTCTCCTTTTCTACTGCAGACTCCTTCCCAGCCCTTCCTTTGGTTACAAGGCCTGTCAGGGTCACCCTTCCTCTCTCTAAACCCCACCCCTTGCCCTATCAAGACTCATTCTGCTTCCCATCTTGTCAGACAACAAAGATACTGGAAGAATTTATTTATATCTCTAGCTAGAAAATGAGACAATTCAATGCAAAGCAGCCCCAGCTTGCTGGAGCCTCCTCAGGCCTTTGATGGCCTCATCTGTGTTCTAATTCCCAGCATTTACTCTACATATAAATTTGCAATGGTGAATAGACACCATTCTCCCCAGAAACCCATTTGTCCCTTGGCTATTTTATTTAAAGGTCTTGTTTTGCTTTTTATTATTATTGTTAAGCTGAATTCTTCTCCTATCAATTTCTCTTTAATGTACAATGCCAAATGCAGCATGAAGTGTTTTCACATACCATCAACTAGACCCCTGTTGAATGACCTCAAGAAAGAAGGGACTTGAGGAAGGAAAATATAGTGAATTTCTTCTTTAGTTTTTTGTAACTACTTTTATATTTAAAAAAATAAAATAAAAGTCCCAGGAGTCTACAGGAAATTTTCTAGATTTCCCTATCCAATACCCTCAGCCTCCTCCAATCACTAAATTTAAGAACTCACCAGCTGGGCCAGGCCTATGTGGGGTTCTTCTGCTTCCAGTCAGGACTGAGGCTGGTACAACCAATGCCGAGGCCAGTTAAGGGAAGAACAGGACCATTGTGAACCCCAGTTTTCAAAGAGTGTGTGTGTGTGTTTGTTGTGGATGTGTGAAGAACCACACAAGTTCTGATTCATTATTGCAGCCTATTCTCTTTCCCCCAACTTTCCTTCAACCTTCAAATTAGTACGTTTACTTACAGATCTAGCAAATGAGTTGATATTACTCTTAAAAAGGTGAACTGGATTCCTGCACTTGGGTATTGGGGTAAACATTGATTGGTGGCCCTCACTCCTCCTCACTTCCCACTTTCTCACCCACACAGTACGTGCCAGGATCCAGGGTTGCAAGAGGAAATAAGACAGAAGGATCCCCTGTCCCCATGAGGTTTGTCTCCTAGTTAGGGACACACACTGAACATATCCATCAGTCATTTTAGGTGTTTCTAAGTAACATGAAAACAATGAAATAGGTTAGTGAAACAGAGTAACTAGGAGGTGAGTTATTTAGGTTGATTAAGAAAGGTCTGAGACAGAACATAATATTTAGGCTTGGGACCTCCTGATGACATGTCTGTAACCTCAAGGTAACACAGAACCAGTTTTGAGGGGTCAGGTGTTGAGCATAAAGCGAGAGTGATCAGGTGTCTGGATCTGTAGCCAGAATGGCAAGTAGAAGAGGAAGGCAAGGAAGCATGTTTTCACCCTATATCTCACCACCCCTAGGTCCCTCAGCTGCAGACTCTGATGGATACCCTACAGGTCAGCCAATGCCCTGTTCTGGAGCCAGACCTGCGCTGGGCATAACAACCACCCTGGCAGCCAGTGGGTCCTTTGGGCCCCATTCACGCAGTCCTGGTGGAAAGAGCTCAGCACTGAGCCACAGTTCTCTACCCACTTATCAACGCAGTCCAGTGAGGGAGGCAAATTGTCTACATGGACAACCATAATCCAGTGTGCTAAATACAGATGAAATGAGGGCAGGGGCAGTGAGGGAAAGGGTGTGAAGGCAGCTTTCTGGGAGCTAGGTCACTCCTGTTTATCTTCAGACATGACTGTCCCAGCAATCACTTTGGCTCTACTTGAAAATCACTCTGGTTCAACACCAGGTTGGGCCACCCTGATGCACACCACCAAATGTGACCTGCTCTGGGAGGCCTCTCCCCACCACTACCACCACCAGCACCCTGGTGTTGCTTTCTATGGGGTGTGCTTATCCAGTGTTCTCCAAGCCCAAGGGAGAAATCTGGAAAGTCCTCCCTCTGTCAGGAATAATTCTTCCCCCTGCACACCTAGGCCTCCCAGCCAGGCCAGCCACACGCTGGGCTTCTGTTTCTGTTTCCTACCCAGCACCCTGTTGGGATTTACATAGAGCACTAAGCTTAGATTCCAGGATGGAGCTCAAAGGGCCCTGAAAAAACATAACAAAGTCATCATCCCAGGGCTAGGTCGAGGGACCCAGGATGGCTCAGTCACACAAACTGCCCACTTGAACCTTTGTGCTGACCACAGGGTCTGATCATAAAGAGAAACTCTGCAGTCAGGGTGGGGGCAAGCCCTGCCTGAGGAGCCACCATCCCAGAAGAAGTGAGCAATGCTGACCAGATCTGGATCTCCAGAAACAGCAGCAGCAAAACTTTTTAATCCAAGGGGATCCTGGGCTTGTTTGGGGGGTTAGGGAGGAAGAAGGATGTTGGGGTTCTGCACTGCACTCCAGAGCCAAGTTGGAGGGGCCCAGGTCTGAGTCTGAGGAAGGGCATTGAGTTTTAACACAGAAATCCAGGGTGGGCAGTAGGTTCTGACACCTGTTCTTACCTGCCTCCCTCAGTCCTACCTGCTGGCTGTGGATGACTCCCTTTTGCACAGAGGTTCCAGGTGCTCAGTAAGCACAACTTACCATCTCCCTACTGGTGGGCATGAAGATGGTTTCCTAACTGGACGCTGCTGTTTCTGAATGATGCTGGCAGGGAAATATCTAAAAGAAGGGTAGTTATCATTGAAAAAAGCAACTTGTATATATGTACTACTATGTGTAATTCTTTTTTTCCCTCTTTTTTTTATTGTTTGAAGTATTACAAATAGTAGTACATATGTCTCCTTTTTTTCCCCCCATTGACCTCCCCCCGGCTTCCCCTACTCCCCAGTACATGCCTTCACCTGCTTCCCCGCCCAGTGTCTTGTATCCATTGGTTATGTTTATATGCATGCGTACAAGTCCTTCAGTTGATCTCTTACAGCCCCCCCGCCCCATCCTCCCCTGCTTTCCCACTGTAGTTTGACAGTCTGTTCAATGCTTCTTTGCCTCTGTATCTATTCCCTCCCCCCCCATTTCTTTGCTTTAAAAAATCTTGCCTCTGCAGACTAGAAATAAACATATAATAATAAAAAATGTTTGAGTCCCCATTTCAATGTCTAACAGTTCCTTATGTGTACATGTCAGCAATGATATCTGGATGGTGGGCACATGGTTGCAATGCAGGTCCGACCCTTTCTGGTTTGGTCCTAGGCAACCTGCAGTGACGCACAGCTGCTGACTGCTCACATGGCAAGGCGTCGTCAGCATCTTCCATCTCTGGACTGTTTCTCCTCTTGTCTTCGTGCTTGGAGCAGACTGTCAATTCCTCTCTGTTACAGGAATCCACATGGTCTTGGAGTTGTTTTCTAAAAATATACAAACATATTCTTGACCAAAAGTTAATAAAGGAATCTTTTCTATATAATTGATTTGGGATCCTTTTTATTTTTGCCCAAACTATTTTCCTTTGTCTTATTTAGACACCATGTGTGTTTTTCATGGGTGTCTTGCTGTTAGCATTACAAATGAAAATTAATTTTGAAAAGTAAAAATTTTCTAGATGTAATTTACTTATACGATATTTTTCCTTACATGATATTACCCTACTATCCACCCCCCCTTTTTTTTTATTAATGGAGGCTTTTGTAAATTTTATAATGCAGTCTTGATAACTTTAAATTTTAATTTTTTTGCCAAAAATATAATTGCTTTAGGTTCCCCGCATGTACAGGAATTTTACCATGAGATGAACTACCAATAGAAATTTTAGTTATTACCAGTACAATTAAATTTTCTTGAATATTCACTTATTTCAATTAGCCTATTTAAATTAATCTGAAAACTTCATTACTATTTTACTGTCAAATTTAATACTCTACCAACAATCTTAGTTTACCCTGTAAATATTAGTGGAAAGGATTATTTGCATTCTTCAGTAGGCCCTGGGCATTCCTGGTGCTAGGCTGGATTTATTTTATTTTATTTTATTTTATTTTATTTTATTTTATTTTTTGGGGTTTCTTTTTTTTCTTTCATTTTTTTTTATTAAGGTATTATATGTGTACACATCTTACCATTGCCCCCCCCCCCCACCTCACTCCCATACATGCCTTCACCCCCCAATGTTTTGCATCCATTGGTTATTCTTATATGCATGCATATAAGTCCTTGGGTTGATCTCTTATTTCCCCCACCTCTCCCTAACCTTCCTGCTGTAATTTGACAGTCTGTTTGATACTTTACTGCCTCTGTGTCTATCATTTTGTTCATCAGTTTATAATGTGTTTTTTATTATCCACAAATGACTGAGATCATGTGGTATTTTTCTTTCATTGACTGGCTTATTTCACTTAGCATAATGTTCTCCAATTCCATCCAGGATGCTACAAATGGTAAGAATTCCTTCTTTTTTATGGCAGCATAGTATTCCATTGTGTAGATGTACCGTAGTTTTCTGATCCAGTCATCTGCTGATGGGCACCTAGGCTGTTTCCAAATCTTAGCTATTGTAAATTGTGCTGCTATGAACATAGGGGTGCATATATCCTTTCTGATTCGTGTTTCAATTTTCTTGGGATATATTCCTAGAAGTGAGATTACTGGGTCAAATGGGATTTCCATTTTCAGTTTTTTGAGGAAACTCCATACTGTTCTCCACAGTAGCTGCACCAGTCTGCATTCCCACCAGCAGTGCACGAGGGTTCCTTTTTCTCCACATCCTTGCCAGCACTTGTTGTTTGTTGATTTGTTAATGATAGCCATTCTGACAGGTGTGAGATGGTACCCGCATTGTCGTTTTGGTTTGCATCTCTCGGATAATTAGTGACTTTGAGCATGTTTTCATGTGTCTCTTGGCCTTCCTTCTGTAGTCTTTCAAAAAGATTCTATTTAGGTCCGTTGCCCATTTTTTATTGGATTGTTTATCTTCCTTTTCTTAAGTTGTATAAGCTGCCTATAGATGTTGGAGATTAAACCCTTATCATTGATATCATTGGCAAATATGTTCTCCCATGCAGTGGGCTTTCTGGTTGTTTTATTGATGGTTTTCTTTGCTGTGCAAAAGCTTTTCATTTTGATCTAGTCCCATTTGTTTATTTTCTCTTTAGCTTCAATTGCCCAAGGAGTAGTATCAGTGAAGTTCTTTCAGCATATGTCTGAGGTTTCTCTGCCTGTGGATTCCTCTAGTATTTTCGTGGTTTCCCGTCTTATGTTTAAGTCCTGTATCCATTTTGAGTTTATTTTTGGGTATGGTGTAAGTTGGTGATCTAGTTTCATTTTTTTGCATGTATCTGTCCAATTTTCCCAACACAATTTATTGAAGAGACTGTCTTGATTCCATTGTATGTTCGTGCCTCCTTTGTCAAATATCAATTGAGCATAGTGGTTTGGGTCGATATCTGGATTCTCTGTTCAATTCCATTGATCTATATGTCTGATCTTGTGCCAGTACCAGGCTGTTTTGAGAACAGTGGCTTTGGAATACAGCTGGAAATCAGGTATTGATATCCATCCTACTTTGTTCTTCTTTCTCAGGATTGCTGTGGCTATTCAGGGTCATTTTTTATTCCAGATGAATTTTTGAAAAGTTCTTTCTGGTCTGAGAAATATGCCATTGGTACTTTAATGGGGAGTGCATTGAATCTATAGATTGCTTTGGGTAGTATGGACATTTTAATGATGTTGATTCTACCAATCCATGAACATGGTATGTTCTTCCATCTATTTACATCTTCTGCTAATTCTTTTTTCAGTGTCCTGTAGTTTTCCGTGTATAGGTCTTTTACCTCTTTCGTTAAGTTTATTCCTAGGTATGTTAATTCTTTTAGTGCGATGGTAAATGGGATTGCTTTTTTAGTCTCTCTTTCTGTAAGTTCACTATTGGTGTATAGAAATGCCATAGATTTCTTGGCGTTAAGGTTGTATCCTGCTACATTGCCAAATTCATTTATTAAGTCTAGTAATTTTTTGATGGAGTCTTTAGGGTTTTCTATGTATAGTATCATGTCATCTGCAAATAAGGACAGTTTTACTTCTTCTTTTCCAATTTGGATGCCTTTTATTTCTCCTTTTTGTCTGATCGCAATGGCTAGTACTTCCAGCACTATATTGAACAGGAATGGTGAGAGTGGGCATCCCTGTCTTGTTCCTGTTCTTAGGGGAAATGGTTTTAGTTTTTGCTCATTGAGTATGATGTTGGCTGTGGGTTTGTCATATATGGCTTTTATTATGTTCAGGTATGATCCTTCTATTCCCACCTTGTTGAGAGTTTTTATGAAGAAAGGGTGTTGGATTTTGCCAAATGCTTTTTCTGCATCAATTGATATGACTATGTGGTTTTTATCTCTCAGTTTGTTTATGTGATGTATCACGTTTATTGATTTCCAGATATTGTACCATCCTTGCATCACTGGGATAAATCCTACTTGGTCATGGTGTATGATCTTTCTGATGTACTGCTGGATCAGATTTGCTAGAATTTTGTTGAGGATTTTGGCATCTACGTTCACGAGGGATATTGGCCTGTAATTCTCTTTCATTGTGTTGTCTTTATCTGGTTTTGGTATTAGGGTGATGCTGGCTTCATAGAATGAGCTTGGAAGTGTTCCTTCCTCTTGAATTTTCTGGAATAGTCTGAGGAGGGTAGGTTTTAGTTCTTCCTTGAATGTTTGGTAAAACTCTCCTGTGAAGCCGCTCAGGGCTTTTGTTTGGTAGAAGCTTTTTGATGACTGCTTCAATTTCTTCCATAGTTACTGGCATATGGAGCTGTTTAGATTCTTCCTGATTGAGTTTTGGAAGGTTATATTTTTCTAGGAATATGTCCATTTTCTCCAGGTTGTCCAGTTTGTTGGAATAGAGTTGTTCATAGTATTTTTTAACAATCCTCTGTTATTTCAGTGGGATCTGTTGTTATGTCACCTCTTTCATTTCTGATTTTGTTTATTTGGGTCCTCTCTCTTTGCTTCTTGGTGAGCCTGGCTAGAGGTTCATCAATCTTGTTTATCCTTTCAAAGAACCAGCTCTTGGTTTCATTGATCTTTTGTATTGTTTCTTTGGTCTCAATGTAGTTTATCTCCACCATGATCTTTATTATTTCCTTCCTTCTGCTTACACTGGGCTTTTCTTGTTGCTCTCTTTCTAACTCTTTGAGTTGTAGGGTTAAGTATTTTATTACCATTGTTTTTTTGTTTTTTGCAATATGCTTGTAGAGCTATGAAGACTGCTTTTGCTGTGTGCCATAGATTTTGGATTGTTGTGTTTTCATTGTCATTTGTTGCCATGATGTTTTTTATTTCTTCCTTGATCTTTCTGGTAATCCAGTCATTGTTTAATAGCATACTGTTTAGTCTCCATGTGTTTGATTTCTTTGGGTTGTTTTTATTGTAATTGATTTCCAGTTTTATGCCACTGTGGTCTGAGAAGATGCTTGATATGATTTCTATCTTCTTGAATTTGAAGAGACTTTGCCTATGTCCCAACATATGGTCTACCTTTGAAAATGACCCATGTGCACTTGAGAAGAATGTATCTTCTGTGGCTTTGGGGTGAAATGTTCTGAAGATGTCAATTAATTCCATCTGGCCTAGTGAGTCATTTAGGATTGATGTTTCTTTGCTGATTTTTTGTGTAGAGGATTTGTCCAATGGTGATAATGGGGTATTAAATTCTCCTACTATGATTGTATTGCTGTTAATCTTTCCCTTGATATCCTCCAGGATTTTTTAATGTATTTGGGTGCTCCTGTATTGGGTGCATATATGCTTACCAGAGTTATTTCTTCTTGTTGGATTGCTCCCTTTAGTATTATGAAGTGGCCTTCCTTATCTCTTGTTATGTCCTTCACTTTGAGATATAATTTGTCAGATATAAGTATTGCTACCTCAGCTTTTTTTCTCATTTCCATTTGCCTGGAAAACCTTCTTTCATCCCTTCACCCTCAGTCTGTGTGCATCTTTTTTTCTGAGGTGGGTTTCTTGTAGACAGCAGATATATGGGTCATGTTTTCTTATCCAGTCCGTTACCATATGTCTTTTGATTGGGGCATTTAATTCATTTACATTTAAAGTTATTATTGATAGGTACTTATTTGTGGCCATTTTTATTCTTTACCCCTGTGTTCCTTCTTCGCTTCCTATTTCTTCTTTTTTACAGCAGACCCTTTAGCATTTCTTGCATTGCTGGTTTTGTGGTAATAAATTCGCTTAGTCCTTTTTTGTCTGTGAAGCTCCTGATTTCACTTTCAATTTTGATTGATAGCCTTGCTGGGTACAGTATTCTTGGATTCAGACCCTTCTTTTGCATGACTTTGTATATTTCATTCCATTCCCTTCTGATCTGTTGAGTTTCTGTTGAGAAATCAGTTGCTAGTCTGATGGCGATTCCTTTGTATGTAACTTTCTGTCTCTCTCTGGCCACTTTTAAGATTCTTTCTTTGTCGTTGATGTTTGCCAATTTAATTATAATGTGCCTTGGCGTCGGTCTTTTGGGGTTCATTTTGCTTGGGACTCTGTGACCTTCTAAGATTTGGATGGGTTATTTCTTCCCTATATCAGGGAAGTTTTCTGTCATAATTTCTTCAAACAGGTTTTCTATTCCTTGCTCAGTTTCCTTTCCTTCTGGAACCCCTATTATGCAGATGTTGTTTTGTTTCGTGTTGTCCCAAAGTTCCCATAGGCTCTCCTCCTGCTTTTTAATTTTATTTTTCTAGAAGTTTCTCTACTTGGGTATTTTTTCCATCTTGTTCTCTAGCTCACTGATGCAGTCCTCTGCTTCTTCTATTCTACTCTTAATGCTTTCTATTGAGTTCTTTACAGCAGCAATATCATTTTTCATTTCTTCTTGTTTCTTCTTCATTTCCTCTTGGTTCTTACTCATATTGTCGAATTTGTCTTCCATTCTTTTCAGCCACCTTAGGACCATTTCTCTGAAATTTTTTTTCTGGCAGGTTGGTTTCCTCTATTTCCTTTACTTCCTTTTCTGGTGATGCCTACTTTTCTTTCATATGCGGGCTGTTTCTTTGTCTCCCCATGTTCTCTCTTCTCCGGATGTCTGGTTATGTAGTTCTCTCTCTCCTGCGTTGACTTAAAGGCACAAAATACAACACAACCAGGTACAAAACACAAGGCACTAAACAGAAGTGTATTCACAATATTAATAACCTCCGATAAAGGTGACCACCAGAGAAAGGCAAATTAGGGGATAGGAGAGAAAGAAGAAGAGGAAAGAGAAAGAAAAAACAAGGAGTGTCAAAATGAAATTGGGAAAAGAAAGAAAAATAAGAGAGATAAGAAAGAGACTAAGAGAGAAAAGGGGAACAAACTATATATATGGGGAGAACCTCCAATAGAACAACCACTAATCCCAGCAAATGCCAGCAAGAAGTACCTGGGGATTAAAACAAACTACAATACCAACTAATATCAAGCGAGGCAAGGGAAAACAGAAGCAAAAAATAAACAAAAATAAAGGAAACAAAAAGGATAAGCAAAACAATCTCACAAAAAAGCATAAAAATTCGATATAATCAACATTCAAGCAAACAACAACAAAAGGACAGAGAGAAAAACAATTTTTTAGATAGTTAAGACAGTGAAGAGAGAGGTGTGTATGGACTTGGAGCAGGGGATTGGAAATTAGAGGTATTAATAGGGTGAAATTTTAACAGGGGGTAGAAAGAAAGAATAAGGAAAATCTATAGCAGGAAAAGGGATAAGATAAACAGGACACCAAAAGGGGAAAGGTTAGGAGGAGAGTGATGGCATAAAGGTAGAGTTGAGATAGAGTAAAATGATGCTAAAGGAAAGATGAAAATAGAATGTAGAACACTAATCCCAAAGTAAAATAAAGAGACAATAAAATGACACTTTTAAAAAAAGGTAAAATAGTAGTAGTAATAATACTGATTGAAAATAAAAATGTAATAATTAAAAAGGTAAAATCAAGTAAGGAAAAAAGAAAAAAATTAGTTTCTTAAGTAAAAGAGGCAAAAAATGAAAATTAAAAAATAAAATAAAATAAATATGTGCAGTAGTGAAGGTCATTCACTTCCTCTTATTGTTCTGTTTGGCACGCCTGTTTCTCAGTCCAGACAGTGTTGCAGTTCCCTGCATTCCACTGTTCCTCAGTGTTGTAAGCCAGTGCTGAGTTTTAAGCAGGCGGTGTCTTAATTTGTCGTATTTCTTTATTTTTGATTACACAAGAGTCAATTTGTGATTCAGTCCCTGGGTGGCAGTGTTTCTGGATTGACTTCCGGATCTATTTGGCCTCTCTATCTGTATTTAGATCCTTCTTTCCTGTGGCACTCAATACCGGTTTGTGGAAGTGGGCTGCCTCAGAGCTGGTTCTCAGATGGTCACTCCCCACTCTGATCCCCAGGTTCCAGAAAAACAACTTTCCCCTGCAGTCTCCCAGGGTGTCCCCAACTGGGTGATCCTATGTATTGGGTTTAGTAATCAGAAGCAAGGATTTGAAGAGGAAAAAACCCAAGTGTGCTAACAATGGGTCTGCTTGCAAGTCTAAGCAGCTGGCACACCTTTGAAATTCTTAGGCTGTCCCTGCACATCAGATCAAAATGGGTTGCTTTTTAGAGATCCCTTCTGTTAGCAGCTCTGAGGACCCCCTTCCATATTCACGGATCACGCCAGACCCAACAGCCACGGATTTTTCTAGGCACAGACTTCCCTGGTCCTCCAGCTTCCGCAAAACGCACGTTTCTCTCTCCCACCGGGACCAGAGACCTCACCTTATCCCAGGCAAAATCTGACCTTTCCGTGGTGGAGTGTAGAGCTCCTTTGAATCTGCATGTTTGTGCCAATTGGGGATTGGTGTTCTGGGGCTCACAGCTGTTCTGTGGTTGCTGCAGTTGTGGATTTTCAGGCTTCCGATAAGCTCCACTTTCCCTATTAAGATGGCGCGGTCTCTACGTCCGAGCCCGTTGCTCCCGGAGGGGACCCAGCCACAGTGGGGGCTATCCGGTTAGGGGAACCCTGTTTAGCAGCCCCCCACTTTCTCCTGGAGTTTAGCTGTCCCTTAACTTGCCAACAAACACTCCTTGTGAGACCCTCAGCTGTTCTTTCTTTCTGCTCCGGGACAAGGCGTGGAACACGTCTGTCTATTCCCCCGCCATTTTTCTCCATCGCTAGGCTGGATTTAGATATAGGGCAGCTGCTGTCAGCCAAGTCTCTGTCTGTTATCTGGGTCCCGATCTGAGCTGGGCCAAGTCTCTGTCTGTCACCTGTGTCCCAATCTGAGCTGGGCATGGGAAGCAAAGCAGCCATGGGGGTAGGAGACCTCCCTCAGAAGGGGTGAGGGTTCAGGCCCCTTCAGGGTTGGGAAGGTGAGGGTCTGTGCTCCACCTCTGTTGGCCGCCAAGTTCTCTCCTGATGGCCCCTCTGCAACTATGCCTGTCTTATGTTGTTCCTTCCCTGAGGAATCTTACCTGTCTCTGGCTAACCAGTCATTCTCCGGGGCCAAGCAGGGTGATGTGAGGTTCAGTTCTGTCTCCTTGGTAGCCTATGCCCCCGTGGCCTCCATGCCCAGCACCCACCTTGGGATCCCATGGCCTGCTGGCGGGGTCCCAGCGCTGATCACATATCTCGGGGAATTCAGGTTTCTTCTCCAGTGAGGGTCCAGGTCACACAATTGGGCAAGAGACAGATCCATGGTATGAGCCACCACCAGGCTTCAAGCTCAGCATGAACAGAAAGCTCAGGCAACAGCTGAGGGCAATTGAATTGTGAGAAGAGGGTCCCTCTTGGCACAAAAGGCAAGAGAGGCCAATATAGGATGCTCAAGTGCCTTCCCAGTGCCTTAATTCCTTCTGAAAGGGATTAAATCCTTTCATGTCTTTTTTAAATTGCTTCCAAACATTTAAAGAATTAGTTTGTACAGAAGGAAGGACATAATAAAGATCAGAGCAGAAATGAATGACATAGAGACCAAAAAAACAATACAAAGGATCAACAAAACCAAAAGCTGGTTCTTTGAAAGGATAAACAAGACTGATGAACCTCTAGCCAGACTCACCAAGAAGCAAAGAGAGAGGACCCAAATAAACAAAATCAGAAATGAAAGAGGTGAAATAACAATAGACCCTACAGAAATACAAAGGATTGTTAAAAAATACTATGAACAACTCTATTCTAACAAACTACACAACCTGGAGGAAATGGGAAATTTCCTAGAAAAATACAACCTTCCAAAACTCACTCAGGAAGATTCTAAAAATCTCAATAGGCTGATAACTATGGAAGAAATTAAGCAGTCATCAACAAGCTTCCAGCAAACAAAAGCCCAGGGCCAGATGTCTTCACAGGGGAGTTTTGCCAAACATTCAAGGAAGAACTAAAACCTATCCTCCTCAGACTATTCCAGAAAATTCAAGAGGAAGGAACACTTCCAAGCTCATTCTATGAAGCCAGCATCACCCTAATACCAAAACCAGATAAAGACGACACAATGAAAGAGAATTACAGGCCAATATCCCTCGTGAACGTAGATGCCAAAATCCTCAACAAAATTCTAGCAAATCTGATCCAGCAGTACATCAGAAAGATCATACACCATGACCAAGTAGGATTTATCCCAGGGATGCAAGGATGGTACAATATTCGCAAATCAATAAACGTGATACATCACATAAACAAATTGAGAGATAAAAACCACATAGTCATATCAATTGATGCAGAAAAAGCATTTGGCAAAATCCAACACCCTTTCTTCATAAAAACTCTCAACAAGGTGGGAATAGAAGGATCATACCTGAACATAATAAAAGCCATATATGACAAACCCACAACCAACATCATACTCAATGAGCAAAAACTAAAACCATTTCCCCTAAGAACAGGAACAAGACAGGGATGCCCACTCTCACCATTCCTGTTCAATATAGTGCTGGAAGTACTAGCCATTGCGATCAGACAAAAAAGGAGAAATAAAAGGCATCCAAATTGGAAAAGAAGAAGTAAAACTGTCCTTATTTGCAGATGACATGATACTATATATAGAAAACCCTAAAGACTCCATCAAAAAATTACTAGACTTAATAAATGAATTTGGCAATGTAGCAGGATACAACATTAACGCCAAGAAATCTATGGCATTTCTATACACCAATAGTGAACTTACAGAAAGAGAGACTAAAAAAGCAATCCCATTTACCATCGCACTAAAAATTAACATACCTAGGAATAAACTTAACCAAAGAGGTAAAAGACCTATACGCGGAAAACTACAGGACACTGAAAAAAGAGATAGAGGAAGACATAAACAGATGGAAGAACATACCATGTTCATGGATTGGTAGAATCAACATCATCAAAATGTCCGTACTACCCAAAGCAATCTATAAATTCAATGCACTCCCCATTAAAATACCAATGGCATATTTCCCAGACCTAGAACGAACTTTCCAAAAATTTATCTGGAATAAAAAAAGAACCCGAATAGCTGCAGCAATCCTGGGAAAGAAGAACAAAGTATGTGGGATCTCAATACCAGATATCAAGCTGTATTACAAAGCCCCTGTTCTTAAAACAGCCTGGTACTGGCTCAAGAACAGACATATAGATCAATGGAATTGAATAGAGAACCCAGAAGTTGACCCAAATCAATATGCTCAATTAATATTTGACAAAGGAGGCACGAACATACAATGGAGTCAAGACAGTCTCTTCAACAAATGGTGTTGGGAAAATTGGACAGATACATGCAAAAAAATGAAACTAGATCACCAACTTACACCATACACAAAAATAAACTCAAAATGGATACAGGACTTAAACATAAGACGGGAAACCATGAAAATACTAGAGGAATCCACAGGCAGAGAAACCTCAGACATATGCCGAAAGAACTTCTTCACTGATACTACTCCTAGGGCAATTGAAGCTAAAGAGAAAATAAACAAATGGGACTACAACAAAATAAAAAGCTTTTGCACAGCAACGAAAACCATCAATAAAACAACCAGAAAGCCCACTGCATGGGAGAACATATTTGCCAATGATATCAATGATAAGGGTTTAATCTCCAACATCTATAGGCAGCTTATACAACTTAAGAAAAGGAAGATAAACGATCCAATAAAAAATGGGCAACTGACCTAAATAGAATCTTTTTGAAAGACTACAAAAGGACGGCCAAGAGACATATGAAAACCTGCTCAAACTCACTAATCATCTGAGAGATGCAAATCAAAACAACAATGAGGTACCATCTCACACCTGTCAGAATGGCTATCATTAACAAATCAACAAACGACAAGTGTTGGCAAAGATGCAGAGAAAAAGGAACTCTTTTGCACTGCTGGTGGGAATGCAGACTGGTGCAGCCACTGTGGAGAACAGTATGGAGCTTCCTCAAATAACTCAAAATGGAACTTCCATTTAACCCAGTGATCCCACTTCTAGGAATATATCCCAATAAACTAGAAACACGAATCAGAAAGGATATATGCACCCCTATGTTCATAGCAGCACAATTCACCATAGCTAGGATTTGGAAGCAACCTAAGTGCCCATCAGCAGATGAGTGGATTAAAAAGCTGTGGTACATCTACACAATGGAATACTATGCTGTGGTAAAAAAGGAGTTCCTATCATTTGCAACAACATGGATGGAGATGGAGAGCATTATGCTAAGTGAAATAAGCCAGGCAGAGAAAGATAAATATCATATGATCTATGTGTAATACTTTAAACAATAAAATAAAATTTAAAAAAAAGAAAAAGAAAAAGCAACTTTTAGAACAACACATATGTAATGAATTTATAAATATATTTAACACACATATCAAAACTATATAATTTCCAAATGTATATAAACACCTGATAAAGGGCTTGGGATGCAATACCTGAAACAAAGAGTGGTTATGTCCTGAGAGGAGTAGGATTGTATAAGTCAGGGGGGAAATGCGGTTGGTCTGTCAGTGGGGTTTGAATTTTTCACAGCAAGGATGTTTTCAGTTATTTCTTAAACAAGATTTTTAAAAAACTGAACATTTCAAAACCTCCCCTTATTGTTTGAGTTTCTAGAGGTGTCAGCTCAGGGTGATTAGCGGGGTGGACTGCTCTGCTGATTAGGGCCTTCCTCATGGACTCTCTGCTTCTGAATGGGATAGTTTAAATGGAAAAAAATTGAAACCAAAGAGGGCTAGAGTACTCTGAAAAGGTCACCAGTTTTGTCCTGGTAACCAGACTAAGAGAGTCTCTAAGGCCCTGGAACAGGGAAAAGATCTAGAAAGGAGATAATAAGAATGAGAGAGCAGGCCCAAGGAATGGCAAGTGTCAGGGCCCAAGAAAGTTAGTGGAACTTTAAAAATGAAAGTTTAGAAAATAGCA
This sequence comes from Corynorhinus townsendii, assembly GCA_026230045.1. Taxonomy (NCBI): domain Eukaryota; kingdom Metazoa; phylum Chordata; class Mammalia; order Chiroptera; family Vespertilionidae; genus Corynorhinus; species Corynorhinus townsendii. The sequence continues at coordinate 123,244,581 of JAPDVU010000001.1, forward strand.
TGGTTACTGAAAGGCAGGTAGCAAGAGGAGATCAGGAATTAGGAAGGATCAGAAATTTGAATTTGAGTTTGTTCACCAGGAGAACATGAAACCTCTTGGGATCCCTTAGAAATCCTGAGAAGGGCAGTACATTTCCTTGGTACATGAGGTGGAGACTTGAGCAAATTTAATTGGCCACTAGAAGAGTGATGCATCCATGACCGGAATCTTGAGGATATGTGAGTTAATATAAGTAAAAACATGTTAATTGATTTGTAAAAATGAGAAAACTATAAAGAAATAAAAATTGCCAGCATAGCATTTCCATCCATTTAAACATTCGTGTATCAAAAAGTAACCCCCTCCACTCACTCCTCTGCAATTGCATCTGGTGATGGAGCTTTTAGAGTAATGCAGCCCATGAAGTCCATAAACCATCCTGACATCTAATAGTGCTTTTAAGGAGGCCTGAACACTGGGGGGTAATGGCCAGTAATGGCTGAGCTGGGTACAGCAGGGGAGGAGAGAGGTTCAGGGCTTTGAGTGAGACGGGCCGGGGGGGGGGGGGGGAGGGGGGCGTGCTGGTTTCGAGAGAGTAAAGTAGCAAGTGTAAGAATTTTTACAGTAGCTATAAAAACAAGCCTCATACACTCACAGCTAGATTCTGAGTTGGTCACATAAACTCAGGCCTCTCACCATCATTCGAGTTGCCAGCCTTGACTCAGTTCTGACAACCATTGTCTTAGAGACCCAGTAAAAGGCTTTAAGAGAGAAAGAGGCACCACCTCTTTGTGGAGCCTGTGCAAGGATGGCTCTCAAAGGGGCTCCCTGTTACTAGGAGTTACAGGCAGCAGGCAGTCCTCCTGGTCAAAAGACTACTCGAAGGTGATTATTACTATTCAGCACCAGCCTTTGGTTCCTGGGAACAGAACAACGGTTTAGGCTTCTGAGTGAAGGCCATGCTTTGCAGTCATGGAAGGGAATGTCTGTATTTGCAAAATACTATGATTTAGGGTTGCTGACCCTACAACCCATTCCCATAGGAACTCCAAATGGAAATGCTCACCCATCAGTACTCCCTTAACTCCCTGCTATCAACCAGTCACTGGTGATAAATGGGGATTTTCAGCCTCAGCACTGCTCTGGGAAGAGCAGAGCACACTTACTGGCTTCACTGAAACTCCCAGTTTAGATGCACTGGGACAGGAAGGCCAACCCAGGCTAATAAATGTTTAACAACCAGCTTTTTAGGGGACAAAATCCCGGATTTGTAGCATTTGCTGATTTCCACAGAGAAATACTGGCTTTGGACAAGGTTGGGAAGAGGTGTTTAGTAGCACACCATGCTACCATGGATGGAAAACCCTCTCCAAGACATAGATAATCATAACATACAGTAAGAGAATTAGGAAGTGATTTGAGTATTTATTACCTTTATCTTTGATATAATTTGTTTAATTGTAAGCTTATATATTTTAATTTTTAATAATCACTATGTTTAGCAACTGGCTTGCAAAATTCCTGAAAATTCAGCAATTGACTCTTATGAGCAAGCAGGTTCAAGCACACCACTGGCCTTCTTGCTTTGAATCTAATTTCTTTCTATGCATTTCTTCCATGCTTCTCTCCTCTTTCTCCTTCTCTTCCTCCTCCCTGCTTATGGTTTTCACCTCATCTCCCCACTTTGCCCTATTTATTGAGCACTGACCCTCTGTGCTGAGCACATTCCATGTGTAATTGGAGAGGTCACTGTGGGTGAGACTTCACATACTCACCCATGCTCAGTGGTGCTCTTCATTTGGCACCAGGAGGATGATCCTCCTTTGGTTCACTCTTAGCATTTACAGTCATATACCAGCTCTGGTCACTCACTGGTTGTGAATGGAAATTATATATGTCACTTCTAGACTGAAACATTTAATTGATGGTGTGAGACTTCCAATGCTCTCTTTTCCTGCTGCAGTGATCTCAGAGAAGGCCTTGTGTGAAGAGAGCAGAGCCAAAGGTAGAAGGAGATCAGGTCAGTAAGTCATCACATAAAGGAGGGTTTCCCTGAAGAATCACCTGGACCCATGGTGGATTTGCATGAGTAAGAAATAAGCATCTGTGCATTAAGCCACAGGGCTTTCGGTGTTGCTTGTTAACACAGCATAACCTACTCTATCCTAACCAATAACCCTTCTTATAGTTCATGACCAACCACATGCTTGTATTATCAGGAACTCCAGTGTATCTCCTTCAGGACTCCTTCCCCTAGGAAAATATTTATTTGTCTAGGAATTTTCATGTGTCCTAAGTGGGGTTTGTGTTTCTTAGGGGATTGTACTTTCCAGTCAGTGTAAGCTTTATATTAATTAGAATATAAGATTAGTTAGACAAAGAAACAAAAAAAATATGACTTATACAAAATCAAAGTTTCAGATGCTTATTTCTCTCCCACATAAAAGTCTGGATACCAGCAATACAGAGTTAGTGAAGTACATCCTGAATATGTGGCTTCCATGTCTGAGGCATCTGAATCATTTGTTACTCTTTCCCACCTAAAACAGAAGCTAGAAGGCATTGGGAAAGGGAAACCAAATCCTTTTAAGCTAAGAGCCCAAAGTGGCACACATCCTTCTTCGTACATCTCCTTGGCCAAACAAATAGTCACAGTATGTACCTAGCTGCAAGGGAGGCTGGGAGATGTAGTATTTAGACTGTTAACACTTGATGGGGAATTTCTGTTACTAAAAGGAAGAAAAGGAGGAGAGATACATGGAGAAAAGACTAGGTCTTTATCATGACCTATTGTGTTGTCCTGGTATGGCAGGAGCTCTAGCTGGTGTAGAGAAGCTACCTGGGGCAGAAGAGCTGTTTCCAAGCAGAGTAGTAACTGGTCCTCTCTGACTTCCATCATGGAATAGGCCCTTTGGTGTATAGGCGATTCTACTTCCCAAAATGGCCAAGGCCCTCAAAGTCCTAGTGCTGTCCATTTCTTCCTGCAGCCTTGGCTGGGGTGAGAAGCTGTTCTAGTGAGGCTGCTTGCTGTGGAGGTCATAGGTAGAGGGCAGACTGATGGCCAAAGAGTGGTGGGAATAGGCTCTGAAGTTAGTCTCCTTTGAGCAAAGTGCTTAATCTTTCCTACTCTAGCTTTGTCATCTGTAAACTGGGATAAGAATGGTACCAAATTGCTGGGATTGTTAGGATTATTAAAGAAGATAATGATGTAAATGTACTTAGCATAGTGGTTTCATAACCACTAGCTATGACTGCTGCTAATATTGCTGCCACTATGACAGTTGTGTGGCTGCTGCCATGGTGGGGAGTGATTGGTTGTTTCACACACAGCTGCCAATGGAGTTCTCCTTTAGAAGGGGTAAATACTGGAGGCTCCAGCATGCCTTGTATTCTAAACCCAGAACCACTCTTTCCTATTTCTGCTTTATGACTCGTGTAGACCAGCCTGCTGGTCTCTTTCTGCTCTCATGGGACCTTTATTTCAGGATTCTTCTTGTTCTTCCCTGGCACTGGGCTTTGGTCAGGGGACCAGCCCCAGATCTTAGAGAGGAGTTGCACTATTAGTTCTTTCCTTCCAGAAAGGTATCTGGGTACTTTCTGCAAATTAATTCTCCTGCTCTGCATACTCAGGAGATCAGCTGGCTTTGCCAAATCCAATAAAAGTCCCATTACATATACCTTTTCCCCAGGGCTGGTCTATAATTTGCATAACTAAGAGGGGTAGGTGAGGTGATCCCTGCTCCAACCCAGCTGAGATGCAGCTGACAGCTTTTCTCAAAAGAATCAAAATGTAACAACAACAACAAAAACACATAAAATGTTGGTAAGACATCCTGTTGGACCACTCATTACATATATTTTATCTCATGTGATCTCTACAGCAAACCTGTGAGGTAGGAATTAAAGAGCTAGATCTATTTGAGTCCAAACTATTGCCTTACTCTGATCATTAACCTACTTAAGCAGAACTAACTCAAGAGAAAGAAGAAAACTTTACATCCATCAGAGCTTATTTTTAAAGATTTTGAGAAACATTCTTAGGATTCTTATAGAAACAGCTGACAAACTCAAATCAAATTTAAACAAAACTTGCTATTTATTGGCTTAAAAATGGATTTCACAATGGGTATCTGGCTTCAACAGGGCTGAGGTGAGGTGCTCAGATGATGTCACTAGTGTTGTGTCTTTTCTTTATCTCTGCTCTCCCTGTGTTGGCTTCATTTCCAGGCCTACCCTATCTCCATGGTGGCCCCAGAAACTAGGCGTGCAGGCTACCAGCTTCCAGTCCAAGAAAAAGAATTTCTCTTTCCCAATAGCTTCAGAGAAAGCTCATTGAGCTTCGCTGAATCTATCTGGGCCATGTACCCACCCCAGAATCTGAGGGAATTGGGAAAGTGGACAGAAATAGGAAGGATGCTTCCCCAAAGGAAAGTTGTTATGCTATTACCAGAAGTTAAAGCAAAACCATGGATGAACTTTAGCACCTATAAAAAGCAGAATGATTAGAGGGCATATTTTTATGCCCTGCAATATAAAATTGATTTCTCTCAGTCTCTCTAATTTGGGGGTTCTCACTCTTGGCTGCATGTTGGTCTTAAAAAATCCTAATGCTCAGACTACATTCTAAACCAGGGAAGGCAGAAACTCTGGGTGTGGGGTCTAGACATCAGAATTTTAAAAACTTACCAGGTGATTACAATGTGCAGCCAGGGTTGAGAGCCAGTGCTCCAATTTCCTGATCTTGTTATTAAAACTTAAGATTTGTGACTACATTGATTATGCCAAGTTCCAGCCCAGCAGTCTGAGTGCTGCTGTGAGCCATGTACCCAAGTGATGTTGTATTTGAGCCACTTATCTCCCAAATGCTGAGCCAAGGGCAGATCATCTGGACCCCCAGGGAAGTCTCTGGACATTCACAGTTCTACTCAATGCCAAGAACAAGGCTTGGCTCTTAAGGGAGGAAAACAATACCCCAAAGGGTCCATAGGCCAAGTACCTGGTTGCTACCTTCTTAGCACAGCTAAGGCCTTCTTAGTGCAACCTATGCCCTCTCTTTGTCCAGGGGCCTGATGCTGATTGCCTCAGTCTAGAGTCCTGGTAGGATGCCAAGTGGGAGAAAGAGATAGTGTCCCATGGGAGAGGACAGAGCTCTGTTCCTGGTCAGAGCAACATGGGATTTACCTGAGAAAGAGAAGCCAGTTGCTTACCTTACTGGGACCAACATGTGTCTTGGCAGAGTGGGATCTGAGCCGGCAAATGTAGGCTCAGCTTCCCAGCCTCCATGCTGGTAGATAAGAGCTGGAAATGGGGCAGGTAAAGTCATTGTTTTCTGGGCGGTTGCCTGTTAGAATTCCCATAACCTGGGATGGGTGGCAGGACTCACTCATCTTTGACCTTTGGAAACTCCCCTGTTCTCTGAGCCTATTTCTGCTTCTATATAATGAAGGGTGGATTCACTTACCCCTAAAGTCCTTTCATTGAGGTTGTCCCAGGGTCCACTTTGAGACCCAATGAATGGTTCCCTTTCTAGAGGCTGCATGTCTGTGTTCTGCCCTAGTATCTGTCCAGAATGTTTCAACATGCCTCTGGACCTGCCTTTTTCTCTCAGACTCCAGGTCTGCTGCCCTGGTCTGCAAGCCAGCCAGGCCTGATTCATTCCCTCAGCTGAATCCCCTGGATGATCCAGGGAGACATCACATCTAATATACTTCGAGAAGCCTGGATTCAGAGTAGTGTGCAGATCTTCCCTGTTGCCAGCTTGAGGCTGTCCCCCAAGTCCTGGATCACTCTCTCCTAAACTCCAGATTTCTCTGGCCCCATAGGACTGTCATGGGGTTAAACATGCATTTAGGGTTTCCCTCTACTCCCCCAAAGGCTGATTCTCTCAGGTTCAGTCCTCTTGAATAACCATACAGTCCACCAGTCTCTTGCTGAATTTCATACTCCTCACCCCACCCAGAAACCATGTGTCTCACCTGAAGCCCTGAGCTGGCAGTTCCAGGACATGCACAGACCCTTCTTGCCTAGTGTGTACCTGGGTCACTACAATAGCCTCTTAACCTGTTTCTCCAAGTCTTTGTCTCCTCTCACCCCACACCATACTGCTAACAGATTCATCTTCCTAAAATAGCCCTGGCTTTGGCCAGCTGGCCCTTTTGCTCAAGAACCTTCTATGGGTCAAAAATACCTCTGAACTCAGCAATTTCCATGCCCGTCTTTCAGGGCCTTGAGACTTGGAGCCACTCTGTGGAGACAGCCTCCTTCTGGGCTGGCCCAGGAAGCCTCTTCCACTCAGTGGCTGCCTCCACTCCATGGTGCCCTATGTGCTCTACATTCTTGTCTCCTTGCCTCAGGTCTTAGCCTGTGTGTGCTCCCTCAGCTTGGACTATCCTCCATTTTAAATATATATATATTGATTTCAGAGAGAGAGAGAGAGATCAACAATGAGAGGAAATTACTGATTAGCTGCCTCCTGCACGCCCCCTACTGGGGATCATGCCCCCAACCAGGGCATGTGCCCTTGACCAGCATCAAACCCAGGACCCTTCAGTCTGCAGGCCAACACTCTATCCACTGAGCCAAACCAGCTAGGGCTATCCTCCACTTTAAAAATCCCACCATCCATTCAAGCCTCCTGCTCTGTTCCCACCACTTCCAAAAGTCAGTTCAGACAATTCCAGCACATACTGGTTTCTCCATCCTTTTATTCCTTTCCTAACTCAGAGTCAGTACCATTATTTTGGTTGCATTTAACTGATATTGAGCTCCTTGAGTGTGGATACCACACCCTGTATTTCTTTTATGTCTCACCAAAAGCCTAGCCCCAAGGTTTGTGCCTAGTAGGGTAGAGCACACTCAAAATTGCCCACCCAACATCAGCACTTTCTTGCTGGCCAAACCAGCCTCCCATACAGAAGGGTGTCCAGGAGGGAGCCTGAGAGATGCATTTGCCAGCCTTCCATGCAGCAAGGGAACAAATGGATACGTAAGCCAGTACTTGTCACTGGTGTCCAAAAAGAATTCCAATGGTGGGGGGTGGTGCAGGGTGTCTGGGAAAGATTTCTTCCTGTATGAGGTGGAAATTCCCTTACTTCTCAATCTGTGGAAATTAGAACAGTATCAATAGATACCAACCTCAATGCCAATGCCTGCCTCCTTCCAGCCTTGAGCCAGGGCCACTGAACCAGAGCATCACCCAAGGCTCTTGGTAAGTTAGTGAGACCTCAGGAACAAGCCCAAGAAAAGCAATTTCTGATTGTTTCATCACATCAGTAACCAACAATTAATGCCTCAGAAGAAGGTAAAAGTCTTTGAAACCAATTCATGTAATGCTAGAAAATATGCTTTCCTGACCCCTCCAGGCAATCAGGCCCTACCATGAAATATGAAATCCACACATGCATGACGGCAAATATTATTAATAATCATAAAACCATTCAACTCCTTCGAAAATCTAAGCCTTATTTCCAAAACAATAACCCCCTGCAGCAGACTGGTTACACATGATGAAAAGATATATTTCCTTTTCTTTGTTAAAACTTACCAGTCATTAACTCTCCTGAATGAGAGAATTCTCATATTATGGGCAAGTTAACACTTTTCCAGGAGGAGAGAACTGAATGCTGCCTGCCTGGGTCTGAGATGACCAACAGCTAACCTTTGCTAACCTAGAAGAGTTCTTTCTGTTAGTTCCATTAATACCTGTCTATAGGTATGAGTTGGTAACCTGGCCAAGATCTGGGAGCTTGGGGAGTAGAGTAAGATGACACATCAATCTTCATCCCCAACTCAGTTTGTACTTGCATGTGTTATTCAACACAACAGGGAAGTGGCTTGGTGAACTATGGAATATTGACACAAGGTTGTCTGACAGACTCCACCTGTCCCAGCATTCTGAGAGAGCTCCCTCTCCTTTACCACTCATACTTCATGTTCATATTTCAACAGGAGAAGCCAGGTTCTTACCAATGACCTTGGTCTCTCTCCTCACTGTTGATGGGACTAGGGTAAGCATCCTGATCAGTTTCTCTCAGGAGTTCCTGGGCATGTAAACTCAGGAATAGTTTGAGGCTATACATTCTGCAAAAGCTGATGTGCAAAAACAGAGGAAACTGAAGAAGCATAGAGGAAAACAGATATTTGCTAGATGGAGGGACCTCTTGGCTTCCAGACATGTTAGTCCAGTCTCTGTTCATAATCTAGTACTGATATCTCTGCCTTCAGGTTCCAGGAAATATCCCTGATCCCTATAACAAATGTCTTTCATTTTTAAAAAATTTATGCTTGCTTGAGTAGCTTTCTATAATTTTCAATCAAAAGACTTCTAATTCATACAACATTGAATATTATGTAATCATTATAGTTTGCTTATAAATAATTTTAGTATCATGGGAGAATGATTATGATATAATGGTGTGTCACTTAAAAAGCAGCCTATAAAGTTAAATAAAAGTGTAATCTTAGTAATATAAAACAGTGGAGGAATAAAAACCATCAAAACATTATTTGTGATTATTTTAAAGTAGTGTGATTACAGGTGAATTTTATTTTCTTCACTGTGTCTTTTTTCTAAGCCTTATTTCAAATACAATAACTGCCTGCAGCAGACTGGTTACACATGATGAAAAGATGTATTTCACATTTCTTTTCATAAAGATTATGTATTAATTTTGTCATAAATAAGATTTATTTGTTTAAAAGTAAAAATACAAGAATTTTTACCTGCTTTCCCCATTCCCACCTCCACCCCCCAAAATCTGTACCAGTAAAATGTCAGCCTGTCTAGAGAACTTGTGAGGGGTTTACTAGTATGAGGGCTAAAGAGTCAGTCCGCTAGGAGAGACCTCGCTCAGTATAGGAGTTACTAGTAAGTGTACCATGTCAGCTCATTAATAGAGCCTTGATTTTCAGGGAGAAGAGGACATTCCAAATATAGCTGGGTGCCTATTACTCAGCCATTATCTTGTGACTTAAGTCACAAGAGACTGTGAATTAAAATGGAAACATCACTTTCACTGAATACTCAGAGAGACAGAGGGATATAAGCAACCCCTCCCCTCCCTCCCCCCCTCAGGGATCCTCTAACAGAGTATGTTACATCAAGGCGTAGAAGTGCTGTCTCCTCACTTTGATATAGACCACTGTACAACTTGGAAACCATGTGGACTGGGGTATTGGCAGTGGTGTTTATGATGGTTGCAGTAACCCATGGCAGAAGTGGCGTGTTCAGGAGCAGCAGTACCCAGTAGATGCAGTGCCGGTTTTCAACTAATGCAATGGAGTGGAGTCTCTCAGAATCCCCAGTGAAGTCTAGCACAGCCAGCCCAGTGGCTGTGGCAGGTTCAGTGGTAGAGTGATCAGAATAAAGAAACTAGCACAGGAATAAAGGAATTAAATGTTGGTAGCTGACTGGACTACTAGGTGCAAAGCTGAAAGCTAAATGCAGCCCAGAAACCCTCAGTAGACTGCTAATGCCTCAAGGACCAGAATTTTGATACATGCCCACCCCTGCTAAAAAGAAGGGTGAAAAAGCAAGCTTGCAATATTTTTGTTCTTAATCTAGAAGCAAGCAAGGAAGGGGAATAATGGCAATGAGTATTGATTTGATAATAGTGGGTTAAAAATCAGTATCAAATAAAATATTAGCAAATATTATGGGTGGAAATCTAGAAAAATTTTGTACTCAGATTATAGTTTTATGGCATATAAAAAAGAAAATGTTTTATCTTTATATAAAAAATTAGTGAACAGCTATTCACTTATATGTTTTAAATTAAAACAAAGTGTTTAACACATAACATTCTCTTTTTAAAAATTTGTTATTGACACTACTACAGATATCCCCTGTTTCCTCCCTTTGCCCACCTCCACCCAATCCCCCCTCCCTCTGGCCATCATCACACTGTGTCCATGGGCTATGTGTCCATAGGCTATGCATATATGTTCTTTGGCTAATCCTTCATCTTCTTTCATCCAGCCCTCTCACCCCCTATCTCTGACCTCTGTCAGTCGGTTCCATGTACCCATGCCTCTGGTCCTATTTTGTTAGTCAGTTTATTTTGTTCAATAGATCCCACATAATAGTGAAATCATAGGGTTTTTGTCTTTCTCTGACTGGCTTATTTTTCTTAGCATAATAATCTCCAGGTCCATCTATGTTGTCAAAAAAGGTAAGAGTTCCTTCTTTTTCACAGCCACATGGTATTCCATTGTGTAACGGTTTACCACAGTAACTTACATTTTCCAACTAGTTAACCAAGGATCTCATCATATCTGATAGGTAGAGTAGGCTTCCACCATATTTGTGTATTTTTTTATTTTGGAAAAGAGCTTTATTTTGTTAAAAATTCATGTTCATTATAAATATTGAAATATACAAAAAAGTAAAATTCAACTGTTATGGTAAATATCCTTCCAGGCATCCCTCTATGTACACTTATTAAAATATTACACAAATGGATCATACTGTTCTATTATCCCCTCTTTAGCACTCAAGTCCATGTGCCATATGTAAATTTCCATGTCATCAAGTAAAGATGTACATCATCACTTAGATATTATCTGTATGTAAGTGCTATAATTTCTTTAACCAATGACTTTACCCTATTGATGACTATTTCAATAAATATTCAATATTTATATTTAATAGCTTTTCACTATTAAAACACAGCCCAGATGGAAATCCTTATCTTTAGATTGCTGTTTGTTTTGGCAATTATTGTTTTGGAGAAAATTACAAGAAATGGGATTGCTGGGGCAAAGGAAACTTCATTTAAAACATTCCTTCCTCCCATCCTCCTGTATTCCAGAAATGCTGGGCCAATTTATGTCACCACCAGCAGAGCATGAAAGCATTTGGTGCTATGCCCTCACCAGTCCAAGATTTTGTTATTCTTCTATTTCTTAGAGTAAAATTTCAGAATTATCTTCATTCATCTTTTCTCTACTGTGGTCTTTTTTGTAAATGCTTTTTTGCATGGGTTCCATACTGAGTTTTTTCTGCTAACTGATCTTTGAGGTTTACCATTTGCTTAAAAATAGTATGAGTGAAATCTCCTTGGCTCTTATTTTCTGTTGGTTTGGTTGTCATTTGGATCTTTATTTAGGATTTTAGTTGAAAGGCTAGAATTTAATCCTGATTTTCTTCTCCTAATTTATTCATTTTCTAGAAAGATTTGGTGAAGGGATAGAGACTGATTTTCTTCCTAAATTGTTATCACTCCTGCCACCTGGATCACTAGGTCAAGTTGGGGGAGTTTGAGTTGGAGAAGCTGGCCACTTTGGTGAGAATTGAGTGAGTAATATCCTATGCTCATCAGATAAATCTGCTCCTCTTTAATAAGAAGAGTGGAATGGTTGAAACCCAGCCGCACCAATATCCTCCTGACTAATTGGATCTTATCTGAGAAGGGCCACCTTCTAGCTCACTAAGGTCCAAGCACTGTCCCCAGGGGGCTTCTGAGGAAGGATTAGGCCTGTCCTTGGCTAATTCCACAGTTCAGAGTTGACATAATTCCACCTGACCTAGTCTCCAGGAAGACGTGAAGACTTCTCAGTTGATGTCTTTGTCCTCAGGGATTAGAACCACACCCTTTAAGACAAGATGCTATCCTTGATTGCCATAACTCTCTCCTAAGGAACTGAGTATGATGTCCCTGGATGCACTAGACATACCTAATCCCTGCCCAGGGATCACTTTTTCTGCTTGGAAGGCTCCAGGATGACTGTGAGGTCTCCTCACTCAGAAAGTTATCTATCAGCAGTTGAATAGAATCAGAACTGCAACAGGAAGGCCCAGGTACCATCAATGACAACAGTGTGTGAGCAAGAAGCACAGTTCTCTATTCAGAACTAGAACCATAAGAGCATTCCTATGAGAATCACAGTTTGTGTTTTAGGATTCCCATTTACCAACGCTTTAAAAAAGTATAGATGGCCAAGTATACTCTAGGACCAAGGCCATACAATTTAGTAATACCTCTCAGCTTTCCACCTGTATTGCTTTTCTGTTGCTGCCATGACAAATTATCACAAGTATAGGGGCTTAAAACAACAACCAATTATTATCTCCTAGATTGTTGGTCTAGAGTTTGACACGGGTCTCACCAGGCCAAAATCAAGGTGTCAGTGGAGCTGTGCTCCTCACTGGAGGTTCTGTGGGAGGGTCACTTCCAGGCTCATGCGGCTTACTGGCAGAATCCAGTTGCATGTGGTTATAGGACTGAGGTCCGTGTTTCCTTGATGGTTGTTGGTCAGGGGACATTCTTAGGTTTTAAAAGCCACCTATATTCCTTGGCTCATGCCCCCTTCAGCTTCAAAGCCAGCAACAGAAGTTCAAGTCTTTCGCATGCCTTATTTTTCCTGCCTTCTCTTCTGCCTCATCCCTCTCTCTTCAGTTGGAAAAGTTCTATTTTAAATGGTTTATGTGATTACATTGAGCCCACCCAGATAATCCAGGATACTCTTCTCATTTTAAGATCCATAACCTTAATTATATCTGCGAAGTCGCTTTTGCCATATAACTTAACACATTCACAGGTTCCAGGGATGAAGCATAAACATCTTTGGGGAGTCATTATTTGGCCTAACACAACCTTTTTTGGCCAGGATTCATCCAGGAGTAAGAGTCCCCTCAAAGATAAGTCTAAGGAAGACTTGCATGACTCCTGCCCCTCCATTCCCCCCTCTCCACACATACCCACCTCCCTGGAACCAGTTGATCCAGACCTTCCAGCTGAAAACATTGCCAGACTCATGCCACAATGTATTATGCTCAAGGCTGAGCACATGGTACTTTCACCCTCAGCTTTGAGCTTCCTCGTCTGTTTGCTCACTGCTGTTTCCTGGAGCTGAGCCAATATGCCTGAGAAGATCCCAAGGACTTTGGGCTTTAGACCCAAAGTGCCCATAAGTAGAAGGCTCTGCTTTCTACATGGTACTTTCACCCTCAGCTTTGAGCTTCCTCGTCTGTTTGCTCACTGCTGTTTCCTGGAGCTGAGCCAATATGCCTGAGAAGATCCCAAGGACTTTGGGCTTTAGACCAAAGTGCCCATAAGTAGAAGGCTCTGCTTTCCCTTTAACAGAAGACCATTAAAGGCTGGGGTTAAGGTTTCAGTAGCATTGTAAATATTATAATGATATTAAAGCCAGGGACCCAGGAAAGCTAAAATACTGTTATGCCAATCAACTTGCTTCTTGGGATCCCATATAAGGATGAGTAGCAGGATGAGAACAACAAATACTGTTTTTATTGGTCTTGTTAGTAACTGACAAGCAAATTAAGAAGATGATGAAAGGGTGATTGTATCCAATGGCTGAGATCTAAGCAAGAACTCCCAACTTGCCCTTGTCTTGAAGTTAAATCTAGAGGGGGCAATTCAGGTACATGTGTCAAAGAGAGAACAGGCCCAATCTAATTTATTCGCTTAATTACATATTCAAGGAGAGAAAGGCATGGCCAGGTTCAGCTGAAATGGCAGCATGGCCTGGGTCTGCTCACCACATATAGGCAGGAAGCATAGAGCAGTAGGCCCCAAAGACCAAGATCTCCCTAAGATCAATGCAAGAAGAAAAGGAGAGAATGTGGAACCCGAGATGGGTGCCTTTAAAGTACAGCAACCATGCTCACCAATAAAATATGACTCAGTGAATATCCAGGACTCTGACCTGTCAAGCTAGCATCTGTTCTTCCTTTGGACAAGGGGAGTGCTAGGAGTTAGAAACAGCTTTGCTGGTGTGTGAAGAGTGAACAATGTGGTATTTCACTAGAGTCTGCCTTAATTTGCTTCTGGATTCAACCTGGTGGCTGCCCCTAGATTTCTTGGGATGGGGGTAGGGGGTGCAGGTGCTTGTTAACCCACATGCTCCCTGAAATTCCCTGAAAATTAGATGCTCAGCCACTATGAGTCCTAGCGGACTATGCCCACCAGCAGATGGACACATCACCCATTGAGAGCCACTCAGCCAGAGACCTGCAATAGTATAGCCAGGAGGTCTATAATCCTGGGGTGAGTTGCTCCCCGAAATGTCAAGAACACCCTAAATTCCTGAGATTCAAAGGATCATACAGAATTTTTGTACCAGATTTCTGTGCTGAGATCTTTTTGGCCTAGGTTTTGGGAACACAGACAGCTTCCTGTGTTCAACAAGTCATAAGATTCTCTCCAGGAACTTTTCACTGATATCTAGGTCAGAATTAGGTGTCCTATCTGGTACTTTCCTACTGTGCTGAAATCACCTTTTGTTGGTCCATCTCCTCTAAGCAACTATATTCCTTGAGGCCAGGGACTGTGCTTTTTCTATGTTATTTTCCTAGCCTAGTGTAGCATGTAACACAGCAGGGACTCAGCTAATAATAGCTGTTGATGAATACTAAGTGATTGAAATACCCATCATTACCATCTGTGTAGCCATTGCCAACCTCAAGCTCCCCAGGCTTGGCATTTTTCAGAAGGACCTTTGTCATGATCTGTACAGGGAGTCTTTTGCAAGCTTTCCCTGATTCACATAATATGACCAAGTCATAATCTATAGTGGTAATTCCATATGGGAACTACCTAGGATCCACTTAACCAAAGGGGAACAGATTTCTTGCCATTTCTTCAAATTGTTGAAGACACCAGAACTGTGGGACTGATGACTAATTTTAGAAGTTGCAATGCTTCACCAGCCTTCTGGTCAGTTCTCCTCCTGGCATTTTGCTGCCATTCCACCTGCTTGAACCCTCTTTGCCCTGCTCTGCTGATGCCAAACACTCAGTCCTGTGACTCAAGAAAGAATAAGGATGGGATCAGGTGCTTTGTAGCTTCTACTTTAAAAAAAAGAGGGGAGAGAGATCATGTAAAAACTCCCTGGAGAGAGCCAAGCCTGACGCTCTAAGCAGTGAAACACCCTTCCTCACTGCTTCATGGAATGTCATTGACTTCATACTGACCTCCACCATATGCCCTGTTCCACCCCAGGTTACACTGTGCCTATAATTTTACTCTCTGCCTACACTGTCCTTGGCCTCAGCTACAGATGTATTTTCTATGGATTGTGCTCCTTATTCTCTGTTAGTCCTCCCTGAAATTGATTTTATTTCAATGGGTGGACTAGATCCTTGGGTGCACATCACTGAGCATTCTCCAATCTCTAGCTTTCAGCCACCCTAGAGCCCCTGGTCCCATGCTCTTCCCAAAGCCCCTTTCTAGTCCTACCCTGATCTGGCCATGCAGATGGAAAAGTGAGTGACTGGGTGACTAGGAGGAATATGGTCTAGGCAGGTGACAAATCCCCAGGATGTAGGACACTTACTGGTAGAGTACTGGGGTGAGTGGAGACTGATATAAAATATAAATGACCTTGTGCTTTTTTATCTACCTTCCTTACTCTCCACTGAGTATCATTTCATCATCTGCTCAAATAGGAAATCTTATGTTCATTTGTTTGTTTGTTTTCTCACTTTACCCATACATTGGGAAGAAATTGGGGGAGGTGGTGCAATTGGCTACTAGAGACTTTTGAACAAAAAAATGACATGATCAGAGTTGTTCTGTGGTAAAACTATCATGGCAGTAGAGAATGGAAGAACTTGGAGACAAGTTGGGGGTGTTTGCTAGGCCATGTGAGGCACCTACACTTGAATAGAAGGAGAGTATGGAAACATGGTGACAGCTTTGCTACAAGAAACACAAAATACTACAGAAGTAAAGTTTCAGGATGTAGGAAAGAACTGGATGTCAAATTTGTGAAGAGAAATCAATGAAAACACTAAGATGAACAGCCTAGGTTGGCAAACTCATTAGTCAACAGAGCCAAATATCAACAGTACAATGATTGAAATTTATTTTGAGAGCCAAATTTTTTAAACTTAAACTTCTTCTAACACCACTTCTTCAAAATAGACTCGCCCGGGCAGTGGTATTTTTGTGGAAGAGCCACACTCAAGGGGCCACAGAGCCGCATGTGGCTCGCGAGCTGCAGTTTGCCAACCATGGGCCTAGGTGACTGGGACAGTAGTGGTGCTATTAACAAAAATACTGATTTTGCAGTTTGGGTAGGATACCCATATAGAGCAGTCTGGAATACCGCACATCAGTTTGGGAGGATTGCAGTTATGGCACAGGGGTCATCTGCATAGAAAAGACAGTGGAAAACAAAACTGAAAGCTGAAAGGAAAAAATGCTCTGACTAGAATACTCTTTCTTCTATATTTGAGGCTCCAGTTATCTATTATTGGGTAACAAACCACCTCAAAACGTAGTGGCTTAAATAAACAATAGTCATGCTATTATTGACTCTTATGGTTCTGAGGACTGACTGAGTTTAGTTGGGTGGCTTTTGCTCAGGTTGTCTCAAGTAGTTGTAATCAGACTGTGACTAGGGCTGAAATAATCTAAAGGCTCCTCCCTTACATTTGTTGAGCCTAGGTTGGGAAGAATCCACAGGTGAGGACTGAAACAGCTAGGGCTTCTCTAGCTTTCTCTTTTCCTCTTTCTCTCTGGTCTCTCTGGCATGGTGGCTCAGGTATCCCAGTGTGATCAGACTTCTCACATAGTGGCTCCAGAGTTTCATGTCTCAAGTGAGAGAGAGCCAGGAGGAAGCCAAGTCATCTTGTCTGATCTCACTTCAGAAATCCTGCAACATTACTTCCACCACATTCTGTTCCTCAAAGCAGTCTTAAAGGCCCACTCAGTCTCAGGGGGAGAGGATATAGATTCCACCTCTCGATGGGCAAGTGCAAAGGTTCGACAAGTGCATGTGAGACCAGAATTTTTTTCTTTCTGTCATCCTGCAGGAAAAAAATCTGCCTTCCCTTCCAAACTCAGCATAAGAAGCCTCCCCAAATCTCATGATTGGCATAACTAGCACCCTGCAGTGGCCTTCTAAAAGTTTTTACCCCAAAACAACACTTGGAACTATAGGCATTTTAATCTAGTTACATATGTAGGCATCTAAATTGTAAAACTTTGTAAGCCAAGACCCATGTCTTGTTCTGTTTTGGTGAAACACAAAGCAGCAGGTAGATATAGGTTACTGACTTAAATTTAATTTCAAGACAGGAGGAAAGGACCAAGTTCAAAACCTTAAGGAAAACCTAAATTTGAAACACCTGAAGCCAAATAAGCACTAAAGGAGTCTTTGGGGAGCATGTTTTCAAGACCGAACTGTAATAGTCTTTGCAAAAATATCATGGTCATTTTCCTTATCTATGAAAATTGCCACTGAATAAAGCTACTAGTAAGTATGTCTACAATAATTGGCAGCTTCTGGAAACCCTCCACACTTAAGACTCCATAAGAAATAGTTGCTGAACAAGTTCCTCATCTTCATTAAAGGAAAATTCTGAATAGCTAAATTTTGGGATAAATTGTAACCATAAAATAGAACCAAAGCTTGCAAGGATTTTTTTTCTGCCCAGAAACTTATAGTACGACAAGGTAAAGTGTCAGCAATAATCAAGTGGTCTTAAAACAATAAAGAAATACCATTTTATGCCTACTAAATTGGGAGAGCTTTTAAAAAATATTTGTGAAATGGCCTGTGTGACCAAATGGACACATAAATTTCACAAAAATGTGAGTTGGCCAAGCCTTCTGGAGAAAAAAGGACTTTTAAATGAGTTTATGCCCTTAGATGTAGTAATTCTACCCCAATATGTATTCTAAGGAAATAATCTTCATAGGGGAAAAATTCATATTGAAGATGTTCAACAAAGCATATTTTATGATAGTAAAATACTGGACACAACCTAAATGTTCAAAGGTTGGTTAAATAGATTATGGTGAATTCACTTGCTGAAACATTATGCAACTATTAAAAATGATGTTTTTGAATATTTGAATATATTTTCTCTATAAAATAGAATTCAAACTGTATAAATTATAGGAAGTAGTATGATCCCAATTTTGTTTAAAAATTTAGCTATATAGAGAAAAGATGAAAAGTAAATTCCACAAAATGTCAACAGTAGTTATATATGAGTGATGGAATTACTGGCAGTTTCCATTTCTTTCTGTATGTTTTTCTGCCTTTCTTTTTTACAATGAACATGTAATACTTTTGTAATCAGAGGGAAAAACATACTTCTTACAAAAAGATCCAGTAATTGCTTCTATATAGTTAGGTGATTGACAACATGGAGAAATGTTTCTGTGAAGAAGAAATTAAATAACTATGACAAAGATCTTGGTATAGAATAACTCACACTTTTTAACAACCTACAAGAAAGCAGCCTGGCCACACACAGAAGTGCTATCTCTGAGGTGTGAAATTTCACACATGCCAAAGCCTGTGCAGTGCCACTGAGTATTTCCTTTAATGGCACATGGGAACCTGAAGTTCTCTGACTGTAACTCTAATGGGCAGCAGGAATGCTGAGCTGTGTCTTTCTGGTTCTGCCTTGGACTTCCTGGGTGACAAGGAACAAGCCCTTTAACCTCTAGAGCTCCTTAAGTCCCTTTCAGAAATGGAAATCCACTAACATCAACAGGGTACCTAAAGGCAAAAGAAGAAAAGAATAAAAACCACAAATAAGGTGGTTTGAGACAGATGCTCAGGCCAGTAGGAAGGGGACACTCATATCTGCCTCCAGATCCTTGGTTTGGGGTCAGGGGGCCTTCCCATGGTCCCATGTCATAGCCCTCTCATTGCAGCACTGCTCTAGAAGCCAACAAAGGAATGGCTGAGTATTCCACGCAGAAAGGTGGAGCTGCCTGGAACCCACCACTGCTCCTCCAAGGAGGAGCCTCTACTGCAAGAGTTAGTTAGCATAATGCCATAAAGCTGTCTGCTCTTGGCAATGCCTCATGCAGTAGTAACAGGCTTATAAGACTGGATTTCCTTGTGGGCATTGAATGTTAGTCCTAAGGGCATATTTGGTCAGTATTTAGGCCTTTCTCAACTTGCAAATGAGCCAGAGTCCTAAACCTTGTTTGCAAAGCAATCCTGAAGTACCTGAACTGCCAGGAAAACCATGGTATAACTATGCACAGTACATGGCACATAATACTTGATGACCAGTGATGGCCAATTGAAGGTCAATGGTCAGTTCTAGCTATTAAAAACGTATTGAACCAATGTAGACAAAAGCTGCATATTTTTCAATATAGGTAACAATTTTGCTTATCCTATATAATAAAAGCCTAATATGCTAAGTATCTGGTCATCCAGTAGTCCATTCAACTAATCAAAGCATAATATGCTAATGATATGCTAAGGCCACTCAACCACTCACTATGACGTACACTGACCACCAGGAGGCAGACGCTCCAACTGGTAGGTTAACTTGCTGCTGGAGTCCGGCTGATCAGGACTGAGTGAGAAGAGCTGGACACACCCTGGAGCCCTCCCATGGTCCCTCCCCAGCTGGCCAATCTCCCACGTCCCTCCCCAGCCCTGAACGTGCACCAGTGGGGTCCCTTGGCCTGGCCTGCGCCCTCTAGCAATCCAGGACCCCTCAGGGGATATCAAAGAGTCAGTTTCGGCCCAATCCTACAGGCCAGGCTGGGGGACCCCACTGGTGCATGAATTCGTGCTCCCCTGCTGGTCCAATTGCCCCCAACTGCCCTCCCCTGCTGGCCCAGTCCTCCCCCCCCCCGCCAACTGCCTTCCCTGCAGGCCTTCCCCGCCCCCCAAACTGCCCTCCATACTATTTGATCTCTCTTAGGCATCGATAAGGCTGGCAGGGGAGTGGTTAGGGGTGATCAGGCTGTCAGGCAGGCGAGCAGTTGGGAGCCATCAGTCCTGGATTGTGAAAGGGATTCCCCAGATTGGAGAGGGTGCAGGCTGGGCTGAGGAACATCCCCGCCCCCCCCCCCCCAGTGCACGAATTTCATGCACCTGGCCTCTAGTATCGTATAATACCTATTCCACTTCAGATTTCTTCAATTGATCCCCAAAATATTCTTTACAACTGCTCTTATCATACCAAGATAAAATAGAGGATCAAAATTACATTTGATAATTACCTCTTTGAATTCTCTTTTGACCTAGAATCCCCACTTCTTTTTGTTTTCTATAATATTGACTTATTGAAGATAGTGTAGAATATTCCATGTTTTGGATTTGCCTGATTGCTTCATTAAGGGGAATACCTAACATGTTCCTGTCTCTCTGCATTTCTCCTGAGATGGAAGCTAAATCTAAAGTCTAGATATGATTCAGGTTAAATAATATTTTTATCTAGAAAGCCTCATAGATGATGCTTTTTCCTTAGCACTGCATTACACCAGGGGGCATACAATGTTGGGTTGGCCTACTGCTACCAATACTGAGATTGATCACTGGGTTAGAGTAGTGATGGCTTGATCCTTTCATTGCAAAGTAAAGGGTTTCCCCCTTGGAACCAGCAAGTAAACAGTGGTGTGATAATTTACCTTGTAAATACATAGTCTACTATTAACCTTTCAGCCCAGATGATTTTAAACTCTACTGATGATCCTTACCTGAATTAATTATCCCAGTAGGGGGTGCAAAATGGTAACTTTCCAGTTCTATCATTCCTTCTTCACTTATTAGCCAGCATTCTTCTGTAAAACAGAGCTTTCCCTAGTCAACTGGCACTATTTGGTTTTTCTGGATTATAGCTCCTAATGGAAAGGCAGGATATGTACATATAATTCTTTCCCTTTAACAATTAATTTGCAAAAAATGTTATTGGTAATAGCAACCTATTTTAAATGCTAGAGTCAAAGCAAAGCTTGTAGAAGGGTTTTTCTCTATCATCTGGCCTGATACTAATTGTCTTAGCATTAGTCTGGGGAGGGATTGGAGGAATGGGGAGTGTGGCTGCTGCCCAGACTGCTTAGGTGTAAATTAGACCTCTGATCTCATCCATCTGTTCCTCAGGTTCCTTCTCATACAGTTGGCTCATACTTTATCTAAGACAGTGGTTGGCAAACTCATTAGTCAACAGAACCAAATATCAACAGTACAACGATTGAAATTTATTTTGAGAGCCAGATTTTTTAAATTTAAACTTCTTCTAATGCCACTTCTTCAAAATAGACTCGCCCAGGCCGTGGTATTTTTGTGGAAGAGCCACATTCAAGGGGCCAAAGAGCCATATGTGGCTCGCGAGCCACAGTTTGCTGACCATGGATCTAAGATAATACACAGCTATTGTGTGTTAGCAGGTTTTGGTTATACAATTTATGTATTTGGTGCTAATCTTCTCTCTATAATTGGAAATATCTCATAATGTGATTTTTCTAATGTGTCCCTTAGAAAAATATTCCACCAATGGGATGTGTTGTCACTTACTTTTACTCGTTGGTTGAAATTTTATTTTAAACATGCCAATGAGGACTCAATTCCAAAACCTCAAATGGAAGTAAATAACTCTCCTCCATCCCCGCTGTTTACATCATGTATCTGTGACTGGGCCCATCATTAGCATAAAACCTCCACTGCCTAGTCAAGCAAAACCAACTGTGCTGAACTCTTTAATACAGCCTCATAAATCCAGCCCTGCTCAGTACTTCTCTAGCCCTGCACCTCTCAACACCCTGCCATCCTGTGTCTCTAGATTTGTTCCCCCAGAACCCAGCTTAGCATGGCTGCATTGCAGAGCTCCCTTCTGAAATCAAATGCAGAATGTCCTACCCTTTCTTTGACCCTTTTGTCGCCACACTGCAACATAAGCTCCCATCTAATTGCTGCTCTGCCTCTCTCAGCAGAACTTGACCTCTTTCTGAGCTCCTCTCTTAAAGTAACTATCTGTGTTTTTCATTATGTTTGCCAAGATGTATTAGCTTGAACTTTTCCCGGATGAGGCTTGTTTTGTTACTTTTTCTTCAAACCTCTGAGGCAGCAGGTTCAAGAATGCAGCCTTCTGGAGAAAGCTTTTAATCTCAGAGACTTCAGCTAAAACAGTTGAGTTAATCAGTCTGTCCTCCTTGTGCTGTGTGAGAACTGGCCCTTTAAAATGTGGACAAATTCTGGTTCCAACTCCAAACCTCAGTTGCAAGTTCAAGCTGCAATTTGAACACACACGTCCTGCCCAGAAATCTGCCCCAGCCTGGAGCTGGCTTTCTCCTACAAGGCTGTCCTCCTCAAACCCAACCCACGCAAACACAAACAGCTTCTTTTAAACATTGAAGTAGCAGAGCCTCCACCCTGAAAAGGGCATTGAAAACCAAGTTCCAGGCACCCTCAGGTTCTCCAGTGCAGTTCCTATGGCAGGCTGGGTTTGCCCAATACAATGCCAGCCAGAATTCCTTTATGATCACCAGGAAGATATCATCCCTGTATCTCAGCTAATCCTTCACTTAAAAATAAAAGTGTTCATGAGACAGAGAGAAGAGAGGGGAAATGCAGAGTGATAAGAATGCTAAGTGGTTAGCTTGGCTAACAACAACAACAAAAAAGAAAAAGACATCTATAAAAAGCACTGGAAGGCTTTTTCTTGCAGCCCCAGGCCTTTGCCAGGGGACAGATTTCTCTCCCTCATCTGTTTCTTCTTTGTGTGTTCTCCTTTTTCCTTTCTTCCTTTCCACTTTTAACTGAGCCCTCTCTGTCTGAGAAGCAATCTGCAGGGAGGGAGAGATGCTTGCCCAGGGCAGGCCCTGGGAACAGGTGAGGCTGTCTCCCTGTTGATTGGGACACTGGACTGTTAGGGTGCAGTAGGGAGACCCCACTCCTCAGTGAGGTGGGTTCCTATGGAGGTCATACCCAGAACTCCCAGAACCGCTGCTTTTTCTATCACCTTCCATGCTGTTTCATTCCCATTTCCTTCTTCCCCTGAATGTCCCTCTAGCATAAGCTCATTCTTTTGGTGACAAAATGACGTAGTCATCAGGCCTGAGGCTGCCTCCTCACACCCTTTTCTGCACTTCATTTTTGACAAGGCTGATTTATGTGGCTCAGCATATCCAAGGATGGCCTTCTCCCTAACTCCATTGTCTGGCTGCTCCACCCCAATGTATTTGTAAATAAAATAGTATAATATCAAGAGAGGAATCAATCAATCAATACATAAATAAATCCACAAGGAAGGGGGATGTCCTAGGACTTTGCAAAGATGTGAAAAAGTATTTTAGAAGATGGATGTTGCTGGTGAGCTCTGATTGAAGGGCTAGGATCCCAGAGGTGGGCTATGGGAGAAAGAAAGTGAGCTGTGACTAAAATTCCCTCATGGACTGATTTGACTTCAATACATTCCAGAAGCCAGTTTAACTGCTGGTTCAGTCTCAGGCTTTGATCTTCCTTCTCTCAAATCCCTGCATTTCAAGTAGTTTTTGTCAGCCTTGAGTCTTATTGAGAATCTTTCTGGATGCATGATAGGCTCTTCTGAGAACACAGTGCTGGGAATTCTGCCCTTGGCCAAAGGAAGACCAAGGCATTCCCTACCTAGGAGAGTCATACTGATCATTTCTCATTTTGAATTGGAAGTATAGATGCAGGCTCTCACTGTTCACACAGACTCAGAGCCATGTTGTTATTGGGGTAGAGTCCAGGAGAAGGCAGAAGGAGAGCTTTCAATCTTGTGGGTCCTTGTGTATCACCCAGCCAGCATGGAAGGCCACAGACACTGACCTCCATGATCCTCTTGTCAATTTACAGCTCCCTAGCCCTCCCTGTTGCCAGTCTCCTCTGTTTAACTCCTACATTGCTATCTGATTTGTTCTCTCTTCTCCCTTTCCCTCTTTTTTTTTTCTCCTCTGCCCCCTGGAAAATTTCAAACACATGTAAAAATAGAATAGTAAAATGATCCTCCATAGACTATGAACCCATTATGCAGCTTCAGCAATTATCAACTTATAGTGCATCTTGTTTCAAGTACATGCCCATCCACTTTCACCACCATTCTTCACCTCTCATCTTACTGGGGTGATTTTGAAGCAAATTTGAAATATCAATTAATCTGTAAATAGTTTAGCATATATCTCTAGAGATAAAGACTATTTTGAAGATAAAAATAATTTTTATTACATCTAACAATAATAATAATTCCTATTGTCTCTAAATATGCAGTGTTAAAATTTCCCCAATGTCTCAATTTCTTTTTACATTTGTTCAATTCAGAATCTAAACAAGGTCCATATACTGTAATTGTGGGGTGTTTTTTTTCATATAGTTTGTATTTCTCATTCCCTCTCTCTCTCTCTGAAGAAACTGAACTATTTGAACTATAGAGTTTTTCACTGCCTAGATTTTGCTGACTGCTTCCCTGTGGTATTGTTTAGCATGTTCCTCTGTCCCTTGTATTTTCTTGAACTAGTAGTCAGATGAAGAGCTTCATCAACTTCAGGTTTATTTGTTTTTTCTTTACAAAATTCTTTATAGGTGCTGTTGCTTCTTCCATCAGAAAGCACATAATTCTTTTTTTTTTAATTTCTTTTTGTGCAATTAACAGCCATTGAATGCTATTGTCCAGGTCTACTATCTCATCTATTTCATTAAGGGTTGAAGAATGGTGACATTTTAGTTGTCATTCAATCTTCATTTATTAGCTAGAATGTTGCTATAAAGAGAAATTCCCTTCATCAACCAACTGGTCACCCTTAGTTCAATCATCCCTTGGAAATTTTAGGTTACACAGCCAGAATATAAAAGTACTTTGTAGCCAATGTCCTCCAGAACTTGGGGTAGATTCTATAGAAAGAAGTTGATTTTTTTTCTAGGCTATCTATGTCTATTTTTTAAAAGATATTTCAAAATCCATTTGCCAGTCAAGAGAATGGCCCTGTTTCAATATCTGTATGTTCCACATTTACCAGTGGGGGAATATAGATTAATTTCAATAATTTAGGAAAAAAATCTCAACTCAGTATTCCCAAATTCCAGCCTACCCTTCCAGATTTCAGAACTGGGCCTCACACAGGGTATAGTGTGGCCTTTACTGTGACCCACTATAAATGATGTTCAAGCCATGAACCCACATTTCCAGGGTTATCCTGCATGTTGCCTGCACAGTAAGAAAGATCTATCCTCAGTTTTTAAGGTACTCAGTCCTGGCTTTGAGGAGCAGGAAAGCATAAACTCTTTCATGTAGAGAGCCTGTCAGCAATTGAGGCCAGGGTCCAGCTGCTTATGTTATGCCACCAGCCTCACCCACTGACCATGGGACTCAGAGTCCAGTCTCAGAATCCCTCCTGATCACATGTGCTCTGGAAAGAGAGACATGCTACTCAGGTCTCTTGGCAACTGTGGAGACCTGTAGGCTGCAGCTGGGTAGGTTTCCATCAGATTGTACCAATAGAGGCTTTGCTGCTCACACCTGGTGGGGGAACTGAGAGATGGGTGTTCCCACACAAGCTGTCAGCAGCCTACTCAAGGACTCTTAAATTCCCAAGAGACTCATCCAAGAAGATAACATTTAGGTCCCAGGGCCTTTCGTTAGGGCCAGGCCAGCCAGCCAGCCAGCTTGCACCTGGTGGTTTATGGACCCTGTTGAACCAGACTCCATCTCACAAATTGAATGGATGAATTTTAACCAATATCCAATAGGATCTCTGAGGAGTGAGATGTAGTGAACTGGCCTGGACTGCAGCCACCGGCTTGAAAATCTGGCTACTGGTTGTATCTGCTATCCAGCCCCCACTGGGACAAAGCTTGTCCCACCAGGAATATGAGGAGAAGCAATAGCAGGAGTGCAGCAGGTTCTCTATTCTTGGCCCCAGACAGAATGCAACAAGGATAGGGAACTGGGTACCACCCATGCTGACTACCATTGTAAGTTTGGTGCTTGGGGACCCAGTTGGGTGGGCCCTGTATCCAACTGCAAAAAATGTGGGAGAAGAATTAACCATCTCTACTTGAGTCTTTCAGCTGACACTTCAAGTTTCTCTCTAGGCCAGAGAGTGTTCTGGCTTTTCACCAAAATGCAGAGATATTGGTTAAAATTCATCCCTTCCAAATTTGTGAGCTGGACTCTAGTTCAACAGGGTCCATAAACAACCTGGTGTAAGCTGATCTCTGTGCAGGTGGTTGTATCTGCCAAGCACCCATAACAGGGGCAGAATAGCAGGAAGTGAGAGTGGAACCTCTCACCTGTAAGATGCTTTGAGTCTTACTTGTGGAGTCTGAAATGGGAAGGACATAGGAGAAGTTAGTATTGTTGCTCATCTTACGCTCATGTTATATGCTGCTAATAAATGTAGCTGGCATGAATCCTATAGCTCTGCCAGCTTCATTCTAGTGTCCTGATACCAACAGACCATGCAAATACTCATCAGGGAAGAATCAAGCAAATCTGAAACCTCTAAGTTGTACTGGGACAGACCTTGCCAAATGTAAGGACTGGTTTTCAAAGCCTCATATCCAGGTCTGCAGGAATTCAAAAGCACATGGGATCCTTGCCACACCTTTGCAGAGGGATGGACTTCTGTTAGGAATTAACATGGTGATGATATGGGGCTGCCATTTGCTTCCACTTGATGCCAGCTTTTTAATAAGCTCAGATCATCCCTAGGATCCACAAAAGTAACCTTGCTGGGAGCTCAGAGTCATCCACATCAGGAACCAGTGGAAAACGTTAAGTGTAGTAGTCATTAATGCTATCTACCAAATATTCTCTGTCCTCTGCCATCTGGACATATGGCAAGGTTGCCTTTTTTATTTCATTGCGTTTGAATGTGACCACATGAATTCATAGCTGTGACCTATGAATTCACAGAAGTGATATTTGTCACTTCTAAGCCAAAGTATTTAATTTCTAAGCAAAATACTGCTTCCCTCATCATGACCTCTCTCCATCCCTCTGCCATGACAACTGGCAATGTTTAAAATGGTGATTGTTCTGTCAGTGTAGGTGTCACAGTAAGAGCGCAGAGTAGAGCCCTGCTGACCCATGATGGATGTGTAGTATTACCCAATAAAACTTGGTTGTTATAAGCTACCAAGGTTCTGGAATTATTTGTTACCACAACATAACCTACACTATTCTGAGTGATACATAGATTATACATGTTTGTTTAGAGCAAAGTGGCTGTCTAGGGCGGCCTTCAGACTGAATAGCCTTCTTGAAGTTTCAGGTTCTAATGCAAGCTCCTAAGTGATTTCTTGGCCAGGAGTGATTATCCATTTTAGTGACACATCCATAGACTTTCTGGCCTGGCTCTTCCAGATACCCAGAATAGTGCCCTGGACTTCTGAGGCCTTGCATTTCTCATGATGCCTCACACTATCTGTAGCGCATGAGCCAGATGATAGGCCAGGAAGCCCAAGGTACAGTAGGTGGAATAATGGCCCCAAAAAATATCCATATTCTACCCCCAGGACCTGTGAATGTGTTACTTTACATGACAAAAGGGACTCTACAGATGTGATTAATTTAGGGGTTCTGGATTATCTGGGTGGACCCAATGTAATTACAAAGATTCTTATAAGTGAAAGAGGAAGGCAGGAGCATTGGAGTCAGAGAGAGCTTTGAAGATGCTATGCTGCTGGCTTTGAAGATGAAGAAGGAAGATGCTGTGCCAAGGAATGCAGGTGGCATCTAGAACTTGAAAAGGCAAGGAAATAGAGTCTCCCCTAGAGCTTCCAGAAGGAACACAGCCCTGCCAACACTTTGATTTTAGCTTGGTGAGCTAAAATCAGATTTCTGACCTACAAAATTGTAAGATAGTAGATTTGTATTGGTTTTAGCAACTAAGTTTGTACTAATTTGTTACAGCAATAATAAGAAACTAATACACAATGGAAAACCCACTCCTGCTCTTGAACATTCTAGGAGACACCCTCCACCCCCCCACCCCCCCACCCCACCCCGCAATTGCCAGAGCTACGGAACATGTATTGGAGCATGTGGAGCCCCCAGCAACTGTACTATGACTATGTGACCTATCCATAGACCACAATTCCTGGAGTGATTACAGTAGATATTCTTCAAGATCCTCCAAGTTTGAATCTTCTGTCCACTGCCTATCATTTTCAAATCACTAAGGGCCTTTGAACCAATGTACTATATCTTCCGTATGCCCTGTTATATATCAAACATGTAGTAGACATCAATAAATATTAGGTAAATTGAAGAATGAGTGAAAAAAATGTCATGAAGAATTATCTGATTATGTATGTACTTCTTGATGATTTATTGAAAATCTCCAGCAAGAAACACATCAATTTCAGTAAAAAATTCAAACACAATAGGAAATGAATAATAATAATAAAAAAAGAACTTAATGCTTTGCCCACTCACAGTTTTGTCAGGTGCAAACAATCTACATGATTGTCCTTAGTTGGCTGATTCTTTTCATCCTTCAGCCGTGTGTGTTTTATTTGTGTGGTGTGCTGGCAGAGGGGTTTTCTGACAGTGCAACACATCCATCCTCCCCTGGGTACCTGCTTCCTTTAGCTTATTAAAATTTCACTCATTTTTTTAGACAAGTAGTAGCATGATTTTGTAAGCAAGGATGTTCAGTGGGACTTAACTGAAGTAAACTCATATTTTAGTGACTTGAATATAATTTCATTCATTTATATCTATTCTGACCCTGCTATTAAGTAACAATTATGAAAAGAATTAGTGTGTGTACTGCCATTAAACAACATATATCACTTAAAATTAGTAATCTGTTCCTGAAAACAGAAATTCTGCCCCTAAATACTGATCATTATTTTAAATGGGGATAATCATTCCATAAAAAAACAAAACTCTAAGATAATTTCCTAAAATATAATTGAAACATGGCAAAATTCTTATATATGTAACAACTGTCATCTTTGCTTGTAAAATGCTTCAAGCATCACTCTCTGGTCATCAAAATTACAAAGTTTAAACCAAAATGGATCTAACAGTTAAATAAAAAATCTAAACCTACAAAATATTTGTGACTTTGAATTAGGCAAAGATTTCTCAGATATGACACCAAAAACATAATCTTTTAAAAAAAAGATAGCTAAATTGGGTTTCATCAAAATTAAAAACTCCTGCTCTTCCAAATACACTGTTACAAGAATGCAAAGACTAAAGTGAAGGCCTGGCTGGGGTGGGCAGAAGCTGGGTGGAGCGGGACAAGGAGGGAAAGATAAGGAAAACATCTGTAATATTCTCATAAATAAAGAAAAAAAGAGAGAGAATGAAAACACTAGCCACAGAGGGGAAGAAAATATTTTCAACTTACACATTGATAATAGGCTTGATCTAGGAATATACAGAAACTATGTAGAACTTAATATTGGAAAAAAGTAACCAAATGAAAAATGGGCAAAAGACTTAAAGACTTCATCAAAAGAAGATATATGGATGACAAATAAGCATATGAAAAGATGTTCATCCTCATAAGACTTTAGGGGAATTCACTCTACAACAATTAAAATAGCTAACATTAAAGAAAGCTGACAATACCAAGTGCTGATGAGGATATGGGACAACAGGAATTCTCATTCATTGCTGGTGTAAGTGGCACAGCCACTTTGGAAGACAGTTTGATATTCTCTTACAAAGTTAAGCATACAATAATCACATAACCTAGCAATCTCTCCTTAGATATTTATCCAAAGGAAATGAAAATTTATTTTAACATAAAAACATTATGTGACTATTTGTAATAGTTTTATTCATAACAGTAAAAGTCTGGAAACAACTCAAATGATCCTCAACTGGGGGATGAATAAAGGGACTGTGGCCTATCCATTCAATGGAATGTTATTAGTAATAAAAAGGACAACCTATGATACACATAGCAACACAAATAAATCTCAAATGCATTATGCTAAGTAAAAGAAACCAGACTAAAAAATCTACCGACTGTATGATTCCATTTATTTGCCATTCTGAAAAGGCAAAACTATAGGTACAGAAAACAAGTTAGAGGTTTCCAGGAACTGAGGTGGGGGGAAGAGTTGACTACAAAGGGGCACGGGGGGATTTTTGGAGTGATAGAAATATGCTACATCTTTATTGTCATGGTGGTTATATTCTTATCAAAACTGCAGAACTGTATACTTTTTTAAAGCACATACTTTCCTGTACATAAATTAAACCTTAATAAAAAAACAGCAACAAAATAAAGGCCAGTTGCATTATATGCAGTAGCCCAGTCTTGACCTTTGTGGATACTCTGCACGTGATTCTGATAATCTACCATTTGCATTTAGAAAATAAGTTAAGACTTCTCTGCATGTTGTTTTGTTGAAATGTTGGATTGAGGTTTTTATATATAAATACAATTTTTCCTATATAAACATCAGCCAAAACTATACAGACAAATACATGTGTTCAATAAATTTTGTGTTTTAAGAACTTAGAGAGATTCCACTGGGAAAACAAACTTGGAAGACATTCTGTGGAGCCTGCCAGCCTCATGACACTGTGTTTTAATATCCTGACTGACAGCCTATACCATCACTGTTAAACTGACATGCATGCAACAAATCCTGTTTAATAAAAAAATCTTCTGTGCTTAGCATATTCTTTTTAGTAACTGAGAGTTAAACCAGCAAAAAATATATATATATAGAGAGAGAGATCCAATAAAATTTAATAATTGAAAGACTAAAGATAATTTAATTTTGGTTAATATTAATACAAATATTGATTTCCATATCTGGTAACTAGAGAATACACAATCTTTTAATGTCCATGGAATATTTATAAAACTTAATCTCTTAGCCTATGGAACATTCTAAAATGTACAAGTAGAATACACTATAATTCAGTGCTGCTATAAATAGATAATAGAATAACCAAAATTTCTAACTACTTGGAATAAAAATTGCAAATTACAGAATGTTTGGTAAATATTAATATTGTGAATATTATATTTTGAAACTTTTAGGATGTAGCCAAATATGTAATTGGAAGGAAGTATATAGACTTACACACTTCAATTACCAAGATAAAAATTAGCAATGAATTAAGTAATTGATTGACTATGTCTGACACATATTAAGGAACCAATAAACACTGAAAAACTAGAAAAAAACTAAAAGAACAAATTTAGAAAAATAAGATAAAGGAAAACATTTTAACACCTTAATTACTAGTTTGAAAACAGAAAAATTAAAACAGATGGCTCGACAAGTAACTAGAGGAAAGTAAAATAGATTACCCACCAACTAGAAAGGAAGCATAGCTACATAACATCCTATATAATAAAGATGTAATATGCAAATTGACAGTCACTCCAACACACAAGATGGCTGGCCCCATGTGGACACAAGATGGCTGCCACAAGATGTCCAGCAGGGGAGGGCAGTTGGGAGGGACAAGGCCTGCAGGGGAGGGCAGTTGGGGGGGACAAAGCCTGCAGGGGAGGGCAGTTGGGAGGTACAAGGCCTGCAGGGGAGGGCAGTTGGGGGGAGGACAAGGCCTGCAGGGGAGGGCAGTTGAGCAGGACAAGGCCTACAGGGGAGGGCAGTTGGGGGGGACCAGGCTGGCAGGGGAGGGTTGTTAGGGGTGACCAGGGCAGCAGGAGAGGGCAGTTAGAGGCAATCGGGCCAGCAGGGGAGCAGTTAGGCGTCAATCAGGTTGGCAGGGGAGTAGTTAGAGGGTGATCAGGCTGGCAGGCAGAAGTGGTTAGGGATTAGGGGCAATCAGGCAGGCAGGCAGGTGAGCAGTTGGGAGCCAGCAGTCCTGGATTGTGAGAGGGATATACCAGATTGGAGAGGGTGCCGGCTGGGCTGAGGGACATTCCCCCCTCCAATGCACGAATTTCATGCACTGGGCCTCTAGTTTAGAATAAGAAAGGAGATGCAAGGCCTCCATGGGGGCCTTATTAAAAAAAGAAAAAGAAAAGAAAGGAGATGCAGTAAAAGGTATGAGTGAAATGTGAAGAATTATAAGAAAATACTTTCTATACTGTGTTATACATTTGATAACCTAAATGAAATTAGAGATTTTCTAAGAAAATACACATTACTAAAATTACGCAAGAAGTATAAAACCGGGAGACATTATTAAAGCAAAGGTAAAAAATATGGCATTTGGAGCCAAATACTCTTTTGGGGGGAGCCAGACACTTTTTTTTTTTTTTTTTTTTTTTTTTTTTTTTTTTTTTTTTTTTAGCCAGATACTCTTCATTTCAGGTCTAAGCTCTGTCTTTTGGTAGCTATGTAACATTATCAAGTTACTTCATCTTTCTCAACCTCAGTTTCGCTGTCTATAAAATTGCTCAGACAAAATAAACTAACCCATAAGAATACAGTGTGGGGATTTAAAAGGTTTAAAGAGATATATGTAAACAGCTTGTCTGATGCACTGCTGTGATTATTAAATTTAAAAAGGTCATGGAAAAAATTAAGAAAGTCAGCAAAGAGCTATACCTAATCAGAACACTGGATGCAAAGAGTTTTACTGCTTCCACTACTACTTATGGTGTTTTAGAACCAAACTGGCACATCATGACAAAATATAAATAAATGAAAAGTACAGACCAGCCCTCTTAGGAATACAGATAAAAACGTTACAAATAAAATATTAGAACTCAACCTCAGTGGTATTTATATATGGCATTTGTATCAAATTAATATTGCTTTATTATTTTCTGAGTATATGGTGCTTCAGTTTCCTTTGCTACAGTAACAAATTACCACAAACGTTGTGACTTTAAAAACACACAAATTTATTTTCGTGCAGTTTTGGAGGCCAGAAGTCTGAATTTTATTGGGCCAAAACCAAGGTATCCACAAGACTGGGCTTCTTCCAGAGACTCTAGGACAGAATCCATTTCTTTGCTTTTTTCAACTTCTGCAGCTGCATTCCTTGCCTTTTTCAGCTTTTAGTTTCTGCCTGTATTCTTGGCTCATGGCCCCTTTGTCCAACTTCAAAACCCAAAGTCTATTCAAATGTTTCTCTCTGCTGAGATCACCACATTGCATTTTCTCTGTGTGTACAAACTTCCTCTGCTTCCCTTTATAAGAACACATGTGATTACACTGGGCCCACCGGAATAATCCAGGATAATCTTCCCATCTCAAGATCCTTAACTTAATCACATCTGTAAACATCCCCCCCCGCCCCATATTTAATAAATTAGTATACAGATATCTTTGTGGGCAGCATTTTTTTTTTTTTTTTTTTTTTGCCTACCACAGCCTGCCCCTTAGCTGTCAAAAATTCATGTCTGTCACAAATGCAAAATATAGCCACCTCATCCCAATATCCCAAAAGTTTCAACCCATTACAACATCAAGTCCAAAATCTCATCATCTATATTAGGTTTTGGTATAATCCATCCTGGGGCAAAATTCCTCACTATTTGTTCACTTGTGAAACTAGAAAACAAGTTATCTGTTCCCAAAATACAGTGGTGGTACAGGTGTAGTGTAATAGTTATAGATATTTCCATTCCAAAAGGAAATGGGAGGAATAAAGTGGTTACTGCCCCCAAGCAATTTCAAAATCCAGCAGGGCATATTCCATTAAATCTCCAGGCCTGTAGCAACTCTCTGGAGTTTAAGATTCTGCCTTTTGTCTTTCAAACCACAGCTTCTAGCTCCCATGCCCTCCAATCCCTCCAGTTCCTAGGTCTAAGGCTCTGCCCTCTGAATTGTCTTTTCCTGTTTGCAGATGAGGAGGGGTTTTTTGCCTGTAGAATTTTGGGAGTCTGACAGCCTTCCTTTATTTCATCCTCTCCCTGTCACTTTTAGTCCAAGCTATCAGTGTTTCTGACAGAACATGCTCATAAATTTTTTGAGTCTCCTGTATATTTCACAGGGACTCATGCAATTAGACAGCAGGGTCCTCCATAGATCATTCTTGGATAATTCCACATCTATTCGTGGCTTCTGTTGAGGTGACTGAGTGGATTAATGAATCACATCTTTATGTGCTTCAGCACTAGCAAAAGATTGTCCAACCACAGTTTTGGCTTTTTCTCTAAAGTACAATTTTCTAACAGTGAATGTGTTTTAGTATTTTTTGCAGCAGGCTGAGAATTTCCCAAATCATCAGTGCTGGTTCCTTTTTTACTTAACAATTCTTTCTTTAATTTGTGTCTTTCCATTCACATTTTACATAAGCAATAAGAAGAAACCAGGTTGTATCTTCAACACTTGGCGTGGAAATTTCCTCAGCTAAACATCCAAGTCCATTGTTTATAAGTTCAGCTTTTCACACAATTCAGCAAAGTTTTCTGCCACTGTGTAAGAAGGCTCTCTTTTCTTCCATGTTCCAATAATATGTTCCTCATTTCCTTCTGAGCTCTTGCCAGCAGTGCCTTTAACATTCATGTTTCTACATTCCATTTATAATATGTGCATACTGGAAGATGATACAATCTTTCTCTACCTTGCTCCTTACTTCGTCCTGAGCCCTCACAGGCAGAGTGTTTAACATTGTATTTCTACCAACAGTCTGTTCAAGGCAATCTATGTTTTTCCTGTTACATGTCCCAAATTCTACCAGCCTCTACCCATGACCCAGTTTCAAAGCCACTTCCACACTTTCAGGTGTTTGTTACATCACCATTCTACTTCCAGTTACCAAAATCTGTATAGATAGATAGATAGATAGATAGATAGATAGATAGATAGATAGATAGATAGAAAGTTCAAGGAATAGGCTTATATAATTATGGAGGCTGGCTGGGCAAGTCTGAAACCCACAGGTCAGGTGGTCAGGAAGGGCAGGCTGGGACTCTCAGGCACACACTGAAGCTGCAGTACACACCTGGAATTTCTTCTCCTTCAGGGAAAGTTCAGTTCTGCAATTAAGGCCTTTCAGCTGATTGAATCAGGCCCACCCAGATTGTATAGGACAGTGGTCGGCAAACTCATTAGTCAACAGAGCCAAATATCAACAGTACAACGATTGAAATTTCTTTTGAGAGCCAAATTTTTTTAACTTAAACTTATTCTAACTCCACTTTTTCAAAATAGACTCGCCCAGGCTGTGGTATTTTGTGGAAGAGCCACATTCAAGGGGCCAAAGAGCTGCATGTGGCTCACAAGCCATGGTTTGCCAACCACTGGTCTAGGATAATCTTTACTTAAAGTCAACTGATTATGCACATTAATCACATCTACAAAGTGCTTTCACAGCAACACCTAGATAAGTATTTGTTTGAATAAATGGGGACTATAACCTAGCCAAATTGACACATAAAACTGACCATCACATGTTGTAAGTACATAGTTTATGCAAAATATTTAGACAACCCAGAAATATAAAATAATGTAATGAAAACTACCAGGAGACCTACTATTCAGAATTACCACTGCTAATACCAAAAGTAATATATGTTCACCACGCAGCATTCAGAAAAATATAAAGGAGTAAGTAAATATTATTGAAAGTCCCATAACTCAGAGAAATATCACCATAAATATTTAGATGTATCTTAAAAAGATTTATAGATAAATAAATCTATCATTATATACAATTAATTTTAATAGATATATGCATTTTATTCTAAGACTGTACCATAATTTATTTAACCAGCCCTTTTCTTTTTTAAAAAAAATTTCTTTGTTGATTAAGGTATTACATATGTGTCCTCATTGCCCCTAACCCGCTCCAAACCCCCCCCACTCATGCCCTCACCCCCCTGTTGTCTGTGTCCATTAGTTAGGCTTATATGCATGCATACAAGTCCTTTGGTTGATCTTTCCCCTTACCCCCATTCTCTCCTGCCTTCCCTCTCAGGTTTGACAGTCTGATCAATGCTTCTTGGTCTCTGGATCTGTTTTTGTTCATCAGTTTATGTTGTTCATTATATTCCATAAATGAGTGAGATCATGTGGTATTTATCTTTCTCTGACTGGCTTATTTCACTTAGCATAATGCTCTCCAGATCCATCCATGCTGCTGTAAATGGTAAGAATTCCTTCTTTTTTTACAGCAGCATAATATTCCATTGTGTAGATGTACTACAGTTTTCTAATCCACTCATCTGCTAATGGGCACTTAGACTGTTTCCAAATCTTAGCTATGGTGAACCGTGCTGCTATGAACATAGGGGTGCATATATCCTTTCTGATTAGTGTTCTTTTTTCTTGGGATATATTCCTAGAAGTGGGACCACTGGGTCAAATGGGAGTTCCATTTTTAGTTTTTGCGGAAACTCCATACTGTTCTCCACAGTAGCTCTACCAGTCTGCATTCCCACCAGCAGTAAAGGAGGGTTCCTTTTTCTCCACATCCTCTCCAGCACTTGTCATTTGTTGATGATAGCCATTCTAACAGGTGTGAGGTGGTACCTCATTGTTGTTTTGATTTGCATATCCTGGATAATTAGTGCCTTTGAGCATGTTTTCATATGTCTCCTGGCTTTCTGAAGAAGCAGAGGACCGAATTAGTGGGTTAGAAGATAAGGTTCAGAAACAAGCCCAATCTGAACAGCAACTGGACAAAAGAATTAAAAAGCAGGAGGAGAGCCTAAGGGAGCTTTGGGACAATGGAAAATGAAGTAACATACATATAATAGGGCTGCCAGAAGGACAAGAGCAGTAGGATTAGAAAATCTCTTTGAAGAAATAATGACAGAAAACTTCCCTGATATTGGGAAGAAAAAAGTTACACAAGTACAGAAAGTCCCAAGCAAGATGAATCCCAAAAGACCCACACCAAGATATGCCATAATTACAATGGCAAATGTTAATGATAAAGAGAGAATCTTAAAGGCTGCAAGAGAGAGACAGAGATTTACCTACAAAGGATCCCCCATCATATTATCAAATGATTTCTCAACAGAAACACATCAAGCTAGAAGGGAATGGAAGGAGGTATACAAAGTGATACAAAGCAAATGACTGAATCCAAGAATACTCTATCTAGCAAGACTATTAATCTATACTGAAGGGTAAATCAGGAGCTTCGCAGACACAAAAAAAAAGGCTAAGGAAGTTTATCACTACCAAGGCAGCAATGCAAGAAATGCTAAAGGGAATGCTGTAAGAAGAAGAAATAAAAAGGGAGGAAAGAACACAGGCATAAAATACAAAATGGCTACAAACAAGTACCTATCAATAATAACATGAAACATAAATGGATTAAATGCTCCAATCAAAAGACACTGCATGAATGAATAGATAAGGAAACATGACCCATATATATGCTGTCTACAGGAGACCCACCTCAGAACAGGGACTCACACAGACTGAAAGTGAAGTGATGGAAAAATATCTATCAGGCAAATGGAAATTAAAAAAAAGCTGAGGTAGCAATACTTATATCTGACAAAATAGACCTCAAAATGAAGACCATAACAAGAGACAAGAAAGGCCACTTGATAATTCTAAAGGGATCAATACAAAAAGAGGATATAACTCTAGTAAACATTTATACACCCAATGCAGGAGCACCCAAATACCAAAAAAAAAAAAAAAAAACTTCTGGAAGATATCAGGGGTGAGATTGACACAACACAATCATAGTAGGAGACTTTAATACCCCAGTAACATCACTGGATAAATCCTCTAGACAAAAAATTAGCAAAGAAACTTCAATCCTAAATGACTCACTAGATCAGATGGACTTAATTGACAGCTTTAGAACATTCCACCCCAAAACTACAGAATGTACATTCTTCCCAAGCACACATGGGACATTTTCAAAGATAGACCACATATTGGGACACAGGCAAAGTCTCTCCAAATTCAAGAGGATTGAAATCATATCAAGCATCTTCTCAGATCACAATGGCATAAAATTAGAAATCAACTACAGTAAAAACAATCACAAAAATTCAAACATTTGGGGGCTGAATAGCATACTATTAAACAATGAGTGGGTTACCAAAAAGATCAAAGAAAAAATAAAACACATCCTGGAAGCAAACGACAATGAAAACACAACAATCCAAAATCTTTGGGACACAATGAAAGCAGTACTGAGAGGGAATTTCATAGCATTACAGGCCTACCTCAAAAAATAAGAAAAACTGATAATAAACCATCTAACTCTGCAACTTGAAGAATTATAAAGAGAGCAACAAGAAAAGCCCACAGTGAGCAGAAGGAAGGAAATAATAAAGATCAGAGTGGAAATAAATGACATAGAGACCAAAAACCAATACAAAAGATCAATGAAACCAAGAGCTGGTTCTTTGAAAGGATAAACAAGATTGATGAACCTCTAGCCAGGCTCACCAAGAAGCAAAGAGAGAGAACCCAAATAAACAAAATCAGAAATGAAAGAGGTGAAATAACAACAAACCCCACAGAAATACAAAGAATCATAAAAAAAAAATACTATGAGCAACTCTACTGCAACAAATTGGTCAACCTAGAAGAAATGGACATATTCTTAAAAAAATACGACCTTCCAAAACTCATCCAGGAGGAGTAAAAAAATCTGAATAGGCCAATAACTGTGGAGGAAATTGATGCAGTAATAAAAAATCTTCCATAAAACAAAAGCCCTGGACCAGATGGCTTCACAGGAGAGTTTTATAAAACATTCCAAGAAGAAATAAAACCTATCTTCCTCAGACTATTCCAAAAAATTCAAGAGGAAGGAGCACTTCCAAGCTCTTTCTATGAAGCCAGCATTACCCTAATCCCAAAGCCAGATAAAGACAATACAAAGAAAGAGAATTACAGGCCAGTATCCCTCATGAACAAAGACACCAAAATCCTCAACAAAATTCTAGCAATCAAATCCAGCAATATACAAGATCATACACCATGACCAAGTGGAATTTATTCCGGGGATGCAAGGATGGTAAAATATCCACAAATCAATAAATGTATACACCATGTAAACAAATTGAGAGATAAAAAACCATGTAATCATATCCATAGAATATATTTTATAGTTCACTTCAACTTTAAAAATAATCCCAGTCTCAATCTTTATCTTTTAACAGAGGTATCCAGCCCTCTAGTATATTTTACGGTATTGTCATTTTACTTAATGTATTGCTATTGTGTGTGTGTGTTTTTTTCCTCCTTTCCTGTCACCCTGGCACCATAATGGCTTTGTTTCCTTCTCTTTCTTTGTTTTGTTTTATGTTGTTGTTTTTTTTTGGTTTTGTTTTGTTTTTTGTTTTTTTAGGGTTTGAAAGCTACATAATCTATTTCTGATTTGCTGTGGTTACCTTTACCTTACAATTTGTAACAAAATATTTGAGCACATATTTTCCTAAGAATTCCCTGCTCAACAAGGCTGTTGGCAGCTATCAATGCTTACCTCCT
Organism: Corynorhinus townsendii; assembly: GCA_026230045.1. NCBI lineage: Eukaryota > Metazoa > Chordata > Mammalia > Chiroptera > Vespertilionidae > Corynorhinus > Corynorhinus townsendii. Next base: position 123,283,563 of record JAPDVU010000001.1, read on the forward strand.
CTACTACCTTATGATCTTGTTTAAGAATTCCAGAGTACTACTGATTGCAACATCACATGTCTTTCCCTTTAAAGATATGTTTAAAGACATTTGCATTGTAATTTATATCCACAGTATCAGCATTTAGATTTAACTCTATTTTTCAATTTTTCATATTCCTTCACCCATTCTTGATTCCTTTATTCATATTCATTTTTTATTTGTATAAAATTCTTCTTTGAGAAATTTTTCAAGAAAGATATATGAACAGTGTCCTTTCCAAGTCTTTGTACATCTGAGCATATTTTTTTCTAGTTCTTACACGTGAGCAAACATTGGGTTGACATAGAATCTACAAGTACAACCCTCTACCTTCAGACATCTGTTAACATTGCTTGGTTATCTCTCAACCTTTAGTATCACAGAAAAGTCCAGCATCAAACCTGCTCACTTTTCATGGTAGGAAATGCATTGTTTCATGACTGGATGATTTTAGAATGCTCTCTTCCTTGCAATTCATAAGGTATAAGGCTTTAAAAAAAATCCACCCATTGTTTGTGATAAAAATACTCAACAAAATTGGAAAATAAGGAGTATTCATTTTCTATTGCTGCTGTAACAAATTACCACAAACTTAGTGGCTTATAACACAAATGTATTCTCTTATAATCCTAATGTCAGAAGTCTTGACACTTATGGGCTATTGGGATAAAATCAAGGTGTCAGCATGGCTGCATTCCTTTTGGAAGGAGAATTTGTTTCCTTGCATTGTCTAGCTTCCAGGATATACCTGCATTCCTTGGCCAGAGGCCTCCTTCCTCCATCTTCCAAGCCAGCAACATAACATTTCTCTGACCATGCTTCCACCAGTTACATCTCTCTTACTCTTCTACCCTCCTCTTCCACATTTAAGGACTTTTGTGGAATCCTCTTTGCTGGGTGAATTTTATCCTGTCTGGTCAAGGGGCTTAAGAGCAAGCCACATAACCAGACACCTGAAGAAGAAACTCCATCCACGAACAGGTCAATAACACCCCAGACCCAACTATAGAGGCAGGAAGAATGTGGCAGTGAGAGAAAGAGCATGAGTGAGTGAGGGAGTAAAAGAGGAGTGTGTAGTCAGGTGGGGGGGGGGGTGTGTGAGAGAGAGAGAGTGAGTGAGTGAGACACAGTTAGATCCCACAGGACCTTCAGGGGCAGGCTAATCAGGCTCGCCTAACTAGGCAGCTTCTGCTACCATTGCAAACAGTACCGGGAGGCCATCTTGTCCTTAGAGGCCTAGCCTTTTTGAAGGGTAGAGCTGCTGTAATTGGGTTCCCAGTCTCAACTCCACCCAAAGTGCCCTCAGATAACACCTGGGAGTCTACAGCCACCCCTGCCAGGGACATGTTAGGCTGTGATCCCAAGGGCAACAAGGCTCCAGCCACTCTGGGTGCAGGCTCCTGTGAGTTCTGAAGCACTCTCCCCTCTGACCGGCCCAACGCTTTAGCCCAGGGCACTGCAATCATGTGAACAGCAGAGATGTTAGCAGCCCGCTCCTGTCCAAGGAGCAGCCCCGCGAGCAACCCGCCACAGGCCTAAGAGCAGCAGCTTCATGTGGCCTGCCCCTGTCCAAGGAGCAGCAGCTGTGTGGGCAGCCAGTTCCCCTGTCTGAGGAGCAGCAAACACGCGAGCAGCTCGCCCCATCTGAGGAGCAGCAGCCGCTTAAGCAGCCCCCCCACTACTGAGGAGCGGCAGCCCCACACAGCCGGACCCCTCTGAGGAGCATCAGGTGCATGCAGCCCACACCCTGCACCTGTCCGAAGAGCAGCACTGTGCCGCATGAACAGCCAGCCATCTTCCAAGGAGCAGCAGCTGTGTGAGTTGACCGTCCCTTTCCGAGGAGAAGCAGCTGCATGAACCGCCTGCCCCCATCCGAGGAGCAGCAGTCACATAAGCAGACTGCCCACGTCCAAGGAGCAGCAGCACTGTGCAGTCTGTACTGGTCCGAGGAGCAGCACCCACACGCAGCCTGCACCTGTCTGATGAGAAGGAGCCGAGTGAGTGGCCCATCCCTGTCTGAGGAGCATCAACAGCACGAGCAGCTCAGTCCCACGCGAGGAGCAGCAGCCGCATGAGCAGTCCGCCCCTGTCCGAGGAGCAGCATCCATGTAAGCAGCTGGCCCCTGTTCAAGAAGCAGCAGACAGGAGCAACCCATCCCCATCCAAGGAGCAGCAATCTCATAATCAGCCACCCCCATCCAAGGTACAGCAGCTATATGAGCAGTCTCCCCCACCAGCCAGAGGAGGCACCACTGCTGCGAACAGCACCCACCAGAGGAACTGCTGCCAATTGAGAAGCAGCTGTTACCATAACCGCCCAAGGAGCAACCGCAGCCAGAGAAGCCACTGTCACCCAAGGAGCAGCCCCTGCACAGCTCGACATCTAGATCAGTCGGTGAGACCAAAAAGACACCCCCAAAGGAAAGAAAAGGAGGAATTGCCAGAAAAGCAGCTAAGTGAAACAGAGGCATGCAATATGTCAGAAAGAGAATTCAGAATAAGGGTCATAGAGTTCATAAACCAGATGGAATAAAAAATCAACATCTTATGTAAGAATCAAGAAGAAATGAATGAAAAAAATCAACAACTTATGTAAGAATCAAGAAGAAATGAAGAGTAATATAGCTGCAATAAAAAACACCATGGAAAGTTTCAACACTAGACTAGGAGAAGCGGAGGACCAAATTAGTGAACTAGAAGACAGGGAAGCAAAAACACAGCCAAACTGAATTGCAACTGAAGAAAAAATTTAAAAGACAGGAGGAGAGCCTAAGCGAACTATGGGACAACATGAAACCAAGCAACATACAAATAATAGGGGTTCCAGAACAACAGGAAGATGAACAAGGGTTAGAAGACCTTTTTGAAGAAATAATGTCAGAAAACTTCCCTGATGTGGCAAAGAAAAAAAGTCATACAAGCACAGAGAGTCCCAAAAGATGAACCCAAAAAGACCCACACCAAGATACATCATAATTACGATGGCAAATATTCAGGACAAAGAGAGAATCTTAAAGGCTGCAAGAAAGAGACAGAAAGTTACATACAAGGGAGCTCCCATTAGATTATCAAATGATTTCTCAACAGAAACACATCAGGCCAGAAAAGAATGGAAGGAAATTTACAAAGTGATGCAAACCAAGGGACTGAAGCCAAGAATACTCTATCCAGTATCACATGATCTCACTCATCTAGGGGAAATAATAAACAACGTAAACTGATGAACAAAAACAGACCCAGAGACAGGGAAGCATCGATGAGACTGTCAAACCTCAGAGGGGATGGAGGAGAGGATGGGGGTATGGGGGAGAGATCAACCAAAGGACTTGTATGCATGCATATAAGCCTAACCAGTAATCACAGACAACAGGGGGTTGGGGGCATGCATGGGGTGGGGGTGGGGATGGGAATGGGGGGATGAGGACAAATACGTGATACCTTAATCAATAAAGAAATTAATCAAAAAAAATTTTTTAATTGAAGGGGAAATATGGAGCTTCACAGACAAAGAGAGTTTATCACTACTAACCCAGCAATGCAAGAAATGCTAAAGGGACTGGTGTAAAAAGAAGAAAGAGAAAGGCAAGAAGAAACACAGACACAAAAAATAAAAATGGCTACAAATTAGTTTCTTTCAATAATAACTTTAAATGTAAACAGACTAAATGCTCCAATCAAAAGACATCGAGTGGCTGAATGTAAAAAAAAAAAAAAAAAAAAAAAAAAAAAAAAAAAAAAAAAACACGACCTATATATATGCTGTCTACAAGAGACCCACCTCAGACTTAAAATGAAGGGATGGAAAAATACCTTTCAGGCAAATGGAAATGAAAAAAAAGCTGGAGTAGTAGTACTTATTTCGGACAAAAGACCTCAAAGTAAAGGCCATAACAAGAGATAAGGAATGCCACTTCATAATAATAAAGGGATCGATACAACAAGAGGATATAACCCTGATAAACATATATGCATCCAAAGCAAGAGCACCCAAACACATAAAAAAAAACTCCTGGAATATATCAAGGGAGAGATCGACAACAATACAATCATAGTAGTGGACTTTAATACACCATTGACATCACTGAATAAATCCTCTAGCCAAAAAATCAGCAAAGAAACAGCAATCATAAATGATTCACTAGATCAGAAGGACCCAATTAACGTCTTCAAAGCATTTCACCCCAAAGCCATGTTCTTCTCAAGTGCACATGGGACATTTTCAAAAATAGACCACATATTGGATCACAAACAAAGTTTCCCCAAATTAAAAAAAGATAGAAATCATATCAAGCATTTTCTAGGACCACAATAGCATAATATTAGAAATAAACTACAATAAAAACATTCCAAAAAATTAAAACACTTGGAAGCTGAATAGCATGATATTAAACAATGATTGGGTTATCAATGAGATCAAAGAAGAAATTAAAAACATCCTGGAGTCTGACAATAAAAACACAATGCAAATACTATGGGACACAATGAAAGCAGTCCTGAGAGGGAAGTTTATAGTTCTACAGGCCTACCTCAAAAAAAAAAAAAAATGGTAATAAATCATCTAACTCAATAACTCAAAGAATTAGAAAGAGAGCAACAAGAAAAGCCCACAGTGAGCAGAAGGAAGTACATAATAAAGATCAGAGCAGAAATGAATGACATAGAGACCAAAAAAAATAATACAAAAGATCAACTAAAACAAGAGCTGGTTCTTTGAAAGGATAAACAAGATTGATGAACCTCTAGCCAGGTTCACCAAGAAGCAAAGAGAGAGGACCCAAAAAAACAAAATCAGAAAAGAAAGAGGAGAAATAACAACAGATCCCATTGAAATACAAAGGATTCATAAAAAAATACTATGAACAACTCTATTCCAACAAACTGGACAATCTGCAGGAAATGGACACATTCCTAGAAAAATACAACCTTCCAAAACTTACTCATAAAGATACTAAAAATCTCAATAGGCTGAAAACTATGGAAGAAATTGAAGCAGTCATCAAAAAGCTCCCAGCAAACAAAAGCCCAGGGCCAGATGGCTTCACAGGGGAGTTTTACCAAACATTCAAGGAAGAACTAAAACCTATCCTCCTCAGACTACTCCAGAAAATTCAAGAGGAAGGAACACTTCCAAGCTTCTTCTATGAAGCCAGCATCACCCTAATACCAAAAACAGATAAAGACAACACAATAAAAGAGAATTACAGGCCAATATCTCTCATGAACATAGATGCCAAAATCTTCAACAAAATTCTAACAAATTGAATCCAGCATTACATCAGAAAGATTATACACCATGACCAAGTAGGATTTATCCCGGGAATGCAAGGATGGTACAATATTCACAAATCAATAAATGTGATACATCACATAAACAAACTGAGATAAAAACCACATAGTCATATCAATTGATGCAGAAAAAGCATTTGACAAAAATCCAACACCCTTTCTTGATAAAAACTCTCAACAAGTTGGGAATAGAAGGATCATACCTCAACATAATAAAAGCCATATTTGACAAACTCACAGCCAACATCATACTCAATGGGCAAAAACTAAAACCATTTCCCCTAAGAACAGGAACAAGACAGGGATGCCCACTCTCACCACTCCTGTTCAATATAGTGCTGGAAGTACTGGCCATTGCAATCAGACAAGAAAAAGAAATAAAAGACATCCAAATTGGAAAAGAAGATGTAAAACTGTCTTTATTTGCAGCTGACATGATATTGTATATAGAAAACCCTAAAGACTCCATCAAAAATTATTAGACTTAATAAATGAATTCGGCAACATAGCAGGATACAAAATTAATGCCAAGAAATCTATGGCATTTCTATACACCAATAATGAACTTACAGAAAGAGAGAATAAAGAAGCAATCCCATTTACCATCACACCAAAAATATTAAGATACCTAGGAATAAACTTAACTAATGAGGTAAAAGACTTATACACAGAAAACTACACGACACTGAAAAAAAGAGATAGAGGAAGACATAAACAGATGGAAGAACATACCATGTTCATGGATTGGGAGAATCCACATCATCAAAATGTCCATACTACCCAAAGCAATCTATAAGTTCAATGCACTTCTCATTGAAATACCACTGGCATATTTTACAGACCTAGAACCAACTCTCCAAAAATTCATCCAGAATAAAAAAAAGACCCAAACTGCTACAGCAATCATGAGAAAGAAGAACAAAGTAGGAGGGATCTCAATACCAAATTTCAAGCTATATTACAAAGACACTGTTCTCAAAACAGCCTGGTACTGGCACAAGAATAGGCATATAGACCAATGGAATAGAATAGAGAATCCAGATATCGACCCAAACCACTATACCCAATTAATATTTGACAAAGGAGGCATGAACATACAATGGAGTCAAGACAGTCTCTTCAATAAATTCTGTTTGGAAAATTGGACAGATACATGCAAAAAAATGAAACTAGACCACCAACTTACACCATATACAAAAATAAACTCAAAATGGATATAGGACTTAAACATATGACAGGAAACCATAAAAATACTAGAGGTATCCATAGGCAGAAAAATCTCTGACATATGCCAAAGCAATTTCTTCACTGATACTGCTCCTAGGGCAATGGAAACTAAAGAGAAAATAAACAAATGGGGCTACATCAAAATAAAAAGCTTTTGCACAGCAAAGGAAACCATCAGTAAAACAACAAGAAAGCCCACTGCATGGGAGAACATATTTGCTAATGATATCAATGATAAGGGTTTAATCTCCAACATTTACAGGGAACTCATGCAGCTTAACAAAAAAAAGATAAACAACCCAATCAAAAAATGGACAACTGATCTAAATAGACACTTTTTGGAAGAAGACAGAAGGAAGGCCAAGAGACATGTGAAAACATGCTCAAAGTCACTAATCATCAAAGAGATGCAAATCAGAACAACAATGCGGTACCATCTCACTCCTGTCAGAATGGTTATTATCAACAAGTCAACAAATGATGTGCTGGAGAGGATGTGGAGAAAAAGAAACCCTTGTGCACTGCTGGTGGGAATGCAGACTGGTGCAGCCACTGTGGAGAACAGTATGGAGTTTCCTCAAAAAACTAAAAATGGAACTCCCATTTGACCCAGCAATCCACTTCTAGGAATATATCCCAAGAAACTAGAAACACGAATCAGAAAGGATATATGCACCCCTATGTTCATAGCAGCACAATTCACTATAGCTTAGATTTGGAAACAGCCTAAGTGCCCATTAGCAGATGAGTGGATTAAAAAACTGTGGTACATCCACACAATGGAATACTATGCTGCAGTAAAAAAGGAGTTCTTACCATTTGCAACAACATGGATGGAGATGGAGAGCATTATGCTAAGTGAAATAAGCCAGGCAGAGAAAGATAAATATCACATGATCTCACTCATTTGTGGAATATAATGAACAACATAAACTGATGAACAAAAATAGAGACAGAGAAATATCAATCAGAATGTCAAGCCTCAGGGAAGGTAGGGGACGGTGGGGGTAAGAGAGGAGAGATCAACCAAAGGACTTATATGCATGCATATAAGCCTAATCAATGGACACAGACAACAGGCGGGTAGGGGCATGAATGGGAGGTGGGGGGTAATGGGGGAATAAGGACATATATGTAATACCTTAATCAATAAAGAAAATTTTTTTTTTTAAAAAAGGACTTTTGTGATGACATCAGGTCCACCTGGATAATTCAGGATAATCTCCCTATCATACTGTCAGCTGATTATGAATTTAATTGCATCTGCTAATTTAATTCCCCCTTTGCCATGTAAACTAATAGTCACAAGTTCCAGGATTGAGGGAATCTTTGGGGAGCTGCTTTCCTGCCAACTACAGAATAGAACTAGTTCAACCTGATTTTTAAAATCCATAGCTAACATTATACTTAAAGGTGAAAGACTGGATGTTTTCCTCCTAAGATCAGGAATAAAACACGGATATCTGGTCTTATAGACATTGTACTGAATGCGGAGGTTCTAGCCAGGGTAATTACACATAAAATTAAATTAAATTAAATAAATAAAATAGGGAGAATCCAGATGGTGGTGTATGTAAACACCTAAACTGCTGCCTCGCACAACAATTTCAAAACTAAAACTAAAAGACAAAACGTCTATCACCCAGAACCACAGGAAAGCTGGCTGAGTGGAAGTTCTACAACTAGAAGGAAAGAGAAAAGAGCATTGAGACATGCACAAGTGCTGAAAAGCTGAAGTACGGAGGTGAGTGATCCGGGCTGGCGGCAGGTGTTGCTTTTTTCAACCCAAAGGGAGACAAGCCCCTGATTACTCTGAAATACAGTTTCTGGGGAGACGCAGGGGACCCAAACTCCTACGGGGAGAAGCTGGACTGTCTGCCATTGGGTCGGAAAGTGAGAGGGGCTTGCTTGCAGAGCTTCGCGCAAGAATAATTGTTTACTGCGCTGGGGCACAGGACACAGTCGGAGACACAGAGCTGGCTAACTAGCAACCATCGCTGTTTGCCACGCCCTAGCCTAGTGACGCCCTGAGATCCGGCCCCAGACAACCTACAAACCCACCCAAGCTCCAAGCAGCAGCTTTAGCATAAGAAAGGCCTGCCCTATCACAACTTAACCTAGAAAACTTGCAGCCCAGGTCAGACAGCTCCAAAACCTCCAAACCCCAAGCAAAGAGGAGAAAACTGTAGCTCTCACTGTAGCTCCTGCTGGGTGGACTCAGACAATAGCTGACCTGCACCCCATTGGAGATCCAGAAGCCAGTATACCTAGTGGTCAGTGTGAGAAACCAGATTTCAACTCCTCACATCCATAAGTGACACATTCAAGAGGCAGACTCAGCGAGCACCAAAGCCCCACTGAAACAAGTCCTGCACCATAAGCATGTCTCCAGCACAGCAGTTCTTATAGAACAGTGAGTCCTCACAGCCAATTGGCCTGGAGGTCAATTCTTCCCAGCGTACCAACAGCAATTAAGGCTTAACTACACCAAGACTTTGCACTCAGCCCACAAAGGGGTGTACTAAGAGCGTCCACATCAGGGGATTGGGGAGGCTGAGCTACTGCCCCCTATAGGTCACCTACCACACAAAGCCACTCCATCAACACAGGGAAGCAGCCAAAATGTGGAGACAAAGAAACATGTCACGAATGAAAGAAACAGAGGAAAGCAAACTACTGGACGACATAGAGTTCAGAACCACATTTATAAGGTTACTCAAGAATCTTCTAAAAACCACCGAGAAACTTGATGACACTTCTGAGGAGTTTAGTGAGACCTTCAAGGACCTTAATGAGAATGCCAAAGAAAGGGAAAAGGACCAGTCAGAAATGAAGCATACACTGTCTAAAATAAAGAATATACAGAAACTCAACTGTAGATCAACGTACCCCAAGAATCAAACCAAAGATCTGAAATATGAGGAAACAAAAAACACCCAACCAGAAAAACAAAAAGAAAAAAGAATCCAAAAATATGAAGATAGTGTAAGGAGCCTCTGGGACAACTTCAAGCGTACCAACATCCAAATTTTTGGGGTTCCAGAAGAAGAGAGAGAGCAAAATACTGAAAACCTATTAGAAGAAATAATGACAGAAAACTTTCCCTACCTGGTGAAAGAAATAGACTTACAAGTTCAGGAAGCGCACAGAACCCCAAACAAGGAATCTAAAGAGGACCACACCAAGACACATCATAATTAAAATGCCAAGGGCAAAAGACAAAGAGAGAATCTTGAAAGCAGCAAGAGAAAAATGGTTAGTTACCTACAAGGGAGTACCCATACGACTGTCAGCTGATTTCTCGGCAGAAACTATGCAGGCCAGAAGGGAGTGGCAAGAAATATTCAAAGTGATGAACAGCAAGAACCTACAACCAAGATTACTCTACCCAGCAAAGCTATCATTCAGAGTTGAAGGTCAGATAAAGAGCTTCACAGACAAGAAAAAGCTAAAGGAGTTCATCGCCACCAAACCAGGATTACATGAAATGCTGAAGGGTATTCTTTAAGAAGAGGAAGAAGAAGAAAAAGGTAAAGATAAAAATTATGAACAACAAAATGGCATCAAATACATACCTACCAACAAGTGAATCTAAAAATCAAGTAAATGAAAAATCTGAAGAATAGAATGGACTGGTGAATATAATAGAATCAGGGACATAGAAAAGGAGTGGACTGACAATTCTCAGGGGGAAGCGGGTGTGAGTGGTGTGGGAAGAGATTGGACAAAAATCTTACTCCTATGGATGAAGACAGTGGCAGGGGGTAAGGGCATGGGGTAGGGTGAGGTGGGGAATCAGGTGGAGGGGAGCTATAGGGGTAAAACAAAAAGAAGAACACCTGTAATTTGAACAATGAAGATTTATTTAAAAATAAATAAATAAACAAAAAGAAAATAAATAAATAAATAAATAAAATGTATTCAGATTTTAAAGGAAAAAATACAACTATCTTTTCAAATGACATGTTCTTATAGACAGTTATAAAAAATCAACTAAAAACTACTATAAATGTAAGAATTTATTTCCCAATTCTCAGTTCTGTTTCATTGATCTGTATGTCTATCCCTATGCCATATAGAACTAATAAGTTCAGCAAAGTTTCAGTATACAGGATCAATATACAAAAACAATTGTATTTCTATGTACTGGGAATTAAAAAATCTAAAATTAAGAAAACAATCTGTTTACAAAAGCATCACAAAAGAATAAAATACATATGAATGAATTTAATAAAAGCAAAACATGTACTCTGAAGACTGCAAAAAAATTTTAAAAGATTTTTAGAGAGAGAGTAAGGGAGAGAGAGAGAAAAACACTGATGTGAGAGCGTAACAACAATGGCTGCCTCCTGCATACCCTCTACCTGGGATCGAATTGGCAACCTTTCAGTGCACTGGACAACCCCCAACCAACTGAGCCACACCGGCCAGGGCTACAAAACATTTCTGAAGGAAATTAAGGATGACCTAAATAAGTCTTCATTAAGATGACAACACTTAAATTAACCTATAGATTCAATGCAATCCCTATCAAAATTCCAGCTGCTTTGTTGTTGTTGCAGAAATTGACAAGCTGTTCCCAAAATGTATATGGAAATGCAAGAGACCCAGAATGCCAAAATTATATTTAAAAAGAAGAACAAAGTTGAAGACTCATTCTTCCCGATTTCAAAACTTACTACAAAGCTATAGTAATCAAGACAGTATGGTACTGCCATAGGGATAGACATATAGATCAATGAAACAGAACTGAGAATCAAGAAATAAATTCTTACATTTATAGTCAGTTGATTTTCACAAAAGGCACCAAGACAACTGAATGAAGGAAAAAAATAATCTTTACAATAAATAGTGTTGGGACAACTAGATATCTACAGGTAAAACAATGAAGTTGGACTCCTATGTCATACCATATACACAAATATTGTCAAAATGGATAATATTAATGAAAGAGCTAAAACTATAAAACTCTTTTAAGAAAACAGAGGAGAGCATTTTTGTGACCTTGGATTGGACAAAGCCTTCCTGGGTATGATACTGAAAGTACAAATGACAAGAGGAAAAATAGATAAACTGGACTTAAGCAAGCTAAAATTGTTGTGCTTCAAAGAACACTATTAAGAAAATTAAAAGACAACCCACATAATGAAAGAAAATACTTGCAAATCATATGCCTAAGCAGGGTCTAGTATCTAGAATATATAAAAAACTCTCACAAGTCAACAATAAAACAACAACCCAATGTGAAAAATAGGCAAAGAATTCAAATAGACATGTCTCCAAAGAAGATCAATAATAATAAAAGTATAATATGCTAATTAGACTGGATGTCCAGAAGCCGGGGCTGCAAGGGAAGCCCAGGTCCCAGTGCCAGAGGGAAGCCAGTGCCAGCAGCTGGGGCAAGGAAGGCCTACTCTTGCATGAATTTCGTACATTAGGCTTCTAGTAGTATATATCAGTGACCAATAAGTCCATAAAAAGATGCCAAACATCATCAGTCATTAAGGAATGCACATCAAAACCACAATGAGCCTGGCTGGTATGGCTCAGTGGTTGAGCATCGACCCATGAACCAGGAAGTCACAGTTGGATTATTGGTTGAGGCACATGTAGGCTTGATCCCCAGTGGGGGGGTGGGGGGGGCGTGGGCAGGAAGCAGCCGATTGATGATTTTCTCTCTCATCATTGATGTTTCTATCTCTATCTCCCTCTCCTTTCCTCTCTAAAACCAATAAAAAACATATTTTAAAAAATAAAACCACAATGAGATATCATTTTATGACCACTAAGATGGTTAAAATCAGAAGCCAAGCAATAATAAGTTTTGAACAGGATATGGAGAAATTGAAAAACTCATGTATTGCAGATGGAGTTGTAAAATGGTGCAGCCACTTTGGAAAACAATTTGGCAGTTCCTCAAAATGCTAAACATATAGTTACCATATGATCTGGAAATTACACTTCCAGGTATATGCCCAAGAGAAATAAAAGCATATGTCCACACAAAAACTTATATACAAACAAAAGTGGAACCCTGCCCAGGTGGTTCAGTTTGTTGGAGCATCATCCCATACACCAAAAATATTGCAGTTTTGATTACTGGTTTGATACCTGATTGGGGCAACTGATTGATGATATTTCTCTCTCACATCGATATCTCTCTCTCCCTCTCTCTCTCCCTTCTTTCCTTTCCTCTCTCTCTCTAAAATCAATAAACATATCCTCTGGTGAGGATTAAAAAGAAAAGTGGATTTTCATCAAGTAATGAAAGGGTTAACAAAATATGGTATATCAATATAATGGACTATTATTCAACCATAAAAAGAAATGAAGTGTTGATACATGCTACAACATGGAAAACATGCTAAGTGAAAGAAGCCAATCACAAAAGGCCAATAATGTATAATTCCATTTATATGGAAGGTTCAGAATAGGCAAATATATAAAGACTAGAGGCCTGGTGCACAAATTCGTGCATGGGTGGGGTCCCTCTGGGTGGCATGCAGGGATCGGGCCAAAACCCGCAGTACAACGCCACCTGCAGCTCCTACCTGCTGCTCCCACTCATCCTGGCCCCGCTGTGCCTGCTGTGGACTTGCACCCAATCAGTCCCAATAGGGAGAGGCTCACACTGCCAGCAGCAGTGCTCACCAGCCATGAGCCCTGCACCTGGTGCCCTCCCAAAAGGAGTGGCTCTCCAACATCCCCTGAGGGGTCTTGGATTGCGAAAGGGTGCAGGCCAGGCTGAGGGACCCTACTGGTGCACAATCGGGCTAGGGAGGGGCCATGGGAGGGCTCCAGGGCACATCAGGCCCATCTCGCTCAGTAGCCATTGGCCAGACCCCAGCAGCAAGCTAACCTACTGGTTGGAACATCTGCCCCCTCATGGTCAGTGCACGTCATAGCAAGCAGTTGAGCAGCCTTAGCATATTATTAGCATACTAGTAGTCCTGCGCACAAATCCATGTGCCAGTAGCTCGCTTCCGCCCTCCTGTAGCTCCCCCCACACCCACCCATAGCTTGCTGCCCTGCCCCCTCCTGTAGCTCTCCACTGCCCACTTGTAGCTCACTGCCCCACCCTCCTGCTGATCTATGATCTGGTCGTTATGTGGTTATGCTTCACAGCGTAATGACCATTTTGCATATTACATCTTTATTATATAGGATTATGCTTTGATTGGTTGTTTGGTTGTTCTGCCATTCGGTCTATTTGCATATTACTCTTTTATTATATAGGATAGACAATAGATCAATGGTTGCCTAAGTCTGGGAATGGAACAGTAGGAGGTGGATAATGGGAAATGATTTCTAATAAGTATAGGGTTTCTTTTTGAAGTGATGGAAATGTTCTATAATTACATAGTTGCATAACTCATGACTATACTAAGAGCCATTGAATTTTACACTTTAAATTAGTTAATTGTATGATGTAATTATAAAGCTGCTAAAAAATAAAGCTAGTTTCTCATTTGGTGTGCCTTTTTATCTGAAGATGATCTGTTAGTTTGTTGATAATTTTATCTGCTTTTGCTCATTTATCTACTTCTGGAATTTCTGTTACATATAGTATACAGCAGGTCCTCAAATAACATCCTTTCATCTTAATGTTGATGAAAAGCCATAGGAACTTGATTCTTATTTATACCAATTAGCCTATGTAAAATTGATTTCATTAGACTTCGTTTCACTTAAAGTTGTAGAACCTATCCTTGAAGTTAAGTGAGCTCTTACTGCATACCCAACATACATCTTCCATCGAAGGCCACACCATTACACAACCTGGAAGCTACAAGTCATAGATGGCACCAGCAAGCCACCTACTATTCCAGCCCCTGCCCCTTGGAACTTTGCACCATGTGGCTCTTTCTGTGCCCTCATTGTTTGTTGTTCCTCAAAATTTCCCTATCTCTTTCTTAGGGGGTTGAAGGAAATCCCATTGGCCTGTCTTCTAATTGGTTGGTTCCCAAATCCAGCAGCCCATCAAAATAACCTCCAGGTGCTTGTTAGAGACCTGGGTCCCTAGCCCTCACCCAATGATTCTAAATCTGCACGTGTAGGGTAGAGCCCAAGAACTTTGTTTTATTAAAGTGCACTGGGTGATTGGTGACTTTAATTCAACTAGTTGGGCTGAATTTGGAAACCATTTTTATAATTTACAAATTTCTCCTTCTGTAATATACATTCTGCTATTTGCTGCTGTATTGAGCATTTCATTTTAACAATATTTTTTAATCTCTAAGAATGATTCATTGTTCTCAGGTTGTTCCTTTTACATGATCAGGTATTTTTTGTTTGTTTTTCTCTATTTTAACACATCAACGTCCTCTCAAATATCACTGTGACTACTATTTGGAGGTGGATTTTTATTTAATTAGTTAGTTTTCTTCTTTTATCTGCACTAGTTTCTGGGGGTGCCAAGAGTACTCACATTTTAAGATACTTTTCTTCTGCCATGGCTGGAGGTGTCAGAACTGCAAATATTTGAGGTGGTGGGGCACCCTGTATGCAAACAGATGACTTGGCAGGAAGAAGGTTTAAGCTGACGTGAAGATGTCTCCTAGCATTGCTGAAAATTTCCATCAACAAGCACCCAACAAATAGTTACCCAGCATCTTCTTCAGCAGTAGTTCTCCACTTAGACTGCATATTAAAATCACATGGGAGCTTTAAAAAATCCCAAAGCCTGGCCTGCACCCAGAACAATGAACCCAGATATCACTAGATCTGGGTCCCAGGTACCAGTACCTTCCTAGGTGATTTCAATGTGTACTTAAGATGACAAACTGCTAGTATAATCTAAATCAACCCTTCTCAAAAAATCAAGTGAATAAAATATCTGAAGAACAGAATAAACTGGTGAATATAATGAATCAGGGCACACTTGGGAATCTTAGAAACAAGCAGAGCCTGATTCATAAAGTGTGGCATAGAGCTTGAGACTCTGCATTTCTAACAAGCTTCCATATAATGATAATGAAACTGGCTTTAAAAAACCATATTTTGACTATTAAGAATCTCAAGTAGTGAGGAGAAACCAAGATGGCAGCATAGGTAATCATCTATACTTGCTGCCTCTCACAACCACATCAAAAACACAACTAAACAGCAGGGCAACTACCACCCAGAACCTTGGGAAAGCTGGCTGAGAGGAAGTCCCACAACTAGAGAGGTGAAGAAAGCTCACTGAGACCAGTAAGAGATGTGGAGGCACGGAAAGTGCTGGCACCTGGATGTGCTGCTCTTTAAACCGGGAGGGTGATACAAGCCCCCACTTGCTCTGAACTCCAGTTCCAGGCAAGACTCTGGGGGACCCAGGCACATACAGGAAGAAATTGGACTGTCTGGCATCAGGATAGGAATGTGAGGGCAGTTTACTCTCAGAGGCGCTCGCAGCAATCATTGTTACTGCATGAGGGTGCGGGACTCGGAAAACCAGGGACTCCTCCGGTTCAGGGCAGCCATCGCTGTTTGCTCTGCCTTGGTGATTTCCAGAGACCCCGCCCCACTCAGTTTTAAATGGTACCCAAGCTGTGCGCATCAGCTTTTGCATATGAATAGCCTGTTCTTTCGCCTAAAATAAACTGCAGCTGGGTCAAAGAACCCCAGAGATTCCAAAAGAAGGCCCACTGCCTGGCAGCAGCAGCAGCTGCCTTGCTTCACAGCTGGGCCTCATCTGGGCACTTCCAAACCCCATACAAAGAGGAGGAATCTGCAAATGTCTCTGTTGCTCCTGCTGGGTGGCCCCAGACAGTGGCTGACCTTGCACTTCCTTGGAGATCCAAGAGCCAATGTAACCAGTGGTCAGAGTAAAACCATACCAGGATTACAAATCTTCACAGCCATAAGAGACATACTGAGGGAGCAGAATCAGTGAGCACCAAAGCCCTACTGAAGCAAGTCCTGCCCCACAAGGTGTCTCCTGTGCAACAGATCTTCCAGTGTAGACATAGCTGGTCACCACAGCCAATTGGCCTGGAGGTGTAGTTAATCCTCAAGGGTTAACTACAATAAGACTGTGCAAATAACCCACAAAGGGCGTCCACCTCAGGTGACTGGGGAGGCTGAGAGACTTGGTCCTATAGGACACCAACCACACAAGGCCACTCTATCAACTCAAGGAGACTTAGCAGCTATCCAGTACATAGAAACAAACACAGGGAAGCAGCCAAAATGTGGAGACAAATAAACAAGTCACAAATGAAAGAAATGGATGAAAGCAAAATACTGGACATGGAGTTCAAACCACAGTTATAAGGTTACTCAAGAATCTTCTAGAAACCTCTGAGAAATTTAGTGAGAGCCTCAAGGATATGAAAAAGGACCAATCAGAAATTAAGCATACACTGACTGAAATAAAGAATAATATACAGAGAACCAACAGCAAATTAGAGGATACCAAGAATCAAGTCAAAGATTTGATATATGAAGAAGCAAAAAACATCCAACTGGAAAAGCAAAAAGAATCCAAAAATATGAAGATAATATAAGGAGCCTCTGGGACAACTTCAAGCGTACCAACATCTGAATTTTGGGGGTGCCAGAAGAAGAGAGAGAGCAAGATATTGAAAACCTATTTGAAGAAATAATGACAGAAAACTTCCCCTACCTGGTGAAAATCCATGAAGCACAGAGAACCCCAAACAAGAGGAATCTAAAGAGGACCATACCAAGACACATCATAATTAAAATGCCAAGAGCAAAAGACAAAGACAGAATCTTAAAAGCAGCAACAGAAAAAGTTAGTTACCTACAAGGGAGCACCCATATGACTGTCAGCTGATTTCTCAACAGAAACTATGCAGGCCAGAAGAAAGTGGCAAGAAATATACGAAGTGATGAATAGCAAGAACCTACAACCAAGATTACTCTACCCAGCAAAGCTATAATTCAGAATTGAAGGTCAGATAAAGAGCTTCACAGACAAGAAAAAACTAAAGGAGTTTATCACCACCAAACCAGTATTATATGAAATGCTGAAGTGTAGTCTCTAAAAAGAGGAAGAAAAAGGTAAAGATAAAAATTATGAACAACAAAGTGACAACAAATACATATCTATCAACAAGTGAATCTAAAAATCAAGTGAATAAAAAATTTGAAGAAGAGAATAAACTGGTGAATATAATAGAATCAGGGCACAGAAAGGGAGTGGACTGACAATTCTCGGGGGGGGGGGAAGAGGATGTGGGGGTTCAGGAAGAGATTGGACAAAAATCTTACACCTATGGATGAGGACAATGGGGGGAGGGGCGGGTAAGGGCAGGGAGTGAGGTGGGAATCCGGTGGAGGGGAGCTATAGGGGGAAAAAAGAGGAACAACTGTAATAATCTGAACAATAAAGATTTTAAAAAAAAGAGAGAATCTCAAGTAATAAGTCACACAGTGTGATGTCCAAACCAGCAGCAGCTATATCACCTGGGAACTTATTACAAATTCAGGTTCTCCATGTCTTTCTCCTGAATCATAAACTCAGGGGTTGGGGCCCAGCATCTGTGTTTTAACAGCTTTCCTGGTTTTTCTGATGTTTGTTCAAGTTTGAAAATGCACAGCATTTTTGAGCCTCTGACCACCTTCAACAGAATCACTTGGAGTCAAGGCAGGCCAATTCGTGGACTCCAGCCAATGTACCCAATTGGACTCTCAGAGGTTGTAGACTGGATTCTTCATGTTCCACAACCTCCCCAGGTGATACTAATGCATGCTAACCTTATGAACTACGGGAAGATCTTGTTTTTCGTGCTTCCCTTTATTGTGCTTCACAAATGTTGTGTTCTTCGAAAATTGAAGGTAAGACCCTCCATAGCAATAAAAACCGATAATGACTCACTTCATTGCAATACTCACTTTGTAGCAGAAGTCTGGAACCGAATCCATGATATCGCCGAGGTACTAGTATGTCTGTCCTGTCTCCAGTGCCTCACCCTTGCTAGGCCTTTGAATATGTTTCAATGTTCCAACACCAAGCAGTTTTGGTTAATTTTAATGCCCCAGGCTATTTCTACCTGGTTAATTACCTGTGTAGGAGCTTAGCATGATTAATTCAGGTGGATACCATCTTGGAAGTCCCATAGAACCCTATAATTATGTGTGAAATACACATTTAATTTAAGCACAGGGGCAAAGATCACCCTAATGATGCTCAGGGGCCTCAGGGTGTGCAGAGCAGATTTTGAGAAGAGCATGGGAGCCACTTTTTCCTCCACTTACGCGATAGCCCTCTGGTGTTGGTATAATGCCCAAGATTTGGGCTTTCCCAATTCCCAAGTAAGTCTTTATAGCATCCAATTAAGTCTTAATGCCACCAGCTTGCCTAAGGTCTGAGAAAAAGATAGCCAAGTCCCCATAGATAACACCCAGCAGAGATCTAGGTTTAATTATTTAGATAAGTTGACCACAAAATGTGCCAAATGAAATGTAGTGTTTTTTCTCTCTGCAAATATATTTTTGGGGCCTGAGTGATCAAAATATCATTGGTCTCTTGTTTTGGCTCTTGCAGAAACTGAATCTTTAAATTTTTGTTTTGCAAATAATACATTTTAATGTGCTATGCTATAAATGTGTAAAACAAATGGAGAGATTTGGGTTCAGATATTCTTCTTTTTCCCTCTGTACTGGCCAAGCATTTGAAATGATTTAGCTTTGGCTTCAGTATTCCTTTGGAAAGTCGTTGTTGTTTTTTTTTTTAAGTAGTGCTTTAGGCCAAAAAAAAATCAACTCCAAGGTGCCAAAGAAACAGCCAAAGCAACTCTGTAACTGCCATCTCACCTTGGGCAGAAAAAGTAAAATCCAAACAACACAAAGCAGCTTAATAGGCCATCCCCTAACTAAATGAAACAGTTCTTTGAGAAGTGTTTCTAGGGCTTTCTCTCCACTGCTGGGTCCTGGCTGCCTCTGGAAAGGAGCCAGGCTCTGGCACCTCCTTGCTTTTGATTGATGTTTATCTCCTGAAATGTGATTTTCTGTAATTATGTATAATCTCTCCCTTGTTTACTCTTCTCCACCAAAGCTGGAAAACTGTTCAACGGTGTCACTCTCTTTGCTCTGCCCTGAAGAAATGCAATGAAGAAACATTTCTTGTATTTTCAACTTTTATTTTTGAAATAAAGGAGTTAGGTCTCCATTTGTCCCTTTGTTCTCTGACACCTGACATTCTGGCCATCCCTAAATTGATTCAGTCAACATCAGTGGAATGCCAAGCACTGTGTTAAGCACCTTGGAAGAGGTACAGGTGAAACCAAATGGATCCTGGCCCCAACAATTGACCAGAATAAATGTCTTTGGTATAAAATGTGTGATAACTTTTAGGAAAGCAGTGTAATTGAGAAAATGTGAAGAAATAAAGCTACTGTCTTTTAATTGACAGCATATCAATTGTCAGTATTTTCCCTCTCTCAGCTACTTCATGGTTTAATTCCTGACCCTGAATTAATCATTCATAGCTGAGTTTAACAGAGGCAGAGGTCCATGAGTATCTTATTTGACCTTTTTCACTATAAACCATCTCTACCCTCCTATTTTAAAGAAAGTGAAGTAGAGTTCTTTACATGCAAAGCAGGTCTTTAAAAACAGACAGGTACATGGATACATGCTTATAACAAGATGAACCTCACATGTAGCCTCTGTGGGTGTGCAGCTATGCTGTCCCATGGGACCCCACACTCAGACAGACCCTTTTTTGGTTTAATGCACTGCTGTTACCGCTGCAACATTCTTAGTAATTTTTGGACAAGGGACAGGCATTTTGTTTTATACTGTGTACTACAAACCACTGTGTACTTGTTCCTACAAATACCCCAGAACCCATCCTCTTATGGCATTTTCATCCAACTTTGAGCAAAAGCAAGTGAATATTCATCCAAAATCTGATGGCAAAGAGAGAGAAAAGTTTGTGTGTTCATGTGCTAACGACTTTTGTGGCCCTCCTCCAGCCAGTGTTTAGATTTCTTTAACATGCCTATTAATCTTTTTAAGTTTCAGCTTAGCTCCCCAGAAATAAAACTGATCCCAGAAATATCCTGGCAGTGGGCTGTTCAGCTCTGCCATCTCTCCTGCTCACTGAGGGTGCTGTTAAGGGGACATGTGTCTCATTGGGAGGGAAGATCCTAATTCCCAGGATTGATTTTGGAGGACAGACTGAGTGTAAATAACACTTGGGGTAGGTTAGGGGGAGGGAAGATGGAACCTGTTTGCTGAATCACCAGAGAATTGCATAGAGAGAACCAGTGTCCACTCCCTCAAAACCTTAATTTATAGGTTCCAGGTTCCAAAAGGAGATGGGAAGGTCACTTCTCAGGCTGTGCGGAGATTGAGCCCCATCTTTTGAAAGGGCCTTAGGGTTGTCTACCTGGCCCATGGCAAATGAGAAAAGTGCATTTTCCTTTGACACACCCCTTTGAGTTCTTATAAGGTTTGCTTTGTATTTGGTGAGGCAAATATTGGTAAGGGAATCAGTTTCTTTTTTAAAAAGACCAAAAATTTTGAAGGCCAAAGCTTTAAAAAGCCTGGAAGAAAATACTAAAGAAAATGTTTCAGCACTTAATTTTGAAATGGTGGGATGATGATTGTGATTCCCCCCCCTTCTTTTTACTTCTGGGTTTTCAAAAAATTTACAAATACCTTATAACTTTCACAATATAAAAATAAGTTTAATTAACAACTATTTAAAAATGGAAGGCTTTGAATCTTTAAGTCTAGAGCCGTGGGCACACATACTATATAATAAAGAAGTAATATGCAGATTGACCATCACTCCAACACACAAGATGGCTGCTCCCATGTAGTCAAAGATGGCCGCCCCCATGTGGACACAAGATGGCCAGCAGGGAAGGGCAGTTGTGGGTGATCAGGCCAGCAGGGGAGGGCAGTTAGGGGTGACCAAGCCTGCAAGGGAGGGCAGTTGCAGGGGGCAACCAGGCCTGCAGGGGAGGGCAGTTGGGGGCAACCAGGCCTGCAGGGAGGACAATTGAGGGGAACCAGGCTGCAGGGGAGGGCAGTTAGGGGTGACCAGGCCTGCAGGGGAGGGCAGTTGGGGGGACCAGGCCTGCAGGGGAGGGCAGTTGGGGGTAACCAGGCCTGCAGAGGAGGGCAGTTGAAGGGGGACCAGGCCTGTAGGGGAGGGCAGTTGGGGGTGACCAGGCTGGCAGGGGAGGGCAGTTAGGGGTGACCAGGCCTGCTGAGGAGGGCAATTGGGAGAGACCAGGCCTGCAGGGGAGGCTATCAAGGGAGGGAAGTTAGGGATGACTGGGCCTGCAGGGGAGGACAGTTAGGGGCAACCAGGTCAGCAGGGGAGGGCAGTTAGGGCTGACCAGGCCTCCAGGGGAGGCTGGCAAGGGAAGGAAGCTAGGAGTGACCAGGCCAGCAGGGGAGGGCAGTTGGGACCCCCCAGGTCTGCAGGGGAGGACAGTTAGGGGCAACCAGACTGGCAGGGGAGGGCAGTTAGGGGTGACCAGGCCAGCAGGGGAGGGCAGTTACGTGTCAATCAGGCTGGCAGGGGGGTGGTTAGGGGTGATCAGGCTGGCAGGCAGAAACAGTTAGGGGCAATCAGGCAGGCAGGCAGGCGAGTGATTGGGAGCCAACAGTCCTGGATTGTGAGAAGGATGTCCAACTGCCCATTTAGGCCCAATAGGTGGGATCGGGCCCAAACGAGTAGTTGGACATCCCTTGAGGGGTCCCAGATTGGAGATGGTGCGCACACACACACACACACACACACACACACACAGTGTACGAATTTTATACACTGAGAACTCTTTTCCTATCAGTTTCCAGCATGGAGCCTTTGTGAAGAAGGTCAGTCATTTGACTTACACTTCTCAAGTCAACATTTTTAAATCTTAGGAAATATTTGTATGCAAACAGGAATATGAGCCCATGGCTGGCAGAATTCATTGGTATCTGCTGAACATTCCCAACTCTATCTCCATCGTTCTTCTGCAATTTCCAAAGTGAAGGGAATCTAAGCCATAAAAAGCCGGTGGTGACATCAGACTGCAAGGCATAGATGTCTAAGAAACTGGTGCTCACGCTATGCAAGCAGGAGAGGCATGCGGACTGTCGTCATAAATTATCTGGCATTTGTAAGTACCAATGTTAGCAAGAAAATCTTTCAACTTTTTTTTCCCAAAAAAGTTTTGGTGGCTCTTTCAAGTACCAATTGTAAATTTCCAAACTCCAGACATTTGGGTGCCAATCTGAAACAGGACTGTTCATGCTTAAACTTGTAGTAAATTGCAACAATGTGGAAAGTGGGTGATTTGTTTCCCAGAATTCAAGCAGGGACTGCAACTGACAGTGGAATCTTTTCTAAACGCTTCTACACAGGGCTCTTAGCTATTCCAAGATGGGAAATACCTTCCATAGGCTCCTGAAAGGGGCTGGCTGGAGGAGTGACCAGCAGGAGACAGAGCTCTCTGGCCTGCGGGCTCTAGGCTCATCAACAAAAAAGTAACTGCTTAATGCAGCTTCCAGCTATAAGAGGAATAGGAATGAATACTGTATTCTTCCAGTGGCACCTGGGGTGATATGTATGTGTTAAATTTATCTATAAAGAGTCAGGACTTGTGGATAACTCTTATGGCTAACAAGTCAAAATGTGAGCAGCAGTGGTAGTTAACTTCATAGATTTGGCCTTGTTTCAGACAAAGGGTCACTGAGCTGTCATTGAGTCCGTGAGAAAAAAAAAAGTGCCAAATGCCTCAGGATAGCAGCATATTAGCTGGGGTAAACATTAGCAAGTGCTGTGTTTTATACATGTACATACATATATGTTTATACCTCAGTCAGATGAATAGCACCACAAAACTGATATTTAAATGACTAAGTGTTTTTGAGATTGTGTTGATTTCAGAAGAGGCAGTATACGAAAGGAGGCAGGCAGGAAGAGGTATGTGGGTTGCAAGTAAGAGTATGTGCTGTCTCTGTGGGTGGCTGGGAAGTGCTGGACCTGAAGAGAAGTGCTTGTGTTAGCCACTACCATCCAGGAACAGATCAAATAAGGCTGCTGCCTTATCTGGACATAGAAATTCCTATGGTCTAGAGGCAAATCTGGTCATAATACCTGGCATCTCAAGGACTGGCATCAAGACCCATGATTCAGTAAAGAGGAGATGAAGTCAGAAAGGTCTTCTACCTCAAGATAAAGCCTTGAAGTCAAAGAGAAGGCACAGCTTCTTCAAACACATTAGTGTTTCCTGAAGCAGTAACCAAGAGACTAATCAGCAGGAGGAGAAAGGGGATGCCTGACTCTACCTGCGATGTTAGGCATGAAAGGACAACTTGAATTTTGAATAAGGTGGTATAATTTTGAAAACAGACACAATGGGTCCAAGGCTGCCTCTCACTACTTGAGCCAAATTAAGCAGACCAAGTTGAATCATATATGACCGTTTATTTCAATAGCGCTGGCAGTATGGGAGAGCAGTCAGTCACCCTGGAAATTCTGCTCTGAGCCCCCTTGCCAGTTGACTGATTATATACTGATGAAGGAGAAGATAACTACATGCATCTTTGAGCTACAGTATAACAGGGAACGGGGAGGGGAGTGTCTGCAGTCCGGCCTTCAGGAGCTCCAAGCCCGATAACAGGGTGGCTAATCTTACATGAAAAATGTATTATCTAATGTAAATTAGAATGTATTATCTAATACAAATGAAAATGAATCAAAGAACTTCATTCTCTATACGTTTATATTTGTCAGCTGTTTGCCTCAATACCATGTGCTGATTTTAGCCCATTCCTGAGAATGATGAGCATTTCTGAGGCAAACTCCCAAAGGGGATCAGGATCCAGGCACAGCAACCAAATCAAAGGTTGTCCTGTCCTTAGTCTGTTTTTAAAATATATTTCTTTTCTGAGTAATGGACCCATCGAGACATCTTTTTTTTTTTAATAAATCTTTATTGTTCAGATTATTACAGGTGTTCCTCTATTTTTTCCCCCATAGCTCCCCTCCACCTGATTCCCCACCCCACCCCATGCCCTTACCCCCGCCACTGTCTTCATCCATAGGAGTAAGATTTTTGTCCAAGCTCTTCCCGCACCCCTCACACCTGCTTCCCCTGAGAATCGTCAGTTCACTCCCTTTCTATGTCCCTGATTCTATTATATTCACCAGTCCATTCTGTTCTTCAGATTTTTTATTCACTTGATTTTTAGATTCACTTGTTGGTAGGTATGTATTTGATGTCATTTTGTTGTTCATAATTTTTATCTTTACCTTTTTCTTCTTCTTCCTCTCCTTAAAGAATACCCTTCAGCATTTCATGTAATCCTGGTTTGGTGGTGATGAACTCCTTTAGCTTTTTCTTGTCTGTGAAGCTCTTTATCTGACCTTCAACTCTGAATGATAGCTTTGCTGGGTAGAGTAATCTTGGTTGTAGGTTCTTGCTGTTCATCACTTTGAATATTTCTTGCCACTCCCTTCTGGCCTGCATAGTTTCTGTTGAGAAATCAGCTGACAGTCGTATGGGTACTCCCTTGTAGGTAATTAACTGTTTTTCTCTTGCTGCTTTTAAGATTCTGTCTTTGTCTTTTGCCCTTGGCATTTTAATTATGATGTGTCTTGGTGTGGTCCTCTTTGGATTCCTCTTGTATGGGGTTCTGTGCGCTTCCTGGACTTGTACATCTATTTCTTTCACCAGGCAGGGAAAGTTTTCTGTCATTATTTCTTTTAATAGGTTTTCAATATTTTGCTCTCTCCCTTCTTCTGGCACCCCAAAAATTCGGATGCTGGTTCGCTTAAAGTTGTCCCAGAGGCTCCTTACACTATCTTCATATTTTTGGATTCTTTTTTCTTTTTGTTTTTCTGGTTGGATGTTTTTTGTTTCCACATATTTCAGATCTTTGGTTTGATTCTTGGGGTACGTTGATCTACAGTTGAGTTTCTGTATATTCTTTATTTCAGACAGTGTATGCTTCATTTCTGGCTGATCCTTTTCCATTTTTTTGGCATTCTCATTAAGCTCCTTGAAGGTCTCATCAAGTTTCTCAGCGGTTTTAAGAAGATTCTTGAGTAACCTTATAAATGTGGTTCTGAACTCTATGTCATCCAGTAGTTTGCTTTCCTCCGTTTCTTTCATTCGTGACATGTTTCTTTGTCTCCGCATTTTGGCTGCTTCCCTGTGTTGATGGAGTAGCTTTGTGTGGTAGGTGACCTATAGGGGGCAGTAGCTTAGCCTCTCCAATCACCTGATGTGGACACTCTTGGTACACCCCTTTGTGGGCTGAGTGCAAAGACTTGGTGCAGTTAAAGCCTTAATTGCTGTTGGTATACTGGGAGGAATTGACCTCCAGGCCAATTAGCTGTGAGCACTCACTGTGTCTATAATGGAAGAACTGCTGTGCTGAAGACACACTTAGGGGCAGGACTTGTTTCAGTGGGGCTTTGGTGCTCACTGAGTCTGCCTTTGAATGTGTCACTTATGGATGTGAGGAGTTGAAATCTGGTGTCTCACTCTGACCACTAGGTACACTGGCTTCTGGATCTCCAATGGGGTGCAGGTCAGCTACTGTCTGAGGCCATCCAGCAGGAGCTACAGTGAGAGCTACAGTTTTCTCCTCTTTGCTTGTGGTTTGGAGGTTTTGGAGCTGTCTGACCCAGGCTGCAAGTTTGCTAGGTTAAGCTGCGATAGGGCGGGGCTTTCTTCTGCTAACGCTGCTGCTTGGAGCTTGGGTGGGTTTGTAGGTTGTGCAGGGCGGGGTCTCAGGGTGTCACTAGGCTAGGGCATGGCAAACAGCAATGGCTGCTAGTTAGCCGGCTCTGTGTCCCCAAGGGCGTCCCGGAGTCCCATGCCCCAGTGCCGTAAACAATTATTCCTGCGCGCAGATCTGCAAGTAAGCCCCCCTCACTGGCAGACAGTCCAGCTTCTCCCCGTAGGAGTTTGGGTCCCCCGCGTCTCCCCAGAAACTGGATTTCAGAGTAATCGGGGGCTTGTCTCCCTTTGGGTTGAAAAAAGCAACGCCCGCAGCCAGCCCGGATCACGCGCCTCCGTACCTCAGCTTTTCAGCGCTCATGCATGTCTCGATGCTCTTTTCTCTTTCCTTCTAGTTGTAGAACTTCCACTCAGCCAGCTTTCCCGTGGTTCTGGGTGATAGACGTTTTGTCTTTTAGTTGAATTTTTGAAATTGTTTTGCGAGGCAGCAGTTTAGGTGTTTACCTACGCCGCCATCTTGGATTCTCTCTCGAGACATCTTTTTTTATAGCCTAGTTTTATCCTCCAGTTTCCTAGGGTCTGTAAGAAAACTTATTTATAGTTTAGTAAGGTGAATAATTATTAAACAACTGTGGTCCTGAAGCATGCATCTTATATAAAAACTGCTGTTTGAAATTTTAACCCTGCTATTTTGGCTTCTGTAAACGCTTGCTTGCTTAAATAATAAGGAAAATAAGACTACTCCCATTCCAGAGAGGCCATGGACTATGTCCCAGACAGAGTTGTCAGTGCTGACACCAACCCAGGCCTTGAGATACGGTCTCATAGCCCCATCCCAGCACTGAGGCCTTATTTCCCAGAAGGCCCGGAAGTCTCATTCCAAATTTGGGAGAGAAAAGAGCTAGGAAAAGTGTAAATAGAAAAGGTTTCTTCCATGTGGGAGGCCCAGAATTTGAAAGACACATTTTTCTCTGGCCCTGCCCTTAATAAAATGTAACTCCCTTTCTCTAATCATAGCTTGTTTTTTTTCCGGTCTTCTGTAACATAATGGTTCCCTGACCAAGAAGAAGGCCAAACATGCTGGCCTTTTGGCCTCTGGTGAGTGGACTGGGTTTGGGTCCCGGGAGAGCCGGACAGGCCTCTGAGAGGTGCTGTTTTGCTGATTTAGCAAAATTGAACCAGATGACTCTGGGCACTCCCACACTTCAGCCTAGGAACCAGCCAGCATCTGGAGAGAGTGGACGGACACTTCTGGACCTGTCGACAGAATCAGAAAGGTAGGGGCCCTATCAGTCAGGCCCACTCTGAGTGAGTGGAAGCAGGAACTTGATCACCTCCCCGGAAGTCAAGGACTTCCTCAGGCAATTCATCAGGAATCAGGTGGACTGTTTAAACTCTGAGTAAATATCTGGTAGAAGTAAAAAACTCAGACTGTCTGGTGTATAAATGTAAGTGTGAGAGTCTGTGTGAAAGACAGTGCAAACGCTGCTTTAGGGGGAAGACAGTAGAGAACTTTTAATTGCTTTTCCTTCATTTATAATTTTGCTGTGTTAGTTTAAAATTTTGGAATTCTAGGGTTAATTTAAGGGTATAAAATTTGTTAAGGTTGCCAATCCAGAGAAGTTTAAACAAAGGCTTGCTGGGTTAAGATTAGTCATAATTAACTGCTTTGTAGGCTGCCTTTTTCAGCCCTGCTAGCAAACAGAGAATCATGTGGTCCCAAGAACTGTGACCTGCCTGCCCTTCCTGATAGATTTACAGTGGATCTCTGGGGGAGGAAGAGAGCTGAAAACTGCTCTGGAGCAGGTGTGAGAAAGGGTAGAGGCAGTGGAATTCACTCTCAGCCTGCTGAGATAGAGAAGCCCTAGGCTGGGGGACAGGGGGATGATTGGATATATCAGAAGTGGTGAAGAAGGAGGAAGATTTGAGATCTTCTGGAGCCTTGGAGTAAAGAAGGAAAATCTGGGAGGGAGAGTAGCTGTTCCTTAAGTGTAAAAAGCCTAGTTATACAGGATCTCAGACGCTTGCCTTATTTGCCCTGCTAAGGACAGAGTAAATGTTTAATACAGAAAAGGGGGGGAGGCGTTGGTGGGAGAGCAGGGAGAGATAGGTTTTTGTTGATTTTGCTGGCTACAACCTGCTCTGCTGGCGTCCTTGGTTTCTTACTTATCTGAATTATGCTGGACTCAAGGCTTTCTGCAAAACACAGTGGATCTTCCTCTTCCCTGTTTTCTTCCTTTTTAACCCTTCCAATACACATAAAGAAAATCTCATTGTCTGAGCCTGGCAGGGCGGGGTTACTGGGTACTTCTTGGGCAGTGGTGAAATATTCAGCAAAGGAACTTTAAGATATAATATCTTTAATGTTACAACTAGTTTAAGTTTTAAAAATCTCTGTCTCTCAAAAAGAAATATTTTTACCTACTCTTAGTTTTATCACAGAAGGTCTAAATCATAAATGTTAATCTAAGAAATTCTGACTGTTTACTTTTTAGGAATCATTAAAGGATTGAGGTTTCAAAGAATAAGGAATACTGAGTAGAAGGTCTGAGGCATGGTTACGCATTTTTAAAGGACATAGAAAGAAGGTTTGAAGGCTAATTTGGAAGTATAAAATTTATAAAGTTTGTGTATGTAATAAGAAGGAGAAGAGAAATGTTAAAAGGAAATTAATCAAATAATACAGGCCAGTAAGCCAGGAAGAGTAAATGATTTACATTCTGCCTCCCTAAACAGAGGGTAAATAGTTATGCCAAAGTACTTAGGGAGGGACTGATAAAAGAAACCTAACAGTTACTGTTTGTGATAATACATTCAGAAAATATTTCTTTGGAAAGTCCATAAAAAGGACTGGCAAGGAAAATTCTATCTTAAAGCAGGTATTTTTCTCCTTATACAATTCCTCCAAAATTTGGCAATACTTAATAAATAAATCATGGCAATACATTTCTTTGCATAAATTCAATAAGACTGGTTTCCAATAGTGGTTTTATTAACCAGAAACTTTGACTGGAGTATCATGTTTTAAAGAGCCCTGCCTGAACTCTGAAGACCTGAAGCCAATAAGAGTGCCATGGAGAAAGTCTGGTATCCTGCTTGGTAGCCCTTAAAATAGCTGGTGCTGGAGCATCAGGCCCATGCCCTACCATCACTGGCAGTTGGTCAGAGTACAAGGGGAGCAATAAGGGCACCTCTGTGTCCCTGTGGGAACCCCACAGACTCTGAGCCGTGATGAGTAGGAGGGCTGAGATGGACCTTGAAGCCTAGGGCATGGGCCCAGGTAGAGCCACTACAGGTGAGGACTTCACCTAACTCAGCAGATACTACAGGCAGGCTTGACAGCAGCTGGATGGCTTGGCTTCCTGGCCCTATGGGGCACATTAAGATTCAATCATGAAAATTCTGGCAAAGGTAGTCAGTTACCATTATTGTTATGTTTATGCAAACAATCAGGCCAAATTAAATACAATAAATAAATTAGTCTTGATTTGGCTCTTTCGATAAACATGGGGGTAATTTTGAGGAGAAAATTTCTATTTCAATAGAAGTTATTAAAACTGAAAGGTTTTCTTTCCCTTCCACTAGACCATTTGTTACAGTTTGTCTCCGCCAGGTCACAAGCCCACCTCCTTCTGTGCCCAGGCCTCATTGTCCCTCTGACAGACAGCAAGGATCTCTTGGCTCTGAGAGAAACCTCTGACCCGCCTCAGCAGGAAGTAGCTAGAAGAGCCCACCGGTGTCCATTTTCCCTAAAACCGTGGTCGGCAAACTGTGGCTTGTGAGCCACATGCGGCTCTTTGGCCCCTTGAGTGTGGCTTTTCCACAAAATACCACAGCCTGGCCAAGTCTATTTTGAAGAAGTGGCGTTAGAAGAAGTTTAAGTTTAAAAAATTTGGCTCTCAAAATAAATTTCAATCATTGTACTGTTGATATTTGGCTCTGTTGACTAATGAGTTTGCTGAGCACTGCCCTAAAAGAATTCAGAGCCAGGATTCTTGAGGTAATATATTAGGCAGTTAGACCGATATGAGCAGAGCAAGGACGATGGGCCAACTAGCACTACCAGATGTAATTAAGCCTTTCCATCTCTACCTATGTGAGACACGGGGACTCCCCAGAAGCAAGAGGGAACAAGGCTGCAGATGAAGCAGCTCGGGAGACTGCCCTAAAACCAGTGGGGCCTCTACAGATTCTAGTGATTCTTCCAAACCCTGACCTACCCACCTCACCAACTTACATGGAAACCCAATCTAGAAAAGCTGAAATCCATAACCAATCTTTACTCAAGTTCTTACAGGCTTTACAGTCCACCCAGAAAGCAGTCCAGAAGCATGTCCAAGGTACTCTGCTTATACTAACTTCTGATCTGGTCCATCCTTCCACACTGGTGACTCTGTTTGGGTAAAGAAATTTGCCACAAAAGGACTGACTCCTACCTGGAAAGGACCACCCCCACAGCAGTCAAGGTCGATGGGATCCCAATGTGGCTTCATCACACCTGGCTTAAGACAGCCCAGGCAAAATAGAGAGTCCAGGACTCTTCGGACCCTCTAAAGATTAGTCCTGGCCCTCATTCCAAGCTCTTATCTTATAAACAGGCCCACTGACTTTATTCAGCAGAGAATTAATTCTATCAAGCTTATAGTCCTGATGGGTCAATATAACTGCCTTGCCAACAATGACCCAAAAGAGTCAATGATTTGACTCATGTACATAAAACCAGTGGGGAATGAAGCATCCATCTTATATAAAAACTGCTGTTTGAAATTTTAACCCTGCTATTTTGGCTTCTGTAAACGCTTGCTTGCTTAAATAATAAGGAAAATAAGACTACTCCCATTCCAAAAAGGCCATGGACTATGTCCCAGACAGAGTTGTCAGTGCTGACACCAGGCCAGGCCTTGAGATATGGTCTCATGGCCCTTTCCCAGCACATAGGCCTTCTTTTCCAGAAGGCCCAGAAGTCTCATTCCAAATTTGGGAGACAAAAGAGCTAGGAAAAGTATAAGTAGAAAAGGTTTTCTCTATGTGGGAGGCCCAGAATTTGAAAGACACATTTTTCTCTGACCCTGCCCTTAATAAAATGTAATTCCCTTTCTCTAAGCATGGCTTGGATTTTTTCCAGTCTTCTGTAACAGTCCTATTCTAATTATGTGCCCTTCCTCACTATCAATTTGAACTGGGAACCAACTGTCCCAGAGCAAGTTTATCAAGAGAAAAAGCTCTAAAAACAAACAAAAACCCGGGAAATGTGTAGTCATTCTTTCAAGAGGCATCTATAAGAGTTGTAACACTGACTACATGTGAGACCTGGGCAGAACAGAGAGAGACCAAGGACTAGCAGGAAAAATGAAAGAGAAGGTGTGACCCAGAAGCTGTAGTCAAAAATCAGGTCTTGGAAAACTTCAATGCTTCTTCTATTGGTAGGAGGTGGGCTGGAGGCACCAGGAGAAACAAGGGTTATTTGGAAAAGGATGACAATGACTAGAAGAGCCTGTTGCTAAATATGAACTTGAAAGTTACAATATAGAGCATGGACTCTGGCATCCAAGAAATATGACTTCATTGCTTACAACCTTCTTAAACATGGCTTAGTTAGACTACTTGAGCCTCATCCTTAAAATGTGGATGATAAGTTTACCTCACAGGGCTGGGAGAATGGAACAAGACACTGGCACACAGTGGGCACTCAAAAATATTAGTTTCCCTCTCCTTCTTTCTCTCCCCATTTAACCTTTTTGATTCAGGTCATTTCCTTTTTTCATTTAATTATGTCTTTCCTCAATTCCAATCCCCTCTATTGTCTTTCAAAGAATGTTGGAGGCTAAAGGTGTGCACTGACCTCCTTGTCCCTGGCCATGACTCCAGTTCTGAGACTTACTTCCCCCTTGTTGTCAGATGGATTTGACATGCAGGGGGCTCCTGAATGCCACAGAGCAGAAAAGTAAAGCCCCATGTTGACTTTGACCTGAATCTTTATTCTAGAATAGTCTGGAAAACTGCATTTCTTCTGAAATAGGTCACTTATAACTTTAAATTACAGTGTTGTCATTCTTTGGCCTCAGTACTCAATTATAAGTTTCTTGCAAAATCATTAAGGAATTGTCCTGCTCAGGCTCCACTGCCTGCACTCTTGGACCGAATAGTGGACTTGTTCTAATTTTCACCTTGGGATCACTTCACTGTTTGGAAGATAGACCAAAACTAGGTCAGCCTCTGTTATCAAAGGCTAAATTTAGCACGTGGTATTGAGGAAAGCATCTGACAAATATAAACGTATAGAGAACTAAGTTCTTGGATTTATTTTAATTTGTATTAGATAACACATTCTCATGGTTAAAAATCAAAACAAAGGTATAAAAAGGTATAGAGTGAAAGATTTTGTTTTCCTTTTCACTAAATTTATTGGGGGTGACACTGGTTAACAAAATTATACAGTTTTCAGGTGCACAATTCTACAACACATTATCTGTACACTGTATTGCCATGTCAATTCTCTGTCCATCATCATTTGTCTCCCCTATACCATCTTCCACCTCCCCCAACCCACCATCCCCCGCAGCAATCACCACACTGTTGTCCATGTCCATGAGATTTTTACCTTCTTTTTTTTCTTTTTTCCTCAATCCCATAACCCCTCTAGCTCTCCTTCCCTACAAGCTGTCAGCCTGCTCTCTATCTATGAGTCTATAACTATTTTGCTTGTTATTTCATTAGATTCCACATGAGTGAAATCATATGGTACTTGCCTTTCTATGACTGGCTTATTTCACTTAGCATAATGTTTCCAGGCCCATCCATACTGTCTCAAAGGATAAGATTTCCTTCTTTTTTATAGCTGAGTAGTATTCCATTGTGTAAATGTACTGTAGCATTTTTACCTGCTCATCTACTGATGGGCACTTGGGCTGCTTTCAAATCTTGGCTATTATAAATAACACTACAATGAACATAGGGGTGCATATAGTCTTTTGAATTAGTGTTTTGGATTTTTTTTGGATAAATTCCCAGAAGTGGAATTGCTGAGTTCCATTTTTAAAATACTGCTTTCCACAGGGGCTGCACCAATCTTCATTTCCACCAACAATGCACAAGGGTTTCCTTTTCTCCACTTCCTCACCAACACTGTTGCTTGTTGATGACAGCAATTATGACAGGTGTGAGGTGATTATCTCCTGGTTTAAATTTGCATTTTTCTGATGATTAATGACCTTGAGAATCTATGCATATGCCTACGGCCATCTGTATGTCCTCTTTGGAGAGTGTGTATTCAGGTCCTTTGACCATTTTTAAATTGGATTGTTTGTTATTTTTTACGTTGAGTTATTTGAGGGTTTTTTTTAATTTTGGATATTAACCCCTTATCAGATGCATCGTTGGTAAATATGTTCTCTCATTCATGGGTTGTCTTTCATTTTATTGCTGGTTTCCTTTGCTGTGCAAAAACATTTTAGTTTGATGTAGTCCCATTTGTTTGTTTGTTTGTTTGTTTGTTTAAAATTCTCACTCGAGGATATGCTTGTTTCTTTAATTGATTTTAGAGAGGGGGGGGAGAGAGAGAGAGAAACATCAATGTGAAAAAAACATCGATCAGTTGCTTCCTGTATGCACCAACCAAGGATCCAACCTGCAACCTGGGTATGTGCTCTGATAAAAAATCAAACTCATGACTCTTTGGTGTAAAGACAATGCTCCAACCATCTGAGCTGCACTGGCCAAGGCCCATTTGTCTATTTTTTCTTTTGTTTCCCTTGTCCGAGGTGATATATGGGAAAAAAAATATTGCTATGAGAAATGTCTGAGATTTTACTGCCTTTGTTTTCTTATAGGATTTTTATGGTTGTTTTTTTTTTTTTAGTGTAACAGTTTAAGTATTTAATCCATTTTGAATTTATTCTTGTGATTGGTATAAGGAGGAAGTCTAGTTTCATTTTTTGCATGTATCTGTTCAATATTTTCAACACCAGTTATTGAATCAACTACCTTTAACTCATTGTATCTTTTTATCTCCTTTGTCAAATATTAATTCCCTATAAAGGCATGGTTTTATTTCTGGGTTCTCTATTCTGTTCCATTGATCTATATTCCTGTTTTTATGCCAGTACCATGCTGTTTTTGTTTTGTTTGTTAATCCCCACCGGAGGTTATTTTTTCCATTGATTTTTTGGAGAGTGGAAGGGAGGGAGGGAGGGAGGGGAAGAGAAAGAAACATCAATGTGAGAGAGACACATTGATTGGTTGCCTCCTGCATGCACCCTGAGCAGAGCCAGGGATTGAACCTGCAATCCAGGTACATGCCCTGGACTGGGAATAAAATCCACAACCCTTAGGTGCCTGGGCTGATGCTTTAAGCACTGAGCCACAATAGCCATGGCAGTACCATGCTGTTTTAATTACTATGGCTTTGTAGAATAGTTTGATATCAGGTAGTATGATTCTTCCAACTGTGTTCTTTTTTCTCAAGATTGCTATTTGGGGTCTCTTGTAGCTCCACATACTAGAATTTTGGAAAATTCTAGTTCTGTGAATTATACCATTGGTATCCTGATATGTATTCATTGAATCTATAGATTACTTTCAGTAGTATGGACATTTTAATTATGTTAATTCTTCCACTCCATGAAAACTGTATGCTTCCAATTATTTATATCTTTATTTTTTTTTCTTCTGTGTCTTATAGTTTTCCAATTACAGGTCTTTTACATCCTTGGTTAAATTTATTTCTAGGTATTTTATTCTTTTTTAAGCAATTGTGAATAGGATTGCTTTTTTGTTTATTTGTTTCCCTTTCTGATAATTCAGTATTGTTTGATTTCTGGATACTTATTTTGTATCCTGCTACTTTACTGAATTCATTTAATAGTTCTAGTAGTTTTATTTAGTGGAATCTTTAGGGTTTTCTATATACAGTGTCATGTCATCTGCAAATAATGACATTTTACTTCTTCCTTTCCAATTTGCATGCCTTTTATTTCTTCTTTTTGTCTGAGTGCTGTGACTTCCAGTACTATCTCTATATATATAAGGCTAAGTGTCCATCCATCTGACCGGTCACTATGAAACTCACTGACCACCAGGGGGCATATGCTCAATGGAGGAGCTCCCTCAACGCACACTGGCCATTTAAAAACAAATGGCACCACAGACCTGGCACCGAAAAACCAACACTTGGCTTCCCCCAAGTGGAACACAGGCCCTGCCACCAACCCAGAAAGACATCCCACCAAATCACAGCCAACGCTGCCAAGACCCCATGGCACAAAATGTGGCCCACAGCCCAGCCCAGCCCAGAAACATTAGCTGTGGGCTCTGGGTAATGATGTCACATAGCAATACCTGGCTTCCTCTCCCTAGCGACTAGCCTCCTTAGAGTTTCTTCAGTCCAGGAACCCGACTTGCTTTATAGCCAGGTGCAAACATTTCACAGTTTAACCAAATGTTTGTGAAGTGTTTTCCTGTGCCTCATCTCATTTGATCCTCACAGAAACCCTGGAGTAGATAGATAGGAGACTCGGTAGAATCCTATTTTCTTCTCATTAGCCGGAAAATAGAGATTTAGAAGGTTTAGAAATTTGACCCAACTGAAAAGACGTAAGAAATGGTAGACCTTGAAAATGACTTCAGGTTTTCTCACTGCGCAGAATATAGTCAAACACTGCTGCAGTTAAATATTGTACCCTTTGTTCTCCCTGCGTGATCTATAATAATAATCTACTTCATGTTGATATTTACTGCTGTGTTGCTGACAATTACCTGAAAAAGAAGTTGTGGTGCTTCACTGGGCTGGAAAAAGTTCAGCTACATCAGAAAGCAGGTCTAATTAAGCAAGTTTATTATATATGTGTGTGTGTGTGTGTGTGTGTGTGTGTGTGTGTGTGTGTATATATATATGGCTAAGTTGACTCGTGCATGAGTGATACATATAAAGCTCTCGCTGGTGCCAATCGTATGGGTGTGTTTCGATCTGTCATTGTCGATCGTGAATTTAGTTGACACTTCTATTATAGAGAAAGGGCGAATAGTGATATTAAAATATTTCTTCTAATTAATTTCCTTTCAATGTGCATGAATCCATGCACTAGTCACTAGTGTTGAATAAGAGTGGTGAACACAGACAACCCTGTCTTATTCCCTATATTAAGGAAAATGCTTGTAGTTTTTACCCATTGAGTATGATGTTGGCTGTGGGTTTGTCATATATGGCCTTCATTATGTTGAGATATAGTCCCTTTATTCCCAATTTGCTTAGAGTTTTGTCATAAATGGGTGCTGGATTTTATCAAATGTTTTTTCTGCATCTATTGATGTGATCATGTGGTTTTTATTCTTCATTTGTTATAGGTGTATATGCTTATTGATTTGTGGATATTATACCAACCTTGCACCCCCATAATAAATCCCACTTGATCATGGTGTATGATCTGTTTAATGTATTGCTGGGTCCAGTTTGCTAATATTTTGTTGAGGATTTGAGCACTTATGCTCTTCAGGGATATTGGCCTATAATTTTCTTTCTTTGTAGTGTCTTTATCCATTTTTGGAGTTTGGATAATGCAGGCCTAATAAAATGAGAGTGGAAGTATTCCCTTATCTTGAATATTTGGAATAGTTTGAGGATAGGTGTTTGAATGTTTGGTAAAATTCTTCCATGAAGCCATCCAGTCCAGGACTTGTGTTTATTGGGAGTGTTTTGATTACTGCTTCAATTTCAGTAGTTGTAATCTGTCTATTCCAATTCTCTGATTCTTTCTGATTCGTTTTTGGAAAATTGTATGCTCCTAGGAATTTGTCCATTTCTACCAGAATGTTCAATTTGTTGGCATGTGTTGTTCATAATATTTTCTTACAAACCCTTGTATTTCTTTGGTGTCAGTTGTTATTTCTCCTCTTTCATTTCTGATTTTATTTATGGGTCCTCTCTCTTTTTTCTTGATGAGTCTGCTCAAAGGTTTATCTGTTAATCATGTTTATCTTTTTTTTTTAAGTATATTTGGTCTCCAGAGACGCTGTATTTTTTTTTTAAATATGTTTTTATTGACTCCAGAGAGGAAGGGAGAGGGAGAGAGATAGAAACATCAATGATGAAAGAGAGTCATTGATTGGCTGCCTCTTGTACGCCCCCTACTGGGGATTGAGCCCTCAGCCTGGGCATGTGCCCTTGACCAGAATCAAACCTGGGGACCTTCAGTCCTCAGGCTCATGCTCTATCCACTGAGCCAAACTGGCTAGGGCTAATCATGTTTATCTTTTCAAAGAACCAGCTCTTGGTTTCATTGATCTTTTGTATTGTTTTTTTAGACTTTATTTTGTTTATTTCTGCTCTGATCATTATTATTTCCTTTCTTCTTCTCACCTTGGTCTTTATTGTTCTTTTTCAATTTCCTTTAAGTATAAAGTTAGATTGTTTATTTGAGGTTTTCTTGGCCTGTAATGCTATGGATTTCCCTCTTAGGACTATATTAGCTGTGTCCTGTAGATTTGGGGTTGTTGTGTTCTTGTTTTCATTTGCTTGAAGGTGTCTTTTGATTTCTTCCTTGATCTATTGTTAACCCATTCATTGTTTAGTAATATGTTATTTAGCCTCCATGTGTTTGTGTGTTTTCAGTTTTTTTCTTATAATTGATTTCTAGTTTCATATTATGGTCAGAGAAGATGCTTAATATGATTTCAGTCTTCTTAAATTCATTGAAATCTGTTTTGTGTCCTAACATGTAGTCTATCCTAGAAAATGATCCATGTGTACTTGAGTAGAATTTATATTCTGCTGCTTTGGGGTAAAATGCTTTGAAGATATCAGTTAAATCCATCTGATCTAGTGTGTCATTAAAACCGTCATTTCCTTGTTGATTTTCTGTCGAAGATGTATCCATTGACGTTAATGTGGTGTTAAAATCCCCTACCATGACTGTATTACTATTAATCTCTTCCTTTATGTCCATCAAGATTTGTTTTACATACTTAGGTGCTCCTATGTTGGGTGAATAAATGTTTATAAAGTTTGTATCTTCTTATTAGATTGCTTTCTTTATCACTATGTAGTGCCCTAAAATTTATTCTGTCAAATATAAATATTGCTACCTTGGCTTTTTAAAAATTTCATTTTCATGAATTTTTTTTCCATCTCTTTACTTTTAGTCTGTGTGTATCTTTTATTCTGAGGTGGACTTCTTGTAGACAGCACATATATGGGTCTTATTTTCTTATCCATTAAGGTACCCTATGTCTTTTTATTGGAGGATTTAAGCCATTTACATTTAAAGTGATTATAGATAGGCATGTATTTATTGCCATTTTATTCTTTTAACTATGTTCCTCTCCTCCTCCTCTTTCTTTTTCTTTTCATTCTTCTTCTTTTAAAGAAAGCTCTTTAAAATTCTTACAATACTGGTTTGGTAGTAACAAACTCCTTTAGTTTTTTATTTTTATTTTTATCTGGGAAGCTTTTTATTTCTCCTTTACTTTTAAATTATAGTCTTGCTGGGTAAAGTAGTCTTGGTTGCAGGACCTTGCTTTTCATCACTTTGAATATTTTATGCTAATTCCTTCTGGCCTTAAATTGAGCAATCAGCTGACAGTCTTATGGGAACTCCCTTGTACATAGCTATCTTTCTCTTGCAGCTTTTAAGGGTCTCTCTTTGTCTTTAAACTTTACCATTTTAATTATAATGTGTCTTGTGTGAGCCTCTTTGGTCATCTGATTGGGGTTCTGCACTTCCTGGAATTGTGTGTCTTTTTCCTTCACCAGGTGAAGGTGGTTTTTGGTAATTATTTCTTCAAATAGTTTTTTTTAATTTAATAAGTGTTTATTGTTCAGATTATTACAGTTGTTGCTCTTTTTTCCCCCCCATAGCTCCCCTCCACCCAGTTCCCACCGCACCCTCTGCCCTTACCTCCCCCCCCACTGTCCTCATTCATATGTGTACAATTTTTGTCCAGTCTCTTCCCGCACCCCCCACACCCATTTCCCCCTGAGAATTTTCAGTCCACTCCCTTTCGATGCCCTTGATTCTATTATATTCACCGGTTTATTCTGTTCATCAGATTTTTAATTTACTTGATTTTTAGATTCACTTGATAGATATGTATTTGTTGTTCATAATTTTTATCTTTACCATTTTCTTCTTCTTCCTCTTCTTAAACAATACCTTTCAGCATTTCATATAATACTGGTTTGGTGGTAATAAACTCTTTTAGCTTTTTCTTATCTGTGAAGCTCTTTATCTGACCTTCAATTCTGAATGATAGCTTTGCTGGGTAGAGTAATCTTGGTTGTAGGTTCTTGCTATTCATTACTTTGAATATTTCTTGCCACTCCCATCTGGCCTGCATAGTTTCTGTTGAGAAATCAGCTGACAATCGTATGGGTGCTCCCTTGTAGGTAATTAACTGTTTTACTCTTGCTGCTTTTAATATTCTGTCTTTGTCTTTTGCTCTTGGCACTTTAATTATGATGTGTCTTGGTGTGGTCCTCTTTGGATTCCTTTTGTTTGGGGTTCTGTGTGCTTCCTGGACTTGTAAGTCTATTTCCTTCACCAGGTGGGGGAAGTTTTCAGTCATTATTTCTTCAAATAGGTTTTCAGTATCTTGCTCTCTCTCTTCTTCTGGCACCCCCATAATTCTGATGTTGGTATGCTTGAAGTTGTCCCAGAGGCTCCTTACATTATCTTCAAATTTTTGGATTCTTTTTGCTTTTTGCTTTTCTGGTTGAGTGTTTTTTTGCTTCTTTGTATTTCAAACCTTTGACTTGATTCTCACATTCCTCTAGTCTGCTGTTAGGTCTCTGTATAATATTTTTTATTTCAGTCAGTGTATATTTAATTTCTAGTTGATCCTTTTTCATATCCTCGAGGATCTCACTAAATTTATCAGCCTTTTCTAGGAAATTCTTGAAAAACCTTATAACTGTGGTTTTGAACTCTATATCCAGTCATTTGCTTTCCTCCATTTCTTTCATTTATGATCTGTTTCTTTGTCTCCACATTTTCTCTGCTTCCCTGAGTTGGTAGCGTAGCCTTGTGTGCTAGGTGTCCTATATGGCCCAGTGGCTCAGCCTCCCCAGTTACCTGAGGTGGACACTCTTGGTGCACCCTTTTGTGGACTGTGAGTACAGCCTTGTTGTAGTTAAGTCTTGATTGTTGTTGGTATAACTAGGAGGAATTGACCTCTAGGCCAATTGGCTGTGAGGATCAGCTGTGTCTATGCCAGGAGAACTTCTGTGCTGGAGACACCCTTATGCGGTGAGACTTGCAAAATTGCAAAAGCCTCTGTGCTCAGTTTGGTTGGGGCAGAGTCTCAGGGCTGAGCAGACAGCCTTGGCTTCCTGTCAGCCCTGCCCTATGAGGCCTCTGGGTCTCCGTGTCCCTTGGTAATCGCTGTAAGCACCTCTGAGAGAAAGCCACCCTCGAGTTTCGCCCACTGCCAGAAAGTTCAGTTTCTCCCCAAATGAGTCTGGGTTCCCAGCAACTTGCCCAGAACTGTAGTTCAGCAAAGTCGGGAGCTTCTGTCTCCCTCCCTCTTTAGAAAGCCAGCCATGCACTCAGCCGCCTGTGCACTCAGCAGTCAGTCCTCTCTGCATACCCATGCCTCCGCACCTCTGCCTCCGCAGCTCCCCTGAGTCTCAATGTGCTTTCTCTTTTCTTGACAGTCCAGTTTCTCCCCGGAACTGGAGTTCAGCACAGTTGGGAGCTTCCATCTCCCTCCTGCCTTAGAAAGCCAGCCACGCACTCAGCCACCCGTGCACTCAGCCACCCATCCTCTCCACTTGCTCATGTGTCTCCGTACCTCAGCCTTTTGCAGCTCCTCTGATTCTCAATGTGCTTTCCTCTTTCCTTCTTGTTGTAGAATTTCCACTCAGCCAGCTTTCCTGTGGTTCTGGATGGTGTCTGCTTTGTCTTTTAGTTGTAGTTCTGATACTGTTGTGCGAGGCAGCAGTTTAGGTGTTTACCTATGCCTCCATCTTGGTTTCTTCCTTCAAATAGTTTTTGATCCCTTGCTCTTTCCTTTCTCTTTCTGGTAACCATACAAGGTGAATGTTGCTACACTTCATGTTGTCTCAAGGTTCCTTAAACCAGTGGTTGGCAAACTCATTAGTCAGCAGAGCCAAATATCAATAGTACAATGATTGAAATTTCTTTTGAGAGCCACATTTTTTAAACTTAAATTTCTTCTAACACCACTTCTTCAAAATAGACTTGGCCAGGCCATTGTATTTTGTGGAAGAGCCACACTCAAGGGGCCAAAGAGCAGCATGTGGCTCGTGAGCCACAGTTTGCCGACCACTGCCTTAAACTATCCTATTTTATTTTATTTATTTTTTTGCTGCTCTGATTTTTTTCTATTTTGTTTTCCAAATTGCTGATTTAATAATCTGCCTTATCCAACCAATTGTTTATTCCTTCCAATGTATTCTTTTTTTTTAAATTTTATTTTATTTTTATTGTTTTAAGTATTACAAATAGTAGTACATATGTCTCCTTTTTTTTCCCCCTTGATCTCCCCCTGACCTCCCCTAACCCCCAGGACATGCCTTCACCTGCCCACCCTGCCCCCCTGCCCCAGTGTCTTATATCCGTTGGTTGTGCTTATATGCAAGCGTACAAGTCCTTCGGTTGGTCTCTTACAGCCCTCCTCGCCCAACCTCCCCTGTCTTCCCAATGTAGTTTGACAGTCTGTTCAATGCTTCTTTGCCTCTGTATCTTTTTCCCACCATTTCTTTCCTTTAAAAAGTTTTGCCTTTGCAGACTGGAAATAAACATATAATAACAAAACAAGACAAAACAAAAAAATGTTTGAGTCCCAATTTCAATGTCCAACAGTTCCTTATGTGTTCATGTCAGCATTGATATCTGGATGGTGGGCACATGGTGGCAATGCAGGTCCGACCCTCTCTGGTTTGGTCCTAGGCAACCTGCAGCGGTGCACAGCTGCTGACTGCTCCCATGGCAAGGCGCTGTCAGCGTCTTCCATCTCTGGACTGTTTTTTTCTCTTGTCTTCGTGGTGGGAGCACTCCTGTCAATTCCTCTCTGTTGCAGGAATCCATCTGGTCTTGGGGTTGTTTTCTGAAAATATACAAATATATTCTTGACCACAAGTTAATAAAGGAATCTTTTCTATATAATTGATTTGGGATCCTTTTTATTTTTGTTCAAACGATTTTCCTTTGTCTTATTTAGACACCATGTGTGTTTTTAATGGCCGTCTTGCTGTTAGCATTGCAAATGAACCTTAATTTGGTAAAGTAAAAATTTTCTAGATGTAATTTACTTATAGGATATTTTTCCTTACATGATATTGCCCTACTATCCCCCCCCTTTTTTTTTTTTATTAATGGAGGTTTTTGTAAATTTTATAATGCAGTCTTGATAACTTTAAATTTAAAAAAATTTTTTCCCCCCACACATATGACTGCTTTAGGTTCATTGCATATTCAGGAATTTTACCATGAGATGAACTGCCAATAGAAATTTTAGTTATTACTTTAAGAACAGCTTTTTGTCCAGTACTTGAATATTCACTTATTTCAATTAGCCTATTTAAATTAATCTGAAAACTCAATTACTATTTTACTGTCAAATTTAATACTCTACCAACAATCTTAGTTTACCCTGTAAATATTAGTGGGAAGGATTATTTGCATTCTTGAGTGGGCCCTGAGCATTCCAAATGCTCGCTGAATTTAGATATAGGGCAACTGCTGTTGGCCAAGTCTCTTGTCTGTTATCTGGGTCCCGATCTGAGCTGGGCCAAGTCTCTGTCTGTCCCCTGTATCTCCATGTGAGCTGGCCCAGGTCTCTTTCTGTTGCCGGGGTCCCGATCTGAGCTGGGTGTGGGAAGCGCGAAGCAGCCATGGGGGCAGGAGACCTCCTTTAGAAGGGGGTGAGGGTTCAAGCCCCTGCAATGTTGGGGGGGTGAGGGTCTGTGCCCCACTTCTGTCGCCCCCCCAGTTCCAATGTATTCTTCATTTCAGATAATATATTCTTCATTTCTGATTGGTATTTTTTATGGTTTCTATGACCTTTTCCATTTTGTTGAGCATCCTTATAACCATTATTTTGAAGTTCATATCTAGTAAATTGCTTGCCTCCATTTTATTTAGCTCTTTTTCTGGAGGTTTCTCCTGTTCTTTCATTTGGGGCCTGTTTCTTGATCTCCCCATTTTGGCTGCCTCTTTATTTTTGTTTCTATGTATTAGCTAGGTCTGCTATGACATTCAGTGTTCATGTGATGGCCTTATGTAGTAGGCATCCTGTGGAGTTGAATGGTGCAATTTCCTATATTTTCTGAGCGGGCTGCACCAAGAATATCCTTTGTGTGGGTTATGTGGGCCCTCCTGTTATAATTTATTCTTGACTGCTATTGGGCTGCTTGTGTGTGGAATCAACCCTCAGGTTAGCTGACTGTGATGCTCAACCATGACCAGAGTTTGTAAGCTGCTGTGCAGGTGCTGACCACATGAAGCAGAATTCACCTCAGCAGTGTTTGCTGCTTGCTGAGATCTCCTTGTTGATATTCTGCCTGTGACGCTTATTGGACCCTGCTCTGTTGTTGTCTGAAGCTGGCAGCTGGTGGTGGTGGATCTGGGCCTCTTGAGAAGTACAGGCTAATGTAAGATGTTGCCTGTAAAAACTGGCCCTCAGTAATTTGTTTGGAGCTACAAGTGATCCGCAGTTTGTGGCTGTCTCTGCTGGGCCTGGTTGCATGCAGGAATGACCAAGATGTGCACCATGAATGCCTTTTACCATA
Organism: Corynorhinus townsendii; assembly: GCA_026230045.1. Taxonomy (NCBI): domain Eukaryota; kingdom Metazoa; phylum Chordata; class Mammalia; order Chiroptera; family Vespertilionidae; genus Corynorhinus; species Corynorhinus townsendii. The sequence goes on from JAPDVU010000001.1 coordinate 123,327,486, forward strand.
ATCAGGCCCAGGGTCAGGTCAGCAAAAGTCCCAAGTTACCTTGACAAGATCCATCTCTGCCTATCTCTACCTGACGGCTGCCTGATAGGCTCAGTCACTGAAAAACCTCTGGCTGTACTCATCAGCAGTATAAATAAGCTTCATAGGATGGACAAAAGAGGGTCAGGAAGGTGGGGCTATTGCTTTCCTCGGGCTAATCCTTCAGCGAAAGGAATGCTCTACCCAAGAAAGATGGTGTCTAAAGTGTGGGAGAATGACTCAGCAAGGGATCTTGGCAGTTGTCCCTTCAGTTCCCTCCCAAGGGCCACAAACCCCAGACTCTCCTCATGCGACATGAGTGCACTCTGCCCTCCCTCTTCAGGAGCCCAGGATGAGTTGGCCCTTTAAGAAGGTGCCTGTGTCTCTAGTGGACTCCCACACTACCTGGTGGACAGAAACCCTGCTGCTTTTTGCACCCAAATATTGTGTGGGTGCCTCTTCCTGACTCTGATGCTCTGGGCTGGGGAGTTTGGGTTGGGGTTCAGACCCCATCCTTCTCAAGGTGAACCTCCTGCAGCTGAGATATTTCTCCAGAAACTCAGCTACCACCTATAAGAGTAAGAACAACCTTTTTCATGTCTCTGCTCTTGCTACCAGTCTTGATGTGGTTTCTTCTGTAAATATTTGGTTATGAGACTCATTTTCAGTTGGTTTTTCAGGATGATTGTTCTATAATTTAGTTGTAATTACGGTTTGGTCCTAGGAAGAGATGAATGTAGCTTCCCTCTACTTTACCACCACCTTGGATCTCCTCTAGAGTGAAAGGTTTTTCTCCCATCTCCCATTAATCTCATTTTCCACTCCTCTTCACCAGGAAACAATCACTATTACTATTTTAGATTTCCCTCAAGTTTTATTATTTATGCCAATCCAATTGTTTTTTATTTTCTCCCTTTCTTACACAAGAGGTTACAAACCATATACCTTCTTCTGTGCCTTGCTTTTTTTCACTTGGCAATATGCTATGTGTATTTCAATAAATCAATGTATATAGAGAGAACCCTATTCTTTTGTTGTTGTTAGTCCTCATCCAAGGATATTTTTTTCATTGATTTTAGAGAGAGAGAGGAAGGGAGGGGGTAAGACAGAGAGAAAAACATTGATGTGAGAAACACACATCAATTGGTTGCCTCCCCAACATGCCCTGACCATGGCCAGGGATTGAGCCTGCCACCGACATATATGCCCTTGACTGGAATCAAACCTGGGACCCTTCAGTCTGCAAGCTGATGCTCTACCTACTGAGCCAAACTGGCTAGGGTGAGAGAATCCTATTTTTCCTCTCATTTTACAAAAGTATAATATTCCATTATGTGTGTTTACCCTAGTTTAATCAGAATCTAAATGATGGACACTTGGGTTATTTCCAATCTGCCAAGACAAACAATGCTCAGTGACTTAACGTAGGCATCTGTCATTTTGTACATGTATAGGTGGGTCTGAAGAATGAAGTCTAAGAAATGGACATGTTGCGTTAGAAGGTCAGTGCATTTGTATTTTAAGATATATTGTCAAATTGACTCCAATGGGTTGTAGTATTGTCCACTCCTGCCAACAATGGAGGAGGGGCCAGAGGGAGGCCTATTTTCCCACAGCCTCACCAACAGAGTATATTGCCAAGTGTTTGGATTTTTGTGAAATAGATATTTGAAAAATGGTATCTCAACATCACTTCAAATAGCATCTCATTGCCTTTCTCTTATTATGAGTTAGGATGAGAATCTTTCTTTGTACTTAATAATCATTTACATTTTTCTCTGTTAACAGTCTATGTTCTTTTTTGTGATTTTTTATTGAGTAATGGACTTTATTTTATCAATTGTTAGGACTCTATATAATTGGAGATTAGTCCTTTTTCTGATATGAGATCATCGTTAGAACTCCTGTTATAAAGGAATTTGTCCATAGTTTTCATCAAGTATATGTATGGTTTATGTTTATATTAAAACATACTAATATGTTTAATCCATATGGAGTTTGTCTTAGTGTACAGTATGAAATAGGGATCTACTGTTACCTTTCTCTAGATAGGTATACATTTGTCCCAATAGTATTTATTTAGAAATCCATTTTTATCTGTACTTTTTTTTTTTTTTTACATTTTATTTTATTTTTATTGTTTTAAGTATTACAAATAGTAGTACATATGTCTCCTTTTTTTACCCCCTTGATCTCCCCCCGACCTCCCCTACCCCGCAGGACATGCCTTCACCTGCCCACCCTGCCCCCCCGCCCCAGTGTCTTATATCCGTTGGTTGTGCTTACATGCAAGCATACAAGTCCTTCGGTTGGTCTCTTACAGCCCTCCTCGCCCAACCTCCCCTGTCTTCCCGATGTAGTTTGACAGTCTGTTCAATGCTTCTTTGCCTCTGTATCTTTTTCCCACCATTTCTTTCCTTTAAAAAGTTTTGCCTTTGCAGACTGGAAATAAACATATAATAACAAAACAAGACAAAACAAAAAAATGTTTGAGTCCCAATTTCAATGTCCAACAGTTCCTTATGTGTACATGTCAGCATTGATATCTGGATGGTGGGCACATGGTGGCAATGCAGGTCCGACCCTCTCTGGTTTGGTCCTAGACAACCTGCAGCGGTGCACAGCTGCTGACTGCTCCCATGGCAAGGTGTTGTCAGTGTCTTCCATCTCTGGACTGTTTTTTCCTCTTGTCTTAGTGGTTGGAGCACTCCTGTCAATTCCTCTCTGTTGCAGGAATCCATCTGGTCTTGGGGTTGTTTTCTGAAAATATACAAATATATTCTCGACCACAAGTTAATAGAGGAATCTTTTCTATATAATTGATTTGGGATCCTTTTTATTTTTGTTTAAACGATTTTCCTTTGTCTTATTTAGACACCATGTGTGTTTTTAATGGCTGTCTTGCTGTTAGCATTGCAAATGAAACTTAATTTGGTAAAGTAAAAATTTTCTAGATGTAATTTACTTATAGGATATTTTTCCTTACATGATATTGCCCTACTATCCCCCCTTTTTTTTTTATTAATGGAGGTTTTTGTAAATTTTATAATGCAGTCTTGATAACTTTAAATTTAGATGTTTTTTTTTTCCCCCACACATATGACTGCTTTAGGTTCATTGCATATTCAGGAATTTTACCATGAGATGAACTGCCAATAGAAATTTTAGTTATTACTTTAAGAACAGCTTTTTGTCCAGTACTTGAATATTCACTTATTTCAATTAGCCTATTTAAATTAATCTGAAAACTCGATTCCTATTTTACTGTCAAATTTAATACTCTACCAACAATCTTAGTTTACCCTGTAAATATTAGTGGGAAGGATTATTTGCATTCTTGAGTGGGCCCTGAGCATTCCAAATGCTCGCTGAATTTAGATATAGGGCAACTGCTGTCTGCCAAGTCTCTTGTCTGTTACCAGGGTCCCCGATCTGAGCTGGGCCAAGTCTCTGTCTGTCCCCTGTATCTCGATGTGAGCTGGGCCAGGTCTCTTTCTGTTGCCGGGGTCCCGATCTGAGCTGGGTGTGGGAAGCGTGAAGCAGCCATGGGGGCAGGAGACCTCCTTTAGAAGGGGGTGAGGGTATCTGTACTTTTAAAAGCTATTCTATTTTTAATAATTGATTTTAGAGAGAGGAAGAGAGAGAGAAAGAGATAAACATCAATGTGAGAGAGGAACATCGATCCATTGCCTCCCGCACATGTCCTGACTGGGAATTGAACCTGCAACCTTTTGAAGTTTGGTTTATGGGCTGACACTCCAACCAATTGAACTACACTGGCTGGGGCTAAAGCTATACTCTTATCACATATAAAATACTCACATGTATTAGGTCTATATCTGGACTTTCTATTTTGTTTCATAAAATTGGGAAGATGTATCAAGGGGTAATTAAGAGGAAGAGGGTTGAAATCAAACTGCCTAGATTAAAATCAAATGCATCATATGCTGTGTGTGTGACTGAGAACAATTTACCACTTCATTGTGTAGAATGTGATTGCACTGTCCCTGGTACATGGGCATGCGCAATGTCAACAATGAGGATAACAATGTTAGTGTTTTCTCATCCATTACAGTGGGTGATGTGTATTATCTAAGAAACTACTGTAGTAGATGTCTCATTCTTGTCCCCTAGGTGGTCCTTTGTGAGAATACTGCTGTTTGTACCATAAGTCCTTTCTGTAGAGATCTGTGGGTCTAAGAATGTGAAGAATTGAATGCTAAGGAACTAAAGAGAGAGGGGTCATGTGTGATTCCAGAAAGTACTGAGTTAACAGAACATGCTAGTATATGTTAGTCAGAAACCTACTCTTCAGGCGTTCAAATGTCCACCCCTGTTCCAGAGCTCTCATTGTACAGACCACATCTATATTTTGTGAAGGAGAGCAAAATAAAGTGAAATCCCAGTTGTTGTTTTGATCTGAGTTTTCCAGTTTAGCATGTGTACAAAAACGACAAAGTCATACATCAAGTGAAAGAGAAACAAGTGCTCTATAGCAGTGAGCCCATGATACACACAAACACAGGTCTGGTCACACTTTCTTCAGTAGCAGCCATCTGATTGCAAATCCATATACGAGTAGGGGACATTACTTTTCAGTTGATAATAATGGTCAAGTATACTCAAAGTCTAAAATTACGCAACCAGTTAAAAAAACAAATCAACTTTACATATAGAAGAATATAGTTAAGGTCTTCCGTGAATCACTGATCAATTTGGGCCAAGTCAATGAAAATAGTTATTTAACAAACCCAGCACATTAAATGCAGTAAACATTTGCTTGTTTCTTAATCCCTCAGGCTCTGTCTCAAGAACTCTCCCCAACTTTAGCCACTCAGCAACTTCCAGGATACTACACAGTCACTAAAAATTCAGAGTTCAAATGACCCATATTATGCATTTGGGAGCAGGGTGAGAGTTATTTTCCTCTTGTCAGGAATCTCTCATGGTACATGAGCCTTAATTATATAGTTTGGGTAGAAATACCAACCATTAAAATAGCAGTGTCAGCAGTAGTTGAGTCCTTGTCATGACTAAGCACTGTGCTAATGTGCTAAATGTTTTACTTCAGTTTTCATTTAACCCTACCAGCATTCTCGGAAGTGAGTGCTATTATTATTTCCATTTCATGAATGAGGAAATCGAGGACAAGATGGTTTAGATGACTTCTCCAAGTTCTCAGAGCTATTAAGTGGCAGACCTTGAATTCAGTTCTGTCCAAGTCCATCCTGTTAATTAACTAATTACATTTGGCCTTCAGTTACAAGGTCTAATTGAATCAAGTCTGTTAACAGCACCTGGAGGCATCAATTACACAGCAGTAGCAGGGGCAGGTGGTTCAACCCTGTTCTCTTCCAGTTCATGTGAGTGAGCTCATCGCTAAGCACTCTCTTTGCCTAAAAATATCGGGCAGCCCACACCCTGGAGCCCCACAGCTGCTCATGGCATGTGCCCTAGAATGAGAAAGTGCTTCCTAAAGCCTTCATAAAGGCTCTTTGACCATGGTGATGGTAATGCTAGTGAGAGGAGAGGGAGGAAAGTGAAGGCAAGAAAGACTGAGAGAGACACAATAGAGGTCATGTCTTTTCCTCTAACTGAGGTGGCCTGCCAAGTGCTGAGGTCACTCTTTCTAGAGGGGTGATTCTAGGCCAGCTTGGTCAACCACCTTTACCTCTCCTTGGGATTCCTGTGTTCCAAGGGATACTTAAGGATGACTGAGTAACTGGCACAATAATTTAATCTATTTAACAAATACATATTAAACTTCTACCACGGGCCAGATGTTGTCTGTTGGTTAGAGCAACAACTCCTCTCCCCAGCCCCCAATAAAAACTCTGCATGGGCCACATGGAAATTACATTCTAGAGGGGAAGAAGGAGCTGCAGAAATAAGACACACAATAATAATAAAAAGTACATACCATAGTTTAGATGGCGATAAGGACTATACAGAAAAATAGAACAGGTAAGGATATGGGAAGTGAGTGGGGAAGAGGAAAATGAGAGAATTACTATTTCAATGAGGGTGATTACCTCCTTTGATAGGTAACACCTGTGCAGAAACCTGAAAAAGAGAAGGAAGTGAATCATGCTATTCCCCAAGAGTGTTCTAGTCAGAGGGAACAGCTGGGGCAGAGGCCCAAGGGCAGGGACACACCTCACTTATTTTATGAGCAGCATGTAGGCCAGTGTGTCTGCAACTAAGTGAGAAAGTGAAAGGAGATAAAGTAAAGTAGGTGAGGGCCAGATTATAAGACATTGAAGGCCACAGTAAGAACTCTGGCTTTTGTTGTGAGTAGATTGGAGGCCATTGAAAGGCTTTGAGCAGAGGAGTGACACAATTTGGGGTTTTAAAGATACCACTCTGGCTGTTCTAGAGAGGGCAAGAGAGACAAGTTGTAAGACTATTGCAGTAATTTAAATGAAAGGTAATGATAGCTTAGACCAGGTATCAACTGAAGAGGTGACACGAAGTATCATTTTGAAGATAAAGCAGAATTCAAAGAATGGATGTGAGATATGGAAGAATATAAGGAGTAAAGAAAAGCTTTAAGGTTTTGGGCTTGAGCAATTAGAAGAATTGATAATTGGAAGAATTACTGAGATTGAAGATTACCAGAAAAAGTGTTGAGGATCACTGAGAAATTTGGTTTTGAACATCTAAGTTTAAAGTGCCTATTATATAGTCAATGAAGATGTTTAGTAGTTTTCTTGGCATTCAGTTGAAGTCTGGGTCTCATAAAGTTACCTGGGTCCTCCTGTGTATGCTTTCACAAAAAGACACCTATTTTCATTCATTCTCACTAGCTTAGCCCATAGATAAATTTTGCTGCTATGAGAATTAGTACAAAATAATTCATTACTGTTTTATTTTATTATGGATAGATATTTTCTGTTTAGCATTTTTTGCTTTAAATTTAACTTTATCTGATAATAATAATATCTCAATCTCTGTTCTTTTTTGTTTGTTCACATTCCTAGTACATCTTTTCTCATTTTTGTATTTTCTACTCCTCAGAGTCATTATGTTGTAAAAGTATCTCAAATAGATAATCTATATAATATTTAAAAAATACAAGTCCAGCCTGTGAGTCTTTTACCTTTAATAGGCAATTTTACCTCATTTTCATTCATTGCTATTGAATCAGAACAGTCTGGGTAAGACTTCTATTAGTTCATTTGTGATAAGGAACAAGTAATTTCAAAATCTACCAAATATATTTAGGCTTAAAAAATAATAGTATGAAAAAAAAATAGTATGGCTAGCCCTGGCCTGGTGGCTCAGTTGGTTGGAGCATCATTCCACACACCAGAAGGTTGCAGGTTTGATTCTCAGTCAGGGCACATACCTAGATTATGGGTTTGATCCCAGGTCAGGGTGCATACCTATAACCTAGGTTGAGGCAACCAATCAATGTTTATCTCTCACATCATTATTTCTCTCTCTCCCTCTCCTTTCCTCTCTCTAAAATCAATAAAAACATATCCTCAGGTGAGGATTTAAAAAGATAATCATGATAGTATATAGTCATATTCCAGAATATTGGTTCATTGATTTTCAATTAACCCCTATGTCCCTTTTATAAAGTCCTTTCAGATATTACAATACATATATAAATTTCTGAATACATACAAATTTATTACCTGATTATCACAATAAAGGTCCTAGGACCCAGAGTCGGCAAAATCTGGTAAGCAGTTTTTTGTTGGTAGTGGTGGTAATCCTCACCCGAGGATATTTTCTCCATTGATTTTTAAAGAGAGTGAAGGGAGGAGGAGAGACTGAGAGAGAGAAACATCAATGTGAGAGAGACACATCGAATGGTTGCCTCTCTCATGCACCCTGACCAGGGTCAGAGATCGAGCATACAACCAAGGTACGTGCCTTGACCAGAATCAAACCTGTGATCCTTCAGTCCACAGGCCAACGTCCCAACCACTGAGCAAAACCAGCTAGGGTTGGTAACCAGCTTCTTGTTCAGAATGCTTAGTGGAGCTCATTTTCATCTGGCTACACAATACATTACAGGAATCATTAATTAAATCTGACTGGCTGGGAGGAATATGAAAAGATTTCCAAAGGAGAGCGAGCATTTGAAATGGAGCATGAAAGAGGTATAGAATATACATATGGGAAAGTGAAGTGTATTTAAAAGTAGAGGGAAACATAAATGTAGGCACATTCCTGGAATCTATTTGAATAGTCCAGGGTGGTGGAAAGTGGAGTGATCAGTAAAGAAATAGGGCTCTAGCAGAACACAATATTGAAAGGTAAAACCAGAGTATGAGGACCATGAACACCATACTAAGAAGACTTGACTTCCTAAAGTATGAGTCACATAAAGAAATGAGTCACATAAAGGTCTATCAGGAGAAAGTGAATATTTGTAATTTTAGGAAGATAACATATAGACAAGAGACTGAAGGTGAGGAGATAGTGAGGAAGTGGTTAAAATATCTGGTCCAGGGAAGGTACATACATATTTGACATACTTGCTCTCCTCCCATAACCACAGTAGATGAACATCATTAAATGATCTTGATATTCTTTTCCTGAGTACCTGGATGATGCCTCAGAATCCTTTTGAAAACAGGACCCCAGTCCATTGAAATTGGCACAGGAGATAAATGTATCTTCTAATCTTCATTTAGACAAGAGGTATTGAGAGTCTGAGCTGGATCAGATTTGACATACATTGTGTTGGTAAAATAAAAAAGACACAAAAGTGGTGAATAAGGGAAAAAAAGGTATTTATAATGAGTAGAACGTCTTTAGTCTTGCAGATATTTTGTCATAAAGTATACAATGAAAACATTATCTGCAGGGGTTTTGATTCTATGCCATGAATGCATTGGGCTACACTGAGACTTGTATTCAGTAGCAAATATGCAAATCAACGAATCAGCAACTCATTTTGAAATTAGTTGGTATGAAATTGCAATGTGAAAAGAATTTATAATTATTTTTATGTCTTTTCCAATCTGTAATTGATTCCCTTATTGAGTGTTTTACGTTAAGTGCTTTATGGCATGAGTATTAAAGACATTGCATAAAAATAAAATGGATTATACAAGGTGGGCCTCATATACATAACCCAAACCCAACTCCATTTGTCATTGCCTTAAATTAACTTAGGCTACTACAATTTTTTGTGTGTTTTGCAGCCTTCATTGATTTGTTTTTTCATCTTCTCTCAGTGACCTTTCTGATGCTAGTCCTACCTACTCCATTTCATCTTTTATTTCTCCCTGATGAGATATGTTATGTTGCTGGTCCTGTTTCAGATGGATATTAATTATTATTCCCCAGAGAGCTTGCCTCAAACCAAGGAAGTGACTGATATTTCTACAATAATATATCTGAATTTGTAAAAATGTTATTTCACCCTATTACTGAAACTTGGCTATTAATTAATTTATTAACTTAGCAAAAAATTATTTAGCATATTCTATGTTCTAGGCACCACCCTAGGCACTGGAAATACAAGTGTCTGTTCATAAGGTCAATGTCACAATTTTTATGCTATTGACATTTGTAATAGAGTAAAAAATGTGTTTATACTCCAATTCAGACATGCAAAAAGAATGTTGCTTCTTTAGGTTGTCCTTAACAGATCTTTTTCATGAGATCCACCTACAGGGAAGCCAGAAAAAACTCCTAAATTTATTCCAGTCTTATAACCTGGTGTGGTGACGTAACTGTTTAAACAATGTCCTTAAGAAAACTCTCAATCATTTTAGGAAAAAATGCTCTGCCTCTCAGGGATCCAGCCATCTGCCCTGCTCCTCAACAAGATGGCACCTAGGAGTGAGAAGAAGGGGTATGGCTCAGAGACCTTGACAGAGGAAGGGTCTTAGATTCAGATCTGTGCTCCCATATGACTTTCTGAATCCTTGCTGGCCTTTGTGGCAATTATGTCTCTTTCTGATTCATCTCCATTAGCTCCGTGAACCTCCTCTGCTGTTGCCTACGGTTTGGTCTCTCAGCCCCATCAAGCATAGTGGTTCTTCCTGGCTGACTGGCTCCTCCACTGTTGTGGGATCCACAGACCCTACTGAGGCTTTGTCTGCCTTGCCTTCTACCCAACCCCTGGACAGTTCTGACACTTTGTCCTCAGCCACATCCTGAACATGTACCCACTCAGGGGTATGTGGAACCTTCCAAATCCTACCTATGCCACACCAAAACCAGCAACTATTCAGGGAAATCAAACTCCTCTTCCCGCTCTACAAATTCTGCTGTTCCATCAAGCGTGCTCTTACGTGGTCTCCTCAGGCTGGAACAGCACAGCCTTTCAGATGAGCTCCTTTCAGAGTGCCAAACGTGAAGCAAAACAAGCATCTGCTCTCCCTAGTATATCTGTAGCCCATTTAACATTCCACCCCATTCAGAGCTGAGGCCTTCATCAAGAAGTCTAAGGGGGTAAGAGATCAACCAACGAACTTATATGCATATAAGCATTAACCAATGAACACAGACAATGGGGGGAGGACGGCGCTGGGATGTGGGGGCAGGCTGGGAGAGGACAATAGGGGGAAAAGGGGACATATATAATACTTTGAACAGTAAAGAATTAAAACAAATACACACACACACACACACACACACACACACTAAAAAAAAAAAGAGAGAGAGAGCCCTAGCTGGTTTGGCTCAGTGGATAGAGCATGGGCCTGCGGACTGAAAGGTCTCGGGTTCAATTCCAGTCAAGGGCACATGCCTGGGTTGCGGGGTCCCAGTGGGGGGCGTGCCCAATCAATGATTCTTTCTCATCATTGATATTTCTCTCTCTCCCTCTCCCTTCCTCTCTGAAATCAATAAAAATATATATATTTTTAAAAGAAGTCTGGGTGCACTTCGTGTTCTGCTTTTCTCTCCCTTCTTCCTTCCAGAGGAGGGGGATTGTTTTACTTTCCCTGGCTGTTTACCCCAGATTCTGGCTCAGTAACCTGGGCCAGGAGAGGGGGTCGTTCTCTTCCTTATTATGTTTCTTCCTCCTACACTCAACCTAAGTCTTAACAGGAAATGGGGAGAGCAGGAAAGAGGAAAGTTTAACAAGTTAACCTTTTGAAAGTACTATTGAACATCGAAAAAGAAGTAGGATTTTTTTTTTAACTGCTCAAAGATTATGTCACAAAAATTTAGCTCTGAAATTCTGGAACAAAAAATAAGCCTCTGAAATTTTCTTGTAATTCAGATCACTTTGTGATACACATTGCTATTGTAATATAGTTTGATTGTATATAAAAGTATTGCATGAATTTTAATATTATAATGTATCAGTTATAGATCCCATACTATAATAGGAAAGTGAGATAGAAACCTTAGAGTTAGAAGGAGCATTAGAGATCACCTAATTATTTGTTCCTTCCAAGTAGGAATCTGAGCCTGTGACCTAACATATAAACTCTAAATTCTAAGAAGTGTAACGACTCAGCAGGCAGCCTCTCTTCTTAGCTAGTAACCCCCATTGTGAGAAAATCCTGGCTCACATTGAGTCAAATTTGTCCCTCTGAAACTTCCAGGCATTTTTTCTGGTCCTGCCCACTGGAGCTACAAAGGCAAATTGTAACATTCTCCACAGTGCCACTTCAGATATCTGAATTCTAAAATAATCTGCCTCTTCCTCAATCTTTTCTTCTTCAATTCATATTGTGGGTGTGCTTTCCTCCTTTTAATTTCGGCCCCTGATACTCTTTCCCAGGCATATTTTGCAGGCTTTCTTAAAATGAGATACCTGGTTCTGAGCACAATGCCTCAGTTGTGGTCCCCAAGCACCAGGCCTAGCAGGATCTGGATCACAGGTTTCTTATGACAGAGTCTATTAACAGAGATTAATGTTTGCTTCCCATTCTCTTCTTCAGGACCCAATGGTTCACTGAAACTCCCAGTTTGGGCCCTTAGCTACATCTGCTGGCATTCAACTTATATCCTGTCCCACATGTACGCCTCCCTGCCATACTCTACAGCTTGTGGAACTCAAGTGCAGGGCTTGCTCAGGTTTGTACATTTCGTAGAGGCAGAGTTATAAAAACAAATGCTGAAATAGTAAAGCCTGGGGCTGCTTCACTTCAGAGCAAAGAACCAGCAATTTGGGAAGTGGGGGGGAGGAGAGACTCAGAATAAATTAAAATTTAATTTTCTCATTTTTTCTCTTTGTTGTCTCAGTATCTTTTCCCCTCACTAAAGCTTTAAAAAATCTCTTTCACATTTGTAGGCACTATTCAGGACTTCTTAAAGTAAGTAAAGTTCCCAATGTCTGATTAGGAGAAGCCTACCAATATGATACTGTAATTCCTTATTCTGAGACACCATTATGGTTAGTATGAATCATTTTGAAATGGATGGGTTCGCCAACCTCCCTCCCCCCAACCAGTGCAGTATTAAGATAGTCATCCTTAGTATGCACATCTATAAATACTTAATTCAATTATAATGAAATATTAACCTATGACTATTTCATTAATACATGTAAAGTAGGAAGTATCTTAGGATATTACTCTGCCTCTTAAGGGAAATACCTCAAGTGAATGCAAAGACAGTGATATAATACTCTCACAAGAACTGCAAAATTTGCATTTCCTGAATAAAGTAGGTTTTAAGTTGCATCATTTACTTTAAAATGATCACTTCAGGGTTCACAATGGTAGCAAAATGCTATTCCTCGTACAGTTCCTTCTGTCTTCACATTAAAACGCCATGACCAAAATACAGAACTAGCGACAGCATTGAAAACAAGTGTTTTAGGCCTGCAGGGGGCAGACCAGAAGAATGATTACAAACATACTATTTGATTTGCCTCCTGCATGCTCAACCCATGAATGGGTCTGGAGAAGGAAGTAACTATTGAGTGTCTTCCATCATTATCTATACATAATTCAGAGCAGACAATCTAGAAAAACAAATTGCCAATTCCTAACTGTGCTGGTATCATGTACTGAATGAGCTGGACTCCATCAGCATCACTGTCCACAGCAGACGACACCTTCCATAATCCAGTAGAATAGGAAGTATCAGGAAGCAAGCTAAGAGGCACCATGTTCTGGACAGTAACCTCTACATCGTCAGCACAGATGGAAATAGGAAGACTGTTGGAGGTGTGTGGCATTTCTGATACTATTTAAAGAAAAGCCACCAACTGTATTTTACTCTCTTGCACAAAAAATTTACAGGTTGGAATGGATTGCAGGTTGGAATATACCTCTGGGTTCAGCAGAAATACACCAACTAATGTCTGTTAAAGTGTCTTTTATCAGCCAGTCTATTAAATTTGAGCTGAAATGGCCAAACCCCAGATATCTTATCTGTTGGCAAAACTTGAGTCTGAATCTGTCTACTTAATTTATCAATGACTAAACAGGAAAAAAATAACATGAGGTTTATGAAAAGGCTTATATTTTTGCCACTGCTAAATAAAAACTTAAGGATTACTTTTCTAAGCCTAAAGACATTAGTTGACTAATTAAAAATAGAATTTCTGAATTCTAAATTAATACAGAGAATTCAAGCAAATAAAACATTTCTACTAGTATTTTTAAATCAACATAGAATATAGAATAAAAATAGAAAATAAAGGATACACTTAGAAAACACAAAAAGCAGGAAACAATTTGATTAAAAACAATGCTTTTGACAAAAGACAAATAAATTTAAATATTTAATTTCTGTAAAGAAAACAACAAAAACTTTACTTAGGGGTAATAGGAAAAGACATGCCAAATGGAAAATCATGCTATTCCGATGAGAGAAACTTACTCTAGAAAATATGAAAACATTTTATAAAGCTACAGATATTAAAACAGGCTGGTTGGCAGAAGGAAAGACAGACAGATCAATGGACTAGATTCAAATTAGTGGAAATCAGATGACATTCAACAAATAATATTGAGACATTTTGCTGGCCATTTGGGTGGAAAAAAAGGCTGGATCCATACTACACCTGTTTATATCAAAGTTAATTCATGGGAGGAGGAATGGAAGATGGCAGCCAACAGGATGGCAGTGAGGAAGAGAGAGTGAGTGAGTGAGTGAGTGAGTGAGTGAGTGAGTGAGTGAGTGAAAGGGGAGTGCCTAGACATGTAGGGCATGTGTGTATGTATGAGTGAGGGACAGTTATTCCACAGGACAGTTGGGGGCTGGCGGACCAGGCTTGCCTAGCCAGGAAGCCTCTACACCGGCCAGGGACCTGCTGCCTTGGCTGCAAACTCACGAACACCGAGACTCCAGCCTCCCTGACCATGGGCTCTGAAGGTGTTTATCCAGAGGGAGACAAAATGGTAGCCGAATAGGTGGATGTGTCCTGCACCTTCTCATGGAGCAGATAGAAGAAACAGGTGAATCAAATAACATACACCCAGAATTGGCAAATTAAACACAGCTGGTGAGGCAATCCATGGCTAGAAAGAATGGGGAATGCCTGGAAAATGGTAGGACCAGGGATCTGGGCTGGAGAGAGAGAGACACGCGCAACAGGGTCTAGACTGATGGACCATGAGGTCAGAAAGGTTAGCAACCGCTGGTCAAGAAGGTCGGAAGGAAACTACACTGCACCAAGTCCACGTCTGTGGGGACACGAGTAACACTGGACTGTGGAAGGGGGTCTACAAAGCTGCTGGCAGCCGGGGACTGTAGATCTGGGTCCACAGCCATGGGAGACTGCACCCAGAGAGGCAGCCTAAAGTTCTGCACTGGCCTCACAGTGCCAGGGGGAGAGAGATGCACAGTGGTGCAGTTGCTCTGTCTTTATATTTTCCTTGCTTTTGCTTGCTGAACCCAATATATAGGATCTTTCAATTACAAACACTCACCTAGGCTGCAGTTTAGGGGAAGGTGGTTTTGTGGGAACAAGGGATCAAAATAGGGAGAGATGACCAGGAAGCCAGCTCTGGGACAGTCCAGTCCCTCCATCCCTGAACAGCCATTTTTCTCCTGAGGACTGGGCTCCTCCTGGCGGCACAGCCACACCCAGTCTTGAACTTGGCAAGGAAACAAGGATTCTGAATACCCCCAGGAGCCCTCAGGGACTGGGTAGAGGGGCCATTTGGTCCCGGAACTAATACAGCAACATCGCCACTTAGAGCCCGTGTCAGAAACAGATGCATCTATAAATAGGACTGAAAGCAGGCGGACAAACAAAGCTGGCATATTGATTCCACTTGCTTGAAACCAAAGCTGTAAAATCTGACACAGAGGAGCAGAGGATTGCTGGGTGCCGGGGTGTTATCCACATCTAGAAGGATTCAGGAATCTGGAGAAGGGGCTGTGAGTAAATTAAGTAAACTAGACATGAAATATAAATTTGGGAGGCATATTTGGGGGAGCCAGGGAGGCTTAGCTTTAGTAACTGAGCTCTCCGAGTCTCTGGACTCCTAGCTTTTTATTAACACATTTTGCCCTATAGCAAAGCAGATATGCATATCAAAGGTAAGGTTGGGTAAACAATAAGATTATCAGGTTGGGGGAACTGCCCTCAACTGTCTGGCAGCAGACAATACTATATGCAGATCTTCAGGTTTGGGGAAATGCTTTCAGCTATTCCAGCAGCAGGTAATATGATTCAGCCCTGCTGAAGCCCCAAGGTTCATCAACCTTTTGATGAACTTCTTGCATTTATGACCTGCTGGAATTAGCCTCCAACAGCTGGGAACTTCAACACAGTGCTGACTACCTAACAGGAAACTGAGATGTGGCAGACAGAACAGTAGAGAGGGGGTCTTAAACCAGCCCTATGAGACATTAAAACTCAGCTGAAGTGAACAGCACTTCACTACTTCACTTTTTTATTTTTTATCTTTAACTAAAGCAATTAAATTTTTTTTCTCTTTATTTTATTTATTATTATTGTTGTTATTATTAACCTTTTATTTTTTGGATTAGTGTTCTACATTCTATTTTTAGTTTTAGTTTTTATCATTATTTTACTTTATCTCATTTTTTCCTTTTTTGCCAACCTTTTCTTCCTCACTTCTCCCTTTTTTATCTGTTTCTCTTCTCATGTTCCTGCTTTACGTTTTTCTCTCCTTTCTTTTCACTCCTTGTTAAAAATTGATCTTCTTTATCTATTTTATTGACACATTACTATTATAATAGTCTCTGTTGGCTTCCTCATATGCCTAATTTCCTCTCCCCTGCTCCAAGTCCATGCACCCTTCTCTTTTTTCTTTCTTCAGTAGCCATTTTTTTTCTTGTTGTTGTTTGTTTGATTGTTTGTTTTTGTTTTTATTTTATGGTTTTGTTTTTCTTCTCCTTGCTTGCTCTCTTTTTCTACTAATAGCTTAATTAATTTCACTCACCAAACTCAGGCCTATCTGCTCTCTACTCTAGTCTCCTTTTCCAAAAATAGATGAATATACATATAGATACATCAAAGAATGGGAAATTTTAAAAAATATACATATATTTAATATGTATATTTTTAAATTATTTTTTAATTAATTCTTTTACTTTTTTATTTTATTGAGTATTTTGTTTTTTACTTTTTTTCTTATACATTCATTCTTTTTCTACCTCCTCTATACTGAACTGTGGCCATTCCCCCATTCATTCCATTCCTTTACCTTACATTCTGGAAATAAGCTGTGCCTCTTCAGATTCAGTACCCCACTTTTTTTCTGGGTGTCTCTTTTTTGCATGTTTTGGTTTATTTGTTGGTTTGTGGAGATTTCTCCCCATATACATACATTTTCCCTTCTTTTTCCTTGTTTTTCTTTTCTCTCTTACATTTTTTCCATTTCTCAATATCATTTTTGCATTCTTTTCTCTCCTCTAATTCTCTTTTCTCTGGTGGCCACCTTTATTTGGGGTTATTGGTGTTGTGAATACAATAGTGTTTTGTTCCCATTGTGTCATGTCTTGTCGAGTTGTATTTTGTGTCTTTTGGTCAATGTAGTAGAGAGTCAGCCACACAGCCAGACACCCTGAGAAGAGAAAAATGGGGAGAAAAAGAAACAGCCCCCCTATGAAAGGAAGCACCAGAAAAGGAAGTAAATGAAATGGAGGCAAGCAATATGTCAGAGAAAGAATGCAGAGCAATGGTCATAAGGACCCTGAAAGGATGAAAGATAAATTCAAGAATATCAAGATGAAATGAAGAAGAACCAAGATGAAATGCAGAAGAACCAAGAAGAAATGAAGAATGGCATAGCTGCAATAAAGAACACAATAGAAAGCATCAACAGTAGACTAGCAGAAGCTTAGGACTGCATCAGTAATCTATAAGACAAGGTAGGAAAGAACACCCAAGCAGAGCAGCAACTGGAAAAAAAACACGTAAAAAGCAGGAGGAGAGCCTAAGGGAGCTTTGGGGGTCACAAAATGAAACAAAATCCGCATAATAGGGGTGCCAAAAGGAGAAGAAACTGAGCAAGAACTAGAAAACCTGTTTAAAGAAATAGTGACAGAAAACTTCCCTAATATTGGGGGGGGGGGGGGGGGGGAACGCACACAAGTCCAAAAATCTCACACAGTCCCAAACAAGATGAACCCAAAAAGACCAACACCAAGACACAGCAGAGTTAAACTGGCAAACACCAATGACAAAGTAAGAATCTAAAGGCTGACAGAGAGAGACAGAAAGTTACCTACCAGGGATCTCCCATTAGACTATCAACTTATTTTTCAACAGAAACATATCAAACCAGAAGGGAATGGAATGAAATATACAAAGTGCTGTAAAGCAAGGGACTAAATCCAAGAATACTATACCCAGCAAGGCTATCATTCAAAATTTAAAGTGAAATAAGGTGCTTCAAAAACAAAAAAGGGCTAAGGGAGTATATTACCACCAAGCCAACATTGCAAGAAATGCTGAAGGGACTTCTATAAAAAGAAGAAATAAAAAGTGAAGAAGGAACACAGGTATAAAGAATAAAAATGGAGACAAACAAGTACCTATCAATAATAACCTTAAACATAAATGGCCTAAATGCTCCAATCAAAAGACATAGAGTAGCTGAATGGATAAGAAAACATGACCCATATATCTGCTGTCTACAAGAGACCCATCTCAGAACAAGGGACTCACACAGACTGATAGTGAAGGGATGGAAAAAATTTTCAGGCAAATGGTAATTAAAAACAATATCTGACAAATTAGACCTCAAAGAGAAGGACATAACAAGAGATAAGGAAGGCCACTTCATAATACTAGAGAGAGCAATTCAACAAGAGGATATAACACTGGTAAACATACATGCAACCAAAACAGGAGCACCCAAATACATAAAAAAAATTCTGGAAGATATCAAGGGAGAGATCGACAGCAATACTTTAATATCCCATTGACACAAGTAGATAAATCCTCTAAACAAAAAAATCAGCAAAGAAACATCAATCCTAAATGACTCACTAGATGAAATGGAATTAATTGACATCTTCAGAACATTTCACCCCAAAGCTATAGAATATACATCTTCTCAAGTGCACATGGGACATTTTCAAAGATAGACCACATATTGGGACACAGGCAAAGTCTCTTTAAATTCAAGAAGATAGAAATCATATCAAGCATCTTCTCAGATCACAATGGCATAAAATTAGAAATCAACTACAAAAAAACAATGAAAACAAAAATCAAGCACTTGAGGCTAAATAGCATGCTATTAAACAATGATTGGTTACCAAGGAGATCAACAAAGAAATTGAAAACATCCTGGTAACAAATGACAATGAAAGCACAACAATCCAAAAATCTATGAAACACAGTGAAAGTAGTCCCGAGAAGCAATTTCATAGCTCTATAGGCCTACCTCAAAAACCAAGAAGAAATGGTAATAAATTATCTAACCATACAACTCAAAGCATTAGAAAGAGAGCAACAAGAAAAGGCCAGCATACACAGAAGGAAGGAAATAATAAAGATTGGAGCGGAAATAAACGACATAGAGACCAAAAAACAAACAATACAAAAGAGCAATAAAACCAAAAGCTGGTTCTTTGAAAGGATAAACAAAATCTATGAACCTCTAGCCAGGCTCACCAAGAAGCAAAGAGAGAGCACCCAAATAAAGACAATCAGAAATGAAAGAGGTGAAGAAACAACTGGCCCCATAGAAATATAAAGGACTTTGAAAAAAATAATATGAACAACTCTATTCCAACAAAGTGGACAACCCAGACGAAATGGACACATTCTTAGAAAAATACAAGCTTCCAAAACTCAATAAGGAAGAATAAAAAAACCTGAATAGGCCGATAACTACCAAAGAAATTGAAGCAGTAATCCAAAATCTTCTAGCAAACAAAAGCCCTAGTCTAGATGGATTTACAGGGGAGTTCTAGCAAACATTCAAAGAAGAACTAAAACCTATCCTCCTCAGACTGTTCCAAAATATTCAAGAGGAAGGCACACTCCCAAGCTTTTTCTATAAAGCCAGCATTACCTTAATTCCAAAATTAGATAAAGACACTACAAAGAAAGGGAATGATAGGCGTATATCTCTGATAAACATAGATGCTAAAATCCCCAACAAAATTCTAGGAAATCAGATCCAGCATTACCGGGGATGCAAGGCTGGTACAATATCCACAAATCAATAAACGTGATACATCACATAAACAAATTGAGAGATGAAAATCACATAGTCATATCAATCAATGCAGAAAAAACATTTGACAAAATTCAACACTCCTTCTTGATAAAAGCTCCCAGCAAAGTGGGAATAGAGGGATCAAACCTCAACATAATAAAAGCCTTATATGACAAGCCAACATCATACTTATTGGGCAAAAACTAAAACCATTTCCCTTAACAAGACAGGAATGCCCACTCTCACCAGTCCTGTTTGACATAGTACTGGAAGTGTTAGCCATAGCAATCAGACAAGAAGAAGAAATAAAAGGCATCCAAATTTGAAAAGAAGAAGTAAAACTGTCATTATTCCCAGATGACATGATATTGTACATAGAAAACCCAAAGACTCCTTCAAAAATGACTGGACTTAATAAATGAATTTGGCAATGTAGCATAATACAAAATTAATATTCAGAAATCTATGGTTTTTTATATACCAATAATGAACTCACAAAAAGAGAGACTAAAAAAAATTCCATATACCATTGCACAAAAAAAAAGTTAATTAAGAAGGTAAAAATTAGCTTAACTAAGAAGGAACCTAGGATTAAACTTAACTAAGGAGGTAAAAGACCTATACTCGGAAAACTACAGGACATTGAAAAATGAGATAAAGGAAGACATAAACAAATGGAAGAACATACCTTGTTCATGGATTGCTAGAATCAACATCATTAAAATGTCCATACTACCCAAAGCAAGTTATACATTCAATGCAATCATCACTAAAATACCAAAGGCATATTTCACAGACCTAGAACAAACTCTCCAAAAATTCATCTGGAATAAGAAAAAAGACCCTGAATAGCCACAGCAATCCTAAGAAAGAAGAACAAAGTTAGAGGGATCACAACACCAGATATCAAGCTATATTACAAAGCCACCATTCTCAAAACTGCCTGGTACTGGCACAGGAACAGAATATATAGACCAATGGAACAGAACAGAGAACCCAGAAATTGACCCAAGCCATTATGCTCAATTAATATTTGACAAAGGAGGCAAGAGCATACAATGGAGTCAAGACAGTCTCTTCAATAAATGGTGCTGGGAAAATGGATCAGATACATGCAAAAAATGAAAATAGACCACCAACTTACCCCATACACTAAAATATAAACTCAAAATGGTTAAAGGACTTAAACATAAGATGGGAAACCATAAAAAATCTTAGAAAACTCCATAGGCAGCAAAATATCAGACATGCATCATAGCAATATCTTTATGTTTAAATTAAGCTTAAAATGAACAAAGTTTGAAAAATACCAAAACATTTTTTTAAATTATGTGTTGGTTTAGGATGTACAGTTTAGTGGTTAGACAATCATATACTTTACATTTTCTAGTACCCCAACTGGCACCATACATAGTTATCACAATATTATTGACTATATTTCTTATGCTTTACTTACTTCCCTGTGACTATTTTGTAACTACTAATTTGTGCTTCTTAGTCCCTTCACTTCTTTCACTCAGTGCCCCAGCTTCCCTTTCCCTCTGGCAATCACTGGTTCTCTCTCTGTACTTATGAACCTGTTTCAGTTTTGTTTGTTCACTTCTTTTGTCCTTTAGATTCCACATATAAGTGGAATTATATGGTATTTGTCTTTCTCTAACTGAGTTATTTCACCGAGCTTAATACCCTCTAAGTCCATCTATGCTATTGCAAATTGTAAGATTTTATTCTTTTTTATGGCTAAGTAATATTCCTTGTATATATGCACCACCACTTTTTTATCCACTCATCTATTAGTGGGCACTTGGGTTGCTTCCATAGCTTGGCTATTGTAAATTATGCTGCAATGAACTTAGGGGTGCATATATTCTTTTGAATTAGTGTGTTGGGTTTCTTTGACTGTGTACCCAGAAGTGAAATTTCTGGGTCATAAGACAGTTCCATTCTTAATATTTTAGGAACCTCCATACTGTTTTTTTATAATGGCTGTACCACTCTGCATTCCCACCAACAGTGTATAAGATTCCCTTTTCTCCACATTCTTGCCAACACTAGTTTGTAAACTTATTGGTGATAACCATTCTGACAGGTATGAGGTGATATCTCATTGTGGTTTTAATTTGCATTTCTGTGACAATTTAGTGGTGTTGAGCATCTTTTCATAGGTCTATTTGGCCTTCTGTATGTGTCCTCTTTGGAGAAGTGTCTATTCAGATCCTCTGCACATTTTTTAATTGTAGCGTTTGTGTTGTTTTTTTTGTTTGTTTTTTTGTTTGTTTGTTTGTTTGTTTTGGTGTTGAGTAGTATGAGTTCTTTATAAATTTTGGGTATTAACTCCTTATTAGATGTATCATTGGCAAATATGTTCTCCCATTATTAGGTTTTATTCTTTTCTTTTCTTTTCTGATTTCCTTACAATTACACACACAAAAAAACACTCTAGAAATAAGTTTAACCAAGGAGGTAAAAGACCTGTACTCAGAAAACTGTACGGCACTGAAGAAAAAAGACAAAGAAAATACAAATAAATGAAAGTATATATTGTGTTCATGGGTAGAAAAAATTAACATAATTAGAATGTCCATACTATCCAAAGCAATCTATAGATTCAACACAATCCTTGTCAAGATACCAATGTATATTTCACAGAACTAGAACAAGTAATCCAAAAATTTATATGAAACCACAAAAACAACAACAAATAGCCTCACGAATGTTGAGAAAGAAGAATAAAGTTGGGGGTATCAAACTACACGATATCAAACTATACTGTAAGGTCATAGTAATCAAATAGTATGGTACTGGCATAAAAACAGACCTATAGATCAATAAAACAGAACAGAGAGCCAAAATTAAACCCACATCTATATGGTCAATTAATATTTGACAAAGGAAGCAAGAACATACAATGGGGTAAAGGCAGTCTATTCAATAAATAGTGACAGGAAAATTGTACAGATATATGCATAAAAATTAAAGTAGACCATCTCCTTACACTATGTACAAGAATAAACTGAAAATGGGTTGAAGATTTAAATGTAAGACTTGAAACCATAAAATTCTAGAAGAAAACAAAGGCAATAAAATATCTCACATTTCTCGTAGCAATATTTTTTTCTGATGTATCTCCTCTGGCAAAGGAAACAAAAGAAAAAAAATAAACAAATGGGACTACCTCAAACTGAAAAGTTTTTACATAGAAGCACTTTTTCTTCAAGAAAGGCTTCTGGCCATCTATGGTATGAAATACTACAATTTTTTCTGCATCTCCAGACAGAAGAGGAGTTACCTCTGGCCTGCAGTACCCTGGTTTGTGAAGGAGCTTGTACTCTTCCTTTTCTTTTCTTTTTTAACTCTGAGAATTAGCATTGACATTTCACAAAGGACAATATCATTTTTTCCCTGAAAGTTTTCCTCTATGGCTTCAATTCAGTAGCAATCCCCAGTGGTTAGCAAAGCTGGATCCAGTGAACATCTTGTGGTTCAATATCCTTTCTAATAATGAGTACAGCAGATCCTGAAAAACAGTGTTTTGTTTAATATCCTTTCTTTATAATGTTGATGAGATGTCATAGAAACTTAACCCTTATTTATTATAACAATTGATTGATGAGAAAGAGAGAGAGATTGGTTGCCTCCCACATATGCCCCTACCGGGATTCTAACCTGTGACTCTTTGGTGCACAGGAAGACACTCTAACCAACTGAGCCACACCAACCAGGCCTCTCCACTTTTGTTAAAACTTACAAAATTGAATGACCTGGAATTTCTTCTTGGGTCATTTAAAATAAACTAAAAATGAACTTATACAATTTCCCCATGTTTTTCCCTCAGTATAGATAGAGGTCTCTCAAGGCTCTTGTGAGGGACTGCATGCGGTAATGGGTGCAAAACTGTTTTGTGAAATTACAAAGCATTCCATGTGTGCAAGCGATTATTGAAAGGAAGCAGAAGGATGAATTTAAATCTCAAGACCCCCTGAAAAAATGTGTGAGGTGGCCCCACTTAGATATTCACCCTCACTGTGAATTTACAGACCATTTAGCAATTTCTCCAAATGCTCACCCCTGTTCCCTGGGTGACATCCTTTTCCTGGGCTACAGGAAGCAGCGAGAGGCTGACTCTCCCAAGCCTGGCCCAGTGGACAGCAGCAGTGCCAGGGAGGAAGGGGCTCAGTTGCTAGGAGATAAGCAAAAGTGGGCAGCCAGCTCCCAAGCAGGTTAGAAAGGATTTTAAAAGCCTATTTCCATCTGCTTCTGCTAGAATTGAAATTCTCTTCAGGCTCCAGCCACCAGTGATACAATCTGCTTACATTACTGGTATTGAGAGGCCCTTGGTTATATTGCCAGAAAGGCAGGCACTTAAAACAAAAAGGCAGGTGGAGGAGTTGATGGAGTCCATAGCAGAAACTGAGAAGTGATAGCAAGAATTAACCCAAACATATCTGATCATGACCCCTAGGCTCCAAAGAGAAAATAACTGTGCTGACGTTATGTTAAATTACAGCACACCTTCCATTGCTTCTAAGTACCTTAAGGCAGGTGGCTATACAGCAGTGAAAGTGTTTTTTCAAATCTAAGAGAGGTATGTTAAGCAGGTCTTTTCCTCTACAGTTTATCTTCACAGAAACAGCCTGACATGCGTTTCTGGGCTAATTGAATGAGGTTGATACTGTATTTAAGTTTTACCTTTGAGGATTATGAAAATAATGTGATTTTCACATTAAGAATTGTTTGTTTGGTTTGGTTGGGTTTTCTCAAGTATGCAGCACACAGAAGAAATCAAATGCTTTTCAGATTCCAGGAGCTTTCAGCAACATTTATTGATGTGTATAACTGCCTAGAACAGAGCATTGAAATTAGGAGACATACGCCGAAAAAGTAGTAGAATAATTGGTGCATTTACAGTCATTTATGGGCTGAGGCTTGACAGCCTGTGCCTTGTTATTGCTAAAACACTGAGAGTAAAGCAGCTGTGCTGATTCATCATGAAGAAAGAAGCTTGCAGGTCACATGAAAATAAACCATCTCTGAAGAGGTTCCAGTACCCTGAGCAGACATGCTTTATTTGGTTAAAGCGTGATGTCTAATGACAAAACAGTTTCAGTATTTACAGGGATACTCTAGCTTCCAGCCTGCTTTTATAGGCAGTTGTGGGGGAGTGAAGCGGGGGGGGGGGGGGGGGGGCAGAATCCAGTGGGCACCATAATTGGTTGAGAAAAGAACGATTTGGGAGAAAAGAGACATGCGTAGGACAGTGCCTGTTTAATGGAGGTAAAGAAAAAGACAGACCTGAGATCTGAGAAAAGCATGCAAGGAAAAAGACTGAAAAACCTTCATTGGCTAATAGGATGTGTGAGGGACACAGTGATAAGCTGATTCTCTCAATTGCACAGCAAGGTAGGGAGATAAAAATCATGATATCATGCATATAAATGAGAAACAACTGAATCTCATATGTGTTTCTGCCTCTAACTCAGGAAATGAAGTGGGTAAACACTAAAGTTATTTCCCCTAATTTTCCATTGTATAAAGTGGAAACCTGTATTTTGTATATGGAGACTATTTTAATCAGCAGAATGATATGGGCTTTGGGGTTGCACAGACCTGGGTTCAGATCCTGTTTCTTCATTTACTAATGAGGGAACTCAAGCAAGATATTTAATCTTCTGAGTTTCAGTTTCCTCCTCTATAACACAAGGGAGGTGCTGCCTTCCTCTGGTGTGACAGTTTTTTGGGAAAGCCCAATGACTCTGTATTCACTCCAAATTCAAATACCTGGGAGAGACAGTCTGTCTGGGGACTGTGACTGACTGAGAGGCAGGGCCCTATGATTTGTAGCTTTCCTCAGAACCACATAGTCTGAGGGATGGGCATTCTCCAAGGGAAAAGAAGACTGGCAGACAAAAACATGATCAAAACAACTTGAAAGGCATTTTTTGACAACTTAGGTTGAAGACCAACTGTAACTGTACTCCTTCAAAAATTTATGATAAAGTGGTGGCTTTGCAACTTCAAAGAAACATCACTATAGGATTTGGGTTACCCTGACAGACTAAGGAGACCCAGGGATGTGTCATCAGATAGTTCTTCAGTTTTTTTTCAGAGCCAGCCTAAATATCTAAATACCTATACTATATCAGAGTCCTGAAGGACAGGCCAAATGTCCTCTACTGGATAGTGGAGCCCACAGAGCTAAGTTTTTCTGGGAAATGCCATCTACCCTTCCTCAAAGAATAAACATGATTCTGTAGGCCTGGCTACTCCCTTCAAAGATTCAGCTTTAAGAATGCTGGGTCTCTTGGACAAATGGATAAATAAGAACAGGTATCAGCTCTCACCAAGTGCTGCAGTCAGGCCTGGTTAGCAGGTGGGATCTCAGCTCACTTGTTTTTTCCTTTCAAACAGCACCAGGACCTATCAGAAGCAACTAAGTTTAGGCTAAAAGGTGTCTTGGGGCCAAGCCTGGCAAGAGGCTGTAATTGAAAGCCAAGGGAGGGGGCAGCTCCTTGGCTGTCTGCTCTGTGGAGGCAGAATGTATACTCCTGGGTCATATGAACACCAGGAGGGGAGCAGGCTATGAGGTCCCCCTGGAGAAAACACATCTGTCTGCCCAGGTTCAGGTCACTATGGCAGAAGTCCAGGTCTTTGGGGCTCAAGCTTCCCTACCTAGTCATAACTAGCCACATGATCAGTGGCTGAAGGTGCTTCTAAAAAGAGTCTCATTTGTCCCTCTCTCTCCCCATTCTCAGCATGGGTCTGACTAACTCAGAGCAGATTGCCAAATAAGTTATCTATGTCTACAGAGATAATATAGGCATTATCCAGATGCACAGGAGGATGACACAGTCTTATTCTTCTCAGACAGGTGGAAACCCAGAAAGGCTACCATGATAGCTAATTTTATGGGTCAACTTGACTGGTCATGGTGTGCCCAGATTAAACATTATTTTTGGGTGTGTCTTTGAAGGTGTTTCTGGTAAAGATTAGCTTTGGAATCAAGGGACTCAGTAAAGCAGATGGCCCTCCCCAGCGTGACTGAGCATCATCCAGGCATTGGGGCCTGGATAGAACAAAAGGCAGAAGAAGGAATTTTCCCCTTTTATCCGGGCCTCACTGCTTGAGCTGGGACATCTCGTTTCATCTTCTCCTGTCCATGTACTTGGATTTACACCATGGCTCCCCTGGTTCTCACGCCTTGAATTTGCACTAAACTACACCACTGGCTTTCCTTAGTCTCTAGATCACAGACAGCAGATCATGGGACTTCTCAGCCTCCATAATCACATAAAAGAATTTCTCATTTTGCATAATACACACACACACACACACACACACACACACACACACACACACAGTTAACCCTTGAGCAACATGGGGGATGCTGACACAGTCAAAAATCCACATTTGCCCTAGTTGGTTTGGCTCAGTGGATAGAATTTTGGCCTGGGGACTGAAGGGTCCCAGGTTCAATTCCGGTCAAGGGCACATGACCGGATTGTGGGCTTGATCCCTAGTAGGGGGCGTGCAGGAGACAGCCAATAATGATTCTCTCTCATCACTGATGTTTCTATCTCTTTCTCCCTCTCCCTTCTTCTCTGAAATCAATCAATCAATATATATATATTCCACACATAACTTTAGCGGCCTTCCAAAAAACACTGTTTTCCATCCAGGGCAGATGCAAAACCAGGAGATATTTACTGAAAAAAAAAAAAAATCTGCATATAAGTAGAACTGCACATTTCAAACCCACGTTGTTGAAGAGTCAGCTGTATATCTGTCCAGGTAGGTAGATGAAGGAGAGAGAGAGAGAGAGAGAGAGAGAGAGAGAGAGAGAGAGAGAGAGAGAGAGAGAGAGAGAGAGAGAGAGAGATCTGATTCTCTGGTGAACTCTGGCTAATACAACTATTCTCTCAGTTACCCTGAAAATTGTATGTAGGGTTGTAAGCCTTCTGGCTCTGTTATAAGCTACACTACTGCATTCCCCAAAAGCTAAAACCTCCTTTTTGTGCTAACCAAGTTTGTCACAAATTCATGCTCAAGCTGCTGTGTGCAGACTTGTGTTCATGCACCTGCCCCACCTGAAGTTACCTTTTAAGGAAAGTGGCCCAAACCGGTTCTTTCCTGTGTCGGTTGCTATTACTTATGTCATGTTTTGAGTGAAACCAGCTCAGTGCCCTCATCATAATTGGCTTCACCAGGCACTGATGCCCATCAAAGGCAGCCACCCATGAGCCAGACACCGCAACTGCCTCTGAGGTAGTGTGGCATAAAATCTGCCCTGTGAGGTCACTTCATATAGAAAATCCACCTGTTAGAGGCTGATTTGTGCTCTTCCTCCTCATCCCCCAATTTATATGTTGAAGCCTTAACCCCTAGTGTCTCAGAATGTGACTGTATTTGGAGATAGTCCCTTAAAAGAGGTGATCAAGTTAAAACAATGCGGTTAGAGTGGGCCTAATCCAATCGGACTGGTGTTATTGCAAGAAGAAATTTAGATATACACAGAGACACACCATGGGGGCCCACATAAAGGAAAGGCCATGTGAGGACACAGTGAGAGGAGGCATCTGCCAGCCAAGGAGAGAGGGAGCTTCAGAGGAAATCAAACCTACTGACACCTTGATCTTGGACTTCTAGCCTCCAGAACAATGAGGAAAAAAATTCCTGTTGTTTAAGCCACCCATTCTATGGTATTTTGTTATGGCAGACCCAGCATTCTAATATGCACCCAATTTAGTTTTCCCTTTGGGGAAATTAAGTGCAAGATTTGGATCACTCATAGTCCAGTTGGAACTACTGGAATCTAGACAGAGAATCTAGCTAAGAATACTGTTGTTATGACCCTGCATTCTTAACTCTG
Source organism: Corynorhinus townsendii (assembly GCA_026230045.1). NCBI lineage: Eukaryota > Metazoa > Chordata > Mammalia > Chiroptera > Vespertilionidae > Corynorhinus > Corynorhinus townsendii. The sequence continues at coordinate 123,355,896 of JAPDVU010000001.1, forward strand.
CTGGCAATCAGTCATCATCAAAGACCAGGTGTGCTAGTCTCTTGCTTGAAAGCAATAATAAGGGAGTTGAAGTGAGAAACAATGAGAACTAAATGATTTCTGAAGAAGCATCAATGAAAGATGAGTCTAGTCCAGTGGTCGGCAAACCGCGGCTCGTGAGCCACAAGCGGCTCTTTGGCCCCTTGAGTGTGGCTCTTCCACAAAATACCATGTGCGGGCACACACGTACAAGTGTGATTGAAACTTCGTGGCTCATGTGCAGAAGTCAGTTTTTTCGGCTCTCAAAAGAAATTTCAATCATTGTACTGTTGATATTTGGCTCTGTTGACTAATGAGTTTGCTGACCACTGGTCTAGAGTAACAAAGAAACTAGAGTGAGCTGCCATTTTGCCAGGGCATGTATATGTGTGTTTCTGATAGTCAAACCAAGTGAAACAGCCACGTAGAAACTGGTTCAAAGTTTATGGAGCTAGGTTAATAAACAGGAAGCTCCTCAGAGACAAGGCCAAGAATACTGATAATGAGCTTGGTGTGAGCTTCTAAGCTGGGCTGGGCTGGGCTGGACCAAGTAGAAGCTGACAAAATCCCAGGCCTTAACCAGTAAAATGAGGCAGTCTATGCATAGAAATAAGGGAAGATGAAAGACTGGAAATGTACATTCATGTTTATAAAAACACTAAGATATTAATGGGGCTCTAACTAGACTTACAGACTAGGAACAAGCACTTGTGTCCAAAAATCAGCTCTGAGCCCAGTGGCTGGGTCCACAGACAGTGGATGTTAGAGTCTCAGGCCAATGGGACCTTGGGAAGTCCCTGGGGTGGAATTTCTCTACTGGATAGAGGTAAGCAGCTCCTGGTGAAGACAGGGCTTGCCTTGGTGGGGTTGTCCAATCTAGCTCTTAAGGCTGAGTATCTACCTATTCCCTTCCCCTCTCTTTTCACAGAAAAAAATAAAATTAAATTTCTTTTTTTATAGTCAGTCACAAAACAGGGAAGCCACCTATTTGTACATATGTGTTTTTCCCTCTTTCCTACAGTGTTGTTTATAACCACATTTTAAACTGCTTTGGGGAATGTTGACATTTTGTTACTTTGCAAAACTTTGTATTTTTTCTGGAGAGATGAGAACCAGGAAAAAGGGGATAAACTCCAGTTGCCCTTTCACATGAATTCTGGCAACTGTGCAGAGTAGTTAAGAGTATGCCGAGCATGGTGGACCACCAGGCAGGGTCCAGAAAAGGCTCCTTGTGTCCTCTGTGCTCCATATGTGGGCTGCAGGTTGGCTTTGCTCTCCTCTGACTTGATTTAATTTTCTTGTTCTGATCAATGTGATGGGGGGGTCCAGCGTGAGGAATCGCAGGGGCATGTGGAGGGGCATGCTGGACTGAGCATGGTATCAAGAAGACCAGCCTGTCACTCCCTGCACAGTTTGTCCTTCCCCCTGCTCTTCTCTCATTTTCTCAGAGATCAGCTGGTGCTTTGTGGAGAACAGATAAAGTATAAGAGTGAAGCTGGCTTGCAATTGACCATGTGAGCCTGAGTTCTAGTGGGGATCCAGAAGAGCGAAGAACTCTTACCAACAGCTAAATTTATTTTTGTTCTGCCTTCCCAGAAAACTAAGATCTCCGGAAGTTGCCAATGGTCCTACAGAAAAGAGGCATCCAGCCGGCAATCAGCCTAGCACAAGTTAGGCCTCAGTAGGCAAGCCCTGGAGGACCCCTCCAGGACAGGGAAAGGGGAAGCCTCCCAGGAATAGTCTGCCATGGATTTGAGGGGCTGACACTGAGTCCCTTGACAAGTTCCCTAAAAACATATTCCTAAAGCTTTCCCTGAAAAAACAAATATGATCCTTCTTGTTTGTGGGGATTCCCAAAGGATTGTTTGTTGGTGGTAAGAAAACACGTTTAGGTATATAAACAAGATTCAGAGCAGAAACAAGGTTTTCAATAAGGGAACATTAACACTCAACTCTGATTAGTTTAGGCATTTCTTCTTCTTGCAAAGAGATAGGTAGGTTGACAGATGACCTCTCTAGAATTCTTGCAGATCTATGCTACTATATTTTCTTTGAGTTGGGTAATATTCTAATTGTACTACTTGAATTTATGATCAAGGAAATGAGTGACTAGTATTTCTGTGTCATGTGTTCTACATAAATATGCATTTTATGTATGCATGCTGTGTTATAAATCTGTTTGCCTACTCATTTATTTTTCACTACAGTGTAACAATGTGACCATGCATTTCAAATGACCTAAATAACATTTTTAAGACTTGCATGTATTTCTGTATAGCCATGGAAGAAGGACCTCTTTAAAAGCCCTGTCTCCTTTAGCAGCGATTTATTTGAGGGTTCCCACTGGACTGCACTGGTTCCATGTGTTGCAAGGATATGTGAAAGGCTGGGTGTAGAGTTATTTAAATCACAGTTTGTTAGAGGAGTACTGGGAAGCTTCAGTGCTGTGGGAGCAGTAATCAAAATCCAGAAGGTAGCTGGTAGCGTGTCACACTCAGGCACCAAAGCCAGGGGACTCAGAAACCACCTGCCAGGATGCCACCACAGCTGCTCTGCCTCACTCTACGAGAACCAGATTTCACATTTGGGGGACATGGCTGAAAATACCCTGATCATTTGTCCTAAACTTCCAAAGAGCATATAAACACACACAGGAAACTAGCAAGAGGCAGTATGTACAGAAACCAGTAAGAGGATAGCAGAGCAGAAGGCCTGGCATGGAGAAAAAGGGGAAGAATTTGCACTACAAAGAAATCCAGAGTTAGGTAAAAAGGTGAGGTGTGTACAAATCAAAAGGACAGAGGAGGAAGAGAAAGTTATTCCAGCAGGATGCTATAGTACAAAGACCCCAGAGGGCTTGGCCACCATTCACCAGTTGCTGGCTGTTTTATCTTGGAAAAGTTACTTTACCTCTTTTCACCAGCAGTTCCTTGCCAGTATAAAGAGGTGGGAGGAGAAAAGCAACCAACCGCTATCAGCAAACACTTTACATAAGTTCCTTCTATTAAGTTCAGCCTCATGGAGGAGATATTATTGTCCCCATTTTACAGATGAGGACTTGGAGGTTTAAAGAAAAAGGCAACTTTCCAGAGGAAGCTTCAAAGGTGTACCGTTTAATAATGTGGATTTTGTAATCAAAGAAAACATGATAATTTCAAGAGAAACATCAAAAGTGCTTTATTCAAAGTAATGTCCATCGCTAGCTACACATTTCCCCCATCTTTCAGGTAATTTGTGGATACCGTCCCAATAGAACTTTTCTTGTTTTGAGGCAAACCATTCAGAGACCTAATTTTTCATGAGATGGAGCATGTTCACCATAAGCTTCCCGTAGTATACAATAACTTTTTCTTCAAAATAAAGTAATGAACTAAAACTTCCCACAAATGTTCTTTTTTTGGCACAAAATTCAACCTTTTTAAGCATAAAAATATCTATGATGTTAACACCTTCAGCAAATTTGACATATGAAGTTTTGAAGCTTGCTGTCAATACAACAAAATAGCATACATAACAAATTGCATATATATCAACATATGTGTAACTCTCATCTATTGAAAAAAAAAATCCGCATTATTAACTGGTACACCTAGTAAATGTTCTCCCGAGGTTCAACATGGCTAGTGTATTGCTGAGTGGGGTAGATGAATCCACACCTACCTACCCAGGTCTGGACTCTTGCCACAATATTAACAATCCCGCGCCCTACATCACAGAAATGAGAGTTCAAAGGACATAGTGTATGTAAAGGCATTTTGACAACTGAGAAATGTTAAATAGATGTAGAGAACTCACATTTTTTTAAAAGTCAAATCTCTTTAGACAAGCTGTGATGAGATAGTGGAAAATCATGGTTCAGATAAATGTTCTCACTTGTCCAGTCAAGGACACGCCTTCTGAGATTACCAACAGTAATAAAGTATGTTAATGACTGAAAAAGCTTTTAATGGTAGGTTGGGCTAGATGACCTGTAAGGTCCTGCAAAGTCAATATTTCTGATAATCAGGAATGTTATCAAAGCAGTAAGAATGTAGCCCTGTGATGAATCTGACCTCAGAGAAAACTGGAAGTTAGCAAAATGTTTCCTTTTTGTCTCTCATTTTATTTCTCTGCTCTTACCTTTCACTTTTAATCCTCTTGCCTGCAGTCATCACTCTCAAGGCTATCCTTAGGTTGTGTGTACCACAGAGAAAAGGGATTTGATAAATGAATGCAGAGTAAGAGAGAGAAAGGTCACATTTTACTGTTGGCTCTAGCATTGAGGGCTGTGTGATATGGGAGGTTGTCATTTAAACTCTCTGGATCCTAGATTTCTCATCAATAAAATGAGAAAACCTGCTTTTAGAGATCATTGTAGGAATGAAACAATGTGACATGTAAAGTGCCCAGCATGCAGTTTGAATCCTGTAAATGTTGTTTCCCTTCAATCTCTGAATGCAGTGACTGTTAGCAGAGTATGATACTCTTCCAAGAAATGTCTGCATACTTTAAAAATAATACCTAGAGAAAGCAATTCAGTACAAAGTAAGAACTAGTTCAATGGTAGATTATTTTCCTACAGCAAGACATCTGGGTAGAAGAGATAAATTGGGGGTAATGAGAGCAGAATATGGATAGATGGAACTTCCCTGGGCTTCTCCCAGTTTACTCCATAACATGTGCCCTTCTATAGCATTGTACATAAAAGACCATCATAAGTTTGACAATGTAAGAATATTTCCTTACTTGACTTGATTAAATTGCAATTACTAAAACTAGTTTTTCTCATACTAGAGAAGTTTAATAAATGATTGTTGCATATGGACAATCAGGTAAACCCAAAAAATTGTTTATCATTTATATAAAGGAAACATTCTAAGGATCCAGACTTTCTTTGTCCAGAACTGGACAACCCAGGGCTACAACAAGTCATTGACAGGTTTAACAAACATCAGTCTGGGCAAAGGAGAAGTTTGAAGATGAATGCCTGTCAGTCCTTCCTTCCAAGAGGGTACCATCCAGAAAGAAATGGACAGTCTGACTGTGGAAGCCAGAATTTCTTTGGATTTTAGTAATCTTTTATGTACTGTGTTTACTTTTTTTAAATTGAATTCATGAAGTGACATTGCCAATAAATGCAATGTATTTACTTTTAATAAGCTGGTACTGCCAAGGAACCTGAGACTTTCTTCTCACATATGTAAAGTGCAGGAGTTTTTCTCTGTTTTGTTTACTGCTATGTATCCAGTGACTAAAAGGGGGCCAGAATATAAACATTTGTGAAACAAATGTATTGTAAAGGTGATACTGACAAGAAGCAATTCTTCAGATGCACATTAGAGTGAATCTTATTTAATTAATTAATTATTTTTTTGTTAATCCTCACCTGAAGATATTTCTCCATTGACTTTTAAAATATATTTATTGTTGGGAGTATTACAGATGTCCGCCTTCCCCCCCATTGCTCCCCTCCACCCGATTCCTACCCCACCCCAGGCCTTCATCCCCCTACTGTCTGTGTCCACACATAAGATATTTGGTTAATCTCTTCCCTCCCCCTGCCCTCCTTCCCTCTGAGATTCATCAGTCTGTTCCATGCTCCCATACCTCTGATTCTATTTTATTCACCAGATTATTTTTTTTAGATTTTTGTTTGTTTACTTTGATTTTTAGATTCAATTGTTGATAGATATAATATATTTGTTGCCATTTTATTGTTCATATTTTTTAATCTCTTCCTTTTAAAGAAAACCCTTCAACATTTCATGTAATACTGATTTGGTGGTGATGAATTCCTTTAGCTTTTTCTTGTCTGTGAAGCTCTTTATCTGACCTTCAATTCTAAATGAGAGCTTTGCTGGGTAGAGTAATCTTGGTTATAGGTCCTTGCTTTTCATCACTTTGAATATTTCTTACCACTCCCTTCTGGCCTGCATAGTATCTGTTGAGAAATCAGCTGATAGTTGTGTGGGAGCTCCCTTGTAAGTAACTAACTGCTTTTCTCTTGCTGCTTTTAAGATTTTCTCTTTGTCTTTAGCCCTTGGCACTTTAATTATAATGTATCTTAATGTGGGCCTCTTTGGGTTCCTCTTGTTTGAGACTCTCTGCACTTCCTGGACATGTAAGTCTATTTCTTTCACCAGGTAGGGGAAGTTTTCTGTCATTATTTCTTTAAATAAGTTTTCAATATCTTGCTCTCTCTCATCTCTTTCTGGCATCCCCATAACGCAAATATGGTTCACTTGGAGTTGTCCCAGAGGCTCCTTACACTATCTTCATATTTTTGGATTCTTTTATCTTTTTGCTCTTCATATTGGGTGCTTTTTGCTTCCTCATATTCCAAATAGCTGATTTGATTCTTGGCATCCTCTACTCTACTGTAGTTTCCCTGTAAATTATTCTCTATTTCAGTTAGTGTATGCTTAATTTCTGACTGGACCTTTTTCATGTCTTTGGCTTTCTCACTAAGATCCTTGAAAGTCTCATGAAGATCCTTGAGTAATCTTATAACCAGGGTTTTGAACTCTGTATCCAAAAGTTTGCTTGTTTCCATTTCTTTCATTTGTGACATGTTTCTTTGTCTCCCCATTTTAGCTGCCTCCTTGTGTTTGTTTCTATGTATTAGGTAGAGCTGCTATGTCTCCTAGAATTGGTAGAGTGGCCTTGTATAGTAGGTATTCTCTAGGACCCAGTGGCTCAGCCTCCCCAGTTACCTGAACTGAACACTCTAGGTGCATCCCTGTGTGGGCTGTGTACACAGCCTTGTATTTGAGCCATGACTGCTGTTGGTATCACTGGGAGGAATTGACCTCCAGGCCAATTGACTGTGAGGACCCGCTGTGACTACAGTGGGAGAGCTGTTGTGCAAGAGACACCCCTGTGGAGCAGGACTTGCTTCAGTGGGGCTTTAGTGCTTACTGAGTCCACCTCTTGAGTGTGTCATTTATGGATGTGCAGAGTTGTAACCTACCATGGTCTGAAGCTGTCCACCAAGTGCACTGGCTCTAGGGCCTCCAGGGACGTGCAAAGTCAGCCACTGCCTGGGGCCACCCTGCAGGAGCTATTTATATTGGGCTTGGAGGTGCCCAGGCAAGGCCCACCTGTGAAGTAAGGTAGGCTCATGCAAGTGTCGGGTCTTGGACCTCTTATTGATAGATGTGGGGCATGCTGAGCCAGCTGCAGTTTCTTTGAGAGATTTTAGCAAAGTCTGAAGCCTGAGGAAGGACAGGTAATTCATATGCAAAATCCACTGCAAACAGGTTGGGTGGGGCTGCCAATTGGATGGGACAGGGTCTCAGGGAATTACCAGGGAAGAACAAACAGATATGGCTGCCAGCCAGCCCTGTGACCAGGAAGGTCCCAGCACAGGAACAATGACCCCTGCCAGCACCCTCATCTGGGAGAAAGCCGCCACCAAGTTCCTGCCCTGATACCAGATAATCTAGTTCCTTCTCATATGTGTCTGGGTCCCCCAGAGCCTCACCATGACACTGGAGCTTGGAGGAAGCAGGACCTATTAAGTTCAGTTTGTGTGCCAGCCCTTTAAGAAGGACACCTGGGTCTCCAGCAGCCTGATTGTCACTGAACCCCAATCACTGCTAGTTTCTACAGCCCATAGTTATGGGGACTTGTCTTCCCAGCTCTGAAACCCTAAGCTGGGAATTTGGTGTGGGGCTGAGACCCCTTGTTCCTCACAGGCAGCCTCCACAGAGACAATCTCCCTCCCAGTTTAAAAAAGCTGTACACGTGAGTGCCAGACCAGCCTGTTCCACGCCTGCCCCCACTCCTGCCCCCTACCAGTCTCACTGTGATTTCTTCTTTACTTCTCTAGTTGTAAGACTTCCATTCAGATGGTTCTGAATGACGGTTGTTCTGTATTTTAGTTGTAATTTTTATGTGGTTATGGAGGTGGTAACTACAGGCATTTACCTATGCTGCCATCTTGGTTCTCACTTCCATTGATTTTTAGAGATAATGGGGCGGGGGGAGACAGAGTGACATCCATGTGAAAGAAATACATCAATTGGTTGCCTCCGCCCAGGGCCAGGAATCAAGCCTGGAACCAAGGTACATGCCCTTGACTGGAATCAAACCCAGGACCCTTCAATCCCAGGGCCAACTCTTCAACCACTGAGATACACCAGCTAGGGCTAGAGGTGCATTTTAGCAGAGCTGATTAACAAATTCTTAGAAATATAGATGTGGCACAATTTCTTTATTTTCTAAACTTAGGGATGAAATGCTAAGAACTCATTTGTGTGACAGCTTTCTATTACAACTCTCACCTTTTTGCTAATAAACAACGAATAATTCCTTGGAAACCTCTGCCCTTTATGGGTAACTTTTATTCAATTAATAGATGAAGGAAAAAATTATAAACTGGAGAAGATAATTTTCTGGCAAGCTTCCAAAAAAAAAAAGAAAAAGAAAAACCAGTACAGTTTAATATAGTCCCAATGCTTTGTAAGTTCCAACTCTTTTTGGCAAAAAAAAAAAAAAAAAAAAGTTTCTTAGTTCAAAACAGAGGAAATTATTAAAAGAAATCATAGGTTTTCTTAGATATCAAATAGCACTTTAAAACTATCTTATTAAGTGAAAAGGAATGAAAATCATGATTAAATGTCCTCTGGAACCCATCTGTACTTATAAGATTAGTAGGCAAAGTATAGGAAGACTACATTTTGCATTCTGTTGAAAAACCAAACATCCTATTAATGAAGAGATAATATGCAAATTGACCATCACTCCAACACACAAGATGGCTGCCCCCATGTGGAAACATGATGGCCACCACAAGATGGCCAGCAGGGGAGGACAGTTGTGGGCGATCAGGCTGCAGGGAAGGACAGTTGTGGGCGATCAGGCTGCAGGAGAGGACAGTTGTGGGGGATCAGGCCAGCAGAGGAGGGCAGTTGGGAGGGACCAGGACTGAAAGGGAGGGCAGTTGGGGGCAACCAGCCCTGTAGGGGAGGGCAGTTGGGGGGACCAGGCCTGCAGGGAAGAGCAGTTGGGAGCGACCAGGCCAGCAGGGGAGGGTAGTTAGGAGCAACCAGGCCAGCAGGGGAGGGCAGTTAGGGGTGACCAGGCCTGCAGGGGAGGAAAGTTAGGGGTGACCAGGCTGGCAGGGGAGGAAAGTTGGGGGTGACCAGGCTGGCAGGGAGGGCAGTTAGGGGTGACCAGGCCAGCAGGGGAGGGCAGTTAGGGGCAATCTGGCTGGCAGGGAAGGGCAGTTAGGGGCGACCAGCCTGCAGGGGAGGACAGTTGGGGGCGACCAGGATTGCAGGGGAGGGCAGGTAAGGGTGGCCAGGCCTGCAGGGGAAGGCAGTTAGGGGCAATTGGGCTGGCAGTGGAGCAGTTAGGCATCAATCAGGCCAGCAGGGGAGTGGTTAGGGGGTGATCAGGATGACAGGCAGAAGCAGTTAGGGGCAATGAGACAGGCAGGCAGGTGAGCAGTTGGGAGCCAGCAGTCCTGGATTGTAAGAGAGATGTCCGACTGCCCATTTCGGCCCAATCCTGAGGAGTCCCAGATTGGAGAGGGTGCAGGCTGGGCTGAGGGACACACACACACACACACACATACACACCGTGCACCAATTTCATGCACTGGGCCTCTAGTCTGAAAATATTTCTAGTTCTCCTATCTACATAGCTCTCTAACATACATATTTTGTCTTTAAAAAAATCACAGAGCAAGTTACTTTATATTTTAAAATTAGAAATGGAGTAGCTTTAGCATTCAACAATAATAATTTGGGTTTTTAGGGTGTTTTTTTCCCCTCTAAAAGTACCAAATCTGCATTTAGGGTGGGGCTCAGGATGAAGAGGGGGTAATATAAAAATTGGTTTAGATAATTTATCTGCCTACTTCAAATGTTTTGTATTTCATTTGTGTAGCATTATACATATACAATATTTTATAAATAGTTCTTTATCTCATAACTATTTAGAAATATGTGCCTCTTTAAAAAAAACTAGACAGGATGTTAAAATACCAGATTGTCTGGTTCAATACCAGATGCCTGGAAAACCTATTATAACTTTGTCAGTTCATATAGCTCTTACTCTAAAAACTTTGAATTTGTTTTGTGCCACTGTAATGACTGTGGGGAGGCGGGGGAGGTCGGGAAGGAGGGAGATGCCAACCAAGCAAGTCCCAAACAGGAGCCTTCCCACAGGTGTGGTAAGGCAAGGCTACCAAAGCCAAAAGAGGGTAGCCCCAAAGCAGTGGCAAACCTGACAGCGAGGGGAGAGGCTATGTCCTAATTCTGAGGGTCCACATTCCAAAGACAGCATCAGGTCCAAGTGGACAGCTATCTAACCGGCAAGGCAGTCACAAGTGTTAAACTCAATAAGGAACAGATGGATCACAAACCAGGAAGAATTCGAGCTGAGCTGTGATCAGTCATCTCTAGCTTATGGTTAGTCTCTGAGGCCTCTAGTGACCCATCCCTCAGAGTTAAAGGTATTGGTGGAAGATGAGCACATTTGTAAATTTTCCTTTTGTGCTATTTTAGGATCCATTTAAGTACAGTGTTGGATCACCAGACCCACCACTCTCAGCAAGTCCTGGGCAGATGGGAGCAGTTAGATCTCTCTTCTAAAGAGGCAGCTATGTATGGGTCCTTGCCTTAGAAAGATGGCTGGGTTTAGTTGAAGAAGGGTGCCCAAACAGGTCACCAAAGCAAGAGAGGATTAAGATGAGCCTTGGTTTCTGAGCAACAGGCAACAAAAGAAGTCAAAGAAACAGGAGACAGGAGTAGGAATTAGCAAATTAAATTAGTAAAGTAGGAAGTAGTTTAAGTGAATTATGGAGACTGGGCCAGAGATAGTACAAAGAGGTAAAGAAGACACTAACAAGACTGTAACCTTCAGGGATAATATTGGATGTTGTCCAGTCTCCTGGAGTAGGAGTGAGAACCCCAAGAAGGTGGACTTACATAGTAATAGATGGCTACTCCTTCTAAAGTTTTTACTGAGGGGACTTTACAAATTTGGGGGCAGAACTGAATTCAGAGTGGTATGGATGAAGGATAATAGAGAACTGCTAATAAGAGAAACACGTGCTTACGCAGGTGATGATGTCTAGGGGTATTTCTGTGTGGTATGGATATTAACTCTCTCCTCCCTTCTCTCCCTCTACTTAGTGAGATCTTCAGCCAAGTCTGTATTAATTACTGATGTTTTTGTGCTAGCAGATGAGGGAGGGCATAAAAAAGGTGCTGTGTCTGGTGAAAACAGCACACACATGGTAACATCCTGATGGAGCAGATAGCTCCCTCTTAGCCCTTTGAGACCTGTTCCTGGGATGAGATCGAACTAGGGTTTTCAACTGCTTTCCTGGTAGATACAAATGTTCTCTAGCATAAGAAAGATGAGGTCTCACAAGCACTTTTCTGTATTCCTCCTACAGAGCTAGGAAATTTAGCAACTTTTCCATGGAAGTATTCAAACTCCTTTTTTTTTTTTTTTTTTTTTTTTTGTAGAATTTAAGCTTTATTGATTTTAGGGGTGGGTGGCGGGGGAGAGATCCATGTGAGAGAAACATCAGCCAGCTACCTCCCCATGCGCCCCCAACCAGAAGTTGAACCTGAAACCTGGCTGGGAATTGAACCTGCCACCTCCTGGTATATGGGATGATGCTTCAACCAACTGAGCCACATCGACCAGGGCCAGGCTCCTTGTCTTGATTTACTGAGACATCTTTGGATGTCAGTGAGCTGAATGTGGAGTTGGAAATGAGGTAAACATGCTAGAGAGAGGCAACTGGTGTTTTAAAAGTATTAGGTGATTTTCATTACCTCAAGGGCTCACAGTGGGCTCCTTCAGTTATCACTTTGGGCCATTTATATATGGTGGTTTGTTTTTTGTTTGTTTGTTTTTGGAGTTTTGTTTGTTTGTTTGTTTGTTGTTTTGCTCTAATGAGAATATACTCTCTAGATAAAGAGGAAAACATGGTGATAATAACTTCCAGACTGAAGTGAAGTACTAGTAAGTAAAGCAACAGTCCTTTTTAATTAGATGTTCCAATGTTAGTGAAGTGGCTTTTTTTTTCTGTGTGTGTGCCAATAAGTTGTAATTAGCAATCAAGGGATAGAACACATTTATCCCTTCCCCCACAGCCTTCTCCCCAGTCCATGCAAAACAAATTGGAGTAAAACAACACCATCTGCTCATTTCACACTCAGTGACAAAGCACATTAACTCCTTCTCAAGGTTAGGAAATCCAAACTCAAAAAGACACTCTTCTAGTTATGCAGAGAAAAAAAAACGAAAGCCTCCTGAAAGCAGGAACTCTATAAGATTAGAAGAGACCACTATTTCTCAAAACATGACATTACAAGGGCTGAGCTGATGAGGGCTAAAAAGCCAAGGGCTTTCTTACAGGGGTGTCACATGGAACTTTACTTAAGTGGCAGAAAATCATGTTTCACTTGCATTTTCATGATTTGTGGCTGCTGCTTTAAATGAGGAAAATATCAGTAGAAAAAGACCATCATAATCACCAGAGATCTTGCATCCCAGGGCTGAGAAGAAGACAATGAAATAGAAACATAAGTCACATTTAATTTCAGAGTCTTATTTTATTTCTATATTTTTCTTTGCTATAGCAACCACTTTTTTTTTTTTTTTTGCAATCACTTAAAAAATATCCAAATCCCTAACTAAGTTCCATTATTCTATTCAGAGATGATGCTTTGAATTAGAGAGGAAACTCAGTCATTTGAATCTAACCCTATTTACTTTACTCCACCAAGCTCTGGGGTCAGAAGTAAAGATAAGGAAGGGTTTTTACTAATTCATATGAATGCCTCCAGAGATTAGAAGGATGGCAGGCATTTGGCTTTGACAGCAAATCTTAAGCTCCACACAGTTCTAACTAGCCACCCTTTAAATAATGCTGCTCCAGAGGCCCCCTGAAACAATAAGTAGCTGGACTTGTCTTAGAGACCAGACTCTTGCAATATATAGTCTTAAAAAAAATTTGAATTTCATGCCACGGGTACAGCATGCCTCACTGGTATGTGTATTGGTCATTTATGATCTCCTGAAAGAAACAGGAGAGTAGTATAAAAGGGTAAATTGTGACATGCTAAGTACCAAACAAGTATACATAATGTAAAATGATACCTCTTTTTATTCATAAAGCTGTTATACCAGAATTTTGAGATTTGGTAAACAAGACATTTTAACTTGAATTCATTCATTCATTCAGCCATCGGTTGGTGTGGCCACCTGCCCAACAAACATTACCCCAGTGCCTACAGGGCCAGCCCTCAGAATTACAGAGACAAATAAGGCATGGTCTCTGCCCTAGTGGGAGAGGCAGACCTGCAAATCGTGCAATCACAGAACTGTGTTTAAGGTGGACAAGTAACCAAGAAGGAGGAAGTAGTTGGCTCTATGAGGTTGGTAATGGAGGGGTATGGGATCCTGGGGGAGGAAAGCTTTCTAGAAGAGTTGATATATGAAAGAGGAGTGAAATTTACCAGGCATGTACATTCTAATCAGAGGGCACAGCTTGAGCAGAGGCATGAAAAAGCATAGGATAGCTAAAGAGCTAGAAGCTATGTGATATTGCTGCCAGGTCTTGTGTGGCAATATTAGAGAGGAGCTTGGAAAAGTAGACACAAAATATTACAAGCAATTTTTAGACATTTCTCTTTAGACAACAGGCATTGCTAGCAGGATTTCATGATAATATGTTTACTAGTAGAAACATCTCTATGATGGCTATAAGGAAAATGGATAAGAGGAGAGTAAGAACAGGACAGGAAACCCAAGAAGAGGGCAAATTGTCATTGTGTTCCCATTATGTTGCCTTTTTAAAGCTTTGATCCATTTCAGCCTTTGTATTTCTAAACTAAAAATGTCAATGTTAGTCAACCCAGTGTTTTCAATATCATGGATCTTTAATATTTTTTGTGCTTACTGGAGTAGAGCATACAATTGAGTCTGCTTGTGGCCACTTGGCCAATCCAAGGGCTAAGGGAAATCAATAGCTCAGTTTCACCTATAAACCCTTGTGCCTCAGTGTTGGGATCAGATGAAGTTATAATAAACTAGTGGCCCGGTGCACGAAATTTGTGCACATTAAAAGGGGATTAATTAGAAGAAATATTTTAATATTGCTATTTGCCCTTTCTCTATAATAGAAGTGTCAGAGATGAAAGAAAATTAGTAAAATATATATGAAAATCTTCCTCCTGTCAGAGTCTGGGGCATGCCATGGGACCCAGAGTCCAGTCCCTGCCCACCCGTGGTGCCTCAAAATTGAGCAAGACCCAGACCCAGCCAGCCCCACCCTCATTGGGTGAGATCCAGACCCGGTCAACCCCACCCTTGTCAAGCCCCGCCAGATGGGAGGTGCAGCCTCAGGTCCCCTGGCCTGGTGCCAGGCAGGGGGTGCAGCCTCAGATCCCCCAGCACACCCTCAGGTTCCCTGCCTGGCACTGGGGCAGGAGGCATGGCCTGAGGTCCCTTGGCCCAGCACCAAGGTGGGTGGCGCAGCCTGATGTCCCCTGGCCAGCACCAGGGCAGGGGGCACACCTTGAGGTCCCCTGTCAAGCCCCACCAGCCAGGGGGCACAGCCTCAGGTCCCCCAGCCTAGCATCAAGAGGGGGCACAACCACAGGTCTCCTGGCGTATGCTGTTTGGGGGCCATAGCCTCAGGTCCTCCAGCACACCCTCAGGTCCCCTGGCCCAGTGCCGGGGCAGGAGGCATGGCCTGAGGTCCCCCATCAAGCCCTGCCAGGCAGGGGGTGTGGCCTGAGGTGCCATGTCAAGCCCCACTTAGGTGGGGGGCACAGCCTCAGGTCCCCTGCCCCAGCCCAGCACCACGCAGCCTCAGGTCCCTGCTGATTGCTTGTTAAGGCTCGTTATGGGAACTCAGCCTCTGCTATGGGCGTCGCCATATTTGTGATGGTGTGATGGTCAATTTGCATATTCCTCTTTATTATATTAGACAAGTTCAACTAGAGCAGAGCTGGAAGCCAAGCTTTGGTTTCCTGACTCTGATTACACTGTCCTTCTCCTCTAATTCAACCATGCTGCCTCTTGGAGCTGTGCTTTAGGAGAATTGCTGTCTCAGAGTATAGAAAAAGGGATAAATAATCCATAATGGCCAATCAAGGAAGCTGGGGATATTCAGGGCTGAAGATAGTCATGTTCACTCACAAATACAGGGTGGGGCAAAAGTTGCTTTACATTGTAAGTATGTGAAATAGAGTTTGTTCTTGTATTATTATTTATTGTATTTCTTTCATATTAAAAACTGTAAACTTACTTTTGCCTCACTCTTTATCTTTTGGAATCAAAGTCAGAAGACAAAACAATGAACAGTGTGGATACATAGATTATGTTCTAAGTTGAATTGGTCCACATTATTGTTCATACTTGATGAAATATCTCTGGAATCTGGGACATGTAGACACAGGGATTTTAAATAATCTATGAAAGTAAACTAGTGCGTGAGTAGTAAAGCTAGAAGAAAAAATAAAAAGTCAGTCTCTTTCGATTTATAGCTAAAGTACCCTACTTGCAAAGGTAAGTCATATATACCCTTTCCTTCTCATTTAAGTTTTTGTGTTGGTAAAAAATAGATCATGCAATAATGTTATTTTTAATTTGCTATTTAGTCTGAATAATTCATTTAAAATCTCAATATCTTTTGAGGTTAGTTTGGGGTCCAAAGCATTGATTGACTGTTTAACATAGCAGTACATACAGGAAAATGTCTTCCCTTTCTGTGCAGTTACACACTTCTGGTGGATTCCTTTTGCATTATATCACATTGTATTACATTACAAGATTTTCTTCTTGCCATTAACTTTACAATGCAATTATTAAAGGAATCTTCTGATTTTTTTCCTTAATGTTTGTTTCATTGTGATTAAAAGAGCTAAACTGAATCATCTGAAGGTATCTGTCAAGTTGGCAGAAATATTTCTTAGTTGTCCTGCTGAGACTGACAACACAGTAGCCAAACAACTGTATTAATTTCTGGAAGCCATTTGTGACATTGATACTTGGCTCATTATAAACTGTAGCAAATCCCTCAAATAATTTCATACTGCTCCAAAAGTTGCTGTCATGCAATAAAAGCTCTCAATGATTATGACTTGGGCTACATTTGTATTCTACTTACAAATTTCCATTTGGTGTTTCTGTTTGTGTTTGAATCAGGACAAAGGTAACTTGGGACTCTTGACTTCTTTCCATATTTCTTTTAATCAATACAAATCAAAAGCAGTCTCAGAAATGACTCCTTGTCAATACACCCAGCTGGGAGGTGACAGAATGAATGTTCCCTTTGGAAAGTCAATTCCCCAAAGTGATTCTTTTCTTCTCAACTGCCTTTAGCTGGCAAAAGGTTCAAACTGACAGCCTTGAAGATAGCACTGCAGGGCATGTTTCAGAAAGGGAGCATGTTCTTCTCAAAGGCTATCAATCTGTCCCCTCACTTCATTCAGAGGATATGAAATAAATCTGCTCAGATATGTGCTTTGAAAAAGTGGTCACATTGTGACTGAGATGACTTAAGACTTCACCCAGTGGGAGAAATGGTGGCTTGGATTATGTAAATAAGAGAGGAGGAGAATGGAACCAAGATAACCTAAACAAAAGTATTGTATTCTTCCTCTCTTAATTCCCTGCTCAACTAAGCTGATCAACATAACATCAAAAATAAGTATTATTTCTATAAATTGTAAAGCTATTTCACTTGCATTCCTGCCTCTAGAGTAAAATCTCAGCAGGTTACAAAGATATATATTATACTAGCTAGGAATCTTTTGGTGGCAAGTGACAGACAACCAATTCAAATTAGCCCGAGCAAAAAGAAAGATTTATTAGACCAAGACTGGGGCATTTCACAAAACACAAAGTATAGTTGAACAACTGTAGGTACAGAGATGGAGTTGCACCTCAGGAACACCAGGAACTGACAACATTTAAATTTGTCTCATTAATATGCTGAGATTCTGTCAGCTTCATTCTTCTGTGCTAGAAGCTAGTTTTCTCTGTGTGCTGAAAAACACAGTTCCTGGTTTTAAAATTTTAGACCTTAAACCACCAGGATGAAACTGGTCTCGGTCTCTGAGTAGTACTCCAAGTCAAAGAGTCTCTTATGGGTTCAATTTAGGTTAGGCACTCATACACGAACCAATTGATTGTACCCAGTCTATTAGGGTACCATGATTGGCCAATCTCAGGTCAGGTGTCCATACCAAATCCAATCAATTGTGGCCAGAAGACAGGGTTGCGTGGTAGCTCTAACAATAACCAAGTGCTTGGAAGAGAAGGGGTGAATGACAGGCACTCCCACAGGTATCCACTACACATAGGTAAAACAAAAAGAAAAACGTTAAAAATAAAAACAAAGCAAAGATATAAAGAAGGTAAAACTTAAGGCCAAAGTCATTCAGCAAAGACAGTAATTTTATTTTGATAATGGGTAGTATTTCAAAATAAAAACAACCATAAAACATCAGATAACTTATTATCAAAAACATATTAGAAATATAAGGGGAAATAAATTGTCTATCTGTAAAACGAAAGAAATTCCATTAAAAATCTATTTAAATTGATTAAAAAAAGAGTTCAATCTATAATAATAAAAGTATAATAGACCAGATGTCCTTCCAGACATCCTTCCAGACCACTTTCTGGATGAAGCCAGGGCTGCAAGGGAAGCCTGGGTCCTGGGTGCTTGCCAGGGGCCGGAGGGAAGCCTGGATCCTGAGTACCAGAGGGAAGCTGGTGCCAGCAGCCGGGGGACGGAAGGCCTACTCTTGCATGAATTTTGTGCATCAGGCCTCTAGTAAAATCATAAGATTAAATATATAAAAATCAATAGCTAGCCTGTGTAACAGCAATAAATTATTTAAGATGAGAGTTAAGGAATGGTGGAAGAGCCAGTGAGGAGAGAGTGATGGGAGTCACTGGACGACCCAGGGGAAAGCGAGGCCCAAGACCTTTTTTTTTTTTTTTTTTACCTTAACTCCTATTGCTGAACAACCATGAACTCCCAATTTGTCAGAATTATTTCACCGAGGTGGAAGCTGAGGTCAACCGCCTGGCCAACCTGCATCTGCGGGCCTCCTACACTTACCTCTCTCTGGGCTTCTATTTCAACCTTGATGACATGGCTCCCCAGGGCATGGGCCACTTCTGAGAGTTGGAGGAGAAGAAGCACAAGGGCACTGGGCTTCTTTTTAAGATGCAAAATTCAGTGCGGTGGCACACTGTCCTCCAGGATGTGCTGAAGCCTTCCCAAGATGAGTGGTGTGAAACTCAGGATGCCATGGAAGTTGCCCTGGTCTTGGAGAAGAACCTGAACCAGTCACTTTTGGAACTGCATGTCCTGGGTTCTATCAGTGCAGACCCTCATCTCTGTGATTTCCTGGAGAAACACATCCTGGTTGAGGAGGTGAAATTTGTGAAGAAGATGGGCAACCAACTCACTAACCTCTGCAGGCTGGCCAGCCTCAGGCTGGGCTGGGCAAGTATCTCTTTGAAAGGCCCACCCTCAAGCACAACTAGGAGCCTTTGGAGTCCAGAGGTCTTTGAGGGGCCCCTCTGCATTCCCCTTTGTGGCTTTTGCCTGGGCCTATCCCCCAAACCACTAGCCATTCTTTTAACCACACTGAAGCCCTCTCCCATTCATTGGACCAAATGGAAACAATAAAGCTTTTTGCAGCAAAAAAAAAAAAAAGAAAGAAAGAGAATTAAATTTTTTGCCCTGGCCAGGTAGCTCAGCTGGTTAGAGCATCATCCCAATATGTCAATGTTGAATGTTGCATCCCTGGTCAGGGCACCTACAAGAACAGCCAGTGAATGCATACATAAGTGGAACAATAAATCGATGTTTCTCTCTTTCCCTTCCTCTCTAAAACCAGTCAATAAATAACCCTAGCTGGTTTGGCTCAGTGGATAGAATGCTGGTCTGCGGACCAAAGGGTCCCAGGTTTGATTCTGGTCAGGGCACATGCCTTGGTTGCAGGCTCCTCCCCAACCCAGGCTCTGGTTGTGCAGGAGACAACCAAGTGATGTGTTTCTCTCACATTGATGTTTATTTCTTCTTTCCCTCTCTCTTCCACTCTCCCTAAAAATCAATAGAAAAATATCTTTGGGTGAGAAATAAAATCAATCAATACAAAAATAAATAATGTAAAAATAAAAAAGGAAATCCCATTCCTAATAGCATCAAAAATACGAAATGTTGGGGAGCAATCTTGGATGAATATTTGATTAAATTAGTATGCAATTTATTTAGAAGAATTAAGGATAACAAAAGAATAAATGTTAAAGGTAAGTATCATTAAGGATAATTAGCCCTGCCTGATATTAGAATGTCTCCTACTTGAATAATTAAAACATGTGTTATTAATGCAAAATAGATAAATTAACAAGGTTATTGATAACCTTGAAACAGATCCTAATATGCTAATATATGAAAAATATAACTGCACAAACGAATTTATGAGGAAAAATTATTCAGCAAAGAGTGTTAAGACAACTGGCAGTTATGTAAAGAGAAAGCAATATGCGAACAAAATTAAGAGTTGATCAAGAATCTGGAAAAGGTATTTGCAGCAAGTATGAAAAAAGTTACTTTCTCTACTCTTTAAAAGCTCATTCAAATGAATAATAATACAAATAAGCAAAGATTACAAAATAGTATAAATGCCCTGTGATTCCCACCTCAAAGGTAGGAATACAAATTGGTAAAACCCTTTGAAATGTAATTAAGAATACAGAATTTCTTGATAAGAATATGAAAAATATTCACACTTCTTAACTCAGTAATTCTTTCTTTAGTAAACTATCTTGACAAAATAATTTGAGCAAATTAAAAGTACTATGGCCCTAGCTGGTTTGGCTCAGTGGATAGAGTATCAGCTTGCAGACTGAAGGGTCCAAGGTTTGATAAATATTTGTAGAATGAATGAACAACTGTAAACATCCAACAATAAGAAATGGTTTAGACAATTACTTATCTACTAGAGGCCCGGTGTATGAAATTCGTGCATGATCAGGCCTAAACTGGCAGTCAGACATCTCTCTTGCAATCCAGGACCGCTGGCTACTAACCGCTTGCCTGCTTGATCACTCCCAAACACTCTGCCTGCCTGCCTTCCTTCCTGATCACCCCTAACTGCCTCTGCCTGCCTGCCTGACTGGCCCTAACTGCCTCTGCCTGCCTGCCTCATTGCCCCTAACCACTCACCTGCCTGATCACCCCTAACTGCCTCTGCTTCGGCCCCCGCCACCACCGCAGCTTCGTCTGGAAGGACGGCCAGAAGGTCGTTTGTCTGTCCAGTCTAATTAGCATATTATGCTTTTATTATTATAGATTCAATATAATATTGCAAAGTTATTACATATATTTTTTAAGAATAACAATTTACAACATTAGAGAATATTTATGATGAAAGAATAAGTTTAAGAAAGCATAATATATTTTACCTATATGATTACAAATTTTCTTATACTACTTTCTTATAAAGTTAGAAACTAGTGTAAGAAACTACATATAGAAAAGAGTACAAAGTTTCTTTTTCTATAGATTATGTTCACAAATATTACAAAAGAAACTTTGTGGGGAGAAATAAAAATTGAGATACAGTTAAATGTTAAAAATGGAGTGGAGAGAGAGAATACTGGTGAATTTCCTCTTGTATTTTCTTTGGGGCATTCCATAACATGTATTTCTTTAATACTGGAAAATGTGATAAGCGCAACATCAAAAGAGATCATTTTTAAAATAACCAATGATTTCAGTTCAATGATGTCAAATTAAAATAAAGACAAATAGGAAAAAGAGAGAAGGAACTGCAAAAGTCCTAAAATAGGGAATTATAAGTTAATGTTTTGGTTTATTTTAGTATACTATATAATAAAAGGGTAATATGCAAATTGACCCTAATGGCTGAACCACCAGAACGACCGCTTGACCAGTCACTGTGAGGCACACTGACCTCCTCTAGGTCCTTTTCTCTGGCTGGCAGGCTCCCATTGCCCGATGGCGAATGGAGAACCAGGGGTGGGTGGCAGGGGATGTGGGCAGCACCAGGCCAAAGCCCCCACTCCACCAGGTGCCCCACACATAGAGGGTGGGGGTGGGGCTGGCAGACAGGTGGGAACGGCTAATCTCTTGGTCCCTCTTCCCAGTCTTCAGGCTCTGATCGCCCAATGGCGAATGGGGAACCAGGGGTGGGTGGTGGCGGGGGGCGGGGGGTGGGGGGGACGTGGAGCCAGCTATAGGCAGCCAGGGAAGATGGCTCTGATTGCAGGCCAGGCCTAGGGATCGTACCTGCACACGAATTTTGTGCACTGGGGCTCCAGTAATTAGATAAGTGTGGGCTTAAGAATATGAAAACCACCCTGACTGGTTTGGCTCAATGGATAGAGCATCGGCCTGTGGACTCAAGGGTCCCAGGTTCAATTCCGGTCAGGGGCATGTTCCTTGGTTGCGGGCACATCCCCAGTAGGGAGTGTGCAGGAGGAAGCTCTATCCCTCTCCCTTCTTCTCTGTAAAAAAATCAATAAAATATATTTTAAAAAAAGAATATGAAAATCTATAAAGCTGTGATCCTCTGAATCACTGCTTTTGTTTTCCAATTACATCACCACCCTTAAGTTCTTCTTATATAGAAATTTTGAACCCTTCAAATGCTCTCAAAAATACTGATTCCTGGGGCCTATCCCTAGGAGTTTCTTATTCAAAAAGATTGGGGTGAGGCCTAGGCATCTCTGTGTTTTAAACATAGTCCCTGGGTAGATTCTATGTTTGGGAATTCCCTGGGCTAAGTGGTGGTAGTGAGATTTTCTCCTTTGAACTTCTGGGGTAGAGGAACCTGTCAGATCTGCTGGGTCACTACTGTTCCTCCACTGTTGTCCCAGCTGCTATAGTTCTTGGCTGTGGACCTGAGGGTGTGTATACAAAATCTAGAACCTTTATGCGAGGAGCTAACAGACTGGCCCTCCTCTGGCCCTTGGGCCTTTACCTATTGACCTAAGTGCCAGAGGCTATGTCAGGTTGGTCCTCACAGTCCACAGTCCTTAACATGATACATTCGTTTAGTGTCACCACTGATTCAGAACCCCTTATCCTAGTGGTCATTGTCCTGTAGGCTCATTTAAAAATGTTCTGTGCCTCCTCCCCATTTATGCAAGCTCAGTGTTGAATCTCCTTCCCAACAATTTCCTCTGTTCCCATGGAAGTCCCATTGGGTTGTAACCAAATACCTCCATTTCTCCAGTCTCTGCACAAGTATTTCCTGTATCTCCTGCTTTATTTGAAATCTGACTCTCTCCTGAGGCCACTTCTCCTGCAGACCTCATTTGTTTAGATCTCAAGTAACCATTATGTGGTGTTAATATTCACCTGGGCCCCCCTGCCATTTCTTACCATTTCAGTTAAATTTTAAAGAAAAAAAAATCCCAAGCAAAACAAGAATTCTCTTTTTGAGAATCATGGCATCCACCTTAGTATCTATTTTTTGTCATCTAATGACCAACTTCTGAGTCACTTCTGAGATATCTTAAGAGTAAAGTGAGTTATTTTCTCTCCACTTGAACCACTCCATATCTAATTACTAGAGGCCCAGCACACAAAATTCATGCACAGGTACAGTCCCTAGGCCTGGCCTGCAATCAGAGCCATCTTCCCTGGCTGCCCGCAGCCGGCTCCACCCCCCACTGCCACCCACCCCTGGTTCACCATTTGCCATTGGGCGATCAGAGCCTGAAGACCAGGTGGAGGAACCGAGAGGTCAGTCATTCCCACCTGTTCACCAGCCCCACTCCCACCCTCTATGTGTGGGGCAACTGGCGGGGCAGGGGCCTTGGCTTATATCTAAATTACTTTCTGTAATTAAAAAAATATCTAGTAAAAGAGTAATATGCAAATTGACCATAATTCCAACACACAAGATGGCCACCCCCACGTGGTCAAAGATGGCCACCACAAGATGGCTGGCAGGGGAGGACAGTTGTGGGGGGGAACCAGGCTGGCAGGGGACGGCAGTGGGGGGGAACAGTCCTACAGGGAAGGGCAGTTGGGGGGAACTAGGCCTGTAGGGGAGGGCAGTTGGGAGCAACCAGGCCGGCAGGGGAGGGCAGTTAGGGGTTACTGGTAAAGCAGGGGAGGGCAGTTGGGGTGACCAGGCCTGCAGGGGAGGGCAGTTAGGGGTGACCAGGCTGGCAGGGGAGGGCAGTTGGGCCGGCAGGGGAGCAGTTAGGTGTCAATCAGGCTGGCAGGGGAGTGGTTAGGGGGTGATCAGGCTGGCAGGCAGAAGTGGTTAGGGGCAATCAGGCAAGCAGGCAGGTGAGCAATTGGGAGCCAGCAGTCCTGGATTGTGAGAGAGATCCCAGATTAGAGAGTGTGCAGGCTGGGCTGAGGGACATTCCCCCCCCCCTACCCCCCCCACCCCCGCCGCACGAATTTCATGCACCGGGCCTCTAGTCTTTATATAAACACCAAATATTTAGGCCTTAGACAAATGTTTATAAGCACCAGATACCAGGCTAGGCAGTTGGGATATAGTGACCAATGGAATCCAGCTACAAAATATGCCTATGGAATTGTTTGATTGATATTTCTTTTCTATGAGTTGCACATTCCTCTTTTATTTACTTGGTTACAGGGTGGCCTGTAATGGTATGAACGGTATGGAATGAGCACCTAAACCAAGATTGGCAATTAATCTTTTCACTCGAAAATTTGAAATTTGGAATGACAGTCAGAATCAGACTGTAACAAGGTAACTTGAAAGCTGTTGGTAGTGGCCATTTTCTGCAGCTAAGGTAGATTCAGAAAGATGTGCAAATAAGATACTCTCCAAAAGTGGACTTTCTGGATTCTTTAAGATGCTCCAGTCTTTAGTTCTATTCCCATGGTCTGGCTGCATCTTTGTCTTGAGGTTCCAGGGTCCTTCCTATAAAAGTATTTTCTGCTTAAGATAGTATTTTATGTTGGGTTTCTGTGAAAAAACAAGATCCTGTCATTCTTTTGGAAAGCTGGACTGCCTTGTTTTGTGATTGGTGACCCAGCCATGTGTCCTTTGAGGACAGAGGACTGGGTAGCAAATGTCAGGTTGTTGTTGCTTATATCAAGCCTTCATTAAGATGTTACAAGAATGGAACATGCTCAAATACAGCTGAAAGCTGCCTAAAAACCACAGCGCCAGGGCATAACTTTGTTCTACAGGTCCTTTTTGCCTATTGCCAGTTGCCCAAGACTACCGAGGTCAGATAATCATGGGCCTTGCTGAATCACAGCTGCCAAATTATTTATCACAGTGTTTCTAAAGCTATCAATTATCATCTTTCTTTCTGGAATCTTCAATATTTCCCTTTCTATTGGCTCCTTATTATCAGTCCTCAAGTCCACTCCCCTCATAGCAAAATCCATTCTATACTTCCCCACTCTTTCTGTTACAGGTAAACTCCTCAGAAGTCCTTTATACTCCATGAAAAACGATAGCAATCAGGTAGAAGCCTTACAGCTGCAACTGCACTACTAAGGTTATCAATGACCACCGTATCACTAAATCCAAAGGATGTTTTTCAGGTTTTACTTTACTTGACTTCAGGAGTACATGATACTATTGACCACTCCTGCATTCTTGAAACATTTCCTTTCCTTGCCTTCTGTTTTTCTTTTTACATGTCTGCTTATTTCTTTGCAAGACCCTCTTTGTG
Organism: Corynorhinus townsendii; assembly: GCA_026230045.1. Lineage (NCBI taxonomy): Eukaryota > Metazoa > Chordata > Mammalia > Chiroptera > Vespertilionidae > Corynorhinus > Corynorhinus townsendii. The sequence continues at coordinate 123,380,598 of JAPDVU010000001.1, forward strand.
TTCTATACCTTAAACATGTTGGTGTTTAAGTCCTCAATCTTCCAAGTCCTCAATCTTTCTCTTCAGTCCAAATCTTCAATCTTCCTCTTCAGTCCTAAATTTTCCTGGGGCTATATCAACCACTTTCTTGCATTATCATGTATACCCAAATGTAAGATCAATTCTTCAAACTCCACAATAATCCCTTAGCAAAGAGGGAGTCACCTTATATACTGACCTTTAAAATGTTCTTCATATTACTCAATGTTCTCTCAATTATTTTGAGCAACAAAATGCTCTTTGGGGGAATATACATTTAGCAAGAAATGATTTTATTCAATGTTCACATAGAAGCCACCTGACAGAATTGCTTAAGAAAGGAAACAAATTTAACACAAATTTAGAAATTACTTCTAGGGAAATACCTTCACATTTGTAAGTATTGGATGTCCTTGTAAACAAGCCTTAAGAGTCACCATAAAAAGCAATATGATAAGTGAATATGATTACAGGATTAATGATGTAGTATGATTAGACACTGTGGCCTGGAAAAAAATTCCCAGTGACAACATCATATATAGTCAAAATTTTGGTGGAAGATGACATATTCTGGGAAATTATGTCCGAGACTCAAAATTTGACCTTGGTGATGATAAAAAGACTGTGAAGAGTTTCAATAAAATTATATTTTAAAATTAAGTTTTATATTATATGTAAAGTATGTAAGTATAAATTATTACATTAAACATAAGTAGGTCCTTGATTATTTCATCTGTATCTCTAAAAGTTTGTATACTCAAGTTGGCCACAAAGTTTTTTGTTTGTTTGTTTTTCATATATCTCTTGACCATCTGTGTGTCCGCTTTGGAGAAGTATCTATTTAGGTTCTTTGCCCATTAAAAAAATATATTTTTTTATTTATTTCAGAGAGGAAGGAAGAGGGAGAGATAGAAACATCAATGATGAGAGAGAATCCTTGATTGGCTGCCTCCTTGCATGCCTCCCACTGGGGACCGAGCCCACAACCTGGGCATGTGCCCTTGACTAGAATCAAACCCTGGACCCTTCAGTCCGCAGGCCGATGCTCTATCCACTGAGCCACACTGGCCAGGGCTGGCCACAAAGTTTTATTAGGGGGACAGATTTTTACTTGGGAAAATGGGGGTTCACCATATATTCAGAGATACCTTATATTTGAACATATATGGTATAAGCTGATGGCACATCTCTCTAGCCCAGTTTTTCCTGCTAAACTCCAGACCCAAATAATGAACAGATTATTGATATTTCTACTCAAATGTCCCATAGGCACTTTAAACTTGTCCATAGTTAAACTCACATTTCTTCCCATCTTCTCCTCTTCCTTGCTCTCTTCCCAGTGAATGTCATTGGCCTAAAATGAAATCTGTGAGTCACCCATGTCTCCTCTCTCCCACATACCCCTGTTGTTTCTATAGATCTCCTAAATCTCTTATCTATTCACTTGTCTCAAGCCTTCCTGCTTTACTCTAGGCCAGCAATTTTCAACCTTTTTCATCTCCTGCCACAGATAAACTAATTACTAAAATTCTGGGGCAAACCAAAAAATACATTTTTTGCCTGACAAAAAAATAGGTATAATTTTCATTCATTCATACTGAACTACTATTGTGTTGGCTGTTGTCATTTTTTTAATTTGACAATCTAAGGGAAAAGAGGTCAGTGCCCGACTAAATAGTCAGGTATTGCATGCTTTAAAAAATTTTGCAGCACACCAGTTGAAAATCACTGCTTTAGGCTACCAATACCTCCTTTCCAAACTACCCTTAACAGAATCTGAACTGGTTTTCTTGGTCTTGTCTCCTTTCAACCTACACTCCAGGAAGCAGCCCTAGTGATCTTTCTAAAATGCCAATTAGTCTGGTTAGAGAGCATAGCTGCTTCTCTTATTCCCCAACCTTCCCCTCTGCACCCTACCTGTACCCTCCCAACTTAGTTAGATGCTCTTACAATGTTTCCTCACACTCCTTATCTTTCCTTACTATAACACTTTTCACACTTCTTTTATTATAATTGTTTATCTTTCCTGCTAGACGGGGAACCTTGTCTATCTTACCTTGTCTATAGGACCTGAGAAATTTTAAGTGCTTTATAAATATTAAATGAATTAACCAATAATTTTGTTATCCCCCATCCCACACAGTATCTGGCAAAGTACAGGTCCTCGATAATATTTGTTTTATGAATAGATTGTTGTTGAACTAAAGATATGTGATGAAGCAACATGTAACAAGCAAAATTAGTACTGTGTAGGCTTTATCTTTAAAGAGTGCATATCCTTCTTAATTAGACTTAAGCAAAGATGGCTGCCTAGAACAGGTGGCTTTTGGAAGAGAAAGGAATAAAATTTCTTATCAAGTGGATTGTAAAGGGCAAATGTAAAAATGTCAACATCTGTGCAGAAGAAAATCAGGTTTTTAGGACATGGGTAAATCCTAGTTAAAATTTGCTGTGACTAGGAAGTATTCCATACTGGAATCTACTAGCATTCTTCTCTACCTTGAATACTGGGATTCAGTCAGGAATCAGCTACTGAATCTAATTACTGCCAACAATTAAGTACTAAACTAGAATGCCTCTCTGAAATTGGAAATAATCTTTTCACTACAGAAAATAAGATTCTTGCCAAGTTATATATTTATAGAATTTATTAATTTTCCATTTAATTTTTATATCATCACCTAGATGAAATTTCTAGTTATTTTTGGCCTGCACTATGATAATGTATACCAGGGGGGAGGTACGTCTGGCCCCTGGGCCATTTAAGGCCCGAGAAATCATTTGGTCTGGTCGTGTCGAGGCATTAGGGGTGAGTTAATTAACTATTTGACCAACTGTAGCAGGCTAATTTTTAAGTTGATAATTTTGTATGGCCCATGAATGATGTTATAAATATACACATGGCCCTTGGCAGAAAAAGGTTCCTCACCCCTGATATATACTAACATACAATGGCTATCCTGTTTTCTTTGCTCTAAAAGTTTCTTTGTGCACTATTCCTTGAACATGAGCTTCACGTTCTAACTTTACTTAATGAAAAAGGTGCTAATTTCACGAATGGTTTAATATATCTTCATTGACTACTTAAATACGTTAATTAGCAATATGTGGACTGGGGTATTAGTTTAAAAATCTTGTTGGGAGAGTGAACATGATAAATAAGATGACTACAAAAATCTTCTCTCAGATACCTTACCAAGGAAAGGAGAAATTTAATGACTCCAAATTTTAAAGGGAATGTTCACAATGTTAGTTACACTGAAAAAAGGTGAAGGATGTGAATTCAAGTGTGTGCCTAGCTTACTTTACTATCTTACTTTTGAACTGATATAAAATTTGTAACTTTTAATCTGGGGCTCCACCAATTATTACTGGTTTATTATAATGGGTTTGATTAAAATTGTGACATAATCACAAGTCAGAAATATATGATTTAGTCACCCTGTTTTACAGAAAGTGCTTTAAAATTTTTTTATTTCACCCTGATATATACAGTGGGCTGATAATGAGAAAGTTCATAGAAGTCATACATGAAAGTCATTCTGATTATTTTATTAGCCACAACTCACATTTTTTAAACTTAGGGATAAAGATAAGCTTCAGCCCTAGCTGGTTTGGCTCAGTAGATAGGGCATCAGGCTGTGGACTGAAGGTTCCCTGGTTTGATTCTGGTCAAGGGCACATGCCTGGGTTGTGAGCTTGATACCCAGTGGTGGGCGTGCAGGAGGCAGCCCATCAATGATTCTCTCATCATAGATGTTTCTCTCTCTCTCTCCCTTCCTCTCTGAAATCAACAACAACAACAAACATATAAATAAAAAGATAAGCTTAATTTCACAAGTCATATTATGTTTTAATAGAATGCAAAATTTCCAGACTTAGGAAATATATCCAAATATTAATTTTTGCAAGGCAATTTAGTTTCTAAAGAACTTTCTCATTATCTCAGAGAAATTAATAATGATGTGATTATTAAAGGCTAATTAAGCAGATACTTGTTAAGTAATTGGAAGGTAATCTATTTCTAATTTAACAGGTCAATCAGGGGCATTTAGTAAATATTTTTGCTGGTTAACAATTCTAAAACAAAAATATATTTAAATTGTTTCCCTAGTGGCAAACAATAAGTGTGCACTGATCTTTTATGAGACAGTTGTTTCAAAGAATTAATTGGGATGAGGGTCCCTAATGCCACCATTTTGGTGATTTAAGAGGTTTGGTGACAATTCCAAGCTCTTCCCTCCAATGTTAACGCAAGCCTTATATTACTGCTTACTTTGGCACTTCAGAATAAAAGAAAACATCTGAAGAAGCCACAGAGATGTGGAGGTCAGAGAAACAGCCCTTTTCTTGTGGGAAGCTACACACTTTGGTTATTAACTATACAGACAGTAAACCAAAATCCAATTCAACAATCAAAACATGCTTCTCTAAGTGCATAACCATACAAAGAAATGGTCTTAAAATATTTTCCAGGTGTGCAGCTCAAAAATTTTCCTCATCTGCAGTGTTACCAACTAGAAGCTGCTATCTCCTAACTTTGGGTAGCCTAGGCGCTGCCTCAAGATTACCAAGTGGTTTAAAAATCACATCTCTCTTGCTCCCGGTTTTCCGGCGAAAGACGTAATTTCCAGGTACGAAAATGAGAACTGCCAGGCAAATACAGAGGTAAAATGTTTCAGTTACAGGGGATCAGCCCTGGGAGTCAGGGGGCTTAGCCCGGACCCCCGCACGAGCTGCATGAGTGGACACCAGGCACCTTTGTTTGTGCCTGGCTTCCTTGGCCCGGGGCCGAGTGACACGGGTGAGGACGCCGTTCGGGCGGCCCGGCACTGTACCAGGGTGGCGCGCGGTGAAGGCGGCCCTGCCCGGAAGCGGGCGGGCTGGAGCGGCGCAGCAGCCCCCTCCCACGGGAGCCGCGCCAGGTCCCAGCCGGAGTCCAGCGGCTCGCTATTGTTTTTGGCGTGCACATAAATCCCTGCTACGACCTTCGCGCATCCAGGTTTCCTCCCGGAGGCCAATCAGTTTCCTTTGAGGCCCTATTTAGAGGCCCCAGGCCGGTGCTGCGGAGAGGTGTGCGCCCGCTCCGGCCTCCAGGACAAGCCCGGGCTCGCAGCGCTTCAGGCCCTCGGGTCTCCACACCCAGTGGCGTCCGGAAGGTGAGAGGGAGAAATTTCTTCCCGGGGCCGAGGGGCTGCGCGGAGCTTCGTACGCGAGGAGGAGGATCCGCTTCTCCGGGGTTTCCCTGACGCCAGCAGCAGCGCTAGCGCGCTCGGCGCCTGTCCGCAGCTCGGGGAAGAGGGGGGAGGGAACGGGCCAGCCGGGCGGCCCCTGGGATTGGAGCGGGGCGGGCTGCGCCGAGCCGAGGGGTGCGGGCGAGGTAGGCGCGCTGCGCGTGCGCGGGGGTGTGTGCCCTGGGCCCCTGCCCTCACCCCCAGCTCTACGGTCTCCGCCCACCTCGCGCTGGTGTGTAGATCCGGAGTCGGCAGCGGGTGGTGGCGCCTGTGACTTGGGGACCGAGAGCCCCCCCATCCCCCAGCCCGGAATGTACTGACTGCCCCTCGCTCTCCTCCCTCTCTCCCCGGCTGCAGGAGGAAGGCGCCCCCGAGTCTCCCCTCCCGCGAGAGGGGCCGCGCGAGCCGGGCTGGAGCTGCGGCGGCCGCCGCGGGAGCCGAGCCTGCAGCGAGGGACCGGCTGAGGCGCGCGGGAGAGAAGGAAGCGAGGGCTCCGCGGCGCCGCCGCTGCCGCCGCCGCTCGCGGGCCAGAGATGGCGGCGGAACGGGGAGCTCGGCGACTCCTCAGCACCTCCTCCTTTTGGCTCTGTTGCCTGCTGCTGCTCGGGCGCCGGGCGCCGGGCGCCGCGGCGGCCAGGAGCGGCTCCCCGCCGCAGTCCCCAGGTAAACGGCGGGCGGAGGTGGGGGTGGGGGCGGGGGCGCCGCGCCGGTTGCGGTGTTTTTGTTTAGGACCCAGGAGGAAACGTGCAGGAACTTCTCTGCCTGGTTTTGGCTTGCCGCAGAGAAAGCGGGTCGCACGGGGTGGAGAGTGAAGTAGGCAGGCGGGGGCGCCACCAGGGGTGGGGCGGGCGCGGGATGCGTCTGGGGTTCCCGGGTCTGGTTCTGCGCTTTGTACCTGGAAGCAGGTTCACCCCTCGCATCTCTCCCCACCATCCCCTCCCCCAGGCTCATCCCACTTGTAAGAGTGGGACATTCTTGTGCTCACACAAGCACCAGTAGAGGCCACTACACACCTCATTTAATAAACAATACTATGGCCAATTCATTAATTTTCATGAAAGGAAGGGGGGAGGGCTTGAACTCCGCCTCCCCTGGCCTGGGATTACCCAGTTGAAGTCCTAGGGAAGCGCTGGTTGATCTCTAGGGGACTCCTCGTCGGGGGTTGCAGCCCCAAGGCTGTGGAAGAAAGTGTCAGAGGAGCACAATTACTCCCTCATAACCAATAGTGAGACAGTAATGAGGGGTTAAGAAATGGTAATGAGGTGCAATTGGGATGCAGGCATGGAGAAGGTTAGGAAGATAATATTAAGAGTTCATTTGAAATCAGTTTGAATTTTAAGTAGATTAGATTAGCTCTTTCTACACTTTCTGCAGCAGTATTTTGTACTACAAGAGCAGAATTAGTGAAAAGTTTTAATCCAGTATTGGTTGCTTATGAGTTAAATGAAGTATGTAGAAAAAATTTAAAAACTTTTATTGAAGTAACCAAATAATACCCCATTCATTGGTTAGATTGCAAAAGAATATTTCAGGGAATGTCATAATGGTGTTGAGGCTAGCCATGACCTGGACTACAGAGGTGTACTGCATAGGTCATATAGCTATACTTCTCATTTAAGGTAAGAATTCTCATGTCAGGAGCCTGTCTAGATAACTCTATCTGCCTTCATCATTTACATGAAGATGTGATCCATTACCTCACAGTGTAATCTATTTCTATTTTGAATAACTTCTGTTGGTAAACTTTGCTTTATGCAGTACGTTTTACTTTTATTTTCATCCGCCCACCCTTCTTGAATTTTTTCTTTTGCCTATTTTGGCATCACCCTATCTCCTGATTCATTTCTTACTTCTCTGATCAGTTCTTCACTTGTTTTTAAGGTTTTTCTTTTACCCCCTCATTAAATATTGGTATCTAAAGTTGATCTCATTATACACTACTTGTCTTCAGTTGCTCCCTGTGAGCTAATGACTCCCTTAGTCTCATCTTTTTTACCTGCCACATCACAGATAGGTAATGTAAGGTACCTATCCAATTAGGTAGCTAATTGGATAGGTACCTTACATTATACAAGACCAAAGGTAAATTGATCTTTGCTCCTCTTCCTTTCTGCTTCCTTTATCACTCCCCCCTCTCCCCCCCCCCCCCCCCAGACTATAACAAACCAATTCCTGGTCCAGGGTGCTTCAGGGTGCTTACATTGTTTGAATGATTGCATGGATTTGTCTTCCTGTGTTACCTGTATTGGACCTCACTGTTCACCAGTCAACCACGAAGTCATCCTGAGCCCTCTCCTTTCCTTCATTCCCATAACCCTGTGGTTCACAAACTGCGGCTAGCAAGCCACATGCGGCTCTTTGGCCCCTTGAGTGTGGCTCTTCCACAAAATACCACGGCCTTGGCGAGTATATTTTGAGGAAGTGGTATTAGAAGAAGTTTAAGTTTAAAAAATTTGGCTCTCAAAAGACATTTCAATCGTTGTACTGTTGATATTTGGCTCTGTTGACTAATGAGTTTGCTGACCACTGCCAATATGTGGTTTTCATTTATTTTTTTGTAGAGGAGCAGATTACTGAAAGATATGTGGGATCTAGAGAAAGATTACAGGACAAAGATGAAATATCTATTCAATTTTTACCTCCTAGATATTTCTTGAATCTGAATCTATATCTTTTCATCATTATTTCCACCTATACTAATAATAATGGCTTCCTAATTAACCTTTTTATCTTCACTGTTATCATTTAGAAGTCTGACCTCTTTCTGGAATAAGCTTTCTTATATATTTTTTTCTGAGCATGCCACACCTACTTATAGTCTCTTATTAGAGTTCCATAGCTTGAGTGTTAGAGCCTAAACTTCTTGTCATGGAGATTGTGAGGCCCTTTGTGTTCTTTACCACTGGCCTTCCCCACTCGCAATTTAAAACTTCATGGCTAAGTACCTCTAATGTGTACCTGGTGTTCCACCATTCTGGATTATAATTGCAGAGCTTCATGTCTCCATGCTGCTCTTTCTTCCTGTTAATCCCACTCCCCATCTTGTCCACTTCTGAAACTCCTGCTCATTTAGTCATTGAATTTTTCTCTACTAGCTTGCTCCCTCAAAGAATTAGATTCATCATTCTCTTTTCATCTTGTGTTAATACTTTTCTTATCTTCTCTACTAATTTGAACTTCTTGAAGATTTGAACTCTTACTCACCTTTGCATGCCTAGTAGAGCACAAACATCTGGCACAGAGTCCATAGCCAGTTAGTATCTGTTGAATGAATGTTGAATTGTGTTTGTTTTTTAACATACAGCATATCTGATTTCTTTATATGATGGCCCTTCATGTGTCTGATGACAAAATTTATATATGCATGTGTCACTCTCCTCTCCTTTCTAAATTAATCACCCTTAATTTCTTCAGCCTCTCTTGTCATTACTTAGTTTTCTGACCCCCATTCATTGTGAGTTTGGTTATCCTACTTGCCATATGCTGCAATTTTTGTGTTTATTAGTTTTATCATCTTTGGAAAAATCAATGATCTTGCTAAGTCATGTGTATATAGGAGCTTATGCCCCGCTCTGCCTGCCTAATAGGATGAGGTATAAAAGAGTTAATAGATTTCCAGGATAAATGTTCAAAGGATATAAGAAATGTGATTGCTCTTAGTAAACCATATGAAAATTAATAATGTGATGTGAGATGGTGAAAAAAGATATATGGAGGCAGTGGATTTGGGTTATAACTTATGGTTCCCCAGGGTTGTCAGAAGAATGACATGTAAAATTGCTTTTAAACTGTAAATTGCAGTATCTGTGTAGAATGGTTTTAACATTTCTTTGTGAACGTAAAAATATACTATTATTTTTTAAGAGTATATGTATTTTCTGTTGGCTTAAATGATCATTGTTGGTTTCTTTATGAGTTTTCTTTATGCTAATAAAAATATTAGGGTAACATTAATCTCAGTTTGTGGAGGTTCTATTTTAATAGTTTTTATTTTCAAACACTTTATTACTGACTTCTTTGTGATTGGGAGATATTTATCTTGCCATTGGTAGGTGTTTTGGCTTCTAGGTAAAATTGCATCAACAGTAGGGGAACAGTCAAAGGAAATGACTATAGATTAAGTTCATATTGACCAGAGAGCTAAATGAGGTGAGGAAAAGTCTTGTGTTTATGAATTTTTAAAAATGGACTTTGTCATGGAACAAAGGTCATTGAAAGATGATATTAAAATATAACCCCAATATTGGATTCATTTAGAATAAAAAAAAATTTTTGACCAAAAATTTTGGAAACATAAAAAAATTCATTTAGACATACTGGTATAATTTTGGTATATTTCTTTCTAGTCACTATCAAAATGGCACATCAATTTTACATTCTAATCATTGTGTATGTACAACTTTATATGTTATGTATATTATACACATGCCATTTTTCTTTTCTGCCATCTTATTTTTAAAAATTTATTTAAAATACTTAAGTACATGCTTGAAGTAAAACAATATAGACGTATATAAAGTAAAAAGTTTATGAATTCTGCCAACAAATTTTGCTTTTTACTCATAAGTAACCAATTTTCATACTTTTCCTCTGCATTTATATATGTGTGCATGGCTTTACTTTTTACATATAAGCAGGGTCACACTACTATTGTTATTTATTTATTTTTTATTTTTTTCTCTCTGTGGAACTTTTTATTTTTTTTAAATTTCTTTATTGATTAAGGTATTACATATGTGCCCTTATGTCCCCATTACCCCCCACCTCCCATTCATGCCCCCATACCCCTGTTGTCTGTGTCCATTGATTAGGCTTACATGCATGCACATAAGTCCTTTGGTTGATCTCTCCCCCTTACACCCACCGTCCTCTACCTTCCCTGAGGTTTGACGTTCTGATTGATGTTTCTCTGTCCCTATTTCTGTTTTTGTTCATCAGTTTATGTTGTTCATTATATTCCACAAATGAGTGAGATCAAGTGATATTTATTTTTCTCTGCCTGGCTTATTTCACTTAGCATAATGCTCTCCATCTCCATCCACGTTGTTGCAAATGGTAAGAACTTTTTTACTGCAGCGTAGTATTCCATTGTGTAGATGTACCACAGTTTTCTAATCCACTCATCTACTGATGGGCACTTAGGCTGTTTACAAATCTTAGCTATGATGAATTGTGCTGCTATGAATATAGGGGTGCATATATCCTTTCTGATTCGTGTTTCTAGTTTCTTGGGATATATTCCTAGAAGTGGATCACTGGGTCAAATGGGAGTTCCATTTTTAGTTTTTTGAGGAAACTCCATACTGTTCTCCACAGTGGCTGCACCAGTCTGCATTCCCACCAGCAGTGCACGAGGGTTCCTTTTTCTCTGCATTCTCCCCAGCACTTGTCATTTGTTGATTTGTTGATAATAGCCATTCTGACAGGTGTGAGATGGTACCGCATTGTTGTTCTGATTTGCATCTCTGATGATTAGTGACTTTGAGCATGTTTTCATATGTCTCTTGGCCTGCCATCTGTCTTCTTTCGAAAAGTGTCTATTTAGATCAGTTGCCCATTTTTTGATTGGGTTGTTTATCTTCTTTTTGTTAAGCTGCATGAGTTCCCTGTAAATGTTGGAGATTAAACCCTTATCGTTGGTATCATTGGCAAATACGTTATCCCATGCAGTGGGCTTTCTTGTTTTAATGATGGTTTCCTTTGCTGTGGAAAAGCTTTTTATTTTGATGTAGTCCCATTTGTTTATTTTCTCTTTAATTTCCATTGCCCTAGGAGCTGTATCAGAGAGAAGAAATTGCTTCAGCATATGTCAGAGATTTTCCTGGCTGTGGATTCCTCTAGTATTTTTATGGTTTCCTGTCGTATGTTTAAGTCCTTGATCCATTTTGAGTTTATTTTTGTGTACGGTGTAAGTTGGTGGTGTAGTTTCATTTTTTTTGCATGTATCTGTCCAATTTTCTCAATGCCATTTATTGAAGAGACTGTCTTGACTCCATTGTATGTTCATGCTTCCTTTGTCACATATTAATTGAGCATACTGATTTGGGTCGATTTCTGGGTTCTCTATTCTATTCCATTGATCTATATGTCTGTACTTGTGGCAGTACCAGGCAGTTTTGAGAACAGTGGCTTTGTAATACAGCTTGAAATCTGGTATTGAGATCCCACATACTTTGTTCTTCTTTCTCAGGATTGCTGTGGCTATTCGGGGTCTTTTTTTTTTTTATTCCAGATGCATTTTTGGAAAGTTCTTTCTAGGTCTGTAAAATATGCCATTGGTATTTTAATGGGAAATGCACTGAATCTATAGATTGCTTTGGGGAGTATGGACATTTTTTTGATATTGATTCTCCCATTCTATGACCATGGTATGTTTTTCCATCTGTTTATGTCTTCCTCTATCTCTTTTCAGTGTCCTGTAGTTTTCCACATATAGGTCTTTTACCTCCTTAGTTAAGTTTATTCCTAGGTATCTTCATTTTTGTGGTGTGATGGTAAATGGGATTGCTTTTTTAGTCTCTCTTTCTGTAAGTTCACTATTGGTGTATAGAAATGCCATAGATTTTTGGCGTTAATTTTGTATCCTGCTACATTGCCAAATTCATTTATTAAGTCTATTAGTTTTTTGATAGAGTCTTATGGGTTTTTTTATGTACAATATCATGTCATCTGCAAATAAGGATAACTTTACTTCTTCTCCAATTTGGGTGCCTTTTATTTCTTCTTCTTGTCTGATTGCAATGGCGAATACTTCCAGTACTGTGTCGAACAGGAGTGGTGAGAGTGGGCATCACTGTCTTGTTCCTGTTCTTAGGGGAAATGGTTTTAGTTTTTGCCCATTGAGTATGATGTTAGCTGTGGGATTATCATATATAGCTTTTATTATGTTGAGGTATGATCCTTCTATTGCCACCTTGTGGAGAGTTTTTATCAAGAAAGGGTGTTGGTTTTTGTCAAATGCTTTTTCTGCATCAATTGGTATGACTATGTGATTTTTATCTCTCAATTTGTTTATGCGATGTATCACATTTATTGATTTGCGCATATTGTACCATCCTTGCATCCCCAGGATAAATCCTACATGGTCATGGTGTATGATCTTTCTGATGTAATGCTGGATCCGATTTGCTAGAATTTTGTTGAGGATTTTGGCATCTATGTTCATGAGGGATATTGGCCTGTAATTCTCTTTCATTGTGTTGTCTTTACCTGGTTTTGGTATTAGGGTGATTCTGGCTTCCTAGAAGGAGCTTGGAAGTGTTCCTTCTGCTTGAATTTTTTGGAATAGTCTGAGGAGGATAGGTTTTAGTTCTTCCTTGAATGTTTGGAAAAACTCCCCATGTGAAGCTGTCTGGCCCCGGGCTTTTGTTTGCTGGAAGCTTTTTGATGACTGCTTCAATTTCTTCCATAGTTACTGGCCTATTGAGGTGCTTAGATTCTTCCTGATTGAGTTTTGGAAGGTTATATTTTTCTAGGAATATGTCCATTTCCTCCAGGTTGTCTAGTTTGTTGGAATAGAGTTGTTCATAGTATTTTTAAAAAATTTTTTGTATTTTTGTTGGGTCTGTTGTTATTTCACCTCTTTCATTTCTGATTTTGTTTATTTGGGTCCTTTCTCTTTGCTTCTTGGTGAGCCTGGCTAGAGGTTCATCAACCTTGTTTATCCTTTCAAAGAACCAGCTCTTGGTTTTGTTGATCTTTTGTATTGCTTTTTTTGGTTTCAATGTCGTTTATCTCCACTCTGATCTTTTTATTATTTCCTTCCTTCTGCTTACACTGGGCTTTTCTTGTTGCTCTTTTTCTAATTCTTTGAGTTGTAGGGTTAGGTAATTTATTACCATTATTTCTTGTTTTTTGCAGTAGACTTGTAGAGCTATGAACTTCCCTCTCAAGACTGCTTTCGCTGTCCCATAGATTTTGGATTGTTGTGTTTTCATTGTCATTTGTTGCCATGATGTTTTTTTTATTTCTTCCTTGATTTTTCTGGTAACACAGTCATTGTTTAATAGCATGCTGTTTAGTCTTCATATGTTTGATTGTTTTCGATGGTTTTTATTGTAGTTGATTTCCAGTTTTATACCACTGAGATCTGGAAGATGCTTGATACGATTTCTATCTTCTTGAATTTGAAGAGACTTTGCCTGTGACCCAACATATGGTCTCTCTTTGAAAATGACCCATGTGCCCTTGAAAAGAATGTATATTCTGTGGCTTTGGGGTGAAATGTTCTGAAGATGTCAATTAATTCCATCTGGTCTAGTGAGTCGGTAGGATTGATCTTTCTTTGCTGATTTTTTTGGTCTAGAGGATGTGTCCAATGGTGATAGTGGGGTATTATTCTCCTACTATTATAATTGTATTGCTGTCAATCTCTCCTTTGATATCCTCCAGGAGTTTTTTTTTTATGTATTTGGGTGCTCCTGTATTGGGTGCATATATGTTTAACACAGTTATTTCGTCTTGTTGGATTGCTCCCCTTAGTATTATGAAGTGGCCTTCCTTATCTCTTGTTATGTCCTTCACTTTGAAATCTAATTTATCAGATATAAGTATTGCAACCCCAGCCTTTTTTCCAATTCCATTCGCCTGAAAAACCTTTTTCCATCCCTTCACCCTCAGTCTGTGTGCGTCTTTTTTTCTGAGGCGGGTTTCTTGTAGACAGCAGATATATAGGTCTTGTTTTCTTATCCAATCCGTTACCCTATGTCTTTTGATTGGGGCATTTAATCCATTTACATTTAAAATTATTATTGATAGGTACTTATTTGTCGCCTTTTTTATTCTTTACCCCTGTGTTCCTTCTTTGCTTACTATTTTTTTTTTTTTTTTACAGCAGACCCTTTAGCATTTCTTGCATTGCTGGTTTGGTGGTAATAAATTTGCTTAGTCCTTTTTTGTCTGTGAAGCTCCTGATTTCACCTTCAATTTTGATTGATAGCCTTGCTGTTACAGCATTCTTGGATTCTCATGGGGGTTCCTTTGTAGGTAACTTTCTTTCTCTCTGGCCACTTTTAAGATTCTTACTTTGTCATTGGTGTTTGCCAATTTAATTATAATGTGCCTTGGCATCCGTCTTTTGGTGTTCATTTTGCTTGGGACTCTGTGAGTTTCTTGGATTTGGATGGGTTTTTTCTTCCCTGTATCAGGGAAGTTTTCTGTCATAATTTCTTCAAATAGGTTTTCTGTTACTTGCTCAGTTTCCTCTCCTTTGTTTCATGTTGTCCCAAAGTTCCCTTAGGCTCTCCTCCTGCTTTTTAATTTTTTTCTAGAAGCTGCTCCACTTGGGTATTTTTTCCTACCTTGTCTTCTAGCTCACTGATTCTGTCCTCTGTTTCTTCTAGTCTACTCTTAATGCTTTCTATTGAGGTCTTTACAGCAGCGATGTCATTTTTCATTTCTTCTTGGTTTTTCTTCATTTCCTCGTGGTTCTTACTCATATTGTCGAATTTGTCTTCCATTCTTTTCAGCCACCTTATGACCATTTCTCTGAATTCTTTGGCAGGTTGCTTGTCTCCATTTCGTTTACTTCCTTTTCTGGTGATGCCTGCTTTTCTTTCATATGTGGGCTGTTTCTTTGTCTCCCCATAGTCTGTCTTCTCCGGGTGTCTGGTTATGTAGTTCTCTCTCTCCTTTCTGTGGTGGAGTGTAGAGCTCCTCTGAATCTGTGTGTTTGTGCCAATTGGGGACTGGCGCTCTGGGGTTCGCAGCTGTTCGGTGGGTGCCGCGGTTGTAGATTTTCAGCCTTCAGATAACATCCACTTTTCCCTTCAAATGGTGTGGTACTACTATTGTTTTTTAACAATATAGATTTGTATATATAGAGTTTCCTATAACCATTATTTAAAATGTTTGTATAATATTCCAGTGCATGAATATTAATAGTTGCCAATAACAGTAGCATTTAGTGAACACTCACTAATCTCCAGGTACTGTGCCAAACTCTTTTACATACATTTAATCCCTTATACAACCCCATGAGGAAGATGATAATATTCCCCCATTCTACAGATGAGGTAATTAGCTGAGTCTCAAATACTAAGTGATTTGCATAGGTCTCACAACTCTCAAGTGGAAAAGTTGGTGTTCTAGTTCAGGTTTATCCAGGTCCAAAGCCTGTGCTTATTTACTGTATACTGCCTGCCTCTAATGATTTATTCTCCTGTTATGGGTGTTGGAGTTGTTTTTAGTGTTTTGCTGTACTAAAAAATGCTGTCATGATGGCCTTTTCCATGTATATTTTAGATTCTCACACATGGGATTATTATTGAAAAGATAATTTTTGTGTATATGTGGGGGGTCGTCCACTTATTGTAATGATATTAAGAATGATACTTTTGACTAGTACTTTTACAACTTTTTCAAGTTATTTTCACCTTTAATTGTGGTTGAGTACTTAAGGCCATTATTTTAAATGTAGGTCCTATAGCCTTTCTGTTTCATCTGTTAACTGAGGAGGTTAATTAATTACCCAATTAATAGGTAATCTCAAAGGTCCCTTCTACCTCTGAGATACTATACCTCTGACATCTATAAAATTAAGTGGTGGATTTATCTCAAATGACCTCTATTCAGTTCTTGTGTTTGGACACTGACTTTTTTTTCTATTGGATGCAAAAATTACCTTTTGTCATTCTTTGAAGTTCAAATTACTCTACATCTTTTTTCTTTTTCTTTTTTTTTTCTGGTGTAAAGTTGGATATGATTGGGAAAATCTTTTAAATTGCTTGTAAATGATTGTGTATGATTTTATTTTATATGTGTGAAAGTAGCTTTCGTGTGATTTCAAGAAATATAGATAAAGTGTTAAGCAATTGTGAGTTATTTCAAGTTGCAGTATTATTTGAAATATTAGTTGCTTATTCTTAGGCTTGTAAGGAATGTAAAGTAAACCGACCAGGTTGCAGATCTGCCTGAAATGAGTAGGGTTTGAGTCCCCTTTGACCTTCTTATGTAAAGAAAGGAGAGAAAGAGGTAGTGGTTACATAGGTTTTATTTTACTGAAATCAGTACTTGTATTCTTCTTGTTAAGAAGTCAACAATTGAGCAGTTTGAAATTCATATTGTATCTGCTTTTCCTCTTAAAAAGAACCATGAAAAAGAACCTTCTTTAAAGTTGTTTTACAGTGATAATTTTAAGATAATTTTCCAGTCATTTGGACAGTTCTTCTATAGCCAAAAATAAAAATTTAGGTAATTTTGGCTAGTTGCAAACATGTTATCTCTGAGGGCTAATTATGCACAAAGCTGTCCACTGGGGAGATACTAAGATGAATTGGATATGTTTTCTATCCTTAGGAATCCTTGGTTTAATAGCAGAGATAAGACATACCCGCAGATAATAGATAACTTGATTTAGAGGGAAAAAGTGTCATTACTGCTGTAGGTGAAAAGACAAATTCTGGAACCATTATGTTATTGATAATCAAGACATAGTGCTGCCCCGGCCAGGGTGGCTCAGTCGGCTGGAACATTGACCCATACACAAAAAGGTAGTGGTTCGATTCCTGGTCAGAGAACATACCTAGGTTGTGGGCTCGATACCTGGTTGGGGCACCTGCAGGACATTGATGTCTCTTTCTTTCTATTTCCCCCCCCCCTCCTCTTTGTGACGGAGCGATGGTCAATTAGCATATTCCCTCTTTATTAGATAGGATATCCTCATCTTCAGTTATAATCTGGAGGTGAGGGTGCATAATGGTTGAGTTCTATGTATGCAAGGTGTTATTAACACAGTGGTTAATGCACCCACCCCTTCCCCTTCCTTCCCCACCCCTTCCCCATCCCCTCTCCCCACCACTCCCCTTCCCTCCCCACCCTTTCCCCCTTCCCCACCACTCCCCTTCCCCTCCTCCTCCCCCCTCTCCTTCCCTCTCCTCCCTCTCCCTCCTTACCTCCCTCTCTCTTCTACCCCCTTCCTCTCTCTAAGATCAGTTAATAAAAAGAAATAGTGCTGCTTTCTCTCATAATTTTAGTTGTGTATTTTTAGAGTGATTCTTACTTAGCTTTTCCAAGTCAGTAGACTAGAATTCACAGAGGGAGTTATTTTTCATTTCCTTTAAGTAAATGATTACTGGAATGTTTGAATATATGAGAATACTAATAATGAAGCCATCTAGGGGTGCAGCTACTTTCATGTCTTTGGGAAATCCGGAGTGATTGTACTGGTTTTCAGGATTTATTATTGGTCAGTAATAGCCAGTAAAGCTTACTGAGGAGTCCTGAGCACAGTGCATTTTTAAAATGATACTGTATGGAAACTGAATACAGAATATTTTTTAACTGTAGAGTGAGTAAAAAAATCACTGATGTACACCTTTATACATAAGGTATAATTAGGATAATAGTATTGTAACTTAAACATTCTGGGACAGAATACCAAATTATAAGTTTTATTTATCACTTTTTATTCACAGCATAAATTTTGATGTACCAGTAACAACTAAAATTTGAAATCTTTTTGGTTAATTCTTGAAGCTTTTGAAGTTTGAAGTGGGGTTATTTCTTGTTTAAAATTTACATAATTACACATCCAAGGTATTGTGCGAACACTTCTTACTGCGTTAACCACTGTGTTAATAATGCCTTGCATACATAGAACTCAACCATTATGCACCCTCACCTCCAGATTATAACTGAAGACGAGGATATCCTATCTAATAAAGAGGGAGTATGCTAATTGACCATCACTCCATCACAAAGATGGCTGCACTCACAGCTGAGGCCAAGTTCCCATAAGGAGCCTTAACAAGCAATCAGCAGGGACCTGAGGCTACACCCTCCCCTGATCCTGTGGGACTTGACAGGGGACCTCAGGCCCTATCCTCCACCTGGCAGGGCTTGACAGGGGACCTCAAGGTCCGCTTCCTGTCCTGGTGCTGGGCTAGGGTCCTCAGGCTGCTCGCCCCGCCCCAGCGCCATGCTGGGGGACCTCAGGCTGCGCCCCCCCTGCCTGGCTGGGCTTGACAGGGGACCTCAGGTTGTGCCCCCAATCCAGCGGGGCTAGATGGGGGACTTCAAGGTGCACCACCAGTGCTGGGTCAGGGGAACTCAGGGCATGCCCCAGCCCAGCGGGGCTTGACAGGGGACCTGAGGCTGCACCCCTCTGCCAGTGGGGCTTGACGGGGGACCTCAGGCCATGCCCCTCACCCAGCGGGGCTTGACAGGGCATCTCAGGCTGTGTCCTCCACCTGGTGGGGCTTGACGGAGGACCTCAAGGCACGCCCCCCACCCTGGTCTGGGCTGGGGGACCTCAGGCCACACCCCCTGTCCTGGCACCAACTCCAGGGGACCTGAGGCTACGCCCCCTGCCCGAGAGGGCTTGACAAGGTTCGGACTGGCCGGGTCTGAATATAGCCCAAGTCGGGGGCGCGACTGGGTCTGGGTCTCACATGATTTTGAGGTGCATGTGGGTGGACCGGGACTTGACTCTGGGTCCCATGGTGAGCCCCAGACTGTGACAGGAGGAAGGTTTTCATATACATTTTACTGATTTTCTTTCATCTCTGACACTTCTATTATAGAGAAAGGGCAAATAGCAATATTAAATTATTTCCTCTAATTAATCACCTTTTAATATGCATGAATTTCGTGCACCGGGTCACTAGTTAAGACATAATTTTCAAAGTCTGTGCATCAAAATAAATAAATTTCTCAGAGTCCCAAAGGTGCTTGTTGAGTACCTTTAAATTCATAAGCATTTCTAACAAACTGTGTTCTTAATCTGATTTCTAAGCCCAGTGCTGATCAGAAGTGGGTAGAAAAGTAACTTGGGACCACCTTCTGACAACAGCAAAGGAAGGAGATTTAAAATAAACATAAGAACACAAAGTTCTTCCCTTAAATAGGAATAATTGTGTCAGCCAAGCCGAGGATTTCCCTTTCCATCACTCTTAATGGATATTGCCTGTCCTTTCTTTTCCCTCAGAAATCTGTGAAGTCTCCCCCGACTTCAAATTATATTGGGTCCAGATTGACACCTGAGGTGGGAGAAAAGGAAATATGAATAGGAAGGGAGTGGCCTGGCAGGGTTCATTCTCTGCTGGTTCCTACTCTAGCCATGGACTTTATCGTTATTAACAGCATCTCTAACACCAATGTGTATATAAGTTTTTCATTTTTGGGTAAAGTTAATTGTTGGTTTGACTTCTTAAAACATTAAAAACATAAAATTTCAAAGAATATGTAAAATAAAAAGTGAGATCCACCCCTCTCGCCAGAGATAACCACTTTAAATAGCTATGGGCTTTTTTTTTGTATATACAATGAAATGTTTACAATATATAATATACATAACAAAACTTACATGTTGGGTTGTGCTGTGCATACTGTTATTCAACTTGTTTTTGGATATCTTTCTGTGTGAATACATATAAATTTGTCAAGCTGTTTTGATGACCATATGATAGTTTATAGATGTACTAGAGTCCTGGTGCATGAAATTTGCACGGGTAGGGTCCCTAGACCTGGCTGGTGATCAGGGCTGATCAGGGCCTTCCTTCCGCGCCACCCCCTGGTGGTTAGCGCAGGTCATAGGGAGTGATCGAACTCCTGAGGGGACACTTTGCTTATTAGCCTTATATATATATATAGATCATAACTTATTTAAGCAATTCCCTTTTGATGCTCCCAAATTTCTAATAGCAAATATATTCAGTGAACCCATTTTTACATAGTATCTTTTTGCACATGTTCAAATAAACTATAGAGAAAGTTTGTTAATGTGGAATTGTATTACAATGTTTGACATTTTTGAATTGTTCTCCAAAAAGCTGGTTACTCTCCTATTAAAGTAAGTGAGGGTGTCTGTTTTCTCACACTCTTGCCAACATATTAGTTATTTTAGCTTCTTAGTCTTTGCCAGTTTGATAGGTGAAAATGTGTATCTCTTTCAATTTTATTTTATTTACTTTTTAAATATGTCTTTATTGATTTCAGAGAGAGAAAGGGAGAGGGAGAGAGAGATAGAAACATCAACGATGAGAGAGAATCATCGGTTGGCTGCCTTCTGCACATCCCATACTGGGATCGAGCCCCAAACTCAGGCATGTGCCCTGACTGGGAATTGAACCATGACCTCCTGATTTATGGGTCAATGCTCAACCACTAAGCCACACTGGCTGGGCGAATTTTAACTTTTAAAATGGAGCTCAGTATCTTTTTAGATCTTTATTGATGGTTTATATTGTTTCTGATAATTATTTAATTACGTCTTTTCTTAATATTGCTATATGCTTTTTTAAATAAATGGTTCATTAATTTAACAATATATTAGTAAGAATAGGAACAATTAAAACTTTATTAATTGTCCGAACTTTCATGGCTGCTTACGATTTTTAACTTAATGAGAAGTTAACTGAGTAATCAAGTCAATTTACTTATCTGACTGCTAATCCCTGCTTATGTTCATTGGATATGGATTCATAAACTTTCAAACTGTTCTATTTTGAAAGAAAAAATTTAAATATTTTATTCAATTATTTGATTGAAAAATAGGAATTGAAACATGCTATTCTTTCAAGACAGGCTAAGCAATTTTTATTAAGAGTAAGATCAGTTAATCAAATACTTGAATACTAGTTTGGCTTAAGGTACAGAGGTGGTTTAAAGTGAAAAGTGGGTTAAGAATGCAGCAGGACTCTATTCCAACAAACTAGACAACCTGGAGGAAATGGACATATTCCTAGAAAAATATAACCTTCCAAAACTCAATCAGGAAAAATCTAAGCACCTCAGTAGGCCAGTAACTATGGAAGAAACTGAAGCAGTCATCAAAAAGCTTCCAGCAAACAAAAGCTCGGGGCCAGATGGCTTCACAGGGGAGTTTTTCCAAACATTCAAGGAAGAACTAAAACCTATCCTCCTCAGACTATTCCAAAAAATTCAAGCAGAAGGAACACTTCTAAGCTCCTTCTATGAAGCCAGCATCACCCTAATACCAAAACCAGGTAAAGACAACACAATGAAAGAGAATTGCAGGCCAATATCCCTCATGAACATAGATGCCAAAATCCTCAACAAAATTCTAGCAAATCGTTTCCAGCATTACATCAGAAAGATCGTACACCATGACCATGTAGGATTTATCCTGGGGATGCAAGGATGGTACAATATGCGCAAATCAATAAATGTGATACATCGCATAAACAAATTGAGAGATAAAAATCACATAGTCGTATCAATTGATGCAGAAAAAGCATTGGACAAAATCCAACACCCTTTCTTAATAAAAATCCTCAGCAAAATGGGAATAGAGGGATCATACCTCAACATAATAAAAGCCTTATATGACAGACATACAGTCAATATTATGCTCAATGGGCAAAAACTAACACCATTTCCCTTAAGAGCAGGAACGGGATAGGAATGCCCCTTTCACCACTCCTGTTTGACATAGTTCTGGAAGTGCTAGCCATAGCAATTAGACAAGAAAAAGAAATAAAAGGTATCCAGTTTGGAAAAGAAGATGTAAAACTGTCATTATTCACAGATGACATGATATTGTACATAGAAAACACTAAAGACTCCATAAAAATTATTAGACTTAATAAATGAATTCGGCAATGTAGCAGGATACAAAATTAACGCCAAGAAATCTATGGCATTTCTATACACCAAAAGTGAACTTACAGAAAGAGAGACTTAAAAAACTATCCCATTTACCATCACACCAAAAAAATAAGATACCTAGGAAGAAACATAACTAAGGAGGTAAAAGACCTGTACTCTGAAAATTACAGGACAGTGAAAAAAGAGAGGAAGATATAAACAGATGGAAGAACATACCATGTTCATGGATTGGGAGAATCAACATCATTAAAATGTCCATACTCCCCAAAGCAATCTATAGATTCAATGCACTCCTCATTAAAATACCAGTGGCATATTTCACAGACCTAGAACAAACTCTCCAAAAATGCATCTGGAATAAAAAAAGACCCCGAATAGCTACAGCAATCATGAGAAAGAAGAATAAAGTAGGAGGGATCTCAATACCAGATTTCAAGCTGTATTACAAAGCCACTGTTCTCAAAACTGCCTGGTACTGGCACAAGAACAGACATGTAGACCAATGGAATAGAATAGAGAACCCAGAAACCGACCCAAACCATTATGCTCAATTAATATTTGACAAATGAGGCAAGAAGATACAGTGGAGTCAAGACAGTTTTTTTAATAAATGGCGCTGGGAAAATTGGACAGACACATGCCAAAAAATGAAACTAGATCACCAACTTACACCATACACAAAAATAAACTCAAAATGGATACAGGACTTAAACATAAGACGGGAAACCATAAAACTACTAGAGGAATCCACAGACAGCAAAATTTTAGACATAGGCCGAAGCAATTTCTTCACCGATACAGCTCCTAGGGCAATGGAAACTAAAGAGAAAATAAACAAATGGGACTACATCAAAATAAAAAGCTTCTGCACAGGAAAAGAAACCATCAACAAAACAATAAGAAAGCCCACTACATGGGAGAACATATTTGCCAATGTTATCACCGATAGAGGTTTAAACTCCAACTTTTACAGGGAACTCATGCAGCTTAACTACAGAGGAATCACCTTTTCTGACTACTCATTGGCTCAGCTTCCTGTATGCCACTGGTAATATTCTTAGTAACTTGGGTAATAAGAATCCAAAAAGGTGATCTAGAGTTTTTCCACCACACTTCTGGAGAAAAAAACGAAGGTTTGCTGCTGGAGGGCAAAGAAATGTCATATCCTGCCCTATAGCCAGTTTGGCTCAGTGGATAATGCCTCGGCCTACCGACCGCGGGTTCTGAGTTCACTTCTGATCAAGGGCATGTACCTAGGTTGCAGGCTCCTCCCTGGCTGGGGAACCAGGTCAGGGCTCATGCAGGAGGCAACCCATCAAAGTGTCCCTCCCACATTGATGTTTCTCTCTGTCTTTCCCTTTCTCTTCAACATTTTCTAAAAGTCAATGGAAACACATCCTCAGGTGAGGATTAAAAAAAAAGAAAGAAAGAAAGGTCATATCCTATGAAAGACACATCTTGCAAATGCCTAAAGAAAGTTGTCATTTTTTCATGGTGAAGGGACTGGAGTCCGTGTTGATGAAAACACCTTGGTGGCTGTGGTGACTGGCAGTGGCTGCAGCAGCGGGGTGATGGGGCTGGTGCCTTCCCCTGATCAGCCTGGTCGCCTCCCACAAAGGGAGCGGGTCTAAGCCATCAGTAGGACATCTCCTGAGGGCTCCCAGTATGTGAGAGGGGGCAGGTTGGGCTGAGGGACCCCCCCCCCCCACCCCCAGTGCATGAATTTCATGCACCGGCCCCCTACTACAATTACAAATGAGGAGAAGCTAGCAAAAAATACATGAAAAGTAGGTAATGCTTATATAATTTATATCTGATGGCTGTATATAATTAGACTGTAAATGAGTGAGCTTATGTTGAGAAGGATAAGGATTTATTTTAGTTTGGAGTATTTAGTTACGTTTCTTAGAGAAGATAGAATTTGAACTGGATTTGAAGGCATGAGTAGGCTTTTTATTTTCACTTTTATTTTTCCAAATGAACTCCAGTATTTTTACTTGAAATATACAATATAACATAAAATGTTTCTTAGAACACCAAAACAATGGTATAGTGAAATAGAAAAAATCAACCATTGCATAAATTTTATTTTTTATTTAAAAATTAAATTTTCTTTTATTGATTTGAGAGAGAGAGAGACAGAGAGACAGACAGACAGACAGACAGACAAAGAAACATTGATTTGTTGTTTCACTTACTTATACATTCATTAGTTGATTCTTGTATGTGCCCTGACCAGAGATCAAACCCCCAACCTTGACCTGTGATGTTGAGCATCTTTTCATATGTCTATATGTCAGTCTGTCTTCTTTAGAGCAGTTTCTGTGCAGGTCTTTTGCCCATTTTTAAATTGGATTGATTTTTTTTTGGTGGTGAGTTGTATGAGTTCTTTATAAATTTTAGATATTAACACCTTAGCAGATGTATCATTGGCGAATATGTTCTCAAGTTCAGTGGGTTGTCTTTTCATTTTGTTGATGGTTTCCTTTGCTGTGCAAAAACTTTTTAGTTTGATGTAGTTCCATTTGTTTTTTTCTTTCGTTTCTCTCACCCAAAGTGATATATTAGAAAAAATATTGCTACAAAAAATGTCCTTGATTTTACTGCCTATGTTTTCTTCTAGAATTTTTATGGTTTCGAGTCTAACATTTAAGTCTTTGACCCATTTTTTTGGTTAATCCTAACTGGAGGATATTTTTTCCATTGATTATTAGAGAGAGAAGAAGGGCGATAGACAAGGGGAGAGAGAGAGAAAGAGAGAGAAACATTGATATGAGAGAGACACTTTGATTGGTTGCCTCCCGCATGCTCCCCAACCAGGGCTGGTATTGAATCTGCAACTCAGGCACGTGCCCTTGACTGAGAATTGAACCTGTGATTCTTTGGTGCATGGGCCAACGCTGTAACCACTGAGAAACACTACACTGGACAGGGCTTAATGCATTTTGAGTTTATTCTTGTGTATGGTGTAAGAAGGAGGTTTAGTTTCACTTTTTTTTTTTTTACCGTATTTGTCCAATTTTCCAACACCATTTATTGAATAGACCAGTGGTTGCCAACTGGTGGTCCATGGACCACTCATGGTCCGTGAGGTCTGAAAGGTTGGTGACCGCTGGAATAGACTATCTTTACCCCATTGTATAGAATGCCTTCTTTGTCATATCTTAATTGACCATAGCAGTGTGGGTTTATTTCTGGGCTCTCTATTCTGTTCCATTGATCTGTGTGTCTGTTTTTATGCTAGCACCATCCTGTTTTGATTACTACGGCTTTGTAGTATAGTTTGATATTAGGTAATATGATTCCTCCAACTTTGTTCTTCTTTCTCAAGATTGCTGTGTCTATTTGAGGTCTTTTGTGGTTCCATATAAATTGTTGTATTATTTGTTCTAGTTTTTGAAATATGCCATTCGTATCTTTATAGGAATTGCATTGAATCTATAGATTGCTTTGGGTACTATGGACATTTTAATACTGTTAATTATTCCTATCCATGAACATGGTATATGCTCCCATTTATTTGTGTTTTCTTCACTTTTTTCTATGACTTATAAGTTTTCGAGTACAGGTCTTTTATATCCTTGGTTAAATTTATTTCTAGTTATTTCTTCGAAGCAATTTTGAATGAGATTGTTTTCTTATTGATTGTTCTTTATTGGTCTATAAACATGCAACTGATTTCTGGATACTTATTTTGTATCCTGCTACCTTACGGAATTCACTTATCAGTTCTAGTAGTTTTTTTGGTGGAATCTTTTGGCTTCTCATGTCATCTGCAAATAATGACAGTTTTCTTCCTTTTCAATTTGGATGCCTTTTATTTTTTCTTCTTTTTGTCTGATTGCTATGGCTAGGACTTCCAGTACTATGTTGAATAAGAGTGGTGAAAGTGAACATCCCTGTAATCTTAAGAGAAACGCTTACAGTTTTTGCTCATTAAGTATGATGTTGGCTGTGGGCTTGTCATATATGGCCTTTATTATGTTGAGGTATATTTCCTCTATTCCCACCATGCTGAGAATTTTTATCATAAATGGGTGTTGGATTTTGTCAGATGCTTTTTCTGCATCTATTGATGTGCTCATGTGGTCTTTATCTTTAATTTTGTTTATGTGGTGTATCTCATTTATTGTTTTGCAGATGTTGTAGTAACCTGGCATCTTTGGAATAAATCCCACTTGATCATGGTGTATGATTCCCCCCCCCCCCCCTTTTGTTTTTCTAAATTCGTCATCTTCACACTCAGTGAATTAACAGCAGTGGGTTCAGACTGGCCAGGCCAGGGTTCTGTAGTCCTTGGGGGCAGGCCCAGCTACAACAAACACAGGAAAATGGGTGAGAGGGCAGGGGGAGGAGAGAGTTAACAGATTTGATCTTTCAACTTGGGGTGTTGGGTGAAAAAGTGATGATCCTTGGGGCTTGGGATCAGGACCAGCAGGAAGACAGCTGTGGGCCCTCAAAGGGCTGGGCTGGTACCCCTGGGGCTGTGTTGATTGGGAAGAAAAATGAGGCCTCCTCCCTTGAGGACTAGGCACTTGGCTCAGTCTCCTCCTGCCCCACGCCAACCATGGAAGAGATGGGGCCCTCATCCGCTTGGTCCTCTCACTGGCTCAGAGGCTGTTCCAGGTTGAGCCTCTGAAAGAAGCTTTTACCCAACTCATATGTGTTTACCATGATGGCACAGGAAGATGCGGCCTTGATGATCTTTGGGAGGAAGCCTATGAAGAGTCCCCTGGTGCCGGACTCAGCCTGGATCCTCCACAGCAGCAGCCAGGTGGAGTCGGTGTGTAGGAGTGACACTCTCACAGCCTCAGTTGCTCTGAGCACAACCTGGGGTTGATTTTTCACCACATTGAAGGGTAGAGTCAGGATGACAGCCACCGTCCATGAGGTGCTACCAGCCACAAAGCTGATGCCCTGACATCTGGTCCTTTGCCTTGAGCCCACTCAGCTAGCTCTACACCACCTCATAGTTGAACCAGTACAGGGCTGAAAAGGGCACATTCTGAAGAATAGTGGGGCTCCAGCCCAGCCACCGTGAGTGCCAGCCGCCCTGAGCTACGGAGGTTTGGACACAGGCACCCAACTCCTGGTATGACACATGCTGAGCCTGCAACTGTCAGTACCAGCTCTAAGGGGCTTACCACAGTCATGGTGTCCAAGCGGGCCAGGGCACCAGCCACCATATGTGCATAGAAGTCAGAGGTCAGGGCTCGACCACACAGGAAGCCCTTGAGTTGGTCATAAGCTATGAAGTAGATGGTGGTTGCTGGCACAGTCATCACCATGGTGGCTGCGAGGCTACTCCACAGGGTCCTGGTGTCCTCATGTCTCACAATCTTCACAAAGACACCCATAATGCCAGTGAAGCGAGTGGGGTCTTGAAACCAGATTGCACAGCGGGCACCATTTGGGCACAGTTCCAGGGGTTCCAGGACACCTTTGCAGTACAGGATACACTTCCCTGTGGGTCAGAGAGAGGAGGGCAATTTGGTGTAAGAGAGGCTCCAGAGTCTGGAGGGAGGCATCAGCTCGCTGGTCATTGAGGGGCATTGAGACTGTAGGCGGGCCTTCACCATATCCAGGGGAGTCATGAAGAGGGAGGTGACAGCCCCAGCACCTGAGGCCACCATTTGTTGGAGGGGGCTAATGCCCCTCAGGGTCCTAATCAGCCATCCATAGCTTCAATTCTGTCTTTAGGATGGTCCTCATGCGGCAAGGCATGGTGCCCAGGGTCGGGCAGGCCTGTGGTGGGTCTGAGTGTGGAGTTCCTACGCTCCAAGGCAGACAAGGAAAGGTGTATGGTCTTTTTAAGATATTGCTGGATTTGGTTTGGTAATCGTTTGTTGTGGATTTTAGCATCTATGTTCATCAGGAATATTGGCCTTTAATTTTCTTTCTTTGTAATATCTTTATCTTGTTTTGAAATTACGGTAACGCTGGGCTTGTAAAATGGGCTTGGTAGTCTTTCCTCCTCTTGAATATTTTGGAATAGTTTGAGGAGGTTAGATGTTCATTCTTCTTTGAATGTTTGGTAAAATTCACCTGTGAAACCATGCGGTCCAGGACTTTCGTTTGTTGGGAATTTTTTGATTACTGCTTTAATTTCTTTATTTGTAATCTGTCTATTTAGATTTCCTGATTCTTCCTGATTCAGTTTTGTAAGATTGTATGTTTCTAGGAATTTTTTGTTGTTAATCCTCCCTTGCCTGAGGATATTTTTTCCATTGATTTTTTTAGAGCAAGTTGGAAGGGAAGGAAAGAGAGAAGAGGGAGGGAGGAAGAAGGAGGAGGGGGGGGGGGAGAGAGAGAGAGAGAGAGAGAGAGAGAGGGAGGAGAAACATCAATGTGAGAGAGAAACATTCATTAGTTGCTTCTCCCACATGCCCCATTTGGGGCCGGGGATGGAATCTGCAACCCAGGTATGTGTCCTTGACCAGGAATTGAACCCCTGACCCTTCAGTGGGCTGTACGACACTCTAACCACTGAGCCATGCCAATCGGGTGTTTCTAGGAATTGTCCAATTTGTTCACATTAATGTAGTGGTTCGTAATATTTTCTTACAATCCTTTGTATTTCTTTGGTGTCAGTTGTTACTTTCATTTCCCATTTTACTTATTTGGGCCCTCTTTTTTTTGATGAATCTGTTAAAGGTTTGTCAATCTTGTTTAATTTTTTCAAAGAACCAGCTCTTGGTATCAATGATCTTTTGTAATGTTTTTTTTTAGACTTTATTTCTGCTCTCGTTATTTTCTTTCTTCTCACTTTGATCTTTATTGTTCTTTTTCAATTTCCTTTAAGTATAAAGTTAGATAGTTTATTTGACATTTTCTTGGTTCTTGAGATAGGGCCAGTAATGCTATGAATTTCCCTCTTAGGACTGCTTTTGCTATGTCCCATAGATTTTGGGTTGTTGTGTTCTCATTTTCGTTTGTTTGAAGGTATCTTTTGATTTCTTCCTTGATGTCATTGTTAACCCATTCATTATTTAGTAATATGTTTTTTAGCCTCCACATGTTTGTGTTTTCAGTTTTTTTCTTATAATTGATATCTAGTTTCATATTGTGGTTAGAGAAGATGCTTCATATGATTTCAGTCTTCTTAAATTCTTTGAGAGTTATTTTGTGTCCTAACATGTAGTCTATCCTAGAAAATGTTCTATGTGTACTTGAAAATAATTGATATTCTGCTGCTTTGGGGTAAAATGCTCTGAAGATACCAATTAAATCCATCTGGTCCAGTGTGTCATTAAGGCCATCATTTCCTTGTTGATTTTCTATCTGGAAGATGTATCTATTGTTGTCAATGTGGTGTTAAAATCCCCTACTGTGACTGCATTATTGTCAATCTCTTCTTTTATGCCCATCAAGATTTGCTTTACATACTTAGGTGCTCCTATTTTGGTGCATAAATGTTTATAAAGTTTGTTTTTTCTTATTGGATTGTTCCCTTTATCACCATGTAGTGCCCTAAAATCTATATTGTCAGATATAAGTATTGCTAATCCAGTTTTTTAAAAATTTCATTTTCATGAAATACCTTTTCCCATCTCTTTATTTTTAGTCTGTATCTTTTGTTCTGGGGTGGACCTCTTATAGACAGCATATGGATCTTGTTTACTTATCCATTCAGTTACCCTATATCTTTTGATTGTGGCATTTAAGCCATTTACATTTAAAGTAATTATTGATAGGTACTTATTGTCATTTTATTCTTCAAGCTATGTTTCTGTTTTTTCTCCTCTTCCTCCTGTGCCTCCTTCTTACTCTTTTCTTCTTCCCAGTCCTACTCCTCCTTTCCCTCTTCTTTATTTCCTACTTTTCCTCCTCTTCCTCCCCTAACTCCTTGTGGTCCCCCTCATTCTTCCTTGGGTCCTCCCTCTCTTCCTCTTGTCACTCCTCATCCCTTTTACATTTCTTGTTATACTTATTTAGCTTTTCTTGTCTGGGAATCTATTTGTCCTTCAATTTTATTCTTTCTTTTTAATTCTCTCCTGAGGATATGTTTTTACTGATTTTAGAGAGAGAGGAAGGGGGAGTGAAGGAGGGAGGTAGAGAGTGATGGAGGGGGTGTTCTGGGCTACAAACATTGCACAGCTCCTCCGTTGCCTGGGGACAGGATGCCTTAAGAGGGAGGTGGAGTAGGTCACTGAACAGTGGGTCGGTTGGAGTTTGGAGGGAGGTAGTGGTTCATGCTCCAGCCAAGCGTGCCCAGGCGTTGCACCTGTGCCCTGAGTTTCTTAGAAACGGCTGAAATAGCTTTTGTAACCTTTGGGTTGTCATTGTAACTATCCTAACTGCCTCTTGTGGTTCCTGAGTATAAATTTGCTGTAACACCTGTGGTCTGCACTGCAGTTCGGCCTTTGCCACAGTAAAGTGCTGCAACTGTAGTCGCTGGCCAGCTTAATAAAGGCTCATAAATTTTGATCTCTGTCTCTGGTGGTCATCTCTTGCCCGTCGCCACATAACAGGGGGAGGGGAAGAAAGAGAAAGAGAAACATCAATTGCTTGCTTCCTGCATGTGCTTGACTAGGGATCAAACCTACAATTGGGTATGTGTCCTGACTGGGAATCAAACTTATGACCCTTTGGTGCACTGAATGATGCTCCAACTAACTGAGACACACTGGCCAGGGTTGTCCTTTGGTTTTAAATGATATCCTGGAAATAGCCTTGCTGGGTAAAGTAGTCTTGGTTGTAGGTTCTTGATTTTTAGCACTTTGAATATTTCACACCAATCCTTTCTGGTGAAATGTTCTCCTGAGATTGAGAAGTCAGCTGTCAGTCTTTTGGGAGTTGCCTTGTAGGTAATTAAGCACTTTTCTTTTGCTGTCTTTAAGATTCTGTATTTGTCTTTAACCTTTGTCGTCTTAATTATGATGTATCTTGGTGTGGGCCTCTTTGGATTCATCTTCTTTGGGACTCTTTGTGCTTCCTTGAATTGTGTGTCTCTTTCCTTCACCAATTTAGGGAAGCTTTCATGTATTATTTCATTAAATAGGTCTTGATCCCTTGCTTCACTCTCCTTTTTCTCTCTCTCCTTCTTATACCCCTACTAGTGGCCTGGTGCACGAAATTCGTGCACAGGGAGGGGGTTCTCCTCAGCCCAGCCTGCACCCTCTCCAATCGGGGACCCCTTGGGGGCTGTCCAACTGCCGGCCTGATCTCGCTCCTAACTGCCTCTGTCTGCCTGATTGCCCCTAACTACCCTCTCCTGCTGGCCTGATCTTGCCCCCAACTGCCCTCCCCTGTGGCCTGATTGCCCCTAACTGCCTCTTCTCTGCCAGCTGGATCTCACCCCCAATTGCCCTCCCCTGCTGGCCTGATCTCATCCCCAACTGCTCTCCCCTGCCGGACTGATTGCCCCTAACTCCCTGCCGGCCTGATCTCACCCCCAACTGCCCTCCCCTGCTGGCCTGATCGCCCCTAACTGCCTCTGCCTCGGCCCCTACCACCGTGGCTTTGTCCGGAAGGAAGTCAGATGTCCGGAAGATGGCTAGTTGACCCAGTCTAATGAGCATATTACCCTTTTATTAGTATAGACAGATTATATAGGATAGGATTGCTTAAAAGGGGGGGGGTGCTTTTTCAGCAGGAGGAGATATTCTTGGCAGACAAAAATACGTAATCCCTATATCTGGACTAATAATAGCCAGTCATATGCACTATGCTGCCAAACCAGTCATTAAAAAATTGAACTTCTTTCTTACACTTTACACCAAACAGCTGTTGGACTTAAAACCCCTCCTCAGCCCCCACCTTAGGTTCTGCCTAATCTTAGTTCACCCAGATTAGGTTGTGATTGGTCGGTATCTATGCCAGTCAGGTCAAACCTCCGCCTCTTAGGCAGCCATTGGCTCCTTGCAGTTCACCCAGATTTGGTTCTGATTGGTCTGTTTCTGTGCCAGTCAGCATCTCCGGGCCTATTTCTGGGCCTGATCAGAGAGGTGGGGCTGCTGGCGAGGCCTGGAGAGAAAGAGGCAAGGGCTGATCAATAGCTGCCATGGATGCTGCGGATCAGACTCTGCTTCTCTTTCCTGGCCTCTCTCTGGGCCTGATCTGCAGACCCCTCGACAGTCAGTGCTGGGTCACGGTAGGCACCCAGCACTGACTGCAGGACTGACTTCTGTTGTTAGGTCGTCTGTTTGGTTATTTTGGATGTTACAGACCCTGGCTCTTTATATATATATATATATATATATATATATACACACACACACACACACACACACACACACACACACACACACACACATATACATATACACACACACACACACACACACACACACACATATATACACACACACACTAGAGGCCCGGTGCATGAAATTTGTGCACTGGGGGGTGTGTGTCCCTCAGCCCACCCTGCACCCTCTCCAATCTGGGACTCCTCGAGGGATGTCCGACTGCCCGTTTAGGCCCGATCCCGGTGGGCAGTCGGACATCCCTCTCACAATCCAGGACTGCTGGCTCCCAACTGCTCGCCTGCCTGCCAGCCTGATCACCCCCTTAACCACTCCTCTGTCAGCCTGATTGATGCCTAACTACTCCCCTGCCTGTCTGTTTGCCCCTAACTGCCCTCCCTTACTGGCCTGGTCCCTCCCAACTTCCTTCCCCTGCTGGCCTGATCGCCCACAACTGCCCTCCCTTGCAGGCCTGGTCCCTCCCAACTGCCTTCCCCTGCTGGCCATCTTGTGGTGGCCATCTTGTGTCCACGTGGGGGCAGGATCTTTGACCACATTGGGGCAGCCATCTTGTGTGTTGCAGTGATGGTCAATTTGCATATTACTCTTTTATTAGATAGGATAGAGGCCTGGTGCACGGGTGGGGGCCAGCTGGTTTGCCCTGAAGGGGGTCCTGGATCAGGTGTGGGGTGGCCTGGGTGATGGTTTTCAGGCTGGCCATGCCCCCCCCCCGCGACCCAAGCAGAGGCCCTGGTATCTGGGATTTATTTATCTTCTACAATTGAAACTTTGTAGCCTGGAGCGGAGGCCAGTGCAGGCCAGGGCTGCAGAAGCTTGGCTTCCTCCATCGCCGGGGCAACCCTAGCCTCCAGCTCTCTCCAGCTCCGTGGCTGCCGCCATTTTTGTTGGGATTTATTTATCTTCTATAATTGAAACTTTGTAGCCTGGAGAGGAGGCCTGGGTCGGCAAGGGCAGGCGGAAAGCTTGGCTTCCTCCATTGCCAGGAAAACCCAAGCCTCCCTCCTGCTCTTTGTGGCCGCAGCCATCTTAGTTGGGTTTATTTGCATATTCGCTTCTGATTGGCTTGTGGGCGTGGCTTGTGGGTGTAGCGGAGGTGCGATCAATTTGCATATTACTCTTTTATTAGATTTACTAGATAGGATATAGATGATGCAAATTTGTTATGCTTCATGTTGCCCCAAACTATGTTCATTTTCTTGGATCTTTTTTTCTTTTTGGTGTTTTGCATTCTGCCCAGACCTTGGCAGGCCATAGCTACAAGGAATTGGGAAGGTTGGGCCCTCTAGGAATCTGGGGAGTGGAGAGCTAGTAGATCACCCGTGAGGTTCACTGGAAAGTAGGGGGAATGGCCCTGCCCTAAAGCCGCACAACTCAGTTACTGACAACCCGGCCCTATGCAGTCTACTCGATAGGGCACATGTTTCCCATGGTGGGTCAACAGGGAGTCTGGAGTGTGTGGCTATTCCATTCCCTCAGGCTGATGCTGTATGGAGGGGCGTTCCACCCAAGTAAAATGGCATCTGTAGTGTGCGATAGTGACTCATGTAGGAAATAGGCCTCTGTGATCCATTTCCAGCATAGTCAACTTTTAATTGAAACAGTTACTGAATTTACCCAGGGCAAACAGAATGTAGGGAGGAGAGAAGAGCATATAAGAACAAAGAACTGTGTACATGAGCCAGCATCATGGTGGAAACCCCTGAGGTGCCTGCCTCAACTAGATGGGGAGGTCGGGACAATTAGAAAAGGCTTTAGCCCAATTTTTTTAAATGGTCCAATGGGAGACAATAAGACCTAGGTGACTTATGAGGAACCTTTTAACCCTGTAGTACTCAGCCAGTGAGGAACTGGAAGAAGTTCTCTTGCACCTTGAGGATAAATAGGCTGTGATTACCTCTCCATGTGTGCCTGTACAACCAGATTAGCATCCACTCTCGAGAACGTATTATAGGTCTCATTTTTGCCATACTTATGTCTCCGAGTTCACTATTTTAATTAGGACAGGTGAGAATTTCTCACACTTAGCACAGGGTACCTGGAGGCTGTCCCTTCAGCTCTCTCCCTAGAGCTATAAACCCTAGTCTCTCCTCATGACTGTAGTCTCCTCAGCCCTCCCTCCACTATAGCCCAGGCTGAGTACCTGCAAACAAGATTTTGTGCATTGGCCCTTTAGGAGGGCATTCTGTGTCTTTAGCAGACTTCCGTCTCTCCCGGCAGACAAATGTTATGTGGGCACATCTTCCCTGCTCTGGTGCTCTGGGCTGATTAGCCTGGCATTGGTTTTAGACCCCACAATTTGGGGGGGATCTTTTCAGCTGAGATATCCCTCTGGAATCTGAGCTGTTGCTCATGGAAGAGGACCAACCCTTTTACATCTCTGCCCTTTCTAATAGTCTCAATGTGACTTCTTCTGAAATCCTTGATTATAGGACTTCTCTTCAGCTAGTCTTCAGTTGGTTATTCAGGTTGATTGTTCTATATTTTAGTTGTAATTCCACTTGGTTTTGGGAGAAGGTGAGTGTAACATCCACCTGTTCCACTGCTCTCTTGGATCCTCACAAGTAGGCTTTTTAGATGGACAGGTATTGTTTTCTGTTTTTGTTTTGTTTTGTTATTGTTTTCCAAGGAATGTAAAGGGAAGAGCATGGTTCATTTTTTTTTTTTTATTCTGAAGCTTATCATTTGTAATGGGGAGGTGATTATTCAATGATGAAATCATAGGCCAGATCTTTTAAAGATGATAAGGCTAGAAAAAGAAGGTGCATATAGTGCTAGTTCCAATTTTTAATGCCTGAAGCCATATCAATACATATTTTCTTTTTAAGTCTTCATTACCTGTTAGGTGTTATGGGCACTTTAAAAAAATGTTTTTATTGATTTCAGAAAGAGAGAGAGAGAGAGAGAGAGAGAGAGAGAGGGAGAGAGAGAAACATGAGTAATGAGAGAGAATCATCAGTAGGCTGCTTTCTGCATGCCCCCTACTGGGGATTGAGCCCACAGGCTGGTCATGTGCCCTGATTGGGAATTGAACTATGACCTCCTGGTTCATGGGTTAACATAACACTCAAACACTGACCCACACCAGCTGGACTGTGGGCACTTAAAAAAATAAAAAAGAAACATTGATTTTTCTGGAGTTGATTGAAAGTCAAAGAAATCCGTTTCAGGATAATATGTATTAGGAAATTCTAAGAAGTTAATTTTTGCTACTTTATGAAAAAACTGGAGGCCCAGTGCACTGGGGGTAGGGGGATCCCCTCAGCCTGGCCTGCACCCTCTCATGGTCCGGGACCCTTCGGGGGAGGTCTTTCTGCTGCGGAGGCGGGAGAGGCTCCCGCCCCTGTTGCTGTGCTTGCCAGCCGTGAGCCTGACTTCTGGCTCAGCAGTGTTCCCCCATGGGAGCGCACTGACCACCAGGGGGGTACCTCCTGCATTGAGTGTCTGCCCCCTGGTGGGCAGTGCGCATCATAGCTACCGGTCGTTCCATCCATTTGCATATTAGGGTTTTCTAACATAGGATCCTTTAAAAAAATAATTTGTGGAAGCTTTGTGTAAGAGTGAACTTCCTTCTTCAGAGTAGCCATAGTTAATTAGAAATTCTACAGTTTCAGAATCAGTTTTATTTGTTAGTCATTAAAATTTGTGGGTAAGAAATATCCCATAACATGTGGTATTAACTTGGTAGGTAGTTTTACTTTGCTCACATTTAAGTTTTAAAATTTGTCTCTGAATGTACATAATAGTTTGACCTTGTTACAAAATTCCCGTGTCAGAATATTTTTCTTTCAGAACTCACTGGGCAGTTCTCCCTGACTCCTTACTTAATGTTGTACATAATTTCTACTAGGTACCCTCTTCTTTTTTGTTTTTTAATCTTTATGTTTGTACTCTCATCTTTTGTTTTGTTTTTTAACCTATATGTTTTTAGAAAAAAATTTATATGTATTTTTATTGATTTCAAAGAGGAAGGGAGAGGGAGTGAGAGATAGAAACATCAATGATGAGAGAGAATCATTGATCAGCTGCCTCCTGCACGCCCCCTACTGGTGTCCCCATAACCCAGGCATGTACCCTGACCAGGGATGGAACTGTGACCTCCTGGTTCATAGGTCGATACTCAACCACTAAGCCACGCCAGCTGGAGTTTAGATTTTATGTGTAGACTTTGAGATTTAGAAATTTCACTAGAATATGAGTAAATGGGAATTTATTCATTGCTTTTTTAAAAAACCTGGTACAGTGGAGTTACATAATTATTAGGCATTAGATTTAAATTCAGCAAGTTATTTGAAAACTGCATATACTGTCTTATTCCCCTTTAACATACTGTAGTAAAGCCGTACATTGGAAGCTGATATTTCATCTCTCAGTAAGTTGGGCATAGATAGTTTTCCCTGTTAGTGTTGAAATAAATTATTTTCTTAACTGCCAGTGAAGAGGAAGACTTGAATTTATATTGTTCAAAAACTTTTTTAAAAACTGTAGAATTGCACTGTGATGAGATTCTCATAGTAAGAGAGGCACACTGGAGCTGGGCTCAACTGGGAGAACAAAAAGTTTGTATCTCATATTGCATGTGCATTCTGAATGGCTGGTAGAGTGGTTTGTTCTCTTTATATTAGTTTATACTCTCTCATATATGGTTGAGTTCTTTTAACTTAAAATGTGTGTATGATGTGACTTCTTTTATTAGTAACTCTTTTTGTTCTGAATGCACAAATCTATTTTAGGGTAGGAAAATTTTCTTCTGTTGTTACTTTATTACATACTAGAGGCCCAGTGCATGACATTTGTGCACTGGGGGTGGAGGTGGGGGGAGTGTCTCTCAGCCCAGTCTGCACCCTCTTGCAGTCCTGGACCCTTCGGGGGATGTCTGACTACCAGCTTAGGCCCACTCCCTGCTGGCAGTTGGACATCCCCCATGGGGTCCTTAGTGCTGCTGCCACTGTGCTTGCCAGCCTTGAGGCTGGCTTCTGGCTGAGCAGTGCTCCCCCTATAGGAGCGCACTGACCACCAGGGGGCAGCTTCTGTTATGAATGTCTGCCCCTGGTGGTAAGGGTGTGTCATAGCGACTGGTTGTTCTGCTGTTCAGTTGATTTGCATATTGGCATTTTATTCCATAGGATGCTCTGGTTTATCTCTTTCTGGAATTCCAGAAATAGATATACAGGCAGTCCTTGGGTTACATCGGACTTGACTTATGTTGTTTTGTGGTTATGTCGCCATCTCCCATTTATTTATATATTAAAAAAAGTCCCATCATTTCAATGTATGTACGTATGTGCTTTATGTTTTTTATTATTTATTTACCACAAATAAAGGTCAGGAATTGTTCTTTCTTTTAAATTTTTTTACTGTTTCACTTCATTACTGCTGTCTATGTGCTCTATGTGAGTGACGTAGGTGCTTATGTAGGTGGGTTCCAACTAACGGCGGAAATCGCGTTATGTCACGCTGTAGGAACCGATCTTTGATGTAACCTGAGGACCTACTGTATTTGGTCTCTTGTCTCTTTATTGCATGACACTTGATTTCTCCTTTTTTTTTTGGTGCATGTCAATTTTTGCATTATCAGTTTTGGGACTGTTTATTGTATCCATACAGATTTACTGGTGAAAGGACTCATTGTTATCGCTAGTAATGTTATTCACCTTAAAGTCTACTTTTTCTGATATTAATGTAGCTGAATCAACTGTCTTTTGATTAGTATTTAAGCATTTTCAGTATGTAGCATATTGTTAGGTTTTCTTTTAATTTAGTTTGAAAAAATTTTTTTCTTAGAGAATTTAGTCTATTTACATTTAATGTAATAGTATATATATGGCTTTAAATTCTCCATTTTATTATTTACTTCTACTTTGTTCTGTATTCTTCTTTTGATTATTTTAAGTTATTCAGCTATATATTCTTGAACTATCCCTTTGTTCTTCCCTTTCAATTTTTGTGATAGCTATATGTTTTAGTTCTCTTTATATTTGAGATCATAAGGCATTATTTAATAAGTCATTATTCATTTTGATTTTCTCTCTTAGTTGCTCTTCATTTCCATCTGCATCTCTGAGTCTCTGATTGAGCTCATTTTCTCCTGCCTGGAGAATATCCTTTAGAATTTAGTTGGATCTGCTGGAGATAAATTCACTCAGCTTTTGTCTGCCTGAAAACATCTTTTTTGTTGTTGTTAATCCTTACCCAAGGATATTTTTCCATTGATTATTTTAGAAAGAGTGGAAGGGAGGGGGAGAGACAGAGAGAGACAAACATCGATGTGAGAGGGACACATTGCTTGGTTGCCTCCTGCACATGCCTTGACCAGAGCTGGGGATTGAGCCTGCAACCAAGGTATGTGCCCTTGATTGGAATTGAACCTGGGACCCTTCAGTCTAGGGGCTGATGCTCTATCCACTGAGCAATACTGGCTAGGGCTGAAAACATCTTTATTTTACCTTTAATTTAGATAATATTTTGGCTGAGTATAGAATTCTAGATAGACAGTTTTTTTTGTTTTAGTCCTTTAAGTATTTCATTGTCTGCTGAATGCCATCATTTCTGATGAGAAGTCAGCTGTAAATGTTATTTTCCATTTTTGTGGGAAATGTACTTCTCTCCCTCCTTTCCCTATTGTCCACTTTTCAGATTTGTTCTTTATCTCTTTCAGAAATCTAGCTGTGATGTGCCTAGTTGTGACTTTCCTTTTACTTATCCTGCTTCTTGAGCTTCTTGTTTCTGTTGGATGATTACTTCCATCAAATTTGGAAAGTTCTTGGCCATTATATCTGTGTGTGGTTTTTTTTAATCCTCGCCTGAGGACTTATTTTTTTCATTGATTCTAGAGAGAGAGGAAGGGAGAGAGAGAAAGAGAAACATTGATTGA
This sequence comes from Corynorhinus townsendii, assembly GCA_026230045.1. Classification (NCBI taxonomy): domain Eukaryota; kingdom Metazoa; phylum Chordata; class Mammalia; order Chiroptera; family Vespertilionidae; genus Corynorhinus; species Corynorhinus townsendii. Next base: position 123,419,495 of record JAPDVU010000001.1, read on the forward strand.
TTGCTTCCTATATGCGCCTGACCAGGTATCGAGCCTGCAACCTGGGTATGTACCCTGACTGGGAATTGAATTCATGGCCCTTTGGTACATGTGATGATACTGTAACCGCTGGACAGCACAAGCCAGGGCTTGGACAATATCTCTTTGGAGTTTAGTTCACTTAGTTTTCTTTGATCTTCATCACTCTGATGGGTTCAGAAAAACTATGGTGTTAGGGTAAGAGCAAGTCTCTTGTGATTTTCTATATTCTAAACAGAGGTAGCACTCCATTTACTGATTTCTTAATTTCATTTATTGTAGTTTTCAGTTCTAGAATTTTTATTCTGCTTTCTTTTATAGTTTCTAGGTCTCTGCTGAAATTCTCCATGTTGTGTCTTTATTCTTTCATCCCATCCTATAATATATATTCCCATGAGGGTTTGTTTTTATGCCTATTTCTCCTGATTTGGAGGTTGTCTTTTTATGTGCGTATTTATTTTTGATTGAATGCCAGGTATTGTGTATGAAAAATTATGGAGATAATCTGAAGTGATACTACCTTCTCCCAGAAAAGATTTATCTTTCTCTTCGGCATGTGGTTATTCTAGAAGCACTAACAATCTCAGATTGCTTTAATACATTCAGGGATTGAGATGATTTAAAATTGGGCTTAAGACCCTATGAACTGAAATGTTTTGGACTTACCTTTACTTCTTATATGTAGCCCTTTGAGGTCCTAATTCACAGCTTAAGGGGTTTGCCCTCCTTTTTCGTATGCCTTCACTCTAATTTTTGGGCCTTGAATCTATCAGAAGCTATGCTCATCTTCTTAGTCTCTTCAGCAGTAGTGACTTTTAGAATTTGCAGATACCTCTAGACAAAAAGTAGTTCCAATACCAGATTTGTCTCTTTGGATTTTCTCATTTTCTGGATCTTGGTCCCTTACTTCCTCATTGGCTTGATTGCCCCCCCACAGATATTTTATTCTTTGTCTGCTTTCTTTAGTTCTTCTCAGTGGAAGAGTGCTCTGAACTACCCACTCTTATCAACCTGGAAGCTGAAATCTCTCTCACAAGCCCCTTTCATCTTTTCTCTTACTTGTGTTCTATGAGAAAGTTTCAAGCTTGTCTGGCTTTTCATCATGTGCAGTCTGCAATTTATTGCCCCTGTTGTATTTCTTTGGAAAATTACTCAATTGTTTTATGGCTGGAAGCAGTCTTAGCAGTCTTTCCTGATTTCATATTGTTCTCTATTAGTATACGTGGTGTACTCTCAAGTTTTGTCAGGATTTCTACAGTTGAGATTTCTGCAGTTGGGAACTCTAATGATATTTTAAAGTTGTTCTCTCTTTCTTAAGTAAATTTTCTGGGGGAAAGAATTTACTAAAATCACTCCTTTAGCTTCTGGGTCTTTTAAATATTTATTGGGGAGGTAATTGTGATGACGGGATGGTATCTATGTGCTCAGGTTGAGATAGGCTCTTTTGAACTTATGTAGGTTCCTATTCTAATGTTTTAGGTCTAGATGAAAGGAGAGAAAGTTTTAGATTTGCAGTAGTTTTACTTTGCCAGATCATTGGTTTGGTAGTTTGTGGTGAGAAGGGGTAAGATATAGCCAGACTGCTATGAAGCAGAGAGTTTTGCTGCCAAAATGTTTAAGTGCTAAAACTTTAAAATTTACAGTTCAGCCCGACCGGCATGGCTCAGTGTTGACCTATGAAGCAGGAGGTCATGGTGCAATTATCAGTCAGGGCACATACCCAGGTTGCAGGCTTGATCCCCGGGGCGGGGAGGGGGGGGTTTGCAGGAGGTAGCCCATCAGTGATTCTCTCTCATCATTGATGTTTCTATCTCTCCCTCTCCCTTCCTCTCTGTAGTATATTTAAAAAAAAATTACAGTTCAAATGCTGGCAATTGGTTTTGGAGCTTGAGTAGCAGCCGCTTCTTTTTCTGCCCCTTGTCTATACACTTTACTTAGCACATTATTTGAAGCATTTATGCTGCAGCTAGATGCTTTGCAACCTTTTTTTTTTTTTTGGAGGCTCTCTAAGCCCACAGACTGCTAGCACGCTTCTGTGATTTTCAGTGGGCTACACATTTCCCCCAGGTGTTTACTAGTATTTTTTTATTCCATTGGTTAATTGTTTCAGTGGTTATGTTACAGAAAACCGAAGGAGAACAAAGCAATACTTAGAGAGATGGAGTTACATTTATTACGTGCGGGTCCAGAGGAAAATGTCTCTCAAATTCTGGGCCCCAACATGCAGGAACCTTCCCTATTTATATGTTTCCACCTTCTTTGTCTCCCAAATATGGGGTGTTTCCGGCCCCTTTTACAAGTTCTTAAAGAGCCCTTATGTGCCGGGGCCTTGAGACCTCAACCAGAGGCCTGGCCTGGCGCCAGCACTGATAACCTTGTCTGGGGAAGGTTTAATGGCCTCTCCGAAGTGGGAGTAGCCTTAGCAAGCAAGAATTTACAGAAGCCAAATAGCAGGGTTAATATTTCAAACAGCAGTATTTATATAAGATGGATGCTTCAGTTATTGGGGTGGAATATTGGGTGGGCATTAGTTAAATTAATATAAGTGCAGACATGAATTATCTCGTGATTGATAAGCAACCTTTGGACACGGAAACATGATCAAGGTGTTTTAAGATTAGTTGGAGATCCTCACGGGCTGGTTGCTTTAGCAAATATCAGCACGCTTAAGTAATTGGTAAAGTGTAGTCATTACTTTCAAGGCATTATTATATATCAACTGAAATAAAAATCGGTGGTTCAGGGCCCTGGGAATCTTCATTTTAAGAAACATCTGAGAGGTTTCTCAATCACAAGACTTGAGAAATACTTTCTACATGCTGACTAAAACACCACCAGAATATTGCTTCTGAATTTAAAAGAAATAGTGTTTTAGAATGAACTTCCTCTCCAAGGTATATGGTTGGGTAGTTGCTATTTATTCACTTGTGTGTAAGGAATGACTTTATATAGCTACGAACATTTGGAATATTGAAAAGAATTACCATTTCTCTGAAAGTCTTTTATTTTAATTGTTTTTCCATGGAAAAAAAATCACATGGTATCTAATGGCTTTTAATGGTTTTTCAACTATGAAATATGATTAGGATTTGGACTGTATTCCATTAATGTAAGACTCAAAATTATAATACATTTTTAAAAGTTTTACTTTTGCTTTAAACTGCTTCAACTTTTGGAAACAGGGATATAAATAGTTAACCCAAAGTCTTTTATAAACTTAAAAAAAGACTTTATTCAAAACAGTGAATTTCAGACTAATTCCTTCAGTAAACCTTTATTGAGTACATGAGAAGCCCTATGTTGGGCCCATGAGGGTGATTCAAATTTAAATCCTGTCCTGGCAGAGTTCACACTCTGGTGGGAATAAGATAGGGAAGGAATATATATAAACAAGTGATTTGTGCTTTTCCTAACTTTAACTAGTTGGAAACCTCAGTAAAAGGCAATTATCTTACCATTATAATACATGCAAGAAAAAAAAAGAGTGTGTATGCAGGTGGCAGCAGCGATGGTGTTGTCTCACAGTTAGGCTATTATAGTAGGGTGATGGAGGTAGACAGAGTTTATGGAGTTGGTAGATATCTACACAAATAAAAGAGAAAGATGCAAATTGACTGTACCTTTGTGATGCCCACCAGCCAATCAGGAGTGAGTATGCAAATTAATACAACAAAGATGGCGTGTTAATTTGCATACACAGGTGCCGAGGGGGCGGGGTGGGACACTTGCATTGTTGCCACAACAATGCAGGCATTCTGCACCGCCCCAGCCGCTCAGGGCCTCTGGGCCGCGTGGGAAGGCGGGGCCAGAGCAGAAAGAGGTGGCTCTGGGGCCGGAGCGGAAAGGCAGTGCCAGCAGCCAGGGAAAGGAAGGCCCATTCTTGCACGAATCTTCGTACATCAGGTTTCTAGTTAGGTGATAAAATAGAATTTGGTGATGGGTTAGATATTAAGGCGAGAGACCTGTCCAAGATGGTTCCTAAGGTTCTTTAGGATTTGTATACCAGGATGGATGATGGTACCTCGTTTTGGAAAAGAAATAAGTTTTGAGTAGACATGAAGAGCATGAGTTTGACTTTGGACATTATGTATTTGATATTCCTTTAAATTACTCCAGGGGGTGGTTGGTTATAGTCTGGAGTGTAGTGGAAGATAGGGTCTCTAGATTTGTGATACTTGTGCTTAGAGTGTGGTTGAGTTGAGAAGGAGGGGCTATTATTAAAGGACAGAGAAGTGAGTGGAGAAGTAGGAGGAAAGGGTTGTATTATGGAGGATAGGAGTGTCAGATTTTGCTGGCAGATTAAGTATTTGTGAGAAGTGAAGAATGTCTTTTTCATTTAGTCACCCATGAGTCATTGGTGACCTTGCTAAGAGCTTTTAAGTGGAATTTGGAAGCAGGTTGAGGGACAAGTGGGAAGGGAGGAAATGCCCACTGAAAAGCTCCAGAAATTTAGCCCTGAGTGGGATCAACATAGAAGTTGAACTAATGGGGTATGTGTGTATGCTTAATGGGCAAGACTTGAGCATATTTTAAAGGCAATGGAAGACCGAGATGGGTAGTTTGAACATACAAGGAAAAGGAAATAATCAGTACTGTAAGGTTCCTGGGAAGGTTGGGAGAATACGAGGTTGGTTCTGAGCACAAGTAGAAAGCTTTGCATTAGATCAGAGAGGAGGGGAGGTCAGGCTGCTTTTTAATTGGAGGGACTATTCTTAGTAAGGAAGCAAGGCCTGCTGTGCATGAATAGTTTGCAGGAGAGTTGGGGAGTGAGTTGCCTAGAGAGGTAGGGTTATCAATACTTTTAAATATACTGATAGGAGAATAGACCATACTAGAAGATTTAATAAGATTTTAAATTCTGTGGGGACAGCATTGTTTTCTATGCTTTGTTTCCTCATCATCTGCTAGGTGTCCATGAGCATGTTGGAGATAGTAAGATTCTGTAAACTATAATATTAACAGGAAAATGCATAAATTGCAACTCTTAACTGATTTAAATTTTGTAGAAAATAATAGAATTAGTAAGTGAAGGAAGCCTCTTCCTCTATCAGTGTTTATTTCACCATTTCAACAAATCTATCCCTAAAGCCTACTAAGCTTTTCTCTTTTGTTAAGTACCTGATTTACATAGCAAATTTTGCTCATTTGAGGACTCAATCCATGTCCAAACAGATAAAGATAACAGCTCAGGCATAGTTAAAATACATTGTAAATGCAATTAGAATTTCACCTCTGGGCAATTCACTTCAGACATACATCTCTAAAAATCTGTTATAGCTATAAGTGGGGACTTTTATAACTAGTTCCCAGTTATTCAGGAGCTAATTATGTAGTTTATTTGTCTCAAGATTAGGCCATCCTCTTGTTTCTGTCTTCCTTCTAACCTATCACTATGTTTGACCATTTTGTGAATCTAAGCTCATAAGATGAGAAGAAAAGCAGAAAATGTAGATAAATTAATGGCTGAAATGAAGTGTTCTTTTGCTCCTTAGGGATGTGTGTGTGTGTGTGTGTGTGTGTATGTATATGTGTATGGTTCATTGGAAGCTGACAAAAGTGATTATAATATTCATTGTAATAAAAAAATGGGTTTTCATTGTATGAAAAACCCTGTCATTCAGATTATGGAGACAATTAGTTTCAGGCAGATAGAATTACGATTTTGTGTTTGAAGTAGTATATGGATCTTTATTAATTAGCAAGGGGTAACTTTCTGCTTATCTTCAAACTCCTCCTTTCTGTCAGTCAGCCGCCGCCTCCTTGTCACTGTTTACACAATTGCTTTGCAAGCATATGAGTGCTGGCATCTGGTGACCAAAGTCAGGCAGGGCACAGAGGCCAGATTGAAGGATTCAAATGATCACTAGACCATGCCCCTCTAGGTAGTGACCATAACTTTTATCGCTGTTTCCCCAGGACCTAATATAATAGCTCGCATATAGTATGTCCTCAGAAAAATTTGTTTTTAAATGAAATACTATTTCAAAATGAAAGAGTTTATAGGATGAATCATTTAACTTATTTTTCTGCCTTTATAGGTGATAAAGTAGCTATTTATGTTCCTATGACATAGATATTTCTATTTTAGTCCATCCAAAGAGTTAAGTGAATATAATATATATATTTCCAGCCTTGTAGGAATCCCAAGTCAAATAGAAAATCGGGCAGCCGTTTTATCTAGCAGAGTTGTTTTTTATTTTGGAGGGTATAGTGGTGTTCTTTTCTTTTTTCTTGTTTGGGGTACCTTTATTTGCTGAATAGTGTGTTATGGCAGGTACAGAGTTGCATAAGACATAGCTTTTGCCCTTAATGAACTTGTCTAATGTAATATGAGACAATTTAAGCATTAATATATCTCAAAGCAGTATATGACTAATGCCAGATGAGCAGTATACCTTGATATATGCCAACTTAATAAATGAAAAATGCTAATGATCTGTTATCAGGAAGACCTGCATTTTCAATTGCTTTTCTAGAAGTGGGAACAGGTTTGAGTTGGGAGAACCCTATGTCTGGAAGTACATGCTGATAATTGTTGTCCACTTGATGGTGTTGATGGAAGGGTGTTTCTCATGTGCAGATGGAGCCAGTTGATGCCTATCACCAGCTAAGTAATTTAGCCCATTTAATTAAGTTGAATAATGCTGGTCTATTATAAAATTATTAGAAGCCTGGTGCACGAAATTCGTGCATGGGGTCCCTGCACCCTCTCCAATTAGAGACCCCTCGGGGGATGTCTGACTGCCAATTTAGACCCGATTCCTCTCGCAATCTGGGACCACTGGCTCCTTACTGCTTACCTGCCTGCCTGCCTGATCGCCCCTAACTGCTCGCCTGCCTGCCTGATCACCCCTACCTCAGCGCCCGCACCGGGACTTGGGCTTCCTCCCTCTGGTTGGCCGCAGGCACCTGGGACCTGGGCCCGCTTTGCCCAGGCCAGCTGCAGGCACCTGGGACCCCTGATCTCCCCTAACTGCTCTCCTGCCAGCCTGATCGCCCCTAACTGCTCCCCTGCCTGCCTGATCACCCCTAACCACCTCTGCCTTGGCCCCTGCACCCGGGACACTATGGCCCGGATCCGGGCTTCCATTCCTCTGGCAGGCTGCAGGCACCGAGATGTATGGTGAGGTCCCTCAGCCTGGCCTGCCCCCCTTACAGTCTGGGAGCCCTCAGGGGATGTCCTACTGACAGCTTAGGCCCGCTCCCCTTGGGGAGCGGGCCTAAGCTGCAGTCTGGCCTCCCTCTGCAGGAGGTGACCGGCTCGATCAGGGGAAGGCACTGCCCCCACACCCCACCACCGCTGCTACCTCTGGCTTCCCTCTGTGGGAGGTGACCAGGCCAATCAGGGGAAGGCGCAGCCCCCATCAGCCTGCCACTGCTGATGCCTCTGGCCCATCACCCCACCAATGCTACTGCCCCTGGCTTCCCTCTGTGGTATGCGACCAGGTGGATTAGGGGAAGGTGCTGCCCCATCACCCCAGCCACTGCTGCTGCCTCTGGCCTCCCTCTGTGGGAGGCGGAGGCAACTGGGCCAATCAGTGGAAGGCACGCCCCCATTACCCCAGCCACTGCTGCTACTTCTGGCCTCCCTCTGTGGGAGGCGACCTGGTGATCAGAGAAGGCGCTGCCCCCATCACCCCTCTGCTGCTGCCACTGCCGGCCTCCTTGGTGGTCTGCCCTTGGCCCTCACAGCCACTGTGGCTTTGTCTGGAAGATGTCCAGTCTAATTAGCCTATTATCCTTTTATTAGTATCGATTTTATCTGCACGTGTGTGCTTTAGTATGAGAATTAATGAGTCCTAGAATTTTTTTTTTTTTTAACTGGAAGGGGAACATGAATATTGTTTGCTTCACCCCGTCCTTACTTTCTGATCAGAGGTTGCATCACTTGATTAGGTAGCATGTTACTTGAGCTGTAACTAGCACTTTCTCTTGTAAGTTATAGCTTATTTCTCTGTTGAATTTCCTTTCCTGATAAATTTAGCAATAAGTTCTCCAGGTATAAAATGAATGTCTCATATATGCACCAACTTGGGGAATAGTTGAGTGTGGAAGGAGAGGTAGACATCCAGGGTGGGCAATGGTGTAATGTTGCTTCTGGTGAATTTAGCAGAAATACAAAGAACCAGGAACTTAGATGTAGTTCTAATCTGCCTTCTGTCTGCTTTTGGGTTGTGATGGTATAACATTGCTTGCAAACAACCACGATGAACATTTCTCATTTTATCAGCAACTTGGGGTATGAATAGATCCTGTGATTAGATGATTCAAGAAGCTGTGATGATAATGGCATTTAATACATAATATTTACCCTGTTCTCAAAGTGCTTATAATCTAGTTGAGGGATACTGCCTTCAGAAAATTTACAGTCTGGTTGGGGGTTAAATAGAAATCCCATCTATCTTGTCCTTTGTGCTAAATGAATGCTCATTACTCTCTTCCCACTGTCTAGAACTGTGCCAGGCACATAGTTGATTTTTAGTCAGTATTGGTTGGATGGATAAATAGAAGGTACTGATAGTAAACATAGGGGGGCCTCTGAGGGCTATGGCAGTTGGAGAAGGCCTGGGATCTTGTGCAGAGCAACGGGTAAATACTTTTATTCTGTCTTTGTGTTTTTAATTCCTCACTGCAGCACTTACCCCCCTGCCACCTCAAATCCTGCAGCAGTTCCTTTCTTTTGATGTGATTTCTTTTTTCTTCAGAAGCAAACATGACTTCTTTAATTTTTATTTTGCCACTACTTTGGCCTTAACTCCCCCTTTCTTCTCTTCCCAAGTAATTGCTGCTTATCTCTGAGGACTTAGAAGGATCATGTTTTGGTAAGGGGACTGTATTTTTTTAGGTCCTCCTAGTTCCTTCTTCCCCTGAAGATGAAGTGAGGTAGTATCTAGAAAAGACCTGAGTTATCAGAAAATGTTTAGAAACTTCCCCTATGATTATTAAGAGGAAACTTCTCTACGTTAGGTGATATAATAACACCAATTTTGAGCCACAGTTCAGGCTGTCATAACTACATTTTACAGGTGTTCCTCTTTTATTTTTCCCTATAGCTCCCCTCCACCTGATTTCCCACCCCACCCCATGCCCTTACCCCCCGCCACTGTCTTCATCTTTAGGAGTAAGATTTTTGTCCAATCTCTTCCCGCACCCCTCACACCTGCTTCCCCTGAGAGTCGTCAGTCCACTCCCTTTCTATGTCCCTGATTCTATTATATTCACCAGTCCATTCTGTTCTTCAGATTTTTCATTCACTTGATTTTTAGATTCACTTGTTGGTAGGTATGTGTTTGATGTCATTTTGTTGTTCATAATTTTTGTCTTTATCTTTTTCTTCTTCTTCCTCTTCTTAAAGGATACCCTTCAGCATTTCGTGTAATCCTGGTTTGGTGGCGATGAACTCCTTTAGCTTTTTCTTGTCTGTGAAGCTCTTTATCTGACCTTCAACTCTGAATGATAGCTTTGCTGGGTAGAGTAATCTTGGTTGTAGGTTCTTGCTGTTCATCACTTTGAATATTTCTTGCCACTCTCTTCTGGCCTGCATAGTTTCTGTTGAGAAATCAGCTGACAGTCGTATGGGTACTCCCTTGTAGGTAATTAACTGTTTTTCTCTTGCTGCTTTTAATATTCTCTCTTTGTCTTTTGCCCTTGGCATTTTAATTATGATGTGTCTTGGTGTGGTCCTCTTTGGATTCCTCTTGTATGGGGCTCTGTGCGCTTCCTGAACTTGTAAGTCTATTTCTTTCACCAGGTAGGGAAAGTTTTCTGTCATTATTTCTTCTAATAGGTTTTCAATATTTTGCTCTCTCCCTTCTTCTGGCACCCCAAAAATTCGGATGTTGGTTCGCTTGAAGTTGTCCCAGAGGCTCCTTACACTATCTTCATATTTTTGGATTCTTTTTTCTTTCTGTTCTTCTGGTTGGATGTTTTTTGTTTCCACATATTTCGGATCTTTGGTTTGATTCTTGGGGTATGTTGATCTACAGTTGAGTTTCTGTATATTTATTTTAGACAGTGTATGCTTCATTTCTGACTGGTCCTTTTCCATTTTTTTGGCATTCTCATTAAGGTCCTTGAAGGTCTCACTAAGCTCCTCAGAAGTGTTATCAAGTTTCTTAGCGGTTTTTAGAAGATTCTTGAGTAACCTTATACATGTGGTTCTGAACTCTATGTCATCCAGTAGTTTGCTTTCCTCCGTTTCTTTCATTCGTGACATGTTTCTTTGTTTCTGCATTTTGGCTGCTTCCCTGTGTTGATGGAGTGGCTTTGTGTGGTAGGTGACCTATAGGGGGCAGTAGCTCAGCCTCCCCAGTCTCCTAATGTGGAAGCTCTTGGTACACCCCTTTGTGGGCTGAGTGCAAAGTCTTGGTGCAGTTAAGCCTTAATTGCTGTTGTTACGCTGGGAGGAATTGACCTCCAGGCCAATTAGCTGTGAGCACTCCCTGTGTCTATAATGGAAGAACTGCTGCGCTGAAGACACGCTTATGGGGCAGGACTTGTTTCAGTGAGGCTTTGGTGCTCACTGAGTCTGCCTCTTGAATGTGTCACTTATGGATGTGAGGAGTTGAAATCTGGTGTCTCACACTGACCACTACGTACACTGGCTTCTGGATCTCCAATGGGGTGCAGGTCAGCTACTGTCTGAGGCCACTCAGCAGGAGCTACAGTGAGAGCTGCAGTTTTCTCCTCTTTGCTTGGGGTTTGGAGGTTTTGGAGCTGTCTGACCCAGGCTTCAAGTTTGCTAGGTTAAGCTGTGATAGGGCAGGCCTTTCTTATGCTAATTGAGTTGCTTGGAGCTTGGGTGGGTTTGTAGGGCGGGGCCTCAGGGTGTCACTAGGTTAGGGCGTGGAAAACAGCAATGGCTGCTAGTTAGCCAGCTCTGAGTCTCCAACAGCATCCGCGAGTCCCATGCCCCAGTGCCATAAACAATTATTCCTGCGCGCAGCTCTGCAAGCAAGCCACCCTCTCTGGCAGACAATCCAGCTTCTCCCCATAGGAGTTTGGGTCCCCCGCGTCTCCCCAGAGACTGGATTTCAGAGTACTCAGGGGCTTGTCTCCATTCGGGTTGAAAAAAGCAACGCACCCAGTCGCCCACAGCCAGCCCAGGTCACGCGCCTCCGTACCTCAGCTTTTCAGCGCTTGTGCACGTCTCAATGCTCTTTTCTCTCTCCTTCTAGTTGTAGAACTTCCACTCAGCCAGCTTTCCCGTGGTTCTGGGTGATAGACGTTTTGTCTTTTAGTTGCAGTTTAAATTGTTGTAGGAGGCAGCAGTTTAGGTGTTTACCTACGCCGCCATCTTGGATTCTCCCCATAACTACATTTTAATTGGCTGGCATTTTTTAAATACAAACTAGCTATGTTCTCCACCCTCCTCAATTTTGGCAGTATAAAGGCCAGTTTCACAGAGAAGAACACATAAACAAGTAAGTACAAGGAAACTTGTGTGAATGAACTTTTGCTGTATAGTTCAGTGACTTTCTCTGATTTAAGATGTAGTTATTGGCAACTTCAAATAGTTTGTGTTCTCTGAGGGAGAAGTCCAGTCTATTTAACTATGTTTAGTGAAAACTAGTTATGATTCTCCAATGGGAAACAGGCTCTCAGACTCATTTATTCATTCAGTAAGCATTCATTGAGTAGCTATCATGTGCAAAGCATTGTGCAAGGTATTGGAAGATAGTTAAGAGTTATGAATTTAATAAAGGGCATATCATGTATAAAAATAACATAATGCTGTGTAGAAAGTGATGTCTGTTGTATAAGGGGTGCAGGGTGCTATGGGAGCTCTAAAAATGGAGCAGTTACTTGCATACATGGTAACTTACGGGGAACTTTATGGGAATGTTAGAATTTGGGCTGGGTGATGAAGGCTGAGTACCTGGTCCCTGCATTGGCAGCAGGGGCTGTTGTGTAGGATTGTTGACTGAGAAGGGCATGTGGACCTGTGGAGATGGGCAGGAGAGAGGAAATATAGTGAGAAAACATCTTGAGTAGGAAAGCATTGGTGATATGGATAACAGAAAGTAATTGACTCTGAGGTTTAGAGTATTAATGTGAAGTGGCCCAAATTTGGGATGGAAAAGTATGGTGCTTGATCTGACAATGAGGGATGGTGTAAATTGAAGGAATGGGTTAAATCTAGGGTGTTTATAAAAATTGGGGTTTTGTGAACCATTGTTTCTCTAATCTAGGAGTTAACAGTTTTATCATTAAAAAAAGTGTTCTTTACTCAAATAATTTAGGGAATCTGCAGGAGAGGGATAATGATAGTGATCTTTTAGAATGATTTCATTTGTTTATGTTGTTGTATTAAAAATAGTGTTCCAGTTGAAATTTGTTACAGTTTTTCATCTCTGTGTCTTCAAAGATGATCAAAGAGCAGCAGTGTAGGTGATTGGGCTGGTCTCACTCCCTCTTCTCACTCCACAGTGGAGGGTTCTGTTTAATTTAGGTAACGGCAGTGCTTCCTACTTTCCTGCTAAATAAGAAGTTCAATCTGTGCTACAGCAGCACAGCCAATCTGGCAAAGGATGAAGAAAAGATAGACAAAGAGAATAAGTTGGGTCTAGGTGGATCTTCTGTGCCTGGCTGAAACCACAGAACAGATCCAGACTGCAAGGTGATGCTTTATTTTATAGTCAGAGGTAAACAAGGTAGTGGTCACCATAGTTACAGTGTTCTTATGAGTTTCACTTGTTTTGGCAGCGCTTGCTGCACCTCCCACACCCTATTAGCTACCCAGGAAGGATCTAGGGAGCATCATAAGGTCAAGCTTAATTATGCTAAGAGGGTTGTGCCCTCTAAGCTGGGACTTGTTTTTGGCTTTGCCAGCAGGTCAGTCAGAGGCTTAACCCTATAACCGCTCCCTACACAATCCACAGTAAAAAGTCCTTAAAAGGTTTTAGGGACACCATGGTGTAGGCCTAGTGTGGCTTAGGCAGCTGTTGGTTATCCAGATATATCCTATGTTTCTACTGTGTTAAGATACAGTTGGTATTTTCCTGTATGTTTCTGCAAATCTCTTCCTCATGACTACCCAATAGCCCTTCTGGGGGTTCCCAAGATTTGGGGGACCTTAGGCAAGTTGGTTAACCTATCTGTGCTTTGGTTTTCTTTTGTGGCAAGCTCTATGTACCAGAGACTATTAAAATGTGTTACATGTAATAAGTCATTTAATCTGTGGTTCTATACCTAGTAAATGACAGGTAGAAATTGAAATCTAGGTCAGGTTATTAACCAGCTGATTCTACTTCAATATATTAAACAGTGTGGGTTTTCCCTCCTGGAATGCTGCCTCTTTCCCTTTTTGATATGCACGTATCCCCATCCCCTTTGTATAGTCAAACCTAATTTTTCTGTTCCAAAGAGAAAGGAAAGAAACTATTTTTAAATTGTTCAGAAGTGTATTTGGCCAAGACAATACCCAAATAGATTTTGCTTTGGAGTCTTCTTATTACTAGTTACTGCCCCAAGTCCTTTGCTCTAAAGAGCAGAAGTTTGGTTTACTGTAAAACGTTTGGCATGTATTGTATATATACTTTCGTGCCATAAAATAGGCCCAAAATTGTGATCCTAGAAAGACAAATGATGTAATAAGAATATTCTGGAGTTAATACATATAAGATAATTTCTATAAGTTTCCCCCCCTGAAACAAGAGTTAGGAAAAAGTACCAATAATTTTTCTCATTAATGGGTAGACTTAACCAACTTGGACTTCCTTTAAATTTAATTTTTTCTGAGTTATAATTGAACTGTAGATCTAGTTGAAATGTAGATGTAGATCTTAAGTGTACTGTTCAATCAATGTTGGTGAATATAGTGTTTTATTTATTTGTATTTTCTCAATTGGTATGTAAAGATATATTCTGATTTTAAATAATTATCTCCCTTTTCTGTATATTTGTTATAAAATTCATATGTATTTTCAGCTCATATCTCTTTTACTCAGATATGTTGTTAAACAGTATCCTAGTAGTGGAGGTAATCTTTTAAAGGGAAACTTGATGAATTTCCCTTTAAAAATGGACTGTTAGTGTTGGAGCTACATAGAGTGAATAAATTTCCTGGGAGGAAACGATAATAAAATATTCAGGAAGTTATTAGGAAATGAGAACTTGTGTCCTTGTGCAAGCAGATAAAGCTGCTAAGACCTTTGTATATATCAAAACAATTTGTATTAGAGGAAGGAATGAGAGATTTGGCAACTTTCCTCTAATGGTGTGAGGGACCTTGGACTTACGATGCATAATTGAAAGACAAATTTCCCAAAGCAGAGTCATTAGAGAATTGTTTTTTCTCTATTTGAGTGTTTATGTCTGAAGAAAAGTGAGCGCTTTCTGAAGCTGGATTATTTAAATGAGAACACAATGGAGAAAACTGTTCCTGGGGGAGACCTGTGGCAGGGTGCTTTAGGAGTGGATACATATATTTCTCACCCCTCTCATGGTCTGCTTAAATTTTTTCCACTCTAAGCTTTGTTCTCATGCTATCATTACAGTTTAGCTCTGTCCTTTATTTTCTTTAAAAAAAAAAAAGTTTTTTGTGTTTTTTTTTAAAATTGAGGTTTTTGAGAGAGGGAGAGGAAGGAAGAGCAAGAAACATCAATTTATTGTTCTACTTATTTATACATTCACTGGTTGGTACTTTGTATGTGCCCTGACCTGGGATGGAACCTACAACCTTCATGTACTGGGACAACGTTCTAACCAACTGTGCTACCTGGCCAGTGCTGTCCTTAATTTTAGCCATTTTGTTCCAAAGTAACTATGAACACTGTAACTCTTAAGCACTAATTTTAACTTTTACTGACTGGAATTGATATACCAGTAATTTTATTTAACAAACTGGGTTTACACCCTTGTTTTTTTCCTTTAATGTGTGTTCATGGGAGGGATAATTTACCTTTAAGTTGCATCCCCTCACTTTTAGGGAACCCTTCTAGGGCCTCTGAGAGCTCTAGCAATGTGTTCAGTACTTATATGTTTGTGTAAAATCTGTAAAATTGAGATTCCTTTCTATTTTTCTTAAAAGGGGCCTCCAAATGAATTATTCTTCAAACCCCACAAAATTCAAATCAGCCATAGTTCATGATGCTGGTTGGGTGTTGGTTTCTAGATGTGGCTGAGGTAAATATTGAAGGATACCAGGAAAAAAATATTACTGAGAAAGCTGATCTATTTATTACCTGGTGTTTGTGGTGTCCATGGGTCTCTGCAGCTCCTACAAGCGTGGGCCATAAGAAGACAGCAGGAACTGGAGGAGGGCTGAGGGAGGAGTGGTGGAGGAGAAGATGTGCCACAGCCAGGGTGGTGAGACCTGACAGGGATGTCCTTATGAGAAAGGATGCCTTTGCCAATAATTTTGATAGCATTTTAAAAAACTGAACAGGAGGAAGGAAGATGGCAGCCGGCAGGATGGCAGTGAGGGTGAGACTGTGAGGTAGTGAAAGGGGAATGTGTGGACGTGTGTGTGTGTGTGTGTGTGTGTGTGTGTGTGTGTGTGTGAGAGAGAGAGAGAGAGGGACAGTTAGATCAGGCTGCATTTTCGGGGCTGGTGGACTGGGCTCTCTTAAATGGGGACCCCTCCTACCGCTGTGAGCACTCCTGGGCAGATGGCGCTGGTACAGAAACCACACCATCTTGAAAGGGGGAACTGCTGTGACTAGAAGCCCAGCCTGACCACCACCCAGACTGGCTCAGGTACCACCTGGGACCCTACAGTCACTCTGGCCGAGTACATACAACTGCAGCTGCAGACCCATGGGCACTGGGACTCCAGCCTCCCTGGCCTCAAGCTCTTGTGAGTTCCGGAGTGCGCTTCTCTCCCCCACACATCCCAGTGCCTGGGTTCTCCCGTGACTCTAAGGGCATGCGATGTTCCTGCTGACCCACTGCCGTGGTACAGGCCCAATGCATCCCAGTGCCTGGACTCTCCCATGACTTTCGGGATATGTGACTCTTCTGCCAAGCCCTATACTTGAGCCACAGGCTCCAAGTAACTCAATGCCTGGAACCTTTGGTGATAGTAAAAACGGGGAGACAAAGAACCCCCAAAGGAAAGAAAAGAAAAGGAGGCATCGCCAGAAAAGAAAGTAAATGAAACAGAGGCATGCAATATGTCAGAAAAAAAAACTTCAGAGCAGTGGTCATAGTTTCATAAACCGAATGGATGAGAAAATCAACAACTTACGTAAGACTCAAGAGGAAGTCAAGAATGATATAGCTACAATAAAAAACACGATGGAAGGTTTCAAGAGTAGACTAGAAGAGGCGGAGGACCAAATTAGTTAGAAGATAGGGCAGAGAAACACACCCAATCTTAACAGCAATTGGAGAAAAAAATTAGAAAGCAGGAGGAGAGCTTAAGGGAGCTTTGGGACAATATGAAATGAAGTAATGTACATATAACGGGTTCCAGAAGGACAACAATTGGAGCAAGTATTAGAAAACGTATTTCAAGAAATAAAAGCTGCAAGGGAGAAACAGAGAGTTACCTACAAAGGATCTCCCATTAGATTATCATGACTTCCCATCAGAAACAGAAGGGCCAGAAGGGAATGGAATGAAGTATACAAAGTGATGATGCAAAGCAAGGGGCGGAATCCAAGAATACTCTATACAGCAAGGCTACTATTCAAAATTGAAATCACAGACAAAAAAAGGCTAAGGGATTTTATCACTACCAAGCCAACAATGCAAGAAATGCTGAAGGGGCTCTTGTAAAAAGGAGAAATAGAAACAGAGGAAGGAACACAGGCGTAAAGAATAAAAATGGTGACAAACAAGTACATATCAATAATAACCTTAAACGTAAATGGTCTAAATGCTCCAGTCAAAAGACATTGAGTGGCTGAATGGATAAGAAAACATGACACATATGTATGCCGCCTAAAAGAGACCCACCTCAGAATAAGGGACTCACACAGACAGAAAGTGAAGGGATGGAACAATATTTTTTAGGCAAATGGAAGTGGAAAAAAAGTGGGTTAGCAATCTATATATCTGATAAACTAGACCTCAAAGTGAAGGCCATAATAAGAGATAAGGAAGGCCACTTCATAATACTAAAGAGAGCAATTCAACAAGAAGATATAACTGGTAAACATATGCACCCAATGCAGGAGCACCCAAATACATAAAAAAAAATCTGGGAGATATCAAGGGAAAGATCGACAACAATACAATCATACTAGGGGACTTTAATACCCCATTGATATCACTGGATAAATCCTCTAGACATAAAATCAGCAAAGAAACATCAATCCTAAATGACTCACTAGATCAGATGGACTTAATCGACATCTTCAGAACATTTCACCCCAAGGGTACAGAATATACATTCTTCTCAAGTGCATATGGGATATTTTCAAAGATAGGCTGCATATTAGATCACAGGCATAATTTCTCCAAATTCAAGAAGATTGAAATTATATCAAGCATATTCTCAGATCACAATGGCATAATCTATATATATAAAAGGCTAGTATACTAGGTGTCCAGACATTTGACTATTCAATCAGTCGCTATGATGTGCACTGAACACTAGGGAGCAGATGCTCCAACCAGTAGGTTAATTGCTGTTGGGGTATGGCTGATTGGGACTGGGCAAGATGGCCTGACAGGCCCTGGAGCCCTCCGACAGTCCCTCCCTGGCTTGCAAACCTGCTGCAGTCCCTCGCCAGCGTCTAAAATATTTCTAATTAATTTCCTTTCACTGTGCACAAATCTGTGCACCAGGCCTCTAGTACTAGAAATAAACTACAATAAAAACAATTTAAAAATTCAAACAATTGCAGGCTAAATAGCATGTAATTAAACGATGATTGTGTTACCAAGAGAACAAAGAAGAAATAAAAAACATCCTGGAAACAAATGACAGTGAAAACACAACAATCTAAATCTATGGAACACAGTCAAAGCAGTCCTGAGAGGGAAGTTTATAGCATTTACAGGTCTACCTCAAAAATCAAGAAAAACTGGTTATAAACTATCTAACTCTACACTTAAAGAATTAGAGAGCAACAAGAAAAGCCCAGAGTGAGCAGAAAGAAGGAAATAATAGCATGGAAATAAATGACATAAAGACTGAAAAAAATAAATAAAAAAGGTCAATAAAACCAAAAGCTGGCTATTTGTAAGGATAAATAAGATTGATGAACCTATATAGCTAGGCTCACCAAGAAGCAAAGAGAGAGGACCCAAATAAACAAAATCAGAAATGAAAGAGGCAAAATAACAACAGATTCCACAGAAATACAAAGGATTGTAAAACAATACTATGAGC
The DNA here is from genome assembly GCA_026230045.1 of Corynorhinus townsendii. Classification (NCBI taxonomy): domain Eukaryota; kingdom Metazoa; phylum Chordata; class Mammalia; order Chiroptera; family Vespertilionidae; genus Corynorhinus; species Corynorhinus townsendii. Next base: position 123,437,796 of record JAPDVU010000001.1, read on the forward strand.
AACTCTATTCCAACAAACTCATCAACCTAGAAGAAATGCACATATTTCCAGAAAAATACAACCTCCCAAAACTGAATCGGGAAGAATAAAAAAACCTAAATAAGCCAGTAACTATGGAGCCAGTAAAATTGAAGCAGTAATTAAAACAAAAAACTTCCAGCAAACAAAAGCCCTGGACCACACAGAGTTGCAGGGGAGTTTTAGCAACCATTCAAAGAGGAACTAAAACCCATCCTTCTCAGACTATTTCAAAAAAATGAAGAGGAAGGAACACTTCTAAGCTCTTTCTATGAAACCAGCATTACCCTAATCCCAAAACATGATAAAGACAGTACAAAGAAAGAGAGCTATAGGCCAATATCTTTAATGAACATAGATACTAAAATCTTCAGCAAAATCCTAGCAAATCTGATTCTAGCATTACATTAGAAAGATCATACACTTTGACCAAGTGGGATTTATTCCGGGGATACAAAGATGGTACAATATCTGCAAATCAATAAATGTGATACAAATTGAGAGATAAAATCACATAATCATACCAATCGATGCAGAAAAAGCATTTGATAAAATCCAACATCCTGTCTTGATAAAAACTCTCAGCAAAGTGAGACTATAGAGTTATCATACCTCAACATAAGAGCCTTTTTTGACAAACCTACAGCTAATATCATACTCAATGGGCAAAAATTAAGACCATTCCCCTAAGAACAGGAACAAGACAGGGATGCCCACTATCACCACTCTTTACATAGAAAACTCTAAAGACTCCATAAAAAAATTACTACATTTAATAAATGAATTCGGTAATGTAGCAGGATACAAAATTAACATCCATAAATCAATGGCATTTTTATACACCAATAATGAATTCCCAGCAAGAGCAACCGCAACAACAACAACAACAACAACAACAAATACCATTTACCATTGCACCACAAACATTAAGATACCTAGGAATAAACTTAAATAAGGAGTTGAAAGACCTGTATTTGGAAAAGCATAGGGTGTTGTAAAAAGAGATAGAGGAAGACATAAACAAATGGAAGAATATACCATGTTCGTATATTGTTAGAATCAACATCATTAAAATATCCATACTACCCAAAGCAATCTATAGATTTAATACAATCCCCATTAAAATACCAACGGCATATTTCACAGACCTAGAACAAACTCTCCAAAAATTCATCTGGAATTAAAAAAAAAAAGGCCCCGAATAGCCGCATCAATCCTGAGAAAGAACAAATTTGGAGGGTTCACAATATCAGATATCAAGCTATATTGCAAAGCCTTGTGCCTGGTAGTGATACAAGAACAGACATATAGACCAGTGGAACAGAATAGAGAACCCAGAGATTGACCCAAGCCACTATGCTAAATTAATATTTGACAAAGGAGGCAAGAGCATGCAATGGACTCAAGACTGCCTCTTCAATAAGTGGTGTTGGAAAAATTGGACAGATACATGTAAAAAAATGAAACTAGACCACCAACTTACACCATACACAAAAATAAATTCAAAATGGATAAAGGACTGACATGTAAGACAGGAAACCATAAATATAACAATCCATAGGGAGCAAAATATCAGACACATCTTGTAGCAATGTCTTTACCAATACAGCTCATAGGGCAATGGAAACTAAGGAGAAAATGAACAAATGTGAATACATCAAAATAAAAAGCTCCTGCACAGCTAAAGAAACCATCAACAAAACAATAAGAAAGCCCACTGCATGGGAGAACATATTTGCCAGTGCTATCTCAGGTAAGGGTTTAATATCCAAAATTTATAGGGAATTCATACAGCTTAACAAAAGGAAGATAATCCAATCAAAACATGGGCAGAGGACCTAAATAGACACTTTTTGAAAGTTTACATACTTCCCAAAAGACATATGAACACATGCTCAAAGTCACTAGTCATCCAAGCGATGCAAATCATAACGACAGTGAGATACCATGTCATACTTGTCACAATGGTTATCAGCAACAAATCAACAAATGACAAATGCTAGCGAGGATATGGAGAAAAAACCCTCCTGCACTTCTGGTGGGAATGCAGAGTGGCGCAGCCACTGTGGAAAACAGTATGGAGTTTCCTCAAAAATTAAATATGGAACTCCCATTTGACCCAGTAATCCCACTTCTAGGAATATATCCCAAGAAATCAGAAATACCAATCAGATATAATATATGTTCCTCCCCCATGTTCATAGCACAATTTACAGAAGTTAAGATTTGGAAATAGTGTAAGTGCCCATCAGCAAATGAATGAATTAGGAAAGTGTGGTACATCTACACAGTGGAATACTACGCTGCTGTAAAAAAGAAAGAACACTTACCATTTGCAACAACATAGGTGGATATGGAGAGCTTTATGCTACATGAAATAAGCCAGTGGTTGGCAAACTCATTAGTCAACAGAGCCAAATATCAACAGTACAACAATTGAAATTTCTTTTGAGAGCTGAAAACTGACTTCTGTGCATGGGCCACGAAGTTTCAGTCGCACTATGTGCGTGCCCACACATGGTATTTTGTGGAAGAGCCACACTCAAAGGGCCAAAGAGCCGTATGTGGCTTGCAAGCCGCGGTTTGCTGACCACTGAAATAAGCCAATCAGAGAAAGATAAATATCACATGATCTCACTCATTTATAGAATATAATGAAGAACACAAACTGATGAACAAAAATAGATAAAGACAGAGATGCATGGAACAGACCATCAAACTTCAGAGGGAAGGTGGGGGGAGGAGGGAGGAGTGTAAGAGTTCAACCAAAGGACTTGTATCATGCATATAAGCATAATCAATGGACTCAGACATTGCGGGGGGTGAGAGAATTTCCTGGAGGTTGGGGTGGCTGGGGAGAGACCAATGGGGGAAAAAGGAGACATGAAATACTATCTTATACTAATAAAAGGGTAATATGCTAATTAGACCAGACATCTTTCGGACGTCCTTTCAGACACAGCCATGGGGGCGTGGCCGAGGCAGAGGCGTTTAGGGACAATGAGGCCGGCAGGGGAATGCAGTTGGGGGTGATGAGGCTGGCAGGGGAGTACAGTTAGGGACCATCAGGCCAGCAGGCAGAGGTGGTTAGGGGCATCAGGCAGGTAGGCACGTGAGCGGTTAGGAGCCAGTGGTCCCGGATTGTAAGAGGGATGTCTGACTGCCGGTTTAGGCCTGATCCCCCAGGGGTCCTGGATTGGAGAGAGTGAAGGCCGGGCTTAGGGTACCCCCTCCCCGCTGCACAAATTTCGTGCACTGGGCCTCTATTATGTAATACTTTAAACAATAATTAAAAAAATAAATGAACAGTGATTCTGAGATTATGTATTTCACTTTGATATTAAATAATACATTTTTAGAATTATTTTATTGAAAATTTTGAAAAGTAATTTTCTTAGCTGATTGACTTGAGATTGAAGTCTTTTTTGACCAAAATATTTTGCTGAAAACACAGAAATGTTGCTGATTCTTTTGGGTTGCTGTAACATGGGATTGGATAGTTTCTTGGTTGGTACGCATTTCTTCCTTTTCCTTCTTTTCTCATCATGTTTTTTCCCACACTTTCTTTTCATCTCTTGCTTTCTTTACTTTTGGATTCAAAGTTTTCTCTTACACTTCTGAGAAGATGAATGACTGGATTATGGATAACTATCTTTAAAATTGTATTTTAGTGTTCTGCTTTCTGTAAAGATATTTGTCTGCTCTGTGTGGCCCAAAGACAAATTTACAGATAAATAGATGTATAATATTCTGAAAAGCAATTTTATCTAGCCTGTGGCAAATTGGCTCAGGTTCAGATATGCTTAAAATTATTTAAGTTTTCCTAAAGTTCCTCTAATTGGACTAACATCTCAGGGTTGATAAGACCATTTCTAGAAAGTTGTATGGATCTGCCACCTGGTGGTAAACTGTTAACAGCAAGTACTAAATATTTGATAAGAATTTACTAATGTATTCTTGCCTTTGTAGGTGTCATACGTAGATTTAAAGTCTACTTGTAGGCTGTTTAGATATATGACATTTTCCTCCCCAAAGTATTTTTTGATTGAAAAAATGTTACTAAAATATGGATAGGGTAGGGGTATTTTGATTAATGTATTTCTGGTATTGCATTGTAAAGGATTCTTCCTGGTTTATGAAATTTGTATATTACTGAGTTGAAATCCACTCTGATCACTTTGAGAATTTAAAGGTACTGTTACCCTTAAATTTGAATGAGATAGAATCTTTTGAGAAGATGGTTGTTAATTATTCTAAAACTTTTAATATAATCATTGAGTCACAGAACAAAGAATAAAGACCACAGGATAAAGGAAAATTTTTGGAGAGAAATAATGCATTATGTTTCTTTACTTTAGAAAATCGCAACAGGAAAACAGGAATTTTAAAGCCTTTTATTTATTTATTTATTTAACAAATAGAGAGTTTAACAGCATTTTATGGCCTTTAATTGAATTATTAATACCAAAACTATTTTACACTGGGCATTGTGTTATAGAGGACAAAGCAGTGAGTAACACCCACATTTACTTTTTGTCCTTATGGAGTTTATAATCTAGTTAGGGAGGCATTAATAAGCAGATACTTATAGAAATAATTGATTACAGTGTTGATAAATGCTATAAAGAACAAGTACATAACAGAGAGACCTAACCCAGACCTGTCCTAGGCTAAGTATATCAGGGAAAGCTTCCTTAAGGAAGTGACATTTTAGCTGAGATCTGACAGATGCAAATATGGGTCTGTATCCCTCCTAAGTGGGAAGGGGATTGGAATTGGAAAGGAGTATGAGGAATGAAAGATGACCAGAGTGGCTGGAGTGTAGGAAGAGTGGGGGATTGTGGTGTGAAAGAAAACAGGAAAGATAGCCCTGGCCAGTGTGGCTCAGTTGTCATGCTATGTAATGAAAGGTTGCTGGTTCAATTCCCAGGTCACTTGCCTGGGTTGTTGGCTCCATCCCTAGTTGGGGCCTGTAGGAGGCAGCCGATCAATGTTTCTCTCTCTCTTCATTGCCCTTTCTCTGTCTCTCAAAATCAACAAAATATCTTTTAATAAAAGGAAAAAAACACAAAACAGGGACAGTAGGGTAAGAATAAATACTTCAGGGCCTTTTTGTATGTGTTAAGGACTTTGGACTTCATAATAAGACTAATGAGAAGCTGTTGGAGTATGTAGGCAAGTAGTGTCAGAATCAGATTAATGATGAATAAATTGCAAGAATGAGGGAGGGCAATTGTTTAGAAAGCCATTAGGGTGGTTCTGGATTGGACCAGAGAGTATTAGTGGACACAGTGAGTGGCTGACATATTTGGAATGTCTTTGAAATGGAATAGACATGGCTTGGTGTGATTCATTGGATATGATAGAAGGGGGAAAAAGGTGGAAGGAGATATCAAGGATGAGTTCAGGTTTCTGTCATTCAGTCATTCAATCTATACTAATAAAAGGGTAATGTGCTAATTAGACCAGGAGACCTTCTGGGAGACCTTCCAGATGTCCTTCCGGACAAAGCCATGGTGGCAGGGCTGAGGCAGAGGCAGGTTAGGGGTGATCAGACCAGCAGGGAGGGCAGTTGGGGGCGAGCAGGCAGGTGGGGGGGGCAGTTGGGGGCAAGCAGGGCAGCAAAGAGCAGTTGGGGGCAAGCAGGCTGGCATGGGGGGCAGTTGGGGGCAAGCAGGCTGGCAGGCAGAGTGGTTAGCGGCGATCAGGTAGGCAGGCAGGTGAATGGTTAGGAGCCAGCAATCCCGGATTGCAAGAGGAATCCCAGATTGGAGAGGGTGCAGGCTGGGCTGAGGGACACCCCCATCCCCCGGTGAAAAAATACATTGTCTAGTTTGGTCCTTAAGGGTAAAAAGTTAAATAACTGCAGTGTTTAGTGCATAGTACATTATCATTATTGGACAGTGCAGGGTCTCTTATTTTGTGTTTTTTCCTCCCCCTTTATCTGCTGTGCCGGTTCCCATTTCTAGTCTCTCCTTAGGCTCCTACTCCAATATGTTTAATATATATTTTTTATTATGCATCTAAATTTATAAAGTATGGAATGTTGTTTGTGTGTGTTTTAACTTGGGAATCTAGCAAATAACTTAGTACCCTCTTTGCTAAATTATATCATTTATTTTCGGTGGCACTTTTGCTTAATCCACTTCAGGATTTTGTGGCGCATGCTTTCATCAAGAGGCATATAAAATTGCTACTAGCCACCAAGATTCAGCAATTATCTAGTCTATGGCCTGTTTTTGTGCATCCTGTGAGCTAATGTTGCTTTTTACATTTTTAAGTAATGTTAAAAGTAAAAGTTTAAAAGCAAAGGAGGATGTAGGATAGAAACTGTATGTAGCCTGCAAAGCGTAACATATATAACATCTGGCCCATTTAAAGAAAAAGTTTACCAACTCTTGAGCCATTGATGTTTATTGCTCAGAACTGTTAATTTATTTAGGGTTACAAAATGTTGATATTGTATCATTCCTTCATTAGAAAATGGAATCTACACTAATAAAAGAGGAAGATGCAAATTGACCATACCTTCGCAACACCCACCAGTCAATCAGGAGTGAGAATGCAAATTAACCCAACAAAGATGGTGGGTTTATTTGCATACGCAGGCGCCAAGCGGCTGGGGATGGAGCGGGACACTTGCGTCAAGACGCAAGTGTTCCGCCCCATCCCCAGCCGCTCTGGGCCTCTGGGAAGCATGGGAAGGCGTAAAGGCGACTCCCAGCCAGAGCCAAAAGGCAGCTCCGGCTGGAGCGAAGGTGGTGCCGGCAGCCAGGGAAGGAAGGCCCATTCTTGCACGAATCTTCGTGCATCGGGCCTCTAGTACTTCTATAAACAGAAACTTACTTTCATCAATAATTTATTGCCTCTAGGAACAGTTTGATTAGTAAGAATGCTTAATTTTTTCACACTTACATGCCATTTTCAAAATAATGAATTGCTTCTGTAACATTCTCTAAAGGGTGGCCAATTAGTGTGTTTTTTTTTTGAGGTCATTATAAAGTAATGAAATTCAACACATTTGAGTGTTTCAATTTATTACGTTATTATCTGTGCTTAAATATTCCATATTTGGCCATTAAGAGCCTCTTGAGTCTTTTGGGATGACCCTAGTAGTCATTGGTAGCTTTTTGTTTTCTGGTATATAACAAGATGTTACAGATTCATCTTTGTTTCAATTGCAGACCTGGAGTGAGCTGGATTTTTTAAGGTTCTTTTGTGTGGAAAATGGAATTAGAGCCAAAATCTGGGTATGGAAAGTACTCATTGCTACTGGGTTGATAATTTTTACTATGTCTTTTCAATGAAGTTAGCTAGGAAATACATATTTTTAAAATAAGTAATATACAAATTCATATTAGCGTTTACAATTAAAATTGAGAGATACATGGTTTTTACTTAATCTCATTGGTCTTATAGCTATATTACTTTTCTTCCATATTGAGAATCTTGTTTTCCATGACGGCAATGAAATTATTCAGTCACATTACCCCACAACGCGCGCGCGCGCGCGCACACACACACACACACACACACACACACACACACACACCTCATAGTAACTGCAACAAAATGGTTATTAAAACATTTTAAAATGTATGCAGTTCTTTTGGTTCTTAAGGCTATTCCACTATGTATAGTTTGGTTATTGTGTTTTTAAATTCATTTCTCCTTTTAATTTTTAGGGATATTAAAATTTTAGTTTTGTTTTTTAATTATGTACAATATTTATATGGTCTCAAAATCAAATCTATTAACAAGTTCTATTTAGAGACAGCTAGCTGGATCCCTGTTTCCTCTTAACCATATTTCTTCTTTTTATATGGGTTAAAGAGAGAGAGAGAGAGAGAGAGAGAGAGAGAGAGAGTGTGTGTGTGTGTGTGTGTGTGTGTGTATTAATATCCCACTTTTTTTTAGATCAAAATAGCCACTTGTCTCCAACCTTGCTTTTTTTACTTTATTTATTCTAGAGATCATTCCATGGTAGAATATAAAGTTATTCTGTAGTCGTATTTATAACTGCATAGTAACTCATTGTGTCAGTGTACCACAGTTCGTTCAGTGTGTCCCTTATTGATGGACATCAGGGTTGCTTCCAGATTGTTATTACAAGTAACACTGCAGTGAGTAGTCTTGCTTGTACCGGTTTTCATATTTTAGCCAGTGTATCTTTGGGATATATTCATAGATATGGGATTGCTAGGTCAAAGGGCTAATGCTTATATAATTGTACTAGATGTTGCAACTTTTCTTTATAGTGGGCACCATTTTGCATTTTCATCAGCCTTTTTCCTTATATTTTGCTTATCAAGTATGTTTTTAAGCATTTGGAGTTCTGCTAATATGATAGGTGAAAAATTGTATTACAGTGTAGTTTTAATTTGCATTTCTCTTACTATGAGTGAGGTTAAGGTCTGTTAAAAGTGATTAAGGGCCATTTGCTTTCATTTTAGTAACTAATTCTATATCTGTAGAATTTTTTTTTTATAACTGTATGGTGTCAGATGGATGTGAGCTCCATTGAGATGATCACCCAGTAAGTCATGTAATGTCTAATCACTGTGGTGTACACCTGAAATCAATACAATAATATATGTCAACTATAATTGAAAAATAAAAATAATTTAAAAATGAGCAAAATACTAAAAATGAAACCTAAAAAAACCCCAGACATTTGTTTGTCATGGTCTTGAGGCTGGCAAGTAGTTGTAGTGGTATAGAAAAGCTTTATTTTACTCCCACAAATATATTTACATAGCTTGGTTGTTATATATAATATGACTTTATTGTGAGTATTTTGGGGTTTGTGTCTTATTCTTCTGTTATTATTAACAACTTTAGAGGTCTTGGATTTTAGAGGTCTCCTCCTCACTCTCCCCGCCCTAAGATTATTTCACATCAGAAATGTGTTATCAAGAGATTACAAAATCAGTGAATGAAATACAAATTTGTCTATAACTTACTTATGCAGGCTTGAGTTAACAAGTTTTTGAATTTAGTTTAGCTCCATCATTAAATGTGAGGTGAACAGAGGAATTCTAGAACATGGTCTACAGATCTTATAAGACTATGACTTTTTTTCTGAAACATGTTTATTTTGCAGTGAGAGCTTGTGCACGTACAGCATTCTTTGTAGAACATAGCTTTGCTATTATAAGATTCATTATTAAAAATTCTTAGTCTTGTGTTCTTCTCTTTTGCATATATTTATACTAGAGGCCCGTTGCATGAAGATTCGTGTAAGAGTAGGCCTTCCTTCCCCTGGCTTTGCTCCCAGCCGCCCGGGAGCCTGCAAGTCCTCAGTCGCGGCCGGAGTGCTGCTCCTGTAGCTCCCTCCGCCCACTGCCCTCCCCCTCATAGCAGGTGTCCTGCCCCTTCCACTGCTCTGCATCTGCGTATGCAAATAAAACCACCAGCTTTGTTGGGTAATTTGCATACTCACTCCTGATGGGCTGATGGGTGTCGCAGAGGTACCGTCAATTTTGCATACTTCTCTTTTATTAGTGTAGATTGATAGATTGTCCTGTGGGAGTTTATAAACATTACTTCTGTTAGTAAAGCTGCTGACAGCAAAAGCTGTTAATAAATTATTCATGTACTATTTGTTGTCTGTGTTCAAGAATTAATGCATCTTTACTCAGAATTTGTTTTTAGCTGAACTTGATAACAATTTGTAAACTTATGGTGGTATACTTGAATAAAATCTGTAATGCTTTTTTTCCATGTGAGAAAAGTACTCCCTCCATTAGCGATATTTAGACTGATATCAGTTCTCTAGAACATAGAATAATATAAAAATGGCTTTCAAAAATGTGAAATAATTATAAAAATTGCTACTGTTTCAAGATGTGGGCCACTGAATTTCATCTCCAATTCTCTTGTTCACTCTTGTCTGTGCACCAACTATTTACTTTCATTAATTGAAAACTTAAGATCTTGTTTTACATTCCGAGTCTTTCATTGTTCTGGATAATTTGAGTGTCTGCTTGGCTTACCTCCCTAATATCATCTTCAGTTCTTTAACTTTGTCATCTCCATAACTGCATCCTACCCCTTCTCATTACTCCACAGTGCTGAAATATTAAAATAATATCACAGTCTCACTATCTCCTGTCCTTCCAGGTTTCTCACATTTATAGGCACTATTTTTATACCCATCTCACTTCATACCTGCTCATTTCCTTCCCTATCTTAGGTTCCTTTGACAATCACTTGCAGATATCTTCAACTCTCTTACTTCATTATCGCTTTCTATTCATCTGCCTAGGAATGTTCAGTTAAATGTCTTCTTGTTCTACCCTTTATATTCTGCAAAAACCACATTCTCATATTTGAACTTCTTTAAATACAGTTTCCAACCTTAATTGGGCACTCAATGTAGCCCAGTAATCCTGCTTTTCCTTTTTAGTGCTGTCTTCCATGCTCACTGCAGCTAGTTCAGGTGTTTACAACCACCTGCAAACATTAGATCCTTTCTGACATCCCTAGCCTGCCTGCACCATCAATAGTTATACTCACATCATTCTTAGAGATAATACAAGCAATTAACAATGACTTCCATTATTTCCACCAAGTTTACCTATCCTCTCATCTTCCTTCTTGTACAACAAAAGAAGTGTCCTTGATCTGATCCAAAATCAGTCCTCCTACATGTCTTTTTTAATGTAGACATTTAATGCTTGAAATTTCCCTCTAAGCATTGCTTTAGTTATATTGCACAAATTTGACATATATTTTCATTTTCACTAAGTTCAAAATATTTTATAATTTCTCATGTGATTTCTTCTTTAATCTATTGGTTCTATAGAAGTGTGTTGCTTAATTTCCAAATATTTTGGGATTTTCCAAATATCTGTTATTGATTTCTAGTTAAATTCCATTGTGGTTAGAAAACATACTTTGTACAATTTCATCCTCCTCACATGCACATGAGTAGGAACCCAAAGATTCAAGGGGACTCTTCCGCCAAATTCCAGAGTGCATGCATGTCTCTGGGTGTCAGTCTGTTCCCCTCCCTCCCTTCCTCCCTCCTTCCCTCCCTCCTCTATTACAAAGACTATAAGAAGAAGAGCAAACTCAGATCTTCTTGATCTGACTTTTCTCTCCTCTACCTTTTAAAAAGTGGTCTCTATATCTTTTCCTCTCAAAAGTGTTTGTGGACTGGCACAATCAACATGAACTGGATATTAGTTAGAAATGCAGAGTCTCAGGCCCCACCTACAACTACTGATTTAATCGGGTGTTTCATTTGAGAAGTATTGTTCTACATTTTGCAGGCCTTGCTTCTTCATGCTCCATCTTGTTCCTGAGCACACAGTAGTCTGGCATCTGGTCTTGCCTAGATCATGTGTGTCCATTTTTGTTTCACACTCAGCCATTAATCTTTGAAATATTTTTTTTGGCTCCTGGGGATACCATGTTTTCTTGTCCTCTGAACTCCCAGCTACCCCTCTTCCAGGACTGGGCTTAAAGGGCAGGGGACTTTGGAACCCGGGAAATGTAACTTTATGCAAATAAAGCCTTCTTCACATCCTATCCTCCCATGGGGACTTCTGAAAATGCTTTTTTCAGCAGCACCACCAGAGCCTCGCTCCCCCAAATGACAGGGGAGTTCCATCCACCAGCATCACCATCACATTATTCTGGTTGTGTTTGTTTTTGTTTGAGCTGTGGTTGTATTTGTGTCTGCGGGTAGATAACTCGTGTCTTATGGTTATAACTTATGTGCTTAGCATCCTTCATTCATTCAACAAATATTTATTGAGTACCCACATAGATGCCAGGCAAGGTTCTTGCTCTCATCAAGTTTGTATTAGGGGGATGGAAGTGGGTTAGTTTGGGTGGAGTGAGAAACCATAAACAACAAAAGGAAAGTGTTTTGTTCATATATGTAAATAGTGAGTGCAGTTTCTTTACTTTGTTCTAAATTATTTTGGTTCTTCTTAGCTTTCTTTGCTCTTCTATATAATTTTTTAAAAGCTCATCAAAATTTACAAGAATCCTGTTTGGGCCTGGCCGGTATGGCTTAATTGGTTAAGCCTTCTCCCATGCACCAAGAGTTGGCTGGTCTAATTCCTGGTTAGGGCACATGCCCGGGTTTCAGGCTCGATTTCCAGTAGAGGGCATTCAGGAGGCAGTGGATCAATGTTTCTCTCTCTCTCTCAAAAAAGTTAATTATAAAAACCCTGTTTGCTTGTAAGTTTTATCATGGAAGAGATACTAATTAGCTAGTTTTGGAATGGAGCCTGTCTGTGGTCTCATTAATACTTCACACAGTGGAAGTTCTTAGAAGTTGTCTGGTTATAAAATCTAAAAATTGATACCATCCACCATACTGGGTGGGCACTGGGAATATGGTGAATGAAAACACTGTAGAAGAATAGATTCTAAGCCCCCAGTTCCAAAACTGTACCCTGAAATGCCCCACGGCACCTCAGAGAACTCCCACACATATTTCAAATATTGGACACTGTGCAAACTTCTAGGTCAAGGTAGTTCAGAGTTTCAACATTTGATTATGCTTCCTTCATTTAATAAAAAAATTTAAGAAAATTTATCAAACGTGGTTTTATATGTAGGCTTTTTAATTTAGTTCATTATATATGCCAAGTTTTTGTACTAGATATAAAAAGAGAAGCACTTTAAGGTGTTTGTTCTCAGGTAGATTTTTTTGTGGTTTTTTTTTTTTTTTTTGATGCTATGATATCTTTGTGCAGTGGGGATTTTTGGTTGTTGTGATAAAAAGCAAATATCATGCAAAAATCATTGTGGAACAGGAAATGAGGATGGTAGTATCCAATCTGATTTCAAGGTTTGCAGCCCAATAGGTGCACATATCCTATATAATCAAAGCCCAGCGACTGAAACTGTGGAATGACCAGAATGACCACAGCCCTTTACCCCAGCTGGCAGCCCCCCAACAAGTTATTAGGGGCGATCAGGTAGGCAGGCAGAGTGTTTAGGGGTGATCAGGCAGGCAGGCAGGCAAGCAGTTAGGGGCAGGATTGCGAGAGGAATGTCCGACTGCCAGTTTAGGCCTGTTCTGCTGCGGAACCAGTAGTCACACATCCCCTGAATGGTCCCGGATTTTGAGAGGGTGCAGGCCGGGCTGAGGGACCCCCACCCTCATGCATGAATTTTGTGCCTCTAGTATTTATATAAAAGCCAAGTGGCTGTAACGACAAGATCGATCGGTTGCTATGATGCACACTGTGGCCAGCCAACCAGCCCGATCAGGGACGGCCTCTCCCCCCGGCCAGCCCCCCAAATGGCCCCCATCAGGGTGGGCTAGCCGGACCCCACCCGTGCATGAATTCATGCACCAGGCCTCTAGTATCCTATAGTAACTAATTCTGGTTATTTAAAAATGAAGTTAAAATATTTTTAAATTTGTGTATTATTTTTCAAAAGGGTACTAACTTGTCCTATATAATAAAGAAGTAATATGCAAATTAACCCTCACACCCTCAGAAGACGGCTGACTACGACCAGGCCAGCAGGGAGTTAGTGAGGGATGACCAAATGACTGAACAGCAGGCTGGGTGGGGCGATCAGGCCAGTGGGGGTGGGGGGGTCGGAGGGGCATGAGGGGCGAGCAGGCCAGCGGGGGGGGGGGCAGTTAGGAGCGACCAGGCTGGCAGAGGGAGGCAGTTGGGGGCAACCAGGCCGGCAAGGGGGGACAGTTAGGAGTGACCAGGCTGGTAGGGAGGGGGCAGTTAGGGGCGACCAGGCAGGCAGGCAGGTGAGCGATTAGGAGCTAGCAGTCCAGGATTGTGAGAGGGATGTCTGACTGCTGGGGATCGGGCCTAAACGGGCAGTCGGACATCCCCCAAGGGGTCCTGGATTGGAAAGTGTGCTGGCTGGGCTGAGGGGGACTCTTCCCTCCTCTGTGCACAGCCTCTAGTTTGAATATAAATACTTATCATTTGTGTGAGTCTAATAGAACTGTTAGGTATTTCTTTTAGAGTAGATAACTTTTGAAAAAAATTACTGAGAAAATAAGGGCACCAGGAGCTGAGAAAGTTGAGGAACTCTCTGCCTTAAACAAGGTATTATAAACTAGAGGCTTGATGCACGAAAATATGTGCAAGAATAGGCCTTCCTTTCTCTGACTGCTGGCACTGGCTTCCCTCCGGGACCTGGGCTTCCCTCCTCCAGCCACTGACAGGCACCTGGGACCCAGGCTGCTTCCCTTCTCAGGCTGCCTGCAGGCACCTGGGACCCAAGCTGGCTTACCTCTGGCCACCCGTAGGCACCTGGGACTAGGGCTGGCTTACCTCTGGTTGCCTGCAGGCACCTGGGACATGGGCTAGCTTCCCTCCAGCCTCGGCTTTGTCAGGAAGTACGACCAGAATGACCTCCAGAAGACATCTGGTCTAATTAGCATATTACCCTTTTATTATTATGGATACCTGCATTTAAAGATTAAGAACATTTGAAGTGAAACAGAGGTAGAATATTGTATATTATGGCTGCTTATAATAGGGTGATTTAATCTTGTCTGGACATCAGGGACAGATAGCATTTTTGAGAAAGTGATATTTAAGCTGAGCTTAAAGGAAGACTAGGAATTACTTGGAGAAGGGTGGTTGTGGGAATAGCTTGTGTGAAGGGGTTAAGAGATGTGGGGACTGACAGCAGTGCCCTAGAAGGGGAGGGACTGGAAAGTAGGCACAGGCCAGGTCACCGTGACATGAAATCTATTTAAGGAGCCCTGTCCTGTATTGCTCAGTGGTTAGAGCATGAGCTGGTGCACCAAAGTGTCTCGGTTTTGATTCCTGGCCAAGGGCATGTACCCGGCTTACAGGTTTGATCCTCAGCCCCAGTCTGGGTGCTTTGGGAGGCAACCAGTCAATCAGTGTGTCTCTCTGACATCTATGTTTCTCTGTTTTTCTCTCCCCTCCCCCTTCCACCTTCTCTCAAAATCAATGAAAAAAATATCCTTGGGTGAGGAATAACAACAACAACAAAAAGAGTTTTAAGACTTGAATAATCAATTTCATATTCATCAAATGTGTATGAAGAGACCCCCCCCCCCCCATGGTGTTTGGGAAAGGGTGATTAGTTTGTTTAGAATTTACTTGTCATTTTAAATGTTGGGAAAACATTAAAATAAGTATTACTTCCTTTTCTCTTTCACTGTATTTTGCATTTATTTAGAACTATTCTTTCATCATGTAATAAAGAATTAGTGTCATCCTTAAATTCATAATGTAAATAATCTATAATAATAAAAGCATAATATGCTAATTAGACTGAACATCCTTCCAGATGTCCTTCCGGACAAAACTACAGCAGGCAGGGACCGAGGAAGAGACCCGAAGCCACGGTGGCGGCGGGGGCCAAGCCCCTTGCATGAATTTTGTGCATTGGGCCTCTAGTTTATAAATAAAGAGTTGTGTAGATATATTTAAAATTGAACCTGTTTATTTATTGGCCTAAACTTCACAGATTACTCCCATGAAGAAATCTGATTTCAGTATGAGTTGCTCACAAGGTAGTTGGTCAGTAACTTTCTCTGGCTGAAAATATAAGGTTTGTAGCAAATATATATTTTTAAAATTATGTTCTTCCCATGTTCAAAGAACTGGCCAAGGACTTAAGAAATTGAACTGATTCCTCCTGTGCTCTTTACATCAGAATGAATTCTAGATGAAGATCAAATATGTATCTAGAAAATGAAACCACAAAAGTACTAGCACAAAATTAAGTTTTTATAATCTTGTGATAAAGAAGGCCTTTTAAAGTATAACAGATTTATTTCATGGAGTTAAAATTTATTTTCTTAGTACTGAAAACAAAATGTAGGGTGTGAATCTGAGTTCCTTGTCTAGTGAAATTGAAGAATGAAGTTACAGACAAAACTAGTTAGTGGAACCAAAGTTTACTGGGAGAAGCCAGTCCTGGAAAAGGTGCAGCTGGGGTTCCAGGAGTAGGCCAGTGTCCAGAGCTTCCTTTCCATGTCACAGTATGGTGTTAAAGTCCATTAGTCCATGTGTAGAATCCCATATGGCCATAAGCCACGTGGGCTTAGGGGAGCATGTCTCCTGCTATCAACTCAAGAATCTAGAGCAGTGGTTCTCAACCTTCCTAATGCCGCGACCCTTTAATACAGTTCCTCATGTTGTGGTGACCCCCAAACATAAAATTACTTTCGTTGCTACTTCATAACTGTAACTTTGCTACTGTTACGAATCGTAATGTAAATATCTGTGTTTTCTGATGGTCTTAGGCTCTACAGTAGCGGTTCTCAACCTGTGGGTCGCGACCCACAGGTTGAGAACCTCTAGCAGGGTCACCTAAGACCATCGGAAAACACAGATATTTACATTATGATTAATTAACAGTAGCAAAATTACAGTTATGAAGTAGCAACGAAAGTAATTTTATGGTTGGGGGTCAACACAACATGAGGAACTGTATTAAGGGTCGCGGCATTAGGAAGGTTGAGAACCACTGATCTAGAGGGTGGTGGTAGTGTACTTTTTTGTGTATAGCTTGTTAGCTCCTGATTGGTCCTTTCAAAGAATTTTGCCTTAGCAACATCCTTGGGATTAGTTTTATACACCTTACTACTTTGTGATTGCTTATGTGCAAGTTGCCTGTCTTAGTAATATTCATACATTTTAAAGTTCATGCCTCTTGAGGCACATGTGCTTCCTTCCCCACCCAGATGGGTGTGCCCTAGTAACTTTGCCTAGTTGGGGTCCCTTTTCTACTTCCCTCTTCTCCTCCCCCCCATGATCCCAGTCCCTCTATCTAGCTTCCCTCTGTCTCCTCAGTATAAAATCATAAAGTCAAAATAGAAAAAATATTTGCAAAACATGATAGCTATGTCCAAAGGTTGCTTTTAAATTAATAGGATGAATGGACACAGTGTCTGTGTAGTGAATTTATGAAAGAAATGCAACTAGTAAGCATAGAAAAGATACCTGTTTAGCAGAAAACCATTTTAATAATCTGTCTCTTTTATGTTTCATAGAAAATTTCACTTTGAACACAATTTTTTAAAACATTTTTTATGTATATTTAATTTCTTTTTTTTTTTTATTGCTGACAGTATTACAGATGTCCCCAAATTCCCCTCCCCCTTTACCTCCCTCCTCCTAGCCCCTGCCCCACCCCAGGCCTTCACCCCTAGAAGTGGGATCACTGGGGCAAATGGTAGTTCCATTTTTAATTTTTTGAGTAAATTCCCTTCCTTCCTTCCTTCCTTCCTTCCTTCCTTCCTTCCTTCCTTCCTTCCTTCCTTCCTTCCTTCCTTCCTCCCTCCCTCCCTCCCTCCCTCCCTCCCTCCCTCCCTCCCTCCCTCCCTCCCTCCCTCCCTCCTTCCTTTTGGGGTATCTTTTTAAATAATTTATTGTTGATAAAGATACCCCTTTCCCTCCCCCCATTGACCCTCTCCACCCAGCACCGCCCCCCCCCCCCCTCCACACACACATGGCTTTCACCACACTATTGTCTGTGTCAGTGGGTAATGCCTACATGCATGTAAGTTCTTTGGTTAATCACTTTCCACTCTGCCCCTCTTCCTTCTGAGATTCCTCAGTCTGTTCCATGTCTCTGGGTCTATTTTGTTTGTCAGTTTATTTTGTTCATTAGATTTCAGATATGAGTGAGATCATGTGATATTTGTATTTTCTCTGACTGGCTTACTTAGCGTAATGGTCTCTAGGTTCATCCATGCTGTTGCAAAGGATAAGAGGTTCCTTACTTTCCTTCCTTCCTTCCTTCTTGTTTTTTTAATAGCCACATTCCATTGTGTAAATATACCACAGCTTTTTTATCCATTCATCTACTGATGAGCACTTGGGCTGTTTCCATATCTTAGCTATTGTAAATTGTACTGCTATGAACATAGGGGTGCATATATTCTTTCTGATTGGTGTTTTGTTATTCTTAGGATATATTCCCAGAAGGGGATCATTGGATCAAACAGCAGTACCATTTTCAATCTTTTGAGGAGACTCCATACTGTTTTCTATAGTATCAGTTTGCATCAGTTTGTATTCTCCATATACTTGCCAGCACTTGTTTGTAGTTTCATGAATATTTTAATATTTTCTATGTACAGGTCTTTTACCTCCTTGGTTGAATTTATTCTGAGGTATTTTATTTTTTTGATACAATTATAAATGGGATTGTCTCTGCCCTCCTTCCCTTCTCCTTCCTCCCTCCCCCCTCCCTCCTCCTCCCTCCTTTCCTTTTAATTTTCACCTTAGGATATGTATGTTGATTTGAGAGAAAGAGAAAACGTGGGAATGGGGGGAGACAGAGGGAGAAGCATCAGTCAGTTGCCTTTTGTATGCACCCTAGCCTATACACCCTAGCCAGGGATTGGCAGGGATTGGTGCCCCAACTGGGGATTGGACCCGCCACCTAGGTATGTGCCCTGACCAGGAATTGAACTGGCAACCTTTTGGTGTACAGACTGCGCTCCAACCAACTGAACCACTGGCCAGGGAGGGATTGTTTTTTAGTTTCACTTTCTAATAGTTCATTATCATATATAATAAAAGCCACCAGTGACAGAAACAGTGGAATGACCAGAGACCAGGGCCATGAGGTAGGCAGGTGAGTGGTTAGGAGCCAGCAGTCCTGGATCCCTGTGGATCGGGTCTAAACTGGCAGTTGGACATCCCCTAGAAGGTCCCAGATTACGAGAGGATCCAGACCAAGGGGGGAGTACCCCCCCACCCCGTGCACAGATTTTGTGCACCGGGCCTCTAGTTGGTGTATAAAAGTGCAACTTCTTTCTGAATGTTTATTTTGTATCCTGCTACTTTATGAAATTCATTTATCATGTAGTAGTTTTTGCGTGTGGAATTTTTAGGTTTCTCTATATACAGTATCATGTCATCTGGAAACAATGACAGTTTTTATCTCTTCCCTTTCTAATTTGATTGCCTTTTATTTCTTCTTTTTGTCTGATTGCTGTGACTAGTACTTCCAGTACTATGTTGAGAGTGGTGAGAGTGGCTATCCCTGTCTTATTCCTGATTGCAAGGGAAATGCTTTTTAGTTTTTTCCCATTGAGTATGATGTTGGCTGTGGATTTGTCATATATGGCCTTTATTATGTTGAGATATGTTCTCTTTATTTCCACTTTGCTGAGAGTTTTTATCATATATGATCTTACTCATATGTGGAATCTGATGAACAAAAATAGACCCAGTGACATAGAAATATCGGAACCCCAGAGGAAAGGCAGGGGAGGGTGGCGGGCGGAGGGTGGGAGTAGGGAAGAAATCAACCAATGAACTCATATGCATATATGTATAACCCATAGACAGAGACAATGGGCTGGTGAAGGTGGGGGCAGGGGGAGGGCAATGGAGGAAAAAGGGGACATATGTAATACTTTCAACAATGAAGATAAAAACATAATAAATGGGTGCTGGATTTTGTTGAATGCTTTTTCTGTATCTATTGATGTAATGATATGGTTTTTATCTTTTTTTTTAAAATCTTAATAGTTCAGATTATTACAGATGTTCCTCTTATTTTTTTTCCCCATAGCTCCCCTCCACCTGATTCCCCACCCCACCCCATGCCCTTACCCCCCGCCACTGTCTTCATCCATAGGAGTAAGATTTTTGTCCAATCTCTTCCCGCACCCCTCACATCTGCTTCCCCTGAGAGTCGTCAGTCCACTCCCTTTCTATGTCCCTGATTCTATTATATTCACCAGTCCATTCTGTTCTTCAGATTTTTATTCACTTGATTTTTAGATTCACTTGTTGGTAGGTATGTATTTGATGCCATTTTGTTGTTCATAATTTTTATCTTTACCTTTTTCTTCTTCCTCTTCTTAAAGAATACCCTTCAGCATTTCATGTAATCCTGGTTTGGTGGCGATGAACTCCTTTAGCTTTTTCTTGTCTGTGAAGCTCTTTATCTGACCTTCAACTCTGAATGATAGCTTTGCTGGGTAGAGTAATCTTGGTTGTAGGTTCTTGCTGTTCATCACTTTGAATATTTCTTGCCACTCCCTTCTGGCCTGCATAGTTTCTGCTGAGAAATCAGCTGACAGTCGTATGGGTACTCCCTTGTAGGTAACTAACCATTTTTCTCTTGCTGCTTTCAAGATTCTCTCTTTGTCTTTTGCCCTTGGCATTTTAATTATGATGTGTCTTGGTGTGGTCCTCTTTGGATTCCTTTTGTTTGGGGTTCTGTGCGCTTCCTGGACTTGTAAGTCTATTTCTTTCACCAGGTAGGGAAAGTTTTCTGTCATTATTTCTTCTAATAGGTTTTCAGTATTTTGCTCTCTCTCTTCTTCTGGAACCCCAAAAATTTGGATGTTGGTACGCTTGAAGTTGTCCCAGAGGCTCCTTACACTATCTTCATATTTTTGGATTCTTTTTTCTTTTTGTTTTTCTGGTTGGGTGTTTTTTGTTTCCTCATATTTCAGATCTTTGGTTTGATTCTTGGGGTACGTTGATCTACGGTTGAGTTTCTGTATATTCTTTATTTTAGACAGTGTATGCTTCATTTCTGACTGGTCCTTTTCCATTTCTTTGGCATTCTCATTAAGGTCCTTGAAGGTCTCACTAAGCTCCTCAGAAGTGTCATCAAGTTTCTCGGCGGTTTTTAGAAGATTCTTGAGTAACCTTATAAATGTGGTTCTGAGCTCTATGTCGTCCAGTAGTTTGCTTTCCTCCGTTTCTTTCATTCGTGACATGTTTCTTTGTCTCCGCATTTTGGCTGCTTCCCTGTGTTGATGGAGTGGCTTTGCGTGGTAGGTGACCTATAGGGGGCAATAGCTCAACCTCCCCAATCCCCTGATGTGGACGCTCTTGGTACACCCCTTTGTGGGCTGAGTGCAAAGTCTTGGTGTAGTTAAGCCTTAATTGCTGTTGGTACGCTGGGAGGAATTGACCTCCAGGCCAATAGGCTGCGAGGACTCGCTGTGTCTATAAGAATTGCTGTGCTGGAGACACGCTTATGGTGCAGGACTTGTTTCAGTGGGGCTTTGGTGCTCACTGAGTCTGCCTCTTGAATGTGTCACTTATGGATGTGAGGAGTTGAAATCTGGTTTCTCACACTGACCACTAGGTATACTGGCTTCTGGATCTCCAATGGGGTGCAGGTCAGCTATTGTCTGAGTCCACCCAGCAGGAGCTACAGCTAGAACTACAGTTTTCTCCTCTTTGCTTGGGGTTTGGAGGTTTTGGAGCTGTCTGATCCGGGTTGCAAGTTTGTTATGTAGGGCAGTCCATTCATATGCAAAAGCCGCTGCTTGGAGCTTGGGTGGGTTTGTAGGTTGTGTGGGGCGGGGTCTCAGGGCATCACTAGGCTAGGGCGTGGCAAACAGCAATGGCTGCTAGTTAGCCAGCTCTGTGTCTCTGACTGCGTCCTGTCCTGTTCCCCAACGCAGATAAACAATTATTCCTGTGTGCAGCTCTGCAAGCAGGCCCCCCTCACTTTCCGACCCGGTAGCAGACAATCCAGCTTCTCCCTGTAGGAGTTTGGGTCCCCCGCGTCTCCCCAGAAACTGTATTTCAGAGTAATCGGGGGCTTGTCTCCCCTTTGGGTTGAAAAAAGCAACGCCTGCCTCCAGCCCAGATCCCGCGCCTCCGTACCTCAGCTTTTCAGTGCTTGTGCACGTCTCAGTGCTCTTTTCTCTTTCCTTCTAGTTGTAGAACTTCCACTCAGCCAGCTTTCCCGTGGTTCTGGGTGATAGACGTTTTGTCTTTTAGTTGCAGTTTAAATTGTTGTGCGAGGCAGCAGTTTAGGTGTTTACCTACGCCACCATCTTGGATTCTCCTGGTTTTTATCTTTCACCTTGTTTATGTATGTGTTCTGTCATTTTTTTGTTGTTGTTTATCATGTTAATGGATTTGCAGATGTTGAACCTTCCTTTGTACCCCTGAAAGAAGTCCCCTTGATCATGGTATATGATCTTTTTCATATATTGCTGAATTTGGTTTGCTAGTGTTTTGTTGAGGATTTTTGAATCTATGTTCATCAGAGATATTGGCCTATAATTTTTTTTCTTTGTAGTGTTTTTATCTGGTTTTTGAATCAGGATAATGCTGGCCTTGTAAAATGAGTTTGGGAATCTTTCCTCCTCTTATAGTTTTTTGTAATAATTTGAGAAGGATAGGTGTTAGTTCTTCTTTGAATGTTTGGTAAAATCATCTATGAAACTATTTGGTCCTGGACTTTTGTTTCTTAGTAATTTTTGATCAATGCTTCGGTTTTAATTAGTTTTGATCACTCCATTCAGAGTTTTCTGTTACTCAGTTTTCTGATTCAGTTTTGCAAGATTGTATATTTCTAGGAATTTACCCACTTTCAGATTGTCCTATTGGCATATAGTTTGTAATATTTTCTTATAAATTTTTTTGTATTTTGATTTTATTTATTTGGGTACACTCTCTTATTCTTGATAAGTCAGGTTAAAGGTTTATCGATCTTGTTTATCATTTAAAAAAAACAACAGCTGTTGGTTTCATTGATTTATTTATTTATTTTATTTTTTAGACTATTTTCATTTGTCTCAAGGTATCTTTTGATTTCTTCCTTTATCTCATTGTTATTTATTATTTGGTCTTCATGTTTTTGAGTGTTTTTCAGTTTTTTTCTTGTAATTGACTTCTAGGTTCATATCATTATGGTCAGAGAAGAAGCTTGATATGATTTCAGTCTTCTTAAATTTATTAAACTTGTTTTGTGTCCTAATATGTGGTCTGTCTTAGAAAATGTTCCATGTGTACTTGAAAAGAATGTATTGGGGTGAAATGCATTGGGGTGAAATGCTCTGAAGATACCAATTAAATCCATTGGTTTATTGTGTTCTTTCAGGCCACTGTTTTCCTAGTTGATTTTCTGTCTGCAAGATCTATCATTGATGTCAGTGGGATGTGAAAGTCCCCTACTATGACTATATTACTATCAGTTTCTGCTTTCTGTATTTGCTTTACATATTTAAGTGCTCCTAGGTTGGGTGCATAAATGTTTATAAGGGTTATATTCTCTTCTTGGACTGATTCCTTTATCATTATTTAATGACTTTCTTATTATAGCCTTTGTATTAAAATCTAATTCGTCTGTTATAAGTGTTGCTACACCAGCTTATTTTTTCATTTCCATTTGCCTGAAATATATTTTTCTACCCGTTTACTTTCAGACTGTGTGTATCTTTTCATTCTGAGGTGTTTCTTGTAGATAGCACATATATGGGTCTTGTTTTTTAATTTTTTAAAAAATTTCTTTATTGATTAAGGTATCACATATTTGTCCTTATCCCCTGATTCCCATCCCAGACCCCTCCCCACGCATTGTTTATTTAAAATCTATTCAGCAACCCTATGTCTTTTGAATGGAGCATTTAATTCATATGCATTTAAAGTGATTATTGATAGGTATGTATTTATTGCCATTCTTTATATAACTATGTTCCTCTTTTTCCCCCCTTCTTAATGAAGTCTCTAACATTTCTTGTAATACTTGTTTGTTGGTGATGAACTCCCTTAGCTTTTTCTTATCTGGGAAGCTCTTTATTTCTCCTTTAGTTTTAAATGATATCCTTGCTGGGTAGAGTAGTCTTAGTTGTGGCTTCTTGCTTTGCATCACTTTGAATATTTGATGCCAGTTGGTCCCTTCTGGCTTGAAATGCTTTTGTTGAGAATACAGCTGACAGTCATATGGGAGATCCCTTTGTAGCTGCCATAATTAACTGTCTTTCTCTTGCTCCTTTTAAGATTCTCTCTTTGTCTTTAACCTTTGCCATTTTAATTATGATGTGTCTTGGTGTGGGCCTCTTTGGGTTCATTTTGTTTGTAACTCGCTGCATTTCCTGGACTTGTCTTTTTCCTTCACAAGGTTAGGGAAGTTTTCAGTCATTATTTCTTCAAATAGGTGCTCAATTCCTTGCTCTCTCTCTTCTGGTACCCTTAATGCTTACCTTATTTAAATTTCATTTTTCTTTTTGCTGTTCTGCATGGTTGTTTTCTGCTACTTTGTCTTTCAGATTTCCAATTCGATACTCTGTGTCATCCATCTCCTCTTAATTTTTTCTAATGTATTCTTCATTTAAGATACTGTATTCTTTATTTAGGAATTGTTCATTTTTATTATTTCTATTCCTTTTTTATTTTAAATGTCTTTTTAAGTTCTCACTGAATTCACATATTCTTCGCCTAAGTTAATTGAGCATCCTTATAGCCATTGTTCTGAACTCTGATAGATTGCCTATTTCATTAAGTTATTTTTCTGGGGATTTCTCTCTCTCTCTCTCTCTCTCTTTTTTTTTTTTTTTTTTCATTTGGAACGTGCTTTTTGTCTCTCCGTTTCAGCTGCCTCTCTTAATTTGTTTTGTACATTAGGTAGATCTACTCTGCCTCCCAGTGTTAGTATGGTGACCTTATGTAGTAGGTGTCCTGTGAGGCTTAGTGGTGCAATCAAGCAAGTGCTCCAGGAATGTTCCTTGTTGAAATCTCCCACTGCAATTTAGTCTTGATTGCTATTGGCCCATCTGTCAGTGGTGTGGGCCCTCAGGCTGGTTCACTGTGGGGATTGATCCTCACCAGCTTCTGAGCAAGGGCGGACCCCATGAAGTGGATTTGTCCCCAGCAGTGCCTGGTATGTGCTGAGATCTTTGGGTATGCTGTTTGTGGAGCTAATTGAGCTATGATATGATGTGGTCTAAAGTCCGTCACCGGGTGTGTTGTTCTGGGGCCTCTTGGGAGGGACTCTGGGGCAGGTCAGTGTCAGGCACCGCATGTGACTGGCCCTGGGCCACCTGTTTGGAGCTATAAAGCAATCTACAGTTTATGGTTGCTTTTGCTCGCCGTCAGAATGCATGGGAGGGGCCAAGCTACCCACCAACATTTTCTTACATCAGTGCAGAGCCCAGGGGCTGGCCTGCAAAAGATCCAAGGCACCCTGAGATCTGCATCCTGCTTGCTGCCTGTTAGGCTCAGTCACTTAAAGAGCATCTGGTGGTACATGAATTGCATGAGGTAGTTTTCAGTGCATCACCAGGTAGGAGTGAGTGGTCACTAGATTGATACAGATTCAACCTCAGCATCGGTGCTGGTTTTGAGGCCACTCAGTAAAAGTCTCAGAATACAAGGCCAGCTGCCACCCATTGGGTACCCATGGGCCTTTGTGGAGGGCAGCAGAGTTCATCAGGCCGAAACACACCAAGATTTGGCTGTGTGTGGGGAGGGCTTTGCATAGGAATGGTGGCATCTATCAATAGTGTGAGGGAAAAATGGCACCCACTTTGGAGCCACACAGCTCAGTCTCTCCTTTAGTCTGCCTGGACTTCTTCAAGAGTCTTTTAAGAAAGTCTTCACCACAGGCCACACATCCAGCTAACTTTTCTGCAGGGTGTGAGCCTGGCAGTGCAGGATGACTGCAAGTTGGGAGGATGGGACTAGTGCATTTCTTCAGGCTGATGTGGTATGGAGGGGAGTGGTCACCATGAAATATGGTATCTGTGGGCGATATGGGGAGGGACTCAGCATACCGACTCTGGCGGCTGTCCCTGCAGCGCACTCTCTCTCTCTCTCTCTCTTTCTCTCTCTCTCTCTGTCTCTCTCTCTCTGTCTCTCTGTCTCTCTCTCTCTCTCTCTCTCTCTCTCTTTCTCTCTCTCTCTCTCTCTCTCGCCACACAACTCAGTCTCTCCTTTATAGGACTCTAGTCTGCTCCAATCCGCCCTCCCTCTGCTGGAGCCCAGCATGAGTGGCTGCAAGTAAGATTTTGTGCCTCGGCCCTTTAAGAGGGTGCTTGGGTTTCTAGCAGATTCTTGTTTCTCCCTGCTGATTTTTACAGACAGATGTTATGTGGGCTCCTCTTCCCAGCTTGCTCTGGGCTGGGGAGCCTGACATGGGGTTGAGACCACATGCTTCTCATGGGCACTTTTGCAGCTGAGTTGGCCAGCCCTTTTTGCATCTCTGCCCTTCCTACCAGTCTTAGTGTGGCTTCTTCTGTAAATCCTTGGTAATAAGACTTCTTTTCAGCTAGTCTTCAGATGGTTATTCAGGGTGATTGTTCTAAAATTTAGTTGTAATTACAGTTTGGACATGGGAAGAGATGAGTATAATGTCCACCTCCTCCATGACTATCTTGGATCATTCTTCTAATGTTCTTCTAAATGGCTCAAATTTTGATTTCCTAGTAAAAGATAATATTTATTTATTAGATATTTATAGTAAAATGACTGTATTGATGTATCATACCCCCCAAAACATAACTATTTGTAAATAATTTTTGGACACATTATATTTTCTTTCTGAAATAGAAGAAAGTTTTTCATAACTTTGTTCTTTTTTTATTTTATTACTTTTGTAGGATCCAGCATTCGAACATTCACTCCATTTTATTTTCTGGTGGAGCCAATGGATACACTCTCAATTAGAGGCTCTTCTGTTGTATTAAATTGTTCAGCATACTCTGAGCCTTCTCCAAAAATTGAATGGAAAAAAGATGGAACATTTTTAAATTTAGTATCAGATGATCGACGCCAGCTTCTGCCAGATGGGTCTTTATTTATCAGCAATGTGGTGCATTCCAAACACAATAAACCTGATGAAGGTTATTATCAATGTGTGGCCACTGTTGAGAGTCTTGGAACTATTGTCAGCAGAACAGCTAAGCTCACAGTAGCAGGTAAGTTTTGTTAAATGATTCATTTATATTTTCAAAGTTTTGTAAAGGGTAAATCTTGATAAAAGCGTTATTATCCTAGACTTTTAATTTAACTGGTAACATCAGATATACTCATTAAATATTTAACAAGTATCAATTGATTATGCATTATGTAGGACTTGCTCAGTGCTGTGGGGAATAAACTTTAGCACTTCCCACTTTCTGATGATTTAAATGGCTTAAGGTTGCTATCAGAAGTACTGAGCCATTTCTTTTTAACTTAGAAATGACAGAGGAAGTTGTATAGAAAAATTGAGTCACTTTAGTTGCTAACTTTTATCCTACCCTGCATTACCATTTAGTATGGCTTTGGAAAACCTGCAGTATAGCCAGATTCTCAATTCCTTTGTGCCTTAACCAAGGAAACAACATTTAATTGAAAAAATTATTTTAAAATCTGTAGGCTATGTATATTAAGGTGAAGAGCAGAAAGTTTAAAGGAGAGAAACATTAACTTTCTTGTAGCGCATACTTTTAAAAAAAATCTTTATTGTTGAAAGTATTACATATGTCCTCCCCTTTCCTCCCCAGTGACCCTTCTAGCCTGCCCCCACCCCCTACCTCAGGCCTTCACTACCCTATTGTCTGTTTCCATGGGTTATACTTACATGCATACAAGGTCTTTGGTTGATCTCTTCCCACCAGCGCATCCACCCCGCCTTCCTTCTACGATACGACAGTCTGTTCCATGATAGGCCATCTTTTTTGAAGAACGATGGAAAGTTTTAAAAAAATTAAGGATCTAGGAGAGTAAGATGTGGTTCCTACATAAGTCATATATGTCTTGTATTAGAGACTGGAATTCCTCAGATCAGGATTTCTTCACTTGAATACCAGATGAAGTAGTTAGTTTTGGTTAAGTTTTACATTGTTCAAAAGTTGTATTATAATTAAGACATATTTATACTCACTTGGTGAAATGCTAATATGTGAAAAAAGAATATGACTGAGACTGTAGTTTTCCATATCATTCCCATTGCAGGTCATGGCTCCCTGTTTGTGCTCACTCCAGGTTGTATTTGCTCATTTATTCAGAGTATGATGACGCTTTTCCCCTTTGGAGCCCAATATTCAAAGTTGTATTGAGTGCCATAGAAGGCTATTGTAGTTACTTCATAATTAGTATGGAAAAATAAAGTCAGCCCTCTTGACAATCTGCCTTTTATTTTTAAAATCTCTTTGCCAGGCATTCTCCAACATGTTGATAAATAAGTTAGCATCATGACTGCCCCTATAATGTCACTTAGGTTAGCTCTTGTTTATCATTTATGTTTTTAAACTGGGTTTTAGTCATGACTACTTCCTCAGCTATACCTCACACCCAATCACCAAATACAGTGAATTCTTTCTAATTTCTCTACTTGATTCACATTCTCCTTTCTAAGGCTATTATTCATCATCCCTCACCACAGCCTTGTAACAGTCTGCCAACTTATCCTTTTCTTTCTTCAATCCATCTCCACACTGGTTCTCACACCTTAGTGACTCTCCAGTAACAACATGAGGTTCATGTCTAGACCTCTTGAGTCCTTTCATGAGTTGGCTTCTACTTCTCCAGCTTCATTTCTTTTTGAAAAATATTTTTATTGATTTCAGAGAGAAAGGGAGAAGGAGAGAGAGAAACATCAATGATGAGAAAGAATCATTGATTGGCTGCTTCCTGCATGCCTCACACTGGGAATCTGAGCCCACAACCCGGGGATGTGCCCTTGACCCTGCAGTCCACAGGCCGATGCTCTATCCAGTGAGCCACACCAGCCAGGGTCAGTTTCATTTCTTATCACTTCATCCTGCTCCCTGCCTCCAGCACCACCGTCACTACATTTTAAGCTGTGGCAGTACTGAATGTTTTCAGTTCCCTTGGCTTCTCTGCCTCTGACTTTTGCTCATGGCTTCTCCATTGCCTATTAATCCTGTCCTCCACCTTTTCCTCTCTTCTCTGCTAGGTTTGTTCATTCTTCCTCTTAACTTTCATATCTTTCAGGAAATGTTTTTTTTTTAACCTAATATTTAAGTAACAGACAGTTTTAATACAAGATGATAAAAATGTTGGATGCAAGATTCTATAGAAGAGTTGCTTAACCTGCTCTTGGCATAAGTATCAGGAGGAAATAATATCTAAACTAAGAAATGAATACAAGTTCTCTTTTAGTAGTTATATCATATTCACTTATAGATATACTGTGAATTATCTAAAGATCCCCTTTTTGATGAGCAGTCATATGGATATCAATGGTTATCTCAATTGATCTTACCAGAAAAAAAAAGTCAGAAACTTATACCTTTCTGGTCCTGTCCTTTCTTTCTGATCCAGGATTACAAGTTTTACTTAATACTTGTCTTTTTAGACTATTTCAATTTCAAACTATTATTCTTTTTCCTTTTTGTTTGTCTTTTCTCATTGTTTGTCTTATGATGTTATAAGCAATACTATAATGAACAACTTTGTAAATCTTTTATTTCTATAGAAAAGATTACCAGGCTTAGTAATTTTACTAATTGCTGGATCATAGGGTATTCTTGTGTGTGTGATTTTAAAAATTAGCACTGGATTGTTTGACAGTTCCTCAAAATGTTAACCACAACCATATGACTGAGAAATTTCATTAGGTATCTAATACCCAAGAGAAGAGAAAAAGATACATTTACACCACAATTTGTACATGAATGTTTATAGCAACATTGTTCATAATAGCCAAAAAGTGGAAACAGTGTACATGTCTATCAAATGAAGAATGGATAACCAAATGTGGTATATTCATATGTGGAATATTATTTGGCAACTAGAGGCCCAGGGCATGAATTTGTGCACCAGTGGGATTCCTCAGCCTGGCCTGCAGGACTGGGCCGAAACTGACTCTCTGACATCCCCTGAGGGATCCTGGATTGTGAGAGGGTGCAGGCCAGCCTGAGGGACCCCACTGGTGCATGATCAGGGCCGGGGAGGGATGCGAGAGGTTGGTCAGCCTGGGAGGGACCGTGGGAGGGTTCCAGGGCATGTGCGGCCCATCTTGTTCACTCCCGATTGGCTGGACCCCAGCAGCAAGCTAATCTACCGGTTGACTGACTGCCCCCTGGTGATCAGTGCATGTGATAGTGAGTGGTTGAGTGGCCTTAGCATCTCATTAGCATATTATGTTTTGATTGGTTGAACGGACGACTGGACACTTAGTGTATTAGGCTTTTATTATCTACTAGAGGCCCAGTGCATGAAATTCATGCACTAGGGGAGGGAGTGTCCCTCAGCCCAGCCTGCACCCTCTCCAATCTCAGACATCCCTCTCAAAATCCAGGACTGCTGGCTCCCAACCGTTTGCCTGCCTGCTAGCCTGATCACCCCCTAACCACTCCTCTGCCAGCCTAATAGACACCTAACTGCTCCTCTGCTGGCCCGATTGCCCCCAGCTGCCCTCCCCGGCTGGCCTGATCGCCCCCGACTGCCCTCCCCTACTGGCCCGATCGCCCCCAACTGCCCTCCCCTACCAGTCCAGTAACCTCCAACTACCTTCCCCTGCCAGCCTGGTCCCCCTAACTGCCCTCCCCTGCTGGGGAATGATGCAAGTGAGTACAAGGTTTTTTGGGGGGAAGATAAAATGTTCAAAAATTATATTATAGTGATGGTTGCAGAACTCTGTGCATATACTAAAACCATTGTATTGTGAATTTTAAATGGTAAACTTTATGCTATTATAAATTGTATCTCAGTAAAACTTATATAAAAAGATACTGCCAAATTGCCATTCTAAAAGACTATTGGTTAGAGTTCTTTGGTTGCAAGCAATAGGAACTGATTGTAGCCAGTCAGTCAAGAAGAGGGATTTTTGAAAGAATACTAAGACAGCTCATAGAATTAAATATGAGCGGTCTTTTTCTCTGGGCTATCTTATTTCTCCATAGCAGAAGATATTTTGAGCTCAAAGGTGGGGAACTGTGTGTTTAAAGTATGGACATTGTTAATTCCTTCTTGGCAGCTCCATTCCTGCTCTTTTTTCTTCTGCAGTTTTTTCCAAGGCAGCAGGACAAAGTGACCTCCTGCTTGTGCACACGAAAAGCTGCAGCATTTTCTGCCTCAGTGTCAGTTACTAGTTCCTCCATCTGCTTTCTTTATTCAGAAACTTGTAGAAATTACTGTCTGCGGACTCACCATACGTAGTTGTAGGTTTGTGTTTTTAAAACTTACTCATTTTCATGAGCCCTACGGAGGAAGAATATTTTGACTTTAGAAAAAATAGAACTAGCTCTTGGTTTCATTCTAAATTACTTTCCCTTCCCCCCTTTTGTTAGTTCCCGTGTTTATTTTTATTTCCTTCTAATTTTATGATTTCTGAAAAGTGGATATTTTGTTAATTTTATCTTTATTTCTTTTCTTCAAAATCCCCTTGAAACAAAAAATAAAGATTTGCGACACAGCTGGACAACCTGAATATGTGTGTCGTTTACATATGGACTAATTAACCGTCATAAAACCAGAAGATTTGTAATTGTTTCTCATAATTTGTTTGTTAGTCCTTAAAGAAACATTTTATTGTATTCCGAGCATGTAAGAGTCACTTTTTAGATATTGTTGTTAGTAATAGTACCTATATTTATGGAGTATTTATGTACCAGGCAGTATTCACTATATGAATTATTTAAGTATTAGTTAAGTGTTGAACCTTTATAACAACATTGTGAGGGCTGTTACTGTTCTGATTTTACTAATGAAGAAACTGAGGCTTAGAGGTTAAGTAACTTGCCAACATCACACAGTTACAAACGAAGTTGTGCAGTTAGGTTTCAGTGCAGATTGTGATTCGGGTACTCATGGTTGCCAGTCTTTCGGAACTCATGGACCACCAGGGGTCCACGGACCACTGGTTGGCGACCGATGCTATGTAGAGTATTTGTGACTGCATTTTTTTGGTTAATATTTGATTTCAAAGTAATTTCAAACCTACAGAATCATTGCAAGAATGAAACAAATCCCATTTTAATCTTCACGATTAACATTTTACCACATCTGCCTTATCACATCATCCCCAATATCCACATACCTAAGTACATTTTTTTTCTGAATGTTTTTCTGAACTATTAAGAGTAAGTTCCATATCCTACCTAAATAATTCCATGTATGTTTTATGAAAAAAGGACATTTTCCTAAAAAACCATCCATCAATTTTGGGAATTTAAGCTTGATACAATACTATCATTTAATTCATAGATACTGTTCAAATTTCACTGGTTATCTCAATGGTCTTAATAGCAAGAAGTGAAACAAAAGTAGAAACTTTTAACCTCCTCCCCTTCCCCCCCTTACTTTCTCATCCTGGATTACATGTTTTACTTAGTAGTTGTCTTTTTAGACTTTTAATCTCAAATCATTCTTTTTCCTTGTTTTATTTGGGGTTTTCTGATTCTCCCCTATGAATAGATTCAGGTTTTGCCTTTTTTTGGAGGCAATAGTGATGCTCTGTTCTTCTTAGTGCATCATATCAGGAAACATGTAATGTTTTGTTGTATTATTGGTGATGTTAATCTTTATTATTAGTTAAGGTGGTCTACGCTATGTTTCTCACTATAAAGTTGATAAAATATTTCATACTTTTATTAATTTGGGAAGAGATAATTTGATACCCTATAAATATCCTATTTCTCATCCAACTTTTACCTATTAATTTTTGCATCCATTTATAATTTATTATCCCAGATTTAGCCAGAAGAAACTCCCTTCAGTCTGACTTATGTATCCTTTTGATTTATCCGCATTATTCTTTGGGTTTTGCCTTTTTTTGGAGGAATAGAATAGTGATGCTTTATTTCCTTGCTTCTTTTCTGTCACGAGACATTCCAGGTTCATCTTGTACTTTTCTATACCAGCCCTAGAATCAGCTGTTTCTCCAAGGAGCACTGGTTCCTTGTAATGGAGGATGGTATTTAGAAATCAAGATTAAGTCACCATATATACTCATTGCCACTGGAGTGACATTGATTCTGGACTCTGTGGACAGATGATTGTATATGAAGCATATACATATTTCATATATACACATTTGCATCTACATATACATCTTTCTATAGTTGTATATCTACTACACTAATAAAAGAGAAATATGCAAATTGACTGTACCTCCGTGATGTCCACCAGCCAATCAGGACTGACTACACAAATTAACCCAACAAAGATGGCAGGTTAATTTGCATACGCAGGCGCGGAGCGAAGACTGAAGCCTCTGGCCCGAGTGAAGACTGAAGACTGAAGATTGAAGGGGCTTGGCTTCTCCGCTGTGGCCGGAGCAAAGGCCTGGGTCTTGGGTGCTGGAGGAAAACTGGTGCCGGCAGCCAGGGGAAGGAAGGCCTATTGCATGAATCTTTGTGCAATGGGCCTCTAGTAATTATGAAAACCGTAAGTTTACACTGATACCTCTATTCTAGTCTAATATCATGGGATTTATTCAGCTCTTCTGCTTTTCCATATTTGTACTGTGCTTCTCTGACTGTGAGGAATGTGACTACAAGTATCTCTAGTACATTTACTTGTTTGATTTGTAATCCTGTATGTAGCCAATTTCCTGACTCATGAATCTCCTTCTTGACCCTGGTTCCACCATACATGTGGCCACATGGGTTGACTTGCTGCTGGTTCCCATCACTACATTGAAAAGTAATGTTTAGCTACATTTTTTTCTTCTTTCTTTTTAATTTTCAGGTCTTCCAAGATTTTCCAGTCAACCAGAACATTCTTCAGTTTATGCTGGGGACAGTGCAATTCTGAATTGTGAAGTTAATGCAGATTTGGTTCCATTTGTGAGATGGGAACAGAACAGGCAGCCTCTTCTTCTGGATGATAGAGTTCTCAAACTTCCAAGTGGGACCCTGGTTATCAGCAACACAACTGAAGGAGATGGGGGACTTTATCGCTGCATAGTTGAAAGTGGTGGGCCACCAAAGTACAGTGATGAAGCTGAATTAAAAGTTCTTCCAGGTATTTATTATCAGGACTGATGGTGTTATGTTTATTGATGGGTAAAATTTGTTCTGTTAGAATTTTTTTATAAACACTGTTAAAAATGTGCTGTGAAGTATTAACGTCAGCATAAAGTGTCTCATTTCTTCCAAGGGGGAAAAAGAAGAAAACATACAAGAAAGATCTACACTTTAATGAATACATTTGTCAGTAAATATTTATCAAGCAGTAAAGTATATTCAATGTCTATTGCATTCTTCTTGACCAAAAAAACATTAGTTCTGTGTCTTTTGTCAGGTCTCCCCACTTCTTTGAGTTCGGTTACTTCCTTATAATACAATTTTTTTTATAGTTAAGTCTTTTTACTTGTAAGAATTAGAGTCTCACTCAGGCTAGTTCATACAAGAGATGGGCAGAGTGGTAGCTGTTACTATAGTAGCTCTCTAGACACTGGTAAGCAAGAGTTCTTGGATCTTTATAATACTCCCTCATTTTAATGTAAAACCAGCTCCTCTTCCCATCTTTCCTTCTCTTTGTAGGTTCTCACTCTGTCTGTTCCTGTTGGCTTTCCTCATACATGTTTTGTGCTATCTTTACTGAACTGTGTAATAACTTCTTACCCATAACTTTCTCTCACCTATAGCTCATTGTGGTCCCTTTAGCCTCTTGATGTTTCATGACCTTTCAGCTTCTACACCCATTGCTAGGTGCCTGATGCTTTCCACATTTCTCATTTTAAATGTCAGTTTATGAATATAATTGGACCATCCCTATGTTGCATGGGTAGTTTTTAATATATAATTAGAGGCCCTGTGCACAAAATTAGTGCATGGGTAGGGTCCCTAGTGGCTGCTGGCTGCCTTCATTCTGTGCTGCCCCCTGTTCTGTTAGAATTTCTGGTCAGCACACGTCATAGCGAGCGATCGAACTCCTGGTTGGTCGAACTCTCAAGAGGACACTTTGCATATTAGGCTTTTATATATATAGAAGATATAACCAGGAGTGAAATTGCTGGGTCATAGGCAGTTCCATTTTTAATTTCTTGAGGGCCCTCCATACTGTATCCACAGTGGCTGCACCAGTCTGCATTCCCACCAACAGTGTACAAGGGTTCCCTTTTCTCCATGTCCTCACCAACACTTGTTTGTTGATTTACTGATGATAGCCATTCTGACAGGTGTGAGGTGATATCTCATTGTGGTTGTAATTTGCATTTATCTGCTGATGATTAGTGAGCATCTTTTCATGTGTCTAATGGCCATCTGCATCCTTTTTGGAGAAGTGTCTATGCAGGTCCTCTGCCCATTTTTTATTGGATTGTGTTTTTGTTTTTTTTTGTTTTTTTATATACAAGTTCTTTTTATAAATTTTGGATATTAACTCCTGACTGGATATATCATTGGTGAATATGTTCCTCCATTCAAGTAGGTTGTCTTTTCGTTTTGTTGATAGTTTCTTCTGCTGTGCAAAATCTTTTTAGTTTGATGTAGTCCTATTTGTTTATTTTTTTCTTTTGTTTCTCTTGCCTAAGGAGATATATCAGAAAAAACACTGCCAAGAGAAATGTCTGAAATTTTTCTGCCTATGTCTTTTACTATGAGTTTTATGATTTCCAGTCTTACATTTAAGTCTTTAATCCATTTTGAGTTTATTTTTGTATATGGAATAAGAAGAAAGTCTAGTTTCATTTTTTGGTGCTTATCTGTCCTGTTTTCCCATCACCATTTTTTGAATAGACAGTCTTTAGCCCATTGAACGTTCTTGCATTCTCTGTCATAGATTGATTGACCATAATGTCAGTGGTATATTTCTGGGCACTCTATACTGGTTCATTGGTCTATATGTCTGTTTTTATGCCAGTTCCATGCTATTTTGATTACTATAGCCTTGTAGTATAACTTGATATCAGGTAGTGTAACACCTCCAACTTTGTTCTTTCTCAAATTGCTGTAGCTATTCGGGGTCTTTTGTGGTTTCATATAAATATTTTTATTATTTTTTTAGTTCTGTGAAATACTCTTGGTATTTTGGTAGGGATTGATTGCATTGAATCTGTAGATTACTTTGGGTAGTACAGACATTTTAATGACGTTAATTTTTGTTATCCTTGAGCATAGTATTCCATTTATTTGTTTTTTCTTCAAAAAAAGTTTTTTTATTCAGAGGCACATTGTCCTTGAATAATGCAAACTTCCGATCTCTTATAGAATTTTTGGCAAGACATTGTTTTTGGTGTGTTGGCTACAACGCACAGGGGTGGGTCAATGCCAGTCAGAGAAGCATCTTTTATGGTTGATTAGATAGGTGAGAACAGGTTAATGTCAGTCTTAGAAGCAAGTGCTTCTGTTGCTAAATGACTGACATTTAAAGCCTGAGGCTGTCACTGATTGGTTGGTTCTCAAAGGCATGTTCACTGAAGGGAGTTGTGCCTGATCTGTTAGACAATTTTTACTTGTTACCATGACTACAGAACTGTCATCATTTGGTTGATACCATGGCTATAAGACTTTTTTTCCTAAGATTATGGGGACAGGAGTCACATCTCTTTGCCTGAGAATTTTTTTCCCCTCAAAACTTAGTATTAGAAATATCACACCATCAAAACTTAAAGGACATATCTTTTATCTATAAGAATGTTGCCTTGCATATGTCCATAAGAGCAACTATATAAAGTGAACACACATACAGTGGTAACCTGATAGTTGCACTGTTATAAAATCAAAGGATTGACAGACTAAGTGAACCAAGTTAAAGATGAAACTCAGAAAGATTTTTAGAAGTAACACACTGACACAGGGAAGGAAAGGAAACCTTTTATGATATCACTGGAGTGGGGCGGATGCTGCTTAAGGGTCCTGAGCTTGCTCAGTCTCTTCTCTGTTTGTTCCAGTCATAAGGCATTTTCTCACTCCTATATTTTAAAGTAAAGAGGATTCATGTCACACGTCCCTCAGTTAACTAGTAAGTACATTGAAGACAGGAGCTATAACTTATACATCTTTAAGGCTCCAGAGGACCTGGCACAGTGATTTGCACATAAAAGTTATTTAAGAAACTAAAGGCCCGGTGCATGAAATTCATGCACTGGAGGAAAAAGGGGTGTCCCTCAGCCTGGCCTGTGCCCTCTTGCAGTCCGGGAGCCCTTGGGGGATGTCTAATGCAGGGAGTGGGATAAGCCAGCAGTCGGACTTCCTTAGTGCTGCCGTGGAGGCAGGAGAGGCTCCTGCCACTGTGGCTGCACTTGCCAGACATGAGCCTGGCTCAGGGCTTCTGGCTGAGTGGTACTCCCCTTGTGGGAGAGCATTGACCACCAGGGGGCATCTCCTGCATTGAGCGTCTGCCCTCTGGTGTTCAGTGCACGTCCTCTCTGGTGGTCAGTGAGTGTCATAGTGACCTGTTGTTCTGCAGTTCAGTCGATTTGCATATTAGTTTTTTATTATACAGGATATTGGAACACAGGATGTGTGTGTGTGTTTTGCAAGTAAAATAGTAGTGATTCTATGTGGTGGATAAAGTTGAACATAAATCATCCTGTTGCTAAAACGGTATCAAAATTGTGAAATTAATGAATTTAGTGTGATGGTAAACATATTTCAGCCATATGATTCACTGGTACAGACTAAAGAAAATTCACTGGGAATAGAAGGGGATAGAGAGGGATGGGAAAATTCTTCATCAATGATAGGTACTTGTTCTTTAGCTCATATTCCTGTAAAGAAAATGTGAATATGGCTTCCACTTTCTCCTTCTTAAGAACTTTAAGCTAAAATCTAGAAGGATAAATAAGAGTTAATAAATGTCTGGAAATCTATGGCATTAAAGTGAGTATCCCAAGAGTACCTTGTCTTTGGAAATGTCCTCAAAATGCCCTAAAAGTTTTTGACGGCAGGCAAAATGACATAGGTAGAGGTAACCATTATGAAAAGACATTTTGCATGGACACAGATTATATTCAGTGAAGGCCTGAGGAGGGGCATGGAGTAGAGGAAGGCCAAGGGTGGGGGGAGACATTTTGAAAAACTTAAGTAGGAAAAATGTTAATGGGCATAATGGAGAAACTCAGATTGAGTATATTGTGCTAAAGAAGTCAGTCAGTTTCAGAGTTCCTACTATGTGTCCAGCCTATTGTTAAATGTTGGATATAAAAAGGAAAATTGGACAGATCCTATTTTTTTCAAATGGGTGACAGATAATTCTATCTAATAAAAGAGTAATATGCAAATTGACCATTACTCCAAGACACAAGATGGCTGCCCCCATGTGGTCAAAGATCCTGCCCCCAGGTGGACACAAGATGGCCACCACAAGATGTCCAGCAGGGGAGGGCAGTTGTGAGCAGTTAGGGGTGACCAGGTCGGTGGTGGAGGGCAATTGGGGGAGACCAGGCCAGCAAGGGAGGGCAGTTGGGGGGGGGGACCCAGGCCTGCAGGGGAGGGCAGTTGGGGAGGGACCAGGCCTGCAGTGGAGGACAGTTGGGCGGGACCCAGGCCTGCAAGGGAGGGCAGTTGCGGGTGGAGACCAGGCCTGCAGGGGAGGGCAGTTGGGGGCGATCAGGCCAGCAGGGAGGGCAGTTAGGGGTGACTGGGCCATCAGAGGAGGGCAGTTGGGGGGGGGGACCAGGCCAACAGGGGAGGGCAGTAGTGGGCAATCAGGCCAGCAGGGAGGACAGTTGGGGGAGACCAGGTCTGCAGGGTAGGGCAGTTGTGGGCGATCAGGCCAGCAGGGAGGGCAGCTGGGGGTGACCAGGCCTGCAGGGGAGGACAGTTAGGGGTGACCAGACTGGCAGGGGAGGGCAGTTAGGGGCAATCAGGCCAGCCAGGGAGCAGTTAGTCATTGATCAGGCTGGCAGGGGAGTGGTTATGGGTGATCAGGCTGGCAAGCAAAAGTGGTTAGGGGCAATCAGGCAGAGGCAGGCGAGCGGTTGGTAGCCAGAAGTCCTGGATTGTGAGAGGGATGTCCGACCACCCATTTAGGCCCAATCCCGGTGGGTCGGACATCCCTCAAGGGGTCCCAGATTGGAGAGGATGCAGGTTGGGCTTAGGGACACCTCCCCCCCACGTGCACAAATTTCGTGCACTGGGCCTCTAGTTATACAAATAGTTATCACACTGTAAAATTGGCATTAGGCTGGGGGCTTGCACAAATTGCCCTGACAGCCCTGATGGAAATGGGACAAAGAAGGGTTAGGTGAGGCATTTAAATTCATGCAACGTTATTGATGGATTCATATTTCAACAAACCAATAGCGACATTAATTTAGTTGGGGGTGGCGGGGGGAGCTGGAGGGTCACAGCAGTTGCCAGACATGCATCACATTAGAAAGACAAAAAGAAACCAGGAAATTTTCTTCCAAGACATAGTGGGGGAAAATATCCATAACATCCTACTGGTACAATGTGCTTGCTAGGAATTTATTTTTTCCCTCGTAATTAAAATCACACACATACTCAAGCCCTTAGAGTTTTGTGAGCATATTATATATTCAAGACATCAACTGAACATGGTATTGTCAAGTGTGTGATTATAAGAAAAGGGTTAAATGGCAGGGAGTGTTTCAGACATGGGAAGGCTGGATAGAAGGTTGAAACACACCGTTTTCCTACTTGCAAAAACTCTGAACTTTGAAGCTTCCCAAAATACACGTGTGTGTGTCTGTGAACGCAGGCAGATCTATTTCGGTAGGATTTAAAAACAATTTTTTAAATCATGCTTTCTCTATATTGCTGTGCTGCAAACATGGAGCAGCCCCCTTAGGATTGTGTGGCAAAAGCTGCAGCAGAAGCACTGACTGGCAGCACTGTTTACGCTGCTTTCCAAGCCACTGTCTCCCCATTATCCCACTGGGAGCCACCATCTCTGAGCCTGGGTCACCTCTGGGGACTTGGAACTGGGTCTGGGGGCCCAGGAACCTGGTTCCTCCAGAGAACTTTGCTGCGCATGAGAGCGAGAGATCTAGTCCTGGTGCATGGGAATGCTCCACCAGCCAGCCGCCTCTGCCTGGTGCTTAGCTGTGGCTCTACCTCTCCGGGCGAGGTGTGGGATCGGGGCCTGCGGTGCGGGGTGGGGCTGAGGGGGGCTCGGCTGGGTATATAAGGCTGGTGGTGCTGGTTTTACTTCTGACTTGGGTTATTTATTTGGGGATCGCACAAACCACACAGGCTGGTGTAGGTGGTGGTGGCGGCGGTGGCAGCGGTGGCCACAGAGGCTGCCACAGATGGCGATTTAAAAAAAAAGGCAGCTGTGAGTGATGGGAGCATCATGACTCCTGGGCGCATTCTGGAGCTGTGGAGTTTTTGGGGTGCGGCAGAAGTGCTAAGAGAAAAGGGAGCATCTGGGACCCAGCAGCCACTCTGGATGCTCTGGCCAGGTTTTTGTTTGGCTGTGCTAAGCGCCATGCAACCCAAGTGAACCACTCCAGTAACAACAGCAATCCATCTTCCCGCAGCTGAAGGAAACTGGACTGCTGCGTCCATCCTATTGTTTAGACACTTGCCAGGAGCTCTGGAGTCAGTGGAGCCACCAAGTCGCCACTCCCCTTCGGCGAGGCTGACAGGACTGGACACTGCAGCGGTGGGGCTGATGGGATTGGGTCGCCACCATCTTTGTCGCGGAGTGACAGTCAATTTGCATATCCCCTCTTTATTAGATAGGATGTTTGCTCATTTAAATTAAATTTTCTGGTGTCAATTTGCTTAAAATATTTTACTATATAAAACCACACAGACTGAATATGAATTTGTCATTTTCATCATTGAAGTTGTAAAGTGCTTTCTTAATCATTATCTTTTATTTAAAAAATTATTTTTTCTTAGGTTCCGAGGTCACATCAAACTTGGTATTTTTGAAACAACCTTCTTCCCTAGTCAGAATCATTGGTCAGAATGCAGTATTGCCTTGTGTTGCTTCGGGACTTCCTCTTCCAACCATTAGATGGATGAAAAATGAGGAGGCACTTGACACAGAACGGTAATGTATACCTAAAATCCTTTTTCAACCTTAGCTTGAGACTTGTTCTTATGTGGCACTATTAATTAATAAGAAAATTATTATCTACTTAAAAAATTTAAATACATCATAATCCTTATTTATCATCCTTGACATATGTTTATATGCTATATATGATTAGGATGTTTAAAGAAAAAATGCTTTCAAAATATTAAGGGATAATTATTCCATTTGTTCTTTCTGAGCTGCAGTATCCTTAGCATAAGGCCTCAGGACTTCCTTCTCTAAATTATTACATTACTAGAGGCCCAGTGCATGAAATTCATGCACTGGGGGAGGAGGGTCCCTCAGCTCAGCCTGCACCCTCTTGTAGTTGGGACCCCTTGGGAGATGGCCATCTGCCGGCTTATGGCTGGATGGCCTTATGCTGCTGCATGGCCTGCTGGGCTGGGCCACACGGTCTGTCCTGCGAACACCATAGAGTAGGTAAGTGAAGTGTGGAGGCAGGCTCACCCTGAGTTCCCTGTGCTTCCCTGAGTCACTGAGTTGTTCAGACTGACTGCCTTCTACAGAGAATGGCACCAGGATCGGGCCTAAGCCGGCAGGCGGACCTCCCTTTTGCAGTCTGGGACTCCTCAGGGGATGTAGCAGTGTGCCAAGTGACATATAGCCAGGGAGGAGCCCGAATCAGGGCCAGGTGCCATGCCGCTTGTGCTTATCCTGGGCTGCTGCGACTGCTCGGTAGTGCTCTCTTGGAGTTGGGAGAGGATCCCACCATGGCAGCTGCACTCAACAGCCATGACCCCGGCTTCTGGCTGAGTGGCACTCCCTCTGTGAGATGCCACAGGCCACCAGGGGCAGCTCCTGCATTGAGCGTCTGTGCCCTGGTGGTCAGTGCGCATCATAGCGACTGGTCGTTCTGGTCATTCCGCCGTAATGGTTGCTTGAGCTTTTATTATATAGATTTCCAGTCCTCACCAGCCTGAGACTTGTCACTCACTCTCATATGCATGTTGTTGCTAGTAGTTTTTTATCCTTTACATAAACAGTAAAAGAAAATGTATTTCTCCATTGTATGCTCTTGCTCCTTTATCAAATATTAATTGAGCATAATGGCTTGCTTGGGTTGATTTTGGGGTTCTCTGTTCTGTTCCATTGGTCTATATGCAGACTGGTGTAGCCACTGTGGAAGACAGTATGGAGTTTCCTCAAAAAATTAAAAATGGAACTACCATTTGACCCAGTAATCCCACTTCTAGGACTATATCCCAAGAAACTAGAAACACCAATCAGAAATGATATATGCACCCCTATGTTCATAGCAGCACAATTTACAGTAGCTACAATTTGGAAACAACTTAAGTGCCCATCAGCAGATGAGTGGATTAAAAAACTGTGGTACATCTACACAATGGAATACTACAGTGCTATAAAAAGAAGGAACTTTTACCATTTGCAACAGCATGGATGGAACTGGAGAGCGTTATGCTAAGTGAAATAAGCCAGTCAGAGAAAGATAAATATCACATGGTCTCACTCATATGTGGGATATAATGATCAACATAATTTGATGAATAAGAATAGATCCAGAGACAAATGGCGGGGGGGGCGGGGTAGAGAGCAACCAAAGGACTTGTATGCATGCATACTAGCATAACCAATGGACACAGATACTGGGGCGGTGGGGTCTTGCCTGGTGTGGGAATGGCTGGGGGGTGGGCAGGATCAAGCGGCGGAAAAGGAGACATATGTAAAACTTTAGACAGTAAAAAAAAGAAAAGAAAATGTATTTCTCATCCTTTTGTTTTTGCCTTTTAAAATATTATTAGCCTTCTATGATAACAAATTCTTCATCTTCTACAAAAGCCTTTTGTGGTAACATCAACCACCAGGTCATCCATATCATCTCCCTCATTACTTCCTGTGGTCTGGATACTTTTCTCAGTTGTATTCTGATAAGAGAAATGAGGTGGTTTTGGTGCTGGTGGTGGTTAGGTATGTTTTGTTTCCCAAACAAGTTATCTCATGCATTGTAAGATGTTTAGTAACATCCCTCACCTCTACTCACTGATGTCAATGTAACTCCTAAGTTGTGACAACCCAAATTGTTTTTAGATATTGCCAGATTTCTCTTGGGAAACAAAATTGTCCCCAGTGTGGACCATTGTTCTAGAGTAGAGCTGTCCAATAGAAATATGATGCAAGCCACATATCTTGCTTAAAATTTTCTGGTAGCTGCATTAAAAGAGTAAGAACCACATGTGTACTACTAAATACAATAATAAGTTATGCAGTGTACCAGTTACAGTGCAGTGTAGTTCTACCAAAACAATGAAGTTTGTGTTCAGTGCTGCTTCTACATTTAAATGTAAATTAAATAAAAATTAAAAAATGTATTTCCTCAGTAATTCTAGCCACATTTTCAAGTGTCAATAGCCACATGTGGCTAGTGACTATTGAATTGGATAGAACAGGTCTAGAGTTGTCAATTTAGTAATCCAAAGTAAGCAGACATTCTTAATTTGTGTAGTTCAGCAACCAAGACATGGAAAGGAAGATACGTCTAGTCCAGTGGTTGGCAAACGGTGGTTTGCGAGCCACATGCGGCTCTTTGGCCCCTTGAGTGTGGCTCTTCCACAAAATACCACGTGCGGGCACGCACGTACAGTGCGATTGAAACTTCGTGGCCCATGTGCAGAAGTCAGTTTTCGGTTCTCAGAAGAAATTTCAATTGTTGTTACTGTTGATATTTGGCTCTGTTGACTAATGAGTTTTCCGACCACTGGTCTAATTAATTTGGTAATCAATCTTCAGCAGTCAGTGGAGAAGATAGAATTACAATCATGTTATTTCTCACATGTTCCATTAGCAAAGCTGGTGGTGTCATCTTCAATATCACCTGATTTGTTTCTTAATACCCATCCAGTCACAGCTTCTTCTGCCTATATTTTACATCTTTCTTCTTATTTCCCAGCTAAATATTATGCAAATAATTTATAAGACTTTCAGGGAATTTTTTAAACTTATGCAAACAAACATAGAGATCATTAAAATAGGGGATTAAGATTTCAAGCTCTTGAAGAATAAATTTTTATTGGTTACATGTTAGAATAAAATGTTTATCAGGAGTAGGAAAGCTGAAATAGGTGCTTTTTAAATCTTTAATATTATATCATGGATGGACATTCTGAAATATGTAAAACATAGGAATTTGCTTTCTTATATAAGAAATAAAAGTGAGAACTTATATGATTCTCATTTGTTTATTAAATAAATATTCAACAAATATTTATTGAATGCTGAATATGTTTGGCACTGTTCTAGGTAATGGGAATACAGCAGTAAACCAAATACAGAGTTTTTGCTTTTAAGGAGCTCATGTTCTAGCGGGGAAGAGTAGATAATCATCTAAGCATAAATTTTCATTTTATAGTAAGTATTATGAAGAAAATTATGACAAAGCATGTCATGGATGCCAAGAGAGGTATATGTGGGATTGCTATTTTATATAGTGTATTAGAGAATTGTTCTCTAATAGAATGACACTCAGACTGAGGTCTAGGTGGGTCAGGGGTATAGAAATCATGGTAAGAATGTTACATATCTTCCTTTTTTGTTCTATCAAATTGTTACTTTTGATTTTAAAGATATTTCTGAGGGAAAATGTTTTTAAATTAAATGTGGATATATCATTGCTAGTACTATTCCTCTGAGTTTTAAGGATTAATCAGGAAACTTTTAAGATTGAGTAGACTGTTCTACTTTGATTTCTCTGGGCTTCTTCATGCTTGGGTTATGTGGTAGAAAAGTCTGAGAAAGCATTGCTTTGATGTATCACTTTCTCAAAGTTTCAGAAGAATGTAAGAGTAGGACACCTGATGATGTTGTTCATGTTGTTATTTCCATTGTGCTAGTAGCACAGTGCTTGGCATATAACAGGGTAGGGAGAGTGGTGACCAATATATTTTGGTTAAATGCTTGAATATAATATAAGAAAATATCAGTAGGTGAATGGAATACAAAATTGC
Source organism: Corynorhinus townsendii (assembly GCA_026230045.1). NCBI lineage: Eukaryota > Metazoa > Chordata > Mammalia > Chiroptera > Vespertilionidae > Corynorhinus > Corynorhinus townsendii. Next base: position 123,482,389 of record JAPDVU010000001.1, read on the forward strand.
GTCAAGTTACACATAATTACTCAAAATGTCCTTGTTTGAGCTAGAGTTTTATGAGATCTTAAATTATTAAACATCTTTGAAAATGAATATTTTAAAACATTACCTGCCGGGGCAGACTGGCAGACCCTGAGCGACAGATAAATGATTACTCTGACCCACGTTTCTGTGAAAGAGAGGCTAAGGGGCTGTTTTGCTTTAGGAGCAAAAAGCCCTGTTCACCTGCCTCCTTAGGCTTCTATTGTCAAAACAGCTTGAACTAAATTTAACCTCTAGATACAATCAGCAGGGTAAGTATCCTTGAGAAAGCACATTCTTCTACAAGGTCGGGTCTAAAAGATTAATAGAGATTTTAGCAAAAATGGAGGTTTGGACTAGTTTGGAAAAGTCAAGGCAGGGGCTGCTGCCTTTGGCAAGGTCCTCCTAGGGGCCCCCGACTCTTCAGAGATTCCTCCTTTCAGACTTTCCAACCAAGTCCCATGCTTCCCCACAATTACCACTGCTTTTATAAATGTCTTAAGAATTGATAATATTTACGTAATCTTTTGCTTAAATTTGTTCAGATTCAAACCAAACATAGCTGTTGAAGTGTGGTGTTGATGGTGGAAATGAATCCCATTCATTGAATAGTTTTATTTTAAAGGGAGAGAATCCAGAAAATACAAATGCTAAAGTGCAAGGTGACAGATAGCAAAATGTAACTTAGTAATCAAAGTTATGTTTTATAGGAATAGATCAGAGAACCCAGCCACAAAGAAACAGGTTATAGCTATAAAAATGCTTAATGTTATTAAAAGAACTTGTTTAAAAAACAAGTTGAGGACTTCTTTTCTAAGTAGATGGAGTAGATGTATTTTTCCCTATTCTTCCAGCTAAGTACAACTAAAAACTATAGAAATGATATGTACAGAAAACATAATAGGACTCTGAAAAGTAGAGAGAGGAAGACTGACTGGTTTTAGGGACTTTGGCACCCAAGAAACAACTTAATGGTAAGTTCCCTGAGGTTTGGTGGTTTTGTCCCGTCCCCCCCGCTTATATACCAACTTGAGCTAAAGAAGCTGACAACCTGGAAACACCAACAGGTACATACAAAAAAGCTCTAACAGAGTTTGCTCTCTCTAGCTAGAGGACCAGGAAAGGGGCTGCCTAGCAAGACCAAAACTATTAGACTCTAATCACTCCCACTCCAGCCCAACACCATAGAAGAAACTTTACCTACCTTCAGTCATGCCAGCAAGGGCCAAGTGGGAAGACTCAATTTCTACCTTTGCCAGGTTGTAATGAGGTCCCTCACCCTCCCTCCTGTATGATGTCAGAGGCTAAGTAGGGAGCCAAGACTTCCATTCCAACAGGCAGTATCAGTGCTGACCATATGGGAGAGCCAGCACTTTTATCTGATCCACAGTAAGAAACACTTCCCTTCCCCACTTGGGTAGTATCAGAGGAGGCCTAGTAGAGAGTCAAACTTTTCACTACCATGTAGTATGGCGGTCCACGCCCCCACCCTCGTGGTGTCTGGATGCCATGTGGGGAATAGTAAGGAAGTACTTTTGCTGTATCCAGCTAAGGGGGTAGTATCAGTGGAAACCTAATGGGGAGCCAGGACTCCCAACCCTGCTAAGAAGTAATGAGGAGAACCCCCCACCCCTCTCAGAAATTAAGAGAGTGGGGAACCTGGATTCTGCCTCCACCTGACAGTGATGAGGTGGCATCTCTCCCTTCTTCTGCCAGAGTGGTATCAGAAGAAGCCAGCTAAAACCAAAGACTTAGCGAGATCCAGGGTCTCATAACATGATACCCTAAATATACAGATTTCAATAGAAAGTCATTCTTCAGATAAAGAATCAGGAAATCTCAAATGAGAAAAGACAATAAATGCCAACATAGAGTTGACAGGTTTTAGAATTACCTGACAAAGATTTTAAAGTGGTCATCATGAAAATGCTTCAGTGAGCAATTATGAACACACTTCAAACAAATGAAAACAATATCTCAGCGAAAAAATAGAAAGTCTCCTCAAAGGAATGGAAGATTTAAAGAAAAACCATGTGGCTAAATTTGAACCTAGACAATAACCAAAATAAAAATAAAAAACGTCAGTGGATGGGCTTAGCAGCAGACTGTGTGGGACAGAGGAAAGAATAAGTGCCCTAGAAAAAGAAAGAAGACACAGTTGATCAGTATTAAGACTAAAATATGTGATGCCACTATAAACCCTGCAAACATCAAAAGAATAATTAGAGAATACTATAAATAACTATACACATGTAAATTTGACAACTTAAACAAAATAAAAAACAAAAATACCTCAAAAATACAAGTTACCATATTTAACCCAATCTTCTATCTATCTATATCTATCTATCTATCTATCTATATACATATATATGTGTGTGTATATATATATACATATATATATGTATGTATATATAAAAGGCTAATATGCTAAGTGTCCAACCATCCGACCGGTTGCTATGACATGCAATGACCACTTGGGGGCAGTCGCTCAACGCAGGAGCTTCTGTGTCATGCACTGGCCATTTACAGAGAAACAACACCACAGACCTGGCAACCACAAAGCAACACTCGGCTTCCCCCAAGTGCAACACAGGCCCCGCCACCTCCCTGGAGCTAAATCCCACCAAATCACAGCCGATGCTGTCGAGAACCCATGGCACAAAATGTGGCCCACAACCCAGCCCAGCCCAGAAACAGTGGCTATGGGTGCCAGGTAATGACATCACATAGCAACACCTGGCTTCCTCTCCCTAGCAACTAGCCTCCTTGGAGTTTCTTCAGCCTAGGAACACAACTTGCTTTATAGCCAGGTGCAAACATTTTACACTTTACCAAGTGTCTGAACATTTTCCTGTGCCTCATCTCATTTGATCCTCACAGAAGTCCTGGAGTAGGTGGATAGGAGACTCGCTAGAATCCTATTTTCTTTTCATTAGTCAGAAAACAGATATTTAGAAAGTTTAGAAATTTGACCCGACTGAAAAGAAGTAAGAAATCATGGACCTTGAAAATGACTTCAGGTTTTCACACTGTGCAGAATATAGTCAAACTCTTTGTTCTTCCTCTGTGATCTACAATAATAATATGCTTCGTGTTGATATTTATTGCCGTTTCGCTGACAATTACCTGAAAGAGAAGTTGGGGTGCTTCACTGGGCTGGAAAAAAAGTTTAGCTACATCAGAAATCAGGTCTAATTAAGCAAGTTTCTCTATATATATACATATAAAGCTCTCACTGGCACCAATCGCATGCGTGTGTTTTGATCTGTCATTGTCAATCGTGAATTTGGTTGACACTTCTATTATACAGAAAGGGTGAATAGTGATATTAAAATATTTCTTCTAATTTCCTTTCAGTGTGCATGAATTCATGTACTGGGCCTCTAGTATGAAATAAGTAATGTGAATAGCCTTCTAAACTGTTAAGGAGATTGAATTTGTAATTTTAAAGCTCCCCAAAAATGAAGTCTCCAGGTCCAGCTAGTTTTACCAGAGAATTCTACCATTTAAGTAATATTTAACAGCAATTCCACACAATCTCTCCAGAAAATAGAAGAGGAGGAATTCAAACTAGTATTATTACTAAAATATAAAACTAACCAAAGATACTACAGAAAAGAAAAACCACACAATATATGAATATAAAAATTCTTAAAATATTAGCAAATAGAACTCAGCAATATGTAAAAAGTTATGTATATAGTGACCAAGTGGGGTTTATTTCAGGGTTACAAGGCTGGCTTAGTGTTCCAAAATCAATGTAATCCACCACATTAACAAACTAAAGAAAAAACCTATATAATCAAATTAATCAATGGAGAAAAAGCATTTGAGAAAATTCAGCACTTGTGTTATTTTTAAAACCATCAGAAAAATAACTTAAGAACATCTAAAAAAAATCTACAGCTAACATTATGCTTAACGGTGCTGAAAGGTAGTGTTTCCCTCTTAAGATCAGGGACCAGTTAAAGGAGGTCACTATCATAGTACTCAAAGTTTTAGCCAGTTCAATAAGTCAAGCAAAAGAAATTGCATATAGATTAGAAAGGATGAAATAAACTGTTTCTATTTTCAGATGGAATATTTGTCTACATAGGAAATCCCAAGAAATCCACACACACAAAAAAAACACCTCTTAGAACTAAGACATAGTTCAACAGGTTGCAATATAGAAGATAAATATAAAAATTAGTTGTAGTTCTGTGTATTAGCATTGAACATGTGAACACTGACATTACAAATACAACATCATTTACATTCACTCACAAAAAACTGGAATAGCTTAAAATATTTTTTTTTAAGTGAGAAGACTCTACCTGATTTCAAGACTTATTGTATAACTACAATAATCAAGACTGTACAGTATTGATGAATAGATAGATGCATATATCAGTGGAACAGAATAGGGAATACAAATGTAGACCCATATAAAAATGCCCAGTTAAATTTTGATAGAGATGCAAAAGCAATTCAGTGGAAGAAAGTGCCTTTTCAACAAATGGTATTGGCGCTATTGGACACTCATCCATAGACAAATAGTAATAATAATAAGCTATACTAATAAAAGGGTAATGTGCTAATTAGACCGGAGAGACCGGACTTCATTCCAGATGTCCTTCCTGAGAAAGCTAGGGGTGTGGCCGGCCTGCAAAAACCGCCTGTGGCCCCTCGTCCCGGCCGGCCCCACCCCCAGCAGGGACCCCCACCCTGATCAGGTGTGGGGCCAGCCTGCAAACCCATGGCCCCTCACCCCAGCTGGCCCCGCCCCCAGTGGGGATCCCCACACCCCAATCTGGGGCCCCCTTCAGGGCAGGCCCGCCAGCCCTTACCCATGCACCAGGCCTTTATCCTATATAATAAAAAGGTAATATGCAAATTGACACTAACACCAGAATGACTGCTGGACCAGTCACTATGAGGTGCACTGACCACCTCTTAGTCTCTCTCCCTGGCCGGCAGGCTCCGATTGCCTGATGGCCACCCGTGGTGGGGGTGGGGCCAGTGTGCGGGTAGGAATAGTCGACCTCTTGGTCCCTTCCCCCAGCCATCAGGCACCCACCGATCACCCAATGGTGAATGGCAATGGGGGGTGGGTGGAACGGGGGGTGGGGTGGGCTCTGGGCAGGTGGGGAAGATGGCCCTGATTGTGGGCCAGGCCTAGGGACCATACCCACACATGAATTTCATGCTCCGGGCCTCTAGTAGTAATAATAATAATAATAATAATAATAATAAAATGCAACCTAATTCTCACATCTCATAAAAGATGAACTCAAAATGAATCATGGAACCAAATGTAAAATGCAAAGTGAAATTTTAGAAAGGAAACATAGAAAATCAGGATCTAGGGCTAGGCAGAGTTCTTAGATTTGACACCAAAGAATAATCCATGAAGGAAAAATTGGAAATTAGATTTCATCAAAATTAAAAACTTTTGCTCTATGCAAGACCCTGTTAAGATGAAGAAAAGATAAACTACTGAGTGAGAGAAAATATTTGCCAAGCCTCCAACAAAGAACTAGTATCTAAAATGTATAAAAGATCTTTCAAAATTCAACATTAAAAAAAAAATGCATATCATCTAATTACACCATGGGCAAAGGCATGAATAGATGTTTCGTCGAAAGAAAAATATAGATGGTAAATAAGCACAAGGAAAATTGTTTAACATTATTAGCCATCAGGGAAATGCAAATTAAAACCAGAACAAGATATCACTACATACATATCAGAATAACTAAGAATTTTTAAAAAGTGATAACACATGCTATGGAGAAGCAGGATCACTCAGACTTTGCTGATGGGAATTTGAAATGGTACAGCCACTCTGAAAAACTGTTGGGCAGTTTCTTAAAACACTTAATATATGAAGGCCTGAGAGGGGATGGTGTGAGATTGAGGGGATCAGTTGGAGAAAAAAGGAGAAATCTGTAATACTTTCAACAATAAAAATAAATTTTAAAACAGAAGGGAGCTATCATAGACAACTATAGTTTGATATGACTTCAGTGTGATGGACAGGGAGGAACCCACCAAGGCCCCTCCAGAGGACTTTGATGAAAGTCCTCTGTCCATTGTTAAAGATGGCTCAGCAAACATTTGTTTACCAAACATTTGCTTTTCATCTCCATATAAATTGCCTTCCTCCCCTTTGGAGTTCCAAACCTGGACATCCCCTGTTCTTTAACCTTAGCTCAAACCCCAAATTGCACAAATACTCTTTGGTTCCCATATTCTTATGGAACCCTGTATGTACATATGCAATAAACTTGGTTGTTTTCTCCTGTTAAAAAAAGTAACACTTCATATGTGCAACTGCCATATGACCTGATATTGACACTTTTGGTTTTTATCCCATGAATTTACAATCACATGGAGACCTGTTCATGTATATTTTTAGTGATTTTATTAATACCTAACTCGAAACCACTCAGATGTCCTTCATTGAATGAATGATTAAATTAATTATGGTGTCTCCATACTGTGGAATTACTGCTAAGTAATAAAAGGAATGAAACATTGATCCGTGCCACAATCTGGATGAAAATTATGCTGAGTTATAAAAGCCAGTCCCTAAAGGTTACATACTGTGTGATTCTGCAGAATGTCCCCCTAAAAATGTATACACACTTTAACAGCTGATAGCTCAATTTTGAAAATGAAATGTTTTTTAATAAACACTGCCTTTATAATTATTCAAAGTGTATGTATACATTGTTTGCGACACCTTATTATCTATCTATCTATCTATCTATCTATCTATCTATCTATTTATAAAAGGCTAATATGTAAAGTGTCCCCGCAGGAGTTTGACCAGGAGACCGGGAGTTCTTTCGCTCGCTATGACATGCACTGACCACCAGGGGGTGGTGCAGAACAAAGGAAGGCCCTGGTGGGCTGCCAGGGAAAGGAGGTCCTGGTTGGCAGCAGGAAGGCCCTGATCAGCATCAGCCCTGATCGCCGGCCAGGCCTAGGGACCCTACTTGTGCACGAATTACGTGCACTGGGCCTCTAATATTTAAATAACATTCTGCTGAGATGGAGAACAGATTAGTGGTTGCCAGGAGATAGGGAAGAGGTGAGAGTGGAAAGGAAGTGGATGAGGGTATAAAAGGGCAATATGAGGCAGTGGTGATGGAAGTGTCAGTATTTGGTTGACATGCACTACTATCTATATCATAAAAGTCCTGTAGTTGTGATGCCATAATGGTGTAACGGCCAAACAGCCAGTCACCAGGAGGTGCTGGAGCACTTCTTGGGCTCTCTCCGCCCCCGCAGGGCGCGGACAGCGTCCGCAGCAGAGCATCGAGGGGTGCTGGCAGCATCAGCGGAGCGTTGTGGGGCACTGGGAGCTTCACAGGGTGCCAGCAGTGTCCGCGCAGCGTTGCGGGGCGCTGGCATTGTCCGCAGAGCATTGCAGGGGGCCAGCAGCACCCACGGAGCTTGCGAGGTGTCGCAGGGTGGGGCACTGGCAGCGTCTGCAGAGTGTGCGAGGCATCACAGGGCGGGGCAGCAGACATGGCTCTGATGGCAGTCTAGGCCTAGGGGACCCTACACGTGCAGGATTTAATCATGTGCTGGGCCTATAGTAGATTTATAAGGTGTTACCACTGGGAGAAACTGGGTAAAGGCCCATGGTATCTCTGATTATTTCTTAGAACTGCATCTGAATCTATAGTTACCTCAAAGTAAAAGGTTTAAAGAAAAAAAATGACAATAAATGTTGTGCCAGAGTATATGTATGACTTACATACTCTTCCTATCCTGCTGTTTCAGAGTATATAAGAAGTCCTTTTGTGCTTTAGATCTTATTATTGTCCATCCTTTGTAGCACTTTTATGAATTCTTTCCCCAAAATTTTCCTCTCCATTGGCTCCTTTTGCCTCTAAAAGGCTTACCTCTCCCATTCAAATAACACACACAAAAAAACCCCCTAAGTTAAACAAGCAGTTTTCCCTCCACACTTACTGCCCCAACCTTAAGAGTCTTCTTTGACACGTTTCTTCCTCAGCTTCTCTTTCCAGTTCGTTTATCTACACGTTCTGTAATTTTACCTCCTTCCAAGCTATTGTTAAGTGCCCCTTCAATTACTGCATTCACCTCCTAACTTTTCCTCCCACATGTACTCTGGCCTCATTCTAAATGCATCTTCCTGCCAGACCAGTCTTTCCAGTTCTTAAACTCACCACATCACTGGCAACTCCCCAGCCAATTTAAAAATGGATTTACACCGGTTCTAGGTTAAGGACTCATTTTTTTTTTTTTTAATCCTCACACAAGGATATGTGCTATTTTTATGTTTTTGTTTTTTTTATTTAAATTGGTTTGGGGGGGGGGGCAAAGAGGGGGAGAGAGAGAGAGAAAGAGAAGCATTCATGTGAGAGGAACATTGATCAGTGGCCCCTCATATGCTCCCCAATCGGGGATTGAATCCACAACCTTGCTATGTGCTCTGACCAAGAATCGAACCCACAAACTTTTTGGTATATGAGACAGTGCTCCAACCATTTGAGCCACCTGGCTGACAGGACTCAGATTCTTAAAATGGCTTTCAGAGCCTTGTGTGGTCTGCTTCATTCTCATCTTTCTCCCTTTTTTTTCTATTACACCTGCCACACTGTTTTATTTTCAGATCCCCAAATGCAGTGATCCTTTCTGCCCCAGTTCCTTTGCAGGGGCTAGTCTTCTTTCTGAAATCCTTTCTCCCCCTGATTATGTTAGCTCCTACTCATTTTTTAGATCTCAGCTCAAGGATTCCTGTAGTCAGGGAAACCTCTCTTATTCTAATTTCTTGGCAGGTTCTTTTGATACAGCACTATGTAGAATTATCATTTTTTTTTCTCTCTTTCCCACTGAGTTGCATGATAGCACTGATTGTTTGTTTGCTTACTGCTGCATCCCTTGCTGCTATTTGACACACACAGGCACACCAATAAATGTGTTAACTTAATGAATAAGTCCCTCTCCTTACTTTCATCATCCAACGTTTTTAAAGAGCAGTCATTACTTTTTGCCTTCTCTTTATCCCAGTCATTACTGCCATAGTTTATCTCTTTTTAATTCTGAAACATTAAAATAACTTTACAATAAACTTCCTGCTTCTAGTCTTTTCCCCACTCCTCTTATTTCTTCACTAAATTTGATCATATTATTCATCTTCTTAAAGGCCTTCCGCTTGGCCAAAAAGTAGGTCTCCTTAGCACACCAAGCTCTAACTCAGGGACACACACAGACACACACAGACACACACAGACACACACACACACACACACACACACACACACACACACGCACACACACTCCTTACGTTCAGCCACACTCAAATTGGGTCCACGGACAAGGTATAGTTTTTTTACATATTTTTTTCTTTTGCTGTATTTTTGGAAATTAGACTTGTAAAGGCTTGATTGCCATTTTACTCTTAGCCATCATATAGTTTTGTGAACAAGTTAAAGATGTTCTTCCTCTCAGACTTCTTTTAAGGGGAGTAAAATCAACTCCATTAAGATTTTACTCTTAATGCTGTACTGGCACTCAGTTATGGCAAATGTGAGGCATAACAAGTATTAGGAATATTTTTAGGATAATTATTAGAGATCAATACTGTCTTGATTTCAAAGGAACCATACCAACTAGGGTTTCAGATTATGTTCCTCTTAGCTGAGTGTTATATGTGTGTATTGCTGATTTTCCATTTGTGAACATTATTTCTGTTTCTGAAGCTTAATAGTGATTTGGTCGAAGGATAAAGTACAGTATTTTAAATTTTTTTAAGCTATTTTGCCCCAGTAATTCTTGCTCTATTCCATTTAAAATTGTCTTGCTTTTCTGTCCTATCACTTAAAGTTGGGATTTGAGGGCATAATTAAGATATTTCTAATAGGAAGGCCACCTTAATAAGGTTTAATAATGACCTTGCAGGGTACAAATGATCTTTCTTAGAGAAGGTACGAAACCTGATATTGGTTTTCCTCTTCCTTTGTCCAGAAACTTAATCTTGTTTATCAGATTCAGGAAGGCTAATTACCCAAACTCACAGTGTACTGAAATTTAAGCCAGAATCATACTTTACTTAGGATGAGAATTATAAATGGGGCACAGACTTGAATAATCATTACCTCTGATTTCTTTTTCCTATCAGAAATTCTATATGAAAAGCCAAATGATCAGAACATGTCTAAGCATAGATACAGACACACACACAAAAAAAACTGTATTAAGATTTGAGAGAAAAATTTGTCTATTTGTCTATGAAAACCAGTTTAGATGTAGAACCTCAAAATAAAAATAAAGTTGTAACCTCCAAAGTATTCAAATGAACTAAACTGGTTCACTTTATAAAAATTTGATAATATTGATTTGTGATTTCTTTCTTGATGTTATAGGATTGTTTTACTTTCTCTTCATTCTCTTTAAATAGACTTAAATCACATGGTAGAGTTGGGTTGGTAATGATCAGCATTCTTGTGGATAATGGCATAATGGTGGCTGATCATGCCCAGGCACCACACCCAGGAAGCTGTTCTTTGGCCTCTGCCTTTCTCTCTCCCTTTCCTTCCTTTCCCTTCCCTTCCTTTTTCCTTCCTTTCCTATCAGAACCACCATTGGAAACTTTCAGTAGGCACTGAGATCCCCTGACTTACTGTTTCTGATCTGACATTTGCCTTCTGTAGTAATTATCTCAATGGTCATAGCTGGGGTGGAGTAACTCTCAGGTTGATTCCAGACTTCAAAATTACATAATTTGTGCTTTAGCTGGTTTGGCTCAGTGGATAGAGCATTGCCTGCTGACTAAAGGATTGCGGGTTCAATTCCTGTCAAGGGCACCTCAGTTATAGGCTCAATCCACACCCTGGTTGGGGCTTGGGTTGGAGGCAACCAATCGATGTGTCTCTCTCATATTGATGTTTTTCTCTCTCTCTCTGTTTCCCCCTTCCTTCCACTCTCAAAATCAATGGGAAAATATCATTGGGTGAGGATTAACAATAACAAAAATTACATAATTCGTAAAATAATAAAAACCAAAAACTGGGCAAGAGTAAGGAGAAAGGTATGTACTGTGTGGATAGTGGAATCTGTCACAAAAGTGGTATCCCTTTGGGAATAATTAGAAGTGTCAGAGATAATTCATTATCACATTCTGATTTGCATTCATGATATTTATGCATGAAAAATATGAGGAAAGCAAGTTGTACTAAATTAATTCTGATAATTTTATGTAGTCTCTGTCCATCTAAAGCAGGGTTGGGGAATGGCCTGTAGGCCATATAAGGCACACAAAATCATTTGGTCTGGCCCTGCCAAGATATTAGAGGTGAGTTAATTGAATGTTTGACCAAATTTAGCAGCTAATTTTTAAGTTGATAAATTTGTATGGCCCTTGAATGATGTTATAAATATCCAGATGAACTTTGATAGAAAAAAGTTATATCTAAAGCCATATAAATAATAATACTGCTTAAGTATTTTCTCCGTTTTATGTGAAGAATTTCTCATATTCCTAGTTTTTAAATGTATCAAATTTTTTTATGCAGCTCTGAAAGATTGGTATTGCTGGCAGGTGGTAGCCTGGAGATCAGTGATGTCATGGAGGATGATGCTGGGACTTATTTTTGTGTAGCTGATAATGGAAATGAAACAGTTGAAGCTCAAGCAGAGCTTACAGTACAAGGTATGTCATTATTTCTTGTATAAATAAAAATCCTTTGTACCTTATGGGTTTGCCAATTTTTTAACATTAATGTAAGAACGGCAACACAACAAAATAGTTAAAAGTCTGAACTTTAAACCAGACTGCTTGAGTTCAAATTCTGGGTCTTATATTCCCTAGTTTTATAACTATAGGAAATTTACTCAATTTCTGTGAGCCTCTTTTTCCTTATCTGTAAAATGGAGATAGTAAGAGTACTTATCTCCTTGGGGTTCTTTTAAAGGATTGAAAGACTTAGAGTTTGTAAAACTTCAAGAATGGTGACTAGAATATGGTAAGAGCTTGAAGTTACTGGAATTATGCATGGTAGTAGTGTGGGTATCTGGATAGTTAAATTTACTTTTCTTGTCTCACAATGCTTTCTCACAAAAAACTTCTCTCCTAAGCACTGGTATTCCCTCCTTTCAGATGAATAGATCAGCTAGGACAGACAATGCATGTGACTGTCAATATAACATGGTCATCTGTTTGATGATTTCTTTCTTTCTGCTCAACCAATGTTGAGCATTACATTATCTCCCTTTATAGGTTCTCTGATTTAGAAGTCAGATGAATTGAACCTGGCATGTACACATAATCTCTTCTTTATCCCATCCTTCCTCCATATGGAAATGGACCCCCAGAAGAATGCTTGCTATCTCGCCTATGATTGTCTGCACCCTCATTCATCTTTGTTCTAAATAAAAATCTTTAAGACCTTCTTCATTTCTTTCAGCTTGCTATCTTGCCTATGATTGTCTGCACCCTCATTCATCTTTGTTCTAAATAAAAATCTTTAAGACCTTCTTCATTTCTTTCAGGGAAATCCAACAGTGCTTGGATATGTAGAAGTATATATTGGCTCATGATATTCATCTTCAACTTGTCCCAAATTATATTATATTTGATAAACCACTTCCTGATCTATGTTTTGGGGTTGTTTCATATTTTATATAGAAATGTTTCTTATGGTACATTTGAGGGCTTTAGAGTGGGAAGTAGAGTAGCCACATTTCTACTCTGTTACCAGAGGACTCAAATGTGTTTTTGGTAAGAATTAGAGAGCAGACTTTTTGGGGGTTCTGTGCTGGGGAAGGCAATAGCATGTTTATATTCTCTGTTGCTATTTGTGGGTGGATTCATAATCTCTGAAAATCGAAAGAGCAGGCCTTGGAGTTCCCATACCTATTACCTCAGTGAGCTCAACCATTATTCTTGACTAGATGGAAGATTGGCTATGACCAGCTGTAAAATGACTAATTTATTTCTTTACCTATATGTGGATGGGGTTGGACAGATAAAATATTAATGAACTCTTATTTTATTTGGTCTCTGTACCTCCATTAGTGGATATTTGCTCTTTTTGTTTTTTCCAATAATGAGATTCTTGGCCTAACACTGTCTTCCATTTTTCTACCCGTGCCTCAGTTTCCTTCAGTGTAAAATACCTTGTTATTGGACTCAAATGAGAGGCATAGTGTCTGCCCTACACATCAGTTGCATTTGTCCATGTGATTATTTTCTACTTTTTATTTATTTTTTATGTATATTTTTATTGACTTCAGAGAGGAAGGTAGAGGGAGAGAGAGTTAGAAACATCAATGAGAGAAAATCATTGATCGGCTGTCTCCTGCATGCCCCCTACTAGGGATCATGCTCACAACACGGGCATGTGCCTTTGACCAGAATCAAACTCAGGACCCTTCAGTCTGCAGGCCAACGCTCTATCCACTGAGCCAAACCAGTTGGGCTACTGTTTTATTTTTATACTAGAGGCCCACCCAGCCATGAAATCGTGCAGGTGGGGTCCCTAGGGCCTAGCCTTCTGTGATCAGGGCCATCTTCTGCCTGTTTGCCAGTCCCCAGGCCAAACGCCGCCTCCGCAGCCGGACTGTCAGGCCATTGGGATCACCAGCTCATCCCTGGCTGCTCAGGGGCTCAGGCCTGCGGGAAAGCAGGTGCTGGCGACTTCACCTCCATGCACGTGCACCGGGCTGGCTGCTGCTGGAACACGCTGCCCACTTGGGGCCGCTCACATGGTGCTGCTGCCACTGCTGCTGGGGCTTAAGGTTCTGATGGAAGCTGCGGGGCATGCCTGCCCCAGTGTGAGCGTTTCCAAGCGGGCAGTGCGTTCCATCAGCTGCTGGTCTAGCGCACGCGCATGGAGGTGAAGTCACCAGTGCCTGCTTTCCTGCAGGCCTGAACTCCTGAGCAGCCAGGGATGAGCTGGTGATCCTAAAGGACTGACAGCCAGCCCGGTCCTCCCGCCACCACCCCGGTTCCCGGTTCATCATCGCTGATCCATCAGAGCCTGAGGGTTGGGGGCAGGGACCAAGAGGTCAGCTGTTCAGCCCGCTCGCCAGTCCCCAGTCCCGCCTCACACCACTCGCAGGCGGGGTGGAGGGGGGAGGTGTGGACGGGCGGGGGTGGTGGTGGTCAGGGAGGGACTGAGAGGTGCTCAGTGCACCTCATGGTGACCAGTCGTTTGGTCGTCACGTTTGTCACTGACACTGGCCTTTTATATATAGATATTCTGCGTAATTTAATTGAAACTGCCTATTAACTGAATTAACTGCATTTTTAAAAAAATACGTTTTTATTGATTTCAGAGAGGAAGGGAAAGGGTCAGAGAGATAGAAACATCAATGATGAGAGAGAATCATTGATCGGCTGCCTTCTGCATGCCCCCTACTGGAGATCGAGCCCACAACCCAGGCATGTGCCCTTGAATGGAATTGAACCCAGGACCCTTCAGGCTGGTGTTCTATCCACTGAACCAAACCAGCCCTTGAATGGAATTGAACCCAGGACCCTTCAGGCTGATGTTCTATCCACTGAACCAAACCAGCTAGGACTTAACTGCATTTTTTAGTTCTGAGATAACACATACATCTTACAGTTTGTATACAGTTTCATCTTATTATCGGTGCCTAGAGAAAGTGCCCTTAAGTGGACACATTATAGGAAACTGAGAAAAGAATAAGAGCGAGGAAGCCAAGATATTAAAAATTAAAACAAACCTTTCCTAATTGAAACAGCATGGTGCTGGCCCAAGTATAGACAGTGAAAAAGAATAAAATACAGCTGTTACAGGTAATTATGGAACTTTCAAATATTATCAAAATGACAATCGAGTTCATAGGGGGAAAGTATTTTATTTATTAAAGGGTATTGGTGTACAATATACGTTCAAGTAGAAGAAAATAATTTTGGATCTCTACTTCAAACCAAAGTTCTAAATGTGCAGAAGTGAAGAATAAAAATGTGGGATGGTGTTATTACCTTTGATGGGAAAGACTATCTTAGGAAAAACAGAAAATAGCATTTCAAGCAAAAACTAACAAATTTCGACAACATACATATTTTTGTTGCTATTGTTTTGTTAATCCTCATGAGAGGTTATTTTTCCCATTGCTTTTTCAGAGAGAGTGGAAAAGGGGGAGGGAGGAGAGAGAGAGAGAGAGAGAGAGAGAGAGAGAGAGAGAGAGAGAGAGAGAGAGAGAAAGAAACTGATGCAAGAGACACATTGACTGATTGCCTCCTGCAATGCACCTCAACCAGGGGCGGGGGGAGCGGGGGGGAGCGAACCCACAACCCAGGAATGTGTCATTGACCAGGAATTGAACGTGCGACCCTTTTGTGTGCAGGCCAACATTCTACCTACTGAGAACACCAGCAAAGGGCAACATATATATTTTATTTTTTAAAGCTATATAGACATAATCTTGTAAGTATAGGTGAAATGCAAGTGATAGACGGGTTGAAAATATTTGTAACACGTAACTACAAAAGCATTACCTCCTTCATTCTAGATATTGTATTCCTTAGTGAAATTTAAGGTTGAATTTGTTTTTTTGATATCCTTGTTATAGGGAACAACCAAAGTCCATCAGTTCTCTCTCTTCCACCCCAATCTCACTTGTGGAGGTTGTAGATTGTTAGGCTCTTTCATTTCTTGCCTGCTATTGAAATAAAATTCTAGTTGCTAATTTCTCTTTGCTAACACAGTTTTAGATCTGCTTGAGGCTAAAGGTTGTATATGTGTGTTTTGAAAGTGCCATAATAGTCTTGTATCCTTAATAGAGGACAGGGGAATTGTGGTGCTTAAAGACACTTAGAGCCCTAACCGTTTTGACTTAGTGGATAGAGCGTTGGCCTGCGGTCAAGGGCATGTACCTTGGTTGCAGGCACATCCCCAGAGGGGCGGGTGTGTGTGTGTGGGAGGCAGCTGATAGATGTTTCTCTCTCATCGATGTTTCTAACTCACTATCCCTCTCCCTTCTTCTCTGTAAAAAATCAATAAAACATATTAAAAAAAAAAAGACATTTAGAGGTAAAAAATCTTGGTGATCAAAAACTATAGGGGTTTTTTAAAAATTTCACCCAAATGTTTACACAGAGTGCTTTGTAAGTCCAAGGTTGATGAAAAGTTAGAAAATATTAGGTATGAAAAATGTAGTAAAAATAAATGTATGAAAGTCAAAGGTATACATGATGAGCAAATTAATGAGTTTGGAAAATGACATTGAGAAACTCAGAATACAGCATTAAATGACAAAGAGAGAGAACACAGATATTAAAAAGGAAGAGGTATGAAGGTTAGGTGCAGAAGGGCTTCTATCTGTATAAATAGGCATCCCTTGCCCTTGAATCTGAGTGGGCTTGGAGCTACTTGAATAAATAGTCATGTGACTTCTGTAGCTTGTAAAAAGTCATGCAGATTCCTCCTGGTTTTCTTGGAATTACTGCTCTCCAGATAGACACTTCCTTTTGGGATCTCCCTCTCAGAACTCAGCCGCTATCCTGTGGGAAGCCCCAGCCACAGGAAAGGCTGCATTGTAGGTACGCTGGTAGACAGCTCCAGCTGAATCCAACTATGAGGACATCTAACCAAGGGGCCAGGCATGAGAATGAGGAAGTCTCCAATTGATTTCAGCCCCCATCTTTCTGAGTCACCCTCAGACTTTCAAGTCTTAGATGTTATGGATAAGAGATAAACCATCCTGCTATACCATCTCCTAATTCCTGACCCACTGCATCTGTGAACATAACAAAATGGTGATGGTTTTATGCCACTGAGTTTTGCGGTTGTTTGTTGTGCAGAAGTAGTAACTTGGGAAAGTTAATTATTCTTGTTTAAAACAAAATGCTAGAACCAAAGAAAAAAAAACCAGTGATAACCCAGAACTGAAATTTTTGACAGTACCAAGTAGTGGGGATAGATGGGAGTATGTGTGTTGTTAGTGGAAATAGAGATACTATTATCTATATACCTGTAGATACAAACATTAAGATATAAAATATGAGTTTGGAACTTAAGGGCAATCACCCCAGAACAAAGTAGAACATACATATAACTTTTAAACAGCAGAAGAAAGTTTTATTCAACTGAAAGCACAAAATTATTGTATGTGTAAAACTAAGTATGAATAGATGAAGAAACACTCCCAATATAATGGTAATTAAAATAATATAAATGGATTAATTTTATCAAAAAGAACACAGCAGATTGTATTATGAAAACTCTCCCAATATGTTGTTTGCAGAGATACACATAAAACTGAATGAGATAGAGAGATTTAAAATAAAAGAATGGGAAAGATACACTAGGCAAAACAAAAGAAAAGTTGAAGTAGCTATCTAAAAGGCACAAGTAGCAGAAGGAACATACCTACTCATAAGAGGAATTATAATCAAGAAAGTATAACATAACATATAGTCAACATGGATAGATATGTTCCTAACAATGCAGTCTAAAATATATCAAACAAAAGCTAAATAACTGCTGAGAGAAATAAACAAATCAACAATTTTATCACGCTCCTCTCAGGAAATGATAGAATGAAGAGACAGAAAAATTTAGGTTTATCACAATTATCTCTACAGTTTAACATAATTCTTCCAGTATTATAAGAAAACTAGAGGCCCGGTGCATGAAATTCGTGCATGGAGGGAGGGGGGGTCCCTCAGCCCCACCTGCACCCTCTGCAATTTGGGACCACTACACCTTTTTCTTATCTAGCTAACCTCTTCACATTTAAAAAAATTAACTGAAATATCACCTACTCTAGGCAATCCTCTTTGAACGAATGTCTTTACAATCTGTATTAAGTATTTTCATAGTATGTCATTCTTTTTCTTTAATAGCTACTTAGAGTGGATGCAAGGTGGTTTTCATTCTTGCATCTGAATTTTTTCTTCTTGCTCTTGTAATAGCAAAGCTTGTCCAATTTACATTTGCCCTTCAAGGGCTTATATTTAGTTCAGTTTCTAGTTGGCTCCCTGTTTTGTTTTTTAAGCAATAAATTTGGGTTGTGATAGTAAGCCTCACTTGTAATCAAGCCTGTGGGTCTCCCTATCTGAATATTTCTGTAATACCTATCACTTTAGCATACCAGAGATTGTATTCATTTATGGAAAATAACAATTAATGTCACCTGATCATTTGATCTTCTAGTAATATTTTATAGCAAGATGTATTCTAGTAATTTAACTATTACAAAACTGAGGCGTACAGAAATAAATCACATTGAACAATAAAGAATGACTCAAATATCAAAGCATAGTACACTTAGGGCCTCCCTTGTCCTGTGCCTCAGATATCATAGCATAGTACACAGTTCACATGGAACTCAGCTTCCTTTAAAATAGTAAGGGATGCCATACTCATGAAGCAGGTACTTCCACACATACTTTTTTTATTTAATTCACAGCACATACTCTTTGTACTAATTATTGGAAAATCATCCTAGCAATTGCTTCTGTTCCTCTTTGTATTGTTGCCTTACATTCTGATGTTATTACTGTGCTTTTATCATCCACTTGCTCTAATAAGATTGTGAATTTTTTAAGGGCAGAGATCGTGACTTTAGTTTGTGTTTCTCTGTCATGGTGCCTAGATAAATACTCAAATGCCATCCAGTCGAAATGACTGTGATGAGAGAGGCCCACCATTGCTGGAGACCTCTGATTTTTATTTAAGGGGCCTCACTTGTTCTGCGCCTTTACAGAGGGGTGAGTAGGGGCTGAGGGAATTTGAGGAAACCCAGACAGAATTCTCCTTCTAAAAGATTTTGCTAAGCTGGCGCCTGGGACACCGGGCATTTGTCCAATTAAAACCCGTTCACACAGCAATAACAAAGGCACTGGTCTCCTACTGCAAATGCGTGGGGATCAAACCCCAGCCTGCGCAGTCAGGACCAGGCCGCTGGGTAGACCTGGGCTGGTGCTCCTAAATCTGGGGAGAGGGAGACTTCCCGTGGCTGCAGACTAGAGGCCCCGGACTCCACGCCACGCGCCTGAACAGGTCCCTAGCGTAGGTTGGTCAGTGAAGCAGCTTCTTCACCTGTGACCGCGGGGCGGCTCGGCCTGGCCTGTTTTCCTCATGATTGCGGGGCGGCTCGGCCTGGGCTCACTGTTTTCCACCAGCTGCAGCTCCTCAGTCTCCTATGGGCTGGGGGGAGCCATCCAGTTGAGCCCACAGCATGTGGCAGAAACTGTGAAGGTTGCCATGGCAACCCTGCACTCACTTTCAGTTGATCAGCCTTTGATCTTGATAGGTCTTTACAAGTTACAACCCTGGGCTTTTATTATTAGGATAAAAAGGAATAATAGTTTTGAAATTGGAAGAAGAGAGGGAATAGGGGGATAAATGGTAATGGAAGGAGACTTACTTGGGATGGTGAATATACAATACAGTATACAGATGCTGTGTTATGGAATTGTGCACCAGAAATCTGTATAATTTTGTTAACCAGTGTCACCCCAATAACTTCAATAAAAAGGGAAAAATAAATAAAAAAGAAATGGGAAGAAGAGATAAAATTGTTCTATCAACAGATAATTTGATTGTCTACCTGATCACCAAACTAGTGTTATATAATAGAAAACAGCTTTGCATAAGGATAAATTTATCAAAATCAGAAGTATTTTTCTACACCAGTAATCAATAGAAAATAATTTTAAAAATAAATTCACAATAAGAAAAAAACTATAAATTATCTAGAAATATAACTTACTAAGAAACTATGGGGAAATTATAAAACTCTAGTAGAAGACATAGAAGATAATTTGAATAAATGGTAAGATAGATATTATATACTCTTGGATGGGTTGATATAATATTTAAAATGTCATCCACAAATTAATATATAAATTTGGCATATATGAATCAAGATTTTAAATAGATTCTTTGAGGAACTTGAAAATTTCTCCCTAAAGTGCATATGGAAGAATAAAGGTCCAGGAACAGCTAGCTATGGAAAATAAAAAGAGTGGAGGGCTTACTCTATCAAATATTCAAACATATTAAAAATTCACAATGATTGTATAAAAAAACCTTGTATTGTTACAAGAACTGAGAAATAGACTAATGGAAGGAATGAGGAACAGGCTAATTGTTTAGTAAACAGTTTGGGGGAATGTGGTTTCCTTAATGGAGAGCAAAAATAGCATTTCTGTGTAATAATAACCATACAAATTACCTACATTTGGTTCAGTAGTGACTGAGATCTGAAGGGTAAAACTGTAAAGTTCATAGAAGAAACTGTAAAAGAGTAACTTTGTCAGGGGCAGGAAAATATTATGTTAAACAAAAATTTAGATAGAGAAATCTTGAGATGAAACACTGATGGCTCTGATCATGTCAAGTAGAGGGTATTTTCATGGAGGCTCAGTGATGCAGGGAAAATGAGGAGCAAGGGAAAGGTTAAATGTTTGGGTAAATATAAGTGAATATTGACTGTAAAATAATAGTTATGTGGGATTTAAAATATAATGAAAATATATCATAGATGTATAAGTCAGGAGGAGTTAGTCCTTTAAGGTTCCTAAAATGTGAGATTAATATAAGGCAGGGATGTGTTCTATAATCTCTGGGAAGTCTTGAAAGAATAATAGGAGAACCTATAACTAACAAGATAACAGAGGAAAAAAATAAAGTATAAAATACTTAAAAAGAAAGGAAAGAAAATATTGAGATGGTAGATTTAAACCCAAATATATCAGTAATTATAAATGTACTAACTACACTGATTAAAGACAATGATTGTCAGATTGAAAGGAAATTGAAACCCAAGTATGTATTGCTTGTATGAGAGACACCTTTAATATAAGGATACAGAAAATTTGGAAATTAAAAGGATGGAAAAAGATAAACCATGTCAAAGCTAACTGGAAAAAATCTGACAAAGGCAAGATGAGATAAAGTAGGGCATTTCATATTAATGAGATATTGTCTACCAGAAAAGTAAAACCATTCTAAATATGTATGTACCTCATAATGTAATCTCAAAATATGAAAATAAAAAACTGATAGAACTATAGGAGAGGTAGATAAGACAAACCTACAATCATGGTGATAGATTTAACACACTTCACTGACAGATAGGATATGTATACCAAAACAAACAAAACCAGACAGTTACAATATAGTAAGAACTGAACAACGCAAATTTATAAACTTGACCTAATTGACAACTATAAGTTGCTGTACCAAACAAATGAGAGAATTTGTCTTTTTTATAAATACTTAGGAAAGTTACTAAAAATATATACTGACCATGAAACAAATCTTAACAAATTTCAGAGAATTAAAATTCTGTAGGTTTGGTCACTGTGGAATTAAGGTTGGAATTAAATTTTTTTAAAAAGAGTATCTTTAAAGAAAAGGAAACTTAGAAACCTACTTTTTGGAAATTCAGTGAATCACTTTGAAATGATCCATGAGTCAGAAAAGAAATGATGATGAAAATTAAGAAGTATTTTGAACTAATAGAGATATGACCTATCAAAACTGATGGAATGCTTAGAGGAAATTTATAGCCTTAAGTACATATATTAGAAGGCTGAAAAACCAGTGATTTAAATAGTCATCTAAAAAAAAAAAAAAAAAGGAAGTAGCAAATTTAACCCAAAGAATAGAAGAAAGACAATAATGACAAGAACAAAAATTAATAAAACAGGGAAAAAAATTTGTTTTTTTAATCCTCAACCCAGGATATGCCTACTGATTTAGAGAGAGAGGAGGGAAAAGAGAGAGAGAGAGAGAGAGAGAGAGATCCATGTGAGAGAGAACATCAATTGGTTGCCTTCTGTACACAATGTAATCAAACCCACAACCTGGGGTATGTGCCCCGATCAGGAATTGAACCCACAACCTTTTGGTATATAGGACGATGCTCCAACCAACTGAGCCACACCAGCCAAGGCCAAAAGTTGGTTCTTTGTAAAAAATAACAATAACGATAAACCTCTGACAAGAGTTATATATATGTCACTTGACTAAGTTTTATTTAGATTAAAGAGTCAGCAAACTATAGCTTGTGGATCAAATCTGCTCAACTGCTTGTTTTTGTGTAGCCTGTGAGCTAAAAATAATTTATACAGTTTTAAATGGTTGAAAGATATCAGAATAATAGTGTTTAGTGATACTTGAAAATTTTATGAAATTCAGATTTTATTGTCCATAAGCTTTCATTGGCATACAGTCCCATTCATTCACTTATGTTCTGACTATGGCTGCCCTTATGTTGTAAAAGAGGAGTTGAATAGTTGTGACAGACTAATCAAGCATATAAAGCCGCAAATTTATTTAAACGAGGCATGCGGCCCATTGGCCGCGAGTTTGACATGTTTGGACATGGCCCACAAAGCCTAAAATATTTATTGTCTGAATCTTTTCAGAAAAAGTTTCAACCCCTGATATTTACTCTAGAAAGAACTAGTATAGATCAATAATGTAAACAAAGATAGATAAATCAGTAGAAAATTCTCAAGGCTTGAACACCCGTCTCACAGATTTCCAGGTGGCTACTACACACTTGAAAAAAGTGGTTGTTATTTTTAGTTTTTAGAGAAATGCAAATAAAAGCCACAATAGATACCACTATACTCTACCAGAGTGGCTAAAATTAAAGAGACTAACAATACAGGGTTGGTTAGGATGAGGAACACTGGGGACTCTAATATACTGCTGTTAGCACTCTATCCTATCTAATAAAAGAGTAATATGCAAATTAACCGTCAATCCACGACAAAATGGCAGCGCCTATAGCAGACGCTGGCGGTGTCTCCCTGGCAATGCGAGCCCAGTGTCTGCTCCTTGGCTGCGGAGGGAGAGGAGGGGCCTCTGGCCAGAGGACTGGGTGCAGGAAGCTGAGCTCACTTCGTTTTATCCAGCTCACGTCGTTTTATCCTTATTTAGGATAAAAGCAAACTCTTCATAGCCAGAGGCGACGCGAGCTCAGCATCCATGCCCCTGCTGCGTGGAGGGAGGGAAGGAGCCTCTGGGGATGCAAGCCCGGAGTCCCTGCCCCAGCCGCGGAGGGAGTGGAGGACCCAGAACAATGGATCTTTCCAGTTCCTGATGCTGACAGAGCCCTATGGGTGCCGGGGTCCTCTGCCTGCAGCCCCAGTCGCAGCCTGGCAGCCCCAATCGCAGACTGGAAGCCCCTTGCCTGTAGTGTGGATGCAGCCAGCATGGTGCCGCGGCAGGGTGGTGTCCAGCGGGCACGCTACAGACAACAAATCACTGCCGCCATGGCCCCCCCTCCCCTGCACTCGCAAGTAGTATGGTACAAGGGGGCAACTCCTGAAGTGTGGCTCCCAAGGCAGCTGATGTACACCACGCCGGGTGGGGAAGCCCAAGCCCCCAAGTACCCGAGCTGCCTGGCGTCATGGGCTGTGGCCCTGAGGAGGCCCCAGGACAAGTATCTTCCCAGAGGCTGAGCAGAAGGAGGGGAGGGGCCTCTGGCTAGAGGCCGAGGTGAGGGATGCTGGCGTCATTGCAGGCCGGGCTGAGGGACATCCCCCCCTGCACCCCCTGTGCACAAATTTTGTGCACCAGGCCTCTATAATAATAAAAGCACAATATGCTAATTAGACCAGGCCTTCCAGATAAAGCCAGGGCTGCGAGGGAAGCCTGGGTCCTGGGTGTCAGAGGGAAGCTGGTGCCAGCAGCTGGAAGAAGGAAGGCCTACTCTTTCACAAATTTTGTGCATTTGGCCTCTAGTATGGATATAATCACTTTAAATACTGTTTGGCAGAATCTACGGAAACTGTTTTCTTCATATCTTATGACACAATGGTTGTGTTTCTAGGTGTATGCTTATTAGAAATGTGTGCAATGATTGTATCACCAGCTTTATTCACAATAAATCAAAACTGGAAACAATTTATCAACAGTAGAATGGATAGTATTCTAATCATACTGTGGCATTTCATCAGCAATGAAAATTGACAGACCACTTCTACATTCCAACAACATGGATACATCTCACAAGCACCATTGAAAAAAAGAACCCAGGCACACATATAAAAACATACTGTATGATTCCATTTTTATAAAGTTCAGAAATAGGCAAAACTAATCTATGGTTTCAGAAATTAGAATAATCAGAACAAGGGCAGGGGAGTGACTGAATGTTACACAGTGGGGCTTCTGGTGTGTTAATGTTCTATTTCTTAAGTGGTGGTAGTTAACAATAATTGAAGCTGTACTGTTAATGTGTGTCACATGAGGTCTTCCCTTTTTTGTTTATAGTCATTACATACAAAAACATTTGGAAAATTTTATTTTGAAACTTGTCCAATAACTGAAAGTATTTTTATTTTCCTGATGGGGAAAGCAGTTTATGAGAAGTGGTTGGAAATTTTATATATCTACATCTATATAAGATGTAATATAAAATATTTATTTACATAGTTATATATATAGTCATCCTGTCTAACTTATTTTTTTTAAGAAATTATGGCTACAGGAAATTCCATAGTGAGTGTTAATGCAGAAAAGGTTGTAAGTTCATTCTTCATCTGTTAAATATTTCACGTTTATTGTTTTATCATTAACTTCTGGGATTTCTACACATACTGTGACGTGAATTAGCCCATCATGTATTTCCTGTCATCTCAGCTTTAAATGGGTTATGAGTTGTTTTTTTTAAAGAAACAGGAATTTTTCTTTTTCTCTT
Organism: Corynorhinus townsendii; assembly: GCA_026230045.1. Classification (NCBI taxonomy): domain Eukaryota; kingdom Metazoa; phylum Chordata; class Mammalia; order Chiroptera; family Vespertilionidae; genus Corynorhinus; species Corynorhinus townsendii. Next base: position 123,507,064 of record JAPDVU010000001.1, read on the forward strand.
AAAACATTCATAATAGTCTGTGATACATATCTCTCCTCACCCCCAAAAGAAGAAAATTTTCCATTTGTATTTTTGTGCACAAGTTAATAAATTCCAAATTGGCCACTTCCTTGAGTTTGTCAATACTCAACAAATTTACAACCAAAGTTTTAAATTCTCCCATCTTTCTCTGGTCACAACCTAACATTCTACTTTTATTCATCTGTTCTACTGTGTCTGATCTCTATCTACATTAACACATTGATCTCCCCTTTTTTGCCAGTTGTCTTCATAATTTCACTTCCCTTTGCTTCCTGATTAGTTATAATATTATGCTCTCCTCATTAGAACTCTCAATTCTCTTGGCTTATTTAGGATAAAAGCAAACTCTTCATAGCATGTGTACAAAACACAACCACACCCTACATATAAAGTCAACTTTTTCCATTGACCCACAGAGAAGTTAGTTAAGAGCAGTCTCTGGACCAAGCGTGCCTGGGTTCTAGTCTCAGATCTGTCACTTAGTTATGTGAATTTGACTAAGTTATTTATCTTACCTGTGTCTTAGTTTTTTTAATCAGTTAAATGACTTGTTATAAGGCTTAAGTAAATAAACTTTGGCACTGTTCCACCTGAACCTGCGATAGAAATAGTTATCTTTACCAAACTGCATATAATTTCCTGAATATACTGTGCTATTTGTTAGCTCTGTTCCCCTGTATCCTCTCACCCCCCAGCTAAAATTTCCTCATAATCCTTTAAAATTAGTTAACATTACCCCTCTGTGAAGCTTTCTATAACCATCCTCATACCCCTAGGTAAGTTTTATGTCTCGTAAAATAGCTATCTTTTTGCCAGCAATGTCTCTCACTGATTTGTTTATGTGCTTATTCCCAATACTACTAGACTGGGTTCTTATCAACCTGGACTGGTCTTAATGAATTTTTATCATAATAGATTATCAGCAAACAATTGTTAAGTGAGACTTTGTATTGAAATTGTGAAATGTGACAGCTAGAATGATTTGATGTTTCTGGCAATTTTGTTACTCTTCTTTTCCTTTGCACCTTGTTTTTCGTTGACTTCTGTTATAAAAGAAATTTGGTTTAAAAAATACCTTCTAAAAGGTTATTCTGGAAAAAGATGAACCATTACCCTAACTTATATAATTGAGGTAATAATTGCCACCTTTATATGCACACATGTTTATAAACAGCGCCTTTATCATCTTTATTAATTCCCAGGAGCATGCCCATGCCATTCCCTTCCTCCTTTGCTCCCTGTATCCCACTCCCCGCCCCTGCCTGCACATATTCCTAACCTCTAAGGGTCCCTATGAGACTTGCAACTAGGGGAGCAATGGGTAGCATCAGCTGAGTCCCAGGGCACTCTCCCTACAGGGAGCTCGTCTGTGCCATTCCCTTCCTCCTCTTCTTGCCCCACAGGCATGAATCCCCTAACCTCTAAAGCAGTTATTTTCATTGCTACTTCATAACTGTAATTTTGCTACTGTTAATGAATTGTAATGTAAATATCTGTGTTTTCTGATGGTCTTAGGTGACCCACAGGTTGAGAACCGCTAGCAGGGTCACTTAAGACCATCAGAAAACACAGATATTTACATTACGATTCATTAACAGTAGCAAAATTACAGTTATGAAGTAGCAACGAAAATAATTTTATGCTTGGGGGTCACCACAACATGAGGAACTGTATTAAAGGGTCGCGGCATTAGAAAGGTTGAGAACCACTGCTCTAAAGGATCCCAGGACACTTGCAACCAGGGGAAGAATGGGCAGCTTGTCCTAGGCTAACCCCCTGAACCTGTCTCCAAGGCCCCCTATTCTCTGACTTACTAGTGAGCTAAGACAGCCCAACTAGGCTACCTGTAGCTTCTATGCCCTTCCTTGTTTCACTTTCCTAAGTATATTTTTGCTGCACTCAATAAATTATTGCTTGCTTTTATTATTTCTTAATTTGTCTTTATTGTTGAAAGTATGACAGCTTTCCTCCCTTTTTTTCCCCATTGACCCCCCTCCACCTCTCACCTAGCCCTCCCAGGCCTTCACACAGTTGTCTGTGTCCATGGGCTATGCATATAAGGTCCCCAGTTAATCTCTCCCCAACCATCCCCACCCCCACCCCCACCCCTGCCACCCACACCTTCCCTCTGAGATTTAGCAGTCTGTTCCATGCTTCTGTCTATGGATCTATTTTGTTCATTAGTTTATTTTGTTTATTAGATTACACATTTAAGTGAGGTCATGTGATACTAATCTTTCTCTGATTGGTTTATTTCACTTAGCATAATACTCTTCAGGTCCCTCCATGCTGTTTCAAAGGGTAAAAGGTCCTTTTTTATAGCTGCATAGTATTCCATGGCATAAATGTACCACAGCTTTTTTATCCACTCATCTACTGTTGGGCACTTGGGCTGTTTCCAGATCTTAGCTATTGTAAATTGTGCTGCTATGAACATAGGGATGCAGAACATTCGTGTTCTGATTGGTGTTTCAGGTTTCTTAGGATATATTCCTAGAAGTGGGATCACTGGGTCAAATGGAAGTTACATTTTTAATTGTTTGAGGATGCACCATACTGTTTTCTATAGTGGCTGCACCCACCAGTTTGCATTCCCACCAGCAGTGTACTAGGGTTTTTTTCTCACATCCCTGCCAGCACTTGTCATTTGTTGATGATAGACATTCTGATGGGTATAAGATGATACCCCATTGGCATTTTAATTTGTATCTCTCAGATGATTAGTGACTTGGAGCATTTTTCATGTCTCTTGGCCTTCTGTATGCCCACTTTTGAGAAATGCCTATTTAGGTCTGTTGCCCATTTTTTAATTGGATTGTTTGTCTTAAGTTGTATGAGTTCCTTATGTAAATTGGAAATTAACCCTTTATCAGATGTATCATTGGCAAATATATTCTCCCATGCAGTGGGCTCCCTTTTAATTTGGTTGATGGTTTCTTTTGCTGTTCAGAAGCTTTTTATTTTGATGTAGCCCCATTTGTTTATTTTCTCCTTAGTTTTCTCTGCCCTAGGAGATGTATCAGCAAACATATTGCTATGAGAGATGTCTGAGATTTTGCTGCCTATGGTTTCTTCTAGGATTTTTATGGTTTCATGACTTCCACTTAAATATTTTATCCATTTTGAGTTTATTCTTGTGTATGATATAAATTGGTGGTCTAGTTTCTTTCTCTCTCTCTCTCTCTCCTCTTTCTTTCTTTTCTTTCATCTGTCCAATTTTCTCAGCATCGTTTTTTGAAGAGACTCTTTTGACTCCATTGTATGCTTTTCCTCTTTTATCAAATATTAATTGAGTAATGGCTTGGGTGAATTTCTGGGTTTTCTGTTCTGTTACATTGATCTTATATGCCTGTTATCGTGCCAGTACCAGGCTGTTTTGAGTACAGTGGTTTTGTAGTATAATTTGATTATCTGCTATTGTGATTCCTCTAACTTTGTTCTTCTTTCTCAAGATTGCTGCGGCTCTTTGGGGTATTTTTTGATTTCCTTATAAATTTTTTGAGTGCTTCTTGTAGGTCTGTGAAATATGCGGTTGGTATTTTAATAGGGATTGCATTGAATCTATAAATTTCTTTGAGTAGTGTGGACATTTTAATGATGTTGATTCTATCAATCCATAAACATGGTATATTCTTTCACTTGTTTATATCTTTGTCTATCTCTTTTTTCAACATCCTGTAGGTTTCTCAATACAGGGATTTTATCTATTGGTTAAGTTTATTTCTAAGTATCTTAATTTTTTTGTTACAGTGGTAAAAGGGATTTTTTTTGTTGTTTTAGTTTCTCCTTCTGAGAGTTTATTATGGGTATATAGAAAAGCCATTCATTTCTGAGTGTTAATTTTGTATCCTGCTACATTACTGAATTCATTTATTAAATCTAGTAAATTTTTTTTTGGTGGAGTCTTTAGTTAGTTTTCTATGTACAATATCATGTCATTTGCAAATAATGACAGTTTTACTTCTTCCTTCCTAATTTCGATGTTTTGTGATCTCTGTGGCAGGGACTTCCAGTACTGTGTTGAATAATAGTGGTGAAAGTGGACATTCTTGTCTTGTTCCTGTTCTTAGGGAAAATGGTTGTAGTTTTTGCTCATTGAGTATGATGTTGGCAGTAGGTTTGTCATATATGGCCTTTATTATGTTGAGATCTGATCCCTCTATTGCCACTTTGCTGAGAGTTTTTATCAAAAAAGTGTGCTTCTTCTGCATCAATTGATATGATCATGTGATTTCTGTCTTCCAATTTATTTATGTGATATATCACGTTTATTGATTTGTGAATATTGTACCAGCTTTGTATCCCTGGAATAAATCACACTTTGTCATGGTATATGAACTTTTTAATGTATTGCTGAATCCAATTTGCTAATGTTTTGTTGAGGATTTTAGCATCTGTGTTCATCAGGGATATTGGCCTATAATTCTCTTTCTTTGTAGTGTTTTTATCTGATTTTGGAATAAGGATAATGCTGGCCTCGTAAAAAGAGCTTGGAAGTGTCCCTTCCTCTTGGATATTTTTGGAATAGTTTGAGGATAGTTTAGTCCTTCTTTGAATGTTTGGTAAAACTCCCCTGTGAAGCCATAGGGATGCCTCCACTGGGTTTGCTGGGAGCTTATTATTATTATTATTATTATTGCTTCTATTTTCATCAGTAGTTATCAGCCTATTCAGGTTTTCTGATTGAGTTTTGAAGGATTGTATTTTTTTAGGAATATGTCCATTTTGTCCTGGTTGTCCAGCTGGTTGAAATATACTTGTTCATAGTATTTTTCTGTGATCCTTTGTATTTCTTTGGTATCAGTTATTACTTCAACCTATTTTGTTTCTGATTGTATTTATCTGGGTCCTCTCTCTTTTTTTCTTGATGAGTTTGGCTAAAGGTTCATCAATCTTGTTTATCTTTTCAAAAAACCTGCTCTTGGTTTCAGTGATCTTTTGTATTTATTTTTAGTCTCTATGTTATTGGTTTCCACTCTCATCTTTATTATTTCCTTCTTGTTATTCTGGGCTTTTCTTTTCTTTTTGTTCTCTTTCTAGTTCTTTAAGTTGTAGGGTTAAATAGTTTATTATTAATTTTTCCTGTTTTTTTTGTTTTGTTTTCTGTTAGGTAGACCTGTAATGCTATGAATTTCCCTCTCAGGGCAGTGTTCACTGTGTCCCATAGATTTTGGGTAGTTGTGTGTTCATTTTTATTTGTTCCCGGAAGGTTTTTTATTTCATCTTTGATCTCTTTGATAACCCATTCCTTGTTTATTGTGCTATTTAGTCTCCAACAGTTAGAATGTTTTTGAGTGTTTTTATTGTAGTTGATTTCTAATTTCATTGTGATCCAAAAAGATGGTTAATATGTTTTCAATCTTCTTGAACTTACAGAGACTTAGTTTGTTTCCTAACATGTGGTCATTCTTTGAGAATGACCTGTGTGCACTTGAAAAGAATGTATATTCTATGGCTTTGGGGTGAAATGTTCTGAAAATGTCAATTAATTCCATCTGGTTTAGTGTGTTGTTTAGGATCGCTATTTCCTTGTTAATTTTGTGTCTGGAAGATTTGTCCATTGATGTCAGTGGGGTGTTAAAAGTTCCCTAGTATGATTTTGTTGCTCTCAATCTCCCTTAAAATCCTCAAGGAGTTTTTTCAGATATTTGGGTGCTCCTGTATTCGGTGTACATATGTTTATCAGAGTTATATCCTCTTTTTGTATTGATCTCTTTTGTTTCATGAAGTGGCCTTCATTATCTCTTATTATGACCTTCACTTTGAAGTCTATTTTGTTAAGTATGGGTATTGCTACCCCAGCTTTTTAAATTTTCCATTTGCTTGAGAAATTTTTATTCATCCCTTCACTTCCATTCTGTGTGTTTTGTTTTGAGGTGAGTCTCTTGGAACCAGCATATATATGAGTCATGTTTTCTTATCTATTCAACTGCTCTATATGCCTTTGATTGGAGCATTTAAGCCATTTACATTTAAGGGTACTATTTATAGATAATTATTTGTTACCATTCTTATTCTTTATGCCTGTGTTCTTTTTCTCTCTATTTCTTCTTACATTAGTCCCTTTTGCATTTTGTGTAGTGCTAGTTTGTTGGTAATAAAATCATTTAGCCTGTTGTGTCTGTAAAGCTCTTTATTTCACCTTCAATTTTGAATTATAGCCTTGCTGGATAGAGTAGTCTTGAGTTCAGTCCCTTTTCATTACTTTATATACTTATTGCCTTTCCCTCTGACCTGAAGTGTTTCTATTGAGAAATCCCATTCAGCTGATAGCTTAATGGGAGCTCCCTTGTAGGTAACTTTCTGTCTCTCTCTTGCAGCCTTTAAGATTCTTTGTTTTGTCTTTAATGTTTGCCATTTTAATTATAATGTGTCTAGGTTTGGATCTTTTGGGGGTCATCTTGATTGGGTCTCTCTTTGTTTCTTGAACTTGAATGACTTTTTCCTTCACCAGGTTAGGGAAATTTTTTGCCATTATTTCTTCATCAGGTTCTCTATTCCTTTCTAGAATCTACTACTTCTGGTACCCCTATGATACAAATATTGTTATATTTCATGTTGTCCCAAAGCTCCCTTAGACTCTTGCTTTTTATTTTTATTTTTCATTTGCTTTTCTAAATGGGTGGTTTTTCCTACCTTATTTTCTAATTCCTTGATTCAGTCCTCAGCTTCATCTAGTCTACTGTTGAATCCTTCCAGGGTGTTCTTTATTTCAGCTATGTCATCCCTCATTTCCAATTTATTCTTATTTATTATTCCAACCTGTCTTTTCATGTTGGTGTAGCTCTCTTTAAGTTCCTTATAATTCTCATTTAATTGCTTGTGGTTCTCACTGAATTGCTTGAGAACACTTATTATCATTACTTTGAATTCTTTATCTGACAAATTGCTTGCCTCCATTTCATTTAGTTCCTTTTCTGGTGATTCCTCCTTTTTCTTTCATTTCTTCATCTCCACATTTTTTATGTTCCTTTGTTTTTGTTTTTATGTATTAGATTAAACTACTTTGCCTCCCAGACTTTGTGGGTTGGTCTTATGTAGTAGGTTTTTGTGGGACCTAATGGTACAGTCTCTTAGATTACCTGAGCTGAGGGCTCTAGGATGACCCTTGTTTGAGTTATTTGGGTTCTTAGGTTGTAATTGGGTCATGAATATTGTCCTGTTGTTTAAGATGGAATCTCCTCTGAGCCTGGCTGACTGTGAGGCTCACCCCTTACCACACTTCGAGCTCTTGTGGAGGTACTGACCAAACAAACCAAAATAAGAAACAAAACAAAACATACACAAGACCCCTACTGCACCAACAAAAGCAACAACCAGAGAAGAGAGAATTAGGAACGAGAAGACAGAAGTAGAAAGATAAAAAAAGAAAAAGAGAAAATATGAACTGAAAACAAACACACAAAAAAAGCACAAACCAAAACAACAAATAAAAGGGCGGAAGGAATATGTAGATGCTAAACTGAAATAAAGAAAATAAGAATAAAGAATTAGGGGAATAAGGGAAGAAAAATGGTTTAAAATAATGGAGGAAGGAAAATGAAAAAAAATTTTGAAATGGAAAATAAAGGAGAAGGCAGATAGACTTAAAATAGGAAAAGAAAAAAAGATGAAAAAGCATGAGAAAAAGGAGAGAGAGGAAGAAAGGGAAAAAATTGAGTAGTTTAAAAAAGAAGAAAAACAAATGGAATAGGAAAAGGGAAGAGGAAAATTAGATATATGAATGAAACAATAGAGACCAGAATAATAACAAATCAGTAAAGCAGATAGATGAAGCTAAATTAAGAAAGGAAATAAAAGGAAGGAAAGAGAAAAATAAAAATAAAAAAGAAAAGAAAAAAGATGATCAAAGAGGAAAAAAAGTGAAACAGCACTCAATTCAGTAGTTTAGTTCCCTATGGGATCCTTTTTGAATCCTAGTCTGATGACTGTGGCTGACTTGTTTGTCTACCAATTCTGGGCTTCCTGTGAGGTACTTAAGTGCTAACCACTGTCAGAAATTGCCTGCCTTTGGCTTTCAGCAATCTGCTTGAAGCTCCAAGTGATCCACCATTTGTGTCTGTCTCCACAGGACTTGGCCTTAAACAGGAGGGGCCCTCTAAAATAGGTGTGTTAGCAGCATGGGCCCAGGGTTGGGTCAGCAAACTTCCAGTTTCCCTGGACTCCACCTATTTAGCTACTTTTGCCTGCTAGTCAGCTGTCAATCTTAATCACTCAAAAATCAGTTTTTGAAAGTGTTTTAGGCAGGGGAGGTGCTATTTAGCTTTCAGGGGATGTGGTGGGTGTGTTTCCCAGTTCCAGAGCTACTCCTCTGGGAGTGACCCAAAATATTTCCCTGTCCTAGGCTGGGCAGAGATCCTTGTATGGAGTCCAGTGGGATGGGCTGGAAACCTGGAGTTCCTATCAGTTCTCCTGTGTGGAGAAATTACCAGTCAAGTTCCCAGGATGGTGGGGTGGATGGCCCCTCTCCCATTCCAGTCACTGCTGCTTCCCTGAGACTGTTGAAACTCATGGACTTAACCTCTGCAAAGATCAAAATGCAGGGTGTGGCTAGCAGGTCTCCTAGGGTGGGGTGGGCTGTATCACCTCAGGCAGGGTTTCTCTTCTATTTCTGCCCTGCTGCTATTCAGGAAAATGGTCATTTTGGTTTTGGGGGGCATATGACCAAATGCCAGGACTCCTGGCTGCTGCTTTTCCACATCTTCCCCTAATGCTTCCCATTCCAGCCTCTCCTTAGGCACCTTAAGTCCATTCCTCCATCCCTGCATCGAAGCCTTAGGTGAATAGCTAGAAGTGAAAACTCTTGTGCTCTGCGTTAAAAACACACACAACCACAACAAAAAAACGAAACTGTGGCCTTCTCTCTGACTGGCTGTGTTCTACCTCTACCGGCTCCATACTCTGCCATGACCAGCAGCCCTGCCACCTTTCATGGCTGGCTGTCACGTGTGCCATTGGTCTTGGCTCTGGTGCTCTGGGCTGTGGAGCCCAGCCTGGGTTCGGGCCTCAGACCTTCCTATAGTTGGGAGCTCCCGCCTCACTCTAGGCCAGCCACCCCTGGGAGCTGGGTCAGCTCCTCTTGCGACCTCGCCCTTCCAACTGGTCTCCAGGTGTTTTCTGTTATTCCTTCATGTAAGTCTCCTTCTCAGTTGGATCTCAGTTGTATGTTCCCCACTTTAGTTTTATTTCCTGTCTGGCCCTGGGAGGAGGTATAATAAGAAAGGTCTGCCTATTCAGCTACCATTTTTCCTTTCTCTCTCTATTGCTTCTTAAGATCAAATGTTCTTTCTCTTCTTTGCTTAACCTGCTTACCTGGGCTTCTACCTGCTCTCTGTACTCTTACTCTTCATTTACACAAATTAGAAAGCTAATCTGGACTTTTTCTGAGGATCCGCCCCACTCTAGCTAGTATAATGAAAAAGGAGGAAAGCAGATTGAAAATGAGGAAATAAAACTGGCTCTTTTTACAGACGACATATAGTTACCTATAAATATATTTTGTATGTATGTAGATAATACTAAAGTTGTCTACAGAAAGTTACTAGAACAAATGAGTGAATTTAGTATGACCATGGGATGAAATAAATCACTTCCACCTCTACATACTAGCAGTGATAAATTGGAAACTAAAACAATTTTGAAGTCCCATTTACAGTAGCACCAAAAATTTAAAATATTTAGGCATATACCTAACAAAGTATGAACAAGATTCATATGTTGAAATATATAAAACATTGATGAGAGAAATGAAACCAAAGATCTAAATAAATGGAGAGATAAACAATGTGCTGGAAAAAAAGACTCCATATTTTTACAATGTCAAGTTGCCACAAATTCAACACAATCCCAATCAAAATTCCAGCAGACTGAGCACATTTTATCTCAAATGTTAAAAAAAAAACCTGCTGGAGTTTTTCTAAAAAAAATAGAAACTGCCTATAGTGGAGCTTGCTCCTTTGCGATATAGGGAGTTCCTTTTCATTTGAAACTTTCAGAGATTAGTAAGATACCCCTTTTCAAAGATGTTGTGTGGGAAATTACAGCATTAGATGGGAAGTTGGATTAGAATTCAGTGGTTCTCAACCTTTCTAATGCCGCAACCCTTTAATACAGTTCCTCATGTTGTGGTTACCCCCAACCATAAAATTATTTTCGTTGCTGTAATTTTGCTACTGTTAATGAATCGTAATGTAAATATCTGTGTTTTTCTGATGGTCTTAGGTGACCCTGCTTAGCGGTTCTCGACCACTGCTGTAGAGCCTAAGACCATCGGAAAACACAGATATTTACGATTCATAACAGTAGCAAAATTACAGTTATGAAGTAGCAACGAAAATAATTTTATGGTTGGGGGTCACCACAACATGAGGAACTGTATTAAAGGGTCGCGGCATTAGATAGGTTGAGAACCAATGGATTAGATGATTTACTTTACCCTTCTGGCTCAAAATCTTAATGATTATGTTATTCGTAAGTGTGTGATTACAACCTTGGGGCAAGGTGAAATGGAGTTAGAGTTACTACAATATTCAGGCTTTTTCTAATACACTTAACTTTCCCCAAAGATCCTATCACTCTTCCTCCCACCATTTCTTGATGTTACTAATTAGGAGTATGTTGTGTAAATGAACTGTTTTAAGGTCTCTGTCACATTTATATTACTTTTTTGGGGGTGGGGGGAGATACACATTAAGTGACTGAAAAGAAAGATAATGTCAGTTTTCTCAACTCTTTTTAGTTTTAATTATGGCCCTTCCAAAATGGTATAAATCATAGGGAAATAGCCTTTAATATTTATTTTTAGCTTAAACATTCATATTATCAATTTCTTCAATATAATCAATTTACTATATATTTCTCAACAAGGAAATTCAGAAATTATCTTAAAAATTAAAATTATCCTTCTAGTTAAACCAGAATGTCAATTTTTAAAGATATTTTTTCCTGACATATATTTTAAAAATATATTTAGGTTTTTATAAAAATATGTGAAAACTTCAAGTAAGTAAAACACCTGTGAATTCTGGGATTAAAAAAAATTGCTTGAAATATGAATAACTATCTATTTTTATTTTCATTAATATCTTCATTCTTTCTATTTTAAAGCCCAACCTGAATTCCTGAAGCAGCCTACTAATATATATGCTCATGAATCTATGGATATTGTATTTGAATGTGAAGTGACTGGGAAACCAACTCCAACTGTGAAGTGGGTCAAGAATGGGGATATGGTTATCCCAAGTGATTACTTTAAGATTGTAGTAAGTACTTTTTAAAAGAAGGACACTTATCTCTGAAACCTTTAAATGTCTTTGAATGTAATTATTAAGAGACTTGGGTATCTTATATACACCAGTTTATATATTGCCAACAAAGATAGAAAAATTAACACAGAATATAATCTCTTCATTGGATGACGGGAAAGCTGAGCCCAGAAATATTTTGGTAGCTTATATAAGATCACATAGCAAATAGTACTAGGTCTAGTATTCCTGCTAAACATTCTAGCACTGTTAAACACAGCTGCCACCATTTTCTGGGTAAAAATTATTATGTGTGTGCACTTGTGTGCGTGCATGCGCACCAGTTGTCTTTATATCTCTCAAGGAGCAGAAATCTGTCCTTCATATACTGATGCTCAGGCCCTTCAAAATAAGTATGACTCAGTGTTGGACAATTATTGTGACAATATATGTGAAGATTCTTTTAGAAAGTAAATGCAAAAGTAAATAATTAGTGTTAAATATATTTAAAAATATCAGCCATTACTGCTTTTTACTTTATATTAAATACATCCTATCTAATAAAAGAGTAATATGCAAATTGACCGTCACACCAAGACACAAGATGGCCGCCCCCATGTGGTCAAAGTTGGCTGCCCCCATGTGGACACAAGATGGCTGCCACAAGATGGCCTGCTCAGGAGGGCAGTGGTGGGCAGTTGGGGGTGACCAGGCCAGCAAGGGAGGGCAGTTGGGGGTGACCAGGCCAGCAAGGGAGGGCAGTTAAGGGGGACCCAGGCCTGCAGAGGAGGGCAGTTGAGGGGGACCAGGCCTTCAGGGAAGAGAAGGACGGCAGGGGAGGACAGTTGTGGGGAGACCCAGGCCTGCAGGAGAGGGCAGTTGGGGGGGATCAGGCCTTCAGGGGAGGGCAGTTGGGGGTGCCAGGTCTGCAGGGGAGGGCAGTTAGTGGTGACCAGGCCAGCAGGAGAGGGCATTTAGGGGTGACCGGGCCAGAAGGGAAGGAAAGGACAGTTGGGGGTGACCAGGCCTGCAGGGGAGGATAGTTGGGGGCGACACCAGACTGGCAGGGAGGGCAGTTAGGGGTGACCAGGCCGGCAGGGAGGGCTGTTAGGCACAATCGGGCCGGCCGGGGAGCAGTTAGGTGTCGATCAGGCTGGCAGTGGAGTGGTTAGGGGATGATCAGGCTGACAGGCAGAAGCGGTTAGGGGCAATCAGGCAGAGGCAGGCAAGCGGTTGGGAGCCAGCAGTCCTGGATTGTGAGAGGGATGTCCGACCACCCGTTTAGGCCTGATCCCGGTGGGTTGGACATAAGGGGTCCCAGATTGGAGAGGGTGCAGGCTGGGCTGAGGGACAACGCCCCCCCCCCATGAATTTCGTGCACCGGGCCTCTAGTTTTTAATAAAGATTGTCTATTTTTATCATTATCTAAAATCCTAGATAATGTAATCAAATTATCTAGCTTTTAATAACAAGGATTGATGACATATCTTTAAATACATGACATTCATAGAAATAATCAGAAGTAATTATGGTTGTTAAAGACTTACTGTCATTATAAGTTTCTTATATATGTAGGGGTATATTTTCTGTTTTCAAAATTTATACTCTCAGAAGTTAGAAAAAGTAATTCATATATTTAAATGTAACCAAAAAGCAATGTTTATGGTTAAAGTAGCATTTTTTACTGTTAGTATTTTTAAAAATCTTAAAACCATATTATACTATATCAATAACAGTAACAATAGTTGACATCCATATAAGTGTGGGTAGTTTTCTTTATAGTTTTAGGAAAGCTTCATGTATATGCAACCTGATTTAACTTAGTATAGTCTAATCTATCAGAGCTATTGATACTAAAAGTAATATTTAAAAAATGCCTTGAAGTCATAAATTTAGACTTTTACTATGGTCAAATGGTACTGCATGCCAGATATTTTTCCAAGCAAAGATGTAAGTTTGCAAACATTGTGAGTACAACTTTCCATGAGTATTAAGTTCTTAATTGTTAATGATGGTGTTTCCTGCTTTAATCAGTTTAAGTTAGTACCTTGTCAATAAAATTAAGCTAACATGTGCATAGGTGGATAATATTCAGTACCTGAATCAGACAATTTCACTTGTTTTTTCTTCCCAGAAAAAGCATATACTTGGGATTTTGGACTCTTTATCAATTGAATCATAAAATTGTATATATGTTTTTCTTCTTCAGAAGGAACATAATCTTCAAGTTTTGGGTCTGGTGAAGTCAGACGAAGGGTTCTATCAATGCATTGCTGAGAATGATGTTGGAAATGCACAAGCTGGAGCCCAACTGGTAATCCTTGAACATGGTAAGAGGGACTGAAATAATAAGAGGGAATCGGAAGACTATATATTTGAAGAACTAGTACCTATCACTTCAGGACATCTAATGATTAATGACCTATTTGTAAGAGGCAACATATGGCATAAACAAGAGAAAAAATAGCTGTCTAAATAATTTCTTTTGTTTAAAATGACACAAAAACACAATTTTAGCTAATATTGAGAAGAAATTGATGTTAAAAAAGGAAAACTGAATAATTACAGTCTTAAAAAATGTATGTTCTTCAAAATTCAATTATTTTAATCTCACAAATATATTTCTACTTTATTAAAATAGAAAACTAAAAGCAATATTAATTTTGCACTGAATTTTTCCAAAATAAAATTAACTTGCCTTTTGTGATTATGATAAAAAATACTTTTTTATAAATTCAGACCACATTGAAAAATAAAAAGGGAGGAACCTCACCCTATTTCAGTCAGGGTCAATTCTTGTGAAATAATACAGTAATTTCAAAAACTAAAAAGTATTAAATATTCTTTAATATAAAAAAATTATTAACTCCATAGGAAATTGGAGTAACAAGGGGTTGGCTAGAAAGAAGTGAAGAGAACTTTAACAAATATAAGAATGGCAGATAGAAGGAGCAGCTACAACCCCTAGGTCTGAGAGAGAGTTCTGGAAGATTATCCTTTGGGGCTGAGATTTAGACCATGTTGGAGAGGGTGTGGCTATGGTTCCCTGGATGACAGAGAAGTGGCTGTGCTGTCTTGCTTGCAGTGGAAATTTGCTCAAAACCCACTGACCAGTGTGCTGGGGTGTCTACTGTGCAGAGGCAATGTCTCACATTCTGCTACAAAAATACCTGAAGGTTGGGGTGTTGTTGGAAGTAGCCTCCAACACCTGTACTGATAAAGTGTAACTCTTGTGTCAGCTGGCAAAGGAAAAACATTTAAAGGGGCAGCTTTATTTTTGCAGAGCAGGCAATATGGTATGAATTTGAAGCTGAGAGGCAATAAACTGCTAACTGGCACATGCTCCAAATCCTGTCACTTTAGTAGGAGTATTGCAGGTGAATACAGATAGCTGATTATCCTATATAATAAAAGGCTAATATGCAAATTGTCCCCTCGAATGGGAGTTTGACAGGGGGTGGGGTGGCCGGCCAACCGCCCGCATCCCCTACCCCCCACCAGTCCCACCCCCAGTAGGCCCCAATTGGGGCCGGCCAGATGGACCCCACCCATGCACGAATTCAAGCACCGGGCCTCTAGTGAATTATAACCTGCTTTTTTGCAGCAGCATGCTATGGCATCTTTCTATGTAAAAGACTAGAGGCCTGGTGCATGAAATTCGTGCATGAGGGGGGTGTCCCTCAGCTCGGCCTACACCCTCTCCAATCTGGGACTCCTTGGACATCCCTCTCACAATCTGGGACCTCTGGCTCCTAACTGCTCACCTGCCTGCCTGCCTGATTGCCCCTAACTGCCTCTGCCTGCCTGCCTGATTGCCCCTAACCACCTCTGCCTGCTGGCCTGATCGTCCCCTAACTGCTTGCTTCCCCATGGCAGCCTGATCTCATCCCTAACTGCCTGTTACCCTGCCGGCCTGATCACCCCTAACCACCTCTGACTTGGGCCCCCCCCTACCCCCCACCCCCACCATGGCTTTGTCTGGAAGGAAGTCAGACGTCCAGAAGATGTCTGGTTGACCCAGTCTAATTAGCATATTACCCTTTTATTAGTATAGATTCCCTTTTGGTTAGCATTTAAACTGTTTTTCCTATTTTTAACTTATGAACAGTGCTATGCTGAATTTCTTTATATGACTTTCTCATACTGAATTACCAGAAGTTGAGTTATTGGATAGCAGTTCTGTGTTAAGTTGATAAAGATACCCATTGGGTCTATATTTATTTTAGAAAGAAAAGCATTTTTCATTTTTTGCATTTCTTAAGAATGCATGAAAAAGATGCCATATTAGACATCTGCTCTAGTGTCTGAGTCAAGTGAGTTCAGGTTCCACTGTGGTTCCAGCCACCTAGACTAGCCATAAAAGCTAATTGGCAAAAATGGTACCTGCTAATGATTTTCACTAAAATAGCATATAGGATTTTTATATGCTTCTAGGGGCCCAGTGTACGGATTTGTGCACCTTGAGAGGAACTGTGGGCCGCAAGGCTGCAGTAGGCACAGGGGTGTGTCTCAGCCCATCCTTTGCACTGCCGCCTGGACCCTCCTGCCGTGGTTTCTGGTTCCCTGTCTGCCGGCAGCCCCGCTCCAGCCACTGCTCCCACACACTGATGGCGCCAGCCCCACTTGCATCCGCTGAAGGCGCAGAGTGATTGGGGCCAGTGCCAGCAGCTGGTGTGAGTGGCTGCTGCTTCCCCGATCACCCCTCAGGATCAGGGGGAGGTGGAGAAGCCCTCATTGGTGATCAGGGCCAGCAGCCGCCACTTGCACCCGCTGATGGCACCAAGCGATTGGGACCGGTGCTGGGCACTGGCAGCCGGTGCCAGTAACAGCTTTGGCACCGGCAGCGGGTGCAAGAGGTGGCTGCTGGCCCCGATCTTCCCTCAGGAGCCGGGAGAGGTGGAGAAGCCCTGAGGGGCAATTGGGGTTGGCATCTGGTGCTTGCACCCACTGGTGGCGCTGAGCAATGGCAGTGGGTGTGAGCAGTGGCTTCGGTGTCAGCAGTGGGTGTGAGTGGGGCCGGCACCAGCAGCAGGTGCGAGCTCTGGGCGGGACCACGGTGTGTGCTAGAGCAAAGAATTTTCAGTAACCGCCAGAGGCTTGCCCCGATGACAGCAACTGGCACCCCACCTTGGTCTTGGTCTGGTGCCCCCGCTCACCTCCTCCACCATCCCGCCACAGTCGACACCCGCCATGGTCCATGCACAACCCCTGGTCAGTGCACGTCATAGTGACCAGTTATTCGGTGGTTCCGGTTATTCCGCCGTTTGGTCTATTTGCATATTAGTCTTTTATTATATAGGATTTCTTGAAAATGTATTTGATAGTACTATTATAAAAAGGCATTAACTATACTGCTCTTTTTCTTCATTTGTCTTCCTTTCCCTATTCATTGGAAATGATTTAGTGAAAGCCATGTTGCCTTCACATCTTGGCAAAATGCCTGAATATGATTACCAATTAAGGCACTAACAAAACTTATAAGGTAGATAGCCTTATTTCTTTTTAAGTGTTAGTGATTTTCCTTAGTAAATTTTGTGACTTTCTTGGGGTTATTTACATGGAGCTAAACAAAGGGATTTTAGCATATTTGTGTTTGGGATTACCATTATAGATTTAACTCTAATAATATAAATGGTTTGCTATGCTAAGAGTCCCTAAACTAATCCTCTGAAAATGCTCAAATGTCATAATAACTATAGTTGTACCATGTGTTTTTCCCTTCTTGAGACGTTTGAAAAAAGTGTTTTGTGGGCTGGTGAAATTTTTTAGTGCCCTTGTCAGGGATGCATTAAGGATACATAGGTTATGGGAAGGAAAGTGTCATTTTATTAATTTTGCTATTTTAATTTGCAAGATAAATATTTATGTAGGAAAGCTAAAAGAGAAAATATAAGATCTGATCTTTGCCTTTCTGGAGGGAGGTGTAAAAGTTATGTATGATAATAAGTGTTATTTTTCTAGTATAAATAAAGCAGTGTACATTTGATTTCTGTCTGTATGATCAGGGAAGTTTTTTTCATGGAACGTGTCCCTTGAATGATAACATTTTCAGATGCTAAAAGGAGTACCTGTTTCTGTAGGAAGGTGGCCTATAAAGGCAGAATAGGATCAGATTGCTCATGGCCTTGATTTTAAACATCAAAGCACCTGGCTGGTGTGACTCAGTGATTGAGTGTTGACCTATAAACCAGGAGGTCATGGTTCGATTCCTGGTCAGGGAATATGCCTGGATTGTGGGCTTGATCCCCAGTGTGGGGTGTGCAGGAGGCAGCCGACCAGTGATTCTCATCATTGCTTTTTCTATCTTTCTCCCCCTCTCCCTCTCTGGAAAAAATAAATAAATAAACATCAAAACAATACTGTAGTAAGGCAGTCTGATGATAAAGTCAGGTCTAAGTAGAAAACAAAGTTCAGGAGGCTGGTTGAAGGAATATTGTTTTATGTAAGAGACCATTGAAAGATGATAAGTATTTTACTAGAGAAATAGAAAAAAAAGTATCCTAATGAAGTTATGTTAGTGATTTATCTAACTCAGACTTTATCAACTGTGATTGGATATTAAACATCATTGTAGAAAAGTCAGAGATACTTCTAAACTTTTATCTGGGTGATGCCTTTATAACGATAGAAAAAGGAGGTGAGTCAAAGTGGAAGGCGACTTCTGCTTGTACTTAGAATGTAAAAAATGTGCACAGAACCTCTCGCCCTCACCTACAATAAAAAAGGTGGGTGATTTACAAAGTCATAATTTCTCTGAGTTCATTGGAGAGCTGAGCTTGCAAAGCAACAAAGTACATTAACCTAAATTCCAAAGACTTGGCAACCCTCTCCCCCAAAGAATGGGCCATGAATTGTTTTGTCTTTGTCAGGGCAGAAGAAAAAGAGATGGCTGCAATAATAGTAGATAAGAAGAAATCAGCTGAAATTTTAACTAATTGTTAAAGACTAGGTATGGACTAATTTGGAATATCTTGGGGCTTCTGATAAAAGAGGATGATTCACACTTGCTTTCAAATACATTTCCTTGGGCCTCAACAGGGTATTTACTATTGAGATTGAGTGCAAGGTGGAGACTCAGGGACGTCATGTAGAGATTAAGGAGGTGATCTGTGGCTGCTGGGATAGAGGCACAAAGTCCCTCCCATTTGCTCAGACTCCTTTAAGCCTCAAAAAATGGGGGATGGGCAGAAAACCTTATTTGATACATTTCTGGAGGAAGATTAGAAGCAAAAATCCTTCTTCTGTGTGGAGGAACCCTCTGGTCCTCCCCAGGACACAGCCAAAGATGCATTGCTGCTACAGAAAAGAAGACCCTTTACTCTGAACGAGATGCAGAAAACTGTTTTGGACCCCTGTATCCTACACCAGTACCTAGGGAGAGGTGTTTTACTAGTAGAGGGAGAATAGAGAGGGTAGCACTGAAAACCAACACAAATACAAAATAGATTTGGCTGCCATAGGAAGGAGAGCTGCATGGCCTACCCAATACTGACACTAGACCAGGACAACTGAAAATCCCACCTGCTTCAACCTTGTGCCACCACCAGGTGACAAGCTTTCTACTACTGGTGGTATAGGTCAAAAACGGAGAGAGATCCTCTGCGATATAAGGACACAGGAATGGGTGAAAGCTGAGAGGAAAATTGAGAAAAACTCTCCAATTCAACTCTTACCTTAAGCACCTGACAGTGGTAGTCTAGCAGTAGAAGAATTAGAACACTTGCTCTGAGCTCCAGCACTGGAGCAGCAGTGTGCAAGGTGCCAGGGACATATGGGGAAGAACTGAATCGTTTGGCTTCAGGGCAGGGCTGGAGGGTGCGGTTTTCTCCCAGACAGATGTGCTGGCAGAAGCCTTTTTTTACTTTTTTTTTCTGAGACTTCCCCCTGACAGAGTCCACAGGGACCCATATCTAATTCTCCATCAACTTGGCTAACACTGTTAGCTCCACCCTGGTGTTTTCCCTGAGATCCTGCCCAACCCAACTTGCAGGCCCACCCAATCCCTTTTCAGTGCCTTTTCCATACAAATGGGCTGTCTTGGCTCATGCTGCCAACTTTTCTAAAATCTCTCAAATAAGCAGTATCTCTCTGGCCTCTGCATACCTCTTATCTCTTGCCTAGTAGCCCTAGGCCTGGCAACAGCAGCATTTGGCCTTGCTTCACAGCTTGGCTTCTACCAGATACCTCCAAGCCCAACACAAGTAGCAGCCATCTGCAGATCACTTTGTAGCTCATGCCAGGTGACCCCGGACAGTGCACAGCAGCAGCTGACCTTGGCGTGCACCTCCTGGGAGGCCCCAGAGCTAGTGTACTCAGTGGACAGCTTCAAACTGCATCAAAGCACCACCTAATCACCTCCACGATTGACACACTCAAGGGACGGATTCAGTGGACATCAGAGCCCCATTGAAGTGAGTCCTGTTCCATAGAGTCAGCCCCTGCACAGTAGATTTTCTGCTGTGGTCACTGCCAGTCCACACAGTCAATACGCTGGTGATAAGTCCCTTCCATGGACAATAGCAAGACTCAACGACAGCAGAAGGGTGCATACAGTCCACCAGGGGTTGCGGGGGTTAGGGGGGGTGGGGGGGCGGGCGCACCTGGAGTGCCCAGCCTAGGTTTCCAGGGAGGCTACACCACTGGGTGTTACAGGACATTTACTATAGAAGGCCCCTCTACCAAAACCAGGAGATAAAGCAGCTCTCCCTAATTCATAGAAACAAACACAGGGTGACAGTCAATCAAAAAAGCAAAAAGAAAAAAAAGAATTAAAAACAAAATGAGGATAGTTTAAGGATCCTCTGGGACAACTTCAAGTGTACCAACATTCTTGTCATGAGGACGCTGGAAGGAAAAGAGAGAACAAGGAATTGAAAACCTATTTGAAAAAAATAATGATTGAACACTTCCCTAACCTGTGAAGGAAATAGACATACAAGTTCAGGAAGCAGAGATGGTCTCATACAAGATAAACCCAAGGAGGCCCACACCAAAACATAAAATGCCAAAAGTTAAAGATGGAGAGAATCTTAAAATCAGCAAGAGAAAAGTGGTTAGTTACCACCAAGAGAACGCCCATAAAACTGTTAGCTGATTTCTCAACAGAAACTTTGCAGACCAGAAGGGATTGACACAAAATATTTAAAGTAATGAGAAGCAAAGACCTGCAACCAAGATTACTCAGCAAAGCTATCATTTATAATCGAAGGATAGATAAAGAGCTTCCTAGACAAGATACTAGTAAAGCTAAAGGAGTTCATCACCACCAACAAGTATTAAAAGAAATGTAAAAGGACTTCTTTAAGAAGAAAAAGAAGGGAATAGAAAGAACAAATTTATGAATAATAAAATGTCAATATTTATCAGCCATATGTTCATTGCAGCATTATAATAGTCAAGATATGGAAGCAATATATGAATGGACAAAGAAATGATGTACATATACAATGGAATATGATTTGAGCATGAAAAAAGAATGAAGCCTTGCCATCTTCAACAGCATAGATAGACTTAGAGGATATTGTGCCTTTTTTCTCTCCCTTTAGAGGAATGCCTTATTCATCTAAAGTTCATCCTTGAATGTCCTCTAGAAGATCTCTTATAGATTATTAAATCTTTTGATAATTTTTTTGCAATGTGTTTTTTCTTAATGGTCAGGAAATTCTTCTTTCTGCCTTAAATCACTACTATTTTCTGTGGACTTATACTTTAACATCTTGTTTTATCTACTTAGAAATAGCATTTATTTCCTTACTGTTTTTCTCTGATTTAGATTTCTAATAGAACCTGTTCTATCCTGCTGATTTTTAAAAATCATCTCTTTAATCTCAGTCTTGTGTACATAATTTAAAAAATATGATAGCCTAAAAGGAGTTGGGAAAAGAAGTTTATCTAGCAAAAATAGCACTTCACAATTTTTGAATGTATGAAAAAGTGGAATCACAAATTGATGTGGATTGAAAGGATCATACATTACATGATCCATGAAGATTTAAGTGGATATTTGGGAAAAAAAATTACATACTTTTGAAAGTGTTTTGCCATTCGTTTTTACACTTAAAAGACATAAAAGAGAATACAGGTGAAAGTTGGTATTATGGGGTATAAAAATTTAAATCTACATATAAAATATGAGAAAAACCTTAATTAAATTACAGAGGAGGCAAGCTAGAGAATAGCTCAAGACTTATAGAAATTTAATATAAGAACACACAGATCAATATGATAAAAGAACTTACATAAATATATAATTCACAATAGAGCAAAGATAAAGATAGTTTCTAAGCATGACAGATGTTCTACCTCACAAAGATATAAAATCAAATTAGTGAGATGTCATTTTTACCTAATAATAGAGATTTTATATCTTTTAATATTATTTTATAACTAGGGGCCCAGTGCACAAAATTCATGCATGGGGGTGGTTCCCTCAGCCTGGCTGCACCCTCTCCAATCTGGGATCCCTCTCGCAATCCAGGACCACTGGCTCCTAACCACTCACCTCCCTGCCTGATCGCTCCTAACCACCTCTGCCTCCCTGCCTGATCGCCCCTAACCGCCTCTGCCTGCCTGATCACCCCTAACCGCCTCTGCCTGCCTGCCTGATCTCCCCTAACCGCCTCTGCCTCGGTCCCCCACACCATTGCTTTGTCTGGAAGGAGAACCAGACGATTGGAAGATGTTTGGTTGACCCGGTCTAATTAGCATAATACCCTTTTATTAGTATGGATGGCTGGTTAGGATATGATAAGGTTGTGTCTTTCACTCTTGGTGAAGATGTAAGTTGTTAAATTATTTATTACTCTCATTGTGACATATCTTGAAAATTACTGACTCAACCCATTATTCTTTTAGGATTTGGGCAAAGACTATTAATATTACCATTAGTAATTAAAAGAGAAAAAAAAGATAGGGATAAAGAGAGAAAGAATAGGAAAATGACTTAACATGTCCCAAAATAGAGGAAGTAGTTATAATGATTATAATACAGTTTTATGATGGAAAAGTTATTTGACTATTAAAAATCATTTCTTTGAACACTTTAATGATGCCAGGAAAGTCTCAGGATATAATGTCAAGTAGAAAAGTAAAATACAAAGCTTATACTAAATAATCTGAAATTAGTTTTAAAAATTGTACATACACATCTAGGCATTCCCACACCAAAATGTTAACAGTGGTTATCTTTGGGTAACCATAGAAATATTTTCTTAATTTTCTAAAATAATCATATATTATTTTTATAATCCTCAAAGGTTTTCCCTTCTTTTGAATTAAATTTATGGAGGTGACATTGGTTACTAAGATTATATAGGTTTCAAGTGTACATTTCTATGACACCTGATCTGTATATTGCACAGTGTGCCCACCACCCGAAGTAAAATCATCTTCTGTCATCATATGTTTGGCTCTCTTTTACCCTTTACCACCCTCCCATCACCCCTTCCTTCTGGTAACCACCGTACTGTTGTCTGTGTCTATGAGTTTCACTTTTATATCTCACATATGAGTGAAATCATATGGTTCTCAGCTTTTTCTGACTGAGTTATTTCACGTAGCATGATATTCTCAAGGTCCATCCATGTTACTGCAAATGGCAGTATTTCATTTGGCTGAGTAGTATTCCGTTATATATCTATACCACATCTTCTTTATTCAATCATCAGTTAAAAGACACTTGGGTTGTCTCCATGTCTTGGCCACCATGAATAAAAAGAAACCAACAACAAAACAAAAAGGTAACCAACCATAGGGGAGAAGATATTTGCAAACAACTCCAACAAAATGTTAATACATATATTTTTTAAATACATTTTTTAACTTAATACCTAAAGCCACATTTCAATCAGTGCTGAAATTTAGAAAAGACATTAAACACAATTGTGAGGACCTTCTGCCAAGAAATATGGATAGATGTTAAGTAGTTTGTGTTGCAGAAAGTAAACAGCAAATTTTGGTAGACCTCAAATTCTGATATCTATTGATTGGGTACTACAAGGACAAGATTTGAGCAGCCTGAAGAAAGAAGGATGAAAACTGGCCCACTTTGAGCCTCTTTTCCTTAGCATTCATTAGCATTGTGAATCTCCAAGACTAAAATAGAATGTGTATATATATTGTTTCCCAAATCTGTTTTGACTATGGAGGTTTTCTTGGTAGACTCAGTAATATCTTTTGTGAAAATTTTTATTTGTTGATTTGAGAGAAAGAGAAAGAGAGAGAAACATCAGTTTGTTGTTCCACTTATTTATGCATTCATTGGTTGATTCTTGCATGTGCTGTAACTGGGCATCAAACTTGCAACCTTGACATATCAGGGCGATGCTCTAACCAACTGCGCTGCCTGGCCAGGGCCTCCGACTCAGTAATATCTTAAAGTGTGCAATTTGGGAAACACTGATGTAGAGAGATTCAAAAGAAGTAGACAGCCTGGCTGGTGTTGCACTATGGTTAGAGTGTCAGCCTGCTCACTGAAAGATCATGGTTCAATTCCCTGTTAAGGGCACATGCCTGGGTTGCAGGTTCAAAGCCCAGCATTGGTTGGAGCATGTGTGGGAGTCAACCGATTGATGTGTCTCTCTCACATTGATATTTTTCTCTTTCTCTCCCCTTCCTTCCCTCCCTTCCACGCTTTCTAAAAAAAATCAATGGAAAAAAATATCCTTGGGTGAGGATTAACAACAAAAGAAGAGGATAGACAAGATTGAGGTTGCCAAACAGTGGTCCACAGTCCAAACCCAACTGACCTTCTGTTTTTGTAAATAAAGTTTTATTGGAACATAGCAGTGCAAATTTGTTTACAGATTGTCTGTGTCAGTCTGTAGTTCTTTTCACACTATAATGGCAAGTAGTTGCAGCAATGACCAAAATATTTACTTTGGCGCTTTATAGTAAAAGTTTGCTGAACACTTGACTGTATGATGCATATTTCAGCCCTGATAGTTTATGCTTCTAAATTATTTCTCATCAGTATATGTCTGTTGAAATAGGGTAGGTGGAAAAGGAAGAAGAGGAACAGGAAGGTGAATAATCATAATATAATAAAACCCTAATATACAAATTGACCGAACAGCAGAACATCTGGCGGAATGACCGGTTGCTATGATGAGCACTGACCACCAGGGGGCAAATGCTCAACACAGGAGCTGCCCCCTGATAGTCGGTGTGCTCCCAGATGGGGATTACCACTCAGCCAGAAGCCAGGCTCACAGCTGGTAAGTGCAATGGCGGTGACGGGAGCCTCTCCTGCCTCGGCAACAATGCTAAAAAGCAGCGAGCAGGCAGGCAGTAAGGAACGAGGGGTCCCAGACTGTGAGAGGGATCCCGGACTGTGAGGGGGATGTCTGCCTGCCGGTGAGAGGGCGCAGGCCAGGCTGAGGGTCCACTTCCCCTGCCCAGTGCATGAATTTTGTGCACCAGGCCTCTAGTGTAAGTATAAGAGAAGAAAGTTATACTTGGTGTGTAAGGAGATGTGCATTAGTGAATGACTTCAAGAAGAAACTCTTAGCGGTAGAATGACAGTCTGCTAGTGCATCTCTATGGCTGACATTTGAGAGACATTTAAGCACCAGAAACACCATGCAGTATATTACTGAAAGTGGAAAGATCTGTTGTGATGGCATTTATCTTCATGTACCTTGTTTAAAATTAATGTGGAAAGTATTTGAGCATCTTTGACACAATTTTTATAAGAGGCATTTTCTGATACCAGAAGTATGTGGCAGTGTGTACTGGCCATTAGCCCTCTCTTGGCTGTAAGAAGGTATTTTGGAGCATCCACAATGGGCCTGTGATATGCTGGACAATATGGTTTTTATGTTAATTATCACTTTGGAACATTAAGTGAAATTTCATAATTATAGTTAAAATATATAAAACATTTGTGCAACACTAGAAAACAGCTTTTCTAAAGCTAATCAAATTGGGAAGTGGAATTTGAGAATGACTATGATTAAAACATTCCCCCCCGCCCCCAATACTATTGAGATATAATTGACATTTAACATTGCATAAATTTAAGGTAACATGGTGATTTGATACACATATATATTGTGAAATGTTTACCACAAAAAGTTAGTTAACATCCTTTACTGCACATAACTACCATTTTGGTTTCTTATTTTGGTAAGAATGTTAAAGTTCTACTCTTATAGTGACTTTAAAGTGTACAAGTGTTAACTATAGTCACCTTGCTGTATAGTAGATCCCAGAACTCATTCATCTTAGACCTGGAAGTTTGTACCCTTGGACCATAGTCTCTTCATTTCCCCTACCTCTCAGCTCCTGGCAACCACTATCAGCTGTTTCTGTTAGTTGTGTGTTAAACATAGTTAAAAAAAACACAAAACCCAAAAAATCCTATTTGTGTCTTTAATGGCTCCCATCCCCAGTCCTGGAACTTGTTCTGTCTTCTACTACCTTGGTTCTTTAATTCTAATTCTTCCCCTGGGCCTTTGTGTTCAGCAAACCAAATTACATCTCCATTAATCATTAGCAGTTTTAACTTTTCAAAGTCATTTAATACCTCCTCTTACTTAATTTCTTCCTGCATCATTCTAATTCCTCTTCTAATGCATAATTTCCTCCCAAACTATGTACATGTACTTTTTATAGATAAGACAAAAATACTAACTTTATTAAATATTTTCAGTTGTTTTTTTAAATCATTTTTTATATTTCAATTACAGTTGACATACAATATTATATAGTTTCAAGTGTACACCCCAGTGATTAGACATTATATAACTTAATATGTGATCACAATAAATCTCATACCCATATGACACCATACATAGTCATTAGAATATTATTGATTATATTCCCTTTGCTGTACTTTACATCCCAATGACTATTCTGTAACTACCAATGTGTACTTCTTATTCCCTTCACCTTTTCATCCATTTCTCCAATGCCCTCCCATCTGGTAACCGTTAAAATATTCTCTGAGTCTGTTTCTGTTCTGTTCATTTGTTTATTTTGTTTTTTAGATTCCATTGTGTTTTTCTTTCCCTTT
Source organism: Corynorhinus townsendii (assembly GCA_026230045.1). Taxonomy (NCBI): domain Eukaryota; kingdom Metazoa; phylum Chordata; class Mammalia; order Chiroptera; family Vespertilionidae; genus Corynorhinus; species Corynorhinus townsendii. The sequence goes on from JAPDVU010000001.1 coordinate 123,533,341, forward strand.
TTAATTAATTTATTGGAATGAGACTGGTTAAAATGATACAGGTTCTGGTGCTCAATTCTTCAACACGTCATCTGTACACTGTATTTATTGTGTGTTCACCACCCAAAGTCAAGTCTCCTTCAATCACCATGTATTCCCCTATGCTGCCCCCCACCCACCGCCCCAGATACGTATTCATTGACACTTTATTTTTTATTTTTTTTGCCTTTTTTTCTTCTTCTTTTTAAATAGTACCCTTTAACATTTCATTTAATGCTGGTTTGGTGATGATAAACTTTTTTAGCTTTTTCTTATCTTGGAAGCTCTTTATCTATCCTTCAATTGCTGGGTCAAGTACTCTTGGTTGTAGGGTCCTTGCTTTTCATCACTTTGAATATTTCTTGCCATTCCCTTCTGGCCAGCAAAGTTTCTGTTGAGAAACTAGCTGATGGTATTATGGGAGCTCCTTTCTACGTAACTAACTGCTTTTCTTTTGCTACTTTTAAGATACTCTCTTGCCACAGTCTTTTCACAGCTAGGATTCAGGAATCTGGAGAAGGGCTGTGCATAAATGAATAGAGACTAGACAAGAAATTAAATTTGGAAGGCATTTGGGGGAAGCAGGTGGAAACTTAGCTCTAGTGACTAAGCTCCCTGAATCTCCGGACCCACGGCTTTTTATTAACACATTTTGCCCTTTAGCAAAGCAGATATACACATCAAAGGTAAAGTTTGGTAAACAATAAAGGATTATCAGGTTAGGGGAATTGCCCTCAGCTGTTTGACAGCAGGTAATAATATGCAGATTTTCAGCCCTGCTGAAAATGTTCATCATCCTTCTGATGAACTTCTCCCATTCATTATGCTAATGCTAACTACTGTCCTTAGCCTCCAGCACTCTCTATGTCTTTAACCTTCTTTTTTTTATTGATTTTTTTTTTTTAAGAGAGAGAGAAGAAGGGAGAGAGAGAGAAACATAAACTTGTTATTCTACTTTATTTATGCATGAGTTGGTTGTTTCTTGTATGTGCCCTGACCTGGGATCAAACCTGCAAGTTGGCATATCAGGATGACACTCTTAACAACTGAGTTACCCAGTCAGGGCTATGTCTTTAACTTTCGCATTTTAATTATAATTTGTCTTGGTGTGGGCCTCTTTGAGTTCATCTTGTTTCGAAATCTATGTGTTTTCTAGACTTGTATGTGTATTTCCTTCAACAGGTTAGGGTTGTTTTCTGTCATTTTTTCAAATTGATTTTCAGTTTCTCGCTCTTCTTCCTGCACTCCCCTGATGCAAATGTTGGTACACTTAAAGTTGTGCCAGAGGTTCCTTACACTATCCTCATCCTATATAATAAAATCCTAATATGCAAATCGACTGAATGGCAAAACGACTGGTCGCTCTGACGTGCACTAACCACCAGGAGGCAGACACTCAACGCAGAACCTGCCCCCAGCCCGCAGGCCCCAGGCCAGCCAAGGGGGTGCCAGCGTGGGGCCCCCCAATCACCCTGCCAGTCGCCCCACAGATCGGCCCTGATTGCACCGGGCCTCTAGTTTAAAAATTTATTTATTTTTTCCTTTTTGCTGTTCTGATTGGGTATTTTTTTGCTGTCCAAATTGGTATTTTGATTCTTGGCTTCATCTACTTTACTGTTGATTCCCTGTAAATTATTCTTTATTTCTGTTAGTGTATCCTTTATTTCTGATTGGTTCATTTTTATGGTTTCCATGTCCTTTTTTATGCTGTTGAAGTTCTCTGTCAGTTCATCTACTCTTCCCTGAAGTTTATTTAGTATTCTTATAACCAGTGTTTTGAACTCTGCATCTAGTAGATTGCTTGTCTCTGTTTTGTTTAGTTCTCTTTGTGGAGTTTTGTTCTGTTCTTTGTTTGGATGTGTTTCTTTGTCTCCTCATTTTAGCAGTCTTCCTGTATTTGTTTTTATGTATTAGGTAGAGCTTCTGCATCTCCCGGGCTTGGTAGAGTGCCCTAATGTAATAGGTACCTGTAGAGTCCAGTGGCACAGCTTCCCCATTCACCCAAGCTAGGCATTCCAGATGTGCCCTCCTGTTGTATTTGAGCCTTGATTGCTATTGGCATATCCAGGGAGGGATTTACCCCCAGGTCAATTGGTTGCAAAGACTGTCTGCGACCACCATGGAGGATCAGCTGTGTAAGGGCCAACCCAACAGAGCAGAACTTACTTCAGTGGGGCTCTGGTGCCTGCTGATTCTGCCCCTTGAGTATGTCGCTTGTGGAAGTGGTGGGGTGGTGCTTCAACGTGGTCTGAAGTTGTCCAACAGGTACTCTGGCTCTGGGGCCTTCCAGAAGTTGCAGCCAAAGTCAGCTGCTGCCTGTGTTTTGCCTGAGGCCACTTGGCATGAGCTACAAAGCAGCTGCTACTTGTGCTGCGCTGGAAGGTGCCAGGTAGAGGCCAAGCTGTGATCCAAAGTATGCTGCTGCTAGTGCCTGGCATGGGCCACTTAGCAAGAGGTACAGAACACGCCAAGGCCAGATGCTTCTTGTTTGAGAGGTTTAGGAAAGTCTGAAGCATGAGCCAAGACAGGCCATTCTTATGAAAAAGCCACTGGGAACAGCTTGGTTAGGCCTGCAAGTTGTGTGTAACAGAGTCTCAGGGAATCACTAGGGTGGGGCTAACAGTGTGAGCCAGGTTGATGTAGATTCAGATATGTCACTTGCCTGCGGGGCTCTGCCGGGGGTGGGCTCAGAAAATGAACAATGGCATCTGTCACCATTGCTGTCTGGGAGAAAGCTGTTCCTCCTTGGTGCCTTTCAAGCTGCTGGCCCAGTTCTAGAGGGAGTGAGTCAAAGTAAGTCTGTGCCTGGGCCTTTTTAAGAGGAACTGCCTGGGACTCTCACAGCCTCATTGTCACTCAGCCACAATCCCCGCTGGTTTTTACAGCCTAAAGTTATGGGGACTTCTATTCCTGGCACTGGGCTGGGGTCCTGGTGTGGGGCAGTGACCCATCACTCTTCAAGGGGGGGGCCTTCCTAAACATACTTTCTTAATCAAAACATTTAAAATACAACTTTTAACATTTAACTTTACTTTTATGCATTTTTAGGAAGACTTAATTTTAGAAGAGGAATTTTAATTTTAAAATTAGAAAGAATCTTAATTTTAGAAGATCTTATGGCTTTTAAAATATTTAACTGAACAAAACATTATTTTTATTCACTTCCAGTTTAAGTTGATACTGTCATTTTAGCTAAAATACATTCTATCTTAGAATCATCTATTGAATGATTTTTTAAAAAAGTATTGGAATATAATTATTATAGGTATAGTTAGAGTAGTAAGGATTTAGGTAAAATGTATTTTTGTTTATTAATTTTTATTAGTCTTTTTTCTATCAGTTTGAGTTTTAAAATAGTTTCTAAAATTATCAAGTAAGATTGAAATGTAAAAACACAGCAGTATTATTTTTCTTCGTACTTCTGTTCATATCAAGTGTGATAATTGGCATTTTTTATTTCCAGTAAAGAAGACATGTTGGTGAAAATGGAGTAATATGAACTTGTTTTTATTAAAGGAAATTCATACTTTACCAATTCATTAAATGATTTCTAGGATATTATGGCTGTGGTAGATAAGGATACATATGAGCTTCACTATTTTTTTTTTTTTTGATAGAAACATTAGTAAAAAATTCCACATAGTATCTGAGGTAAATATTGGATAATAGAATAATAGGAGTCCTGGAATAAGTGACTAGTGGTCTGCATGATTAAAAGTTGGCTAGATAGCAGGAAAGTATTAGTCATTAATGGAATATTTTAAATCTGAAGCACCAGATATGTGATAGTTGGTGTTGATTTTAATCAAAGGACAAATTCTAATAATTTACTTTGCTTTTTTAAATAGTAATAACAACTTTAAGAAAAGTTTTAATGTTAGACAAGTATGATGAAATTTGACTTCTTAATGATGAACTATCTAATATTAAAAGTGCCAGTGTTGTAGTTAGTTCTTGACTGCCATTGTCTTGCTGAATGATTGGAAATTCTGTGATTTTTATTTTATATAAAACAAAGGAATTAAATTATCTCTTAAATTTCTTATCACGCGAGTACTCTATTAAATGAAGTTGTTTTAGAAATATATGCATTAAATATAAGATACATTTCAGAACACCTTTTCTAAGTATTGAAATAAATAGATATATTATTTGCTGAAAGATTGCAATGTTGCCCTTTAATAATTTTCTTACCTACCACAATGTATATACTGAAACAAGCTGTTAAAAATCTGAAGTATTGGCCCTAGCCGGTTGCTCAGTGGGTAGAGTATCAGCCCATGGACTGAAAGGTCGTGGGCTTGATTCCCGTCAAGGGCATGTACCAGGTTGCAGGCTTGATCCCTGGCCCCAGGTTGGGGTGGGTATGGGAGGCAGCCAATTGATGTGTCTCTCTCACATCAATGTTTCCCTCCCCTCTCCCTCTCCCTCACCCTCTCCCTTCCTCCCCCTCTCCCTTCCTCTCCCTCTCCCTTTCCCTCTCCCCCTTTCTTCACTCTCTCTAAAAAATCAATGGAAAAAACAACCTTGGGTGAGGATTAACAACAGCAACAGCCAAAAAATAATCTGAAAGTGTTGGCTTTATGTCCCAAACCAGTCTCTTTGAGCATCCGTTTCTTTATCTGTTAAATATAAACTATAGTCTCTGAGGGGCAAATAGAATAATATATATTAAGCATTTTGTACATTTTAAGTATTCTGTAACTTTAAGGTAATAGTAACTTGAAAGGATGTACAAAGGCAAAGCTAGTTAGTGGGAATTCAGTAGTCAGCATTAAACTAAATTAAAATGAAGATAAAAGATTAACATCATGAAACAAGGTCTGAGGATTTTTTTTTCAGTAGCCAACAAAAACCCATTTAATATTTAGTTACATCATTTAAATTTGAAAAACAAGAAAAAATCTTATGTGACCAGATTGCAAAGCATCTGAAATGGTGGTCTGGTTAAAACTAAACTTGCACTAAAATGGTTTTAAATAAATGTAACACATTTTCATTGTCACAAATAAAAATGTATAATTGACCAATAAATGGAAATGTGCCTTTTAACCCTTTCCTTAATCTTAATTTCTTGAGGTAACATTAGTTAATAGACATTGCCTATGTAATTATTCATTTAGTAAATATTTGTTGAGCAAAATTCTGTATGCTTTATAAAATTCTATATTCATTGTGTTAAGTGGTGGGATGAAATAGCCAACAAGCAGACAATGATTCTCTGCCCTCATAGTACTTATGTTGTGTTAGCAGAAACAGACATTAAGCAAGTAAATAAATAAGCAAGATAATTATAGCTCTATGTCTAATTAAAGGAAATAAAAAGAATATTCTGATAAAGAATTATTGAGGTTATATTAAGAGTTACTTTAAATAGTATAGATAGAGAGGGCCTTTCTGATGGGATGTATAAGTTGAGGCCAGAGCATTAGAAGAAGCCTCTATGTCTATTTTATGCTTACAAATACATATACACTTATTTATATACTAGAGGCCCAGTGCACGAAATTTGTGCACAGGATGGATGTGTGTCCCTCAGCCCAGGGTGCACCTTTTCCAATCTGGGACCCCTTGAGGGATTTCTGACTTCCCCTTTAGGCCTGATCCCACCGGATATCCCTCTCACAATCCAGGACTGCTGGCTCCCAACCGCTTGCCTGCCTGCCTGCCTGATGGCCCCTAATCGCTTCTGCCTGCCAGCCTGATCACCCCCTAACCACTCCCCTGCCAGCCTAATCGACACCTAACTGTTCCCCTGTCGGCCCAATTGCCCCTAACTGCCCTCCCCTGCCAGCCTGGTCACCTCTAACTGCCCTCCCCTGCAGGCCTGGTCCCTCCCAACTGCCCTCCCCTGCTGGCCTGACCGCTCACAACTGCCCTCCCCTACTGGACATCTTGTGGTGGCCATCTTGTGTCCACATGGGGGCGGCCATCTTGTGTGTTGGAGTGACAGTCAATTTGCATATTACCTCTTTACTATATAGGATACACGTTTTATTTGTCGAAGTGGAATTATATTTTTCTGTGAATTTATTAAACAGTATTTGTAGATATGTCTGTAATGAGAGGTTTATGTATGTTAGACTGGCTTAAATCCGGAAATGGTGCAATCAGTACAACTAATAAGCAGGGTGGTTAAATACATGGAAGGCTACTTAGCTGTAAAAAAAATAAGGTAGATCTGTGTAAGGTGAATATGGTAGATATGGAAAAATATCTAACTTATTAAGCAAGTTGTAGAAAGTACTATGTGTAGTCTGATTTTATTGTGGAAAAGGTGTGAAAGAAGGCTATAAGTATAGATATACTTATATATGAAAGAGAACTTAATAAAACTGCACAATAATTTGTTAATTGTGTTTATGTCTGATAAGTGGATTGAAAAGTCTGAAGATGGGGAAAGGACAAACAATGTATTGTAAAATTTTTGAAAAGCCAAATAAAAAAAATCTGTTAGAAATATAAAAATCACATCTATATATAGTGATTTTTACTTTGTTCAGTGTGGTTTAAAACTTTTTGAGTTTGAGTTTTATTTTTTGAAACAAAATGCTATGGAAGAATTGTTAAAGAATATTTGGCAACGATCTCCAAATGCCAGCTATGATAGCATTTTTTTTTTCCTGGAAGATGAATCATATACACACACACACACACACACACATACATATATACATACATACATACATATATATATATATGTGTATATATATGCCTAAGCAACTGTTAAGACCGGTCGACCAGTCACTATGATGTGCACTGACCACCAGGGGTCAGACGCTCAATGCAGGAGCTGCCCCCCTGGTGGTCAGTGTGCTTACACGGCCAACCGCCCATGGTGCCCACCCTCCCGGCAACCGCCCTGATCAGCCCCTATCAGGACTGGGCCAGACGGCCCTGATTAGCACTGATCGCTGGCCAGGCTGAGGGACCCCACTTGTGCATGAATTCGTGCATCAGTCCTCTAGTGTGATATAAATGCTAACACAGTTAGTTGTAGTTTATTCAAATATTAAAAGCATATATAAAATATCTAGTACTTTGTAAATCAAGATTCACCTGTCAAAGACCCTACTGTATAGTCCATTGGGAAAGAAAATGTAAAATCAAAGAGAATCGAGTTAGAGTGGACTTTAGAGATCTGAACATCTAGTCTAGCTGACCTGGAGACTCACTCATTTCAGTCACTTGCCTTATATCACTAGTTAGCATCAAAGGCATGACTAATAACCTAGGTCAGTGGTCGGGAAACTCATTAGTCAACAGAGCCAAATATCAACAGTACAACAGTTGAAATTTCTTTTGAGAGCCAAATTTTTTAAACTTAAACTTCTTCTAACGCCATTTCTTCAAAATAGACTTGCCCAGGCCATGGTATTTTGTGGAAGAGCCACACTCAAGGGGCCAAAGAGCCACATGTGGCTCTCAACCTGCAGTTTGCCAACCACGGACCTAGATTTTCAGTGTTAAAATTCATTTTACCACTTTAGCAAGTTTAATGTTTTCAAGACAAAGATAATTTATACTCTTTTAACTTAAAGTTAAGTCTTTTTAAGTCTATTGTGGTTACACTGAGTGACCAGATTATTATGTTCTCTGAACGCATAATAATCTGGCCACTCAGTGTGTGTGTGTGTGTGTGTGTGTGTGTGTGTGTGTGTGTGTGTATTAGAGGCCTGGTGCATGAATTCGTGCATGGGTGGGGTCTGGCCAGCCTGGCCAGGGGGAGGGTTAATGACCTGCTTGCTGGTCCAACTCCTGGCCGAGGGGACAATTTGCATATTACCCTTTTATTATATAGGATATACACCAAGTGGCCAAATTATTATGCGTTCAGAGATCATCATAATCTGGCCACTCAGTGTATACTTATTAACAAGGTTGGCCAGATGTATCTCTATAACAAGCATGTCAAACTCTGCGGCCTTTCACATGTGGCCTGCTGGCCGCGAGTTTGACATGCTTGCTTTGTAAGGATGACCATGCATCTAGTGTGCCTGAGACCGTCCTAATTTATGTCTGTTATCTCAGCATAATTATGAATTTTTAAGTACAGGAAGAAGTAAGTAGCACTTTAAGAGGATTAGTGTATTGAAGCTGTGTTTAGTGGGTACAGAGAAGAAAATATGGAATCTATGATACTCATTAGGAGAACTTTGTACAAATCAGATGTGATTATAAGATCCTTAACTAGGTGGTGACAGTGAAAAGAAAATCTTTTATCCCTTAGTGGCTCATACATGGTAAGTATTTATTAAATGTCAGGTAGATGTTCCTACAAAGGAAGGTAGAATAAGATTTGTGAGTTTTGGGGCACTTAAGGCAAAGAAAAAGATTGAAATTTTACACCAAATAGAAATAGAGGGATTCTCTGTGTAAGTCTAAGGTTATTATCTTAGTCTACTTAGATTAAGAAACTTTGTCTCCATTAACTGTTGAGTTGTACTATAATGAAAGTATGATTAGTTTCTTTAATACTTCATCTTTGCCAAAAGTCATGAATCGTAAGACCAGGACATGTGAGATCCAGGTAATAACTTAGTGCCTCAATTATAATTTTTTATGTTTAGTAGTTAATAGAAATTCTGCAAATGACTTTCCTGGACAAAAGATTGATTTAGAGATTATCAGAGAGCAAGTTTGAATTTGAATTCGGTGTCATTATTTTGTTACAAAAAAAGAATCCATTATGCAGTGCTAAAACACCAGAAGGAAGATAGTATGTCTCAACATCTTTTCATTGGTGGCTATATTTAAAAGATGCTAAATTATGCAATAATGTCATAGTTGGCAGAATATCATTTAGGTCTGAAGACATCACTGACAATCTGGCTGTTTATAAACTTGATTTCATATAGTTTCAATGCTGGATCAGTGTGATTTTCATTTTAGGTAATGCTGTTGGCATTGAGAGTATCTTCCAATTAATGCCCACTTAAAAGATGACCAGAAATAAAAAGTGTAGTATAATATGAGACACAATTTGAGAAATATTTTTCTGAAGTATAAGCATTTAAATGCTGCTACTGCCTCATAACTACTATGTACGTTCTAATATTTTAGTGGTATGGATATTTTAAAAAGCAACCTTGTTTACTACCAGAATTTCTCTCTTGAGTTGCCTCTTGTACAGTGTTACCTGAGCATTGTAGACCACAAATGATAAAAAGATGTGAGAGCTTTTTCAGCTGGGTTCCAGTTGTGACAATGTTCTGGTTTTTAGAGTTCCTCTTCATTTTACACTCCTTCACAAATTTGAGTAATTGTGGTTTCTTGTAAAATAATTTTGTTAAAGTTCTGGGTTAGGTACTATTTGAATCCTGTTACTTTTTACACGTTTCGAGGAAATAAAAGCTGCTAGGATTTGGACTTCTGAATCTGAATCTTATAAAAACGTTAATGCTGTTTATCTCTTGACTTTATGTAATTGAAAATTGGTTATTATTAGAGTTAATATAAATCATTAAGCATATTGGAACAAAGTTTTCCCTTTTTATTGGTCTAAATGGGCAAATGAGCAGATATACCTTTACACATTTTGTCTTTCTTTTCCCTTGGGTGGTTGAAATCTTACTGAGGAGACATCATTTTGATTTAGGATCAAAGGAGAGAAGGCTATCTTTTTTTTCTGGGCTCACTGCTGGGGTAGGTGCGTCATTAGCATCTGGCACACCTTTTTAAATTAGTGCTTTTGATGTCAGGAAAATGTCAGATGACTTCCTTAAAAGCGAAACATCTCTCCTGCATGTCAGAATGGGAGGAGTATTTTGTGTTCATTTTATTTTATAACTTCCTTCAATTGTTTATGTAAGTCATTTGTTTAAACTAGCAGTTCACTGCAAAGGCTGCTTATCAAAATACATACCCACTAAAACTCTCCAATAGAGTGCATTCCTCTGTTATCAGATTAATTCTTCTCTACCTTTGGGACTTAGTTCTAGGAGAAGGAGCTCTAAAGTCTGTGGGATCATTGACATGGAACTCTAACTCCCTTGTTTGAAGTTGTTTGAATACTCAGAACTTGTAGCTTTAGCAAACTACTTTTGTGAGTTCATGTTCACATTGAGCCCCCAACCAGACTCCTAACTGTTCAGCAACTGTGCTGATGGACATTTCAGGTATTTGAATAGTTTTAAGTTATTTCATTTTGGAGTATATTATTTTCTCACAACCAGGAACACCCATACTAAATTTGTAAGCACCAACTTCAGGTGGGCCTCAGACTGCTGGGAAATCCTATTAGGTTTTTCTAGTCTACTCCCTCTCCCTTCCCTCCATGTTAATTATTTTAAACCTTCATGCTCTTCAAACCTACTGTTCCCTTACTGTCAGCAGATGACCACATTTCTAAATTCATTGGGATTTGAAATGCTTTTTGTAATATAATTCATGGCCCGTATTTTGGTGTCAGTTTTATGTGTATTATGTTTGCTGGATATTAATTGCTTGTAAATATCTATTGGATCAAACTTGTTAATTGTGTTCATAAAATCGTTTCGAGCCTTACTTAATTTTTGTTTACTTAATCTGCCAATTTCTAAGAAAAAAAATTTTTTTTTTATAAATGCTGAACATTTTTAATGCTTCTGTCATTTCACAAAACATCTTTTGTTGACATTCTACAAATGACAACATCCAATAATGTCCCAATCCTTTCTTCTTGTGGAGATAGTTTATATATCTTTTTGACTTCCGTAATATTTGTTATTTCAGGAAGATTTTTCAGGGAAACTTGCTGACCTTATACCTTAGCTATTACTGGTAGGTCTTCTTTATGTATTTGTTTTTCTTCGTCTTAATTGTAAACAATTAGAACTGAAGTGTCATTTGCTGAGATACCGAATTTTTTCAGAGCCTCTGAAATATTGTTATTTGGGGACAGGTTGAAAATAATTTCAGTAGATAGAGTTCTCGTCTTCATTGTTCCTAGTTTGTAGAGATGAACTGCTTTGTTTGCTGCCACAAGTATCTGAAATGGATCGACAATCACTGTAGGGTTTATCAATGAACTATCAATAGCACCTTCCATGGCCTTTTTCTTCAAGTCTCCAGCATTTTTTACATCTTTAAATAACAGAAGGGTCTCCCTGCATTCGGGAAATAGGTGCAGCTGATGTGTTAACTGCATTTCATAAATAAGCAGGATTCGCTATCTCCCGTGTCCGTCAGAAAATATTTTTAAGAAAGGTACGAGTATAGATTTGTTCAATTCTTGTGTTTCTGTTATTGCTTTCTGTTTTCAGAAGCTATGTTGTTAATGCATTAGGAATCATTTATTTTTCTGGTGGATTACTAGGTTTCATCAAATCTAAGATGCCTTAGATTATAAAATGCATCCTGGTTTCAGAGACATAAAAATGTGAAAAAGTTTATCTTAGACTAAAACATGGTTATTTATCTTAGCAAGAAACATTGTTTTGCCCTGATTACTAGTAAATCTTGTTATCCTCAATTATGTTTTGTCTAATATTGGCATTACTGTATCTGCTTTCTTTTAATAGCATTGCCTGATATATGTTTTGTACTCTTTTATTTTCAAGTTTTTGATGTCCTTTTGTTTTAGGGTCATAAACTTTGGACAGCTTTACACTTACTGTTTTGTATATCCTTATGAGTCCTGCTAACCCATCTTAATTTTTTATCACGAGGGTCCCCTTAAAATTTGGACTTGTATTTAGCCATTTTTTCCCCAGTAGCACTTGAGGTTAATCATCATCTTTTGCCCCACACCTAAAAATTTGAAAACATTATCACATTAGTATACTTCTTGTATACAGTGCCTTCCCTCAAGTATATTCTTTGGACTATAATTTCTATTTTCTTGTACTTGGTGTTTTTAATTTATTTTGCTAGAGTATGCCTTATAGTAAATTTCTCAGAAAGAATGTATGAGAAGTAAATTTTCAAGACTGCATATCTGAAAATATTTTATTTGCGCTCATAGAAAGTTTTATTATCGTTCAGCATACTTTTTAGAAATCTTTATTATAGATAATGCCTGTTTTATTCTCTGTAAGCTTTTGGAATGTTTATCTTTGAATTCTGCTGTTTTATGGTATGGGTTTCTTACTTTCTCCACCCCAATTCATATTGTCCAGCATGGATTAGTTAGTTAGTTAATTAGTTAATTTATGGACTAGTCCCTTAAAAAAGAGATGTACATCTGTTTAGGTCCAGCAAAATTTTATGATGTTATGTATTGCTCTTGCTCCTTGTTCTGTTATCTCTTATTAGACTTTTCCTTTACATCAGTGATTCTCAACCTTTCTAATGCCGCGACCCTTTAATACAGTTCCTCATGTTGTGGTGACCCCCAACCATAAAATTATTTTCGTTGCTACTTCATAACTAATTTTGCTACTGGTAATGAATCGTAATGTAAGTATCTGTGTTTTCCAATGGTCTTAGGTGACCCTGCTAGCAGTTCTCAATCTGTTGACATCGTTTTGATTTAGGATCAAAGGAGAGAAGGTTGAGACCCACAGATTGAGAACCGCTGCTGTAGAGCTTAAGACCATCAGAAAACACAGATATTTACATTACGACTCATTAACAGTAGCAAAATTACAGTTATGAAGTAGCAACGAAAATAATTTTATGGTTGGGGGTCACCACAACATGAGGAACTGTATTAAAGGGTCGCGGCATTTGAAAGGTTGAGAACCACTGCTTTACATGCTTCTTCTTGTCTTTGAGTGTTTTGTTCTGGCAAAATACCTTTCTAGTCCACTAATTTTACCTTTATTTGGATCCAGCTTGCTTTCATGGCTATATTTTAAGTAAGCATTTGGTTTTAGAATAGTATTTCAGTTACACATATGTTATGATATTGTCCCACAGTTTTTGGATTTTGTGTGTTTTGTTTTGTGTTTTTCATTCTCCCCTCTATTTTAGTTTGGGAAATCTTTATCCTGTTTTCAAGTTGACTGATCCTTTCCTCAGCCATGTCTTCTACTGATGAGCCCATTGAAGGCATTCTTCTCTTCTTTACTGTGTTTTTTATTCCCAGCATTTCCTTTAGTTTCTTCTTAGAATTCTGCCTCTTGTTTACTTACCTGTTCCCTTGCAGGCCTGGTTCCTCCCAACTGCCCTCCCCTGCTGGCCATCTTGTGGTGGCCATCTTGTGTCCACATGGGGGCAGGATCTTTGACCACATGGGGGAAGCCATCTTTTGTGTTGGAGTGATGGTCAATCTGCATATTAATCTTTTATTAGATAGGATAGAGGCCTGGTGCACAGGTGGAGGCCAGCTGCATTGCCTTGAATGGTGTTCCAGATCAGGGTGGGGGTTACCTTGGGGCGTGGGGCGGCCTGGGAGAGAGGTCTGTGGTGGTTTGCAGGCCGGCCATGCCCCCTGGCAACCCAAGCAGATTTATTTATCTTCTACAATTGAAACTTTGTAGCCTGGAGTGGAGCCAAGCCTTCTGCTCTCTCTGTGGTGGCAGCCATTTCTGTTAAGATTTATTTATCTTCTATAATTGAAACTTTGTAGCCTTAAGCAGAGGCCAAAGCTGGCCAGGGCTGCAGAAGCTTGGCTTCCTCCATCACCACGGGCAACCCTAGCCTCCTGCTCTCTCCAGCTCTGTGGCTGCCGCCATTTCTGTTGGGATTTATTTATCTTCTATAATTGAAACTTTGTAGCATTGAGTGGAGGCCTGGACTGGCAAGGGCAGGCAGAAAGCTTGGCTTCCTCCATTGCCGGGGAAACGCAAGCCTCCCTCCTGCTCTTTGTGGCTGCAGCCATCTTGGTTGGGTTTATTTGCATATTCCCTCCTGATTGGCTGGTGGCCATGGCTGGTTAGTGTAGCGGAGGTATGGTCAATTTGCATATTACCATTTTATTAGATAGGATTGTGCAAAATACATATAGCATAAAATTTATTATTGCAACCATTTTTGAAGTGCACAGTTTATTGGCTTTATGTACATTGATAGTGTGTAGCAACCATCACCACCAACCAATCTCCAGAATCTTTTCATGTTGTAAAACTGAAACTGTACAAATTAATAACTTCCCATTCTCCTCTCCCCTCAGTCCCTGACACCCACAGTATACTTTCTGTCTTTGATTTTGACTATTCTTAAGTAGCTTATATGTGTGTGATTTTGTGACTGGCTTATTTCACCTAGCATAATGTCCTCACGATTCATCTATGTTATACCATATGTCAGAATCTCCTAACCTTTTATGGCTGAAAAACATTCCATTAGTATATACCATATTTTGCTTATCCATTCATCGATTGAGGGACAGTTGGTTGCCTCCTCATTTTAGTTATTGAAAATAATGCTGCATGAACATGGGTGTACAAATATCTCCTTGAGACCTCCTTTCAATTCTGGTGGGTGTATAACCAGAAGTAGAATTGCTGGACTATAAGAATTTTTTCTTTTAGAAAGTATTTCTCCTTCACTTTTGAAGGATAATTTTGCTGGATATAGAATTAAAGATTGGTGGTTATTTATTTTCACACTTAGTATTTCATTCTACTCTCTTCTTATGTGGTTTTGACAAGTAGTTCATTTTAATTTTTATTGTTTCTCTATAGATAAGGTGATTTTTTTCTTCCTTCTGACTTCTTTCAAGAATTTCTTTGGCTTTGGTTTTTGGCAGTTTGGATTTATTTTCCTTTTTTTTTTTTTTTTAATCCTCACTTGAGGATATTTTTCCATTGATTTTTTTAGAGAGACAGGGAAAGACAGAAACATTTGATTTGAGAGAAAGACATCTATTGATTGCCTACTGCACAAGCCCTGACTAGGGCCCGGGCCAGGGAGGAGCATGCAACTGAGGTTCGTGCCCTTGACTGGAATTGAACACGGGACCCTTTGGTCTACAGGCCAACTCTATCCACTGAGCCAAACTGGCTAGGGCTGGCAGTTTGAATATGATATGATTGGGAATAAATTTTGAAAATATTTACCTTGTTTTATGTTCTCTTGAGTCTCTTAGACCTGTGATTTGGTGTTTATCTCAGCCATTGTTACTTCAAATATTTTTTCTCTATTCCTCCTTTCTTTTCTTGGTATTTCAGTTACACATATGTTATGATATTGTCCCACAGTTTTTGGATTTTGTGTGTTTTGTTTTGTGTTTTTCATTCTCCCCTCTATTTTAGTTTGGGAAATCTTTATCCTGTTTTCAAGTTGACTGATCCTTTCCTCAGCCATGTCTTCTACTGATGAGCCCATTGAAGGCATTCTTCTCTTCTTTACTGTGTTTTTTATTCCCAGCATTTCCTTTAGTTTCTTCTTAGAATTCTGCCTCTTGTTTACTTACCTGTTCTTATATGTTACTCACTTTCTCATTAAAGTCCTTAAGCATATTAGTAATAGTTATTTCAAATTCTCTACATAGTAAATCCAAAATCTATGTTATGTATTTTATTCTGGTGGTGGTTTTGTGTCTTCAGACTTTTAGTGTATTTTTCCTTGCCTTTTGGCATGTCTTATAATTTCTTGTTAAAAGTTGGGTATTTTGTGTCAGATAATGGGAACTGAGGTAAACAGGCCTTTAGTGTGAGGATTTATGCTAATCTAGTTAGGAGTTGGGTTGTGTGTAATGTTTATTGTAGCTCTAGATAACAGAGGCTTCAAATTTCTTTGGTGTACTTGGTGTTTTGGCCTCCACTCTTGACTTCGGAAGTTTTCTATGTTGTGTTCCTTGAAATGTTTCTTGCCATTCTTTTGCATGTAACCCACTGTTACATTTGAGCCCCATTTGTATGGTATTAAGATGTGGAGGAGGAGGGAGGACCATTTCATAATCTTTTGATAAAGTATCATATTTTAAGTTGGGCCTGTGTCTCATGGCCATGACTTTTCACAAGTGTTTGTACAGTGCTATAGCTTTTCACCCCTTCCTTCCTACTCCCTTCACTGTCTGTAGTGTTCCTGATCCATTTCCTTGAAGCCCTGTCCCCTGTTGACAATGGGTTGTTGAATTTCTCTCCTCTCCTCAGGTGAAACAGGAAAGAAGTTGAACCACATAGGACTTCCTTTCCTCCTGCTGGGATTAGGAGAGTTGTGCTCTAATAAGGTCTTTTGGAAAAGAGGCCTTTGCTGTGGAAAAGGCTCTGTCTGGGCCTGTTTCATAATGGTTCCTCTTCCCCTTTCCCTGACTGAGAGGAGGTGATCTTTTTGGATCCTCGTGCTGAAAACCTGATGGAGTTCCTGGAGGAGAAAGCCCACAAAAATATGGGGTCACCTCTAAGACTCTGGCCCCCAGGCATCTCTTATTCTCACACTAGTTTACACTCAACCTCTAGCAGTTTATTGAAATTACCATTAAGTGCTCCTACCAGTTTATGGGTCCAGTAACTTTTGCTTCATGTAAGCAGATCTTGGTTGCTGTATCTCTCCAGATGCACCTGTCTCCAGATTTGGGGTTGTCAGTTTGCCTTATAGTCTTAGTCATTCGTTTTAAGTTTGCCCACCTTTTTCTTGTTTTAAAGACAGGAATGATGACTTTCAAGCACTTTACATACCAGGACTGAAACTGGACATCTCTCCTGACTATATTTTTAATTTCTAAGATCTCTGTAAGTTCTTTAATGACTTATTTTTGTTTTATGGTTCACGTCTTTTAGTTTTCTCCTATTTGCTTATTTATATTGTTTCCTTGATTATTTCTTTATTGAGTTTTGTATCCCTCTTTTGTTATATTAATTCCAGATGCTTCAGTTTTCTATATCTTTATCCCTACTGTCTTTTATTGACCAATGTAGAATCTATTCATAAAAGTTTGCCCCAAGGACTCTTTTTGGGGAAAGGTGTTTTAAGGTTTCAAGGGTAAACCAGGGAAATATGTGGCTTAGTATGAGCAGAAGAATGAAGATAATTCTTTACTTAATTATTTGTATGTTTTTGTCTTATCTTTAATCTATAGAATATGTCTGATCTTGCTCTTATCTGCTCATTTGAAAACTGTTTTTTTCTTCTGCCAGATTTGGCTCTACATTTTCTCTTTCTTTGTTTTTGCCAAACCCCTGTCTATCTTTTAGGAATTTCTCAACATTTTAGTTTAAAGGATGATATCTTTTCGTATTCAAGTATTTTTTTTTTTTTTTTTTTGCTGTAATTTTAAGAGATTTTGTTTGGAAAAGAAGGTAGATATGTGTGTTCAGTCCAATTTGATCCAATCTCATTTACTTTCTTTTTTTTAAGTGACAGATCTTTATTTTCTTTTTTAAAACAATTTCCAATTATAATTGACATTCAGGATTATTTTAAATTAGTTTCATGTGCATAGCATAGTGGTTTGATATTTATACAATTTACAAAGTGATTCTCTTGGTAAGTCTAGTGCCTATCTGCCACCCTAGATAGCTATTATATACTAGAGGCCTGGTGCACGAAATTCGTGCACGGATGGGGGGCTGTCCCTCAGCCCAGCCTGCACCTGCTCCAATCTGGGATCCCTCACACAATATAGGACTGCTGGCTCCCAACTGCTCGCCTGCCTGCCTTCCTGATTGCCCCTAACCGCTTCTGCCTGCCAGCCTGATCACCCCCTAACCACTCCTCTGCCAGCCTGATTAATGCCTAACTGTTCCCCTGCCAGCCTGTTTGCCCCTAACTACCCTCCCCTGCAGGCCTGGTCACCCCTAACTGCCCGCCCTGCACACCTGGTCCCCCCCAACTGCCCTTCCCTGCAGGCCTGGTCGCCCCAAACTTCCCTCCTCTGCCGGCCTGCTCACTCCTAACTGCCCTCCCCTGCAGGCTTGATCGCCCCCAACTGTCCTCCCTTGCAGGCCCGATCCCTCCCAACTGCCCTCCCCTGCTGGCCGTCTTGTGGTGGTCATCTTGTGTCCACATGGGGGCAAACATCTTTGACCACATGGGGGCAGCCATCTTGTGTGTTGGAGTGATGGTCAATTTGCATATTATTCTTTTATTAGATAGGATTAGATAAGATAGAGGCCTGGTGCAAGGGTGGGTTCCAGCTGGTTTGCCCTGAAGGGTTTCCCAGATCAGGGTGGGGGTTCCCTTGGGGCGTGGGGTGGCCTGGGTGAGGGGCCTGTGGTGGTTTGCAGGCTGGCCACACCCCCCGGTGACCCAAGTGGATGCCCTGGTATCTGGGATTTATTTATCTTCTATAATTGAAACTTTTTAGCCTTGAGTGGAGCCAAGCCTCCTGCTTGCTCCGTTGCCGCAGCCATTTTTGTTGGGATTTATTTATCTTCTATAATTGAAACTTTGTAGCCAAGGCAGGCCAGGGCTGTGGAAACTTGGCTTCCTCCATCACCGGTGGCAACTCAAGCCTCCTGCTCTCTCCAGCTCCATGGCTGCTGCCGTTTTTGTTGGGATTTATTTGTCTTCTATAATTGAAACTTTGTAGCCTTAAGTGGAGGCCAAGGCAGGCCAGCACAGGTGGAAAGCTTGGCTTCCTCCATTGCCAGGGAAACCCAAGCCTCCTGCTCTCTCTGTGGCCACAGTCATCTTGGTTGGGTTAATTTGCATACTCGCTCCTGATTGGTTGGTGGGTGTAGCGGAGTTACGGTCAATTTGCACATTACCCTTTTATTAGATAGAACTAGAGGTCCGGTGCATGAAATTCGTGCATGGGGGAGAGGGGAAGGTCCCCTCAGCCCAGCCTGCACCCTCTCTAATCCGGGATCTCTCGAAGGATGTCCGACTGCTGGTTTAGGCCCACTAAATTGGCAGTCAGACATCCCTCTCACAATGCTGGACTGCTGGCTCCTAACTGCTCACCTGCCTGCCTGCCTGATCGCCCCTAACTCCCTGTGCCTGCCAACCTGATCACCCCTCACCACCTCTGCCTGCCAACCTGGTCAACACTAACTGCCCCCCCCCCTCCCCATCAGCCTGATTGCCCCCAACTGCCCCCCCCCACACCAGCTTGGTTGCTCCCAACTGACGCCCCCTCCAACCCCCCCCCCCCCCCCCGCTGGCCTGGTTGCCCCACGCAGCCTGCTGCTCGGTCGTTTGGTAGGCCCTCACTAACCCCCCTGCCAGCTGGGTCACCCCACGCAGCCTGCTGCTCGGTCATTTGGTTGTCCATCACTAACCCCCCTGTTGGCTTGGTTGCCCCACACAGCCTGTTCGGTCATCTGTTTGGTTGCGACAGTTGCTTAGGTTTTTATATAGATAGATTATTGACTATATTTGCTATGCTGTATTTTACATACCTGTGAGTACTTTGTAACTGCCAATTTGTACTTCTTGATCCCTTCACCTTTTTCTCCCAGTACCCCAACCCTCCTTCCATCTGCCAACCATCCGTTTGCTCTCTGTGTCTGTTTCTATTTTTTTTCACTTATTTTGTTCTTTATATTCCACATATAAGTGAAATCATATGATATTTGTCTTTCTCTACCTGACTGATTTCATTCTTGTTTATGTTTGAGTAATATTCCATTGTACATATGTACCACTTATTTACTCATTTGTCTGTTGATGGACACTTACGTTGCTTCTATATCTTGGCTATTGTATATAATGCCACAGTGAACATAGGGATGCATATGTCTTTTCTAATTAATTTTGGGTTTCTTTAGTTATATATCCAAAAGTGGAATTGGTGGGTCCTTCTTTGTCTCTTTCATAATCTTTTTTTTTTTTAAGTCTGTATTGTCTGATATAAGTATTGCTGCCCCAGATTTTTATTGTTGTTGTTTTTATTTTCATGAAATATCTTTTTCTATACCTTTACTTTCAGTCTGTGTATGTCTTTCTATCTAAAGGGGGAGTCTCTTGTAGGTAGCATATGTATGAGTCTTGTTTTCCTATCCATTTAGCCACCCATATCTTTTGATTGGATCATTTAATCCATTTACATTTAAAGTAAGTATCAATATGTAAGTACTATTTTATTATTCATATGTCTTATCTTTTTTTCTTCTTCTCCTTAAAGATGTCCTTCTAACATTTCTTGTAATTTTGGTTTGGTGGTGATGAACTCCTTTAGCGTTTTCTTGACTGTGCAGCTATTTATCTGTCCTTATATTCTAAATGATAGCTTTGCTTGGTAGAGTAATCTTGGTTATAGGTACTCACTTTGAATGTTTTGTACCAATCCCTTCTGGCTTGAATTGTTTTTGTTTACAAATTAGCTGACAGTTTTATAGGAGTTCGTTGTAGGTAACTGTCTTCCTCTTGCTGCTTTTAAGAGTCTCTCTTGCTGAAACCAGTTTGGCTCAGTGGATAGAGCCTCAGCCTGTGGACTGAAAGGTCCCAGGTTTGATTCCGGTCAAGGGCATGTAACTGGGTTGCGGGCACATCCCCAGTGGGGGGCCTGCAGGAGGAAGCTGATCGATGTTTCTCTCTTATCGATGTTTCTAACTCTCTATCTCTCTCCCTTCCTCTCTGTAAAAAATCAATAATATATATATATATTTTAAAAAGAGTCTCTCTTTGTCTTTAACCATTGGCATTTTAATTATGTGGGCCTCTTTGGGTTCATCTTGTTTGGGAGTCTTTGTGCTTCCTGGACTTGTATGTCCATTTCCTCACCAAGTTAGGGAAGTTCTTTGTCATTATTTCTTCAAATAGGTTTTCAATCCCTTGTTCTCTCTTCTCTTCCTGGTACGCTTATGATGCAAATGTTGTTACACTTGAATGTTGTTCTAGCAGTCCCTTAAATTACCCTCATTTAAAAAAATGTTTATTCTTTTTGCTGTTCCAATTGGGTGTTTTCTACTACCTTGTCTTCCAAATTGCTGATTTGATCTCTGCATCATCTAATCTGCTGACATAAGTTACTACCACAACTTCATTCCATCTAGTGTATATTTCATTTCTGGTTCTTCTTCCATAGTTTCTTTGTTCTCACTAAGTTTCTTGAGCAACCTTATAATCATTGTTTTGAACTCTATGTCTGGTAGATTGCTTGCCTTCATTTTGTTTGGTTCTTTTTCTGGAGTTTTGTTCTGGTCTTCTATTTGGCACATGTTTCTTTATCTCCTCATTTTGGCTGCCTCCCTGTTTGTTTCTATGTATTAACTAGATCTATATCTTCCAATCTTGCAGAGTAGCCTTATAGAGTTGGTGACACAATCTCTGTGGTCACATGTTTCAAGTGTGTCCCTTGCGTGGGTTGTGTGTGCCTTCCAGTTATAGTTTAGCCTTGATTACTTTGGGCACATCAGTGGGTGGGGTTGACCCTCAGGCTAAATGACTGTGCTTATTGGCCATGACCACAGCATAGGAGCTGCTGTGTGGGGGCAGACCCCATAGAGCAAGATTCACCCTACTGGGCTCTGATGCCAGCCAAGACTTTCCTTTGGGTGTGCTACTTGTGGAGCTAATTGGGTGGTGTTCTATTGTGGTCTAAAGCCAGCCACCAGGTGTATTGGTTCTGGGGCCTCTTGGGAGGGGCTCTGGTGTAGGCCAAGGTTAGCCTCTGTCTGTGACCAGATTGATGCTATCTGGTAGGAGTTATAAAGTGATCTATAATTAGCAGTTTCTTGTGCTGGGCCTGGAAATGCATGAGAAAGGCCACACTGCAAACTGAGGCCAGCTGCCACCAGTATCAGGCCTAGAGCCACTAAGCTAAAGGCTCAGTGCACCCCAAGGCATGCAGGCACCTGCCAGCTGCCTGTAAGGCTCAGTCCCTGAAAGAACCTTGGGTGTTACATGACATGGGGTCTCAGGGAGTCACGGGTGGGGTGAGTGGTGTTTATCAGGTTAATACAGATTCAAATTTGAGTAACACGGAGACAATGGTGGCTCTTCTTCAGTCCTCGCCCTTAAACCACACAACTCAGTTTTTCCCTGTATGTCTCTGGTACCCTATAAGCCACTGTCCCTCAACCAGAGCCCAGGGTGAGTGCTAGTGAGTCTGTCTGTGGACTCTATGAGAACGCCTGAGTTTCCAGTAGATTCTGTCTCACCTGAACATGGATTCCTGCAGATATTCACTGTCAGATGTTATGTGGGCTGCTCTTCCTGATACTGGTGTTCTGGGTTGGGGAGCCTGGCATGCTTCTCAGGGGAGAGACTTCTGCAGCTTAGCTATGCTTTCAGATACCACTGCATATGAGTGTGAGGCTAGCCTGTTTCATGTCTCTGCCCCTCCTACCAGTCTCAACGTGGCTTCTTCTTTATATCCTTAGTTATACGACTTCTATTCAGCTAATTTTCAGATAGTTCTCCAGGTTGATCTCTAATTTAGTTGTAATTTTGGAGTGGTCAGCGGAGAAGGAAGTAAACACAGTAACACAGTGTTTACCTACTCTGCCATCTTGACCAGAACTCCAATCTCATTCCCTTTTCTTAAAAATTTATCTTTATTATTGAAAGTCTTACGGATGTCCTCCTTCCCCCCCCCCTCCCCGCCCCATTAACTTCCTCCACTCTGCTCCTCCCCTCTCCCCAGGCCTTCGCCACACTATTTTCTGTCCATAGGTTATGCATAAATGCATATAAGTTCTTTGGTTCACTTTTAATTAACAAATTGATTTAATAGTTACCATTGATAATAGTAAGTTAATATAATTGAACACTAACTCTGTGCCAGGGAACATGCTAAATGCTTTCATTATCTCTTTTCATCCTTACATCAACACAGGAAAGTGGGTGTTATTATTTGTATATATACTTAAGAAAAATGAAGTTTAAAAACATTAAGTACCTGCCCAGGATCGTACTAATACATGCAGAGCTGGGATAAGAACCTGGTCTGTCTAAGAACCTGACAACCATATCCATTTAGACAGTGGTAATTCTATGAATGTACAGCATCTACCCACCAACTCAATTAACTACAGTTCTTTACTTACCTTACAAATTAGACATAAAGTATAAGATAATGCAAGAAGTGGAGAAGAAGTAATTAGAAAGTTGAGAAGTTGGGAACTGAGTTTTTGTAAGAATCTGGTGCCCAATTCATCAAGAAGACAGCTATTTGTTGATTTAGCTCTTGAAGTAATGATCTTCAGCCTGGTCATTCCTACGTACATTTCCAGGAATCTGGCAGGGATTAGAAGTATTTCCTGTAGCCATAGAGGAATTTTCTTTTTGTTCAGGAATCTAGAGTGCAGGTTGGGTCTCATTGATACCCATTGAGTATTTCATTCGTCTAAACAAGGAGCTGGCTGGATTGTTAATAGTTAAATAGAGTTGGAAATGTAGAATCTTATATGAATTCAAAACTAATAAGAAAGTTGAAGGCATATCTTGTGAAACTGAGTCTTGAATGCATGTCACTTTTATTTGAAAAAGAAAATAAGTTGGGTGAAACTTTTACTAATTAGAGAAAAGTAATTTAAGATTAGTTTGAACATTGAATTTCATATGTTTACCTATATAAATAGGTAATTATTCTCACCTCTTTTGGCTAGTAAAAGTATTACTTTTACTTTATCCTAGAATGTTAGGGAAAATTGCCTAGTTTTGTGTAGTTATTAAGAAGTCTATATTCATTTTTTTATTATTGAAACTATTGCAGATGTCCCCCATTTTCCTCCCCTTTGCCCACCTCCATCCAGCCCCTACCCTCCACTCCTCTGGCCTTCACCACACCATTGTCTGTATCCATGGGTTAGGCATAAATATTCTTTGGTTAATCTTTTCACCTTCTTTTATCCAGTGCCCCCCTGGGGGAAAAACACACACAAAATACTTCATGGAATACACAACACAAAGCTTGAATCCTGATGTAAATTACAGACTTTAGTTAATAACATCAATATTGTTTCTTCAGTTTTAACAAAGGCACTGCACTAACACAAGTATAATTAACTAGAGGCCTGGTGCACGAAATTCGTGGAAGGAGGGGTGGTGTGTCCCTCAGCCCAGCCTGGGACCCCTCTAGGGATGCCTGACTGCCTGTTTAGGGGATCGGGCCTAAACGGGCAGTTGGACATCCCTCTCACAATCCAGGACTACTGGCTCCCAACCGCTTGCCTGCCTACCTGCCTGATTGCCCCTAACTGCTTCTGCCTGCCACCCAGATCACCCCCTAACCACTCCCCTGCCAGCCTGATCGATGCCTAACTGCTCCCCTGTCAGCCTGGTCGCCCCTAACTGCCCTCCCCTGCAGGTCTGGTCACCCCCAACTGCTTTCCCCTGCAGGCCTGGTTCCCCCCAAACTGTCCGCCCCTGCTGTCCTGGTCACCCCCAACTGCCCTCCCCTGCAGGCCATCTTGTGGTGGCCATCTTGTGTCTACATGGGGGCAGCCATCTTTGACCACATGGGGGCAGCCATCTTGTGTGTTGGAGTGACGGTCAGTTTGCATATTACTCTTTTATTAGATAGGATAGGGGAAACTGTGTTGAAAGGAGAGGTGTGTGGGATTTGTGGATTCTTTCATAAATTTTTCCTTAAACCTAAAGCTATTCAAGAAATAAAGTCTATTAATATTTTTAAAAAATATTTCAAAGTCTCTATTTTCACCCAGCCAGTGCTGCTCAGTGGTTGAGCATTGACCTATGAACCAGGAGGTCTCAATTCTATTCCTGATCAGGGCACATGCCCAGATTGCAGGCTCAATCCCCAGTAGGGGGCGTACAGGAAGCAGCTGATCAATGATTCTCATCATTGATGTTTCTATCTCTCTTGTTCCCTTCCTCTCTGAAATCAGTAAAAATATTTTTAAAAATCTCTGTTGTCATGTCTTCTTTAGACATGAGTTTTCTTTAGGAATTTAGCTTCAGAATTTTTCTTATGGTATACATTTATATTTTAGAGTCCTCCTGATATAAACAGTTAGAAAGTTAGGCAAAATATAGGAAATAAATGTTTTGAGACATTTGAAAATATGCAGGACCATAATCTCTAAGAGAATGAGGTGTGTCCTGTAGTTACCCTAAGCTTTCTAGACTGCATATTGGGTGAGGGGACCAGACTTAATGAGCTAAGGAGAGAGAAATCAGAATTTGGGGGTAGAAGGGTAATTAGAATTTGAGGGGCAGGCTATTGGAGAGACGAGAGATATGCAAAGAAGCTCCAGAATACTATATAGGGTTCTTGAGTCTTTTGTTGAAGACTAAGTTGTACATTCACAGAACAACACTGCACAGCTCCAGAAAAGAACATTTACTAAGAAAAGAACAATTACCGGAGAGCTGATAAATTACTGGCGCATACACAGGGTTGAGAAGGAGGTGAGGGCACCGCCCTCTTCCCTGCATCATCCTCTTCCCTGCATCATCTGCCCCCCACCCCCCAACCCCCGCCCCACCCGCCACCTACACACACCCTGAGGACATGAATGCCTCTCCTGGCATGTTGAGGTCTCATTCCCTTCCCAGAAACTCCCCTTGGGGATATGATTGGTTGGCTGCTTTTAAAACTGAATCATTCTTAATAAATTAACAAAAATAACTCAGTAAAAGCACTGTTCACCGGGTCCATCTCCCTCTGTTCCTCCCACTGAGCAGCATTCTATCCAGTCAGATTAGAGAGACCTTGTTGAACACCCCAGGTATTCAGTGGAGCCTGTAAAAAGTGTACATTTTAAGAGTAGTGCTAATATAACTCTAGATTCAAGGCTACAATAGAATCATCCTAATCACTTAAAACAAACCTTGAATGGAACAAATTGATCTGTGAGGTTAACTACCTGCCAGAACAAAGTTCAACACCACTAATTTGGAAGTTGAGTTTATTTGTTTACCTACGAAAACGATAAAATTTGAATTTCCAATGGCAGTTATAGAAATTGCTTGCCTCTTTCTCCTACTGGTGTTATGATGACATCACTGGAGAAAAGTCAGTCAGTAGAAAACAAACTCAGAAATGGCAGTCATCATGAAATTAGCAGAGAAGCTATTATAATTATATTCAAGGATATAAAGGAAAATATGAGCCCAGTGAGGGAACAAATGGTAGCTCAATAAAGAAATCCTATATAATAAAGAGGTAACATACAAATTGACCATCATGCCCTCGCACAAGATGGCCGCCCCCGTGTGGTCACAAAATGGCCACCACAAGGTGGCAGGCAGGGGAGGGCAGTTGTGGGCAACCAGGCCAGCAGGGAAGGGCAGTTGGGGGTGACTGGGCCTGCATGTGAGGGAGGTCAGTTGAGGGGGGACCAGGCCTGCACGGGAGGGCAGTTGGGGGTGACCAGGCCAGCAGGGGAGGGGAGTTGAGGGCAACTGGGCCAGCAGGGGAGGGCAGTTGGGGGTGACCAGGCCTGCAGGAGAGGGCAGTTGGGGGCAATCGGGCTGTCAGGGGAGCAGTTAGGTGTCTATCAGACTGGCAGGGAAGTGGTTAGGGGGTGATCAGACTGGCAGGCAGAAGCAGTTAGTGTCCATCAGGCAGGCAGGCAGGCAAGTGGTTGGGAGCCAGTAGTCCCGGATTGTGAGAGGGATGTCTGACAGCTGGTTTAGGCCCAATCCCAGGCCTTAGAAGTGCCCAGGGATCAGGTCTAAACCGGCAGTTGGACATCCCCCGAGGAGTCCCAGATTGGAGAGGGACACCCCCTGCCCCCCCAGTGCACGAATTTTGTGCACCGGGCCTCTAGTACAAATAAAAAGAGAAGTAAATGGAAGTTCGAATAGGGAAAAATACAGTATCTGAAAAAACACTTTGAAAGAGCAAAAGTAAGTCAGAGAAAAATTAAGGAAAATCAATGATGCTAAAATGTATAAATTTCTCTTTGAATTACCTTGTCGAAATGTTCATGTAAATTTTTTAATAATCTTTATTGTTGAGAGTATTTCAGATGTCTCCCCACCACCCCCCTATTACCCTCTTCTACCCAGTTCCTGCTCCACCCCAGGTCTTCACCAACCTATATAGATAATGCATATAAGTTCTTTGGTTAATCTATTCCCACCCCCACTACCCCTTCCCTCTGAGATTCATCACTCTGTTCCATGTTTTCATGCCTCTTGTGTTATTTTATTTATCAGTTTATTTTGTTCACTAAATTCCATGTTTGTTTATTTTTATTTTCAGATTCAATTGTTGATAGACTTGTATTTATTGCCATTTTATTCATCATATTTTTTTATCCCCCTCCTCCTTCCTCCTCTTTTTACTCTCCTCTTCCTCTTTATAAAGAATACCCTTCAACATTTCATGTAATATTGCTTGGGTGCTGGTGAACTCCTTTAGCTTTTCATATCTGTGAAGCTCTTTATCTGACCTTCAATTCTAAATGATAGCTTTGCTGGGTAGAGTAATCTTGGTTGTAGGTCCTTGTTTTTCATCACTTTGAATATATCTGGTCTGCAAAGTTTCTGTTGAGAAATCAACTGACAGTCTCCCTTGTAAATAACTTTTCTCTTGCTGCCTTTAAGATTCTTTGTCTTTAACCTTTTGAATTTAAATTATGATGTGTCTTGGTGGTGGCCTCTTTGGGTTCATCTTGTTTGAGACTCTGCGCTTCCTGGACTTATAAGTCTATATCTTTCACCAGATAGGGTAAGTTTTCTGTCATTATTTCTTCAAATAGGTTTTCAATATCTTGCTCTCTCATCTTCTTCTGGCACCCCCTTAATGCAAATGTTGGTATGCTTAAAGTTGTCCCAGAGGCTCCTTACTCTATCTTCATACTTTTGGATTCTTTTTCTTTTTACTCTTCTGATTGGGTGTTTTTTTGCTTCCTCATATTCCAAATTGTTGATTTGATTCTTGGAATCCTCTACTCTGCTGTTGAATTCCTGTATGTTATTTTCTTTATTTCAGTTAGTGTTATGCTTACTTTCTGACTGGTCCTTTTTCATGTCTTTGAAATTGTCACTAAGTCCCTTGAAGTTCTCATTAATATCCTTGTGCATCCTTAAAATAATTGTTTTGAACTCTATATCTAGTAGTTTGTATGCTTCCATTTCATTTAGTGTGTTTTTTTCATTGAGGTTTCTTCTGTTTTTGCATTCATGACCTGTTTCTTTGTATCCAAATTTTGGCTCTTTCCCTGTTTTTGTATTCTATGAGTTGGGTAGAGCTGCTATGTCTCCTAGAATTGGTAGAATGGCTTTGTGCAGTAGGTGTCTTGTAGGGCCCAGTGGCTCAGACTCCCCAGTCACCTGAGCTGGGCACTCTAGGTGCATCCCTGTGTGGTCTGTGTGCACAATCTTGTTGTCGTTGAGCCTTGATTCTTCTTGGTGTCACTGGGAGGAATTGGCCTCCAGGCCAGTTAACTGTGAGGACCAGCTGTGACTATAGTGGAAGAGGTGCTATGCTAGAGACATCCCTGTTGAGCGGGACTTGCTTCAGTGGTGATTTGGTACTCACTGTGTCTGCCCCTTGAGTGTATTGCTTTTGGATGTGTAGAGTTGTAATCTGGTGTGCTCTGAAGCTGTGCGCGGGGTGTACTGACTCGGGCTTCCCAGGAGGTGCAAAGTCAGTCACTGCCTGGGGCCACCTGGCAGGAGCTACAGAGAGATCTGCAGATTGCTGCTACTTGTGTTTGGCTTAGAAGTGCCCAGATGAGGCCAAGCTGCGAAGCAGGCTGCTGCTAGTGTTGGTGTTGGGCCTCTTATTGATAGGTATGGGGCACACTGAGTTCAGCTGCTGCTATTTTGAGAAATTTTAGGAAAGTCTGAGGCCTAAGCCATATGGAGGCCTTTCATATGGAAAAGCCCTGCAAACAGCTTGGATGGGGCTTCAAGTTCAATGTTGCGGGGTCTCAGGGAGTAACAGGGCAGAGGGAATAGATAAGTCAGGCTGATGGAAACAGATATGGCTGTTAGTCATCTCTGCAGTGGGGAGGTCTCAGCATAGGAACAGTGACCCCTGCCAGCACCCCTATGGGAAAAAGCCAGCCCTGATGTCAGTGACCATCTGCTTCTCTGTATGTCCCTGGGTCCTCTCAAGCCACAGCCCCAGAGCTGGAGCTCAGAGGGAGCAAGTCCGTGTATATCTGTGTGCTAGTCCTTTAAGAGGAACTGCCTGGGCATCCAGCAACTTCCATGTCACTCAGACACAATCACTGCTGGTTTTTATAGCCTAAAGTTATGGGGGCTTCTCTTCCCAGCTCTGGAACCCTGGGTTGGCAGTCTGGTGTGGGGTTAGGACCCCTTGCTCCTCCTGGAGACCTCTGCAGTGGCAATATCCCTTCCAATTAAAAAAAACACCACACATGGCTATTGGACCAGCCCATTCCATGCCTCCGCCCCTCCTACCTGTCTCAATGTGCTTTATTCTTTACATCTCTAGTTGTAGGACTTCCATTCAACAAGATTTCAGTGGTTCTAAATGATGATGGTTCTGTATTTTAGTTGTAATTTTGATGTGGTTTTGGGAGGTGGTGATTACCAGTGTTTACCTACACCACCATCTTGGTTTGCCTCATTTCACATTAATTAATGCTAATATAATTAGCATTATCACTGTTATTGCAGCTCTATACAAGTAGAACATTCTTATCAGATAGCTCTTTATAAACTGGATATAATTAATTTTCAACGGTATAGGATAGTGAAATAAATTCTTATTAATACCACATGTGAGAAATTGGATAACCATGGATTATTTCTAGCTCAGTATGTCTCTACTAGAAGCCCAGTACACAAAATCCGTGCATGGGGAGGGGTAGGAGAGGGGCCCCTCAGTCCAGCCTGCACCCTCTCCAATCCTGGACCCCTCGAGGAATGTCCAACTGCTGGTTTGTGCCCACACTTTTAACAGATGACAGCTCCATTGTTGTTTCTTTTCATGCTTAAACTCATTGGAATTAGTAGGTATTCAAAGCGTGTATACATTTTAGGTGGACACCCTATATATCTCTAGTCTGCGGTGAAAGGAACCAACTGTGGATTTGGAACTCTAGACAGGGAATCTCACTCACTCCCCGCATGTCTCCCCACTCCACTTTCCACCTTCGTGGGCAGTGGGAGAATCAATGTTTTCTCTCATTAACTCAGAAAAGCACACCCTGTCACCCACTGCCCAGCAGGAGTGCGCTAGGCCCCAAGTGAGCGAGGCTCTCTCAGAGCAGCCTTCGCTCCTAGGTGCTGGCACCCACAAAGTACACATTCCTCCTCTGCAGTCGCCCTGACTATCCCACCGTTTCATTGAGAGGACGGAACTCCGTGTCTCCTCTGAATTCCCGATCTTGAACACTGACCAAAGACACCTCAGCGAGGGCCACCCACGCCTACCAGGTTTGTCTGTCCATACCTGCTCCCGTCTCAGCACCTGCATTAGCCCCATGGAGGTGATCTTGTGCGCACATCCTGTGGGGGACGTAGGCATGCTGGGGTTGATGGGAGGATGGCTGGCGGGGGGAGGGCGGAACTTGCGCCTGCCATGGTCCGGGACTGTTGCAGGCGTGCATGGGTGGCAGTGCACTGGGGGGGGATGTTCGCACACCAGGCGGGGAGGAGAGGATGCGTGCACCAGAGGCCTGCAGCTGCACAAATCCACAACCCAGGAGGACGTCAATCTTGCCCGCCACAGTGGCTGTCCCTGTGACCAAGGAAGCCAAGCCCCCCTCCCGCTCTGCTCCAGCTGGCTTGGCCCACTCCACTCCAGCTGGCTTGGCTTTCTCTGTTCCTGGGGGAGCGGCGGAAGCCAAGTCCCCCTCCCCCCACCCACCCGCTCTACTCCAACCAGCTTGGCCCACTCTGCTCTGGCCGGCTTGACTTCCTCTATCACTGGGGTGAAGGAGGAAGCCCCCCGCCACTCTGCTCCAGCCTGCTTGGCCAGCTCCACTCTGGCCGGCTTGGCTTCCTCCGTAGCTGGGGTGATGGAGGAAGCCAAGCCCCCCAATCCACGCCACTCTGAATGCCACCATCTTTGTCGCATCAATTTGCATATTCCCTCCTTATTGGCTGTGGGTGCAGCCATCTTTATTGCGAAGTGACAGTCAATTTGCATTTTACTCTTTTATTATATAGGATTTTAATCTTTGATTATAATGACTAATATTAATAGCATCTTATGAACCTGGCCAGTGTGGCTCAATTGGAGCATCATCCTGTGCATCAAAGGGTCACAGTTTCGATTCCCAGTCAAGGCATATACCCAGGTTGCTGGTTCAATCCCTGATTCAGGCACATGTGGGAAGCCACTGATAAATGTTTCTCTCTCATATAGATGTTTTTTCTCTCTCTCTAAAGTCAATGGAAACATTTTCTCGGGTGAGGATTTTTTTTTTTAAAGCATTGTTATGTATGTTTTAGCCACTTTGTTTTAAGAGTTTATAGAAAGGTTGTGAAACTATATTATAAAGGAAACAGAAGAAAGAAGTGGAAAAATTTTTATCAAAAGAAGAGAACTAACCTCAAATACTTGAAAGTAGTATGGCAATTAAGAATATGCTATTAAAAAAGTATTGAAAGCTCTGTTTATAGGATGGGCCTTTGAAAAAAAATTAATCTGAAATAATTTCAGATTTACTGGAGTATTACAAAAATAGTGCATAGAATTCCTGTAGAATACTCTTCACCCAACTTCATTGTAATGTTAACATCTTATATAACTGTGATACAGTAAGCAAAACTAAATAATTGATGTCAGGTAACTATAAACACCTAACTTTATTCTGATTTCATCAGTTTTTCCGCTTACATTCTTTTGTTTGCCTAGGATCTGGTTTTGGTTCCCACATTGCATTCATTCATTCATTCATTTATTGTAAAAAAATATTTTTATTGATTTCAGAGAGGAAGGGAGAGAGATACAGAGAGAAATATCAATTATGAGAGAGAATCATTGATTGGCTGCTTCCTGCACACCTCCTACCAGGGATCGAGCTGCAACCCGGGCATTTGCTCTGACCCAGAATAGAACCATGACCTTTGGTTCATAGGTTGACACACTCAAGCACTGAGCCACACTGGCTGAGCCCATATGCCATTTTCAACACATCTATATCAGGGGTGATATTAATGTATTACTATTTGGTAACTAGAGGCCTGGTACATGAAATTCGTGCACTGGATGGGGAGTGTCCCTCAGCCTAGCCTGCACCCTCTCCAATCAGGGACCCCTCGTTGAATTTCCAACTGCCGATTTAGGCAGTCAGACATCCCTCTCACAATCTGAGAGTGCTGGCTCCCAACCACTTGCCTGCCTGCCTGCCTGATTGCCCCTCACTTCTTCTGCCTGCCACCCCGATCGCCCCCTAACCACTCCCCTGCCAGTCTTAATGACGCCTAACTGCTTTCCTGCTGGCCCGATCACCCCTAACTGCTCTCCCCTGCCAGCCTTGTTGCCCCCAACTGCCCTCCCCTGCCAACCATCTTATGGTGGCCATCTGTGACCATATGGGAGTGGCCATCTTATGCAAGGGCGTGACAGTCAATTTGCATATTACCTCTTTATTATATAGTATACACACACACATACTATATCCTATCTAATAAAACCTTAATGTGCAAATTGACCAAATGGCAGAATGACTGGTTGCTATGACGTGCAATGACCACCTGGGGGCAGATGCTCAATGCAGGAGCTTCTGCATTGAGTGTATGCCCCCTGAGAGGGAGGTGACCAGCAGTGGTGGCGGGGGACGGGGCTAGTCAGCAGGTGGCACCAGGCTGCCAGCCAAGGCGGATGCCATCGGCGGCCCCCCTCAATTGCTCCACCCCACAGATCAGCCCTGATCACTGGCCAGGCCTAGGGACTCTAACCTATATATTGGGAACAGTCTCTTAGATTTAAAAATTAAAACCTGGCAAGACTGAAAAAAACAGAATGATGCAGCAATGACATGCATGGACTCTGGCTTGCACATTTTGTGGTCAGCCCTGATTCTGACACTTACAACAGTGTGACAGAGCCAATTAACTAACTTCTCTCTGCTTCATTTTTCCATCCATAAGATGGGGGAAATGGTACCACTGCCTCAGAAGGATCATGTTATGTACTACTTTTTATAATCAGGGCAAAAAAATGTAGCTGCCCATACAACAGCAAGATGCCTTTCACCTGTATGAAAAGTATGGTCAAAGGTGCATGCAGTGTCCTAGATTGAGAGAGGGATGTCTTACTGCTGGTTTAGGCCCGATCCCCATAGTTGGACATCCCCCGAGGGTGTAGGCCAGGTTGAGGGACCCCCCAATCCCGTGCATGAATTTTGTTCACTGGGCTTCTAGTATATGTGTATACACACACACTCTTAACAGTCCAGGAGCCCTCAGGGGGATGTCCGACTATTGTGGAGGTGGGAGAGGCTACCGCCACTGCTGCTGTGCTCGCCAGCCTTGAGCCCAGCTTCTGGCTGAGTGGTGCTTCCCCTGTGGGAGTGCACTGACCACCAGGGAGCAGCTCCTGCATTGAGTGCTGTCCCCTGATGGTCAGTGTGCATCACAGCGACCGGTCATTTGCCATTTGGTTGATTTCCTTAATAGCCTTTTATTATATAGAATGTCAACTTGATCACATGATTATGGAGGTATCTTCCAGATTTCTTCATTATAAAGTTAGGATTTTTCTCTTTGTAATTAGTATTTTAGGAGATACACCTTAAAACTGCAGATATCTTTCTTAAATTTTGCAGTTGAAGCTTTTTAACTACTCAGTTTTTATTATAAACAATTTAGGTAGTTAGTCTTCTTTATTATTATTGCTAGGACCTAACTAGATAGCAGTATTTACAAGTCCTCTCTCCTGTTTAGTTTATCCAGACAGGGGTGCTTCAATTTTCTGCCTAGTGATAGAAATAGAAAGCCTGGTTGCCAGTCTTTTGGAACTGGGTGAGGAGGGAGATAAGGAGTTTCATATGTAGGGTGTCCCAAAATATGTACACATATACTTTCAATAATTATAAAGGTAGTGTTTACTTAAAATATACTTTATTTTCAAAATTGAGCTATCAGCTGTTATAGTATATATACACTTGGGGGGAGATATATTTTAATCCTCCCCCGAGGATAAGTTGGAGAGAGAGAGATAGAGGAGGGAGGGAGGGAGAGAGAGATTTTCAACCAACTGAACCACCTGGCCAGAGCAGGAGTTCTATATTTTAGTATGTGATTTTAATCCCCCTGCTGGTCATCTCTGAGCCCAGAACCTGCCTGACCTAGTTTCTCCATAGTGTAAGCCTCCCATGTCCAGGGGTGAGGTGGAGGTTAATAGCTCCTAATTCCACTACCATAACTTTACAATGGAGAGATCTGGAAAACACCACCTTAACTGTATCATCCCTGTCTCCTGAAGTGCTGCTAGTTTCTTATGATCAGTTGGTTTGAGTCTCATCATTCTGTCCCTTTTGAGGCACTTAGATTGACTCTGCTCCATTTGCTTTTCTTCTATCCACATTTTTCATATATTTTGGGTTAGAATTACAGATATCTCTTAGTTTCATCTAAATTTCTATTTCTTTTCCTGCTATTGTTTGCTAGTATTTATAAAGTGGTGGATGCTGAATGCATTTGGCCCTGTGTCCTAAAATTAAGGCCAAAGTAGCCTTTCAGATTATTTTGCATCATCTCTCAAGTTTTCAGATACACAGTCCTTTGGCTCAGCATTTTCACTTCTAGGACTACATCTTACAGAAATATTTACACATGTGCATGCACAAAGGCACTTGTATAGGGAAGTTTCCAGAAACAATGCCTGTAGTAGCCAAAATAATGGAAACAGTCTAAATGTAAATAATAATAAGGGAATAATTAAATAAATTGTGATATAGTTGCATAATGGAGTAGTATGCAGCTATTGGGAATAATGAAGAAACTCTTAAAGACATTAATACATCATTCAACAGTTTTCAAAGCCACATGTTTGGTATCACTCCATTCTTATATTTATCTATACTAATAAAAGGGTAATATGCTAATTAGACTAGACATCTTCTGGACATCATTCCGGACGTCCTTCCTGACAAAGCCAGGCCCGCATGAAGCCACCCGTGGTTCCGGGTGCCTGCGGCCAGCCAGAGGGAGGAAAGCCCGGGTCCCAG
Organism: Corynorhinus townsendii; assembly: GCA_026230045.1. NCBI lineage: Eukaryota > Metazoa > Chordata > Mammalia > Chiroptera > Vespertilionidae > Corynorhinus > Corynorhinus townsendii. Next base: position 123,568,125 of record JAPDVU010000001.1, read on the forward strand.
GTGCCTGTGGCCAGCCAGAGGGAGGAAAGCCTGAGTCCTGGGTGCTGGAGGAAAGCTGGTGCCAGCAGCTGGGGGAAGGAAGGCCTACTCTTGCAAGAATTTTCATGCATCGGGCCTCTAGTGTGTATATATTAGTGCATCATTGAAAAGGAAAATATTTGGAAGAATGTACAACAAACTTAAACAGTGGTATTTTGGAAATGATGAAAAGTGGAACTTTAGTCCTTTTACTTTATGTATTGTATAAGTTACTTTTATAACAAGCTTATTACATTTGGATTTTAAAATAAAATATGAAATAGACTGCTTACAGAAGTAGTTGAGCAGTGACTGGAGGTTTTTAGGCACAGATTCTTTAAAGGAGCTCTCTGGCCGAAACCGGTTTGGCTCAGTGGATAGAGTGTCAGCCTGCGACTGAAAGGTCCCAGGTTCGATTCTGGTCAAGGGCATGTACCTGGGTTGCGGGCACATCCCCAGTGGGGGGCGTGCAGGAGACAGCTGATCGATGTTTCTCTCTCATCGATGTTTCTAGCTATCTCTCTCTCTTCCTCTCTGTAAAAAATCAATAAAAATATATTTTTTTAAAAAAAGGAGCTCTCTGCTAGACACTGTCTCAGGTATCATTTATTGCAGGATTGCCCAAACTGGATTACAGTTTGGGGATAAAGAGATTGCATAATCCTACATAATAAAAGGGTAATATGCAAACTGACCCAATTGCGGAACAACGGGTTGCTATGACACACACTGACTACCAGGGGCCAGACGTTCAACACAGGAGCTGCACCCTGGTGGTCATTGCGCTCCCACAGGGGGAACACTGCTCAGCCACAAGCCAGGCTGACAGCTGGCGAGCACAACTGCGGTGGCAGTGCTAAGGATGTCCACTGACAGCTTAGGCCTGCTCCCTTTGAGGAGCTCCCGGATTGCTAAAGGGCGCAGGCTGGGCTGAGGGATCCCCCCAACCCACTGAGTGCACAGATGTTGTGCACCAGGCCTCTAGTTAATTAAGAATTAGAAATGCTAGGTTAACAAACTTAACAGGTTTTTCTCCTGTAGAATTGTGGGGAGTCTTTAGCATGCTAATAAGCATGGCAAATCTCCACAATCTGCCAAATAGGATTATTTTCTCTTTCTTTTTTTTTTTTTTAACTTGTGAAGTTTTTATTAAATCCACAGAGGTAAAAACCATATTTTGAGGGGCTGGGAAATGGGGATACCAAGGAGTGGGAGGCAGACCACCAGAGGTGAAGAGCAGGGGGGTGATAGGGCACACCCAGGCTGAGTTGGCTCTGGGGCCCAGTTTCAGGGGCCATCACCAGGGTCAGTGGACAGCTCCTGGGAGCTCAGGCCAGCACCAGTCAGGCTCAGTGGTGGGGGCTCCACCAGCACAGCAGAGCACTTGTTATCACTAAAGGCCTCATTTGAGTCTCAAAGAAGCGCACTGCAGGCTGATGATTGACTGCACATCTGCCTTGCCCTCCGACAGCTTGTTGAACTGCTTGAACATTCGGCCCACATCCTGGGTTAACTCTTGAGGTGAGCTATAGGGGGGTTTACAACTTCTCCTGGAGGTGTGCGTGGATTAGGGTCAGGTCCAGTGTGCCGCCAGGCTAATCCACAGAAAAGCTGGAGTTGATGGCCAGCTCGTGCAGGAGTCCGCAGTCAGTCTCTCTCTCTCTCTCTTTTTCTTTCTCTCTTTCTCTCTCTCTGGTATATCTGTTAACATCTCCCAAAAGAAGTGCTTTTTGGAATTTACTTTTGCTCATATGGCTTTTATGTTGAGAGCTGCTGTGAGAGTTCCTGGGAAGTTTAGTAAATTCCTTCACATAAAGCATGGAAGGAGAGATATTTCCCCAACATACTTTCTTACCTTTTGTAAGAATTCAGAAGATTTTGAAAGAAGTTTTAAAACTGATCTATTTTCAAATAAAGATTATGAAAAGGGAATACAATTAGTATTTCAAAAGAAAGATTAAATATGCCTACTGAGTGGGTGTCAAATTAAGATAATTGGATCACTTATCCAAGGGCAGCATGCCCAGCACAGAAATTAATAATCTCTACTTTGAAAAGGTTAAATTTATGATTATAAAATTCTAAAAGTAACACTTTATCAGTCAGTAGTCTAATGTGTCATTAAAACTGGAGCCATCAACCACAGTGTAGCTGAATTTCTTAGAAAAATGAAGAAATACCTCTGATAATTTGCTCAAGTAACATAAAGGAGAAGCAATCCCTCTTCAGGATCTCACATGAATGACTTAAGTTAGTCTCACTAAGAGCCTGTTGAGGTCAGGACTTTGAAAGTGTTATACCTTTTCTCAAACAGACTTCTAAGTTGCCTTTGACTTGGGTAAGATTTACTTGGTCTTTATGTCTCTAAACATAATAGCAGTGTGAACATTGGTACAGAAGCCAAAAGGTCCATTTTTGTTCAGTAATCAGGCAAACCTAGGGCACAGCATCTCCTGGAAATAAGGCTGGAAAGCTAGATGGTACCAGTCTGTGGAGGATCTTCAATACTGTGCAGAGGGGTTTAGACTTTATTCTGTAGGTAGTTTTAGGGAATGATACCATCAAATCTTTTATTTTGAGGAGGGAACTCGGGTGTCAGAAGGGAAATAAACCATCATAGCTAATATAATTAAAAAAAATTTTTTTTAAGAAACAAAGACTTTTAGTACGTTTGGTCTAGAGTTCTGTATAATTCACTTATGTCTTGGGTCCCTTGATGACTACTTGGCATTTGTAAAATCTTCAAGTGATTTCTGGACATTTTAATTTTGTGAATATTTCAGATAGGTTGATCTTTTTTTTAAGCTCAGGTGTTTTGAATAACAGAAATGTCCTAGGTCCGTATCTATTGCTATTCTACAGTAGAAAAAAAGAATGATTTTACATACCATAAAATTCACCCATTGTAAATATACAATTTAATCATTTTTAGTTGATATGTAGATCTGAGCAATCATCATCAAAATATAGATACAGAACATTGCCATCCTCCCAAATCCCCTCATATCTGTCTGCAGGCCACACCTGCTCCTACCCCCAGCCACTGTAATCTATGATTTTTTTTCTATCTCTATATAATTGCCTTTTGAAGTCATTCTATATAAAATGGAATCCTATGATATGTAGTCTTTGCGACTGGCTTCTTTCACTTAGAATAACATTAAGATTTTTCTTTAATCATCCACAGTATGGCATATATAGTATTTTGTATCTTTTTAATTGAATTCAGTATTTCTTTTATGGAATATCTCATTTTGTTTACCCAATTAGCAGTTGATGGCCAATGGATTATTTCTAGTTCTTTATTATTTTGGATCATGGTACTCTGAAGGTTTGTGTACAAATTTTTGTGTGGACATTTATTTTCATTTCTCTTGAGTAGATTCCTAGGAGTAGAATTTCTGGATCATATGCTAAGTTATGTTTAAGAAACTACCAGTAAAACTATTTACAGATAACATTATCTTGTACAGGGTGGGGCAAAGTAGGTATATAGTTGTGAGTACGTGAAACACAGAGTTTATTCTTATATTTTTATTAGCTATTGTATTATTTTCGATATGAACAACTATAAATCTACTTTTGCCCGATTCTGTATATAGAATCCATGAATAAGGAATTCATGAATAAACTACTAACTAATAAATGAGTTCAGGATTGTTTTCAAGCTGCTCCTGCTACTGCAACTAAGGGAACCATCGCAGAAGGATGGTGTGCGAAAAATGTGAAAAGAAACTTGGTACTGTTATCACTCCAGATACGTGGAAAGATGGTGCAAAGAATACCACAAAAAGTGGTGGATGAACACTGAATGAAAATAAAGCTTTGACCTCAAAAAAAGCAATATTCGATCCATATGGAAGAATAAGTTTTCCACTTGCAGAATTTACAAAAGTTCTGTGCACTAACTGGGTTCTAATTACTGCCAGGGCTGTGTATACAAAAGGGCATCTTTGTAATGTGTGGGAAAAAAGGTGTTGGGTACCAAAAACTACAAGCAAACGTCTGTCTAGATGTATTGATGAAGATTCTGTCTTCCTGTATGATTTTGCTTTCTGCTTTAAATTTTCAAGGCATATCATAGATATTCAAGTTACAAAATAACATGTTTTAAGACTATTACGTTTAAACCAGGGAAGTTGATTCATTCTTTTGCTCTCTAGAAGTTCTGAGTAGCAACAATGGAACTAATCTGCCTTATAAGCATCTTACTGAACCAGAATAAGAGGCAAATTTAACAACAACAAAATATTGTCCCAGTTCTGTAGCACTTTTCATTTAACAATATTAATATAATTCTTATTATCCTCTCCCTCTACTTTATACTTATACATATATTGCAAAAGTGAAAAGGGGATTATTGATATTTCCTCAGCACTTGGCATTAGGATTTGTAATTTTCCCCTCATTCCCTTGTTGGTTGCCTAGTTCTTAGAATCAGCAGTCCCTTCATTAATTGCAGCTTCACAGGGTATTTAATTATCTGAGACCACAATTGCTGAATGGTTCCTTAGAAATTAGCCAAAATCCAAATCAAACACAAGTTCTATTTACGATTTAAAAAAATTTGTTCTTGAAGCCATAGTGCTTTCATATGTGAATAAGAACACAAGGGTTACTCCATATATATCCAAATGAATACACTGGATTTCAGAAAATACACGTGACACACATGATCTTGAATTTACACTATTATGAAAGCCAGAAGAACAGTGTTTGTTATGATGAGGTATAATAGAAATGAATCACTACTCTTTAGGAAAGTTTTTGAAGCAAAAATGAAACTTCTTTAACCTCCCCCACCCCCCCAAAAAAAGAAATAAATAAAACAAAGCAAACATTTTGATTTTCAACATATATGTCTTCAAAGAAATATTTTTTTTAATACTACTTTCAGAGGTTTAGGACTTCTGCTTTGGAAATCTGCAGCCTGCTAGGGGAGACCAAAAAAGTATTCCCTATTGCAAAGTATAGTATGTGTACTAGTAAATACTTATCACTATAAAATATGTAGAATATATAACATGATATACATAGTATAGATATTGCATTTTTATTTTGAAATTATTATGGAAAACAAAGTTTTAATTGTTTAAGTTTTTAAAATAGTGTTTCAGGGATATGCTGTTATTAATATCTAGAAAAATCACAAGGATAATGTAAAATATAATAAATAGCAATAGTTGTGAAGGCAGGAAGTATCTTCTCATTCTTTAATCAATTTGGGACTTTTAGTTAAAATCAACAAAAGGAACCCAGTGAGAGAGTGTCCCAGATACATTAAAAGTTGGGTTGGCCACCCTAGCTGGTTTGGCTCAGTGGATAGAGCACCAGCCCTGCAGATTGAAGGATCAAGGGTTCGATTCACATCAAGGGCACTATCTCAGTTGCAGGCTTAATTCTGGCTTGGTCCCAGTCCTGGCTCAGTTGGGGCTTGTGTGGGAGCAACCAATCGATGTGTCTTTCTCATATCGATGTTTCCGTCTCTCCCCCTCCCACTCTCTCTAAAAATCAAAGGAAAAAAAAATATCCTCAGGTGAGGATTAACAAACAAAAGTTGGGTTAGCCAACTTTGGGAAAAGTACATTTCTCAGGTATTAACTGGGATCTGGACTTCCACAACTCACATTTTTCATATTTATGCCTTGAGTGGCCTTTGTTAGTATTAAACCTCAGATCAGAATACAAGAATTAAAAATCTTCATATTATTGAAGTAATAATATGACTGCCATATATAGAATAGACTATTAGATGAAAAGGAAAATCCCAAATCAAAACATGAACATAAGATATTTTTTAAAAGAAGGCATAATAAACAGAAACTATAACATTAAATAAGATGATAGAATTAAGGGCAAACATAGTTTTAAAGTAAATGTTAAAGTGATGAAATAAGGTATTTTTTTAATCTCAGACTAGATTCAAATATATTTTAGAAACAACTTAAATATCAATACAACACTTACTCAATACATTATTAGAAGATGTAGCCATCAAAATGATAAGAGAATTCTATATGCTATATTTGCAGAAGTTTGGGTATATACTTAGGAAACATCTGAAAGCTATTAATACTGTTCTCCCCCACACACATCCCTTGTGGAGTAGAACTGAAGGTTGAGAAAAGAGAGACTTAACTCTTTATAGCCTCGTACCAATCACCTAATACAGTGGTCAGCAAACTCATTAGTCAACAGAGCCAAATATCAACAGTAGAATGGTATCTCTTGTTATGTATTTTTTCCTTGACCCATTTAAGAGTATACTGCAGACATCATACACTTTATCCTTATATCTGTACTTGATAAAAACAAGCATACTAAGTACAGTTATTAAATTCAGGAACTTAGCATTGATAACAGTACCCTCCTCTACAGTCCCTCTTCCAGTTTCATTTGTTGTTCAGTTGTTTGTTTATTAGTTTCTAGTTCAGGATCATATGTTACTTTATCATGACTCTTCAGCCTCTCTTTGTCTTTTCTAGTATTAATGTATTTGAAGAATATAGGACAGTTAAAGGATAGAACATCCTTAACATTAGCCCAGTGGTCAGCAAACTCATTCGTAAACAGAGCCAAATATCAACAGTACAATGATTGAAATTTCTTTTGAGAGCCGAAAACCGACTTCTGCGCATGGGCCACGAAGTTTCAATCGCACTGTATGTGCGTGCCCACACGTGGTATTTTGTGGAAGAGCCACACTCAAGGGGCCAAAGAGCCGCATGTGGTTCGCGAGCTGCAGTTTGGCGACCACTGCTTTAGCCTTTCCCAATGTTTCTTTATGTTTAAATTCAAATTATGCAATGTGGGTTGAAATACTATGATTGATGTCACATCCAGACTCACAGAACATCCTTTTGTGCCTCATTGGTAATGTTCACTCTGATCACTTAGGCAGATGTGGCCAGTCACTGTATAATTATTGTTTTTCCTTTGCAATTAGTGGTTAATTTGTGAGGAGAAATTTATGAGACCATGTTGATATTTTATTTCTCATCAAACCTGCCTCACTTAGATTAGCACCCTTTGATGATTCCTATCTGAAAAACATTTTTACTGTGATGTTTACAAAATTGTAATTTTCTAACTACATCATTTTTTTGTGTATTAATTAGTTGTCATTCTCCTGTAAGGAAGAGTTTTCCCTTTATCAGTGTAGAATAAATGCTGTTTTCCCCTGGCAAACAAATAAATAAATGAGTTCAGCAAGACTCAATATTAGTATATGAAAATCATTTTTATTTCTGTATACTTGTAGTGAATAATCTGAGACTGATATTAAAATTTCATTTATAACAGCATCAAAAGGAATAAAATACTTAGGAATAAAGTTAACAAAAGGAGTGTAAAACTCATGCACAGAAAACTAAAACATTTTAAAAGATATTAAAGATTTGACTAATAAATGGAGACATTTCATCTTCATGAATTGAAAGACTTAATACATCCCTACCAATATTCCAGTTTTTCCACATCCTTGCTAACACTTAATATTGTGTATCCTATTTGACTATATCCATTCTAGAGGGTATGTAGTCGTATCTCTGTAGTTTATTTGCTTGTTTTTTTTATTGATTTCAGAGAGGAAGGGAGAGAGAATCATTGATCTCACACTGGAGATCAAGTTGCAACCTGGGCGTGTGCCCTGACGCATGTGCCCTGACAAGAATCGAACCATGACCTACTGGTTCATAGGTCGACGCTCAGCCACTGAGCCACACTAGATGGGCTCCCTGTAGTTTTAATTCATACTTACCTAATGACTAATGATGTTGAGCACATTTTCATGTTTTTATTAGCCATTTGTATGTTTTCTTTGGTGAATTGACTGATTGTTTAAGTCTTGCCCATTTTTAAATTGAGTTATTTGCTTTGTTGATTTATAAGAGTTAATTACATATTCTGGTTCTGAATATACAGTCTAAAATATATATTCAAGTCATTTATCAGATATATAATTTGGAAATATTTTCTACCAGTCTGTGGTTTGACTTGTCAGTTAGTTGTGTTTTAAAATGTGTAAGTCTTTTTGTTTTTTTTAAATTTGCTGTTATTTATTTTTTAATATGTCTTTATTGTTGAACGTATTACAGATGTCCCTTCCCCCCCCGCCCCCCGTGCACCCCTTCCACTGCACTCCTGCCCCCTCCCTAGGCCTTCACAGCACTATTGTCTGTGTCTATGGGTTATGCATATATGCATGTAAGTTAAATGCATAAGTTTTTATTTTGAGTAGAATTCAGTTTATCATTTTTTTCTTTTACATCTTTTGCATTTGTTGTCATATGTAAGAATACACACAAAGACTTTATCCTGTACTTTCTTCCATTAAGTTTGTGTGCCATTTTGAGTTAATTTTTGTGCATGTTGTTAAGTGAGGACCTAAGTTCATTACTTTGCATATGGATACATAGTTGTACAGCACCAGTTGTTAAAAAAAATGTTCTTCACACATTGAAATTTCTTGACACTTTGGCCAAAAAACCGTTAACCATAATATAGGAATTTATTTCTAGACTTTTGTCTTTAATTGATCTGTATGCCTATCACATGCCAGAAATGTAACCCTTTTCTTCTTTTTCAGAATTGTTCTGGCTATTTAGGTCTTTTGTTTTTCTATTACTGGTAAATTTTAGAGCAGCTTGTCATCTTAGGAGTCATTGTCTCCTAATCCGGGAACATTTATTAATTTAGATTTTTATGTAGATGTTCTTTTTTTAAAAAATAAATCTTTATTGTTCAAATTACTACAGTTGTTCCTCTTCCTCCCCCTCCCCCAAAGCTCCCCTCCACCCGGATCCCACCCCACCCTCTGCCCTTAGCCTCCCCCACTGTTCTCATCCTTAGGTGTACAATTTTGTCCAGTCTCTTCCTGCACCGCCGCACCCCTTTCTCCGCAAGAATTGTCAGTCCACTCACTTTCTATGCCCCTGATTCTATTATATTCACCAGTTTATTCTGTTCGTCAGGTTTTTTATTCACTTGATTTTTAGATTCACTTGTTGAGAGATATATATTTGTCGTTCATAGTTTTTATCTTTACCTTTTTCTTCTTCCTCCTCTTCTTAAAGAATACCTTTCAGCATTTCATAGAATACTGGTTTGGTGGTGATGAACTCCTTTAGCTTTTTCTTATCTGTGAAGCTCTTTATCTGCCCTTCAATTCTGAATGATAACTTTGCTGGGTCAAGTAATCTTGGTTGTAGGTTCTTGCTATTCATCACTTTGAATATTTCTTTCCACTCCATTCTGGCTTGCATAGTTTCTGTTGAGAAATCAGCTGACAGTCGTATGGGTGCTCCCTTGTAGGTAATTAACTGTTTTTCTCTTGCTGCTTTTAATATTCGCTCTTTGTCTTTTGCTCTTGGCATTTTAATTATGACGTGTCTTGGTGTGGTCCTCTTTGGATTCCTTTCGTTTGGGGTTCTGTGCGCTTCCTGGACTTGTAAGTCTGTTTCTTCCACCAGGTGGGGAAGTTTTTGGTCATTATTTCTTCAAATAGGTTTTCAATATCTTGCTCTCTCTTCTTCTGGCACCCCCATAATTCTGATGTTGGTACGCTTGAAGTTGTCCCAGAGGCTCCTTACCCTATCTTCATACTTTTGGCTTCTTTTTGCTTTTTACTTTTCCGGTTGGGTGTTTTTTGCTTCTTTGTATTTCAAATCTTTGACTTGATTCTTGCGTTCCTCTAGGCTGTTGTTGGGTCTCTGTATAACATTTTTTATTTCAGTCAGTGTATGCTTAATTTCTAGTTGGTCCTTTTTCATATCCTTGAAGGTCTCGCTAAATTTATCGGCAGTTTCTAGAAGATTCTTGAAAAACCTTATAACCGTGGTTTTGAACTCTATATCCAGTAGTTTGCTTTCCTCCATTTCTTTCATTTGTGATCTGTTTCTTTGTCTCCACATTTTGGCTGCTTCCCTGTGTTGATAGAGTGGCTTTGTGTGCTAGGTGTGCTATAGGGCCCAGTGGCTCAACCTCCCCAGTTACCTGACGTGGATACTCTTGGTGCACCCCTTTGTGGGCTGTATGCACAGTCTTGTAGTTAAGCCTTGATTGCTGTTGGTATCACTAGGAGGAATTGACCTCCAGGCCAATTGGCTGTGAGGATGAGCTGTGTCTACAATGGGAGAACTTCTGTGATGGAGACACCCTTATGGGGCAAGACTTACATCAGTGGGGCTTTGATGCTCACTGAGTCTGCCCCTTGAGTGTGTCCCTATGAATCTGAGGAGTTGTAATCTGGATGGTCCCACTCTGACCACTGGGTACACTGGCTCTTGGATCTCCAAAGAGGTGCAAATTTAGCCTCTGCCTGAGGCCACCCAGCAGGAGCTATGGAGAGACCTGCAGATTCCTCTTCTTTGTTTGGGGTTTGGAGGTGCCCAGATGAGGCCCAGCTGTGAAGCAGTGCAAGCTGCTGTGGGGCCTTGGGCCTTCTTTTGGAAGTTCTGGCGCTCTCTGACGCAGCTGCAATTTGTTAAGTAATTTTAGATTGCAAAGGGCCAGGCCATTCATATGCAAAAGCCTCTGCACACAGCTTGGGTGGGACGGGGTCTCAGGGAATCAACAGTGCGGAGCAAACAGCTATGGCTGATTCTCAGCTCTGCCCTAAGAGACCCCCGGGTCTCAGTGTCTCTCGGTAATCGCTGCAAGCACCTCTGAGAGAAAGCTGCCCTCGAGTTCCGCCTGAAGCCAGATAGTCCAGTTTCTCCCCATTTGAGTCTGGTTCCCCAGAGTCTCGCCCAGAACTGGAGTTCAGAGCAGTAGGGAGCTTGTGTCTTCCCCCTGTTTGAAAAAGACAACAGCAGAGGTCTTGAAGATGGCGGCTGGCAGGATGGAGGTGAGGGAGAAGAAGTGAGTGAGTGAGAGGATGAAAGGAGAATGTGTGAATCTGTGTGGTGAGTGTGTGAGTGAGTGAGGGACAGTTAAATCCCCATAGGAGCAGCAGGGGCTGGCAGACAAGGCTCTCTTAGACAGGAAGAGACTACCACCACTGCGGGCACCCCAGACTGTGGACTGTGGGACTCCAGCATGGAGCCCATGCCATCTTGAAGGGGAGAACGGATTTTCTTAGGAACTCATAAGCACCACCAACCAGACAGGCCTTGGAACTGCTTCGCAACCCAGCAGCCACTCTCTCCAAAATCTTGCTGCCCCAGCCTCAGACCCACGGACCCTGGGACCTCCACCTCCAAAGGTGCACCACTTGGCAGCAGTAAGTGCAACCTCCCCCTACCCATCGGCAGAATTCCAGACAACACATTAGTGGGTTTCCAGCGTGCAGGCATCCAAGGCAATCCACTCCATAGGCAGCACCTGGGAGCCACTGGGAGCCCCTGCGGGTGTGATTTTGTACAGACAAGGCACCTCCACAAGCGCATTTCCAAGGAGCAGGCCCCCTGAACCCATTTACCCACAGCACGCTCGGGGGAGCAGCTCTGAGACTCTGCTGGGTGTGATTTTGCACAGACAAGGGTGCGCTGCCCCTCAGTATAAATTCTGAACTCCCTCTTCTTGAATAATTGCCCACATTCACCCCAGCTGCTCAACTTCAGTGCCAGGACCCCCCAGAGTGCATCAGAGCTCTGTGCTGGCAAACGCACCTCCACAGATGCGAATTCCCAACAGGCAGGCACTCTGAGCCCATCTATCAACAGAACACTGAGGGGAGCCACTGTGAACTCTTCCTGGATGTGATCTTGGACAAACGGGCACACTCCCCCCCGGCAGTAGAAATACTGAATTCACTCATCCTGGATACCTGCCCACATGCACCTCAATTACGTGGCTACACTGCCAGAGCCCTTCAGAGTGCTTCAGCGTGCCTCTCAGGCAAGCATACTGCGGGTGCCCCTGTGAGCCACCACTGGGAGTGAGTGCCTATCCACCACAGGTGCAGCAGCAAAAGCTGATTCTGCCCACCCCACAACTACAGAACTCTTGACACCACAGTCACACCTTTCCAGAGTGCAGGCCCCTTGAGCCTCATCACCCCAACAGACGGTTCCTGGGGGCCACTGTGAGTTCCCACTGGGCACGCGTGATTTCAATTAAGGGTGAAAGACAGCAAAAATTGGGACACTCCCCTCCATGGCTGCTGACTTCTAGACACCATAGTTTTGCCTCTCAAGCTCGCAGGGCTACATCAAGAGAACCCAAGTAGCTCAAGTGGGGAGCTCCACTAGATTACCAAGCCCAGGAGAACTGAGAGATTACACCAATAGCACCATCCCCAAAAGAACCTGGGTAGCAAAGCAATTGGATCTACAACTAAAACATTACAGGAAAACATGGGAATTCAAAAAAGCAATCCCCAAAGAAAGAAAAAGAGGAATCTCCAGAAAGGGAGTTAAATGAAATTGAGAGGCTAGCAGCTCAATCAGAGAAAGAATTCCGAGTAGTGGTTATAAGGATGTTTAAATGGCTGGATGACAAATACAACTCAGTGAGAATTATAAGGAGCTGAATGAGAATGTTGCCAACATGAAAAAGAACCAAGAGGAGATTAAGAATGACATAGCTGTAATAAAGAACACAGTGGAAGGCTTAAACAGGAGACTAGAAGAGGCTGTGGACCACATCAGCGAATTAGAAGACAAGGTAGGAAAAAACACAAACACAGCAGCAACTGGAAAGAAGACTTAAAAAGCAAGAAGAGAGCCTAAGGGAGTTTTGGGACAACACAAAACAAAACAATATTCGCATAATAGGGGTACCAGAAGGAGAGGAAGAGAAGCAAGAAATAGAAAACCTGTTTGAAGAAATAATGACAGAAAACTTCCTTGATATTGGCAAGAAAAAAACATGAAATTCTAAGAAGCACATAGAGTTCCAAGCAAGATGAACCCTAAAAGACCGACCACAAGACACATCATAATTAAATTGGCAAACGCCAACGACAAAGAATCTTACAGGCTGCCAGAGAGAGACAGAAAGTTACCTACAAGGGTTCTCCTATTAGAATATCAATGGATTTCTCAACAGAAATACTGCAGGCCAGAAGGAAATGGAATGAAATCTACAAAGTGATGCAAAGCAAGGGACTGAACCCAAGAATACTATACCCAGCAAGGCTATCATTCAAAATTGAAGGTGAAATCAGGAGCTTCATAGACAAAAAAAGGACTAAGGGAGTTTATTACCTTTTTTTTTTTTTTTTTTTGAGGTAGGCTTGCAGTGCTATAAACTTCCCCCTCAGAACTGCTTTCATTGTGTCCCATAGATTTTCAATTGTTGTGTTTTTATTGTCATTAGTTTACAGAATATTTTTTATTTCTTCTTTGATAACCTAATCACTGTTTAATAGCATTCTATTCAGTTTCCAAGTGTTTGAATTTTTTGGAATGTTTTATTGTAGTTTATTTCTAATATTATGCCATTGTGGTCTGAGAAAATGCTTGATATGATTTCAGTCTTCTTGAATTTGGGGAGACTTTGCTTGTGACCCCATATGTGGTCTATTTTTGAAAATGTCCAATGTGCACTTGAGAAGAATGTATATTCCATGTTAAGTACATCTGATCTAGTGAGTCATTTAGGTTTGCTGTTTCTTTGCTGATTATTTGTCTAGAGGATTTATCCAGTGATGTCAGTGGTGTATTAAAGTCTCCTACTATGATTGTATTGTTGTCGATCTCTTCCTTAATATCTTCCAGGAGGTTTTTTTTTATGCATTTGGGTGCTCCTGCATTGGATGCATATATGTTTATCAGGGTTATATCCTCTTATTGTATCAATCCCTTTAGTATTATGAAGTGGCTTTCCTTATCTCTTGTTATGTCCTTCACTTTGAGGTCTATTTTGTCAGATATAAGAATTGCTATCCCAGCTTTTTTTTTTTCATTTCCTTTTGCCTGAGAGATATTTTTCCATCCCTTCACTTTCAGTCTGTGTGAGTCCCTTGTTCTAAGGTGGGTCTCTTGTAGACAGCATATATATGGATTGTGTGTTTTTTAATCCATTCACTCTCTCAATTTCTTTTGATTGGAAGATTTAGTCCATTTACATTTAAAGTTATTATTGAAAGGTAATTGTTTGTAGCCATTTTTATTTTTTGTGCCTGTGTTCTTTCTTACCTTTTTATTTCTTCTTTTTACACCAGTCCCTCTAGCATTTCTTGCATTGCTGGCTTGGTAGTGATAAATTCCCTTAGCCTTTTTTTTTTTTTTTTTTTTTTTTGTCAGTGAAGCTCCTTATTTGCCCTTCAGTTTTGAATGATAGCCTTGCTGGATAGAGTATTCTTGGATTCAGTGCCTTGCTTTGCATCACTTTGTAAATTCCTTCTATTCTTTTCTGGCCTGATGTGTTTCTGTAGAGAAATCATTTGATAATATAATGGGATCTCCCTTGTATGGAAGTTTCTGTCTCTGTTGCAGCCTTTAAGATTCTCTCTTTGTCGTGAACATTTGCCATTCTAATTATGATGTGTCTTGAGGTTGGTCTTTTCGGTTTCTTCTTGTTTGGGACTCTCTGTGCTTGTGTGCCTTTTTTCTTTGCCACATCAGGGAAGTTTTCTGACATTATTTCTTCAAATAGGTTTTCTAATCTTTGTTCCTCTTCCTGTTTTTCTGGCACCCCTATTATTCGTATGTTGCTTCGTTTCATGTTGTCCCATAGCTCCCTTAGGCTCTCCTCCTGTCTTTTAAATTTTTTCTCCAATTGCAGTTCAGTTTGAGTGGTTTTTGCTTCCCTGTCTTTTCATTTGCTAAATCAGTCCTCCACTTCTCCTAGTCTACTGTTGAAATGTTCCACGTTGTTGTTTATTGCATCTATATCACTCTTCATTTCTTCTTGATTCTTACGTAAGTTACTGATTTTTTCATCCATTTCTTCTTGATTCTTATAGAAGTTGTTGATTTTTTTTCCTCCATCCAGTTTATGAACTGTGTGACATTTAGTCTGAATTCTTTTTCTGACATATTGCTTGCCTCTGTTTCGCTTAGCAGGTTTTCTGGTGATTCCTCCTTTTCTTTCCTTTGGGGGTTTCTTTGTCTACCCATTTTTGGTCTCACCGACTGATGTAAGTGTCGAGTCGTGCAGGGGCTGCTCCTTGGGTGGCAGTGGCTCCTTGGGCTGCAGTTGCTCCTCAGGAGGTCGCTGAAGTGGCTGCTCCTCAGTTGCCAGCATCTCCTCTGGTGGGTGCTGTTCGCATCAGGGGTGTTTCCTCTGGCTGGTGGGGGAGGTTCCTCACACAGCTGCTGTTCCATGGATGGAGGTGGGCTGCTCACCCAGCTGCTGCTTGTCGGTTAGGTGCAGGCTGTGTGTGGCTGCTGCTCCTTGGACCAGTGTGGATTTCACAGGACTGTCACTCCTAGGATGTGGGCAGTCAGCTCGTGTGGTTACTGCTCCTCGTTCCGGGGCAGGCTGCTTGGGCAGCTGCTTCTCCTCGAATCGGGGCAGGTTGCTCACAGCGCTGCTGTTTCTCGTACAGATGCGGGCTGCTCACACAGCTGCCTCTCCTCGGATGGGGGTAGGCTGTTTGTGCAGCTGCTGCTCCTCCGTCCAGGGCAGGCTGCTCAGGTGGCTGCTGCTCCTCGAATGGGGGTGGGCTGCTTGCGGTGCTGCTGTTCCTTGCATAGAGGCAGGCTGCTCACACAGCTGCTGCTCCTTGGATGGGGGAAGGTTACTCACGCAGCTGCTGCTCCTCAGACAGGTGCAGGGTGCGGGCTGCATGCAGCTGCTGCTCCTTGGATCGGGTGGGCTGTGCAGGGCTGCCGCTCCTCAATTGTGGGCGGGCTGGTCTTGCGGCTGCTGCTCCTCGGATAAGGCAGGCTGCTCTTATTGTTGATGTTCCTCGGACGGGTGAGTGGGCCACTTATACAGCTGCTGCTCCTTGGACAGGGGCAGTCCATGTGAGGCTGCTGCTCTTAGGCCTGGGCGGACTGCTCTTAGGGTTGCTGCTCCTTGGACAGGAGCGGGCTGCTCATGTGTCTGCCACTCACGTGGTTGCAGTGCCCTGGGCTAAAGCATGCCGGTCAGAAGGGAGCATGCTTCAGAACTCATAGGAGCCTGCGCCCAGGGTGGCTGGAGACTCGTTGACCTAGAGACCACAGCCGAGGTAGCAGGGGTGGCTGTAGAGTCCCAGTTGTTCTCTGAGAGCACCCTGTTTGGAGGTGAGGCTGGACTCCCAGTTACAGCAGCTCTCCCCTTCAAAAAGGCTAGGCCTCAGAGGACAAGCTGGCCTGCTGGTACTGTTTGCAATGGTAGCAGAGGCTGCCTAGTTAGGCGAGCCCAGTTAGCCTGCCCCCGATTGTCCTGCAGGATCTAACTGAGCCTTACTCACATACACACACACATACCCCACATGAGCGCACACTCTTCTTTTGATCCCTCCCTTGCTCACGCTCTCTACCTTACTGCCAACTTCTTCCTGCCTCTGTAGTTGCGTCTGGGGTATTATTGACCCGTTGGTGGATGGAGTTTCCTCTTCAGGTGTCTAGTTAATGTGGTTTGCTCTCTAGCTCCTGGCCAGACAGGGTAAAATTCACCTCGACAAGACACAACACAAAGGGAACAAAGCACGAATATACTGACGACATCTATGACCCCACTATAAGTTACCACCTGAGCAAAGAGAATTAGGGGAGAGAAAAGAGAGCACAAATGATATCAAAGAGAGAGAAAGAGATAAGAGAAAAAGAAAAAGGAGAAAAAATATATATATGTGGGAAAACACCACAGAACCAATATATAAACCAAAAAAATGCAAACACCAAACACCCAGTAAAGAGTGTGGGGGCAGAATCTGTAGAGGCTGAGCTTATATACAGAAAATAAGGTTAAGAATTGGATGAATATGGGGAGGTCCTCAATTCAGTGTAGAGGAAGTAGAAAGGGAATGGGTGGATAAGAAAGAGAATGAGAAGAAAATAACAATAGTTATAATAATAGATTTATAAAAAAATTGATTTCAAAATGATATAAAAATAAAAAATAGCAAATAATAAAATAAAATAGAGTGATGGAAAAATAATGTGAAAAGAAATAGAAAATAAAGCAACAAATAAAAACCGGGAAACAAAAAAGAAAAATAAGGAGATAAAATAATAATAAAAAAATTAAAATGAAAAAGTGAAGTGTCATTTCTTTGGCTGGCTTAAGATCCCAGTCTTCTGTACTGTCTTTAGGCCAGTCCCTTTGGACTCTCAGGGACTATTTAGATTATTATTATTTTTTTTTAATCCTTTGTGCCATTTGGGGTGGGATCTGGGTGTGGCTATATTGGAGGGAGGGGCTATCTCTTCAGTGCAAAATGGCTGCCCAGGTCCTAAGCTCAGGTATGACTCAGCGCCAGACTCGCTGGCACTTCTCCTGGACCCCCTATTCTCCCTAGACTCCAAGAGTCCGCACCTTCTCCCTCACCTCAGTAATGGGTAAGTGTCTGTATCCGAAAGGTCCTATGAACTAGGTTCAGTGAAGAAAGGCTCAGGCCACAGAGAGGGGAGAGACTGGGCCTCTGCGTGCTCCTCTCCTGCTGGTGCTGCACCGTCTGGCCAGCCCTTCAGGCTGTACCCTCTGGGTTCAGCCTTTTGTGACTGTGGACCCAGTTCTAGAATCCCCTGCGATCCAGCAGTCCTGTGGCCCTTCTTTCCCCAGTCAGATGCTGTGCCTGTCCCCAGGGACATGGCCTGGTGCTGTGTGGGTTCCCTCTGACCTCAGAGGGTGCAGCCTGAAGGGCTGGCCAGACTCTCCTGCCCAGATCCTTGATTTTACCTTTTTCCTGACTGCAAACTGTCTCACCCACTGAGTCTCCTTCGCCAATTCGGGTTGGATCTTATTCGTTTCAGCTGTTCATTCTATCTGCTCCGGGACAAGGCTCGGAATGTGTGTCTATTCCACCACCATTTTGTTTCTCCTGGACTTTTCTTTATGGGAACCTTTTTTTAGTAATTAAATTTCTCTATATATTATAGTTCTGAACAGACTTATGTTTCTTCTTGAGTAGGTTTGGGTTTTTTGTTGTTGTTGTTCTGAGAAAGTTTCTATTTCCTCTTAAGTTGTCTAATTTATTGGCATAAATTTGTTTATAATATTCCCTTATAATTTTTTAATATAGGGTTGGTAGTATTGTCTCCTTTGATTCTTGAATTTTGTAACTTAAGTCTTCTCTTAATTTTTTAGTCAGTCTCTTATATTTTTTAATAACTTAGCTAAAATTTAAATTTTCCCAGCTTTATTGAGGAATAATTGACACATAAATGGTAAGATATTTAAATTAGACACATGATGATTTGATGTATATATACATTGTGAAAGGATTCATACAATCAAATTAATTAACAGCCCTTTACTTCACAATTACCTTTTTCTGTGTGTATGAGAATACTTAAGATATACTCTTTGGTAAGGTATGAGCTTAGCTAATATATGGGAGGCTTCTCTTCTGATAAAGGTATTTAAATTTCCCTCTAAGCACAGATTTAGGTACATCTCAATTTTTAATACCTTGTATTTTCATGCAGTTAAAATATTTTAAAGTATTTTCTTGTGATTTCTTTGATCTTGGGTTATTCAGGAATGAGTTGTTTGATTTCCAAATATTTGGAATTTTCCCAGATTTCTGTTGTTAAATGCATATGCATATATAATTGTTATATTCAAAGAAGAAATATACAATTCAATGATAATAGTTGGAGATATTAATATCATACTCTTAAAAACTGCTAAAACAATTAGAAAAAGTTAAGAGTATTATGACTGTGAGAGGCCATATCCCAAGTGGCTTAGGGCTCGGGATCTGGAGAATGGTCACGGGCAAATGACGAGACAAGACAAGAAATAATAATTTGGAAATAATGGGGGGCCAGGTGGAGAGTCCAACACAAGAAGAAGGACTTCACTGGTGTCCAGGCCCTGCCAACCTTTTATTCACTTTTGGATACACATACTGCCCTTAGGCAGGCAATTCCAGTAACAGATAATCTTAAAGGTCAGTAAATATTAGTAAAGGTTTACTTTGAAACTATTTGATCAGGAAATTGCTTGTCTCGACTAAACAATTGGTGCATAGCTCTGGCCCTTGCCAGAGCTCAAGGTTCATGAGTTTTCTGCGTTCCTTGTTTACACTTTTCTGATAGTGAAAACAATGGGTAGCTTCCAACAAATGACTTGAACAATTCTTGTCAACCATCTTGCTTTACTGACATTATAGAATCTCCACCCAACAGCTACAGGTATAGATTCTTTTTAGGCACATACTGTATGGGACCATCTCCAGGAAAAGCCATAAGGTGGTAAACAAAATAAGTGTTAATAAACTTAAAAAGACTGAAACTATACAAAGTATGTTTCTGACCACAGCAGAATTAAGTGAGATATCCACAGCAGGCCCATTCTATGAAGGGGTGGGAGGTTGCTTTCCCTTGCAATAAAAGTGGTAAATCCCTCAAGTCCTTCTCCTATAACAACCTACTGCATGTGTAGGCATCCATCCTGGGCCCTTGCATGGCCTTCATGTGACTTGGGGGCATGGCAAACTCACAAAACAAACAAGAGGCACTGGCTGCTGCCATTGCCTTGAGTAATAAAGTTCTTTGTCTCTGATGAAGACTTGTGCCTTTGCCAGCACCCATAGTAATAACTGTCTTGTTAACTCTTTTTTTTTTTTTTTGTCTTGTTAACTCTTAAAGTAAAATCTCAAACCATACATAGTTCCTGATTATTTCCTTTTCTTTTTTAAACACATTTTAATAGCTGATCTGAAGTCTTTATTAAATTTAATATCTGAGGACTCTCCAAGACATTTTTACTGACTGCGTTTTGTACTCCCTGAGTATGGGCCACACTTCGTTTTTGTTTTTTGCATGTCTCTTAATTTTTTGTTGGATATTGGATATTTTTGTATAATATATCATAGTACCTGGGCAGTTGTTCTTTTTTGTTTGTGTAGTAGCTGGCCTGGGCTAAATCTGAGACGTCTTTCCCACAGCATGCAACCACTGATGTTTCTGCTTAGCTTGCCTAGTTTTCTAGCGGTGACCCCTGTGTCTGTATACATACGTGTGTAGCCAAAAGTCAGTCAGAAATTGTGTTCAAGTAGCTCAAGAAATAAGCTTTCCATTCAGCTGATGGATCTGTGTGTGGTTTGGGGAATGCATTAAAAATTCAGATGACTGTTTAGTCTTCCTAGGCTTTTGCTTTCTGCCAGGCTCTCTCACTCCCTCCAAACATACTAGTATAGATAGGTTCTACTGGCCAAGGATGTGATGGTGGCTTGGACCCGCTCCTCTCTCTGCTGCACAGACACATGGCTTTCAATGAACTGGAATATATGAAGAGTTTATTAAGCCTTCTTATCACTTTTTCACCTCACCAAACTCCCTATTAAATCTCCAATTAGTCTATCATCCAATGCCCCCCCGCCACTACCACCCCCTGCAAATTACAACCTCAGGCTAGCAGAGCCAACTAGTACTGTTTGGGCCACTTGAACTGATAATGCTCTACATCAGTGATTGGCAAACTCATTAGTCAACAGAGCCAAATATCAACAGTACAACGATTGAAATTTCTTTTGAGAGCCAAATTTTTTAAACTTAAACTTCTTCTAACTCCACTTTTTCAAAATAGACTCGCCCAGGCCGTGATATTTTGTGGAAGAGCCACACTCAAGGGGCCAAAGAGCCGCATGTGGCTCGCGAGTCACAGTTTGCTGACCACAGCTCTACATCAAATGAGTCCCCTCTGACAGTATCAGCAAAGCCACTGGTTTCCAGGACGTGCCTTATCCTGGTTGAAGACAGGTCCTAGTTTTTGACAGTTTTTTGTCCAGTTTATTGTTGCCAAAAAGGGAAAAGGGGGCCCGGCTGGTGTGCTCAGTGGTTCAGCGTTGACCTATAGGAGGTCACAGTTCCATTTCACTCAGGGAACATACCCAGGTTGGGTGCAGCCGATCGATGATTCTCTTTCATGATTGATGTTTCTATCTTATTCCTTCCTCTCTCTGAAATCAATTTAAAAATTTTTTTAAAGAAAAAGGATTTGTTGACTTCCTCAAACCAATCTGCATAATCTTGCCATTGGTCCTGGTATAACTTAGCTGCTAATTTGATTCTCTGGGGTTACATAAGACTGTTTCCTTTACCTGCTCAGCCAGAAATGGAACATTAACAGTGAACCTAGGAGAAACCAAGATGGCGGCATAGGTGAGCACCTAAACTGCTGCCTCGCAGAACAATTTCAAAACTACAACTAAAAGACAGAACAGACACCATCCAGAAATACAGGAAAGCTGGCTGAGTGGAAACTCTACAACTAGAAGGAAAGAGAAAAGCTCAGGGAGAACTGGAGGAACGGCAAAGGGTTGAGGTACAGCAAAAGGTCTTTGTGCGCGCAGAGAGGAAGGGCGGCTGAGAGCCTGGCTGACTTTCTCTGGCAGGAGGGGGAAGGAAGCCCCCGACTGCACTGAACCCCAGTTCCGACTGCACTGAGCCCCAGTTCGACTGCACTGAGCCCCAGTTCCGACTCCACTGATCCCCAGTTCCGGGCGAAACCCCGTGGACCCAGGCTCATACTGGGGGAGTCTGGACTGTCAGGTAGAGAGAAAGGCACTAGGAGACTCGGGAACCCGGGGGAGCCCCGGCGGTCAGGGATCTGGAGGTGCGCGCCCCAGTGTGCACAAAGACTGTGGAGGTTGCCACAGCTTTCCCTGGCAGAAGGGAGTCGGAAGCTCCTGACTGCACTGAACCCCAGTTCCAGGCGAGCCCCTGGGGACCCATGCTCTCGCAAGGGATCTGGACTCTCGGGGGAAGGCAGAGGTCTGGAGGCGCGCGCGCAAGGGCAGGGCTGACTGGAAGCCAAGACTGTCTGCTCTGCCCTGAGACTCCACCCCATCCAAGCTGAGCACAGAGGCTTTTGCAATTTGGCAAGTCTAATCCTATAAGGCTGTCTCCAGTACCGAACTTCTCCCAGCATAGACACAGCTGATCCTCATAGCCAACTGGCCTGGAGGTCAATTCCTCCCAGTGATACCAACAACAATCAAGACTTAGCTACAAGGCTGTACACACAGTCCACAAAGGGGTTAACTGGGGAGGCTGAGCCACTGGGCCATATAGGAAACCTAGCACTCAAAGCTACCCTACCAACTCAGGGAAGCAGTGAAAATGCGGCAACAAAGAAACAGATCACAAACGAAAGAAATGGAGGAAAACAAACGACTGGATATAGAATTCAAAACCACGGTTATAAGGCTTTTCAAGAATATCCTAGAAAAGGCCGATAAATATAATGAGACCCTCAAAGACATGAAAAAGGACCAACTAGAAATTAAACATACACTGACTGAAATAAAAAATGTTATACAGAGACCCAACAACAGCCTAGAGGAACGCAAGAATCAAGTCAAAGATTTGAAATACAAAGAAGCAAAAAACACCCAACCGGAAAAGTGAAAAGCAAAAAGAAGCCAAAAGTATGAAGATAGGGTAAGGAGCCTCTGGGACAACTTCAAGCGTACCAACATCAGAATTATGGGGGTGCCAGAAGAAGAGAGAGCAAGATATTGAAAACCTATTTGAAGAAATAATGACCAAAAACTTCCCCACCTGGTGGAAGAAACAGACTTACAAGTCCAGGAAGCGCACAGAACCCCAAACGAAAGGAATCCAAAGAGGACCACACCAAGACACGTCATAATTAAAATGCCAAGAGCAAAAGACAGAGAATATTAAAAACAGCAAGAGAAAAACAGTTACTTACAAGGGAGCCCCCATACGACTCTCAGCTGATTTCTCAACAGAAACTATGCAAGCTAGAATGGAGTGGAAAGAAATATTCAAAGTGATGAATAGCAAGAACCTACAACCAAGATTACTCGATCCAGCAAAGCTATCATTCAGAATTGCAGGGCAGATAAAGAGCTTCACAGATAAGAAAAAGCTAAAGAAGTTCATCAGCACCAAACCAGTATTCTATGAAATGCTGAAAGGTATTCTTTAAGAAGAGGAAGAAGAAAAAAGTAAAGATAAAAATTATGAACAACAAATACATTATCTATCAATAAGTGAACCTAAAAAATCAAGTGAATTAAAAACCTGAGGAACAGAATAAAATGGTGAATATAACAGAATCAGGGGCATAGAAAGGGAGTGGACTGATAATTCTCAGGGCTAAAGGGGTATGGGGGAGTGCAGGAAGAGCCTGGACAAAAATCGTACACCTATGGATGAGGACAGTGGAGGGAGGTAAGGGCAGAAGGTGGGGTGGGAACCAGGTGGAGGGGAGCTATGGATGGAAAAAGAAGAAACAATTGTAATAGTCTGAATAAAGATTTATTAAAAAATAAGTAAAAAAAAAAAAACAAAAAACAGTTAACCTAGTCTGGGGATAAGTGAGTATTGAACATGAGCACTGCAGTAAACATAGGTTTTTTTCCCATGGCTAATTAGGAATCATTTATGATGATCTAGCATTATTTTTACTTTTCTGCATAACTGATAAATTATAACATCATTATAAAAATATTATTTGTATATACTTTTTATCCGCTAAAAAGATTGCTTTATGTAATGAGATTCTAGAAACAGTGGTCACCACTGCACTAACATCCTCCCTGAATTTTCTTCCACTTATTCAATAAATATACACTTATTATTTAAAATATACAGAGGCATGAAACAGATACAGATTTTATCTTCAAGGAACTTACAGGTTAGTACAAGTGATACAATGTGAACATGAAAAAATATAAGTGGGAAATGCAGGACGCCATTAAAGAATTACACAGGTGTGCTATAGAAGTTCAGGAAGCTAATCTCTTGAGTCATTCTTTCTATTACCACCCATTATATACTTCCATCACTTAGTCCTCCCTACTTACATTCCCTTCCTAGTTGCCTTTATACCTAATATTCTAGTGTTTGTTGCCATTTAGACTTGTTGTGGTAGTAACGTGTGCTTCCATATGTACTTTTCTTACTTATAATCATCTCGTTCATATCGGCCTGGGATGTGGGTAGGGAGGCTAAGTGACTGGCCCAGTTTTATATTATCAGAGAGTGGCAGAGTCAAGTTTTGAACATAAGGTCTTTGTACTCAAAATCTTAGTCTAGTATGATCTATTGCAGTAGTTGTCAACTGGTGGTCTGAAGACCACTGGTGGTCCGTGAGGTTCAAAAGGTTGGTGACAGTTGATCTATTGCCTCTCATTACAAACTTCCTCTCTTCTCCAGCCAGCAGATAGTTGGGGAAATTTAGCCTGGTGAGTTGGGTCAGACTTGGAGGCAGCTTTGTGTGTTTCTGGACAGGCACAGAAACGAGGCAGTAAGCAAGACTATGTTCAGGCCACTCTTTGAGCCATTCTTAAGGGTTTTCGTGACTTTAAATTTTACAAAAAGCTGTAGGACATTTACACTATGGAATACTAGGCAGCTATAAAAAATGGGATCTCTTACCATTTGAGACAGCATGGATGGACCTGGAAAATATTATGCTTAATGAAATAATCCAAACTGAGAAAGACAAATATCATATAATCTCACTTATTTGTGGAATCTAATGAACAAAATGAATTGACCAACAAAATAAGAACCAAAGCAGGGGGACATGGAACAGACTGACACACCTCGATGTCGGGTTGGAGGGATG
The DNA here is from genome assembly GCA_026230045.1 of Corynorhinus townsendii. Taxonomy (NCBI): domain Eukaryota; kingdom Metazoa; phylum Chordata; class Mammalia; order Chiroptera; family Vespertilionidae; genus Corynorhinus; species Corynorhinus townsendii. The sequence continues at coordinate 123,592,734 of JAPDVU010000001.1, forward strand.
AGAAGAGATAAACCAAAGAACTTATATGCATAGCTCATGGACACAGGCAATAGGGTAGTGAAGCCCTGGAGGGTGGAGGGAATGGGATATATCTGTAATACTATCAACAATAAAATATATTTAAAAATGAAAAAAATATTAACAAGTTTACAAAAATCAGAGATCCGCATTTCCAATTGCTTTTTATACAGTTCTCTTGTGGAGATTGGATCATTCCTTTAGACACATGTTCAAAACCAAATTTACCATCTCTCCCTCAATTTGTTGTCTCTTTTTCTGTTAATGACACCTAAATACCCATTCTCCTACACTGGAAACCCAGGGGTCCTTTTTAACTAAAGGAGTTCATCTTGGTCCCCTCACCCCAGACATGCTCACCCTGGCTCTTTTTAACCATCACCCCAACTTCTAATTCTGTCATTGCCATTTTGCCTGATAGGATTGTTTGTGGGAATAAACTACAAAGTGTATGAAAAAGAACTCTGGCAGCTGTGAGTGAGAGGTATTTATGTCCTTTGAGGCAGCACATCTGTTGGAGTAAACAGATAAGGATGAGGCCATTCAGACTTGATTTGTATCAGAGAAGTGTGGACTTGTATCTGAACTTTGACCTCATAGTCTTACATGTTGATAGCACTCCACACTCTTAAAATTCCTCAGAAGGAGAGGAAAAGGAACTAGTGAGAGAGAACTAGGTGACATAATTAGTAAGTGGCACAGCCAGGACTAGTACTCCTAATGGCTAAACTAAGACCTAAGACCTTTTAAACTAGAAACCAGGATTGGTTTTAACACTTTAGCGCTTAGTCTGTGTGACCTATGATGAACAAGTGAGCTCGTTTAAATGTCAGTCTCTGCATATAAGATAGAAGTATATATGATAGCACCATTTTCTAGAGTTGTTGTCAGAATTGGATGAGTCATATAAAGATCTAGAGTGCTATGTAGAAAGTGTCTAGTAAATGATAGCTACTGGATTACTCTTCCCCCCTCTTCACCTATCTAGAGACTTTAGGTTGATCTTCCTATGCTTTTTCCCTTTGAGAATTTATTCTCTCTGGCATATTTATTTAGACTGCCTGACTTTAGAATTTTTTTTTTTTTGAAATTCACAGACATTCCCAAGGGGTTGTTGCTATTTCATTGAAATAGACTGGGTAAAGAATTTTCATATTTTCCTCTCTGCTTCTCTTCCCCTAATTTCCTCATTAAGGTTATGACACAATTCTAATGAACTCTGTTAGTTAAAAATTGTGATAGTAAACTTATGCTTTCTGACCCCCAAGTGAAAGGACATTTTAGGTTCAATATTAGGAATAAACTTGTAAAATCAGAAGTGTCTGCGGAACTGCCTCAGGAGGTAATAAAGTTACCCACGACTGCAGGTATACAAACAGAGCTTTTGACTGGCAGAACTTTGACTTTCCACTGCTCCATCTAGGGCATCCCTTGTAATATACACTGCAGTGAGAACTGTAAGAAAGAGATAAGCTATCTACATAATGTATTTTTGTGGCTTTGGAAATTTTGGTTCATGACTTTATACTATCGTAGTTAAATGAATCAATAAGATAGCAAATGAACTATAATTTTAGCAAAGTGATGAAAGTTGTCAAACTTCCCTGTGTATGCCAAGTTTAATATTAGAATAAAGTTGAAATTGTGACTCTTGGATCCCTGCAGAACTGAAGACACACACAGCTCTGTAGTGAGGTCACAGTAGCATGGGGCCTATGTTGGGTGTAACTAGGCTAATGCATACTGCATACATTAGCCCACATTCTGATAAAGTAGAAAATATTGAGGCTTTTACATGCTAAGTTTGACAGATGCTGCCTGATGCTTTCAGGTTAAAGAAAATTACTTGAGCACTGCTGTGTCCTTCTGTGAGATGTTTATTCTCAACTTTCACCCGCCCTGCCCCTTGCCCACAACCATTATAGTGACCAGAACATCTGCCTGCTCAACAGTGATGTGTCTTAAATAGTGCCCATTAGTTTTCAGCAATTCCCCCTGGCCTGCATGTCAGCCTTCAGTTTAATGGCCTTTTTTATGTTTATTCATTTTATTTTATTTCCCATCATGGTTTTGTTTATTTCTTTTTTGTTTTTTGTTTTTTCTGTTCTCTTTCTTAAAACCGTCGTGGTTTACCCTTCATATTCCCCAATGTTTGCACATGACAAGATGTTGCCATCCCAACATTGCCTCCCACTTCACTGACCAGTGCCACTACTGACCATCTAGCACCAGCTACATCGGGACCACTGCCTTCAGCACCTCGGGATGTCGTGGCCTCTCTGGTCTCTACCCGCTTCATCAAATTGACATGGCGGACACCTGCATCAGATCCTCATGGAGACAATCTTACCTACTCTGTCTTCTATACCAAGGAGGGGATTACTAGGTAAGTGCCCATATGTTTGAAGCCCGTTGTCTACATCTTGGTCCCCTCAGCCCAATTGTGCTCACCCTGGCTCTTTGTTGTACAGGATCTGTACCAATTTTCAGTCCAGAAAATATGATCACTGAGATGCATCTTTCCTAATTTTAGGTCATTATAAATAAATTCCCAAACAGACTGAAGTCCTGGTATGTAGGGAGCGGCTCTAGGGTCAAGCCTCAGGCTGACCTGAGGCAGGGCCACAAACAAGTCCCAGCCTGGAGGGTAGAGCTCTCCTAGCATAATTAATTAAGCCTGACCTTGTCGCCCTCCCTAATTCCTTCCTAAGTAACTAATGGGCTGTGGGAGGTGCAGCAAGAGTTGCCAAAACAAGAACATTTGTATACATGTTAATCTACCCTTGTTTTAATCAGACTATAAAATAAAGCATCAGCTTTCAGGCTGGGTCTTTTGTGTCCTCATCCAGGCATTGGGAGATCCACCGAGCCCCAGCTGTATTCTCTTGTCTCTTTTTTCTTCAACCCTTCACTGCCCCTCCTCAGGTTTACCTTTGGCCGTGCTGGCGCGGCACACTGGTACTTTTTCCTGCCTTTCTGGATGACTTGTGGAAAGGGTAAATAGAGCTATAGAGGTTGAAGTATTAAAATGTAACCAGGGCTACCCTTTGCTCTTAAGATTCAGACAGCGCAGCCTAATAAGATATGGCTTATTTAGAACTTTCAGATTTTAGAAATTAAGGTAGACTTAACTTATTAAAGTAATCTGAAGGAATATTTGCCGGCACTGTTATGTATATGTGGGCTACTGAATTTCAGGGGGTCTACTTGATGACACAAGAGTAATTAGTGATTAATTTTCCTAAAAACAGCATTTTCATTAAATTGCTCTCCATCTCCACCCCTTTCAGGCCCTCACAATGCCCCTCCATTGCTTATAGATTATCCAGAGTCCCCAGGCTACTTCACTCCACATTCTAGCTGTAGTCTAGCTGTCCATGTTTATTTTCCTTACCTCCCCAGTTGAACTAATTTTCTAGTGGCACTAGTCTAGTTCTTATCACTGTGTAGCTTTTTTCCCCAATCTAGTCTCTTCATTCACACATCCCCTTCTTCCCTCCTTTTTAGCTAGAGCTAACTTCAGTTCATCCTTCTAGGCCCAGGTTAAGCCCCATGATCCGTCATAAAGCTTTCTCTACCCTTGTCAGCATACAGAGCATTTATCTTACATACGTGTTTGTACCACTCCTACTGGCACTTCATTATGATAACACATGATCTTGTGCTGCCATAAGTTACTCTTCTGTTATTTTATGTGCATTAGTGTTGTTTTCCCAGAACCATGCCATATGATAAATACGTGTTCCTAACATTGCTGAGTAGATTCCTCCATTGTGCTGTTACTTCGCCCCAGAATATGAAAACTAAAATGTTTGTTTTGATTAGGGCCTTAACATATTAAGTAAAGCTTGTATTGCTACTAGGGTGCTGACATTTGATATATATTGTCTTTAGTACCAGACAGGCAAATTCAGCAAGTATAGGAACCTTAATAAGTGACTTAATACTCTTGGGCAGTACGAATGACATAATTTAGCCAGATAGATGGAGCCATTCATAGAGTAATGTTTATCTGAACACTGACTGGATGTTTTGGGAATTAAAAAGATAAGGAAACATAGTCCTTGACACAAAAAGGCAAGACCTTACTACCAAACAGCATGTATGTTAAAAAGTCTTCAATCGGCTTTCAAATCTCATTGCAAATTTCATAGGAGGAAGTAAGCACAACAAGCTTGTTTACACTGCAGGACCTAACTGTCTGGCTCTTGTCTGTCATCCTCAGATGACACCTGCTCAGGCTTACGTGAACCCACCCAGCTTAGCCTCTCAGTCAGTCTTCCCACTGTGCTCTACTGGAGCCACCTTGTTCCCAAGCCAATTATTACATTTTTCAGGAAACTTTGCAAACCTGATGACATGGATTGGTAGCTTGAAATTGGACATGGCAGGAGTATGTACAGTGACAAGTGCTGCAAACCAGAGCCGACTGTTAAACATTTACTCCAGAACACCACTGCTATCACATCAAACTGTTTTACTTTCTTTGCTTTTGTTTTGAAACATGTAACACTCTGAAATTTTCTTTTTTTATTAATATATTTATTGTGTCTGGTTTGTTCAATAAAGTGTGACTGGCACGTAGAACAGAGCCTGGCATATGGTAGCACTAAATAAATATTGGTTAAGAGAATAAATTAATTTCAGTGCAGAAATAATTAACTCTATTTGGTGGAAAGAATAAAAGTTCTATCTCTGTCTTTTATCATGTATAATAACAAATTACAGATGGGTCAAGAGATATTTTTAAAGCTTATAAATGTATCAGAGAAAATGTAGAATTTATATTTATCATTATACTGTATAACAGCATAAAATTCCATATGATAAAACATCAGAAACAAAGTCAAACTATCAAGTTTTAGGGTGGGAAAAATTTATAATAGATTGTGTTGATGGTCAGTCTGTGTAAAGAACTCTGACAATCGTAAGTAAAAGATAAGTATCCCAAGAGACAAATGGTACAAGTAGATGATGATTCACAAAGTTAGTGGAAAGCTCATTAAAGTTAAAAACAGTTTTCACTGTTACCACCAATCTTGGAAATACAAAATAATGAGTTATCATTTTCCACCTATAAGACTGGCAAAAATTTTAAGTTGATAATATTTAGTGTTCAGCAAATTAAATGCTGGGAAGAAATTCGGTCTAGGCTCTGGGTGACAGTATAAATTGGAGTAGCCTTTGGAGAGGTGATTTGGCAGAATTTTGTATCTTCTTAATGCACATCGCCTTCATTAAAAAATGTGCAACTATTGTGTACTTCTAGGTGTCTGTCCTGTAGATACACAGATATACATATGCATAGGGCAATCATAAAATGTTTAGCATTGTTTCTAAGAATGAAAAAAGGAAACAGTGTAATGTCTATTGATAGAAGAATGGGCACATAATTAGGATATGTATATCCATATGAAGTATGATGCAGGAATTTTTTAAGTGACTTATATCTATATATCTTAATGCGTATGTAAATGCATATAGCTGTGATTTTAGCCAGGGATTATTTTGCCCCCTGCGTCCCAGGAAACACTTAGCAACGTCTGGTTATCATAACTGAGATGGGAGGAGATGCTTACTGGCATCTAGTGAGTGGAAGCCAGAGACCCTCATAAACATCCTACAGTGTGCAGGACAGCTCCCTACAACAAAGATTTCTCCTGCCTGAGGTTGAGAGAGCCTGGCTTGGAGAGATCTAGTAAAATACAAGCCAATATGTGCCAGAGTTAGGTCTCAGGGTAGGACAGGTTTTGAGGATCAAGAAAAACTGGGACGTTAAAATTTTTTTTAACTATCTATACTTTTGTTTTTAATAAAAACCTATCACATTTAAAATTTAAAATGTATCATGGATTGAAATAAGCAGGGATAGCTAATAAGTGAACTTGGAATTGAGAAAAAATATAAGAATTCAATTGGCAGGGGATCTATAATAATAAAAGTGTAATCTGCTAATTAGACCGGATGACCTTCCAGATGTAGCCGGGGCTGTGAGGGAAGCCCGGGTCCTGGGTGCCAGAGGGAAGCTGGTGCCCTCAGCCAGGGAAAGGAAGGCCTACTCTTGCATGAATTTCATGCATCGGGCCTCTAGCATAGTATAAAAGAAGAGAAGATGCAAGGAGGATCAAATTTAATTGGTGTGTGTGGTGTTTGAAGGATAGGAAACTAAGAAAGCTAGTCTAACTGTCCCAGAGTTTTTGGTAGGAATTAGTTAGATAATATAATAAAGTAGAAGTTTGGAACAAAATATTGGAATACCAGTAAGAATTTGGACATAATGAGTAAATAAAGGGGCCATTTTAGACTCCTGAGAAAGTGTGCACTGTGATTTTATTAAGCAGCTTTTATTATCAGTATTTTGATAGTACCAAACAAGACTAGAGGGGAGAAGAAATGGGAGTCATGGAAACAGATCAGGTACTAGTTATGTTTATCTTGGCGTGGCTTGCAGGTGATTTAGAGTGGACAGAATAAATCTGCAAAATATTTCAAAGGAAGATTCTTGGAGACTAATATGTTTCATCTCTTCATTACTCTAGGTTTATGATATCTGAGTACAAGCAATGAAGGAGTAGAAAAAACACTTAAGTAAAAAGACTAGGTCCTGGTTACTTGTTTGATAAAGAAAATTTATTTAACATTTATAAGCTTCAATTTTCTCATCAAAAGAAATGAGATGCAGGAAGTAGGTAACTTCTACAAACCTACTTCCTGCATTGGAAAAATCTACCACCAGGTGGCATTATGTGGCTTGGTCATTAGCTAAATTCTGTTGGGTTCCTGAGTTTTAAAGAATCCTTGCTGTGCCTTTTCAGCTATGAAATGTTTCCCTCCCTGCCCCCAGTGCCTTTAATGTAAACAGCAGTACTTTTCTGATATTAGCTACTAAATGGAGAATACAGAGTACATTATTCTACAAATGAATAGCATTTTGGCATTCTTTCACTTTAAAGCCTTACGCATCTGTTAGTCTAGTCCAGAAATGGGCAAACTATGGACCCTGGGCCAAATTAGACTTGTTATTTTAATGTCCCAGGAACTAAAAATAGTTTTTACGTTTTCAAATAGTTTCATTGTAATAGGTTATATAACTACATAATATTTTCCATTTTGCCTCGTGGCCTATATATATTTAAAAAATATTTAGCCCTTTCAGAAAAAGTTTGCCACCCTGATCTCCTTTTTTTTTTTTTTTTTTCCATTTAATACATGACTAAACTGAGGCCAAAAAATAGTGACTTGCTTGGGGTCTCCCTAGCAAGCTAGTGGTGTTGCCAGAACTAGAGCTGGAGCGCCTAAGTTCTAGCCCAGTACCATCTTAATACAAAGTGTCCCTTGTTCTTTCTTTTTGACTCTTAGCTAAAATATTCTAAACTAAGTCCCACTGTAATATCACACATTTATGACTCACCCTGGGTCTTGCCCTGAAGTGTTTTTCTTGACAGACACTTGGTTCTGGAACCTCAGACCCATCTGGTGTTAGAAGCCTTTTCAGGTGCTGGGTTTTCATCTTAGAGACTGTAACTATTACTGACTTTGTTTTATTATAGTTCTTCTTTTGAAACTTTTTCTTGTTTTATAGTTCCCTCCCTCATTTCTCCCATTTTTTCCCTTTCACATTGAACAAAGATATACATAATATCATTATTATACAGTATTTGCATATCAGAAGGCAAATTTCCATTCATTCAGCACATCTTTGTGATGCTGCTTCTGTGTATGAGCATTCTGCTAATGGCAACCTTTCACTTCCATTTAAAGTTAAATAGCACTCCCATCTTTCTCAGAGGGAACTTGTTCAAACTTTTAAGTGCAGCGTGAGCAAAACAGACTAATCTGTGCTCTCACTTGGAACTTTTAGATTAGTACAGCAATTCTCAACTGAAGTGCCACACCAATTTTTAAAACATGCGATACCTGACTACTTAGTCAGGGGCACTGACCTCTTTTCCCTTAGATGGTCAAATTAAAAAATGACAGCAGCCAACACAATAGCCATCCAGTGGGAATGAATCAAAATTATACCTACTTTTTTGTCAGATTGGCAAAAAATATTTTTTTTAGTGTGCCACGGAATTTTAGTAGTTTATGTGTGCCATGAAATGAAAAAAGTTGAAAATCACTGGTTTAGTGAGATGTAAAGTACATCTTCCTTTTAGACAGCAATCATTTGTGACCAAACCCAGTGTCAGAAACGTCAAATATAGGAAATCAGTTACCATCCTCCTTCTAAATCTTGTGAATTAGAGGTTTAGCTGAAGAGAAAATAATACCTTTAAGTATCTCAAATACCTCTGAGCATTACATTTTGTTATCATAGTACTCTTTTTCAATGTATCTTATTATAGAAAAGCGACATCTATTAATGAGAAGGTAGCTTAAAGAACTATAAAAAACCATTGAAAAACACTTAAATCCTTAAAATGCAAATGTGCATATATAGTTAGACAAATTGAGATATGCTGATGTACAACTAAACAAATTTGAATCAGTAATTTCAAGGAAACATCAATATTTTAAAGTAAAAATTATAATTCAGTATATTAGGTAATTTCAAATAATTTCTTCCACAGAGTACTTTTGGGCCTTTTTATTACTCTGTCAAGATAAATAAAGATCATTCTCCACATGATTGGCAAATGTTAAAGGCTAGTTCTTTGTCTAAAACAAGTACATTTCTTTAAATTATTTGTTGAGAATTCTTTGTAATTTGATCTGGCTTTCTTTTTAATAGTAAATACAGTACACTGAACATAATTATAGACCCTCGTATCGACACAAAGACTGCCAACATTGAGCCCAGACACTACCTCTTTTAAAGAAACTAGAAATTTACATTTATATTTTCAGCTCATTACACTAGCCTGCTGGATTCATTTGTACATTCGTTTGTGATAAGATTTGTCAAATATTTCAAATCATTTTTGAAAAAAAAGTCAAAAAGAGTACTCTTTTTTAAAAACTAAATTATAAAGGCCAGTGTAGAGGGATGGCTGCTGACAGGACAGTAGGCTGCAAGATTGTGTGTGAGTGAGAGAGCGAAAAGAGAGTGTGTGGATGTGCAGGGAGTGTCTGTATTTGTGAGTGAGGGACAGCTATATTCCATGGGACTGTTGGGGACTGGCGGACCAGGCTCCCTGGCTGGGCATCCTCTACTGCTGCTGAAATCTCTCCCGGAGCAGCCAGCTCTGCTGCAGAGACTGTGCCATTTTGAAGAGGAGAGTGGCTGTGATCGGAAGCCCAGCCTTACTTTCAACCAGGGAGACCTCGGATACCTGCTGGGACCCTACAATCACAACACTCAGGGAGCAGCTGCCTCAGCTGCAAACCCACGAACACCAGGACTCCAGCCTTCCTGAATGCAGGTGCCTAAAAGTCTGTCCAGGGGGAGACAAAGTGGCGCAGATAGAAGGAAGAGCTGAATCGAACACCAACCACCCGGAATTGGCAAATTAAACACAGCTTATAAGGCAGTCCATGGGTGGAAAGGTCAGATATTACCTAGAGCAGTGCTCGGCAAACTCATTAGTCAACAGAGCCTAATATCAACAGTACAACAATTGAAATTTCTTTTGAGAGCCAAATTTTTTAAACTTAAACTTCTTCTAATGCCACTTCTTCAAAATAGACTCACCCAGGCCATGGTATTTTGTGGAAGAGCCACATTCAAGGGGCCAAAGAGCCGCATGTGGCTCGTGAGCCACAGTTTGCTGACCACTGACCTAGAGAAAGTCAACACAGGAGAGAGAGAGCTACATAACAACCTGAGAAGAGCAATCATGGGGAGACAAAGAAACAGCCCACATACGAAAGAAAATGAGGAATCATCAGAAAATGAAATGGAGGCAAGCAATATGTGAGTGAAAGAACTCAGAGCAATGGTCATAAGGACACTGAAAAGGATGGAAGACAAATTCAACAATATGTGTAAGAACCAAGAGGAAATGAAGAACCAGAAAGAAATGAAAAATTACATGGATACAATAAAGAACTCAATAGAAAGTATGAACAGTTGACTAGAAGAAGCAGAGGACCACATCAGTGACCTAGAACACAATGTAAAACACCCAAGCAGACCAGCATCTAGAGAAAAAAAAACAGGAGGAGAGCCTAGAAGAACTTTGGGACAACACAAAACAACATCCGCATAATAGAGGTGCCAGAAGGAGAGGAGATTGAGCAAGGAATAGAAAACCTGTTTTGAAGAAATAATGACAGAAAACTTCCCTGATATTGGGAAGAAAAAACACACACAAGTTCAAGAAGCTCACAGAGTCTGGAACAAGATAAATCCCAAAAGACTGACACCAAGACACATTATAATTAAATGGGCAAACACCAGTGGCAAAGTAAGAATCTTAAAGGCTGCCAGAGAGAGACATAAAGTTACCTACAAGGGACCTCTCATCAGACTATCAACTGATTTCTGAACAGAAACACATCAGGCCAGAAGGGAATGGAATGAAATAGACAAAGTCATGCAAAGCAAGGGTCTGAATTCAAGAATACTGTACCCAGCAAGTCTATCAATTAAAGTTGAGGGTGAAATTAGGAGTTTCACACACAAAAAAGAACTAAGGGAGTTTATTACCACCAAACCAGCAATGCAAGAAATGCTAAAGGGTCTGCTGTAAAAAGAAGAAATAGGAAGGGAAGAAGGAACACAGGCATAAGGAATAAAAATTGCGACAAACAAGTACCTGCCAATAATAACTTTAAATGTAAATGGATTAAATGCTCCAATCAGAAGACATAAGGTAGCTGAGTGGATAAGAAAACATGACCCATATATCTGCTGTCTACAGGAAACCCACCTCAGAACAAGGGCTCACACAGACTGATGGTGAAGGAATGGGAAACAGTTTTTCAGGCAAATGGAAATGAAAAAAAAAAAAAAAGCTGGGGTAACAATACTTATATCTGATGAATTAGACCTCAAAGTGAAATCTATCGCAAGAGGTAAGGAAGGCCACTTCATAATACTAAAGGGAGCAATTCAAAAAGAAGATAAAATTCTGTGTAAACATATATGCACCCAATACAGGAGCACACAGATACATTAAAAAAAAACAACAAAAAAAACTTCTGGAGGTTATCAAGGGAGAGATTTACAGCAATACAGTCATAGTATGGGACTTTAATACCCCACTAACACCACTGGATAAATCTTCTAAACAAAAAAATCAGCAAGGAAACATCAATCATAAATGACTTACTAGATCACATGGAATTAATTGACCTCTTCAGAACATTCCACCCCAAAGCCACAGAATATACATTCTTCTCAAGTGTACATGGGTCATATTCAAAGGACCCAGGCAAAGTCTCTTCAAATTCAAGAAGATAGAAATCATATCAAGCAACTTTTCAGATCACAATGGCATAAAACTAGAAATCAACTACAATAAGAATCAAAAAATCAAACACACTGAGGCTAAATAGCATGCTATTAAACAATGATTGGGTTACCAAAGAGATCAAAGAACAAATAAAAAGCATCATGGCAACAAATGACAATGAAAACACAGCAATCCAAACTCTATGGGACACAGTGAAAGCAGCCTTGAGAGGGAAGTTCATAACTCTACAGGCCTATCTTAAAAACAAGAAAAATTGGTAATAAATTAACCCTACAACTCAAAGAGCTAGAAAGAGAACAACAAGGAAGGAAGTAATAAAGATCATAGTGGAGATAAACAATATAGAGACAAAAAAAAAATACAAAAGATCAATAAAACCAAGAGCTGGTTCTTTGAAAGGATAAACAAGATTGATGAACCTCTAGCCAGGTTCACCAAGAAGCAAAGAGAAAGGACTCAAATAAAATCAGAAATGAAAGAGGTGAAGTAACAACTGATCCCACAGAAATACAAATGATTACAAAAAATACCACGAACAACTCTACTCCAACAAAATGGACAACCTAGATGAAGTGGGCATATTCTTAGAAAAATACAAGCTGCCAAAACTTAATCAGGAATTATCAAAAAACCTGAATTGGCTGATCACTACCGAAGAAATTGAAACCACGATCAAAAATCTTTCAGCAAACAAAAGCCCAGGGCCAGACGGCTTCACAAGGGAGTTCTACCACGCATTCAAAGAAGAACTAAAACCTATCCTCATCAGACTATTCCAAAAAATTCAGGAGGAAGGCACGCTTCCAAGCTCTTTCTATGAAGGCAGCATTATCTTAAGTCCAAAACCAGATAAAGACACCACACAAAAAGAGAATTACAGGCCAATATCCTTCATGAACATAGATGCTAAAATCCTCAACAAAATTCTAGCAAATCAGATTCAGCATTACATTAGAAAGATCATACACCATGACCAAGTTGGATTTATTCTGGGGATGCAAGGATGGTACAATATCTGCAAATCAATAAATGTGATACATCTCATAAACAAACAGAGACAAAAATCACATAATCATATCATTCGATATAGAAAATGTATTTGATAAAATCCAACACTGTCTCTTGATAAAAACTCTTAGCAAAGTGGGAATAGAGGGATCATACCTCAACATAATGAAAGTCTTATCTGACAAACCTGCAACCAATTATCATATCCAATGGGCAAAAACTAAACTCATTTTCCCTAAGAACAGGAACAAAACAGGGATGCCCACTCTCACCACTCCTGTTCGATATAGTGCTGGAAGTACTAGCCATTGCAATCAGACAAGAAGAAGAAATAAAAGGCATCCAAATTGGAAAAGAAGTAAAGCTCTCCTTTTTCACAGATGACATGATACTAGACATAGAAAACCCCAAACTTCATCAAAAAACTACTAGACCTGATACAAAATTAACACCCAGAAATCTATGGCCTTTTTTATACACCACTAATGAACTCACAGAAAGAGAAATGAAAAAAAAAACAACCCATTTACCATTATACAACACACACACACACACACACAAACTAAGATACCTAGGAATAAACTAAGGACATAAAAGACCTGTCCTAGGAAAACCACAGGACAGTGAAAAAAGAGAAAGAGTAAGACATAAACAAATGGAAGAACACACTATGTATGTACATGGATTGGTAGAATCAACATCATTTAAATGTCCATGTTACCCAAAGCAATCTACAGATTCAATGTAATCCCCATTAAAATACCAATGCCATATTTCAAAGATCTAGAACAAACTCTCCAAAACTTAATCTGGAATAAAAAAAAAAAAAAAAAAAAACAACCCCGGAATAGCCTCAGCAATCCTGAGAAAGAACAAAGTCGGAGGGATAACAATACCAGATATCAAGCTATATTACCAAGCCACATTTCTAAAAACTGCCTGGTAGTGGCACAAGAACAGACATATAGACCAATGGAACAGAACAGAAAACCCAGAAATCGACCCAAGCCATTATGCTCAATTAATATTTGACAAAGGAAGCAAGAGCATACAATGGCGTCAAGACAGTCTCTTCAGTAAATGGTGCTTGGAAATTTGGTCAGATACATGCAAAAAAATGAAAATAGATCACCTACTTACACCATCCACAAAAACAAACTCAAAATGGCTAAAGTACTTAAATGTAAGATAGGAAACTATAAAAATCCTACAAGACTATAGGCAGGAAATAGCAGACATATGTCGTAGCAACATCTTTACAGACACAGCTCCTTCGGCAATGGAGACTAAAGAGAAAATAAACAAATGAGACTACATCAAAATAAAAAGCGGCTGCACAACATAAGAAATCATCAACAAAACAAGAAGAAAGCCCACTGCATGGGAGAACATATTTGCCAATGATATTTCTGATAAGTGCTTAATCTCCAAAATTTACCGATAACTCATAAAACTTAACAAAAGGAAGATAAACAATCCAATCAAAACATAGGCAAAAGACCTAAATAGACACTTTGAAAGAGGACATACAGAAGACCAAGATACATACATGCTCAAAGTCACTAATCATCCGAGATATGCAAATCAAAACAACGAGATACCATCTCACACCTGTCAGAATGGCTATCATCAACAAATGACAAGTGCTGGCGAGGATGTGGAGAAAAAGGAACCCTTGTGCACTGCTGGTGGGAATGAAGACTGGTGCAGCCACTGTGGAAGACAGTATGGAGTTTCCTCAAAAAGTTAAAAATGTAACTCCCATTTGAACCAGTAATCCCCCTTCTAGGACTAAATCCCAAGAAACCAATAACACCAATCAGAAAGGATATATGCACCCCCATGTTCATAGCAGTTCAATTTACAATAGCTAAGATTTGGAAACAGCCTAAGTGCCCATCAGCAGATATGTGGATTAAAAACTTTGGGACATCTACACAATGGAATACTATGCTGCTATAAAAAAGAAGGAACTTTTACCATTTGCAACAGCATGGATGGAACTAGAGAGCACTATGCTAAATGAAATGAGCCAGTCGGAAAAAGATAAATATCACATGATCTCACTCATATGTGGGATATAATGATCAATATAATTTGATCAACAAGAATTGATCCAGAGACAAATGATAAGGTAGGGGGGGTTAAAGAGCAGCCAAAGGACTTGTATCCATGCATATTAGCATAACTAATGAACACAGACATTGGGGCGGTGGGTGCTTGCCTGGGTGGGAATGGCTGAGGGGGGCGGGGGGTCAATTGGGGAAAAAGGATACTTATGTAAAACTTTGGACAATAAAAAAAAAAAAAGCCAGTGTCATGCTTAGCTCATTTTATAGATTATGTTACTTGAAGGTTTCATTAAATTTTTAATGTTTTCTTCCCAATTTTAAAACTGATTATCTCTAGTTTTCCTTTTAATTGAGAATCTGTTATCAAAAATGCATATAACATCCCTTGATATTTTCTGTGGAAATTGGGTCATACGTATAATCACCTTCTGTTAGTCTCCCTGAGAATCACCCCTTAAAATTCAATAATTTCTGAAGCCTGCAAAATTGATGACCAGCTGTCTTATTTGAAATGGCATTGAGAAGGCCTTGTCTGTGTCTTCTCTGCAAAGAAGCTATATCAGTAATATTTAAACAAGAATATCAATAAGTTATCAAACATTTATGATATTGCTCTTTGCAAGTTTCCCTGTTCTGTTGTGCACTGTTCCATCCCTGAAAGTTTCCTTTTTTGAGAGTTAATTTGACTTAAATTGATGAGATATTGATGGCTATCTATAGTCATTGCAGTGAAAATGAAACTTCACATTTTAGAAATATTCCTAATCAATGCTGTTTCTTTCCGAATCATTTTGTCCAAAGGGAGCGTGTTGAGAATACCAGTTACCCAGGAGAAATGCAGGTAACCATTCAAAATCTAATGCCAGCGACTGTGTACATCTTTAGAGTGATGGCTCATAATAAGCATGGCTCCGGAGAGAGTTCAGCTCCTCTTCGAGTAGAAACACAGCCTGAGGGTAAGTCTCCCACCTGTCTGTCACCCCCACTTATAGGTAGACCTATTTGAAGGTCTACCTTATGTGTAGCCTTGAATACCATAGGAGTGTAAAACATAACAGTTCCTTGCTTTTAAGGATTTTATGAATTAGTTAGGAAAGATAAAATTAATTCACATCAAACAGTAGCTAATAGTGTTAAGACAATGTAATTCTAATATAGTCTCAAAGTTTACTGGTTAAGACCTAGCTCAGTGGCTTTTATAATCTTTCCTCTGATCCTGATATTATATCTTTATAATTCTAAGATACAGTATTACTTTCTTTCTTGAGTTGTGATTATGAATATCTCTTTTTTTGTAAGATTTTTTTTATTGATTTTTAGAGAGAGACGAAGGGAAAGGGAGAGAGAAGGAGACATTGATGCCAGAGCGAAACATTAGTTGGCTGCCTCCTGAACAATCCCTATAGGGGATCAAGACTGCAACCCAGGCTGTGCCCTGACTGGGAATCGAGCTGGCAACCTTTCAGTACACAGGACAACACCCAAACAAATCAGCCACAATGGCAAGGGCCATATCTCATTTATTTTATGGCAAAGACAGGGTCTTTTTCAACTTTATATTTCCCAGTGTGTAAGGTAGGTATTTAATATTTGTTATCACTTGGATTGTCCTGATCTTTATGTATAATACACTCTTTGGAATCTCTTTAAGGCTTTACTTTGGATCTGGGGTCTTTTGTGTTAGATACTGTTACTTCCGATTACATTTCTCAAGATTTTCTGCAACTTAAATGAGAGCCAGGTTGATTTATTTTATAAATGTCTTGTATGTCTTAAATTTTTATTGTAAACTATAGCCCTGAAATTGTAAGAAGCAATCAAACCATAATGGATGCTTTCCCATGAGGCTTTCTTCCACACGTTTTCTTCTTTTAGCACAAGCCACTGTTTTTCATCATAGCCTTCTCCAGTTTTCTTCAACTATTAACTGCACTAATTTTTCAAGTGAACAAACTTCCAGTAACAAAGATTTTACTTCATCTATGAGTAACTTAGTTGCAAAACATTTGTGGAAGCTACTGACGAGGGAACAAAACAGATTTAATGGATTTGCTAGTGAAACTCTGGAAATAATTCAGACTTTTCCTATGGAATAAGCAAAGTCCAAAGGGTATGTGGAATGTCCCTAATGCTGGAACACATCATTTCCTCATCCAGTGTTTATTGAGCACCCCCATTCCAGGTCCTACACAGGTATTAGAGATGCAGGGAGCATGGGATAGTAAGTTTCCTCTTAAAAACGAGCAGTCAAGCTGGGAGGCCACTGATCACTTCAGTGATAGAGCTTGAAGACCAGGAGTCAAACCCAGGCAAGAACAAGAGCGCCATCAGAGAGTCAGCAGGTTGATTTAAGGAAAGAATGTGTTCTCGTTACAGGGAAAGGATGTTGAATTTTACAGTTATTGTGTCCAGATAAGAGCAGGAATAGTCTTTATTAGATTTCAAGCTTAATTTTCCTCCACTAACGTTCAAGTACAGGTATAATTTATGAGAGATACTGGGATATAAAACAAGAAACAATTACTGTAAAGTTAGGTATATCAAGGCAGGTTCCTAGGAAAAGATGAGTGTTGGCATTGAAGCATTTGACTTACAGCAAGCATTCTTGGGGGGGGAAAACTGCATGACCCAAATTCCCCAAGTAGGATCAAACTACACATGGAAGGTGCATCGTGATGAAAATAAAGGAAAAGATCACTGGATGTGACTGAGTGCAAGAGTTCCCTGGGGCTGTGAACCTTCTGAAAATACATGAAAGTATTTGTGTTTCTGTACAAAGTCACATTTTCCTTGGGAAAGAGCCTGTGGCTTTCATTGTCATTTAAGAACTTATGAGTCAAACTGTTGAGATCCACTGGACCAGAGGGTCATTTTTAATTTAGAGATGAAAGAAAAGATGTATGGGACAGTAGATTTATTAAGTGCCTACCATGTGCCAGTCACTGATGTGAAGATGAGTCAAGATATGAAGTTGAGAAAGACTGGACTTCAATCCATAACCTTACAGTCTGGTTCCAGAGACAGACAAGTAAACGGACAGTAGTGTGATGTGCTTGCATCACAGTCATTTGTTTAAGGAGTTTGGTTAAAAGAAAGTAGTTAAAAAGACTACAGATGGGAGGGACAACAGATTCTGGTGAGGGTGTTTTAGGATGGAGAGTGACTATCACATGCTTTCACAAAAGAGAAGGTTTTAGTGGAGAGCGGTTTGCACTTCATCTGGAGGTAATCAGCCTGTGTGGGAGGCATAAGGGCTGTATGGAGTCAGCCTTTGGGAAATATTTTACATATTTAGCTTCACAAACCAACTTAAATTTTTTCCATATATTATGCCACTGTATAGCTGAAATGAAAGCATTTATTAGCACACTTTTTAGGATCATATTTGCCTATGTTTAGGTTAGCCAGTGAATATACTGAAAATTATTTCATTGGAATTTGGGAACTGTTGTTTTCCTTCTCCTTAAATAAGTTAGAGGAAAGTTTTACATATCATCAGAAGTGTGACAAATCCCACTTGTCAGGCTGCACAAAATATGCTCTTAACATTATGTGAAAAGCAAGACTCATGACTAAAAAAGTAAACAACTGTCAGAATAACCATATTCAGGTTTCTCTACTTTGGTAGCAAAACTAATCTTCAGCTGTGGTGCTGTTATTTAAGAAAACCACTCTGTTTTATACTTAGTTCACACTCCCCCCACCCCTACCCCCGCTTTCCTTAAATCTAATGGGTGTCTTATAGAAACACTAGCACCAAAGAAGTTTTCAAATATAGTGTCCAGCAAAGTTAGGCATCATCCAGGATTTGTGTATAAACGGAGGCTGGAACCTGTCAGTCAGACAAAAAGAATATCTTACCAAGGTATGTGAGCCGTTGTAGGAGTTAGAGCTAGACAGTCAACCAATCGACCAATCATTGAGTCTTCCAGTCACGTATGTCCTAAGGAGGGGGTTGTACTAATCTTCTAACTGGTCTTCTTGAGCTGATGTTTTAGAATCAGAAAGTGCTCAACTCCTGGCTCTAACACGTACTAACTTCCCAACATTTGGAACCGTTTTTAACTTCTCAACCTCGTCTACGAATACAGATGATAATCATATCCATCTCATTTAGTTAGCCCAAAGATTAAATAGATGTAATTTAAATACATGTAAAGCACTCAGTGCTGAACTGACTGCAAGCATTCAATAAAAGGTAGCTATTTGTAAAATTACTCTTTTATTTCTAGTCTTGTTCCCTTAACCATTTTTCTCCCATGTGTGTGCTTATATGTCCTTTCTAAACATATATCTGATCCAGTTATGTTATGTTCTGCTCATAATTTTTCAGTAATTATCTAACACCTACAAGAGATAATCCAAAGTCCATGGCAGGGCATTAAAGGTCCTTCATTATCCGGCTCTTGTCATCCTTTTCTCCATTTTCTCTCCCATATCTACTCTCTGTTTCAGCCTGACCACCTAACACTGCCTTCTCACATGTTATTCCCCATTTATTGAAATAGTTTTCCCCTTGGTACCTGATAAAACTACTCATTTTTCTTGCTTCCCAGAAGTCATTACTAATCTTTCCCTTTCTTACCCACACCCACCCAAAGCAGAATTGTGTGCTCTCTTTCTGTGTTTGTTACATTTGCTACTTAATAGTACTGATGACATTATTTGTAACTATTTATAAATCTGACTTCCCTCTAGACTGGGAGTTCTTTGGGACAGAGGCTCTGTCCCTCCCTGCATCCCCATCACTGGAAAGGGAGGTTCTTGTTTTGTGATGGAGGCTTTATATGTGCTGCTATCCCACTGCCAAACTAGGAGTTTATAATCTAAAGGAAGAATTCTTCAGTGTTCTTTTTTTTTCTCCTTCATTTTAATAAATTGGAGATTTTTCACAGATAAAGTGTGGTTTTAATTTAAATCATAAAAAGGTAAATTTGTTTAATTATATATTATCCTAAAACCACGTCAATAAAATCAGTTGTTTTCTTAGTTGTTTTTTTTTAATTATTTTTAAAACATGGCCATCTATAATAATAAAAGCATCATATGCTTATTAGACTGTATGTCCTTCCTTCCAGACAAAGCCGCAGCAGGTGGGGGCCAAGGCAGAGGCAGCTGCTGCGATGGGTGGGAACCAAACCCTTTGCATGAATTTCGTGCATCAGGCCTCAAGTTATGATATGATTGCTGAGAATGGTTATTGAGGGGTGCAGTAAATTTCATTTATATCTTGCTGTCTTGAAATTTTCTTTCTAGTTCAGCTCCCTGGCCCAGCACCTAATATCCGAGCGTATGCAACGTCCCCTACTTCCATCACTGTCACCTGGGAAACACCATTGTCTGGCAATGGGGAAATTCAGAATTACAAATTGTACTACATGGAAAAAGGGACTGACAAAGAACAGGTATAAGATAAAGCCATTTTTTAAATTACAGTTGACAAATATTATTTTCAAATGTACAACGTAGTGATTAGACATTTATATATCTCATATAAATAAGATTGTGAGAGGGTGCAGGCCAGGCCAAGGGACCCCACCAGTGCACAATCAGGGCCAGGGGACTGGATGCAGGAAGGCTCCAGGGCGTGTCCAGCCCATCTTGCCCAGTCCTGATTGGCCAGACCCCTGCAGCAAGCACACCTACGGGTCGGAGCATCTACCCCCTGGTGGTCAGTGCGTGTCATAGTGACTGGTTGAACAGTTGGACACTTAGCATATTAGGCTTTTATTATATAGGATGAAGTGATAACCCTGATAAGTTCTAGTACCCATCTGATACCATACATGGTGATTATATGAAGCCAGTTTTTAATCCATTGATTGCAGTAGTAGAGTTGAACTATATTTCCAAAACTTAATGCTTGCTAGTCTAGAAATCTGAGACTTAAAAAAAAAGGATAAGAAATGAAAGTTGACAGTTTCTGTTTCTTTGTGCAAAGATTTATTCTGTAGATTTTACCAGCAAGGATCACTAAAGACCAAAAAATATTCCTCAGTAAATTGCCAGTATTTATGGTTAATCTGCTTTGACTGTTAAATAATATTCTGTATAAAGGCTAAAAATCAGTATAGTTCATTCTTTTTTATAACATGTCTTTTGGTATGACTTGTGTATATATAAATTGTTTTTGTTTTATTTAAGGATGTTGATGTTTCAAGTCACTCCCATACCATTAATGGGTTGAAAAAATATACAGAGTATAGTTTCCGAGTGGTGGCCTACAATAAACATGGTCCTGGAGTCTCCACACAAGACGTTGCTTTTCAAACATTGTCAGATGGTGAGTCTTTCTTCCTTTGGAACAGAATACTGTGCTTGGGGGCTCTGGTAACATAGTAGTAAGATCTCGGGCTTTGATGTCAAGAAGATCCTGTTCAGCCCTAACCGGTTTGGGTCAGTGGATAGAGCATCGGCCTGCGGACTGAAGGGTCTCAGGTTCGATTCCAGTCAAGGGTATGTATCTTGGTTGCTGGCACATCTCCAGTAGGGGGTGTGCAGGTGGCAGCTGATCGATGTTTCTTTCTCATCAATGTTTCTAACTCTCTATCCCTTTCCCATCCTCTCTGTAAAAAATCAATAAAATGGGGACATATGTAATACTTTCAACAATAAAGATATTTTATAAAAGCAAGATCCTGTTCAAATCCCAGTATCCATTTTTCATAGTGACTTTGTTTCTTTAACGTAAAATGTAAAGAATACTAACTTCAGTGGGTTGCTCTAACGATATAGTAAGAGATATAGAACATGGTAATGCCTGGTACCAAATTAGCTTCTCAGTGTTTTTATTTTTAGTAGGGGCTTTTGTATAAGTAACTATTATTTCTTATTCATAACACAGACTATTCAAGGGCTGTGAAAAGGCTAGCCTTGGTCTATTTAGCAATCCAAATAGGTCTTTTTAATCCCACAGTGTTTTAGGATAATGTCATTTCTCACCTGTGACTGATCCAAGCGAAGTTATATATATGCATATACCCATTATGTAGAGCAGTATTTTTCAAACTACAGCTTGCTAAAGAGATTGAGTAGATCAAGAACCAGTATTTAAAATATATATTTTTTAGAATAGAACAGAAAATAAGTTTATTGTACTTAGTAAGTATATATATTGTTTCCTTGAAACTCACCTAAATCCAATGTGTTAAAAAATAGCTTTTCTAAAAAAATGCATGTATATGCATATACCCCTTATATATAAACTTGCACATTTTAAAGGCTATAATTTTACTCCTTTAAGCAAATGGTCAAACATAACATCAGCAACAATGGAGCCAACTGACATTATGTGTGTCCTGCTAGGAGGTATTGAGAAAGACACAATGACTGTCTCCCCTATGTTGTATCCCTGTGAAAAATGTTTCACTTGAATCTGATCATGATGAAACAAGTAGACATATCCAAAGTGGGGGAAATTATGGAGGAGAAAAACAATTGCCTAGATTCTTTAAAAAATACTAATTTCATGAAAGGAAAAAAATGATTACAGACTCATTCTAGAATCTAGATTAAAGAAGACACATGAAATAATATAAAATAGTTATCTGTTGTTAGTTCCTAGATCTAGGAGTAAAAATAAATAAAGGTCACTATTGATACATTTACTTAATGTTAAATAGGTATACTATTAGGCAATATTAAGTATTAGATATGTTATTAGGTATATTAGATAATGTTTTGTGTTAAGATTAAAATTTCTGAAAGTGTTCGTTATATTATAGTTTTGTTGGAGAATGTCTGAATTTAGGAGCACAAATCATAGTATTTAGGAGCGAAGTCTCATGTGACTGCAGCTATCTCTCAGATGACTCAGCAACAATCTGTAGATAGATAAATATGTTTGTGTAAATATAGTGAAAACTAGAGAAGATGTGACAGAACATTAACAATTGGTGAATTCAGGGAAATATAGAGTATCCCAAAAAATGTATACACTCTTTAACAGCTGGTAGTTCAACTGATGTTTCTTTTCTTTCAGATTTAACCCACTGGAATTAATAATGGGTTAAAAGTGTGTATACATTTTTTGGGGACATCATATATATGGCATTCATATGTATGGCATATCCTTACCATTGTGTTCAGTATGCTTAATATTTTTCAAGGTAAATTGGTAAAAATAAATTCAAACTATAGTTTGGTTAGCCAACCACATAAGCCAGTTGATCAAGACGAGGAAAAGTTGAGAGGGCTTTGAAATCTACACATGAGCCAATTTTAACTGCACTAAGTGGGTTGGCATGCTGACTACAGTGCCTGTCAGGGAACTGAATGTGTCTGAGCATGATGCTTAAGGACAGCACTTGGGAGTAAGACAAATTTTGGTTCCTATGTTAGCTGAAATAAATACTGTGGACAAGAGATTTGAACCTCATCTATGAAGTGGGAATAATAATGGAAACTCCAGTGCAGGATTGTTGTAAGGATTAAGTCCCTGCAACGTAAGAACACAGAGCGAATCTTAGCTGTGATGATGATGGTGAAGAAGAAGGAGAAGGGGGAGGGGGAGGAGAAGGACACTGCAACAGCAACTATTTTGGGGGCCTCTGCAGCTATGTCAGAAGTTCTTAATGGAAATGATTGGAAGCATTCATGGTCTTCTTTCAAAGTACAGGTGCCTAAGTCCTACACCAGACCCTTTGAGGGTTGAGGCCTGATGCACTTTGCACAAGATACAACATTGAGTAAGAATAGTCTCTGTCCTCCAGAAGCCTATAGCACAATGGGCACTGAGTTATATACCTGGTCACCAAATGTCAGAGAAAGGGTGAGAGAAGATTCCATAGATGGATTAGGAGAGAAGACCTAAAGTCAGCATTTTGTGTGCAGAGAGAAAATCCAGTAGGATTACTTGGATTCTCTTTGCTTGCTTTAGTTACTACAAAGGGGAATGCTGGCGAGTGTGTGGACTATAAACTTTGAGATACCCCTGTCTTATGTTTTAATATGTGAGGAACTAAAGTTGTACAGCAATTTGTTTAAGCAACAAACTTTTCACATCATTTCCTAAATATCTCTGTTTTACTTAAGAACTGCCTTCAAAACCAGTTTTGGAACTTCACTAGAAAGCCAAGATCACTGATTTATGTCCTTCCCATTTTGGACTCATAATGACATTACCCACTTCATTTACTTTCCATATTCGTTAGACTTGTTTCCAGAAGATTTGTGGTTCTTCCCCAGAATAAAACTATGCTATCACCAAGAAAAATCAAAAGAATATGTTGAAGGTTCAGAATGTATAGAAAATTTTAGAGTCAGTCACATTCTTAAAATAATTATCTGACTTCCCAAAAGTACAATCTGACTTGGGTATGGGTGTGTATATATGAAGGCGTCTTATTTTTTTAAATGAATCAAACGTGACCACACCTTATCCACATACTACTATCAACACAAGGGCACTGACAGCTGCATTTTGACCTTCAGCTTGCATAATCAGTGTTTGAGATGTGCATTTCTGTAAAGTCCAGCCAAGAAGAGTCAAATGATGGATGATTAAAAAACAGCATTTTATTTATTTATTTATTTTTTTGCCTATCCAGTTCCCAGTGCTGCTCCTCAGAATCTGTCCTTAGAAGTAAGAAATTCGAAGGTAAAACTTTTTATTGCTGCTGTTCATTTTTACTGGTATACTATTAAAACTCAGAAGGGCTTATAGAGAGGGAGATCCTACATCAAAACAATCATTATCAGGAAATAAGGTAGCCTAGATATTACACTTGCCAGTAAAGCTGAGCTTAGAAACCAACTTTAGTTTATTCTGTTTAATTTTACTGCCTTTCTCTGATGTCTTTCTGCAAATATATTTCTATTATATAAATTTGATATTAACAGTCCAGACTTTGGTGATTAGGTAGAAGGAAGGAAGTCGTTTATGATACGTAGTTCCTTAGTCTTGTGAGATGAGCCCAGTGTGAATATTTCTGTTGGTTGCAGATGCTGAAACCATCTTTCCGAGTCACATTTACTGTACACTTATGGCATATACCCCTCTCAGAAGGCCCAGACTCCTTTCTGGGCTACATAGACTTCTGACATGTTCAGGCCTTTCAAAAAGTACTATTGGACTCCTTTTCCTTAAAAAAAATAACCAGCTGCTAATTAATGATCCCCTTTTGGAAGAGTTTTAGACAGAAATTATCTAAGTTCAGCTGTTCCACAATTGAGATGGGAAGAGAACCTTACACCTAACAATAGTTTACTGCCTAATTCATGTGCCTCTGACCTTATGTTTTCTTCTGAAAACTTTTTTGAGACCTTTGTATTCATTCTGGCAAAACACCCAGGAGATCAAAGGCCCAGAGTATACTGCCAACAAATATAATACCCCACTTTGGTCATTGGGGTTTTTTAAATTAATAAGTTTTTTTGAGTGATTAGTAAGTAACTTAATAAAACTCTAATCACCCTACTGGCTTTATGTTCCTTTCCTTTGCACAGAATTTGGGGTAATACTATCTAATTAAAGGGTAATATGCAAATTGACCATCACTCCAACACACAAGATGGCCGCCCCCATGTAGTCAAAGATGGCCGCCCCCATGTGGACACAAGATGACCAGCAGGGGAGGGCAGTTGGGAGGGACCAGGCCTGAAATGGAGGGGAGTTGGGGGGGGGGTGGGTACCAGGCCTGCAGGGGAGAACAGTTAGGGGTGACCAGGCTGGCAAGGGAGGGAAGTTAGGGGTGATGGGGCCAGCAGGGTAGGGCAGTTGGGGGCAACCAGGCCTGCAGGGGAGAACAGTTAGGGGTAACCAGGCCTGCATGGGAAGGCAGTTAGGGATGACCAGGCTGGCAGGTGAGGGCAGTTAGGGGCAATCTGGCCAGCAGGGGAGCAGTTAGGCATCAATCAGGCTGGCAGGGGATTGGTTAGGAGCAATCAGGCAGGCAGGCGAGCAGTTGGGAGCCAACAGTCCTGGATTGTGAGAGGGATATCTGGTGGGATCAGGCCTAAATGGGCAGTCAGACATCCCTCAAGGGGTCCCAGATTGGAGAGGGTGCAGGCTGGGCTGAGGGACACCCCTCACCCCCCATGCACGAATTTCGTGCGCCGGGCCTCTAGTAATATATAAAATAGTTAGGACCAAGCTTTTGACGTATTTGGTCTTTTTCCTATAAACTTATGCTTTCTAGAGTATTATGATTCACTGGCAGCCACCTCCTCTAGCCACACAAAATGGGCAGATTACTGGCTACAAGATACGCTACAGAAAGGCCTCCCGAAAGAGTGATGTCACTGAGATGTTGGTGCCCGGGATCCAGCTGTCTCAGCTGATTGAAGGTGAGTTCCTCTGCGCATCGGCAAAAGTTGGGAAATGTATTGCCTTAGACACTGAGCTATGCTAGTCTGATTACTGCCTAGAGCTGTTGTCTTGCACAAAGTTAAAATGGTTCAAAAGGATTTGTAAAAATTTTATACAAATTAATTGAAAACACTCTTACACGTTCTGCCATTTCTGAATGAGATTATATTTTAGTTTTAGTTCCTTGTGTTTTTCTGTATTCTTTATGTTATATGTAGTTTTTTTATAATCTGGAAAAAAGTTCAAACAAAGCTACATAAACAAAGAGTCTGCACAGTCTAGTTGTTAGCAAACTGTACAGACAGTGAAAGTGTACTCTAGTAATCCAGCATGCTTTTCTCCTTACCCCTCATCTCATAGATGAGACTTGACTCCTTTCAAAATAGGAGAAGGTGAATGTTTGTCTCCATGCAGTCAGTACTCTCCTTTCTGCAGAAAGTAAACATGGCTGCCATGAGTGCTGCTGAGAAATCTCACTGAAGGAACATTACTGTAAAATTTCTCACAGATGTTCTTAAAAGTCAGTTTCTGATTTTACTCCAGATACAGTTAAGTAACAGTTTCCATCTGTAAGGGTTTTACTTTGAATATTTAATAGCAGATATTTACTGTATACCAGGCATTGTTCTTGTTGCCAATAACATAAAAATAGAGTATAGTCCTTGCCCATGAGGGGACTATTCATTTTTTTTCAATTCAACATTTGATGTATAAGGAAAAGACCATTTTCATGATAAAAATCGATTTTTCTTTTTTTGTTGTTTTTTGTTAATCCTCGCTTAAGGATATTCTTCCATTGACTTTTAGAGAGAGTGGAAGGGAGGGGGAGAGAAACATCGATGTGAGAAAGACACATCGATTTCTTGCCTCCTGCACATGCCCAACCAAGGCCGGGGATCAAACCTACAACCAAGGTACGTGCCGTTGACTGGAATTGAACCCTTTCAGTCTGCGGGCTGATGTTCTGAGCAAAACCGGCTAGGGCTAGATTTTTCTTTATCAAGAAATTTCTTACACTTTAAAATCATATTTAGATTGGTTCATTTGTTTAACAGATTTTATTGAATTTTTATTAGTGTGGGCTAGCACTGGGCATATAATGGTGAACAAAAATGGAAATCTTTGCTCTCTTGAAACATTACCTTGAAACTTGATAAGTATTAGAGAATAATATGGATTACCAGGATCCTGTATTGAACAATAACCAACATAATTAAGTTTTAACCAATTGAACAATAACCAACATAATTAAGTTTTAACCAGAAGTAATTGTTGTTTCTTCTTTTTGTACCACTTATAGTACTTAACATATTTAGCCATCTATACTAATAAAAGAGTAATATGCTAATTAGACCAGGAGACCTTCCAGATGTCTTTCCAGACAAAGCCATGGTGGCGGGTCCGAGACAGAGGTGGTTAGGGGCGATCAGTCCATCAGGGGAGGGCAGTTGGGGGCGAGCAGGCTAGCAGGAGGGGCAGTTGGAGGCAAGCAGGCTGGCGGGGGGAGGAGTTGTGGGCGAGCAGGCTGGCAAGGGGGGCAGTTGGGAGTGATCAGGCCAGCAGGAGGGGCAGTTGGGGGCGAGCAGACCAGTTGCGGGGGGGGCAGGTAGGGGCGATCAGGCCAGCAGGGGGGCAGTCAGGCGATGGGGGCAGTCAGTCGGGCAGCGGGCAGTTAGGGGTGATCAGGCCAGAAGGTGGAGCAGTTGGGGTTGATTAGGCCAGCAGGCAGAGTGGTTAGGGGCAATCAGACAGGCAGGCAGGCAGGTGAGCAGTTAGGAGCCAGCGGTCCTGGATTATGAGAGGGATGTCTGACTGCCAGCAGGAACATCCCCACCCCCCACCCTCATGCACGAATTTCATGCACTGGGCCACTAGTATCTTTATAATATGATTTGTGTGCCTTAGTTTTAGTCTTGTGAATTCTGTTGGTTACTTTGGGGGAGAGGAACTCTTAACCATTTTACATGTGGGTCTCCCTTGTGCATGCTTTTATTCACTATTGCTCACTTGCTAACTCACTCTCTTAACATTCTAACTCTCCCCAAAGGGGAAGGCATAGTAATCTGATCAGTTGAATTCTTTCAGAACCTCAGTTGAGCCATGTTTGCTAGGAGACCAGATTGTTGTCTGTTAATAGTTGTAAGTACATGTATAGTCATTCTGGCTCTTTCTGGTTCATGTAGGCAAGGAGGTAAAGTGACTTGGGCCCAGCCATTTTGCTTCTCATTCTGTTTTGCTTCTTGCTTTCTTGTGGGCAAATAAGATGATCTACAGAGAACAGAACCTCCCATCTCTCCTCTCACACCCTGTGACAGGATTGATTAACTGAGCCAGGGCTCATCCTGGCCAAGTTCTCTCTCAATTTCTGTACTGTGTTGCTGGCCAAGGATTCCAATATTTGGATATGGGGAGGTAGGATAATTTTTCATAACCCTAGTAATACCTATCACATTATCTACTATTTAAGTGCTCTACAAATGTATGCATGTGAACTGTATACTTGAAAATGGCTAAAATGGTAAATTTTATATGTATTTTAACACAATAAAAAAGAAAAAAATGAACTCATGAATATCTGACCATATTATTGACTCTTGCTCTACTTTGTAGGGTAGACTTTTACATGTGGATCTTTGATTCATTGGTTATTCATGTACTTTATTAGGTTATATTAAATATAAAAGGTTGCATAATAGAAAAGCATTATTCCTTTTTTATTTATTATGTATACTTATGGGTTGGTAGGCTGCTGAGAAATAGATTTCTAGGCTGTGTTAACAGTTAAAGATTTTCTCTGTGATTATGGCGTGGCTAAGAGAACAGAGGTAACGTGGTAGGAGTTACATCTTGCATTCTTTTCTGGTCTTTAGTGTCTTCTGAGACCAACGGACTTGGTTCCTTGTTATAACTTTCATTATCCTTGGCCTCTTTTTTAGCCTTAGCTTCCTTAGTAAAATGAAGGGATTGCATTAAATAATTTCTAAAATGCCTTCAAGCTCCTTTTTAAAAAAAACAAACAAAACACACCTGTTGTCTCCTGGGAGCTTCACTGATTTCTCTTTCCTTCTTGGATTGTGTGGACTTCAGCCTCTACTTTAGAGGTGGGAGCTCCTCTGTTCTGTACTTATATATTTCTTGTTTTCTATTAACTTTAACTAAAATTTTATCAAGGTAGTAGCTGCATATTGAGTTGGTGGATGAGATATTTGCTTTAATGAGATTGTTGGTATTTGTTTTTCCAAATCTGTTGTTTCAACTTGTCTTTTTTTGTCATTTGGGTCTCAGGTCTGGATCGGGGGACTGAATATAATTTTCGAGTGGCTGCTCTAACAGTAAATGGCACAGGCCCGGCTACTGACTGGCTGTCTGCTGAAACTTTTGAAAGTGACTTAGATGGTAAGAACAATGGCACAGGTAAGGTACTAATTATAGTCAAGTGAGCCTAGCTGGAAAGCCACAGATTTGGGGTATATATTGCTTTAATCTGTGAAGTTTAATATATACTACTGTCATTCCTATAATGCAGCAAGTTTCATGGATCTCCCCCATCCCCCACTTTTGTGGCTTTTAGATAACTGTGTCTTTAACTAGAACCAAAACCAATAAAAAGGTACAGGTGCCTTAAGTCTGTTTTACACCAAGGTCATTAAATATGTGGATGATCTAAAATGGAAGGCTGAGCCACATGAATCATGCTTATGTTTCATTAGTCTCCCTTTTCCTTTCGTTCTAGACACCTTACCCTTTTTCTCACCTTTTTATTCAATGACTGGGTGTGTGTGTATGTACCTTTATCAAAACAGGTGCTATACTTGGAAGACAAAAGGATCCTATTCTAACTCTTGTTTTACTATTTTTTAAATTAAGATAGCAACTTATGCCTTGAAAAGTACTGTAAATTGCCACCACTTAAGCCTCTTGGTTTCTCACCATTTAAATCAATTTGTGGTTCTATTCATATTTTCTGACTTATCATATTACTTAGGGGAGTAAATAATTAATACTATTGCTATAATGTGATACTTGATCACTTGTTCACACCAAGCTTCTAATTAGTCGGTGTTTATGCCTGATAAGTTTGGGAATCAGATGTGAGACCAAGAGGAATGGGTAACTATTGAAAGTCAATTTATTTGTTTTTCTCCATTGGATAGAGGTTCTTGGATCACTTTGTCTTCCCTTCCAAATTAATGTTGCAGGGTCTAGTATTTCAACCTGCTGTTTTGGGTTTTGTTTTCTTCTTAGAATGCAGTAAAACCATTGCACATACTTTACTGTATATACATATTCTCTTTGAATTCTTGATCATAATGGAAAAACTTAGTCCCAAATAATTTAGCGGGAAATTGAACACCATTCCCCAAAGGTGGTGAAATATCCTAATGGAAGATGAACCTCATCTTGCCTTTCTAATTTCCTTTCCAGAAACTCGTGTTCCTGAAGTACCTAGTTCACTTCATGTCCGCCCACTTATTACTAGTATTGTAGTAAGCTGGACTCCTCCAGAGAACCAGAACATTGTGGTCCGAGGTTATGCCATTGGTTATGGCATTGGCAGCCCGCACGCCCAGACCATAAAAGTGGACTATAAACAGCGCTATTACACCATCGAAAATCTGGGTGTGTATGCTCAGCAAAGGAAGTAATTGTACTTGTGATTGCTTTTTTACTTTTTTATTGTGTAATAATTTTATTTTTATAGAAAACGTAGAAAAATAGTCCAAAGAATTCCTGTTAATCCTTCACTCAGCTTCCCAAAGGTTAACATTTTTCTACATGTGCTTTATCAGTCTGTATCTTCCTATATATACTTGTTTTCCCTCTGAACCATTTGAGTGTAAGTTGCAGACATGATGTCTCTCTACCTACTCTACTAATACTTTAATGTGCATTTCGTAAAAACAAGGACATTTTCTAACATAACCACAGTACAGTTATCAAAATCAGCAAATTAACACTGACAAAGTATCTATAGACTTTATTGATATTTTACCAGTTGTCTCATTAATGTACTTTCTGATAAAAGAAGGGATTGTCCATGATCACATGTTGCATTTTGTTATTGTGTCTCATTCGTTTTCTTTGATATGAAAGAGTTCCTCAGTATTTTTTTACTTTAATGACTATGCCGTTTTTGAAAAGTATAGACCATTATATTTTGTAGAATGTCCCTCAATTTAGACTTGTCTAATATTTCCTCATTACATTCAGCTGACGTTGTTCTGGGAGGCAGAGCATAGACACA
Source organism: Corynorhinus townsendii (assembly GCA_026230045.1). NCBI lineage: Eukaryota > Metazoa > Chordata > Mammalia > Chiroptera > Vespertilionidae > Corynorhinus > Corynorhinus townsendii. The sequence goes on from JAPDVU010000001.1 coordinate 123,623,745, forward strand.
GTGTGATCTTTTCAGTGCCTCATCTTAGGAGGCACAGGAGAGCCTATCACTAGTGATGTTAACTTTAATCACTTGATTTAAATGGTACCTGCCTCATTTCTCTACTATAAAGTTATTATTTTTCTCTTTATAATTACTAAGGACCTTGTAGGGGAGAGATACCATGAGTCTTTGTAAATATTTTATTTCTCATCCAACTTTTCACTTACTAGTATTACTGTCTTTAGTAATAGTATCACTATGGTGTTTCACAAGTGGTGATTTTCTAATTCCATTATTTCTTCTACATTTATCAGCATTCTTTAATAAGGAAAATCTTTCCTCCTCTTTCATAGTAAAAGAATAGCCAGTGGGAATCTCCTTATAACTGGTTCCTCTGTCCATCTGACAAGATGTTTCAGACCCTGGTGTTTCCTAGCTTTAGCCCTTGAATTAGCCATTTCTCCAAGGAATCCTGGTTTCTTTTATGGAAAATGGTATTTAGAAACCAATATTTGAGCACTCTACTGATTCATAGAAAATCCTGAGGAAAATCCTGGATACTAAAACTATAAGTGAGGTTAGCAAGTCACAAGGTACAAAGTTGATATATAAAAATAGTCATATTTCCATACTCTAATGGTAAGCAGTTGGAAATTTGAATTAAAGTTGCATTCCCCCCAATCCTACATAAATCCCAACACATTTTTGTAGAAATTGGTAAACTTATTCTAAAATTTATATGAAAAATAAAAATTGCTGGAATAGTCAAACATGTTAGAAATATTCTATGTATTGATTTACACATCCTATATAATACATCCTATATAATATAATTAGACCAGACAACCTTCCTGACAAAGCCAGGGCTGAGAGGGCCTAGTCAGAGGCAGCTGTTATGGTGGCACGGGCCAAGGCAGAGACGGCCGCCACGGTGGTGGGGGCCAAGCCACTTGCATGAATTTTGTGCATCCGGCCTCTATTATATATATACTTTTCAAAACTCAACAAACTGTATACTTAAAGGGTACATTTTACTGTGTGCTAATTATACCTCAAAGTTGATTTACAAAGCAAGAAAATGAAAAATAACAATATTTTATAATAGAAAGTAACTTGATTTTGGTAGGTGTTATTACTCATCCAAATTGGATTATCATTATACAGGTCTTTGACACACTTCCCTTTTAATTCAGTATCTGCCCTGACCAACTTTTTAACTCAAGTCATATCTTTGTAAAATATCTTTCATAAAACAACATGAGGTGTCTAACAGATGACTTACCTTCATCTTTTCTGGTAGAGAATAAGCAGCAATTTGATGCTTTACTAAAACAAAGTCGCCTTTTTTTTCCTTTGAAGAACAACACAGCTAACCTAGGATGTGTTCCCCACATGAGAAGTCTTACAAGGCAGTTGTAAGAGAACAAAAGAAAAGCTCTGCTGGTAAGGTGGTGTCTCTGTGCTGACCCTCTGCCTACAGTTTTCTTTATGAAACTACTGAAAGGAAAGTCCTCTGCATTGTAAGCAGTTCATGGTCTTAGACCAGTGGTCGGCAAACCGCGGCTCACAAGCCACAGGCGACTCTTTGGCCTCTTGAGTGTGGCTCTTCCACAAAATACCATATGCGGGTGCGCACGTACAGTGTGATTGAAACTTCGTAGCCCATGCGCAGAAGTCCGTTTTTGGCTCTCAAAAGAAATTTCAATCATTGTACTGTTCATATTTGGCTGTTGTCTAATGAGTTTGCCGACCACCGTCCTAGACCTTCAGGAGCTTTCAGTCTAATAGGAAAACAAAAGTACTACCCAAGAAACAATGGAATGAAGTGAAGTATGGTGGGAGAAGGGAGAGCTAGTAAGGCACAGCAGAGCAGTCAGGGAAGAAGCTTAACTTGAACTTGACAAATAGCAGTGTTTGAAAATGAGATGAGAGGGTGTACTGCATGTGCTAAAGAGAGTGAACAGACTTCATTAGAAAAGAGAGTACACATGACAAGTAGCAAAAAAATTTAATTTGGCATAAAGTAAAATGAGCTTGAGCTGTATAAGTCAACACTGATAGATTTAAGATGCATATAATGTTGATCAAAAAGTCAGAAAGAAGTACTTTTAGGAATTCATTTATTAAGCAAACGAGCTCTCTCTTGAGTTTCAGGTTCATATTAACATCTCCTTACTGGGTATCTGCACTGGGATATAGTCCATACTGTATCATAACTTAATCAACATTAAAGTTAGTGTCCTTTCCCACAAATCTTCCGATCAATCAGCAGATTTTTAATGAACTCCTATAGTATCCCAGACACTGTGTTAAAGATTGAGCAGAGAATCAACCAAACATGATCCCAATTATTAGAAATAATACAATTTTGAAATAATGGAAATTGTTTAGATTGCTAAGGAAGAGAAATGGGGTGTAACTAGAGAGACTAATCCAGTTTTAAAGGGATGAGTCCTTTAAGATGAGTAGGCATTGTCTAGGTAAAGAAGAAAGGTGGCCTGTGTCCCTAGCATAGAGGACAGCTGCACATGTTAAGGCCCAGTGTTAGGCACATAGTGCTCAGTGAACTGAGAGATGGAGCATGCAGATCAAGGCAGTGGTGGAGAAGCAAGTGGATATAATCAACAAGACTTGGTTATAGTATTTGATTATTTGCATAACAGGGGAGGAGGGAGAGAGAGGTCTTAATAACTCCCAGGTTTCTGACTTGAGCAACAGGGAGCATAGAAGTGCTGTTTATGAACTAGGAAACACGGGGGTAGATCTGAAGTAGGGAGAGAGAGAGAGAGAGATTTGAGACATCCAAGTAGAGATGCCAGAAGGTTTAACCTGAAGGTTTGGTGATTAGAAGAAAGGTGTGGCCTAGAAATGTGATTTTTCATTTGATGGCACATACATGCTAACCCAAGCTAAGGAAATGAGTGAAAGCACATAGGGAGAGAGTGAAGAGTGGGAATAGAATGTGGGCTTGAAAATGTGTACCATGGTTGCTCTGCCTCTGTCCCCAATCTCTGTGAAGAACTTTTTCATCTACCATGTTATCCGAACTATCATCCTTTCCTTTTTCTCACCAATCAAGTACTGAGTCCTGTTGATTCCATTTGTTGTCAATTCTTTCTGCCATTGGGAGACCAAGTGCCTTTACTAGTATATATTCCCCATTTGTATCTAAAGAATGGGCCACCAGCAACGCAGCTATTTTTTTTTTTTTTATTGATTGGGGTGACATTGGTCAACATAAACATATAGGTTTCTCATGTGGGTTTCTGTGTTACAAGATCTGTATATTGCACCATGTGCTCACCACCCAAAGCCAAGTATTCTCCTGTCACCTTATATTAGGACCCCTTTCCCCCTTCCCTCTGGCAACCACCACACTGCTGTTTGTGTTCATGAGTTTCAGTTTTATATCCCACATATGAGTGAAATCATATGGTTCTGACCTTTTCCTGACTGACTTATTTCACTTAGGATAATGTTCTGAAGGTCCATCCATGTTGCAAATGACGCTATTTTATTCAAAGTGCCCTATGATAGAGGACTGGATAAAGAATGTGATACATATATATAGTGGAATACCACTCAGCCATATGAAAGGATAAAATAGTAAAACAGCTATTTTAAGCTTTTCAAATAATGCAGACAGACCACTTGAAGTGTGGCCACTTTGGAAAACTGCCCAACTTTGCTAGAAGTGAGTGATATGGGTCAGCTCCTCACCCTGCAATGCTTCAGTGGGGCTCACATTTTCACTTCTTTATTTTCATTCCTCACCCGAGGATGTTTTTCCCATTGATTTTTAGAGAGAGTGAAAGGAGCGGGGGGGGGGCTGAGAGAGACATCGATGTGAGAGAGGAACATGAATTGATTGCCTCCTGCAGGTGCCCCCACTGAGGTCTGGGATCAAACCTGCAACCCAAATGCTTGCCCTTTGGTGCACAGGCTGACCACCTAACCACTGAGTAACACAGGCCAGGGCTCAAGTTTTCATTTCTGACTGGACTGTTGAAGTTACTAGTCCTAAATTTTGCCTGGATCAGGAATTTTATGAAGTAGAGTCATCCTAATTTACCTCAGCAAATAGGAAAATGAATGCTATTCCAACTAATACCCACCCTTTTCATAGAGTCTAACTGGCAGCATTTTATATGGTCAACCTGGAGGAAGTGTTTCTTTCAGTCACATTTCCTGCAGCATCACCTCCAAGCCAGTCGTAATCCTGGGCCATATCTTATTCTGCCAAGAAGTCTACATGAAGGCTAGATGAGGTTAGGCAGTTCCCAGATTTGGAGTCCTCGCCCCCGCCCCTTAAGAGTTAAAGACGTTCAGCAGTTTCTGAGTTAACAGTTTTTCTCCTAGTTCTCTATCTTGGCTGTTGTAGTTGCTGCCCTCTTTCTGAGAAAGAAAGGGGTTTGTTTAATTTCAAACTTTATCTATGGGCTTTCAACACATGAAAGATTTACGTACTCATTCTAATCCAAGCCCCACACTATATAATAACATCACTAAACCATCCATTAGTTGAGGCCAAGAGAGAATTCAGGCACAGCTACATTCACTTCTGGTATTAACTCAAGAGAGAATTTAAGCACAGCCAACCTCACTTCTGGTAATAACTCCGGACAGTTTTTCTACCCTGCAACGTGGATAAGTTTCCCCTTATCCACCGTTTCAGTTTCTGTGGTTTTGATTATCCACGGATAACCAAGGCCTAAAAATACTAAATGAAGAATTCCAGAAATAAACAATTTATTTATCAGTTTTAAATTGCACATCATTTTTACTAGTATGATGAAATCTCAAGCCATCCCACTCTGTCTCCCTCCGGGATATAACCAAAAGTATGCCACCTGCTTGTTCGTCACTTAGCCGTCTCAGTTATCAGATTTTTATCAGAGACAGAGAGAGGGACCATATTTACATAACATTTATTACAGTACATTGTTACAATTCTATTTTATTATTATTGTTGTTAATCTCTTACTGTGCCTAATTTATAAATTAAATTTTATCATAAGTATGTATGCATAGGAAAAAACAGTATATACAGGGTTTGATATTATTTTCAGGCATCCACTGGAGGTCTTAGAACGTGTCTCCTGTAGGGACTACTGTACCGTATATAGAGCCATCTCACATCTCACACCTCAAAATATTAGTAATCTCACATAAAAATTTCTTAAATCTTCCCTCCTGGTTTTCTCTGCAGTTAAGATCATGTACAGTCACCCATGAACTTTTAAAATTCTGTAGTGAGAATTTTTTTAAGTGTTTTGACTTGTTTCTTTCCTTCAGATCCCAGCTCTCATTACGTGATTACCTTGAAAGCATTTAATAATGTGGGTGAAGGCATCCCTCTATATGAGAGTGCTGTGACCAGACCTCATACAGGTAAGGTATCCTGTCCATCCCTGGTCTTTAGCTTTTTTTCCATCAGCTTAAGTAGAATCATGGTATGAAGCCTAACCCTAGGTATCAGTGGAAGGAAAAGAATATGGCAATTTAGGGTCCAGGCTTTAAATAAGATATGGGCTTTCAATATGGAACATTCTGTAATTCCTGTTTTACTTTTTAGACAATATTAACAATCCTGTCATGTAAATAATTCTATGTAGATATGTAAAAGATGTTCTTGATATGTTGGGATCTCGGAAGCATAATTGTGAGACAGTTCAAACTGATTTTTCATCTTTAGGTTATGTGACTTATAACTAAAATGAGTAAAAAGACAAAAATATCTCCATATCTCTAGAGGAATGATATAGGTTACTGATGTATAAATGTATACGATTGATAAATCCAACATTTTCTTTATTAGACACCCAAGTTGGTTGGGGAAGTATTTTTGTATGTGCTTTTCATAAGCTTTATATAAAGAGTATGAAGTCAGATGTACTATCCATTTGTTCAACTATATATTTATTACTAAAGAGACCAAATACTCATTTTTGTAATTTAAAATATCTTTAAAGGATTATCCATATAATGTAAAGTTTCTATAGTTATATAAAACATCTAATTTAGATCTCAGAAAGTTTACCAAAGTAATACATTAGAGTTGTAAATTTTTCTAATGGGTACTGAAAAATCAAAGAATTCGTCACTTTCAGAAGTACTCTTTTTCATTTGTTTCTCAGAATTGTGAATCTATTTTGCCTGCTATGTCTTCTAGTTACTTTGTATAATATTACAAATGTGGCATTATTCTTTTTAAAAAGCCCATCTCTGTCCCCCTTTTTGTGTGCTTTTACTTAAAATGACCAACATCATGACTATATGGGTGGTCGTCTGTCCTGTCTTCTGTCCTGTGCACTTATAATTTATAACTTGTTTAAAAATAACTTTTCAAAAGGGTAAAAAGCAAGATTAAAAAAGAGAGTATTAAATAGTCATTTCTACTTTCTTAACTCAGCCTACAATAGAAAAAAGGAAATTTGAAATTATTTCCTTTTATATGACTTAAAAATTCTTCTGTTTAGAAATACACAGGAAAATGTTCCTAACACAGATAACCTAGCTATTTTTTACAAGAGTTATTACAAATAAAAAATTTTCTCAAAGAAGTCTTAATGATTTTTGCACATGAAGTGCATTTTCTGTAACTGGTAGTATGTGTCCTAATCTTTGAACAAAGCCTTGTTTATAATGCAATCTGTCCCTCTGTTATTCTTTGTCCTCATTGTGTAGGAAATACACAGATGGAAACTATTACTTTAGCTTGGCAATTATTTATAAACAAGGCCCAGGCCTTTTCAAATTTTGAGTTAATAGAAAGGGCTAATCACGATAACCATGTGGGAAGCCCATTTTAAAACCTTAATTTAAATAAATCAGTGTGTGTATACTTAGAAAACCTGACCCAAGAGTTGGAAAAGCCCAACAGATCCTGCTGTATTGACCCGGGCTTGTGTAACTCAATGCCTTTGTGCTTGTTCTGGCCTATGTTTTTATTTATTTATTAATTAAATTAATTGGGGTGATATTGGTCAAAATGAACATATAGGTTTCATGTATGGATTTCTATGTTATAAGATATGTATATTGCACTGTGTACCCACCACCCAGAGGCAAATCTTCTTCTGTCAGCATATATTAAGATCCTCTTTCCCCCCGACTCCCTTCCTCTGGCAACCACCACACTGCTGTTGGTGTTCATAAGTTTCAGTTTTATATCCTACATATGAGTGAAATCATATGGTTCTTAGCTTTTTCTGACTGATTTATTTTACTTGGCATAATGTTCTCAAGGTCCATTCATGTTGTTGCAAATGGGACTATTTCTTTTTTTTTTTTTTTTTTTTATGGCTGAGTAGTATTTCATAGTGTATATGTACCACATCTTCTTTATCCAGTCCTCTATTTTAGGACACTTTGGTTGTTTCCATGTCTTGGCCACCATGAATAATGCTGCAGTGAATATAGGGGTGCAGATATCTTCACGAATACATGATTTACAGTTTTTTGGGTATATACCCAGGAGTGGGATTGTTGGGTCATATGATAGCTGTATTCTTAATTTTTTGAGGAATCACCAGACTGCTTTCCATAGTGGTTGCACCAGTCTACATTCCCACCAGCAGAGAATGAGGGTTGCTTTTTTCCACAACCTCTCCCACACTTGTTATTGTTTGTCTTGTTGATAATGCTCACTCTAACAGGTGGTATCTCACTATAGTTTTAATTTGCATTTCCCTAATTGCCAGTGAGGTTGAACATCTTTTCATATATCTATTGGCTCTTTGTATGTCTTCTTGGAAGAGGTGTATTTTTAGGTCCTCTGCCCACTTTTTGATTGGATTGTTTGGTGTTGAGTTTTATGAGTTCTTTATATATTTTGGAAATTAAACCTTTGTTGGAGCTACTGTTTGCAAATATCATCTCCTGTCTGGTTGGCTTCCTCTTTGTTTTGTTGTCCCATTTCTTTTGCTGTGCATAAGCTTTCTAGTTTTATATAGTCCCATTCATTTATTTTTTACTTTACTTCCCTTGCCTTTGGGATCGAGTTCTTAAAATATTCTCTACGACCCAGGTCCATAAGTTTGGTATCTATATTTTCTTCTATGTAACTTATTGTTTCAGGTCTTATATTTAGGTCTTTGATCCATTCTTAATTCCTTTTTGTACATGGGGACACACTGTGATCCAGGTTTATTTGTTTGCATGTGGCTTTCCAGTTTTCCTAGACCATTTATTGAAGAGACTATCTGTACTCCAGTGTACATTTCTGGATCCTTTGTTGAAAATTAGCTGTCCATATACTTGTAGTTTTATAGCTGGGCTCTCCCTCTCTATTCTGTTCCATTGATCTGTGTATGTTTCTCTGCCAATACCATGCTGTTTTGATTATTGTAGGTCTGTAGTATAATTTGAAGCCAGGTAGTGTGCTTCTTTCTTTTTTTCTCAGAATTGCTTTGGCTATTCGGGGTCTTTTGTAGTTCATACAAATCTGATGATTTCTCATTTATTCTATTTCTTTAAAAAATGACATTGGGATTTTGATGGGGGTTGCATTAAATCTATATTGCTTCTATTCCTATTTTATTGAGTGTTTTCATCATAAATGAATGTTGTATCTTATCAAATGCTTTTTCTGCATCTATTGATGAGATCATATGATTTTTATCCTTTATTTGGCAATGTGTATTATGTTGATTGATTTGCAAATGTTGAACCATTCTTTTGCTCCTGGAATGAATACCACTTGATTGTGATGTATTATTTTTTTGATGTACTGTTGTATTTGATTTGCTAGTATTTTGTTTAGGATTTTTGTATCTGTATTTATCAGTGATATTGGTCTGGGTTTGTATGTGTCTGTGTGTGGTCTTTCCCAGGGTTTGGTATCAGGTTTATATTGGCCTCATAGAATGTGTTAGGAAGTATTGCCTCTTCTTTAATTTTTTGGAAGAGTGTGAAAAAAATAGGTTTTATTTCTTCTTTGAACTCTCGGTAGAATTCACTGGTGAGGCCATCTGGTCCTGGACTTTTGTTTTTTAGGAGGTTTCCGATGGTTGTTTCCATTTCCTCACTGCTGATGGGTCTATTTAGATTTTCAATTCTTTATGATTTAGTCTAAGAAGGTTATTTCTAGGAACTTATCCATTTCTTCTAGGTTATTGAATGTGGCATGAAGTCTTTCATAATATTCTAATACTAGTGGCCCGGTGCATGAAATTCATGCACAGGAGGCGGGGGAGGAGGGGATGGGGTGGTTCCTCAGCCCAGCCTGCATCATCTCCAATCTGAGACCCCTGTGGGGGTGGGCCTAAATTGGCAGTCGGACAACCCCCTCGCAATCCGGGACTGCTAGCTCCTAACCACTCACCTGCCTGCCTGCTTGATTACCCCTAACCACTCTGCCTGCTGGCCTGATTGACCCCAACTGCACCCCTCCGCTGGCCTGCTCATCCCCAACTGGTCCCCTCTGCCGGCCTGCTCCCCCCACAACCGCCCGTCCGCCAGCCTGATCATCCCCAACTGCCCTCCCCTCCTGGCCTAATCACTCCCAACTGCCTTCCCCCTCCTGGCCTGATCACCCCTAACCGCCTCTGCCTCGGCCCTGCCACCATGGCTTTGTCCAGAAGGACGTCTGGAAGGTCTCATGGTCTAATTAGCATATTACCCTTTTATTAATATAGATAGGATATGACATACTGCCATATCTATTACTCTATGAGAATAACTTCATGCGATAGGAAGGCATCTAATATATTACATTGTATATGTTGTAAGTAGTAGGAAATACTGTATTCATAGCAATAATATACACCCTGTGACTTCCCTTCCTGATTTGGGAATGGTTCCCCAGTTCTTTGAACGTTTCCTGTCCCCTAATGTATTTTTTTTTTTTGTCATTCAGTGTAACTTTATTTACTGTTTGTTGCACATGATTTGAGGTCTTTAATTTCTTACCACCAAAGATTCAAAGGACTATTTTTTCCATGAAGTTTAACATTAACATCAGTGAATTCATGTATTCATGTGTTTTTATTGTAAACATCTGAATTATTCACATTGTCATAGATCCTGAACTCATAAGCATGGACCATGCACAGGCTGGCAGCAAGCCAGGAAGCCACTCTGCAAGCAAACAGATACTCTGCATAAGGCGAAAAGTCATAGCACAACATTTAATGTCCAATCTGAGTCACCTCAGAATGTTATATATATTGACTTCTCAATTCATATAGTATCGGGAACTCAACTGCTTGGTTGGTGACGGGGTTGACCTGGTTTCAGGAGGATTATTCCTGAAATAATTAAGGAAAGGGGGCTCAATCTTTCTTCTTGGTTGCCTGCTCCTCCCCAGCACCTTCATCTTTCTTCTCATACTCAGCTTCTTGGGCACCTTCTCCTTCACCTTCACCTCCTTCTTCCTCCTTTGAATCCTCAAATTCTTCCTTGGCACCTTCTTCCTCTTCCTCTCCTTCCTTTTCCTCAGCCACTTCCTTCTCCTTCTCCTCCTCTTCAGCTTCTCCTTCAGAGAGGGGTTCATCCTTAGCTTCCTCAGCTTTTGCAGCCTCAGTGGTCTCCTCCACCTCGAACTGCTCCTCCTGGACGTGGCTGATGTATTAAGAAGGAAGGAGCGAGCAGACATCAAGTAGGAGCTAGTCTGTAAACCACTGTAGGCAGATTGGCCAGAGATCTGGGAACTCTGGGAGTAGCCACTGGCTATGCTTCCCACGCTGGTGAAACTGAACCGGGTCTCCTCACCTTCCAAGAGTTTCCTGTAAGCTGCAGTGTCAATGTCCAAAGCCATCTTCACATTGATGAGGTCCTGGTATTCTTTCAAATATCATGCCATTTCACTCTTTGTAGTTCTCAACTCACTTTTTCTGATTTGTTGATTATGTCCTGCATAGCACTAACATTGGAGTTCTGCTTATCCTCCAGCTCTCGCAGCTGCTTTCCCAGAGCTTCGTTCATGCCCTGACATGCTTTGATCTCCAGGGTCTTGGCCTTGAGCAGACACCTCCTCCTTGGTGGCGTGCACCACGTAGGTGTTCTTGTTAGTGCTCTCAGTCAGCATGGTGAAGCAGCTCTTGTACCATTCTTCTGCATTCTGCATGTTCTTGGCAGCCAGCTTCTCGTACTGGGCGTGGATGTCCTTGCGCGAGGCAAAGAGGTTGGACTTGGAGAACATGTCCATCTCCACAGAGATCTGAGCGTAATAGATCTGCATCTGCAGCTCGGCGATCTCCTCTTCATGCACCATTTTAAGAAAGGCGATTTAGTCCATCAGGCTGTTGATGTACTTTTCGAGCTCAGCGCCGGTAAGAGCCACCTCTTTTGCATTTTTGCGCGCCTCCATCAGCCAGCCCTCTGCGTCATCATGGTTCAGCACCTCTTCCTGGTAGTGTGCCTGCAGGTTGCTCCCAGTCCCTTCCAAGCCCTGGTGCCTGGTAACTGCCCACTGCCTTCTCCTTGCCAGGGACAGGGCGTGGTGGGCTGGGGCACAGGCATCCCATTTTCATTAAAATGTTCAACCCCAGCCTGCTCCACCAGTGTCCGCAGGCAGCCCGGGGACAGACAGTGATCCCAGAAAACCTGGCCACCCCCGCCTACCCAGGTCCCTGATAACGACCTGGACCCTGCGGGCGGCATCAGGCGCTGTGTCCGCCCTGCCTGCCCGGTCTCCGATCGCAGCCTGGACCCTGCAGGCGGCATCAGGCGCAGCCTGCCAGGCCTGCCCAAACCCAATGGCTGCCTGGACCCCGCGGGCGGCGTCAGGCACAGCCTACCAGGCCTGCCTGGTTACCGATCACAGCCTGGACCCCCACGGGCAGTGTCAGGTGCAGCCCGGCAGGCCTGCCCAACCCCGATGTCTGCGTGGACCCCACAGGTGGCATTAGGCGCTGCCCACCGGGCCTGCCTGGTTACCGCTTGCAGCCTGGACCCCACAGGTGGCATCAGGCACAGCCCACACAGCCTGCCTGGTCCCCGATGGCTGCCTGGACCCCCGCGGGCGGCATCATGCGCTGCCCCCTGGCCTGCCTGAACCCGATGGCAGCCTGGACCCTGTGGGTGGTGACAGGCGCTGTCCACCAGGCATGCCCAACCCCGATGGCAGCCTGGACCCCGCAGGTGGCGTCAGGCGCTGCCTCCCCTTCTCCCCCACCTGCCCCGTTACCAATGGCAGCCTGGACCCCGCAGATGGCGTCAGACGCTGCCCGTCCCTCCTGCATATGCAAATTTACCCTCCATCTTTGTTGGCTTAATTTGCATATCACCCCAGATTGGCTGTGGGTGTGGCGGAGGTACGGTCAATTAGCATTTTTCTTTTATTAGTGTAGATTATCCTTTGTATATCTGTGATGACTTGTGTTTGATTTCTGATTTTGTTTATATACGTCTTTTCCCTTTTTTTCCTTAGTGAATCTAACTGGGGGTTTGCCAATTTTATTAATTTTTTCAAAGAGCCAGCTCTTTGTTTTCTTGATTTTTTTTTTTTTTGTATAGTCTTTTCTCCATTTCATTTAATTCTGCTCTAAATTTTATTATTTCTTTTTTTTCTGCTGACTTTGGGTTGCTTTCGTTCTTTTTTTTTTCTAGTACTTTAAGATGTGATGTTAGGTTGTTTACTTGGGATTTCTATTGTTTCTTGAGATAGGCCTGTTATCATATTGTGAGCGCCGCATCCATTTGCGGCTACAGTTCAAGGTCTGAAGAAGGGGCTGCACACAAATGGATATGCTAGACAAGAAATATAAAATTAGAAGGCATGGGGGAGCCAGGCAGAGGCTTCACTCCAGTTGAAGCTCTCTGAATCTCCAGACCCATCAGCTTTTTATTTACTAGAATACACATTTGCCCTTTAGCAAGCAAACAGGCATATCAATGGTAATGTTTGGTAAACAATAAAAGAATTATCAGGTTAGGAGATTGCCTTCAGCTATTCTGCCAGCAGCAGGCAATATTATGCTGATTTTCAGCTCTTGCTGAATATCTAAGTCCATCAGCCTTCTAACAGACTTCTCGCATTTATATGTTAACTGTTTATTGGTCTTAGCCTCTGACATTTCCCCCTTTTTTGTTTTCTTAATAAATTTAGAAAGGTGTATGCCATTTGCAGGGCTTGAGTCCTTTTAAGACTTTTAGATTCAATGAAAAGGATTGAGTTCTTTCATGTCCTTTTAAAATTTGTTGTCAGGCATCAAAGGAACTAGTTTGCAGTAAGCTCCTTTCTGGGCCATCAGTTCTTTGAGTCACCTTGCTAATCACTGTCCCCTGTAACATGACAGCAATGATATTCGAGTTCTGGATGGTGGACAAATGGTGGGAAATGACAATGCAGGTCAGACCTTTCTTTGGCTTTGTCCAGGGCAACCTGCACCGACACACAGCTGATGACTGCTAGCATGGCAAGGCGTCTTTAACATCCCCCATCTCTGGACTGTTTCTTCTCTGTCTTGTCAGCGTATTGCTTGGGGCTACTGCTATCTGTGGTTGGAATAGTCTGGTCAGTTCCTCTCTCAGATCCATTGATGAAGTTTCCACATGGGCTTGGAGGAGTTTTCTGGAAATACACAGCATATCCTCGACCAAAGGTTAATAAAGAGACCCTTCCATAAACTAGACTTGGGATCTTTCCATTTAACCAGACCATTTTCCTTTGGCTTATTCTGACACCAGTATAATTCCATGGGTGTTTTGCCATCAGCATTACAAGTGAAAAAATTTAAAGTGAGTAAGGCTTGATGTAGTTTACTTACAGAATATTTCTCCGCTATTCCCCCTTTTTTTGTTTTAACATGCAAGGGGGGCATTTTTTGCTTGCTGTACAATATTTTGGCTTTTGAAAATCCTGGAATGCAGTCTTGATCGGAATAGGTTCCTGCCTAGTACAACTAAGTTCCCCTGAATATTCACTTACTTCAATTTGCCAATTTAAATCAGTCTGAAATAAGGCTTATTTTCTAACTTCATTTGTCCTTGGGTGTGGATAGTAAATGACACTAATTGGATTTCTGCTATCAGTCTTTGAGTCTATTGACATAAGCTCTGTTAGGGAGGCAAAATGCAAATTACTTTTCCTTTTGAGGCCTAATACATTGGTTTCTAATTCTAGTTTTCTAGATACTTGAAGGGAATGTCCTTCTGCTTTTTCTCCCAGAGTAATTTTTAGGCCACATTTAGTGAGTTCCTTTTAAAAACCTTTTTTTTTTTCTTTTAAACAGAACAACAAGCTTGGTTGCTTTTCAGATACTGGCCAATACTGTAATGCATACATAGCAAGTAAAAGTAACTCTTTTTATTTATGGTATCTTATTAATGGTGAGATTTAATGCTTGAATAATAACTTTCAGTTTACTTTGTAAATAGCAGAAGAGATTTTGAAATTTCTACTTTTTATTAAACTTAAAATTTACTTTTAAACAGCATTGTTTTTGGCTAGTGCTCATTTGCATACATATACAAATTTTACTTTGGACTTTGTTAAAACCAATTTACTTATAAAATATTGGCTTCTCATATAACTGAGTTTATATGAGACCTTGATTATATTTTAAAAAGCTAATCTTATCTAATAAAAGAGTAATATGCAAATTGACTGTACCTCTGCTATACCCACAAGCCACGTCCACCAGCCAATTAGGAGTGAGTATGCAAATTAACCCAACGAAGATGGCTGCGGCCACAGAGCGAACAGGAGGCTTGGGTTTCCCTAGCAATGGAGGAAGCCAAGCTTCCTGCACATGCTGGCCAGCCCAGGCCTCCACTCAAGGCTACACAGTTTCAATTATAGAAGATAAATAGATCCCAACAAAAATGGCTGCAGCCATGGAACCAGCAGGAGGCTTGGGTTTCCCCAGCAATGGAGGAAGCCAAGTTCCTGGCCTGCCCAGGCCTCCGCTCAAGGATACAAAATTTCAATGATAGAAGATAAATAAATCCCAACAAAAATGGCTGCAGCCATGGAGTGAGCAGGAGGCTTGGCTCCACTCAAGGCTACAAAGTTTCAATTATAGAAGATAAATAAATCTCAGATACCACGGCCTCCCCTTGGGTCGCTGGGGGGTGTGGCTGGCCTGCAAACCACCACAGGCCCCTCTCCCAGGCCACCCCACGTCCCAAGAGAACCTGCACCCTAATCCGGGACACCCTTCAGGACAAACCAGCTGGCCCCGCACCCATGCACCAGGCCTCTATCCTATCTAATAAGAGAGTAACATGCAGATTGACCATCACTCCAACACACAAGATGGCTGCCCCCATTTGGTCAAAGATGGCTGCCCCATGTGGACACAGGATGGCTACCACAAGATGGCCAGCAGGGGAGGGCAGTTGAGGGGACCAGGTCTGCAAGGGAGGGCAGTTGTGGGCGATCGAGGCCAGCAGGGGAGGGCAGTTGGGAGGGACCAGGCCTGCAGGGAAGGGCAGTTGGGGGTGATCAAGCCTGCAGCTGAGGGCAGTTAGGTGTGACCAGGCCTGCAGGTGAGGGCAGTTGCAGGGGACCCAGACCTGCATGGGAGAGCAGTTGGGGGGAGACCAGGCCTGCAGGGGAGGGCAGTTAGGGGCAAACAGACTGGTAGGGGAGCAGTTAGGCATCAATCAGGCTGGCAGGGGAGTGGTTAGGGGGTGATCAGGCTGGCAGGCAGAAGTGGTTAGGGGCAATCAGGAAGGCAGGCAGGCAAGCCATTGGGAGCCAGCAGTCCTGGATTGTGAGAGGGATGTATGACTACCCGTTTAGGTCCCAGATTGGAGAGGGTGCGGGCTGAGCTGAGGGACACAGCCCCATGCACAAATTTCATGCACTGGGCCTTTAGTATACCTATAATTATCACTGAAAAGCTCCAGTACAAATTCTTCATTTTAGTTACATTTATTTATTTATGTTTTAACAATTTTGAGAATTTAAAGCCAATTATCACCATCTATGGCATTTACTTTGGCAAATTCTGCAACAGAGATAACTTACTGACTTTCAGTGGTTTTATTGTTAACCTTGGAATGGGGTCCATTATTATTCAAGAACTGCCCATTATTATGGAAACACTAATCTTGTTGCCCAAACCAGGCCTGTATATTTTCCTTGTGTCATTTTGCCATCTTTTAAAGAAAAAAATCATGAGTTTATTCTATAGTATCTGTAAAGAGATGGGGCTCAGTCAAGAGGCCACCTAAAATCGGGTGGGATGCGCCATCTCTTAAACTAGCCTTTTTCTCTTAATGGTTACAGAAATCCAAGACACATCCCTTAAATTGTGAAAATGTCTCATGTATCCAAATTTCAAATGACAGACTGGGAAGTAAAAACATGGTGAAATGAGACTTTTAATAGCACTCTTGGGAGTGGATGTCCATTTTACAGGATCACCAAAAGACCTAGTAATTAATGGGCTGGTGTCTTTTTTAGATATCTCTACCTCCTTTTGTCTCCTAGGACATAATACCATCGGCCACATGTCTCCCCACCCCCACATTCTGTTTGCTCTGGGGATATTCAGTAAATGGCCTGGCCACCTAGGTTTCTTTTCTTATTAAATTAAATTAAAGGCATGCTTAATAGTCTAATAATAAACAACAAAGACAGATAAAACAACAATCAACAGACAAGCACCCATAACATATAGACAAGACTTAATAAATCAGAGTTCTTTTCAGGGATCTTTTTCTATTCTGCGCTCTGTAGCATTGACTAGCCTCTAAAGTTATTTTAGCTAAAATCTGCCTGTCCCAAGGCATCATATGGTAATTTTCAGACAAAGCATTAAAGAGTCCTTTGTACAAGGACTGATAGCCCTATTTTCTCTAGCTGTTGAGCCTTTCCACACTAGAGACGGAGGATCCGGGGCCTTAGGTATTACCTACTTTTGATCCCCAGTACGAATTAGGCATAATGCAGTTTGAACAAGAGCCCACCTAGTTAAAGAATACAAGGGCACTCATCTTCCTTGAGCCTGATTTAAGAGAGTACCTTTTGACATTTTAATTTTTTTATCCTTGAGCATGCAAGCTAAAATTTACAATGATATTTTTGCCTTTTACTTAAATTCTTCCCCATTATAGCCTGGCTGGAAATAGAAGACATCCCTGCCCACTTACCCTCGAGACTTCCCCAAAGCTTGGCACAGGCTTTGTACACAGTGATTTTCCCCACCTTTTTTGGTGCACTTCCCACCTTTCCAGTGAACTTTCTTTGTTTTTTGCTCCAGTGAATCTTCTTCTCCAAGTCCATGTGTTCGGGCGCCAGATGTGACCACTGCATCCATTTGCAGCTAGGGTTCAAGGTCTGGAGAAGGGGCTGCACGTAAACAGATACACTTGACAAGAACTATAAATTTAGAAGGCATGGCAAGCCAGGAGGAGAACTTACCCTCTAACCAAGGGGCTCTTTGAATCTCCAGACCCATCAGCTTTTTATTTACTAGAATACACATTTGCCCTTTAGCAAAGCAAACAAGCATATCTATCAATGGTAAGGTTTAGTAACCAATAAAAGGATTATCAGGTTTGGGGATTGCCTGCAGCCATTCAGCCAGCATCAGGCAATATTATGCTGATTTTCAGCACTTGCTGAATATCAAAGTCCATCAGCCTTCTAACAGACTTCTTGCATTTATATGTTAACTGCTTGTTGGTCTTAGCCCCTGGCATGATATAAACTTCCCTCTTATTACTGCTTTTACTGCATCCCAGAGGTTTTGATATGTTGTCTTACCATTCTTATTTGTATCTGTATATATTTTGATCTCATCTTTTATTTCTTCTTTAACCCAGTCATTTTTTAGTAGTATGTTGTTTAATCTCCATGTATTTGTGGATTTCTTTATCTCTTTTTACAGTTGATTTCTAATTTCAAGGCATCATAAGAAAATATGCATGGATTAATTTCAACATTTTTGAATTTGTTGATGCTAGTTATGATCTATCTTTGAGAATGTTCCATGTGCCCTGGAGAGGAATGTATGACCTTTTTAAAAAATCTTTATTGTTGACAGTATTATATATGTCCCCTTTTTTCCCCCATTGACTTCTTCCAGCCTGCCCCCACTCCCCACCCCAGGCCTTCACACCCTATTGTCTGTGTCCATTGGTTAGGCATAAATGCATACTAATTCTTTAGTTGATCTCTTTCCACCCATCGACACTCTCCCCGCCTTTCTTCTGAACTTCAACAGTCTGTTTCATGTTTCTGTGTCCCTGGATCTATTTTGTTAATCATTTATTATGTTCATTAGATTCCACATATAGTGAGATTATGTGATACTTATATTTCTCTGACTGGCTTATGTCACTTAACATCAAATACTACACAGCTGTAAAAGAGAAAGAACTCTTTTACCATTTGCAATAGCGTGGATGGACCTGGGGAGTATTATGCCAAGAATGTATATCTGGTGTTCTGTGATGAAATGTTCTGTAAAGATCAATTATGTCCATTTGGTCTAGTATTTCATTTAAGGCCAATATTTCTTTATTAATTTTTTGATTGGCTGATCTGTCTAGAACTTTCAATGGAATATTCTGTGAGTAGCTATTTATATTTCGGTGCTTCCTGGCTGGGTGCATATATATTAAGAAGTGTTACATTTTCTTTTTATTCTTTTTTTTTTATTGATTAAGGTATTACATATGTGTCCTTATCCCCCCATTGTCCCCCACCCCACTCCTGTTCATGCCCTCACCCCCCTGGTGTCTATGTCCATTGGTTATGCTTATATGCATGTATACAAGTCCTTTGGTTGACCTCTACCCCTTACCCCAATCCTCCCCTACCTTCCCTCTGAGGTTTGAGCATCTGATCGATGCTTCTCTGCCTCTGGATCTATTTTTGTTCATCAGTTTATGATGTTCATTATAATTGGCAAATGAGTGAGATCATGTGATATTTACCTTTCTCTGACTGACTTACTTCACTTACCATAATGCTCTCCATCTCCATCCATGCTATTGCAAATAGTAGGAGTTCCTTCCTTTTTACAGCAGCATAGTATTCCATTATGTAGATATAACACAGTTTTCTAATCCACTCATCTGCTGATTGGCACTTAGGCTGTTTCCAAATCTTCGCTATTGTAAATTGTGCTGCTATGAACATAGGGGTGCATATATCCTTTCTGATTGGTATTTCTAGTTTCTTGGTATATATTAGTAGAAGTAGGATCACTGGGTCAAATGGGAGTTCCATTTTTAGTTTTTTGAGGAAACTCCCATACTGTTCTCCACAGTGGCTGCACCAGTCTACATTCCCACCAGCAGTGCATGAGGGTTCCTTTTTCTCCGCATCCTCACCAGCACTTGTCATTTGTTGATTTGTTGATGATAGTCATCCTGGCAGATGTGAGCTGGTACCTCATTGTTATTTGGATTTGCATCTCTCACATGATTAGCGTCTTTCAGCGTGTTTTCATATGTTTCTTGGCCTTCCTTATGTCCTCTTTCGAAAAGTATCTATTTAGGTCCGTTACTCATTTTTTGATTGGGGTTGTTTATCTTCCTTTTGTTAGGTTGTATGATTTCCCTGTAAATGTTGGAGATTAAACCCTTATCGGAGATAACATTGGCAAATATGTTCTCCCATGCAGTGGGCTTTCTTGTTGTTCTGTGGATGGTTTCTTTTGCTGTGCAGAAGCTTTTTATTTTGATGTCGTCCCATTTGTTTATTTTCTCTTTAGTTTCCATTGCCCTAGGAGCTGTATCTGTGAAGAGATTGCTTTGGCATATGTCTGAGATTTTGCTGCCTCTGGATTCCTCTAATATTTTTATTGTTTCTTGTCTTATGTTTAAGTCCTTTATCCATTTTGAGTTTATTTTTGTGTATGGTGTAAGTTGGTGATCTAGTTTCATTTTTTTGCATGTATCTGTCCAATTTTCCCAACACCATTTATTGAAGAGACTGTCTTGACTCCATTGTATGCTCTTGCCTCCTTTATCAAATATTAATAGAGCATAGTGACTTGGGTCGATTTCTGGGTTCTCTATTCTATTCCAGTACCCGGCAGTTTTGAGAACATTGGCTTTGCAATACAGCTTGATATTTGGTATTGAGATCCTTCCTATGTGGTTCTTCTTTCTCAGGATTGCAGCAGCTATTCAGGCTCTTTTTTTATTCCAGATGAATTTTTGGAGAGTTTGTTCTACGTCTGTGAAATATGCCATTGGTATTTTAATGGGGAGTGCATTGAATCTATAGATTGCTTTAGGTAGTATGGACATTTTAATGATGTTGATTCTACCAATCCATGATCATGGTATGCTCTTCCATCTATTTATGTCTTGATCTATCTCCTTTGTCAACGTCCTGTAGTTTTCTCAGTAGAGGTCTTTTACCTCCTTAGTTAAGTTTATTCCTAGGAATCTTAAATTTTTTTTTTTTTTTTTTTTTTTTTGGTGAATGGTAAATGGCATTGTTTCTTTAATCTGTCTTTCTGTAAGTTCACTATTGATGTATAAAAATACCATAGATTTCTTGGCCTTAATTTTGTATGCTGCTACATTGCCAAATTCATTTAATAAGTCTGATAATTTTTTGATGGAGTCTTTAGGGTTTTCTATGAACAGTATCATGTCATCTGCGAATAATGACAATTTTATATCTTCTTTTCATTTTGGATGCCATTTATTTCTTCTTCTTGTCTGATTGATGTGGCTAGCACTTCCAGTACTATGTTGAACATGGGTGGTGAAAGCGGGCATCCCTGTTTGTCCCTGTTCTTAGGGGAAATAGTTTTAGTTTTTGCCCATTGAGTATGATGTTGGCTGTATGTTTGTCATATAAGGCTTCTATTATGTTGAGGTATGAGCCCTCTATTCCCACTTTGCTGAGAGTTTTTATCAGAAAGCGTTGTTGGACTTTGTCAAATGCCTTTTCTGCATCAATTGATATGATTATGTGATTTGTGTCTCTCATTTTGTTTATATGATGTAGCATGTTTATTGATTTGCAGATATTGTACCATCTTTGCATCCCTGGAATAAATCTCACTTGGTCATGGAGTATAATCTTTCTAATGTAATGTTGGTTCCAGTTTGCTAGAATTTTGTTGAGGATTTTAGCATCTATGTTCATCAGGGATATTAGCCTGTAATTCTCTTTCTTTGTGGTGTCTTTATCTAGTTTGGGGATTAGGGTAATGCTGGCTTCATAGAAAGAGCTTGGAAGTGTGCCTTCCTCTTGAATATTTTGGAAAAGTCTGAGAAGGATAGGTTTTAGTTCTTCTTTGACTGTTTGGTAAAACTACCCTGTGAAGCCATCTCGTCCAGGGCTTTTGTTTGCTGGAAGCTTTTTGATTACTGTTTCAATTTCATCAGCAGTTATCGGCCTATTAAGGTATTTTGAATCTTCCTGATTGAATGTTTCCATTTCGTCGAGGTTGTCCAGTTCGAGTAGAGTTGCTTATATAATTTTTTTTACAGTCTTTTGGATATCTGTGGGGTCAGTTGTTACTTCATCTATTTCATTTCTGTTTTTATTTATTTGGGCCCTCTCTCTTTGTTTCTTGGTGAGCATGGCTAGAGGTTCATCGGTCTTCTTTATCCTTTCAAAGAACCAGCTCTTGGTTTCATTGATCTTTTGTATTTTTTTTGTCTCTATGTTATTTATTTCTGCTCTGATCTTTATTATCTTTCTTCTACTTACATGGGCTTTTCTTGTTGCTCTCTTTTGAATTCTTTAAGTTGCACCGTTAGATGATTTATTACCATTTTGTCTTGTTTTTTGAGGTAGGCCTGTAGGGCTATGA
Organism: Corynorhinus townsendii; assembly: GCA_026230045.1. Taxonomy (NCBI): domain Eukaryota; kingdom Metazoa; phylum Chordata; class Mammalia; order Chiroptera; family Vespertilionidae; genus Corynorhinus; species Corynorhinus townsendii. The sequence goes on from JAPDVU010000001.1 coordinate 123,645,413, forward strand.
ACTTCCCTCTAAGGACTGCTTTTATTGATTCCCAAAGATTCCGGATTGTTGTGTTTTCATTGTCATTTGTTTTCATGATGCTTTTTATTCTTTGATCTCTTTGGTAACCCAATCATTGTTTAATAGCATGCTATTTAGCCTCCAGGTGTTTGTTGGTTTTTTTTCGCTGTTTTTATTGTAGTTGATTTCTAGTTTTATGCCATTGTGAACTGAGAAGATGCTTGATATGAGTTCTATCTTCTTGAATTTGAAGAGACTTTTTTTGTGTCCTAATATGTGGTCTATCTTTGAAAATGACCCATGTGCACTTGAGAAGAATGTATATTCTGTAGCTTTGGGGTGAAATGTTATGAAGATGTCAATTAAGTACATCTGATCTAGTGAGTCATTTAGGGTTGCTGTTTCCTTGGTGATTTTTTTTTAGAGGATTTGTCCAGTCGTGTCAGTGGGGTATTTAAGTCCCCCACTATGATTGTATTGCTATCGATCTCTCCCTTGATATGTTCCACAAATTGTTTAATGTGTTTGGGTTCTCCTATATTGGGTGCATTTGTGTTTACCAGAGTTGTGTCCTCTTGTTGAATTGCTCCCTTTAGTATTATGAAGTGACCTTCCTTATCACTTGTTATGGCCTTTATTTTGAGGTCTCTTTTGTCAGATGTAAGTATTCCAACCACAACTTTTTTCTAATTTCCATTTTCCTGAAAATTTTTTTCCCATCCCTTCACTATCAGTCTGTGTGAATCCTTTGTTCTGACTTGTGTCTCTTGCAGACAGTAAATATATGGGTCATGTTTTCTTATCCGTTCAGCTATCCTATGTCTTTTGATTGGAGCATTTAATCCATTTACGTTTAATGTTACTATTGATAAGTACTTATTTGTCATCATTTTTTAAAATTTTTTTATTGATTAAGGTATTGCATATGTGTCCCTATTCCCCCATTACCCCCCACCTCCCATCCATACCTCCACCCCCCTGTTGTCTGTATCCATAGATTAGGCTTATATGGATGCATATAAGTCCTTTGGTTGATCTCTTCCCCTAACCCCCACCCTCCCCTACCTTCCCTGAGGTTTGACATTCTGATTGATGTTTCTCTGTCTCTGGATCTATTTTTGTTCACCAGTTTATATTGTTCATTATATTCCACGAATGAGTGAGATCATGTGATATTTATCCTTCTCTGCCTGGCTTATTTCACTTAGCATAATGCTCTCCATCTCCATCCATGTTATTGCAAATGATAAGAACTCCTTTTTTACTGCAGTGTAGTATTCCATTGTGTAGATGTCCCAAAGTTTTTTAATCCACATATCTGCTGATGGGCACTTAGGCTGTTTCCAAATCTTAGCTATGGTGACTTGTGCTGCTATGAACATAGGGGTGCATATATTCTTTCTCATTGGTGTTTCTAGTTTGTTGGGATATATTCCTAGAAGTGGGATAACTGGGTCAAATGGGAGTTCCATTTTCAGTTTTTGAGGAAACTCGATACAGTTCTCCACAGTGGTTGCACCAGTCTACATTCCCACCAGAAGTGCACGAGGGTTCCTTTTTCTCCGCATCCTCACCAGCACTTGTCATTTGTTGACTTTTTGATAATATAATAGCCATTCTAACAGATGTGAGATAGTACCGCATTGTTGTTTTGATTTGCATCTCTCTGATGATTAGTGACTTTGAGCAGGTATTCATTCATATGTCTCTTGGCCTTCCTTCTGTCTACTTTCGAAAAGTGTCTGTTTAGATCAGTTGCCCATTTTTTGATTGGGTTGTGTATCTTCTTTTTGTTAAGCTGCATGAGTTCCCTGTAAATGTTGGAGATTAAACCCTTATCATTGATATCATTGGCAAATACATTATCCCATGCAGTGGGCTTACTTGTTGTTTTAATGATGGTCTCCTTTGTTGTGCAGAAGCTTTTTATTTTGATGTAGTCCCATTTGTTTTTTTTCTCTTTAGTTTCCATTGCCCAGGAGCTATATCAGTGAAGAAATTGCTTCAGCATATGTCAGAGATTTTTCTGGCTGTGGATTCCTCTAGTATTTTTATGGTTTCTCCTCGTATGTTTAAGTCCTTGATCCATTTTGAGTTTATTTTTGTGTATGGTGTAAGATGGTGGTCTAGTTTCATTTTTTTGCATGTATCTGTCCAATTTTCCCAACGCCATTTATTGAAGAGACTGTCTTGACTCCATTGTATGTTCATGCCTCCTTTGTCAAATATTAATTGAGTGTAGTTATTGGGGTCGATTTCTGGGCTCTCTATTCTATTCCATTGATCTATATGTCTGTTCTTGTGCTAGTACCAGGCAGTTTTGAGAACAGTGGCTTTGTAATACAGCTTGAAATCTGGTAGAGATCCCACCTACTTTGTTCTTCTTTCTCAGGATTGCTGTGGCTATTTGGGGTCTTTTTTTATTCCATATGAATTTTTGGAAAATTGTTTCTAGGTCTGTGAAATATACCATTGGTATTTTAATGGGGAGTGCATTGAATGTGTAGATTGCTTTGGGTAATATGGACATTTTAATGATGTTGATTCTCCCAACCCATGAACATGGTATGTCCTTCCATCTCTTTACATCTTCCTCTATCTCTTTTTTCAGTGTCCTGTAGTTTTCCACGTATAGGTCTTTTACCTCCTTAGTTACGTTTATTCCTAGTTATCTTAATTTTTTTGGTGTGTTGCTAAATGGGATTGCTTTTTTAGTCTCTCTTTTTGTAAGTCACTATAGGTGTATAGAAATGCCATAGATTTCTTGGCATTAATTTTGTATCCTGCTACATTGCCAAAGTCATTTGTTAAGTCTTTTAGTTTTTTGATGGAGTCGTTGGGGTTTTTTATGTACAATATCAAGTCATCTGCAAATAAGGACAGCTTTACTTCTTCTTTTCCAATTTCGATGCCTTTTATTTCTTCTTCTTATCTAATTGCAATGGCTAATACTTCCAGTACTATGTTGAACAGGAGTGGTGAGAGTGGGCATCCCTGTCTTGTTCCTGTTCTTCGGGGAAATGGTTTTAGTTTTTGCCCATTGAGCATGATGTTAGCTGTGCATTTATCATATATAGCTTTTATTATGTTGAGGTATGATCTATCTATTCGCACCTTGTTGAAAGTTTTTATCAAGAAAGGGTGTTGGATTTTGTCAAATGCTTTTTCTGCATCAGTTGATATGACTATGTGATTTTTATCTCTCAATTTGTTTATGTGAGGTATCACGTTTATTGATTTGTGGATATTGTACCATCCTTGCATTCCTGGGATAAATCCTACTTGGTCATGGTGTATGATCGTTCTGATGTAGTGCTGGATCCGATTTACTAGAATTTTGTTGAGGATTTTGGAATCTGTGTTCATGAGGGATATTGGCCTGTAATTCTCTTTCATTGTGTTGTCTTTACCTGGTTTTGGTATTAGGGTGATGCTGGCTTCATAGAATGAGTTTGGACGTGTTCCTTCCTCTTGAATTTTTTGAAATAGTCTGAGGAGGATAGGTTTTAGCTCTTCCTTGAATGTTTGGTAAAACTCCTCTGAGAAGCCGTCTGCCCCTGGGCTTTTGTTTGCTGGAAGCTTTTTGATGACTGCTTCAATTTCTTCCATAGTTACTGGTGTATTGCGCTGTTTAGATTCTTCCTGATTGAGTTTTGGAAGGTTATATTTTTCTAGGAATATGTCCATTTCCTCCAGGTTGTTTAGTTTGTTGGAATAGAGTTATTCATAGTATTTTTTTGAAAATCCTTTGTATTTTGGTTGGGTCTGTTGTAATTTCACCTCTTTTATGTCTGTTTTTTATTTACTTGGGCCCTCTCTCTTTGTTTCTTGGTGAGCATGGCTAGAGGTTCACCAATCTTGTTTATCCTTTCAAAGAACCAGCTCTTGGTTTTGTTGAACTTTTGTGGGGTTTTTTTTGTTTTGTTTTGTTTTTGGTCTCAATGTCATTCATCTCCGCTCTGATCTTTATTATTTCCTTCCTTCTGCTTACACTGAGCTTTTCTTGTTGCACTCTTTCTAACTCTTTGAGTTGTAGGGTTAGGTAATTTATTACCATTGTTTTTTGTTTTTTGCAGTAGGCTTGTGGAGCTATGAACTTCCCTCTCAAGACTGCTTTCACTGTGTCCCATAGATTTTGGATTGTTGTGTTTTCATTGTGGTTTGTTGTCATGCTGTTTTTTATTTCTTCCTTGATCTCTCTGGTAACCCAGTCATTCTTTAAAGCATGCTTTTAAGTCTCCATGTGTTTTATTTTCTTTGGATTGTTTTTAGTTGTTGATTTCCAGTTATATGCTACTGTGATCTGAGAAGATGGTTGATATGATTTCTATCTTCTTCAATTTGAAGAGACTTTGCCTATGTCCCAACATATGCTCTATCTTTGAAAACGACCCATGTGCACTTGAGAAGAATGTGTATCCTGTGGCTTTGGGGTGAAATATTCTGAAGATATCAATTAATTCCATCTGGTCTAGTGAGTCATTTAGGATTGATGTTTCTTTGCTGATTTTTTGTTTAAAGGATTTGTCCAATGGTGATAGTGTGTATTAAAGTCTCCTACTATGATTGTATTGCTGACAGGATCTCCTTTGATATCATCCAGGAGTTGTTTTATGTATTTGGGTGCTTCTGTATTGGATGCGTATATGTTTACAGAGTTATCTCTTCTTGTTGGATTGCTCCCTTTAGTATTATGAAGTGTCCTTCCTTATCTCTTGTTACGTCCTTCATTTTGAGATCTAATTTGTCAGATGTAAGCATTGCTACCCCAGCTTTTTTTTCAATTCCATTCGCCTGAAAAAACCTTTTTCCATCCCTTCACGATCAATCTGTGTGCGTCTTCTTTTCTGAGGTGGGTTTCTTGTAGACAGCAGATATATAGGTCTTGTTTTCTTATCCAATCCGTTACCCTATGTCTTTTGATTGGGGCATTTAATCCATTTACATTTAAATTTATTATTGATAGGTACTTATTTGTCACCATTTTTATTCTTTACCCCTGTCTTCCTTCTTCACTTCCTATTTCTTTTTTTTTACAGCAGACCCTTCCTTCTTCACTTCCTATTTCTTTTTTTTTTTACAGCAGACCTTTGCATTGCTAGTTTGGTGGTAATAAATTCCCTTAGTCCTTTTCTGTCTGTGAAGTTCCTGATTTCATCTTCAATTTTGATTAATAGCCTTGCTGGGTACAGTATTCTTGGATTCAGACCCTTCCTTTGCATGACTTTGTATATTTCATTCCAGTCCCTTCTGGTCTGATGAGTTTCTGTTGAGAAATCAGTTGCTAGTCTGATGGGAGTTTCTTTGTAGGTAACTTTCTGTCCCTCTCTGGCCGCTTTCAAGATTCTTACTTTGCCGTTGATGTTTGCCAATTTAATTATAATGTGTCTTAGCATTGGTCTTTTGGGGTTCATTTTGCTTGGGACTCTGTGAGCTTCTTGGATTTGTGTGGGTTTTTTCTTCCCTATATCAGGGAAGTTTTCTGTCATTATTTCTTCAAATAGGTTTTCTATTCCTTGATCAGTTTCCTCTTATTCTGGCTCCCCTATTATGTGGAAGTTGTTTTGTTTTGTGTTGTCCCAAAGTTCCCTTTGGCTCTCCTGCTTTTTAATTTTTTTTCTAGAAGCTGCTCTACTTGTGTATTTTTTCTTACTTTGTGTTCTAGCTCACTGATGCAGTCCTTTGCTTCTTCTAGTCTACTCTTGATGCTTTCTATTGAGTTCTTTATAGCAGCAATGTCATTTTTCATTTCTTCTTGGTTCTTCTTCATTTCCTCTTGATTCTTACTCATATTTTCGAATTTGTCTTCCATTCTTTTCAGCCACCTTATGACCATATCTCTGAATGCTTTCTCTGGCAGATCACTTGCCTCCATTTCCTTTACTTCCTTTTCTGGTGATGCCTGCTTTTCTTTCATATGCAGGCTGTTTCTTTGTCTTCCCATGGTCTCTCTTCTCTGGGTGTATGGTTATGTATTTCTCTCTCTCCTGCATTGATTTAAAGGCACAGAATACAACACAACCAGGTACAACACAGAAGGCACTGAACAGAAATGTATTCACGATATTTATAACCCCCAATAAAGGTGACCACCAGAGAAAGGCAAAGTAGAGGTTAGGAGAGAATGAAGAAGAGGAAAAATAAAAATAAAAAAATAAAATAAGAGTGCCAAAATGAAATTGGGAAAAGGAAAAAAAAAAGTTGGAAAAGAACGAGACTAAGAAAGAAAAGGGGAAAAAACTATATATTTGGGGAGAAAACTTCCATATAACAGCCACTAATCTCAGCAAATGCCAGCCACAAGTACTTGGAGATGAACACAAACTATAAACAACTTATATCAAGCGAGGCAAGGGAAAACAGAAGCAAAAAACAAACAGAAACAAAACAAAGAATAAGCAAAACAATCTCCAAAAAAGCATGAAAACTTGATATAATCAACATTCAAGCAAACAAAAACAAAAGGACGGAGAACAAAACAATTTTTTGGATAGTGAAAACAGATAAGATAGAGGTGTGTATGAACTTGGAGCAGGGTATTGGAAATTAGATATATAAGTGGGGTGAAATTTTAACGGGTAAAAAGAAAGGATAAGGAAAATCTAAAGCAGGAGAAGAATAAGAGAAACAGGACAACAAAAGGGGAAAAGTTAGGAAGAGAGTGATGGCATAAAGGTAGAGTTGAGATAGAGTAGAATGATGCTAAAGGAAAGATGGCAATAGAATGTAAGACACTAATCCCAAGGTCAAATAAAGAGAAAATAAAATGACACTTTTTTTAAAAAATGGTAAAATAGTCGTAGTAATAATTCTGATTGAAAATAAATATGTCATCATTAAAACGGTAAAATCAAGTGAGGAAAAAAGGAAAAAATTCGTTTCTTACCTAAAACATGAAAAAATAAAAAAATAAGAATAAATAAAAATTAAAATGTGCAGTATTGAAGGTCATTCACTTCCTCTATTGTTCTGTTTGGCACGCCTCTTTCCCAGTCAGAACAGTATTGCAGTTCCCTGTGTTACACTGCTCCTCAGTATTGTAAGCCAGTCCTGATTTTTAAGCAGACAGTGTGTCTTACTTTCTTGTATTCCTTTATTTGTGATTACACAAGAGTCAATTTGTGATTCAACCCCTGGGTGGCAGTGTTTCTGGATTGACCTCCAGGTCTGTAGGTCCTCTAGCTTGTGCTTAGATCCTGCTTTCCCTTTGGCACTCAATACCAGTTTGTGGGAGTGGGCTGCCCCAAATCTGGTTCTCTGACAGTCACTCCCCACTCCGATCCCCAAGTTCCAGAAAAACAACTTTCCCCTGCAGTCTCCTAGGGTGTCCCCAACTGGGTGGTCCCATGCACTGGGCTCCACAATCAGAAGCAAGGATTTGAAGAGGTGAAAGCGCAAGTGTGCGAACTCCAGGGCTGCACGCAAGTCTGCACAGTCCTTCCTTCACCCAGTGTCCAGGCAGCCGGCACACTTTTAAAATTTTTAGCGTGTCCTTCTGCGTCAGATCAAAATGGGTTCCTTTTTAGAGATCCCCTCTGTTAGCAGCTCTGAGGACCCCCTTCCATATTCACAGGTCACGCCAGCTCCAACAGCCATGGATTTTTCTAGGCGCAGACTTCCCCCAGTCCTCCAGCTCCCACAGTGCCCGCATTTCTCTGTCTCCTGACCAGAGACCTCACCTTATCCCAGGCAAAATCTGACCTTTCCATGGTGGAGTGTAGAGCTCCTCTGAATCCGTGTGTTTGCCCCTATTGGGGACCAGTGCTTTTGGGTTCGCAGGTGTTCAGTGGGTGCTGCAGTTGTAGATTTTCAGGCTTCCGATAACATCCACTTTCCCCTTCAAGATGGTGCGGTCTCCACGTCTGAGCTGATGGCTCCGGGAGGGGACCCAGCAGCAGCGGGTGCTGCCTGGTCAGGGGAGCCCCGTCCAGCAGTCCCCCACCTTCTCCTGGAGTATAGCTGTCCCTTAACTCAACAACAGACCCTCCCCATGCGACCCTCAGCTGTTCTTTCTATCTGCTCCGGGACAAGGCTCGGGACACGTCTGTCTATTCCGCCACCATTTTTTTTTCATTTGTCATCATTTTTATTCTTAATGTTTGTGTTCCTTCTTGCCTTTCTTTTTTACTTTTTACAGCAGTCCCGTTAGCATTTCTTGCCTTGCCTTTTTTGTCTCTGAAGCTCATTATTCCACCTTCAATTTTGAATGATAACCTTGATGGGTATAATATTCTTAGATTCAGAACCTTGCTTTGCACTTTGTATATTTCATTCCATTCCCTTCTTGCCTAGTGTGTTTCTATTGAGAAATCAATTGATATTCTAATGGTAGATCCCTAGTAGCTAACTTTCTGTCTCTCTCTGGCAGCTTTTAGGATTCTTACTTTGTTGTCAATATTTGCAAATTTAATTATGATGTGTCTTGGTGTTGGTCTTTTTGGATTCATCTTGTTTGGGACCCTATGTGCTTCTTGGACTTATGTGGTTTTTTTGTTGCCAGTATCAGCTACGTTTTCTGTCATTATTTCTTCAATCAGGTTTTCTATTCCTTGTTCAATTTCCTTTCCTTCTTATACCCCTATTCAGAAGTTGTTTCGTTTTGTGTTGTCCCAAATCTCCCTTAGGCTCTCCTCTTGCTTTTTAAATTTTCTTTCCAGTTGTTGCTGTGTTTGTGTGTTTTTTCCTACCTTATCTTCTAATTTGCTGGTACGGTCCTCAGCCTCTTCTAGTCCACTTTTTAAGGCTTCCATTGTGTTCTTTATTGCAGCTATGTCATTCTTTATTTCCTCTTGGTTCCTTTTTATGTTGGTGACATTCTCATTCAACTTCTTATAATTCTCATTGAGTTGTGTGTATTTGTCATCCAGCCATTTGAGCATCCTTATAACCATTACTCTGAATTCTTTCTATGGCATGTTGCTTGCCTCTATTTTATTTAATTCCCTTTCTGGTGATTCCTCTTTTTCTTTCCTTTGGGGGTTGTTTTTTTGTATCGCCATTTTTTGCTGTAACATTTTAATTGTTTCAGTTTCTTAGATCCAACTGCTTTGCCACCCAGGTTCTTTCAGGTGCGGTCTCAGGTCTCCTGGGCTTGGTGATCTAGCAGAGCTCCCTACTTGAGCTATTTGGGTTCGCTTGATGTAGTTAGATCTTGAATGTTAGTTGCTTATTTGTGGATGAATTCTTGTCTTGGGTTGGATCAATCTCCAATGGGTGTGTGCTCGTGCGGCCCACATGCTGGATTGGAGCGATTGTGGTGTGCCACCGGCCCTTTAAAGGGAGAAGTCCCAGTTTATGCTTCAAGGGATATGTGCCCTTTGGTTGGATACATGCACCCAGTAGCTGCTTACTGAGGCACCCTGGAGCCATCTGCTGGGGCAGTGGGCTTGGGGGACCCTTGTGCTGGGGCAGCACTACTGCAGGGATTAGGTGCGAGCAGCTGGGGTTGTGCCTTGCAGTGGCTTAGAGAAGCACCCAAGGGCCACCTGCCAGGGCAATGGGATAAGAGGGTTTGTGCACTGGATCGGTGCGACTGCAGTGACTGGTGGTTGGCAACTGAGAAGGGGGAATTCTGAATTTCTGCTGTGGGGATTTGAGTCCTTGGTTGGATACCAGTGCACCTAGTGGCAGCTCACAGAGACACCTGGAAGTTGCCTGCTGAGGCAGTGTCCTCAGGGTGCCTGCATGCTGAAACCATGCAGCATGGTGTCTGATGTCCGTGGGTAGGCAGTTGGGAAGGGGGAAGTCCAAATTTCTACTGTCAGGGCTGTGCCCCCTTGTTTGGATATGAGCACACCCAGCCAGAGCTCAAGGAGGCATCCAGGAGCCTCCTATAGGGGCAGTGGGCTCAGTAGGCTTAACTACCGTGTCCAGAGGTCAGCAGCCAGGTAGGAGGATGTCCCAATTTTTGGTGCCTTGCGCCCTTGGTTGCAATAGCTCATGACCAGCGGCGGCTCACCGAGGTACCCAAGAGCTGCCTTTGGGGTGGTGGGTTCAGGAGGCCTGCACACTGGAAAAGCACCCAAGAGCCGCCTTTGCATCCTTGGGCTCTCGAGGCCTGCACGCTAGAAAAGCACACGACTGTGGTGTCCAGAGGTAGGCAGCTATGAAGTGGGAAAACTCAGTTTTTGCTGCTGAGCCCTTGGTTGAATTCACGCATGCTCAGTGGTGGCTCACAGAGGTATCCCAGGACCAATTGCCAGGGAAGTGCACTCAGATAGGCCCTTGCACTGAAGCCACATGAATTGAGGTGTCTGTGGGCAGGCAGCCAGGAATGGGGGGAAGTCCGAATTTTTACTGCCGGGGGCTTTGTGCCTTTGGTTGGGTTCACACACACCCAGTGGCAGCTCATTCATGCATTCGGACTGGCCCTGGCACTGAAGCTGCACCACCCAGGTGTCTGTGGGCAGGTTTAGGAAGGGGGAATTCAGAATTTCTACTGCAGGGGCAGTGAGCCCTTGTTTGGATAGGAGCATGCCCAGCGGCGGCACCCAAAAGCAGCCTGTGGGGTGGTGGGCTCAGGAGGCCTGTATCCTTGAAAAGTGTGACTGTGGCATCAGGAGGTTGGCCGCTGGGGAGGGGGGAAGTCACACTTTCCGCTGCAGGAGCATGCACCTTTGGAGGTGAAGGTTGGGTCTAAAGGTCTGTGGTGCAGCATGATTTTGGCTGGAGTGGCTGCAGGGTCACAGGCAGTGTCCAAGGTCTGTCTGGGTGGTGGTGTTGATGAATTCCTAGAAGTGACTGTTCTCCCCTTCAAGATAGCGTGTGCTCTGTGCCCTAGCCCCGCAACCCAGGGAGTGCCCCCAGCAGTGGTAGGTGCTCCCTGTCCAGGAGAGCTTGGTCTGCCAGCCCCTGCTACTCCTGCCGGATTTAACTGTCCTTCACTCACTCACACACAAACCACGCACATCCACACACTTTACTTTCCCCCTCCCAGGACTCACCCTCTCCCTCACCTCCATCCTGCCCACTGCCATCTTCCGCCCCCTCAGTGTTCCGTTTTCTTGATGTAGTGTTCACTTTAGCATTATAAAGTGTCCATCTTTTTCTCTTGTTATCTTGAAATCTGTTTTGTCAGATATAAGTGTGGGTACACCTACTTTTTTGTGGATGTTATTTGCTTGAGGAATCATTTTCCACCCTTTATTTTGAATCTACCTTTGTCTTTGCTGCTTAGATATGTCTCTTGGGGGTGGCATATGGTTGGGTTTAGGTTTTGATCCATTCTGTTACTCTGTGCCACTTTACTGGTAAATTCATACCATTAACATTTAAGGTAATTATTGTTGTATGAGGATTTCCTATAGCTGTTTTATCTTTTGTTTTCTGATAGCTCTGTGCCTCCATTGCTTCTTTTTCTTTACGCTTCTATCTTTTGTTTTTGTTTGGTAGTATTTCACTCATCTTTTCTCTTTTTTAAGCTATATGTCCTGTTTGGGGGATTTTTGTTGTGTGGTTGACATTAGGTTTATAAAAAATGAAGTTGCTTATATACTGTAGTTTTTTTTCCCATTTGAGTGCATCTGATCTTCATCTTCCTTTGCCAGTTCAGACCTTTCTATCTTCCCCTTGTATGTTTTTGTTGTCACAAATTATCCCTATTTGTGCTGTAAGTTTTTTTATTATCTTACTTGTAGTGTTATGACTTTATGTTCTTTGTTTCAGGTAGAATAAGTCCCTTGAGTATTTCCTGCAATGGAGGTTTTCTGCTGATTAAATCCCTCAGCTTCTTTATGTCTTGGAACATCCTTATTTCTCTTTCATATTTAAAGGATAATTTTGCTGGATATATTATTTGTGGCAGGTAATTTCTCTCTTTCAGATGCTTGAATATTTGGTTCCACTCTATTCTGTCTTGCAGTTTCTGATGAGAAGTCAGATGAGATTCTGATGGGTTTTCCTTTATAGGTCACTTCCTTCTTTTCCTTAGCTGCTTTGAGGATTTTTTGTCACTAATTTGTGTGTGGCGGGGGAGAGGTTTATTGTCTAAAGTTTTACATATGTCTCCTTTTTCCCCAATTGACCTCCCACCCCAGCCATTCCTACCCTGGGCAAGCCCCCACTGCCCCAGTGTCTGTGTCCATTCGTTATGCTAATATGCATGCATACACGTTCTTTGGTTGCTCTCTAATTCCCCTCCTCCCCTACCATTTGTCTCTAGATTGATCTATTCTTGTTCATCAAATTATGTTGATCATTATATCCCACATATGAGTGAGATCATGTGATATTTATATTTCTCCGACTGGCTTATTTCGCTTAGCATAATATTCTCCAATTCCATCCATGTAGTTGCAAATGTTAAAAGTTCCTTCCTTTTTACAGCAGCATAGTATTCCATTGTGTAGATGTACCAAAGTTTTTTAATCACTCATCTGTTGATGGGCACTTAGGCTGTTTCCAAATCTTAGCCATTGTAAATTGTGCTGCTATGAACATAGGGGTGCATATAACCTTTCTGATTTGTGTGTCTGATTTCTTGGGATAGAGTCCTAGGAGTGGGATTACTGGGTCAAATGGGAGTTCCATTTTTAACTTTTTGAGGAAACTCCATGCTGTCTTCCACAGTGGCTGCACCATTCTGCATTCCCACTAGCAGTGCAGGAGGGTTCCTTTTTCTCCACATGCTCACCAGCACTTGTAGTTTGTTGATTTGATGATAGCCATTCTGACAGGTGTGAGATTGTATCTCGTTGTTTTGATTTGCATCTCTCAGATGATTGGTGACTTTGACCATGTTATGTCTCTTGGCCTTCTGTATGACATCTTTTGAAAAGTGTCTATTTATATCCTTTGACGATGTTTTCATTGGATCATTTATCTTCCTTATGTTAAGTTGCATGAGTTATCTGTGAATTTTGGAGATTAAGCACTTATCAGAAATATCATTGGCAAATATGTTCTCCCATGCAATGGGCTTTCTTCTTGTTTTGTTGATGGTTTCTTTTGCTGTGCAGAAACTTTTTATTTTGATGTAGTCCCATTTGCATATTTTCTCCTTAGTCTCCATTGCCCTAGGAGCTGTGTCTGTAAAGATTTTCCTACAACATATATCGCCTATTTTGCTGCCTATGGAGTCTTGTAGGATTTTTATGGTTTTCTATCTTACATTCAAGTCCTTTATCCATTTTTAGTTTGTTTTTGTGTATGGTGTAAGTTGGTGATCTAGTTTCATTTTTCTTTGCATGTATCTGTCCAAATTACCCAGCACCATTTATTAAAGAGACTGTTTTGACTCCATTGTATGCTCTTGCCTCTTTTGTTAAATATTAATTGAGCATAATGGCTTGGGTCGATTTCTGGGTTCTCTGTTCTATTCCATTGGTCTATATGTCTGTTCTTTTTTTTCTTTTTTTTTCTTTTTTCTTGGCCAACAGTTCTTTTGAGTCCCAATTTCAATGTCAAACAGTTCCTTATGTATACATGTCAGCAATGATATTTCAGTTCTGGATGGTGGACAAATGGTGGTAATGCAGGTCCGACCCTGTCTGGTTTGGTCCTGGGCAACCTGCAGCGATGCACAGCTGCTGACTGCTAGTATGGCAAGGCGTCGTCAGCATCTTCCATCTCTGGACTGTTTCTCTTCTGTCTTTATGGCTGGAGCAATTCCTCTCTGTTGCAGGAATCCACATGGTGTTGGAGTTGTTTTCTGAAAATATACAAACATATTCTTGACCAAAAGTTAATAAAGGAATATTTTCTATAAATTTGATTTGGGATCCTTTTTCATTTTTTTGCCCAAACGTTTTTCCTTTGGCTTGTTTTGACACCATGTGTGTTTTTCATGGGTGTCTTGCTGTTAGCATTACAAATGAAAGTTAATTTTCTAAAGTAAAAATTTTCTAGATATAATTTACTTACAGAATATTTTTCCTTACATGATATTCTTCTACTGTCCCCCCTTTTTTGATTTAAATATTAGGAGGCTTTTGGAAATTTTATAATGTAGTCTTGATAGCTTTTAAATTTTGATTTTTTGCACTAAAATATAACTACTTTAGGTTCATAACATGTTACGCAATTTTACCATGAGATGAACTACCAATAAAAATTTTAATTAACACTTTAGGAACAGCTTTTTGTCTAGTACCATTAATTTTTCTAGAATATTCGCTTATTTCACTTAGCCAATTTAAATTAGTCTGAGAACTTGACTACTATTTTACTGTCAAATTTAATACTCTATCAACAATCTTATTTTACCCTGTAAATATTAGTGGGAATGATTATTTGCCTTCTTGAGTAGGCCCTGAGCATTCCTGGTACTAGGCTGGATTTAGATATCAAAAATCCACTTCCCCACACCATGGGTATAAGACAACTCAAACAAGTCTTGTTACAGTGAGAGGGCAGCTGCTGTTGGCCAAGTCTCTGTATATTACCTGGGTCCTGATTTGAGGTGGGCATGGGAAGCAAAGCAGCCACGGGGGCAGGAGACCTCCCTCAGAAAGAGTAAGGGTTCAGGCCCCTGCAAAGTTAGGGGGGTGAGGGTCTGTGCCCCACCTCTGTTGACTCCCAGTTTCTCTCCTGATGGCCCCTCTGTGACTTTGCCTGGCTTAGGCTGTTCCTTCCCTGATATATGTCTGTTCTTGTGCCTCTACCAGGCAGTTTGTAGAAATGTGTCTTGGTAATATAGCTTGATATCTGGTATTGTGATCTCTCCAATTTTGTTCTTCTCAGGATTACTGTGGCTATTCGGGGTCTTTTTTTATTCCAGAATAATTTTTGGAGAGTTTGTTCTAGATCTTTGAAATGTGTCGTTGGTATCTTAATGGGGATTGCATTGATTCTGTAGATTGCTTTGGGTAGTATGGACATTTTAATGATGTTGATTCTACCCATCCTTAAAAATGGTATGTTGTTCCATTTGTTTATGTCTTCCTCTCTCTTTTTTCAATGCCCTGAAATTTTCCGAGAACAGGTCTTTTACATCTTTTGTTAAGTTTATTACTAGGTATCTTAATTTTTTTTGGTGCAGTTGTATATGGAATTGGGTTTTTTGTTTGTTTGTTTCTCTTTCTGTGAGTTCACTATTGGTGTATAGAAAGGACATAGATTTCTGGGTGCTAATTTTGTATCCTGCTACATTGCCAAATTCATTTATTAGGTCTAGTAGTTTTTGATGGAGTTTGGGTTTTCTGTCTAGTATGATGTCATCTGTGTAAAAGGAGAGTTTTATTTCTTCTTTTCCAATTTGGATGCCATTTATTTCTTCTTCTTGTCTGATCACTATGGCTAGCACATCCAGTACTATATCGAACAGGAGTGGTGATAGTGGGCATCACTGTCTTGTTCCCATTCTTAGGGGAAATGAGTTTAGTTTTTGCCCATTGAGTATAATGTTGACTCTATGTTTGTCATATAAGGTTTTTATTATGTTGATGTATGATCCCTCTATTCCCACTTTGCTAAGAATTTTTATCAAGAAAGGATTTTGTCAAATGCTTTGTATGCATCGATTGATATGATTATATGATTTTTGTCACTCAGTTTATGTGATGTATCACATTTATTGATTTGCGGATATTTTACCATCCTTGTATCCTCAGAATAAATCCAACTTGGTCATGGTGTCTGATCTTTCTAATAAAATGCTGAATCTTACTTGCCTGAATTTTGTTTAGGATTTTAGCATCTGTGTTCATCAAGGATATTAGCCTGTAATTCTCTTTTTTTGTGGTGTCTTTATCTGGATTTCGGATTAGGGTAATGCTGGTTTCATAGAATGAGCTTGGAAGCGTGCCTTCCTCTTGAATTTTTTGGAATAGTCTGAGGAGGATAGGTTTTAGTTCTTCTTTGAATGCTTGGTAGAACTCCCCTGTAAAGCCATCTGGACCAAGGTTTTGTTTGCTGGAAGATTTTTGATCACTGCTTCAATTTCTTCGGTAGTTATTGATCTATTCAGTTTTTTTTTTTATAATTCCTGATTGAGTTTTGGCAGCTTGTATTTTTCTAAGAATATGTCCATTTCATCTAGGTTTTTGTTTGAATATAGTTGTTCATAGTATTTTTTTTAATAATCATTTGTATTTTTGTGGGATCGGTTGTTACTTCACCTCTTTCATTTCTGATTTTGTTTGTTTGGGTCCTCTCTCTTTACTTCTTGGTGAGCCTGACTAGAGGTTCGTCAATCTTGTTTATCCTTTCAAAGAACTAGTTCTTGGTTTTGTTGATCTTTTGTATTGTTTTTTGTTTTTGGTCTCTGTCATTTATTTCTGCTCTGATCTTTATCTCCTTCCTTCTGCTCACTCTGGGCTTCTCTTGTTGCTCTCTTTCTAATTCTTTGAGTTCTAGGATCAGGTAATTTATTACCATTGTTTCTTGTTTTTTGGGATGGGCCTGTAAAGCTATGAACTTCCCTCTCAGGACTGCTTTCATTGTGTCCCATAGATTTTGGATTATTGTGTTTTCATTGTCATTTGTTGCCATGATGTTTTTTCTTTCCTCTTTGGTATCTTTGGGAATCCGATCATTGTCCCAGAACAGAAAGAAAGAAAGAATAGCTGAGGGTCGCACAAAGAGTGTTTCCTGGCAAGTTAAGGTACAGCTAAACTCTAGCAGAAGGTGGGAGACTGCTAGATGGGGTTCCCCTGACCGGGCAGCCCCCACTGCGGCTAGGTCCCCTCCCAGAGCTACAGGCTCAGATGCGGAGACTGCGCCATCTTGATAGGGAAAGTGGAGCTTATTGGAAGCCTAAAAATCCACAAGTGCAGCAACCACCGAACAGCTGCCAGCCCCAGAACACCAGTCCTCAATTGGCGCAAACACACGGATTCAAAGGAGCTCTTCATTCCATCACAGAAAGGTCAGATTTCGTCTGGGATAAGGTGAGGTCTCAGGTCCCGGCGGGAGAGAGAAACGCGTGTTTTGCGGGAGCTGGAGGACCAGGGAAATCTGTGCCTCGAAAAATCCGTGGCTCTTGGGGCTGGTGTGATCCATGAATGTGGAAGGGGGTCCTAAGAGCTGCTAACAGAAGGGATCCCTAAAAAGCAACCCATTTTGATCTGATGTGCAGGAACAACCTAAAAATTTCAAAAGGTGTGCCAGCTGCTTAGACTTGCGCGCAGACCCATTGTTTGCACACTTGGGCTTTTTCCTCTTCAAATCCTTGCTTCTGATTACTAATCTCAATACATAGGATCACCCAGTTGGGGACACCCTAGGAGACTGCAGGGGGAAGTTGTTTTTCTGGAACCTGGGAATCGGAGCGGGGAGTGACCATCGGAGAACCAGCTCTGAGGCAGCCCACTTCCACAAACCGATATTGAGTGCCACAGGGAAAGAAGGATATAAATACAGCTACAGAGGCCCATACATCGGGAAGTCAATCCAGAAACACTGCCACACAGGGGCTGAATCAAAAATTGACTCTTGTGTATTCAAAAATAAAGGAATACGAGAAATTAAGACACCACCTGCTTAAAAATCCGGACTGGCTTACAACACTGAGGAACAGTGGAATGCAGGGAACTGCAATACTGTCCGGATGAGAAACAGGCATGCCAAACAGAACAATAGACAAAGTGAATGACCTTCACTACTGCACAATGTATTTTTTTTATTTAATTTTTTTATTTTCATTTTTTGCATCTTTAACTTAAGAAACTAATTTTTTTCTTTTTTCCTCACTTGATTTTACCTTTTTAATTATTACATCTTTATTTTCAATCAGTATTATTACTACTACTATTTTACCTTTTTTTTTTTTTAATGTCATTTTCTCTTTATTTTACTTTGGGATTAGTGTTCTACATTCTGTTTTCATCTTTCCTTTAACATCGTTTTACTCTATCTCAACTATACCTTTATGCCATCACTCTCTTCCTAACCTTTCCCCTTTTGGTGTCCTGTTTATCTTACCCCTTTCCTGCTTTAGATTTTCCCTATTCTTTCTGTTTACCCCCTGTTAAAATTTCACCCTACTTATTTATCTAATTTGCAATCCCCTACTCCAAGTCCATACACACCTCTCTCTTCACTGTCTTAGCTATCCAAAGAATTGTTTTTTTCTCTGTCCTTTTGTTGGTGTTTGCTTGAATGTTGATTATTTCGAATTTTTATGCTTTTTTGTGAAATTGTTTTGCTTATTCTTTTTGTTTGTTTGTTTTTGTTTGCTTTGTTTTTGTTTGTTTTTTTTTGCTTCTGTTTTCCCTTGACTCACTTGATATTAGTTGGTGTTGTAGTTTATATTAATCCCCAGGTACTTGGCGCTGGCATTTGCTGAGATTAGTGGTTGTTTTATTGGAGTTTTCTCCCCATATATATAGTTTATTCCCCTTTTGTCTCTTAGTCTCTTTCTTGTCTCTCTTTTTTTTCTTTCTTTTTCCTCTTCTTCTTTCTCTCCTATCCCCTAATTTGCCTTTCTCTGGTGGTCAACTTTATTGGGGGTTATTAATATCATGAATACATTTCTGTTCAGTGCCTTGTGTGTTATACCTGGTTGTGTTGTATTCTGTGCCTTTAAATCAATACAGGAGAGAGAGAACTACATAACCATACACCCGGAGAAGAGAGACCATGAGAAGACAAAGAAACAGCCTGCATATGAAAGAAAAGCAGGCATCACCAGAAAAGGAAGTAAAGGAAATAGAGGCAAGTGACCTGCCAGAGAAAGCATTCAGAGATATGGTCATAAGGTGGCTGAAAAGAATGAAGACAAACTTGACAATATGAGTAAGAATCAAGAGGAAATGAAGAAAAACCAAGAAGAAATGAAAAATGACATTGCTGCTGTAAAGAACTCAATAGAAAGCATCAAGAGTAGACTAGAAGAAGCAAAGGACTGCATCAGTGAGCTAGAGGACAACATTGAAAAAAATACCCACGTAGGGCAACTTCTAGAAAAAAAAATTAAAAAGCAGGAGAGCCCAAGGGAACTTTGGGACAACACGAAACAAAACAATATCTGCATAATAGTGGTTCGAGAAGGAAAGGAAACTGATCAAGGAATAGAAAACCTGTTTGAAGAAATTATGACAGAAAACTTCCCTGATATAGGGGAAGAAAATCCCATCCAAATCCAAGAAGCTCACAGAGTCCCATGCAAAATGAACCCCAAAAGACCAACACCAAGGCGCATTATAATTAAATTGGCAAACACCAACAACAAAGCAAGAATCTTAAAAGCGGCCAGAGAGAGACAGAAAGTTATATACAAAGGAACCCCCATCGGATTAGCGACTGATTTTTCAACAGAAACTCATCAGGCCAGAATGAAATATACAAAGTCATGCAAAGGAAGGGTCTGAATCCAAGAATACTGTACCCAGCAAGGCTATCAATCAAAATTGAAGGTGAAATCAGGAGCTTCACAGACAAAAAAGGACTAAGGGAATTTATTACCACCAAACCAGCAATGCAAGAAATGCTAAAGTGTCTGCTGTAAAAAAAAAAAAAAGAGAGAGAGAAATAGGAAGTGAAGAAGGAAGACAGGGGTAAAGAATAAAAATGGTGACAAATAAGTACCTATCAATAATAAATTTAAATGTAAATGGATTAAATGCCTCAATCAAAAGACATAGGGTAATGGATTGGATAAATAAACAAGACCCATACATCTGCTGTCTACAAGAAACCCACCTAAGAAAAAAATACACACAAGACTGAGGGTGAAGGGATGGAAAAAGGTTTTCCAGGCAAATGGAAATGAAAAAAAAGCTGAGGTAGCAATACTTATATCTGACAAATCAGATCTCAAAGTGAAGGACATAACGAGATAAGGAAGGCCACTTCATAATACTAAAGGGAGCAATCCAAAAAGAAGAAATAACTCTGGTAAACATATATGCACCCAATACAGGAGCACCCAAATACATAAAAATACTCCTGGAGGATATCAAGGGAGAGATTAACAGCAATGCAATCACAGTACAAGACTTTAATACATCACTATCACCATTGGACAAATCCTCTAAACAAAAAATCAGCAAAGAAACATCAATCCTAAATGACTCACTAGACCAGATGGAATTAATTGACATCTTCAGAACATTTCACCCCAAAGGCACAGAAGATACATTCTTCTCAAGTGCACATGGGTCATTTTCAAAGATAGAGCATATGTTGGGACATAGGCAAAGTCTCTTCAAATTCAAGAATATAAATATCATATCAACCATTTTCTCAGATCACAGTGGCATAAAACTGGAAATCAACTAAAATAAAAACAATCCAAAGAAATCAAACACATGGAGACTAAACAGCATGCTATTAAACAATGACTGGGTTACCAGAGAGGTAAGGAAGAAATAAAAAACATCATAGCAACAATTGACAATGAAAACACAACAATCCAAAATCTAGGGCACACAGCAAAAGAAGTCTTGATAGGGAAGCACATAGCTCTATAAGCATACTGCCAAAAAAAAAAAAAAAAAAAAACAAGAAACAATGGTAATAAATTACCTAACCCTACAACTCAAAGAGTTTGGAAAATAGTAACAAGAAAAGCCCAGCGTGAGCAGAAGGAAGGAAATAATAAGGATCAGAGTGGAGAAAAACGACATCGAGACCAAAGAAACAATACAAAAGAACAACAAAACCAAGAGCTGGTTCTTTGAAAGGATAAACAACATTGATGAACCTCTAGCCAGGCTCACCAAGAAGCAAAGAGAGGACCCAAATAAACAAAATCAGAAATGAAAAAGGTGAAATAACAACGGATCCTGCTGAAATACAAAGGATTGTTTTAAAATACTATGAACAACTCTATTCCAACAAACTGGACAACCTGGAGAAATTGGACATATTTCTAGAAAAATATAACCTTCCAAAACTCAATCAGGAAGAATCTAAACAGCTCATTACACCAGTAACTATGGAAGAAATTGAAGCAGTCATCAAAAAGCTTCCAGCAAACAAAAGCCCAGGGGCAGACGGCTTCTCAGAGGAGTTATACCAAACATTCAAGGAAGAACTAAAACCTATCCTCCTCAGAGTATTTCAAAAAATTCAAGAGAAAGGAGCACGTCCAGCTCATTCTATGAAGCCAGCATAACCCTAATACTTAACCAGATAAGGACAACACAATGAAAAAGAATTACAGGCCAATATCCTTCATGAACATAGATGCCAAAATCCTCAACAAAATTCTAGCAAATCAGATCCAGCACTATATCAGAAAAATCATACACCATGACCAATTAGGATTTATCCCAGGAATGCAAGGATGGTACAATATCTGCAAATCAGTCGACATGATACATCACGTAAACATATTGAGAGATAAAAATCACATAGTCATATCAATTGATGCAGAAAAAAGCATTTGACAAAATTCAACACCCTTTATTGCTAAAAACTCTCAACAAGGTGGGAATAGAAGGATCATACCTCAACATAATAAAAGCTATATATGATAAACTCACAGCTAAAATCAAACTCAATGGGCAAAAATTAAAACCATTTCCCCTAAGAACAGAAACAAGACAGGAATGCCCACTCTCACCACTCCTGTTCGACATAGTACTGGAAATACTAGCCATTGCAATTAGATATGAAGAAATAATAAAAGGTACTCAAATTGGAGAAGAAGAAGTAAAGCTGTCCTTATTTGCAGAAGACATGTTATGGTACATAAAAACCCCGAAAGACTCCATCAATAAACTAACAGACTTAATAAATGATTTTGGCAATGTAGCAGGATACAAAATTAACGCCAAGAAATCTATGGCATTTCTATACACCAATAGTGAACTTACAGAAAGAGAGACTAAAAAAGCAATCCCATTTACCATCGCACCAAAAAAATTAAGATACCTAGGGATAAACTTAACCAAGGAGGTAAAAGACCTATACGCAGAAAACTGCAGGACACTGAAAAAAGAGACAGAGGAAGACGTAAACAGATGGAAGAACATACCATGTTCATGGATTGGTAGATTCAACATCATTAAAATGTCCATACTACCCAAAGCAATCTAAAGATTCATTGCATTTCCTGTTAAAATATCAACGGCATATTTCACAGACCTAGAAAGAACTCCTCAAAAATTCATCTGGAATTAAAAAAAAAAAAAAAAAGACACCAAATAGCCACAGCAATCCTGAGAAAGAAGAATAAAGTAGGAGGGATCTCAATACCAGATTTCAAGCTGTATTACAAAGCCACTGTTCTAAATACCGCCTGGTACTGGCACAAGAACAGACATATAGATCAATGGAATAGAATAGAGAATCCAGAC
This sequence comes from Corynorhinus townsendii, assembly GCA_026230045.1. Lineage (NCBI taxonomy): Eukaryota > Metazoa > Chordata > Mammalia > Chiroptera > Vespertilionidae > Corynorhinus > Corynorhinus townsendii. Next base: position 123,667,594 of record JAPDVU010000001.1, read on the forward strand.
ATCAACCCAAACTACTATGCTCAATTAATATTTGACAAAGGAGGCTTGAACATACAATGGAGTCAAGACAGTCTCTTCAATAAATGGCGTTGGGAAAATTGGACAGATACATGCAAAAAAATGAAACTAGACCACCATCTTACACCATACACAAAAATAAACTCAAAATGGATCAAGGACTTAAACATAAGACGGGAAACCATAAAAATACTAGAGGAATCCACAGGCAGCAAAATCTCAGACATATGCCAAAAGAACTTCTTCACTGATACTACCCCTAGGGCAATGGAAGCTAAAGAGAAAATAAACAAATGGGACTACATCAAAATAAAAAGCTTTTTCACAGCAAAAGAAACCATCAACAAAACAACAAGAAACCCCACTGTATGGGAGAACATATTTGCAAATGTTATCACTGACAAACTTTTAATCTCCAACATCTATAGGCAGCTTATACAACTTAATAAAAGGAAAATAAATGATCCAATAAAAAAAATGGGCAACGGACCTAAATAGAATCTTTTCGAAAGAAGACAGAAGGAAGGCCAAAAGACACATGAAAACATGCTCAACGTCACTAATTATCAGAGAGATGAAAATCAAAACGACAATGCAGTACCATCTCACACCTGTCAGAATGTCTATCATCAACAAATCAACAAATGACAAATGCTGGCGAGGATGTGGAGAAAACGGAACCCTCGTGCACTGCTGGTGGGAATGCAGACTGGTGCAGCCACTGTGGAGAACAGTATGGAGTTTCCTCAAAAAACTGAAAATGGAAATCCCATTTGACCCAGTAATCCCATTCCTAGGAATATATCCCAAGGAACTAGAAACACCAGTCAGAAAGGATATATGCACCCCTATGTTCCTAGCAGCACAATTTACAATAGCGAAGATTTGGAATCAGCCTAGGTGCCCGTCAGCAGATGACTGGATCAGAAAACTATGGTACATCGACACAATGGAATACTATGCTGCCATAAAAAAGAAGGAATTCTTACCATTTGTAGCAACCTGGATGGGAATTGGAGAACATTATGCTAAGTGAAATAAGCCAGTCAATGAAAGAAAAATACCACATGATCTCACTCATTTATGGATAATAAAAAACACATTATAAACTGATGAACAAAAAGATAGGTACAGAGGCAGTAAAGCATCAAACAGACTGTTAAATTACAGCGGAAAAATTAGGGAGAGTTGGGGAAATAACAGATCAATCGAAGGACTTATACTCATGCATGTAAGAATAACCAACGGATGCAAAACATTGGGGGATGAGGGCATGTATGGGAATGGGGGGGGGGGGGGCAATGGTAAGCTATGTACACATATAATACCTTAAAAAATGTAAATGAAAAATAAAATAAAGTCCCCTTACTGTGATTGTATTGCTGTCAATATCTCCCTTGATATCCTCCAGAAATTTTTTTATGTATTTTGGTACTCCTGTATTGGGTTCATGTGTTTACCAGAGTTATATCTTCTTGTTAATTTGCTTCCTTTAGTAATATGAAGTGGCGCTCCTTATCTATTGTTATGTCCTTTACTTTGAGGTGTAATTTGTCAGATATAATTATTGGTACCCCAGCTTTTTTTTTTTTTTTTTTCAGTTCAGTTCACCTCAAAAACCTTTTTCCATCCCTTCACCATCAGTGTGTGAGTCCTTTGTTCTGAGGTGGGTTTCCTGTAGACAGCAGATATATGGGTCGCGTTTTCTTATCTACTCAGCTACCCTATGTGTTTTGATTGGGGCATTTAATCCATTTATATTCCAAGTTATTTGGAATATAGGTACTTGTTTGTCGCCATTTTTATTCTTTTTTTTTCTCTTCCTTTCTAATTTATTTTTTAAATAAATCTTTGTTGTTCAGATTATTATAGTTGTTCCTCTTTTTCCCCCATAGCTCCTCTCCACCCGGTTCCCACCCCACCCTCTGCTCTTACCTCCCCCCCCCCACTGTCCTCATCCATAGGTGTACGATATTTGTCCAGTTTCTTCCCGCACCCCCCACACTCCTTTCCCCCCGAGAATTGTCAGTCCACTCCCTTTCTATGCCCCTGATTCTATTATATTCATCAGTTTATTCTGTTCATCAGATTTTTTTATTCACTTGATTTTTAGATTCACTTGTTGATAGATATGTATTTGTTGTTCATAATTATTATCTTTACTTTTTCTTCTTCTTCCTCTTCTTAAAGAATACCTTTCGGCTTTCATATAATACTGGTTTGGTGGTGATGAACTCCTTTAGCTTTTTCTTATCTGTGAATCTCTTTATCTGCCCTTCAATTCTGAATGATAGTTTGACGGGGTAGAGTAATCTTGGTTGTAGGTTCTTGCTATTCATCACTTTGAATATTTCTTGCCACTTCCGTCTGGCCTGCATAGTTTCTGTTGAGAAATCAGGTGACAGTCGTATGGTTGCTCCCTTGTAGGTAACTAACTGTTTTTGTCTTGCTGCTTTTAATATTCTCTCTTTGTCTTTTGGTCTTGGCATTTTAATTAGCATGTGTCTTGGTGTGGTTCTGTTTGGATTCCTTTTGTTTGGGGTTCTCTGCACTTCATGGAGTTGTAAGTCTATTTCTTTCACCAGGTGGGGGAAGTTGTCAGTCATTATTTCTTCAAATAGGTTTTCGGTATCTTGCTCTCTCTCTTCTTCTGGCACCCCCATAATTCTGATGTTGATATGCTTGAAGTTGTCCCAGAGGCGCTCCTTACACTATCTTCATATTTTTGGATTATTTTTTCTTTTTGCTTTTCCAGTTGATAGTTTTTTGCTTCTTTGTATTTCAGATCTTTGTGTTGATTCTTGTGATCTTCTAGTCTTCTCTTAGATCTCTGTATAATATTTTTTATTTCAGTCAGTGTATGCTTAATTCTAGTTGGTCCTTTTTCATATCCTCGAACGTCTCGCTAAATTTATCGGCCTTTTCTAATAAATTATTGAAAAACGTTATAACCGTGGTTTTTAACTCTATATCCAGTAGTTTGCTTTCCTCCATTTCTTTTATTTTTAATCTGTTTTTTTGTTTCTGCATTTTGGCTGCTTTGCTGAGTTGATAGAGTGGCTTTTTGTGCTAGGTGTCCTCTAAGGCTCAGTGGCTCAGCCTCCCCAGTTACCTCAGGTGGACACTGTTGCTGCACCCCTTTGTGGGCTGTGTGCACCGTCTGATTGTAGTTAAGCCTTGATTGCTGTTGGTATCACTGGGAGGAATTGACCTCCAGGCTAATTGGCTGTGAGGATCAGCTTTGTCTACAATGGGAGAACTTCTGTGCTGGAGACATCCTTATGAGACAAGATTTGCAAAAGCCTCTGTGCTCAGCTTGGATGGGGCGGAGTCTCAGGGCGGAGCAAACAGCATTGGTTTCCTGTCAGCGCTGGCCTAATAGGGCCTTGTGTCTCAGCGTCCTGTGGTAATCACTGCAAGCCCTCAAGTTCTGCCCGCTGTCAGACAGTCTAGTTTCTCCCCGAATGAGTCTGGGTTCCCAGAGTCTCGCCCAGAACTGGAGTTCATTGCAGTTGGGCGATTTATTCTCCCTCCCACTTGAGAAAGCCAGCCACATACTCTGCCCTCCGCCCTCTCTGCATGCACGCCTCGGTACCTCTGCCTCTGCAGTTCATCTGAGTCTCATCTTGCTTTTCTCCCTCCTGACAGTCCTGCCTCTCCCCACATGAGTGTGGGTCCCAGAGTCTTGGCCGGAACTGGAGTTGAGCGCAGTAAGGAGCTTTGGTCTCCCTCACACTTGAGAAAGCCAGCCATGTACTCAGCCGCCAGTCCTCTCTGTGCGTGCTTCTCTGTACCTGTGCCTCCTGCAGCTCCTCTGAGTCTCATTGTGCTTTTCTCTTTCCTTCTAGTTGTAGAATTTTCACTCAGCCTACCTTCCTGTGGTTCTGGATGATGTCCATTTTGTCTTTTAGTTGTAGTTTTGAAATTGTTCTGCAAGACAGCAGTTTAGGTGTTTACATATGCCACCATCTTGGTTTCTCCCATTTTTATGCTTTATGCTTGTGTTCCTTTTTCCCTTCCTATTTCTTCTTTTTACAGCAGACCCTTTAGCATTTCTTGCATTGCTTGTTTGGTGGTAATAAACTCCCTCAGTCCTTTTATTCTCTGAAGCTCCTGATTTCACCTTCAGTTTTGATTGATAGCCTTGCTGGGTACAGTATTTTTGGATGCAGACCCTTGCTTTGAATAACTTTGTATATATCACTCCATTCCCTTCTTGCCTGATGTGTTTCTGTTGAGAAATCAGTTGCTAGTCTGATGGGGGATCCTTTGTAGGTAACTTTCTGTCTCTATCTTGCAGCCTTTAAGATTCTTACTTTCATTGGTGTTTGCCCATTTAATTATAATGTGTCTTGGTGTCAGTCTTTTTGGATTCATCGTGTTTGGGACTGTGAGCTTCTTGGATATTTGTGAGTTTTTTCTTCCCCTATATCAGGGAAGTTTTCTGTCATTATTTCTTCAAACAGGTTTTCTATTCCTTGCTCAGTTTCCTCTCCTTCTGTCATCCTTACTATGCGGTTGTTCTTTCAATTCATGTTGTCCCAAAGTTCCCTTATGCTCTCCTTCTGATTTTTAAGTTTTTTTTCTAGATGCTGCTCTGCTTGGGTATTTTTTCCCACCTTGTCTTTTGCTCACTGATGTGGGCCTCTGCTTCTTCTAGTCTACTGTTCATACTTTCTATTGAGTTCTTTATTGCAGTGATGTCATTTTTCATTTCTTCTGGGTTTTTCTTCATCTCCTCTTGGTTCTTACACATGTTGTTGAATTTGTCTTCCATTCTTTTCAGCGTCCTTATGACTATTCGCTGAATTCTTTCTCCGACATGTTGTTTGCCTCCTTTTCATTTACTTCCATTTCTGGTGATTCCTCCTTTTCTTTCATATGTGGGCTGTTTCTTTGTCACCTCATGATCTTTCCTCTCTGGATGTCTGGTTATGTAGCTCTCTCTCCTGCAAGCACCTCCTGCACTGACTAAGTTTAATTCGCTAGTTCTGGTTGGATATTAATTGATTCAGCTATTCCTTCTCTCTGCTTTTTGAGAAGGTGTAGGGCTTGTCCACTTATTCACGCCGCTTTTTTCTCCTTCTGGACAGACTTTCTAGACACCCACAGTCGGAGAGGCTGAAGTCTTGGTGTTCCTGGGTTCGCAGCTGAGGCAGCTCCTCCCTGGGGGTTGTGGTTGTAGGGTCCTGGGAGGTATCCGAGGTCTCCCCGGTTGAAGATAAGGCTGTGCTTCAGATCACTGCCACTCTCCCCTTCAAGATGGCGGGGTCTCCGCGGCAGAGCCGACTGCTTCAGGAGAGATTTCAGCAGCAGTAGAGGCTGCCCAGCCAGGGGAACCCTGTCCGGCAGTCCCCAACAATCTTTGGAATATAACTGTCCCTCACTCACAAATACAGACACTCCCCACACTTCCACGCACTCTCCTTTTTTTCTTTCACTTACACACTATCTTGCAGCTCACCGTCCCATCAGCAGCCATCTTCTGTCACTAAGTTTTGACAGCTTCACTACCAAGTGCCTTGAATTGGTCCTCTTTCGATTGAGGTAACTAGGTATTCTGTTTGCTTCTTGAATTCGAGGATCTAGTTCTTTCCATAGATTTGGGAAGTTCTTGTCCACTATTTGTTTTAACAGATTCTCCATTCCCTGTTCTCTTTCTTCCTCCTCCACAATGCCTGTGATTCTGATGTTACTTTTTCCAGTGGAATCGGAGAGGTCTAACAGAGCTCTTTCATTTTTCTTTAATTTCAGATCTCTCTCTTCTTCCCTCTACATAATTTCTTGATTCCTGTCTTCCGTATCACTAGTTCTTTCCTCTAATTGGTTGGTTCTGTTTTCTATGCTCAACAGTTTACTCTTAATCTCCTTAATTGCCTGCTTCATTTCCAGTTATTCTGATAGATTTGTTTGTAAAGTTTCAATTTCCTTGGAGAAATACTCATTTTGTTCACTGATTTGTTTTCTGAGTGTACTGAATTGCTTGTCAGTATTTTCTTGCATCTCATTGAGTATTTTTAGAACTGCAGTCTTGAAATCTCTGTCATTTATATCAGCAGTCACCAATCAGTGGTCCACAGACCACTGGTGGCCCATGAGGTCTGAAAGGTTGGCGACCGCTGAGTTGTATCACGTAATTCCATGTGTTCCAGTCTACTTTCTGGGGATTTTTCATTTTCTTTCTGGTCATCATTCAGTGGTTCTTCATGGTATTTGCTGCCCTCCTTTGTTTTTGCATTTGTCTCCTAGAAGGTCTTTCTACTATATTCCAGTAGATGGCATTGAATCAAAAGATTTTTACCTCTGTTATCTCCCAGGTTTGAGCCTCTGCAGCTTGGGACAGTATGGCTGTGCTGCTTGGGGATGAGGTTTGTTTTGCCCTCACTGTAATTGTGACCCCTTACCTCTGTTTGTCTGGCCCATGCACCCATCCTGGGGTTCAGTCACAAAAGGAAACAGCAATTCTATTGCAGCAGCTCTTGGTTTATAGATACTGTGCTCCTGGAGCCAACGCCAAGGGCAATGGAAGGCAAGTTTTGGCCGTCTAGTCAGCATCAGGGCCCTTTGATTTCCTTTATCTGAAACATCACCAGCATGCCCAGCAGCGGGGAGTTGCATGGCAGTACCCCGTGTTCTGTTGGGCCAGTGTCTCCTGGCGGCTTGCAGATATGCATGCACAACTCAGACTCTATTATCTCTGGCTGTTGGTAGCTCTCTGTTTGCCAGTTGCAGCTTGCAGATTGCCCTGCTGTCTTCCTCCTGCCCCTCCCCCCCCACCGCCCCCCGTGCAGGGGCTGAAGGAAGTGCCTGCTACAGCCACCCTGGCCAGGCTCTTGAGTTTCCCCCTGAGCTGAAGGGCTGCGTCTATAGTCTATGTCTGCATTTTCCTTCCTTCTCATCTCTCCATTTATCCCCGAATGCCCACCTTTATTTAGGTGTTTCAGTGTGCAGGTCTCCCAGGCATGCATCTGTGTTGATCAGGGACTTTTTTGTTGAATTATAGATGGTTAACTTGTTGAAATGTCAGGGGGAGAGGAAAAGATGTGCTCTTAGGCTGCCATTCCTCTGACATCACTCTCTGGCCTCTGTTTTGAGGAGAATGTGTCTTTTGCCTATGGCACAGGACAGCATATGAGAATAGACTTCCTTTTCTGTCAGATAAGTACTCTGGTTTCTAAAGTTATAAAGACCGTGTCAGTTGGATCCATAACCATGACATTTTCCCTAACTTATTGGAATGAATTAATGGATTGTTCTCTGACTGTACTGGAAAAAGTGTAGCAGGACATCAGCAGATCTAAACTGAATCCTTTGTGGTTATCAGATACCCTGATTACCAAGACCTGGCTGACATTCAGGACTCGGGTTTTGAGAATAGCATCTTTACATGTCTGGTGGTAGGCATTGATAAGCCATATCCAAAAACTCAGCTAGTCATTAGAATATCAAATCAGATCATGAACTTTGTGTTACTTGCTTAGAAATTATACCCTTAATTTTAAAAGCAATTTTTATCTTTTTATGATTTTGTTTGGACAAAAAGTAGAATTTTCAAGTAATATAAAGAAAATCCAAGTAGGAATATGTTAATATAATCACTGGATTATCTAATTTTAATACACCTACAGAATACAGTAGAGAATATATGATTAATTAGTATTTTTCTAGACATTTTCCTGAAAGAACACAAGTGGAAATATTCTTTTAAATGAATGATGGTTATCTATTAACTCTGGATTCTCTTTCTCTTTCTTCATTTCTCACCTTTCATTCCATTATATTATCCTGCATTTCCCTTTTATTTTTGTTTCTGTTAAATGCCACTTCCCTTTTTAATTACTTTTTACCCAGACACTTCTGAGGTTGATTTATTTGTTATTAATGCTCCATACACTCCAGTGCCAGATCCCACTCCCATGATGCCACCAGTGGGAGTCCAGGCTTCCATTCTGAGTCATGATACCATAAGGATTACGTGGGCGGACAATTCACTGCCCAAACACCAGAAGATTACAGACTCTCGGTACTACACAGTCCGATGGAAAACCAACATCCCAGCAAACACCAAGTATAAGGTACGGGCACATGTGCTCTGGGTAAGAAAAGCTAAATATGGATATTTCCTCAATCTAAAGTTCTTGAATCATGTATTTCCAGAATGCAAATGCAACGACTTTGAGTTACTTGGTGACTGGTTTAAAAGCAAATACACTCTATGAATTCTCTGTGATGGTGACCAAAGGTCGAAGATCTAGCACATGGAGTATGACAGCTCATGGGACTACCTTTGAATTAGGTATGTGTTGTCAGAACCTTCGATCATAAGGCATTTCTTCACTGCAAGATACGAAAGTCAGTGGAAGTTCCTGCTAATGTGCCACATTTCAAATCATGAGACTTATCACCTCCTTTTACTAACCAAGGAAGAATTGAGTATGTGAATGTATTTACCGAACGCAGTGAGCAACTACAGCTGGAGTTCAGTGTTTGATTTTTCAGCTGATGAATTATGGTTTTTTAATCATTGTACAAGAACAATAACAGGATAATATAATACAAAGTATACTAAATTTTAGGAATCGAGACTTGAGTTCAGTCCCAGGTCAGCCATCTACTGAGTGTGATCATAAGCAAGTCATTCAGCCTCTCTAAATCTCTGTTTCTTCTACCTATAAAAGAGGGGTGATAATTTCTGCCTTTCCTACTTTATATGGTTATTGTTAGGTTAAAACAAGGAGCAGATGGGAAAGCACAGGCTCTTATAAAGCACTGTGCAGATGGGAGGGGTTCTTGTTATTAGTCCTGCTTTCCGGGTAAACTTGAGAAAAAAAAGATGAACGGCCTGCCCTTCACCAAGCAGCTGCAGTGCTGCTGGTGGAGTCTAACACTTACCAGTAGCTCTCTTGCAAACCAATTAGTGTCTTGTAAAATCTCTCACTGGAGTATCCTTAGGGTTTTTGTCTGTAAGTAAACATGAAAGAGAAAAGACAAGTAAGCAAATTAAGGGGAAAGCAAGCCCTCCAGGTTTGACATTCTGTTTGCTTTTTGCTTACCTGTAGGCCTAAGCTTCTGCTTCTTATATTTTCCCAGCATGTAGTCATGTGTAACTATTGGTAGTCTCTATCTATTCCAGCCCCTTTTTTTTTTTTTTTTTCTCTCCTGTATACAAATAATGAAAAAATGGAGGTGTAGTATCTCCCCAGAAGGCTCTCCCTAATGTTTTTGTTTTTTGAACAGTACTTCCTACAGAGAAAAGGGTTTGGATTTGGAGAGCTAGAAATACAGTGCACAAAAGCTTACATGGACCTTGAGTTTGCTTTCTTGGACAGTTTTAAGAATATCTTTTTGCTTTAATTCCAACCCATTAGCTAATAAATGACATTATGTATTTCCTTAGGATGTTTGCATTTCACCAGTCTTTCTTCCATTTTTATACCAGGAGGAGGCTAGCACTGTTGGAAGAGAAAATTTAAGGATGTTCTTAATTTGCTCATTTCCCTACTAGTACATTAAAAGTTTTCAGCCATAACATGGAAACAAGAAATGCAGTCTTTTTTATTTTATTGTTGTTTTTTTTCTGTTATATAAAGAGCTTTATATTTCAGAGCAATGAGCTCAAATATTTGACTGTATGTATTTATTGCAAACTTTAAATATAAACATCAGCTTATAAATCATGTGTTCTTTGAAGGAATTTGGGGTTTTCAAATAATTTGGTTTGAAGAGGCAACTAATAAGGTGAGAGAGAAAATTATTTTACATTTAAAAATATCCTAACAATCCAAATTAGAGGAGAACATCATCTTGGAAAAATTACATAACTTTTCTCATTTTCAGTTACTTGATAGTGGTAACTACCTTTCAAGTTGCTGTAAACATGAAGTGAAAAATTACTTTTAAAATGCCTGGCATATATTGCCTTTTTTTATTTCCCTACCTACTTACCATACATATCCCTGGCCCCAGCCAAAATGCCAAATCTGTATCTTTATAGTGTGGTATTCTCTCTGATATTTTGCATATTCTTCTTTTTATTGGAGCTATTTATAGGTAGACTGTAAGTTCTTTGAAGTCAGGAGGCTTTATCTTTTTTGCCTTAAACCCTTGATTATGACTTATAAATGGGAAGAGTTGAGGAAATTGTGAATAAAATGGAAATGGATAGGAATTATTAAAAGTATTGTTATTTTGTAGTTCCTACTTCTCCACCCAAGGATGTGACAGTTGTAAGTAAAGAGGGAAAACCTAGGACCATAATTGTAAATTGGCAACCTCCCTCTGAAGCCAATGGCAAAATTACAGGTAAGATGCTTTGAATGTGTGTCTGTCCCTTTTACTGCTGGGCAGAGCACTCCCGGAGAGTTCTGTGTTGGAAGAAGTGGGAATCTGAAGGCTAGCTTGGTCATTTACAAGGTGCTATGAGTCATAATGGTCACAAAAAGTGGAGCAAGGGGGTGCTGCTATTTCCTACAGGAACATAAAAATGAGTCACCAGCTAATTGTTCTAACTCACTTTGAGAGTCTCATGGGCACGGGTTACACTAGACAGCCTTTGGATGTAGTGATACCTTATGACATATTTATTTTCTTCAGGAAAGCTGTTCTTCTCTGCCTCTGACTACATTACCTGCTTTAAAGACCCTGCCTAATTCTATAGAGTTATTCCCAATAAACAGAGATTCATCTCCTTTATCCTAAAGCCCATTAGACTTTTAATTCCTTTTCCCCCTCCAGGCCTGCTACTTTCCTTTAGTTCTTGTGCTTGTTTTACAACTAGAGTTAGCAGTTTGAATTGGCCTAGGCCTTTGGAGGGATATGGAATATTTCCTTGGGCTTCTAGAGGAGGAGACCCTTCCACAATAAACATTGTGCCCTTTTCAGCCTTGTCAAGGAGGAAAGGGATTTAGCTGTTAAATATTCCCCTTGGGACCTCTGCCCAAGGGTATATGGTGTGAGGAACGAAAGTTTGCCTTCTGAAGTTCTTTGGTATGAATAGGATGGCCTAAGAAAACTGAAAGCATTGTTATGCTTCAGCTTTCAATAGAAACTCCTTTCGATAAATTCCTGGGCTTTTTTTTTTTGGTCACTTTTTTAGGTTTTTTAATTTGCTTCTGTCATAAAAGAATCAAGCATGACTTGACCTGCATTGCATTGTACTTTGTCTTTAAAGCCCAGTAATAATGCACTGGATTGGGTCAGGTAGGCTTGTGCTTGTGGGTCTCTTTGCCTCAGCCATGGAGATTGAGTGCCCTCTGGTGGAAGTTGTCAGGTGACGTTGGGGGTGATTGCCCCAGATTTGGGAGAAATTAACAAAGTTTGCTGCCCATCTCCCTGGAATTTTTCTTCTAGGAAGTCACATTGGTGAGAGATAAAACAACATGTTAGGCCATTATTGCTTTTCAAAACCACATTATTTTAATTGTAGACCTAGGTAAATTATTTAAAAATTAACATGTTGAAGAGATTGGATTATTTTCCTTATATGATTTCTTAGTTTCTGAGGGTATTTAACCGTGTATTTTCTATCTTTTATTCATTTTATTACTTCAACTGCTGATATAATTAATAACTCACAACTTGGCACTGTGTAAATTGTGGTTGTCTCTGTATTATGTTTAGTGTAGCATTTTGAATGCTTTTTACCATTGCTATTTAATCAGTAACTGGTTCTCTACTTGTTTGTGCTCTAACATATATCTTTATTGACTTACTGATTGCAAAAGAAAAAGCAGAAGTAAGATTTCTTTTCCCATTAACTACTTTGGACAGGTTACATCATATATTACAGCACGGATGTGAATGCAGAGATACACGATTGGGTTATTGAGCCTGTTGTGGGCAACAGGTTGACTCACCAAATACAAGAGCTAACACTTGACACACCATACTACTTCAAAATCCAGGCTCGGAACTCAAAGGGTATGGGACCCATGTCTGAAGCTGTCCAGTTCAGAACACCTAAAGGTAAGGCTCCGCACAGAATGTTTTATAATGTGTCTCTTTAGTGGGACTGTGCTTGCACATGTCACTTTAGCATGTACAGACTATGGATGATATAAGCAGTCTTTATGATGAGCCACAGTGTGTGTATTTATCTCAGACTGATCCCTCACTCACCACTGACCACCAGAGGGGTGCTCCCTAGGTCTCTTGCCTGACCAGATCACACAGAAGGGAACTCTGACTCCAGTTTATTCGAAGCAGTGATGTAGAGCTGTTTACAGTAAATCAGGTGTGATTCTCTTTTCCTGTACAGAGCAATACCATGTTATTGTGATGGGTGATTATCTTTCAACACATGCAGGCTCCCAATCGGAAAGGCTTAATGTAGGCCTTTGTAGGGAGAAAGGGGACCCTTGGAAGAAATTCTAGATAAGAAAGTAAAGATGAAGTATTGAACCAAGTGAGTTTAGGAATGAATTTTAGTCAGAACTGAGTCTCTGGAAATATGGAATATGGTTTCTCTACTTAAAAAAAAAAAAAAAAAGACTTAGTTTGTTTGGAAGTTTGTGAGATTTCTTTTTCCTTTAAAAATTTTGCCTGTCCCATCTTCAAAGCTTGTGATTCTTGCTCTTGTTTTTTCTTCCCCTGTGCTTGGCCTGTTAGCGGACTCCTCTGATAAAATGCCTAATGATCAAGGTAAATGAGTAGATGGCCTCTCTTTCCTCTCTTTTGTGACCTATTATTAGCTTTTTGTTGTTTTTGTTTATTTTTTTCCTTGAAAATCAGTACCATGTGTTAAAAAAACATGTATTTATTGGCCAAAGTGGAGTTGAGTCCATGTTTGAGGCACTTGGGGTATCTGAAAAGCTGGGAGCTAAAATAGACTGGTAGGGGGGAAAATTCTGAGTCAAAAAACTGAGTTCTGCAGCTGTAGGAGATTAGCCTTAAGTGTAGGTCCAATTAGCACAAAGATATTGAAATTCTGTAATAATTCAGCCAGGATCAGAGCAAGCATACCTATTTGTAGCATTTAGGATTTTATTTGTATCTCTAAATGAAAAGTTTTAATCAAATTCAGTGAATACCCTATTTTCCTCCTCCCACAAACTATTTATAAATTTACCGTACTAAACTATGATTATCCATGGCAAAATTTGTGCTATTTATTCTCTTACCATAGCTTGATTAAGAGCTCCTTTTCCATTTCTTCCCTTAAATATATCTGCTTACTTTAAAAGAGGATATAAACAGTTTTAAATGGAAACTTAGGAAGCATGAGCCACATTGTCACCGTTCTTGAAATGATATGTCAGCAGGGTCTTTTCACCATAGTTGCTGTGGTGGAGGATAACTGTGCTTTGTTATTTTCATCTCTGCAAATTCAGCTAAAGTTGGTGTCTGTTTTCTATACTAAGAAAGAATAATAAAAGTAAATTTTATGGTTGCTTTCATGGTTTAAGAATGGTTATTAGTTATTAGAAATACAGTCTTTGGATGTTGGTTAATGGCAAGGAAGAATCAGAACTTGAGGTTTCCAGTTTCAGGGCTTTGGAAATATGTTTGCATTCTATGAGTCTTTTGTTGTACTTTGTAGAAACTGCAAGCATGCTTTTATCTGGGGGTGGTTGGAGAGGCACCCTAATCATGGTAGAAACTTTGACTTAAATGTGAGAAAAGAAAAATAACCATCCTGTGTATGCACAAAATATAAACGTGCTTGTTCTTTCCTGGCTTCGCTCCATAAGTGCTGCACCACACCTCTGGTATTTAAAATTCTTTGCCCATGTTTACTTTGGTATTTGGTTAATCCTTGGAATTTCTTGTTCATAGGTTAAATTTAAAAGAAAAAATGTTGGGATATGTAGAAATTAAACCAACCAGCTTATTAGCAAAGTGTGTTCTTTAGCATTTTGTTATGTAATATGATACTTTGGATGGTTTAGCTCCGTGGTCAGCAAACTGCGGCTCATGAGCCACATGCGGCTCTTTAGCCCCTTGAGTATGGCTCTTCCACAAAATACCACGGCCTGGGCGAGTCTATTTTGAAGAAGTGGCATTAGAAAAAGTTTAAGTTTAAAAAATTTGGCTCTCAAAAGAAATTTCAATCGTACTGTTGATATTTGGCTCTGTTGACTAATGAGTTTGCCGACCACTGGTTTAGCTTAAATGTGGGCTACCTGACAAATAAGGACAGTTAAACCTGATGAAGAGCTTTACAAGTGCTAGGTCATTCCACCAACTAGACTTAATCATAGTGAAAGGAATGGCTGAAATCTTGATGTGTGGTATGTACCATTTGAGAGGAATGATGGCCACAGAAGTAAAAGGAGAGAATTACAAGTATGGGCAATTGAATAGAGACAGTGAGTTAACTTCTAGTAATGCCCTTTTGGATACCCAAGAATTTCTGTTACCTTTTGGGGTTTTGAACTTTAGGAAACAGAGAAAACATTGTGGGGTTTTTGTGTGTGTGTTTTTGTTTGGTTTTTTTTTTGTGGGGTTTTTTTTTGCCTCTAAATGTACTCTGTTAAATGAACTATACACAGAAACCTTCACATTTTAATTTCTTTCATTTCCTCCAAGCCTGATAATTTATAGAAGTACTTGGCTTTAGCTCCAGTATTTTACAGAAACACATCTAGTTTATGAATTTCTTGCCAATCTTAATTTATACAGATTACTCCTTTATAAGTTTTTTTTAATAAGTTTTTTCTGAGGCTTCATGTTCTTTGCTTCTGTGAAGAGTAAGATTAAATTCTTCCCTAAAGATTTATTATGCTTGTAATAATAGTAGTTAATATTTATTGTACATTTACTACGTGTCAGGCAGCACTGATATTTGTGTTTTCTCAGCCTCACTGTGTTCCCTGATGTTGGGTTAGGAGACACTGTCCTTTGTGAACAACTAGAGCAAAGACTGTTTTTCCATCTTTGTCCATTTAGTTCACTGAGCAGCAACTGAGACCCCAATTTCAACCTCCACTTGCCTTCCTACTCCTGCTTAGGGAGAGGCAACTTTATAATTTGAGAAAAGAATCCAATCCCTGCTAGGCCAGATCAGCATAGGAGGCCCTTGTAAGAGTCTAGTTCTTTATTGCAGGAGCTAATAAAACTGGTCTTCTTGGTCCTTTTCCAAGAGAAGCTCCTTTTGCATCAGTACTCTAAGGCATCTTGCAGAAACGGTTTCCTGGACTGGAGAAGTGGGGTATGTACCCAACTTGTGAACAGCGAGCGGCTTCTAGTTACACACTAGATATAGCCGTGGAAAGGGTATCAGCCTTTCAGATGCCTCATTGCATAGAAAGCTAGACCTTAGTTTGCTTTGCACAAATAGACTATATTTTCCCCAGTTGTTCATGTGCTACTTCATTTTCTCATGAACAAAGTAGACTGAAAATAGTTTTTATATAGAAAATGCTTGTTAGCTGTAAAGTGGACTTGTAACACCTGTGGGTTGGGTCACTACTGACATGGTGTTTTTTTTCTCCTTCAGCCTCAGGGTCTGCAGGAAAAGGAAGCCGGCTGCCAGACCTAGGATCTGACTACAAAACTCCCATGAGCGGTAAAGCCCCTCCTGTGGCCCTGTGGCCTACTGTGGGCATGATGCAATTCTGCTTGACATCTTTAAATGGCCTGTGTCGCTTGTGTGTGGTGATTGTAGCATGTTGCCTATTTCCTTTAATAGAGTTAGCTTCAGGCATTTATCTGGCAAATATTTGCTGAATTACTGCAAACCCACTCATTATAGGGTCTATAAATAAAATTATTTCTCCACATATCCAACTTAAAATGAGGCTAATTCTAAACAAACAAATCTTCCTTTTGCCTACTGCCTCTAGAGAAAAGTTAGAATTTTGTTTTCAAAAATAAACTCTAGTGGAATTAGCCATCACCCAAGCCAAAGGAATGCCTCTGAATCATTCATTTCTCCCCAAACTACTTACTATAGAGTTTTTAGTTTGGGAATTCTAAAAAAGTCTTCCTACTCTCCTAGCCATCCTAAGAGCTGGTGCCTTCTAATTACTTAATGATGGCACCTACTCTTCTACAGAATTTAACCATTTGTAAGTTACTTTCGGACATAAAATCATTTTCAAGCAGGACAAGCAGGTATCATTCCCATTTTAAACAGCAAGAGACTCAATGGAGAAGTAATCTGCCTGGATCCACCCACTAATTATGGAAGTCCAAGAACCACAACCCAGGTCTTCTGACATCTCATTGTGCCTACCACATGCAGCTTAAAAAGCACAGGTTCTATTCCAGATGTGGGAATCTGCTATTGGTGAAAATCCATACATGTAGCTGCTAGAAATAAGCCTTATTGTCTCCTCAACCCTGCCAGATAAACAGGGAAAACAAAGGCCTGTCCCCTGGAAGCTCCTACTCTGACTGTGGAAATAAAATGATCTCTTAATCTCTAGCTATCTATTTAAATAAAATGTGGTACTGCCCTGCCCTGGCGGGGTGGCTCAGTTGTTGGAGCATCATCCCATACACCAAAAGATTGCAGGTTCAATTCCCAGTCAAGGCACATACCTAGGTTATGGGTTTGATCACATTAGGATGCATATGGTAGCAACCAGTCAATGTTTCTCATATCGATGTTTCTCTTTCTCCCTCCCTCCCTCTCTCTCCTTCTCTTTCCCTCTCTCCCTCTCTCTCCTTCTCCTTCCCTTCCGCCCTCCCTGTCTATCCTTCCCCCTTTGTCTCTAAAATCAATAGACATATCCTTGGATGGGGATTTTTTTTAAAAAGGTACTGCCCAGATTTCAGTGAAATGAGCTATTAGGAGAACCAGACAAACTTGCATGCTTCAAGAAATTCTTAGTCTCTGAGTTCTAGGACTTTGTGAGTTTTTTTCTCTTGGGATGTATATGTTACATTTATGTGCTCTCCACAATATATTATTCAAGGTTGTGAAAAAAGTAATTATTTCTTTGTTTTTTCTTTCATTTATGCATTCATTCATTCATTCACACATTTTTTTAAAGGTTCAGGTTCTATATAATAGGCTATGGGAGCAAAAGGAGTAACAAACTACCTAATAGAGAGAGGGGAAGCTTTGTAGAAAATGTGATATCTGACCCAGATTTTAAAGGATGCATAGGAGGTTGCTAAATGGTCAAGGAGGGGGGTTAACCATTCCAGAAATCAAAAGCAGCATGTTCTGCGAAGACTTGGCAATGTAAAACAGCCTGCTCTCCCCCGGGATCACACTGCACAGAGGCAGGATAAGATTCTCAGGTTAGAGAACGTTAGTTAGAGCCAGCCAGCCTGTCAAAAGCTTAGATGCCAGTGCTGATAAATGTGAGCTTCATCCTATAAATAACATATGTACGATGTCTGATACTGGTAAACTACAACTTCCATTTATTGAGTATCTACTATTAGTAGACAATGAAGAATTAGTTAGGGGTAAGAGCATAAACTCAGAAAAGGTAGTTAGAAAGCTGTTGCAATAATTTAGGTAAAGCTTAAAAAATGACCTGTCATAACATCCCTGGTAAAAAGGTTGATGCTCCCTTTTGGGAGCTCACTCTTACTCTGTCTTAGAAGGGAGATTTTGGTCAGCTCAAAGTTAGAGGTCAAATGAAGTTAAATGAGAATCCATCTCTGTTGAATACAGAGAAGAACTACCCCCGCCTTTGCTTTCCTCCGAACCCCTCAGAGCTCCCTAGCCTCTTCTTTCAGTGCCTGCCTGCATATCCCACTGCTGTTAATAAAAGTTTCATGTAAAGCCCCAAAATGGTCTAATTTATTGGCCCCTACCTAGTTCTGTAGTCTTCCCTAAATATAAAAAATGTTATTTTATTAAAGGTCAGTGTATACAATTTGAGTTGTTTGTCTGCTAACCTTTTTCTCAGAAATGAAGGATAGAAATAATTGAACTACATGTAGAAGAATAAGCTCTTAAGCTCTCCTAAATCATCTCAGATTTTGCAGTATGCTTAGATGTAGCCTATAACATCATAGAATCAAAACTTGGAAGGTCAGTTAACCTGATGCTATGGAAGGAATTCCCACAATAAGTATAGTCTGGATTAGCTCATAAGTTTATAAACCAGGTTGTATATGAAAATCACTTTGAGAGCTTTTTCTAAAAACAGCTTTCCAGGCCATACCTTCCTGGTAGGAATTTATCCCACAACACCCCAGCCTGGTAGAATGACTTTACTTCCATTGACTAAGCACTCATCACTTGGCAAAGCAGCTCATCCCACTCTTGTATAACTCTGATTTTTAGAAAGATAAGAGAGAAACTAGAAGGAAAGACATCAAATATCCATGGTGGTTAGATCTGTATGGATTACCCATATTTTATAACATGAGCATGCATAACTTATATAACGAGGTGGGAAGCAAAGAAATGTTTTAGAAAATGGAAAATAACTTAGAAAAAAAGCTGGATTACAGAAGGCCTTGAAAAAAGCTTAGAACTCATCCTACAAGCAAAGCAACAAAAATAATAATAGTTATTATTATTGTTATATAATGAAGAGGAAGAAAATCTAAATTTCCTCAAGGTTCTACATAGGCCTCTATACACCTCTCCAGCCTCATTCTTTTTTTTTTTCCTCACTTCCTTCCCTCTTGCATATCTCTCTTTGCTTAAGGAAAGAGAAATTTCTCTTCCTTTACCATGCCAAGGTCATTCCTGCCTTAGGATCCTCCCACTAGACTGTTCCCTCTCTATGGAATGTTCTTCATCCAAGTCTTTATATGGTGGGATCTTACATTTTATTTAAATCCTAGCTCAAATGCCATCTTCTCAGAGAAGCTTTTTCCAACCACTCAATATAAAATAGCCACCCAGTCACTGTGTTATATCCCCCATTTGATTTTTTTCATAGCACTCACTATTCGTAATTTGTGACTTACTGTTTGGCTCCATCCCAACAATCACATTTCTATTGCTCACCTTTGCATCCTCATCAATTAGTACTTAGAACAATGCCTGGCACAAAGCAAGCACTCATTAAATATTTGTCAAATTAGTGCATACATGCAGACCTACATTTTCCTGAAATGGAGTAAGAGACTAACTCTGCATAAACTGTATTATAAAAAGAGATACTTAATTTTCAATTATTTTTTTGTGATCTTAGATATATTTTTTTAAAAAAACTTTTGCTTTCTATGAATGTACATTTTTAAAGTAGTTTTGAAAGTCAGAAAACTAAATGATTTATAAATGGTGCTTTATAAGATGAATTTATGTATAACAAGACACAGAAGGGCAGACCCTTTATTTGTCAAAGTATAGTGTTCATATAATTTCAGAAGCTTTTCTTGAACAGTTTTGTGCAAGGCACTCTGCTAAGAAATTTTATAGGGCAAAAAATCAGCTTCTGGGTTTCATAATATAGAGGAGCTAACGATGTTCATGGGACACTTTTACACAAGGTGCAATGGTGAGCATTAGAAAGACGTTCACATAAAGTATCTCTACTCACATGAAGTTCTATAGCCTGATTGTATGCATTTCTAGAATCCTCTAATACTAATGTGCCGGTTTTCTCTCTCCAGGCAATAACAGCCCCCATGGAAGCCCCACCTCTCCTCTGGACAGTAATATGCTACTGGTCATCATCATCTCTGTTGGGGTCATCACTATCGTGGTGGTTGTGATCATTGCTATCTTTTGCACCAAGCGCACCACCTCTCACCAGAAAAAGTAAGAAGCCCCAAATGTAGCCCATAGATTTTTGGTTCTATTCTTTTGCATCTGTGTGACTTCTGTATTTGGAGTTGCACAGAGAGTAAAAACATAAAATACTTGAAAAGTGATATTGTAAATATTTGTAAAACACAGACTGGCTCCTCTCATAAATGTGTATTGTCAGGATCTTGGCAGGAAGGAGGTGGCGCACTCAAAAGGGGTGAACAAGAGTATAATGAAGGGGTCATTTACAAAGTCCTAAGTAGGGTTAGGGAAACTGGGCAGCAATGTTCAAGGGTCAGCAGCAGTGAGTGGCTGCCACCTTAGGTGGTGGCAATGACTGTCTCAGGAATGAAAGGGTAAGAGTTCTTTTTGAGGGAGAGCAAGCTGTTTTCAGAGACTTGAAGTGGTGGGAGAAGGCTTTTGACAGGAGCTGTGTGTGCTGGTGGAAATGGAGACATTGACAACCTCTAGCCCAACAGGGAGGGGGCAGGAGAAAAACACCTTTGACCCTTGCCTGTGCCTTGCCTGTGCCTTCTACTGGATAAACCCAACTGGACACCAGGGTCAGGATTGCCAAGTAGATATAGTTCATGCCACTCAACCTCTTGAGTCACAGAGCCAAGTAGAGAGATCAGGAGAGGAAAGTGGACAGTCCAGCCTTGCTGGGAGCCCTGCTAAAGTATGTCTTACATGCACACAGTGAGCCAGACACACAGGAGTCTCTGCACATTCTTATGGGCTATTTTATAGCAGAAATACCAACTAAGATGGAGGAAAACCACAGGCCTCTTATTCTAAATCTTAAGTTCAACCTACATGTAGAAGTTGAGGTTGGTACCAGGGTGGGGGGCTGACTTAATGGATAAGAAAGGATCACTTATAATCACCATATCACATTCCCAGAGAGGTTAGGTGGCTGCTAGTTCTGTACTCCTCTGGGATTGTGAGGCTTGTGGGTAACTGTGTAGAGCAAATAATATGGTTATTCAGTAATGTAGTGCTTAATAACAGCCTGTACTCCTGAACTTGAGAGAATCCTTGATCCTAAATCACATTCAACTCATAAAAACATAGATTCCTGAGTTATCCCAATAGCAAAAAAAAGGTGTGAGTAATAAAATAAATGACTTCAGTTACAGTGTCCTAAAAGATTATAAGATTAAGGTATTGCTCCTAAACACACACACACACACACACACACACAAATTCATATCTGTGGGATTATCCATCAGACTTGGTCTGCCCAAGGCCAGGTTGCATGTATTTAATAATGATGCATCTGTTGTCAATACACAGGACAAGTACAGCTACCCTGTAACTGCTGCTGGTCATGTTGTAGGTCATCTTCTATAAGCTGATGTTTTTAATCTTGCTTTTGCCCCAGTAAAATAGCTTTGCATCACTTTCACAATCCTTTTATAAGCCTCCTGATCATTGATTCTTTCAGCTCTCCCTATCTACTTTTGGATTATAGAAAACTTTCTCTTAAAAGCCTCAAAGGATTTAAAAAATAATCATTAAAATAAAATAAAATATGCATCTATATGAAAAAATAAAACTTTGAAATTAAAAGCCTCAAAGGTTACTTTTTTTTCTATTCTAGAACTTTCCTGCAAGTTTCTTTGTTCATCATCTCACATTTATCTATCTTTATGAACTGAATTTTATAGCTAGTTTTAGAGATCTTGAGATCTTTATTTAAAAGAATTTAAAAAACAAAATGACAATTCCTTAGTGCTTTGAAGAACTTAAAATTTAAAGTAAACAAAAAATAAAGTACTTAGTCTTCAGATTGAGAGGTAGGAAAATGGGTTGGTAATATGCTCTGTACTCTGTATTTGAATCTGTAAGTCCTTCAGATTTGGGTCCCCACAGATACTGGGGGAGTGAGGGCATGTGCTGGGAGGTGGGAGTGGCCAGGGAGAGGTCAGTGGGGAGAAAGGGAGACATATGTAATACTTTAAACAATAAAGAATTAAAAAGGAATTGTACCAAGTCTTCATAGGACATTTCCCCTCCTTCCCCAATGGCCTGCTTCCTAGTGCTGAAGGGACAGAGCCAATAGAGTTCCATTGACCATTGACAACTATGTGAGCTTTTCTCATTGCTTTGCTCCACTTTAATACCTGAAGTGCCTCCCTTTTCAATTGTATCTGTTTATAGAATCACTGGTAGAACATCTAAGCTGAAGAGCATGGAGAGTGTAGCCCTCATTGTTTCTCAGCACATTCCTCTATGGTCCCTCAATCTCAACAGAGAAGTACCTTGGCATACCACCATCACATCTAGAACCTTTCTGTGCCGGGCCAGCTCAGCCAAGGGTTCGGTGAGCCTAAGGGGGACAGGGCGGGGGGGGGGGGGGGGAGGTGGCGGCGGCGAAGGATTGAAGAAAAGACAGACAAAGAGAGTAATCTGGGTCTAGATGGATCTCCTGTGCCTGGCTGAGGCCACAGAGAGAGAGATCCAGACAGCAAGCTGAGCCTTTATTTTATAGCCAGAGGTAAACAAGGTAGTGGTCACCATAGTTACAGTGTTCTTGTGAGTTTCACTTGTTTTGGCAGCACTTGCCTGCACCTCCCATAGCCCATTAGCTACCCAGGAAGGATCTAGGAGGCATCATAAGGTCAAGCTTAATTATGCTAAGACGGCTGTGCCCTCTAAACTGGGACTTGTTTGTGGCTTTGTCAACAGATCAGTCCAAGGCTTAACCCTATAGCCGCTCCTTACACCTTTCTATGTTGGTAATAATTATTTTCTCCCCTTTCCTAAGTGTCCTTCTTCCTGTCTGAACCAAGTTCTCCATTTATCCTGTGGGTTTTAGTGTCTTCTATCTTTCTGAAACCTTGTACTTGCTGTTGCCCTCTCTCCAGCACAGCTAACCTCTAAATCTATTGGCTCTGTCCCTTCAGCATTTAAGTGTACTCCCACTATTACCATGTTAAGAAATAATTATAATTATAACCCTTCCTCTACAACATGATGCTTACCATTGACTGCTTACAAATCCCTGTTTTTTCCTCCACCACAAAACTTCGTGAATACTTATCTACACTCATCTGTTCTTTTACTGCCTAGTCATGCTTTAATTTTTTCTAATCTGAATTCTGCCCCTACAGCTTTACCAAAGTTGCCTCTTCTGCATTTCCTTTTGGATGTCTCAGGCACTGGAAGATTCAAAACAGAATTTATAATCTTTTCTGTCAAACATGTTTCTCCCCCATTATTCTCAGTGTAAGTGGTTTAAGCCAGAAACCTTAGCATCATCCTTTATTTCTCTTGCTTCTGTTCTGCTGCCCCACCTCACATCCATTTATTCACCAAGTCTTGTCATTTCTGGCTCCATTCCCACTGTCCCCAGCCACTGTCAGTCGTGGCTGAGGTTATTGCAGCACATCCTAGCTGGTCTCCTATTCTGTCTCCTCTCCTTAAATCCCTTCTTCACACCACAGTGGGTGTAAATTTTTAACTCAAAATTGATATGCTTTACTCTCCTGCTTAAAACTATTTAGTGGTTTCTCATTATTCTTGGCATGCTGTAGAAGCCCATTAGGATCTGGCCCCTGACTGCCTTTCCAGCATCCCCATGGGTCACTGCCCCCACCACTTGGGACTTGGTGTAGTCCTTATATGGTTATACTAGACTGTTGGTCTCCACTTCAGAGCTTGGATATATGCTGATTTCACCCCCTGGAATGCAGCATCTGTCTTGCCCCCTTTGTGTCTTAGCTTAAATTTTACTTCTTCCTGGTTTTTCCTGTCCATCTTATGTCCAACTATTAAGAGGTTACTGTAATGCTTGGCATTTCATTAAACTCAGAACATTTTAACATAATCTGTTCACTGTCTGCCTTTCTTGCTTGACCACAAGTATTGAGAGCACAGCAGTCCGGCACAGGATCTACCATACAGTGGGTCCCTAATAAATGCTTACTGAATGTGTGAGTGAGTGACGTAATGGGAGAAAAACTAAGGCACAAAGAAGTAGACACTGTCATCTGCACTCTTGACTTTACCCAGTTGTTAGTCCTAGTTTGGATTAACTAAAATGTTGTTCAAAGAAAACAAGCAAACTCATAGACAGAGACAACATAATGATGGTTATCAGAGGGGGAGTCTTGTGGGAGAGGAAGAAAAGGATAAAAGTGGTCAAATATATGGTGATGAAAACACTGGACTTTGGGTGCTGAGCACACAATAGAGTATACAGATGTCGTATTACAAAGATGTACACCTGAAACGTATATAATGTTATTAACCAATGTTACCCCAATAAGCTTAATTTGAAAAATAAGTAAAAATATATACTAATAAAGGGGTAATATGTAATTAGACCAGACACCTTCCGGGCGTCCTTCCTGACAAAGGCAGGGCTGGGGCAAAGCCACCAGGAGTCCCGGGGGCCTATGGCCAGCCCGGGAGAAGCTTACTATTCCTGTTTCTATTACTATCTACCCTTAGGGATGTTTCCAGGTCTCGGTGGCGTGGCAGCAGCAGAGGCACAGTAAGGGGCGTGTTACACTAAGGAAATTCCTAAATTGCCCTGTATTTACTCGTGGATGAAATTTCAAAGTCTAACCTACAGCAAGCAGCCAGTCCAGATCCCGGGGGCCTGCAGGCAGCCAGAGGGAGGGAAGCCCGGATCCCAGGTGCGGGGGCCAAGCAGAGGTGGTTAGGGGTGATCAGGCTGGCAGGGGAGCAGTTAGGGGTGATCAGACAGGCAGGCAGAGGTGGTTAGGGGTGATCAGGCAGGCAGGCAGAGTGATTAGGGGTGATCAAGAAGGCAGGCAGGCGAGCGGTTAGGAACCAGCAGTCCCAGATTGTGAGAGGGATCCAACTGCCAGTTTAGGATATCAATCAGGCCTAAACCGGCAGTTGGACATCCCCTGCGGGGTCCCAGATTGGAGAAGGTGCAGGCTGGGCTGAGGGACCGTCTCCTCCCCGCTCCTGTGCATGAATTTTGTGCATCGGGCCTCTAGTATAGAATAAAGTAAAATGTTCTTCCTCCCTCCTTTATAAGCCATAGATACTGTTTTCACTTCATTGTTATATTTTTGGTGAATCTTGTCCTTTCTCTGTTGACTGAAGGAACCTTCTTTAGAGATTGTTTGATTTTTAAATGCTGTCTAATCTCTTGATACTAAAAAAAAGTTACAAGACAATATTCAAATATGCCTTGTACATATATCCAAATACATGTGGACAAAGAGGGATCCATTTACTGTTCCCAGAAGGAAACTTCTTGCCTCTGTTTTTGTGTATGTGTGTTTTTAGTTCTGCCTTTCCTTGAAGCATCTCACAAAAGTGCCATTTTAATCATTTAAACCCTTTGACGTATATGTTTAAAAGAGTTACTTAAAAAAAGTCCTTTTAATTTTGTGCCTAGGAAACGAGCTGCTTGTAAGTCAGTGAATGGCTCCCACAAGTATAAAGGGAATGCCAAAGATGTCAAACCCCCAGACCTCTGGATCCATCATGAGAGACTGGAGCTGAAACCAATTGATAAGTCTCCAGACCCAAACCCCATCATGACCGATACTCCAATTCCTCGTAACTCTCAAGATATCACACCAGTTGACAATTCCATGGACAGCAACATCCATCAAAGGCGGAATTCATACAGAGGTGCAGGTTTTCCCCAAATGTTGAGAGACTATTTTCATTTAAATAATTTCCCATTTTATCAAGTTGCCTTAAAACTTGGTGATTCCTATACAGGTGAGATTTTTAAAGGTGTGTAATATGGATTTGGTCAACATCTAATGAAGGATAGCTAGCTTGTAGTGGGGGACAGGTTCTATACCAGACTCATCTATACCAGACTCACCTTTTAGATATTTTAGGTCTCTCACTGGGCTTCACCAGCTTGATACTCAAGCATTTGAGACAACCTAGCCCATGTCTGTGCATTTCATTCTGTCCCTTCAGTTGGAGTTCAGCTGTCATTGTGGTATCCAGAATGCTCTTGGTCTCTGTGCTCTTACAGACACCACAGTGAAGCATGGTAGGCAGCATTGTGTCAACTGTATTGACTCTCAAAAGGGACTCCTGTAATGCACTAATGATCACTTTTCTCTTTATTTCACTTCCTGTAGAAACACCTTGTCCCCATTTTATTGTTTGTGTATTCCCCACTAGATATGTTTTACTTCTCAAAGTGGCCTAGGGCACATGCTTATAACCACCCTTCATATTTGATCTCTAGGGCATGAATCGGAGGACAGCATGTCTACACTGGCTGGAAGGCGAGGAATGAGACCCAAAATGATGATGCCCTTTGACTCGCAGCCACCCCAGCGTAAGTTAAAAGTGTCTCTTTCTCTAGTACTACCAGTCTAGTCAGTCATGTTGGGGAACAATTTTGAATGATCTCTTTGACTTCACCTAATCCTGACAAAACCGCTTTGGCAACTTGAGGGAAGAAGTATCAAAGAGTTGCCATATTTTACAATTAATATTATTGAGACTAGCTCCTTTAATTATAGGGAAAAGACGCTAAAAAGCCAATTTCCCAGTCTCCCAGGAATAGGGAAATAACCAATCTCCCTAAAATTGCAGAGCTTGCCTGGCTGGTGTGGCTCAGTGGTTGAGCATCAACCCATGAACCAGAAGGTCACGGTTTGATTCCTGGTCAGGGATAGCCCCCAGTTGCCGGCTCAATCTCCAGTAGGGGGTGTGTAGCAGGCAGCCTATCAATGATTTTCTCTCATCATTGATGTTTCTCTCTCTCTCTTTCTCTCTCTCCCCCTTCCTTTCTCTGAAGTCAATAAAAAGTTGACTTATTTTTTTAATAAGTTTGACACATTTTTTTAAAAGTTTGACATATTTTTTAAAAAGTACAGAGCATCTCTGCAGGAAAAATGGGGAAGCATCTGCACATTCAAGGTTAATAGGCACCTGTGGAATTTTTTAAATTATTAGACCTTGTATTTTAGAGGAAGTTTGAGGTTAACAGTATGGAGTAGTGTTTGTTTTAATTCCTCACCCAGGACATGCAGAGAGAGAGAAACACTGATGTGAGAGAGAAACATCAATCAGTTGCCTCCCACACGTGCCCAACTGGGAATCAAACCCACAACCCAGGCTTGTACCCTGACCAGTGCACAGGACAATGCTCAACCAACTGAGTCACTCTGGCTAGACAACAGTATGGAGTTTGTAAAGCAATATTTTCAACCTTATTTGAACTATGCCTCGCTTTGATAAGCTTAAAAGTTCCTCAACCTTCTATAATAATACTAGAGGCCCGGTGTACGAAATTCGTGCACAGGGGTGTGTGTCCCTCAGCCCAGCCTGCACCCTCTTCAATCTGGGACCCCTCCAGGGATGTCCGACTGCCCGTTTAGGCCCGATCCAGGTAGGGATCGGACCTAAACGGGCAGTCGGACATCCCTCTTACAATCCAGGACTGCTGGCCTTCCTTATTGCCCCTAACTGCTTCTGCCTGCCAGACTGATCACCCCCTAACCACTGCCCTGCCAGCCTTATTGATGCCTAACTGCTCCCTTGCCAGCCTGTTTGCCCCTAACTGCCCTCCCCTGCAGGCTTGATCGCCCCCAACTGCCCTCCCTTGCAGGCCTGGTCCCTCCCAACTGCCCTCCCCTGCTGGCCATCTTGTGGCGGCCATCTTGTGTCCACATGGGGGCAGCCATCTTTGATCACATGGGGGCAGACATCTTGTGTGTTGGAGTGACAGTCAATTTGCACATTACTCTTTTATTAGATAGGAAAGAGGCCTGGTGCACGGGTGGGGGCTGGCTGGTTTGCCCTGAAGAGCGTCCCAGATCAGGGTGGGGGCTCCCTTGGGGCGTGGGGTGGCCTGGGCGAGGGGCCTGTGGTGGTTTGCAGGCTGGCCACACCTCCCAGTGACCCAAGCAGAGGCCCTGGTATCTGGGATTTATTTATCCTACAATTGAAACTTTGTAGCCTTGAGTGGAGGCCTGAGCCGGCCAGGGTGTGTGGAAAGCTTGGCTTCCTCCATTGCCCGGGAAACCCAAGCCTTCTGCTGGCTCCGTGGCTGCAGCCATCTTGGTTGGGTTAATTTGCATAGTCACTTCTGATTGGCTGGCGGGCATGGCTTGTGGGTGTAGCAGAGTGATGGGTAATTTGCATATTACTCTTTTATTAGATAGGATTTGAAATTCAAAATAAGTTAAATATCATGATTAAAAGCCAAAAAACAATGGGATAAACCAATGTTTTTTCAAACTAAGCCTTTTAGACTCGCTGACACAGTGGTGCTTCCAGTGGAGCCCCCTGTTCCATTCTAGAATAAAAAGCTACCTGCCT
Source organism: Corynorhinus townsendii (assembly GCA_026230045.1). Taxonomy (NCBI): domain Eukaryota; kingdom Metazoa; phylum Chordata; class Mammalia; order Chiroptera; family Vespertilionidae; genus Corynorhinus; species Corynorhinus townsendii. The sequence continues at coordinate 123,695,507 of JAPDVU010000001.1, forward strand.
ATCAGTATGAATCTTACAAACTACTTGATATATGGAAGTATTTGCTCTAACCTGGACAGTGGGCTAGTACACCTCAACACTGTCAGATACCTAAATACAAATATTGAAAGCATCAAATCCTGAAAGATCACTTTTCAGTTTTAACCCAGATGAGCTTTTGATTTTTAATTTATTTCTTAAAAGATGTCTCATTTTAGAAATCTCACATCTCTTTGTCAACAGTGTCAGAGGTTTAAATAATCCCAGATACCATACATGCACACAGGTGCACCATGGCACCCTATACTTGGGAACTGGCGGAACGTGTGAATGTCTGTACATTCACACACTCTCTCACTCATTCACTATACACAAACACTAGGCACTAGGTGCTAAAATTCAGCTTTGAGAGAGTAAAGGTCAGTTCACGAATAGGTCATTTCTGCGCAATGTACTTTTTGCTTAGGATCCATGATGAAAGAAAGACCTGCACTTGGAAGTGTGCAGGGAAAAACCATGGTTTCCCTCTTATAACAGGGCCCCAGGTTTAAAAATGCAAATATCCCTAAAGAATAATTGAATCTGCCCTAGTCGGTTTGGCTCAGTGGATAGAGTGCCGGCCTGTGGACTGAGGGGTCCCAGGTTCAGTTCCGGTCAAGGGCACATGCCCCGATTGTGGGCTCGATCCCCAGTATGGGTGTGCTGGAGGCAGCCAATCAATGATTCTCTCTCATCATTGATATTTCTATCTCTCCCTCTCCCTTTCTCTCTGAAATCAATAAAAATATTTTTTTTTTAAAAAAGAATAATTGAGTCTATTCCAATTGCTTTTGATTATAAGAAGATGGTAGCTTTACTGTTTATTTGTTTGTTTTGTGTAAGACTTTAAGTCTTACCTGACTGGCTTAATTTTAAATTTGTGAATTTTTACTATTCTTATTTATAGATTTGATATTTTTAAATACTTTAAGGAGAAAAAATATGCTGTCCCAGTTGACATCATTCCTTTTTTATTTTTTATTTTTTGTGGTGGAAAAGTATGCATAAATTTTAAATTTTTAATTTGTGCCTCAAATAGTTGGATGGGTGAGTGGAATCTTTTAGAATCTGATGCCAGGTACCCAGAATACTTTGATCTTTAGGTTTTGAGATCCCCTTTTCCCTACACAGCTACTGCCCTGGAGTCTGCACCCACCAGCCACCTCCTCTGGCTTTAAATGGCTGAGCACTGCTAGGTAGGCCTTGCCCAGCAGCAGCATTGGGTCCTTATTCAGCCAACAGATAATGATGGCTACCTCTTGTAGGCAAGCACTTTCAGTTACTTTATTTGTCATTTACTTCATTTGTAAAGACTGGAAATGCCTTTAGAAAGAGAAGGTCAGTTTTGTTTTTCTGTTGTGAGAGTCCTCTCCATCCAGAATATTTTTAAATAGCTAAAAATCAGGAGGCTCATTCACCTCCTCCTAGCCTTGATCTAGAAAACACTGAATCTGAAGCTCCCACTTGTGAATTGGTCTTTCCTCCCTTAGAGGAGATGCTGACTCTCAAACTGTCCTGCTTTTCTAAGTTGTGTTTTATTCCAAAGGACCACCTTGAGCCTTCTGGTTCCCAGGCCTTGAGGAGGGGCAGTGAGAATCCAGGGTCGCTGGTCAGTTGTGCCACCTGCTTGTTTGCAGGTGGCCAGGACAGGAGATAGCTGCAGAAGAAAGGCATCTGTTTTATTGACTGGGATTTCCTTCCAGAATAATGATGAGTGGCCCCACAAAGATCTAGAGAGATCCTTGGTGACAGAAGACATTTTCGTAGACTCCAAAGGCTATAATTGAGTTTATCACAAAGTTTGTGAAGCCCTTGCTTAGGAAACAAAAGATCCCCTGTGTTTCAAGTCACCCATACCTATTTGCTTGTTTGGGGGCTTTTGAGCTGGTTATCTTGATCTTAAACGTTGTTTCTACAACTACTCTAGGGAGTACCTAAGGAAAGTTAGTTGCAAACTGGACTTCTGGTTTTGTTTATTTCCACCTCTGGGATTGGTAATGTAGCCTCATTAAGTAAGAGCTTTATCTTCATAGAATGTTGTATATGAAATATCTGTGTGGAACTTTGGATTTGTTAGCTCCCTGCAGCAAATTGAATCCCTTAGCTGGTATGGGAAGGAAAAAGGCAATTAGGAAATATCCATGTATATTTTAAAATGTGAATGGATATAGCTGAGCTCCCAGGCTGGAAGTTATAAGAGAGTGTCCTAGGCTGAGTACTGGAGTGGACCATAAGAATCAGTTCCATTCGCATTCCTTTTAAGATATGAAAACTGATTAAACAGCTACTCATTCATGTAGCCTAAATACTTATTGCATACTTCATTCAACAAGTAAGAAAAGGCAATGAATTAAGCATATATGCAAAAGAGAAGGGCTTACATCTTTCTAGCATAAGAAAAAAGTATAGAAACCTAAACCATCATTTCTTTGCTTATGGATTTACATTATGTGACATAATCAAATGGATATTTTTAATACCTCATATAATCCATGTTTATTGTAGAAGAATTAGAAATATAAAGCAATAGAAAAAATTTTTAATCCTGATCCCTCTTCCCCACAAGATAATCAACCTTAACATTTTATTATTATTTTATTGTCATTGTTAATCCTCACCTGAGGATATTTTTTCCATTGCTTTTTCAGAGAGAGTGGGGGCGGGGGGGAGAGAATGAGAGTGCAACATCGATGTGAGAGAAACACATCAATTGATTGCCTCCCCCACTTGCCCCAGCCAGGGGTGGGGAGCGAATCCACAACCCAAGTATATGCCCTTGAATGGGAATCAAATCCACAACCCTTGGGTGCACAGGCTGACATTCTAACCACTGAGCAGCACAGGCCAGAGCTCACCATTGACATTTTAGTATATATTCCTCAGACTTCTTTTTCTGCATGTAGATAGACAGACAGACAGGCAGACAAATGTATGTACAGGAGTGTGTTGATTTAAAAAACAAAAAACAAATGTAAAATCCATAGCTAATTGTCCAGATCCAGCCACCAGAAAACCAAGGGAATGGTTGCACTGTATGGGAGGGGGAAGGGATGACTTTGCTCTTCAACTGTGTTTTGTGTGTGTCTGTGCAAGCATGTTAAGCATTTCTCTGTCTTGTGTTCATTCACAGCTATGATTAGTGCCCATCCCATCCATTCCCTCGATAACCCTCACCATCATTTCCACTCCAGCAGCCTCGCTTCTCCAGCTCGCAGTCATCTCTACCACCCAAGCAGCCCATGGCCCATTGGCACATCCATGTCCCTTTCAGACAGGGCCAATTCCACAGGTGAGAGACGAGAACTGCATCCCAGGTGGAAATCTTTCCAAGAGTTGGCAAGTTGAAGTGGGAAAGGACTTGCCCGCTTAGAAGGATTTAGTGATTTTTCAGTGTTATATATTTATCATAACATTTCTGTTCCTGACTCAAATTTGTTTCTGTAAAATTGACCAAGCTTTTCTCGCAAAGTCTTACGTGCTCAGTGCAAGTCATTTTAGTAAAAACACAATAACTCTAATTACATGATCATGTCTTCTTCCAACAATTTGTATTTTAATTGAGTTCTATTTTCAGTTAATTTTTTTTCACCCTCCAGTTTGAAAGAAGACTCATTCTGTGTGATTTTCACACATTGGAGGTCGACTTTGTCTCTCAGTCACCTTAATGTTGGGAGGGTTCATAGGGCAGCCTTAGGTGTTACACTCAATGGTAGGTTTTACATGCTTCTGCCAGGGAGCAGAGTAAGAACAGCATCTGAGGGTGGCGAGGCCAACAGCTTCATGGGGTTGGTGCATATCATAATCCTCAGGTTGCCTAGTGGATTACTGAAATGAGAAAGGGCTGCACAGATAGGAAATTAGCATAGCAGTCTCCAATGTGTTTAAAGAAACACATTGCCAGACAAACATTTCCCAGTTTGGAAACCTTAAGAAGTATTATCAAAACAGTTTTATGGAGGAAATAGTGAAAGTGAGGGGATAGTAAATGGAATAGATATAATTAATTGAAAATTAATTTTCACCCTCTCAGTTTTAAGGTACAAATCTAGTAATTGCTCATATATGAATCATAATCTTTCTATCATTTGTCTGTTAATAGTAAAGTTATCAGTAGAACTAAGTGTTGGTGGTTCTGGAAAATACGAGAATTTCAAGTGAATTCCATTTTAAGAGAACCTCAAAATTTCATGCTAGAAGTTAGTCTTGCCAGTAGCATCCCCTCTCCTTTATATTTTGATCAATTATAATCATACCCAAAAATATCAAATGAAGATCAAGGCTTTATTAAGGGATGTCCAGTAACCCCCAAAGTTATCTCCTCCCAAAACTTTTCTTGGCTTGGAAAGTGCTGCTAGAACTCATGTCTTAAATTGGCCTTCCTACTACCTCCCCCAAATCCAAGTTTGGTATTCTGCCTTTAGGGAAAGACAGTGCACTGGAGGCTGTATGGAGGGAGAACTGAAATTTGCCTCACAGAGGTAGTCTCTGATACAACAGCAACCAGAAAGCCACCCTCTAAACCTGCTCTTGGAAAGCCATTTTGTATCCTGACCCTGTTAAGGCAGATGAATCTCACACACTAGGCTATGTGTGGTGCTGGTGGGAGGAAGTTGGCCAGAAGCCTAACAGCTCTTACCCAGCCCTCATCCTAGTGGTGGTTTAGTTGGTGGAAGTTCCATTCTTATGGACTTAGGCAGAAGTGAAGAGAAGAAAAGTAATGACTTGCTTTATGAAAGGGTTTTATTTTTCAGTGGCCAGAGGGGATAAATGGAGGTAATACTAGTGGTAGAGTCACTGAAGATGTAAAACAAGCATGTCACACTCGCGGCCCACGGGCCACATGCAGCCCACAATGAATATTTTTGCAGCCCAGCCTATATAATGGTATGTCAGAAACGTTTTAATCAAAATTTCATAACTTAATTTTTACAATATCCTGCTATACGTAATTATTAATAACAAATTATAACATTCGCTAATGACTGATTACTATAATCGTGTTGCATTCATTTCCCTCCACTAATACTAGCAGCGAATATTTTAGTAGCCAATTGCCACATCATTTGTCTTAGACTGACTTTTTGGTGTGCAAAACAGGAAATACTTTGTTTTCAGAGAACAAGAAAAATAGGTTTATTTGCATTATGCTTATTTGTGCAGTTATTGAGTGTCTGGTAAGTTAATGTTCAAGAAAAAAATATTAATTTTTATTAAAATGTTCTATTATTTCATGTTAACGATTACTCATTTATTTCAGCCCTTTATATTCAGCATGTCTCTATCGAAATAAACATACATTTCTATGAAAATTGAAGCTTTTGTTTTTTGGCAGCCCATATAAACTTAAAGCTTGTTTATATGGCCCATGTTAGCCTTTGAGTTTGACATGCTTGGTGTAGAACAAGTATCTAGAAGTGATCGAGTTCTTTTACTGCTGTGCTTTCCTGCACTCTGGAGCTCAGTACTGCCCCGCCACCAGCCCTGTGTGTGTGGGCTCGGCATGACTAGACTCTGGCCAGGGCAGTCCTCCCGCTAGTGAGCACTTGCTGTGTCTTGTCCTAAACATTTATTATGTCACCACCACTTAACGTAGGAAGAGCACTTTCCACTTGTCCAAGACAATGGGCAGTGTGAACTTTGTGTGTCTTAAACAACTCTGAAGTCAGCCCCTTGCCGGCAGGAACTTGTGTTATAGTATAGTAACCTAAAATACCTGCCAGTGCAGGCTGACATGGTCCCGGCTGAAGCCTGCTCCCTCTCCTAGTCCTTGCTCCCACCCTCACCAGCTCCCTCCAGGCCCAGGTCACACTTAGCAAGCAGACCAGCAACTCCCAGCTGTGGGGGTGGCTGGCTTAAGCAAGTACAAAAATTAAAATCCTCAGCCTGATAAGGTTGTCATGACCAGGCTTTCAGCACTTGAGGAGGGTGGATGCTGAGTCTCTCATCCCTAGGACACAAGATCTTTAAGCTAAGGTGTAGCACTCATGACTGGCATGGCCTGTCTCCTGAGAGCCCAAGGGAACAAAATCATTGCTCCCTCACAACAACTTCAGGGAAATAAGTTGGATTCTGCAGGTTGCTCATACATTGATGCTTAAAAGGATTATTTTCTTTTTAAAAGATGAGAACTCTAGGAGTCAGGGAAGGACCTCCTTCAGGCTGCCTGATGCAGCCTCGTCCAGAGCTGGTGTCTTCCAGGCCCCTCCCCAGGGTACGAATAGTGGTTTGCAACAGCTCCCATTGTTCTCATATGGTCTCTCTGGGCCTTGGTGCTGCTGCCACTCCTGCAGGGTCAGGGGATGGTAGCATTGGACATGGAAGAACAGTAGTATGTGGTAGATTGAAAGGTGGGCTTGTGAGTCCATCCAGGGATTCAGATTCCTGCTTTACCTGTTCTCACTCTGTCCTAGGGCGAGGCCTAACATCCCAGTGCCTTCTGAGTTACTCTGAGGATGGAATGAGCTAATTGAATGAAAAGTGTTTAGCACTTTTCATAAGGCTACTCAATTAATCTCCAGTGAACCTTGTGTTATTCTTCCTGTTTTATGGGTGAAGAAACTGAGACTCAGATTCGGTGACTGCCAAGTTCACCCAGCTAGTATGCCAAGATTAGAGTCCAAGTCTATCTGATCCAAAGCCAGTGCTTTTTCCACCCCACCACGTTGCCTTCCTGAACAGTGACCCTTTTTCACATATTTTGAGATTGTTACCATGTTCTTCCCATGTCTTCCCCTTCTCCAGGCTGACCTGACCCTATTTCTTTCTCTCACTCCATCCCCCTTCATATGCATAATCTTAAAGCAATGTGTAGACCTCTATACTAGTTAGTTGTCCAGGTCTCATTTGAGCTGTGGGGCTGTTGCTCTGGTGAGGCTGTGCATAGTCCACTAAGGGCAGGCAGGGCCTGTGGCATTGCCTCTCCTACAGTAACCACCAGGCCTTGCAGGCAGAGCTGGTACTTGTCCAGTACCCAGCTAGCCTTGGTGACTAAACATGTTATCTATGAAAGTCACTGAGACAATCAATCAATGAAACTTTAAGTTTTCTTTTATAATTATTTATGTCTTAATAGCTAGTACTCTCATGAACCTTTTTTAAAAATATGTTTTTATTGGTTTCAGAGAGAGGGAGAGAGGGATAGAAACATTAATGATGAGAGACAGAGAGACTTCGATCGGCTGCCTCCTGCACACTCCCTACTGGGGATCAAGCCTGTAACCTGGGAATCGAACCATGACCTTCTGGTTCCCGGGTCAGCACTCCGTCATTGAGCCATACCGGCAGGGCTCACAAACCTTTATATGTACTCCATAGTAAGTACTGAACAGAACTTTAAATACCTAAAATTATGACCACTTAGCTGTGTAGCTGAAAAAATTCTAATAACTGGTTGACAAAATTGCTTGGGACTCTTTTAGATTAGTCCATTCTTCCTTAGCCTTGGCAGATGTACTCATCCAGGGACCTCAGTGCTTACTGAGCTGCTTTCAGGGGCCCTTAGAAACAGCCAGAACTTGGGGATGCATATATGTTTAATGGGTTTTTAAAATACTAACATCTAAACTTTCCTGCTATAGAATCCATTCGAAATACCCCCAGTACTGACACCATGCCAGCCTCCTCGTCTCAGACATGCTGTACTGATCACCAGGATCCTGAAGGTGCTACAAGCTCCTCTTACTTGGCCAGCTCCCAAGAGGAAGATTCAGGCCAAAGTCTTCCTACCGCCCATGTTCGCCCTTCCCACCCATTGAAGAGCTTTGCTGTGCCAGCCATCCCACCCCTGGGTCCACCCACCTATGATCCCACGCTGCCAAGCACACCATTACTGTCCCAGCAAGGTGAGTGAAGACAACAGCACTAAAGGAACCCTTTAGCTCTGGCTTATGGCAAAAGTTGCCTCTTCTTTAAAGAATAATAAAGCAAGTACCCTTCAAGTTTCTCCCAGCAGTTTAGAGTAGCAGGTGTCACCACCCCTCTCAGGGAGGGTGTGGGCTTTCTCCTGTGGGAACCAGAGACGAATTGGCTGGGGAGTGAAGGCTGACTTTTTATAGGTTATTTTGGGTGCAGGATCCTTGGTGGTCATACCCAACGGCATGGCTGTGAGCAGCAGATAATCATCTGCTCAGCCTCCCAGAATTGCCTCCCTCCACAGGGTCCCTACAAGCCAGAGGAGGGGCAAGGAGGCCAAGGATTAGAAACAAGGAGGAACCTTAGGAAATGAATTCCCTGCATTTCCACAGCCAACTCAAAGTCCCCTGACCTCAAAGGCATGCCTTTCCCCTACTCTTCCACATTATTATCTATTGCAATGGTTTGTTTCAGAATAAGTCAGTGGTTCCCAAGCTTTTTGGTCTTAGGACTCCTTTATACTCTTAAAAGCTGCCACTGTCACAAAAGAGCTTTTCCTCAACATATACTGTATTATAAATTAAAACAGAATTTTTTTTTATAATTTTTTATTGTTGTAAGTATTGTACATGTCCACCTTTTTCCCCCATTGACTCCCTCCAGCCTACCCCCACCCCAGGCCTTCAGCACCCTATTGTGTGTGTCCATGGGTTATGCATATATGCATACAAGTTCTTTGGTTGATTACCACCCACCCTCCCCTGCCTTCCCTCTAAGATGCCACACTCTTAAAACAGAAATTATAAAACTATTTTATTCATTTTAAAATAGCAATACATCTGCCCTGGCCCTGTGGCTCAGTTAGTAAGCCAAAAGGTTGCAGGTTTAATCCCTGGTCAGGGCACGTATGGACATATGGGACACAACCAATCAATGTTTCTATCTCTCTCTCTCTCTTTTTCTTTCTCCACACATACACCCTTCCTCTCTCTAAAATCAATAAAACATCCTTTGATGAGGATTAAAAAACAATAATAAAAATAGCAATACAGCCGAAACCGGTTTGGCTCAGTGGATAGAGCGTCGGCCTGTGGACTGAAGGGTCCTGGGTTCAATTTCGGTCAAGGGCATGTACCTTGGTTGCGGGCACATCCCCAGTAGGGGGTGTGCAGGAGGCAGCTGATCGATGTTTCTCTCTCATCGATGTTTCTAGCTCTGTATCCCTCTTCCTTCTTCTCTGTAAAAAATCAATAAAATATATTTTTAAAAAATAGCAATACATCTATCATATTAAGATAAATAGCATATTTTAATGAAAAATAACTTTTTGAAAAGAAAAACTTAGTTAGGGGTAACATTGTGTTATATTTTTGCAGATCTCTTTAACATCTGACCTAATAGAAGACAGTTTCATTCTCCTACCTGCTTCTGCATTCAGTCCATTGCAATATGTTGTTTTGTTTGAAGTATAAGAAGAAAATCTGGGCTCACAAATATGTGGTCAGACAAGGGAAGAGTATTTTTATAACTTTTTTTTTTCAGATAATTGCAGATATTCTTTTTTGATATTACAGCAAAACTCAGCAAGTTGTAGTTTCTTATAGTTTATGTGTAATGTGGAATCAGAAATCATCTCTGCTTCCTTAAAATCTATCTATCTTGTACTTTGAATGCATGATATTGAACACACCACATACATTAGTCATTTGGAAAATGTTGGTTTACTAACTTATACAGACCTTCCAAATCTTGATATATTTTATTATGTAATATCGAAAAATACATTCATTAATATCACCAAAGCCTGTAAATATTGGGAAGCTCTCAAATTCATGGTGACAGTCCTGGCCGGTGATTAGAGTGTCAGCTCACATATCCAAAGGGTTTCAGGTTCGATCCCAAGGCCCTCGTCTCGCACATTGACACTTCTCTCTCTCGCTTTCTCTCTCCCTCCCTCTCCCCACTTCCATCCCTTCCACTCTCTCTAAAAATCAATGGAAAAAATATCCTCTGGCGAGGATTAACAAAAAAATCAAAAACTCATGGTGGCAGATAGATGCAAGGTTTTATTTCTGTGGGATCGGTTGTTACTTCACCTCTTTCATTTCTGATTTCGTTTATTTGGGTCCTCTCTCTTTGCTTCTTGGTGAGCCTGGCGAGAGGTTCATCAATCTTTCAAAGAACCAGCTCTTGGTTTTGTTGATCTTTTATATTGGTTTTTTGTTTTGTTTTGTTTTGTTTTGTTTTGTTTTTGGTTTTTTGGTCTCTATGTCATTTATTTCTACTCTGATCTTTATTGTTTCCTTCCTTCTGCTTACTCTGGGCTTTTCTTACTGCTCTCTCTCTTTTTTTATATATATATTTTATTGATTTTCTTTACAGAGAGGGAGAGAGAGTTAGAAACCAGTGAGAGAGCAACATCGATCAGCTGCCTCCTGCACACTTCCTACTGGGGATGTCCCCGAAACCAAGGTACATGCCCTTGACCAAAATCGAACCTGGGACCCTTCAGTCCATAGGCCAACGCTCTATCCACTGAGCCAAACCTGTTAGGACTATTGCTCTCTTTCTAACTCTTTGAGTTGTAGGGTTAGATAATTTATTACTATTTTTTCTTGTTTTTTTGAGGTAGGCTTGTAGAGCTATGAACTTCCCTCTCAAGACTGCTTTCACTGTGTCCCATAGGTTTTGGATTGTTGTGTTTTCATTGTCACTTGTTGTCATGATGCTTTTTATTTCTATTTTGATCTCTTTGGTAACCCAATCATTTTTTAATAGCATGCTGTTTAGTCTCATGTGTTTGAATTTTTTCCATTGTTTTTATTGCAGTTGATTTCTATTTTTTGCCATGGTGATCTGAGAAGATGCTTGATATGATTTCTATCTTCTTGAATTTGAAGAGACTTTGCCTATGTCCTAATATGTGGTCTATCTTTGAAAATGACCTATGTGCACTTGAATGTATATTCTGTGGCTTTGGGGTGAAATATTCTGAAGATATCATATCAATTCCATCTGATCTAGTGAGTCATTTAGGATTGATGTTTCTTTGCTGATTTTTTGTTTAGAGGATTTGTCCAATGGTGATAGTGGGGTATTAAAGTCCCCTAATATGACTGTATTGCTGTCAATCTCTCCCTTGATATCCTCCAGAAGTTTTTTTATGTATTTGGGTGCTCCTGTATTGGGTGCATATATGTTTACCAGAGTTATATTTTCTTGCTGAATTGCTCCCTTTAGTATTATGAAGTGGCCCTCCTTATCTCTTGTTATGGCCTTCACTTTGAGGTCTAATTTGTCAGATGTAAGCATTGCTACCCCAGCTTTTTTTTTTTTTTTCATTTCCATTCGCCTGAAAAACCTTTTTCCATCCCTTCCCCAATCAGTCTGTGTGAGTCCTTTATTCTCAGGTGGGTCTCCTGTAGACAGCAGATATGTGGGTCATGTTTTCTTTTTTTTTTTTAATTTAATAAATCTTTATTGTTCAGATTATTACAGTTGTTCCTCTTCCCGCCCCCCCCATAGCTCCCCTCCACCCAGTTCCCACCCCACCGTCTGCCCTTACCTCCCCGCCACTGTCCTCATCCGTAGGAGTACGATTTTTAGCCAGTCTCTTCCCGCACCCCACATACTTCTTTCCCCCTGAGAATTGTCAGTCCACTCCCTTTCTATGCCCGATTCTATTATATTCACCAGTTTATTCTGTTCATCAGATTTTTTATTCACTTGATTTTTAGTTTCACTTGTTGATAGATATGTATTTGTTGTTCATAATTTTGATCTTTACCTTTTTCGTCTTCTTCCTCTTCTTAAAGAATACCTTTCAGCATTTCATATAATACTGGTTTGGTGGTGATGAACTCCTTTAGCTTTTTTTTATCTGTGAAGCTTTTTATCTGACCTTCAATTCTGAATATAGCTTTGCTGAGTAATCTTGGTTGTAGGTTCTTGCTGTTCATCACTTTGAATATTTCTTGCCACTCCCATCTGGCATGCATAGTTTCTGTTGAGAAATCAGCTGACAGTCATATGGGTGCTCCCTTGTAGGTAGTTGTTTTTCTCTTGCTGCTTTTCATATTCTGTCTTTTGCTCTTGGCATTTTAATTATGATGTGTCTTGGTGTGGTCCTCTTTGGATTCCTTTTGTTTGGGGTTCTCTGCACTTACTGGAGTTGTAAATCTATTTCTTTCAGCAGGTGGGGCAAGTTTTCAGTCATTATTTCTTCAAATAGGTTTTCAGTATCTTGCTCTCTCTATTCTTCTAGCACCCCTATAATTCTGATGTTGGCACACTTGAGGTTGTCCCAGAGGCTCCTTACACTACCTTCAAATTTTTGGATTCTTTTTTCTTTTTGCTTTTCCGGTTGAATGTTTTTTGCTTCTTTGTATTTCAAATCTTTGACTTGATTCTTGCGTTCCTCTAGTCTGCTGTTAGGTCTCTGTATAATATTTTTTATTTCAGTCAGTGTATGTTTAATTTCTAGTTGGTCCTTTTTCATATCCTCAAGGGTCTCGCTAAATTTATTGGCCTTTTCTAGCATATTCTTGAAAAACCTTATAACCGTGGTTTTGAACTCTATATCCAGTCGTTTCCTTTCCTCCATTTTTTTCATTTGTGATCTGTTTGTCTCCGCATTTTCGCTGCTTCCAACTTGGTAGAGTAGCTTGTGTGCTAGGTGTCCTATATGGCCCAGTGGCTCAACCTCCCCAGATACCTGAGGTGGACACTCTTGGTGCACCCCTTTGTGGACTGTGTGCACAGTATTGTTGTAGTTAAGTCTTGATTGTTGTTGGTATCACTGGGAGGAATTGACCTCCAGACCAGTTGGCTGTGAGGATCAGCTGTGTTTATGCTGGGAGAACTTCTGTGTTGGAGACAGCCTTATTAGACAAGACTTGCAAAATTGCAAAAGCCTCTGTGCTTAGCTTGGATGGGGCGGAGTCTCAGGGCGGAGCAGACAGCCTTGGCTTCCCATCAGCCCTGCCCTATGAGGCCTCTGGGTCTCAGTGTCCCTCGGTAATCACCTCAAGCAACTCTGAGTAAAAGCTGCCCTTGAGTTTTGCCCACTGCCAGACAGTCCGGTTTCTCCCCAAGTGAGTCTGGGTTCCCAGAGTCTCGCCTGGAATTGGAGTTTAGCACAGTCGGGAGCTTCCGTCTCCCTCCCGTTTGAGAAAGCCAGCCACGCACTCAGCAGTCAGTCCTCTCTGCACGCGCGTGCCTCTGGATCTCTGCCTTCCTCAGCTCTGGAGTCTCAGTGTACTTTTCTCTTTTCTTGATAGTCCACATTCCCCCCAAGTGAGCCTGGGTTCCCAGTCTTGCCTGGAACTGGAGTTCAGCGCAGTCAGGAGCTTCCATCTCTCTTCCGCTTGAGAAAGGCAGCCATGCAACTCAGCTGCCAGTCCTCTGCGCTCACGCGCGTCTTCATACCTCAGCCTTTTGCAGCTCCTCTGAGTCTCAATGTGCTTTTCTCTTTCCTTCTAGTTGTAGAATTTCCACTCAGCCAGCTTTCCTGTGGTTCTAGACGGTGTCTGTTTTGTCTTTTAATTGTAGTTTTGAAATTGTTGTGCGAGGCAGCAGTTTAGGTGTTTACCTATGCCGCCATAGTGGTTTCTCAATTTGCCAAATCCTGAGTTCAGAATTTTTTCTTTTCAAGATGAATATAAAAGCACCTAAAAGTCAAGGAAAATGTTCTTCCTCGCAGAAGCACTAGACCGGCCAGAAGCCGGCCCACCCGGCCCAAAGGCCGGCTCGCCGCCAAACACCTCAGGCTGCCATCTTTGCTCCTTCTGAAGACCTGGGTCATGTTTTCTTATCCACTCATCTACCCTATGTCTTTTGATTGGGACATTTAATCCATTTACAAGGGAGATCCCTTGTAGATAACTTTCTGTCTCTCTCTGGCAGCCTTTAAGGTTCTTCGTTGTTGGTGTTTGCCAATTTAATTATAATGTGTCTTGGTGGCAGTCTTTTTGGGTTCATCTTGTTTGGGACTCTGTGAGCTTCTTGGACCTGTGTGAGTTTTTTCTTCTTCCCAAATATCAGGGAAGTTTTCTGTCATTATTTCTTCAAACAGGTTTTCTTTTCCTTGCTCAGTTTCCTCTTCTTCTGGAACCCTTGTTATGCGGATGTTGTTTCGTTTCATGTTGTCCCAAAGTTCCCTTAGGCTCTCCTTCTGTTTTTTAAGGTTTTTTTTCCAGTTGCTGCTCTGCTTGGGTAATTTTTCCTACCTTGTCTTCTATCTCACTGATTCTCTTCTTCTTCTAGTCTACTGTTGATGATTTCTATTGTGTTCTTTATTGTAGCAATGTCATTTTCATTTCTTTTTGGTTCTTCATTTCCTCTTGGTTCTTACATATATTGTTGAATTTGTCTTCCATCCTTTTCAGTGTCCTTATGACCATTGCTCTGAATTCTCTCTCTGACAGATATCATGCCTCCATTTCGTTTACTTCCTTTTCTGGTGATTCCTCCTTTTCTTTTGTATGGGAGCTGTTTCTTTGTCTCCCCATGTTTGCTCTTCTCAGGGTGTCTGGTTATGTAGCTCTCTTTCTCCTGCGTTGACTTAAAGGCACAAAATACCACAGGCAGAATGCACAGGGCACCAAATACAAAGTATTCGCAATACCAATAACCCCAAACAAAGGTGACCACCAAAGAAAAGAGAATTAGGGGAGAGAAAAGAGTGCAAAAATGATATTGAGAAAAGAAAGAAATGTAAGAGAGAAACGAAAGAGAAGAAAAAAGAAGGGGGGAAAATATATTTATATGGGGAGAAAACTTCAAAAACCAACAGCTAATCCAAAAAATGCAAACAACAAACACCCTAACAACAAACACAGAGCTGAATCTGAGGAGGCAGAGCTTATTTCCAGAAGGTAAGGTCAAGGAATCAAATGAATGGGGAAATGTCCATGATTCACTATAGAGGAGGTACAATGAGTGTATAAGAAGGAAAGTAAAAAACAAAATACTAGTACCAAAAAAAAAAAAAAAGAAAAGTGTATGTATATATATATATATATATATTAAAAATATATATATGTAAAAGAAAATTTATATATATATTAAAAATCTCCCCTTTCTTTAATCTATCTATACACTGAGTGGCCAGATTATTATGATCTCTGAACGCATAATAATCTGTCCACTCAGTGTATATCCTATATAATAAAAGGCTAATAAGCAAATTGTCCCCTCTACCAGGAGTTTGACCAACAGGCAGGCCGGCCAGCCATCCACCCATGTCCCCTCCCCCTGGCCAGGCTGGCCAGACCCCAGCCATGCACGAATTCATGCACTGGGTCTCTGACACACACACACACACACACACACACACACACACACACACAGTGGCCAGATTATTTTGCGTTCAGGGATCATAATAATCTGGCCACTCAGTGTATATTCATCTATTATTGGAAAAGGAGAATAGAGAGTAGATAGGCTTGAGTTGGTGATTGGAATTAATTAAGCTATTAGTAGAAGAAGAGAACAAGCGAGGAGAGGAAAAACAGAAGGGAAAAAAAACTAACAATGACAACAACAGGACAGAAAGAAAAAGGAAAAATATTTGGCTAGTGAAGAAAGAGAAGAGAGTAGTATGCATGGACTTGGAGCAGGGGAGAGGAAATTAGATATATGAGTAAGATCAATTTTTAACATGGAGTAAAAAGAAAGAATAGAGAAAAACTAAAGCAGGAACAGGGTAAGAGAAACAGGATGAAAAAGGGGAAAAATGAGGAAGAGAGTGTTGGCATAAAGGAAAAAACTGAGATAGAGTAAAATAATGCTAAAAGAAAAATAGGATGTAGAACACTAATCCCAAAATAAAATAAAATAAAAAATAAAACTTTTTTAAAAGGTAAAATAGTAGTAATAATAATAATTAAAAATAAAAACATAATAATAAAAAAAGTAAAATCAAGTGAGGGAAAAAATGTTTATAGTTTCTTAAGTAAAAGATAAATAAAAAAGTGAAGTAGTGAAGGTTGTTCACTTCCTTTACTGTTCTGCCTGGCATGTCTGTTTCCTATCAGGTAGTCAGCACAGGATTGAAGTTCCCTGTGATCCACCACTCCTGTGTGTCATAAGCCACAACCTTGTTTTCAAGCAGGCGGGAACTCTCTGCTCTCTTTGGTTCTCTGCCTGCCTTCAGTTGTATTTACACAAGCGTCAATTTCTGACACAGGCCCTGGGTGGTGGTGTTTCTGTATTAGTTTCTGGGACCACATGGCCCCTCAGCCCAGTGTATAGACTCTTCTTTCCCTGCCACACTTAATACTGGGTTGGAGGAATGGACTGACCCAGAGCTGGTTTCCTGCTCATCTCTCCTTATTCCAATTCCCAGTTTCCACAGAAACAACCTTCCCCTGTAGTCTCGGTGAGTGTTTTTAATTGGAAGATACTGTGTACTGGACTAGCAAGCAAAAGCAAGGTAGTAAAAAAGACAGAGGAACCGCGCCGACTCGAGTCCTTCTCCCCACAGCACTGTGCGGCTGGTAAAGAACTTCAGGCTGCCTTTCTGGACACAGTCTCCCACGGCTGTGGGCTTATATCTAGAGTCCCCCTCTGCCAGCAGCCCTGTAGACCCCCTTCCATGTTCAAGGGCTACACTGACCCCAAGGGCCATGGATTTGGTGGAGCGCAGTCTCCCTCTGAGACTCTAGTCCTTGCACGTGTTTCTCCCTCCAACCCAGAGACCAGATCTCACCTCTCTCCAGGGGATCTCTGACCTTTCTGTTCACAGATTGCCTCACCAGCTGTGTTTAATAATTTGCCAATTCCAGGTGGGTGTTATTCGATTCAGCTGTTCCTTCTGTCTGCTCTGTGAGAAGGCTCAGGGCCCGTCCACGTTTTCGGCACCGCTTTGTCTCCCCCTGGAGAAACTTTTTAGGTGCCCCCGGCCAGGGAGGCTGGAGTCTCTGTGTTCATGGGTTCTCAGCTGAGGGAGCTGGTCCCTGGGTGTTGTGGTTGTAGGGTCCTGGGAGGTATCCGAGGTCTCCCCAGTTGAAGGTAAGGCTGGGCTTCCGATCACAGCCGCTCTCCCCTTTAATATGGTGCAGTCTCTGCGGCAGAACTGGCCGCTCCGGGAGAGATTTCAGCAGTAGTAGAAACTGCCTGGCTAAGGGAGCCTGGTCCACCAGTCCCCAACAGTCCTGTGGAATATAGCTGTCCCTCACTCACAAATAGACATTCCCCGCACGTCCACACACTCTCCTTTCACTCTCTCGCTCACACACTATCTTGCAGCCTGCTGTCCTGTGAGCCACCATCTTGGATCCAAATTCTTACTAGGTATACCAGTTAATAATGCGGATTTTTTTCAATAGATGGAGTTACACATATGTTGATATATATGCGGTTTGATATGCATGCTATTTTGTTGTGTTGACAGCAAGCTTCAAAACTTCATATGTCAAATTTGCTGAAGGTGTTAACATCATAGATATTTTTATGCTTAAAAAGGTCAAATTTTGCCCTAACCGGTTTGGCTCAGTGGATAGAGCGTCGGCCTGTGGACTGATGAAAGGTCCCAGGTTCGATTCCGGTCAAGGGCATATACCTTGGTTGTGGGCACATCCCCAGTAGGAGCTGTGCAAGAGGCAGCTGATCGATGTTTCTCTCTCATCGATGTTTCTGACTCTCTATTCCTTTCCCTTCCTCTCTGTAAAAAATCAATAAAATATATTTAAAAAGAAACGAATTTCGTGCCAAAAAAAGAGCATTTGTGGGAAGTTTTAATTCATTATTTTGAAGAAAAAGTTATCATATACTTCGGGAAGCTTATGGTGAACATGCTCCATCTCAAGATATTTGTGAACGCTGGTTTAAACGCTTTTAAAAGTGATGATTTTTATGTAAAAGACAAAGAATGTCCAGGTCAACCGAAAAAGTTTGAAGACGAACAATTACAAGCATTATTGGATGAAGATGCGTGTCAAACTCAAAAACAACTTGCAGAAAGATTAAACGTTGCTCAGCAAACAATTTCCGATCATTTACAAACAATGGGAAAGATTTTAAAGGAAGGAAAATGGGTGCCACATCAACTGAAGGAAAGACAAATGGAAAACCAAAAAGTCATCAGTAAAATGTTGCTTTAATGGCACAAAAGAAAGTCTTTTTTTGCATCAAATTGTGACTGGCAATGAAAAGTGGATTTATTTTGAGAATCCCAAATGCACAAAATCATGGGTTAATCCAGGTCAACCATCAACATCGACTGCAAGGCCAAATCTATTTTGGGAAGAAAACAACGCTCTGCGTTTGGTGGGATCAGGAAGGTGTGGTGTATTATGAGCTACTAAAACCAGGTGAAACCATTAATACTGATCACTTCCGACAACAAATAATCAATTTGAACCACGCTTTAATCTTAAAATGACCAGAATGTTCCAGAAGACACAGAAAAATAATTTTGCTTCATGGCAACGCACCATCACATACTTCAAAACCAGTTAAAGACACGTTAAAAGATCTTGCCTGAGAAGTATTAACCCACCTGCTATATTCACTAGACCTTCTTCACATTACCACTTGTTCCAATGGATGGCACACACACTTTCTGAGCAGCACTTCAAAACATACGAAGAAGTGGAAAATTGGGTCTCTGAATGGTTTGCCTCAAAACAAGCAAAGTTCTATTGGGACGGTATCCACAAATTACCTGAAAGATGGGGGAAATGTGTAGCTAGTGATGGACATTACTTTGAATAAAGCGCTTTTGATGTTTCTCTTGAAATTATCGTGTTTTCTTTGATTTCAAAATCCGCCATTATTAACCGGTACACCTTGTATTTCTAGATGCAAGGTTTTAAAAACTCTAATTTTACTTGAAACTTAAATACTGTTCATTGTTTTTCTTGAAGTGACTGGCTTACTTCATTCACTTTCTAGAAATGTCTGCCAAATGCTTAAGTCCAGATAACTGGCTTGTCAGTCTCTTTGAACTAACATTGGTGTTCATGATACAAGTGACAATACAGTTCACAACACGGGCTGCCCCAGGTGTCTGGTGGGAACAGTTCTCCCACCTTGCTGTACAGCAGCAATCCTGTGTGCATACTGTCCACTTTGTCATATAGAATATTTAAAAGCTGTGTAATCAAGGTCCAGATTTAATAAAATAATTTTTACTATTTCATAAAGAATGATCTTAAACTGACTGCTTTTTAAACTACAAGTGTGTATCAGCAAGTGACTTTACAGTTTGGGGCCATTACCTGCCCCTATGCTTGGGTTCTAGCAGTTTTACCCACTGTTGCTTTTGTACCATCAGTGTAAGGGCAAAAAATACCATAGTATTATTATCAAAAGAGTTTAATCTACCAGATATCCTGCAAGGGGTCCATGGATCACTATATTTGAGGCCCACTAGACTAGGAGGTTAATTTTCTAAAGCCAAATGGAATATTTCCTCTGGCCTCTTGGATGCCCTGCTTTCTCCCTCCTTCCATCTTGTTCCAGGGCCTTCTCAGTGCTGGATTGCTGCACTGGGTCTGGGTGTATCCCTCACTGGGTATATCCCTTCACGCAGTCTGGGTGGAGCAAGCTTAACTACACACCTGACACTGCCCTTTCCCCTCAGCTCTGAACCATCACATTCACTCGATGAAGACGGCCTCCATTGGGACCTTAGGAAGGAGCAGGCCTCCCATGCCCGTGGTGGTTCCCAGTGCCCCCGAAGTGCAGGAGACCACAAGGATGCTGGAAGACTCCGAAAGCGTAAGTTCATGGGGCCATCAGCCCAGCCAGCTTTCCAGGAGCATGTCCCAGGACCTGAGTGTGCAGGTCCTACTGATGCTGTGCTGGCCCAGAGTATGAAGCAGGTTCACTCATTCACTCCGTAGACACGCTTGACAGAGCATCTCTCTGAGCCAGGAACTATGTAGAAGCTTCGATCTGCTTTCTCTTATACTCACTCTGATGTATCTTGGATTAGCTTATCTCACCAGCCCAGCTAGTGATTTTTTTCTCCCCCACCCACCACCACCCTCCTTTTAATCTACTCTCTCTCTCTCTCTGGTCCTCTTGGTTTAAGTCATCCACGCGTTCTTTCACCCTTCAGTCCCACTTCCTGACCTTTTCTGAGCAGGATGCTGGAGGGGAAGGTGCCTAAGTGGAAGCTTTCACACCAAAAATCAACAGGGCCGCCCTAGCTGGTTTGGCTCAGTGAATAGAGCATCGGCCTGTGGACTGAAGGGTTTGGGTTCGATTCCAGTCAAGGGCACATGCCCAGGTTATGAGCTCATCCCCAGTAGGGGGCATGCAGGAGGCAGCCCATCAGTGATTCTCTCTCATTGATGTTTCTCTCTCTCTCTCTCTCTCTCTCTCTCTCTCTCTCTCTCTCTCTCTCTCTCTCTCTTTCTCCCTTCTCCCTCCCCCCTCCCCTGAAATCAATAAAAATATACATTAAAAAAAAATCAACAAGACCTCTCCTTGATTTTTCCCTCTTACATTCCAATAAATATGTCTGACTCTGCATTTCCAACTACAGGACTCTTTAAGAGGAAAGCTTGGAGCCCAGAGATTATGGGACATATTGATTGTGACAGAGACCTAAACAAACTGAGCAGATTGTTATTTTGGACAGAGTATGTCGGAGGAGAGGCATTTTGCATTGTGAAGAACTGAGTGGTTGCTGGCTTGGGGGCTCAGTGGCCTTGGCACCTCCTTCAGTCTGGCCCCTCTGGGCCAGTGGGGTTTCCATCGTCTATCTCGGGCACTTTGCAGACTCTCAGGCTCTCTCTGGACTCGTCTTCTGGATGGCTCCTCGGGTCACACCCAATAACAGTGTTCTCTTTTCCTTAGAGCTATGAACCAGATGAGCTGACCAAAGAGATGGCCCACCTGGAAGGACTAATGAAGGACCTCAACGCCATCACGACAGCATGACGTCCTTCACCAGGACGTGACTCCAGAACTGAGTCTAGAAGTCTTGGGACTCAGCTTGGAAACAAGGAATTGTACAGAGGATGAGAGACAGCACTTGAGAACACAGCGTGAACATGCAGACAAGCCTGCGCCTGTGTGGGGCTGCTTCTGGTCAGCCTGGAAGAAGCCCATGTTGAGGCAGCTTCCCTTTACCTGCTGGCACACTGCAGGACCGGGCACCATGGGCCAAAGTTTTGTGTCTAAGGAAGAGGCAAGAAATGCAGCCTCCCTTTCACTTTGTGGTCAGGCTATGACTGCATCGCCTTTACAGAGTGTAGACATTGGCATTTATGTACAATTTTATTTGCATCCTACTTTACCTTCAGAAGAAAAACACTATTAAACCAAGAACATCGTGGTGTTCTCCACAAGTGGTTGACATTGGACTTGTCTGAATTATGTATGGAAAGTCATCAACAGCCTGGGGTTGTTCCAGGGTAGGCTTGTTTTTTTGTTTTTATTTTTAATTATGAGTCATTGCATCCTCTACCAGCTGTTAACCCATCACTTTGAGAGGGGAGGAAATGTTGCATTGCTGTTTGTAAGCTTTTTTATTATTTTTTTAATTATAATTATTAAAGGCCTGACTTTCTCCTCTCATCACTGTGAGATTACAGATCTATTTGAATGATATGTAACATTGAAAGGACTTGTTTGTTGCTTCTGTGCAGTTTCAGTATTGTGATGGGAGGGAGGGTTGGGAATAGGAATTGGAGGGGCTGCTGAGTTCCTGTGAGTGTTTCCATTGTACTTTCTTCAAGAAGCCTGCGGAGAATGGAAGCATCTACGTTATTGTCCTTTCCTGACGTGTCAATCTTTATTGTCACTAAATTGCAACTGGAGTTTCATGTGGACCTAGTTAAAAATTTCTTCTGTGCAATAGGTGGGTTCGAGGATTTAGCTGCTTTGTGTCTTGGTCAGATCCTGATGAGAGTGCCCATGCTGAGCAGTCAGGTACTGTACTCCCACTTGCAGGGGTATTGCAGACAGGGCAGCCCCGCTCCTGGGCGGTCAGAGGACAGGGTGAGCTTTTTTCCTGCTTTTGTCATCTGTTCCCACTGGGAAAGTTGAGGGTTAAGGAAGGAACTTTGTTTCCACTTAGGACTTCTTGCATCTCTCCAGTTCCTATCCTCAGCCAACCCAACTCTCCCTTCCATGTTGCAGGGGCTGCTTTACCCCTGGGGCTCCCACTTCTTTCTGAATGTGGTTCTTCAAGTAGTAGTGGACAGGGACAATGGTGAGGGGCACAGGAGGTAGCTGCCCCTCCTCCATCTAGCAGCTCAGCTAAGACCCTGGTTAGAATGGGCAGCAGGAGGTTTCTGAGGTATACTGAGTGGTCTGGCCACACACAGAAGCCTTTGCAAATAATTCTTGTTTTCTTTTTCTTAAAAAGGTAAGGAGCTGAGGTGTTGGGGTTTGTTTGTTTTTTAATATTAAGAATATATTATGAAAAAATACAGGAAAGCCCTTTAGGCATTTCCCCCAAGAGAATGTGGAAGGCAGTAGAGAACAGTCACCAACCAGTAGTCCATGAGGTCTGAAAGGTTGGCAACCGCTGCTCTAGCCGATGAACTCTTTGTATTAATTATTTTGGGGCAGTGAAAAGTGCAGTGCTGGGACT
The DNA here is from genome assembly GCA_026230045.1 of Corynorhinus townsendii. Classification (NCBI taxonomy): domain Eukaryota; kingdom Metazoa; phylum Chordata; class Mammalia; order Chiroptera; family Vespertilionidae; genus Corynorhinus; species Corynorhinus townsendii. Next base: position 123,717,930 of record JAPDVU010000001.1, read on the forward strand.
CCTGCTGCCGCGCCCCTGCTCACAGATGGTGCTACCAGGCAGGGTTCTGCGAAGCCGGTGCACTTAAACTGACCCTGCAAAGAGCACTCCGGCACCAGGCGGCTGATTCCCCAGGAACTGGCTCACCTTCGCCCAAAGAAACATGCTCGGTGTTCAGGGCATTTCCTCCCATGAATCTTAACACCTGTTACCTCAGGGCCTTGGTACCTGGACACTGCCACAAAGCTGGGGTGGGTGGGGGACTATTTTTAAATAAAGTAACTCCTCAAAGTTGGGAATTTTTTAGAATTAAGAAAAAGGAAGCTATTCTGAATTGCACCTTTTCACAATTTAATACATTTTCTTACATTTCCTGTGGTTTTTTAAACGAAGCCATTGTATGTGTTATAATGTCATAGGTGAGCAGCTGCTCAGCAGCTTCCTTCAGGAGCATCTGGAACAGATGTGTCTGCGCCTTGTTGCCTGCAGGGGCCCTTAAGGGCTGCTGGGACTACTTGCTGTACACACTTGTTTGGCCTTTTATGTAATTGATGCTATAAACTCTATGGCTTTTTAAAAAACAATTTCATGTTTTTATTTAGTATTGGAAATCCAATACACTTTTTTAATCCATTCAAACTCTGGTCTAAGTGTTATTTTCCTTAAGAAAACAGAACTCGGGGTCCCCTGTTTCCCAGCCTCAAACTGACTTCACCATTTCCCTCACAACTATAAAGGCAGGAGTTCTCAGGACACCGTGGAGGTGTGGCCAGAGAGCCAGGAGGCTGCAGGCAGAGGTTGCCCATTAGCGCCAAAGATGAGTCCTGTCCCCACCCCTCACTGCTGCCCAGCAGGGAATGAGCAGCCTGAGGAACCACAGGTGACTTCTGTCAGAAAGCCCAGCAGAAAAGTGCAGCCGCTGCTGAAGGGTGTGTGGGCCTAGTCCCTGCTATGGCAGTGCCCTGGGCAACAGCTGATCCTGTTGGCACAGAACAGAGCACCCACACTAGGCCTGGGTCTTTCCACTCCCAACTCTCCTCTCTTGGGTGTGTGACACCTAGAGCAGGTATCTACAAGGAGTCCCTGTCTTTCCCAGGCTGCCTCACCTGACTGCATTTGCTCTGTGCCTTAGCTCAGGCTGCTATAACAAAAATACATTGACAAGGTCTTAACCAGCAAACATCTATTTCTCACAATCCTGGAGTCAGGGAAGCTCAGGATACCAGAGTTTTGCTGGTGTCTGCTTCCTGGTTCATTGATTCATAAATGTCTTCTCGCTGTGTCCTCACGTGGTGGAAGGAAGAGCTCTCTGGGGTCTCTGTTATAAGGGCACTAATCCCATTTCATGGAAGTTCACTCGCATGCCCTCACCACCTCCCTAAAGCCCCACCATCATACACCATCACATTGGGGATTACGATGTAGCATAAATTTGAGGAGATACAAGCATTCAGTCCATAGCACTAAAATATCATGGAACATGAAGGTCTAGGCTCAGAATGGTGGTGAACACACAGCCATAGGCCTGCCCTCCATGAACTGCAGTACAGTGAGGGCTGGACACAGAGCCCAGTATCCTGTTACTAACTATCCCCTAGGCCCTTGGGACTTCATCTGCTCTGCTGCCAAGTGTACTTTATGATACCCGCATCCAGTCATTCCTATTAGCGGTGCCCTGCTGGCCTCCGGGTAGAGTCGCAGCTCCCAGTGCTAAAGCTGTGTTAGCCTGCCTTAGCCAGCAGGCCCAGGCTCAACTGCTGTGCACCCAGCACCCCAACCATGGAAAGCTGCTTAGGAAACTTTCTGGAATTCACTCCACTGCTGCTACTTTTTTAACTAGAGACCCCTGTGCTGCCTCCTTCATAGGTGGAACTCTGCATTTCACACTGATAAATCTGTCAATCTTTTTACACTGGACTGTAAAGGCAATGGGGACACATTTTTCACTTCCTTCCCAATGCCTGATGCCAGCACCAATTTCTGACAATAGCAAATATTGTCTTGGATGGACAGACAGGAAGACCTGGCCTGGAGTGTATTGGAAAGCTCCCCACACATACAGCACCCCAGGTCCACTTGGAGGCATCCCAGTAGGTCCCTAGTGACACTTGTCAGGACCCTCCATTCCAGCAGCCATAGCCCTTTGGTGTCCTGGGATGAACTTGGACGATACAAAGACTGGTCTGCCTGGCAGAGTGGTAAGAAATGGTCCTGGTGTCACAACAACTGGGTGTTGGAAACCAAGGCAAGGATGTCCTCCACATTGGTCTAGGACATTGGTTGGCAAACTCATTAGTCAACAGAGCCAAATATCAACAGCACGATTGCATTTTCTTTTGAGAGCCAAATTTTTTAAACTTAAACTTCTTCTAATGCCACTTCTTCAAAATAGACTTGCCCAAGCTATGGTATTTTGTGGAAGAGCCACACTCAAGGGGCCAAAGAGCCACATGTGGCTCGCGAGCCACAGTTTGCCGACCACTGGTCTAGGATGAACATTATGAACAAGGCTGTCTATGAAGAAGAAATGCCCTCTTTTTCCAAGCCAAAAGCCTCTCCCAATTTCAGCCACCTTCCTGCCAGGAGTGTGGTCTCATGAGCAGAGACTAGAGAATAGCCCTCTGATGGGGAAAAGGTATGGGCAGGGGATGGAAAAGCAGGTGCCATGAAGGGCCAGCCCTACCCACACAGACGAAGGGCCCAGACAGCAGTTGGGCAACTCTTCATCTTGGGTCTCCAGCTACCAGGGGAGCTAGGGGCAGAGGTGGAAGACAGTAATTGAAGGAAAATAATAATAAAATAATAATCTTTAAAAGTATCTAATGTTGAAAAAATGATATTTAAAACTCTGATTACCCGCTAAGCAGAATGATGTTCATCTCAAAATTCTCTTTTAGTCAACTAGGAATTTGATGAGTTCAGAAATGAAAAGATGGCCTAGAGCTGAGCTCAGAGAGGGTCGGAGGGAGCTCTTGCTGTACTAGAGAATAAGAGGAATTTGTAACTTCCTGAAATATCTCGAGCTGGGAACTTAACATTGGCAGCAGGTATAATCAACAAGATGGTAAAAAATGAGATGCTAGTGGGAAGGTCCCCCGATGTGAAATGGCTGTCCTTGAGGTGCCCCGAAGGGCTTTTTTTTTTTTTTTAATTTAAGTTCTTTATTTTTTAAAAATAAATCTTTATTGTTCAGATTATTACAGTTGTCCCTCTTTTTTCTTCCCATAGCTCCCCTCCACCCAGTTCCCACCCCACCTCATGCTCTTACCCCCTCCCCCATTGTCCTCATCCATAGGTATACGATTTTTGTCCAGTCTCTTCCCATACCCCTTCCCCCTGAGAACTGTCAGTCCACTCCTTTACTATGCCCCTGATTCTTTTATATTCACCAGTTTATTCTGTTCATCATATTTTTTATTAACTCGATTTTTGGATTCACTTGTTGATAGATATGTATTTGTTGTCACTTTGTTGTTCATAATTTTTATCTTTACTTTTTTTTTTTCTTCTTCCTCTTCTTAAAGCCGTGGTCAGCAAACTGCGGCTCACGAGCCACATGTGGCTCTTTGACCCCTAGAGTGTGGCTCTTCCACAAAATATCACAGCCTGGGCGAGTCTATTTTGAAGAAGTGGCATTAGTAGAAGTTTAAGTTTAAAAAATTTGCCTCTCAAAAGGAATTTCAATCATTGTACTGTTGATATTTGGCTCTTTGACTAATGCGTTTGCCGACCACTGTCTTAAAGAATACCCTTCAGCATTTCATATAATACTGATTAGGTGGTGATGAACTCCTTTAGCATTTTCTTATCTGTGAAACTCTTTATCTGACCTTCAATTCTAAATGATAGCTTTTCTGGGTAGAGTAATCTTGGTTGTAGGTTCTTGCTATTCATCACTTGAATATTTCTTGCCACTCCCTTCTGGCCTGCATAGTTTCTGTTGAGAAATCAGCTGACAGTCGTATGGGTGCTCCTTTGTAGGTAATTAACTGTTTTTCTCTTGCTGCTTTTAATATTCTCTCTTTGTCTTTTGCCCTTGGCACTTTAATTATGATGTGTCTTGGTGTGGTCCTCTTTGGATTCCTCTTGTTTGGGGTTCTCTGTGTTTCCTGAACTTGTAGGTCTATTTTTTTCACCAGGTGTAGGGGAAGTTTTCAGTCATTATTTCTTCAAATAGGTTTTCAGTATCTTGCTCTCTCTCTTCTTCTGGCACCCCCATAATTCGGATGTTGGTACACTTGAAGTTGTCCCAGAGGCTCCTTACACTATCTTCATATTTTTGGATTCTTTTTGCTTTTTGCTTTTTTGGTTGGGTGTTTTTTGCTTCTTCATATTTCACATCTTTGACTTGATTCTTGGGATTCTCTAGTCTGCTGTTGGATCTCTGTATGTTATTCTTTATTTCAGTCAGTGTATGCTTAATTTCTAATTGGTCCTTTTTCATATCCTTAAGAGTCTTACTAAATTTCTCGGAGGTTTCTAGAAGATTCTTGAGTAACCTTATAACTGTGGTTTTGAACTCTATATCCAGTCATTTGCTTTCCTCCATTTTTTTTCATTTGTGACCTGTTTCTTTGTCTCTGTCTTTTGGCTGCTTCCCTGTGTTGATTGAGTGGCTTTGTGTGCGAGGTGTCCTACAGGGCCCAGTGGCACAGCCTCCCTAATTACCTCGGGTGGACAATCTTGGTGCACCCCTTTGTGGGTTGTGTGCATAGTCTTGTTGTAGTTAAGCCTTGATTGTTGTTGGTATCACTGGGAGGAATTGACCTCCAGGCCAATTGGCTGTGAGGACCAGTTGTGTCTACAATGGGAGAACTGCTGTGCTGCAAACACCCTTTTGGGGCAGGACTTACTTTATTGGGGCTTTGGTGCTCACTGAGTCTGCCCCCTGAGTGTGCCGCTTATGGATGTGAAGAGTTGTAATCTGGTGTGGTCTTACTTTGACCACTGGGTGCACTGGCTCTTAGATCTCCAAGGAGTTGCAAAGTCAGCCACTGCCTGAGGCCACCCAGCAGGAGCTACAGAGAGATCTGCAGATTCCTTCTCTTTGTTTGGGGTTTGGAGGTGCCCAGATAAGGCCCACCTGTGAAGCAATGAAAGCTGCTGATGAGCCTTGGGCCTTCTTTTGGAAGCTCTGGGGTTCTTTGACCCAGCTGCAGCTTGTTAGGTTAGGTTGCAAAAGGCCATTTATATGCAAACACCTCTGTGTACAGCTTGGGTGGGGCATGGTCTCAGGGAATCACTGGGCGGTGCAAACAGCAATGGTTGCCTGTTGGCCCTGCCCCGATAGGTCCCTGGGTCTCTGTGTCCCATGGCCCCATGCAGGAACAATGAATACTGTGACCGCCTCTGAGAGAAAGCTGCCCTCATGTTCTGGCCCAATACCAGACAGTCCAGTTTCTTCCTGTCTGGGTCCCCAGTGTCTCGCCTGGTATGGGAATTCAGAGCAGTTGTGAGTTTGTATCTCCCTCCCGATTGAAAAAGACCACAGTGTACCCAGTTGCCAGTCCATTTCTTCTCGCACCTCAATACCTTCGCTCTTCTGCACCTCTGAGCCTCCTACCAGTCTAGATGCACTTTTCTCTTTCCTTCTTGTTGTATAACTCCCACTCAGCCAGCCTTCCCGTGGTTCTGGATGATATCCGTTTTTTCTTTTAGTTGTAGTTTTGATGTGATTGTGCGAGACAGCAAGTTCAGGTGTTTACCTATGCCACCATCTTGGTTCCTCCCCAAAGGGCTTTTTAAAATGAGAGGATGAGAGGTAATGTCAACAGTGTTTGCTCTTTGCACTTCTCTATTGTAACCCCCTCCAGTTCCCCACATCTTGTAGAATGTCTGCCATGTGCAGGAAGTCTTGAGTGAGACTGGCTTCCCCAAACAAAGAGAGGGGCGTCTGGATAGAGCACGGTCTGGCATGATGAGGGTGACCGTGAATGGAACCAGTTTACTCAGAGCCAGAAGTGATCAAAATAATCTAAACCTGAAAATTCACAGAAAATCCAGGGGATAGAGGGAAGAGGATGATTCCAATCAGATTGGAATTCTTAAAATCTTATCTGGATTTTAAGAGTCAAGACCTCAGCTAGTGTCCAGGCTGCAATCGTTTTACATGTCCGCACCCAGCATCTCAGTGTCCTGTAGCAAGCCCATCACCCTGTTGTAGGTATGCATGCTAGTTTGTTAACAGGTCTACCTTCTGTGGACCTAGTCCTCCAAAGGGGCAATTTTGGAGCCATTCTAAATTATTTCCTCAATACCGCAGCACATGGCTCAGCAAATCCTGCAGCTCTTTCTCTCAAGTGTCTCCCAAAGTGGCTCCTTTTGTTGTTGGGCCAATTCCTCATTGAACCCTGCCCCTAACCAGCCTTACCCTTACACAACTGTGAAAGAGATTTTTCTAATTCCAATCTGAACTCTCTCTACCCTGCTCAATATTGTGCAATAGTTCCCATCCCCATCCCACGCTCACCCTGTCACCTGCCCTCCAGAATGGAGTCCCATGTGGCCCTGTGTGCCTCTTTGCTTTTATTTTCCACATAATCCTTTCACCCAAACTTGGCCCTAACAATACAGAGCAATCTACATTTACAGAATAAGTCATGATATTTAACCTCTTATTATTCCCTTTGCCTCAGTGCTCTCTTCCCCCTACTCTCACTCCTGGCTTTGTTTGCCTGATAAATTTCTACTTATGTTTAATGATATAGCCTACCCATCCAGTCTCCTGATTGTTCTTATTCATATTTCTGTCTCTTCCAATACATGTAACTCCTGAAGGAAAACAATCCTGCTTGTTTTGGGATTCTCCACCCCAGTGCCTGGCACTGTAGGTGTTCACTAATGACCTTGCCTGGTGAGGAAGATGGCCAGGTGCTAGGGGAATTTGACAAAGTCTGAATTATTTCTGAGAGCATATACTCAGAAAGGTTTTGCAGAGGCAATAAGGCTGAGCTGAGTCTAGGAATTTATATGAACATGTTTATCAGGAGAGAGAGGAAGCCACTGCAGAGCCGAGAAGCTGCCTACTTCTTGTGACCATCAACACTGCACCTTCAAGAGAACCATCCTACATCACACTGAGCCTGGGGGCTCTGGAACTGTGCTCAGCTTCCTGTGATTGGATGAAGCCCCTGAGCCCCAGGAGGCCACTGGGGAGGATCTGTAGGATGCATTGAGCTGACACTATCCTCCCCAAAGCCCTGGGTCACTACAAGGGCAATTCTGTGCCCAGCCAAGCTGGATTTGATTGGTCAGGTACCATAGGTGGGAGTCAGGCCTAGAGAGTTAAAAATAAAGTAGGTTCCTTTCATAAACTCAAAACCTAGGTCTGACTGAATTCTGGGGAATTTTCTGAAAGAAGGAGCTGGGATCCATTCCTGAAGGCAAAATGATGGATCAGGCTCCCATAAGCAAAGTTGCCTCAGAAATGACAGGAGAACCAGCTGGTGAACACTCTAGACTCACACACAGAAGGGAAAAACTTGTTGGAACTAAAACCAAATAGATCTTGGTGTGGGCAGGTGGAGTGTGAGGAGGAATATTTGGGGCTGGATAGAAAAGGGTCTTCCTCACCCAAGAATCTGGAAATCATTCATGGTTTCATAAATATTTCTAAGGGCCTACTGTGTGCCAGGCACTGAGGGTGCACAATGAGTAACAGCCCATGCTGATGCTTGACAAAAATTACCACCCAGCATGAAAATGCTAAGACACCTGATAAAGTGACTGGGCAAAGCAAGGAAGGAACTTCCAATACTGACTGCATAGTCTGAGGATCGCAGAGTAATGACCCTGAGAATGGTGGAGGTTCACCAGAGAAAGCAAATGGGGCTCTTTTAGCATTGTTTGCAGTCCCTATGAAAAACAGGCAATTCTGGTCAAATTACAACAGAAATGCTTTTCAAGTATTTGATCGAAAGATAGCAAGGGAATTCCCCAACAGAGGACCAGAAAGCTGAACCCAAGTGGTAAACCAAAAGGGAGGCGGGTACTTTCCCTGGGAAAAGCCCAATACCAGAAACCTGAAAGCAGGGAGAGGAGCCACCTGTGCTGCAAGGCAAACTTGTGCAAGTGTGGCCCAGGGGGAATCAACGTGTCAGGAAAGGACACCGAAGGGCAGCCCGACAGGCAACTTCTCTGCTTGAAAATTAAAGAAAAAATCCTCAGCTCCTTTCAAAATTTGTTAAAGATTGTTGTGTCTATAATCATAAAGAATATTGTTCTGTAGTTTTATTTTTTTATATCTCTGGTTTTTGTATCAGTGTAATACTGGCCTCATAGAATAAGAAAAGTGTTCCTCCTCTTCTACATTTATAGGAGTTTGTGAAAGATTGGTGTTGTTCTTTAAACGTGATAGAATTCACCGGTGAAGTCGTCCTGGGCTTTTCCTTAGGGGGAGTTTTATTACTAATTTAATATCTCTGCTTGTTATATGTCTACTCGGATTTTCTATTTCTTCTTGATTCAGTTTTGGTAGTTTGTGTGTTTCTAAGAATGTGTTCATTTTATCTAGGTTGTCTAATTTGTTGGCATACTACTGTCCATAGTGTTCCCTTACATTCCTTTTTATTTCTTAAAGGTTGGTAGGAATATCCCCCCTTTCATTCCTGAGGTTAGTATTTTGAGATCTCTCTCTCTCTTGGTGTGTGTGTGTCCTTCATTTTTAGTAGTGTAGTTGAGATTTTTGGGAGGTGCAAGTTACAAATCTATCTTCTTTGATATAGAATGAAAGCTAATTTGATTCCCCTAATGAGGAAAACTTGCAACATTTGCCAATAAAAACTTTCTTTAAACACTTATTCAGATCTTTGTTAAAGATTGTCATATCAAAGAAACTGCAATTTCAAGTTTACTCACAAAAATAAAATAAATTTGTAACTTGGAAAGTTTCAAAATAATAAATCTATCCCAGAATCATAATTACCAGAGGGAAAAATGCTCTCTGGGCTTACTTTCACAGCACTCTTAATTCTGTATACATCCACATTATTGAAAGAGAGAGCACACATTCTTATTATATCACATTTGGAAATGGACTCAATCACCCATGGTCTCCAAAAGGGTCAATTGTCAATTACCAAAATTTGTCAATTTCGTTGATCTTTTCTGATGATCATAATTGTTTTTTTATTCTATTCCATTTATCTCTGCTCTAATCTTTAATTATTTTCTTCTTTCTGCTAGCTTTTCTTAGTTTGCTTTTGTTTTCCTAGTTTCTTAAGGAGAATGTTTGGGTTACTGATTTAAGATCTTTTTATAAACATAGGAACATATTGCTATGTATTTCCCTCTGAAAACTACTTTTATTGCACCCCATAAATTCATTATAGTATATTGTGTTTTGTTTCCATTCATCTCAATTTACTTTCTAATAGTCCTTGTGATTTTCTCTTTGACCCATTTGTATTTTTTTAAGTTGCTAATTTCCATATATTTGTACATTTTCTACATTTTCTTTTGTTGTTGATTACTAATTTTATTAGATGGTGGTCAGAGAACATACTTTGTATGATTTCAATCTTTTTAAATTTATTGAGACTTGTTTTGTGGCCTAACACATGGTCTAATGTTACATGTGGACTTGAGAAGAATATGTATTTTGCTGTTATTAGGTGGAGTGTTCTAGATGTCTGTTAGATGCTCACTAGTTTATATTGTTGTTCAAATTTTCTATTCCTTGCTGATTCTCTATCCAGTTTTTCTATCCATTATTAAAAGTGGAGTATTGAAATCTACAAGTATTATTGTTGAA